>OZ010795.1:361437743-362785243 GCA_963932465.1 Maratus speciosus
GTTAAGAACTTGAATTTCATTCGTCTCTGCAACCCCCCCCCCCCAAAAAAAAAAAGAAAAAAAAATATCTGAAAGAACTCTACTCCTGATTTTCTAGCGATGAGGGCACTAGTTTTCCTATGATCAAGTTGTACACAGCTGAGGAGCAATTGATAAAAGAAAATGTCTCTCATGTATTTTTTAAATTAACCAAAGTACGATATATGTTTCACCTTAAAAAAGTTCGTATAGAAAATATTTTTTATAATTGTTAATTTCTATGCATAAAGCTTTTATTTAATGCGTATGTTTTTATTGCAATCAAATCTGATAAATTATTTTAACGTTTGAGCATTTTTTTAATTTTTACTTGAGTCTGATGGGTTGATAAATTTTCTGAAAAATCAAATTCCTTAGGGGGGTGACTATTGCCCCCCCAGCCCCCCTCAAATGGCACCCCTGACCCCAAGCACTTTCAACTGCACTATAACAGTCGTCATCGGAGGAGGGGGGGGGGATCAGAGGCGTGAAAGTTTTTTGCTTAAGTAGCAGTGGACGAGTCTATTTCAAAGGAAGGGAGTAGGAGGGGAGAGGGGTGGAAATATGATTATGCTTCAAAATCACTAGAAATATTTAGTAGTCCATACCATACCAGGTCTTAGTTATGTTACAGGACAGTACATCATTGCAAGTATTTTTTCTTTGAGTTAAAATTTCCAAGGATTCTCTGATTATTCATGTGTAATAATTTGAAGTATGGCTTTACTGAAATCCATGTCAATATCTGGTTTTTGATTTAATCTGGATTGAGCAGTAGAGGGTTTGCTATACTTTATGTCTGCAATATGTTCTTTTCGTCTGTCTTTAAATTTTCAAGTAGTCATTCCTATGTATTTGAGTTCTTTCCGATTTACTTTGTTTGTAAAAGGTATCACATATAAGCCTGAAGTTTCATCGTTAATGATTGGGTCTATTTTTCGGTGTGCAAGATCTTTTAATTTGGCAGACTGTTTTGCGATTACGTATATACAGTAGACTCCTTCAAATCTGCATAGCTTGGGACCAAAGGTTGTGCAGATTTCTGGTCATTGCTTTGTTTACATTTTTTAAACAGTAATGTGAATGTAATAATGCAATCGAGATTATAATAAATGCTTATAATATAGTAAAATAATTAAGTAAAATAATAAACTAAAATAATAAAATATAAGATAATTTAAAAAATGATTAAATTATTAAAAGTAAAGGTCAAAAGAATAATTAATATGTATATTTAACTATGCATATTAAAGATGAAATGCATTTTTCTTGAATTATTCAATGAAGCGTTGAATTCAATGAAATGCCCATCGGGGGCACCCTTAGTTTGCTTATAGAATTTTCTATTAAATTGAAAGATGTTATTATTTGTAATCAAATTAATGCTTGAATTCAATGTTGTTCTTATTTCCTCATTATATGCCGGGCTTTGAATGAGTTTTTAAATAGAGCTAACCTGGATTCAAATATACAGTTTACATTGGAAGTCGAAGAAAGAGTATCCTTGCCATTTTTAGACATAGAATTAATAAGAAATAATACAACATGCAAAATTGATAGGAAAATTTACAGGAAACCATGTAATTCATATAGTACAATATCCTACAATAGTAATGTCCCATTTAAATACAAAACTGCAGCTTATAAGTTTTATATAAATAGAGCCATAGAATTTTGCACAAGATAATACTTAAAAGCAGAATTACTCACTATTAAGAAGATTGCAATAGAAAATAGCCCCCCCCCCCCCCCAATGTATTAATAAATTAATTTTTTGATATTCAGCATAGAGAGCTAACTAGAAATGGCATTAAAAATAATCTCAAGTTTTATAGTTCCAATTATATACCTCAGTTATTTGAAAGAATTAGTTATGCATTAAAGAAATATAATATATACGTAACCGCAAAACCATCTGCCAAATTAAAAGATCTTGCACACCAAAAAAAAGACCCAATCCCTAACGATGAAACTTCAGGCATATATGTGATATCTTTTATGGACAAAGTAAATCGGAAAGAACTCAAATACATAGGAATGACTACTAGAAAATTTAAAGACAGATGAAAAGAACATATTACAGACATAAAGTATAGCAAACCCTCTACTGCTCTATCCAGATTAAATCAAAAACAAGATATTGACATAGATTTCAGTAAAGCAAGAGTCATAGCCCATACTTCAAATTACTACACATCAATAATCAAAGAATATTCAAATAAGTAGAATCTTGTAAAGGTTTTGTTCATCTCATAATTGTGGAAAAATAACACATACTATGACTTGGGTATAAATACAAATTTATTTGATGTGCAAAAGATTCCTGTACATTTTACAAAACATTACTTGGCCAAAGAATTTTTTGTAACATTTATAAGCAGTATTTATTGCTTCTTCATCAATTGTGAATGAATTAATACCTTGCAAATTTATTGGTCCATAAAATGCATACTGAATGGTTATGTTTTTGATTCTATCTCACTTAGGCCAACGGAAGTTTCTGGCTCCTTTTTTGAGAAATTTTACACAGACTTTACTACCTTGTACTCTGACTTTCCCAATATAAAACAAATCTTTTTCATAATATACATAATAATTATGTTCCTCTATTGCATTATGTATATTTTTAAGCAACATTTTGGCAGTTTGGAATGAGATAGTATTTCTACTTAATTGTCAGTCATATAGTATTGTTATGCACAGAGCAATTAATGTTTACTTCCTTTACAGTTACAATCAAGGATGTTACTTTACAGCTATAGTTAAAAAATAGTTTTTGGAGTGTACAGTTATAATAGATAAAATACTAAGTATAAATATTGTAAAATTGCATTATAACACACTCACCAGGAATTACCCGACAAATATGGGCTTAGTTTGGCCTGCTCATGTAAAAGTTTTTATTATAGTAGAAGAAAATTGTATAATTACTTTTAAAACTGTGGCATGTTCAGGGTTCGTTGATATATATCAGTGGATATATATCTTGATATATATCATGATATATATCTGATATTTATTTTCAAAATATCAAGGTTCTTGATATTTCATTTCCATACATTTGATATTTATTTTTTAAATGTTGTGTTCCTTGATATCTGATATTTATTTTCAAAATATTTTCAGTCAAAAGAAGTGCAAATGAATTCTTCAACTGTTATTAAAAATTAGCCCATCTGTAAATAAATAACTAAAAAGAATAACTCGCAAAATATTCCCTAAACTCCAAAAACTAGTTTTGGACTGTACCTGCAGCTTTCCCATTACTATCATAAGAAATCTGTCTTTGAACAATACCTCCCTACCCTGTCTCAATTCTTTTTGTAGACTGCACCTGCTAGAATGGGATAAAGGAATTAATTGGTGATTGGATTTTAGCAAAAAAATCTCAATTTTATAAGCTTTATGTTTGAAAGTGAATATTTAAATGCTAGCCAAAAATTTGGTGGAATAATGTTAAATTAGAACAGCCCATGAAAGACAATTTAACTTATCAGTTGTTTACAGCTTCTCCTTCAATAGATGCATTAGAATCTTTTCTAGTTTTGATTTACTCAATCTAAATTACGCAGTAAGTTAGGGAATGAAAAAGGCGGACAAACTTACATTCATGTTCAAATCCTTCAATAGAAAAAATAAAAAATAAACTTTATTTTGTATTTCAGAATTTGTTGTGTATTTTTATTCTTTAAACTGTACAGAAGATCGTGTTTTCAATTATTTGATCATAAATTTTGTAAAAAAGAAAAAAAAAATAGAATATTGTTTTATTATGTTTTCATGCTAAATGTAACATATTTTAGATTCTAATTTATATTAAGTCTCAAAATCTTTATAATCAGCAGTAAGCTGACAGTTTTAAAAATATCGGATATATATCGAAAATATCGAATATACAGTCCACTCCCTCTAATCTGCAACTCTATAATCCGCACTATATTTCAGATGTAAACAAACAGTTAAAATTTCCTTTTTTAAGCAAGATAATGTGCACATTGACTACCCTAATGAATCTATTAAGGAATTTTTAATGCATTTCTGCATTCATTAGAAGGAAATGTTCTGTGTATCTTATAAATGACTATTAAACTGCTATATTCTGAACAAATTTGCTGGCTATATAAAAGATAAAATTTCTTGCAAAGAGGGGTTTATCTCTTGAGGATAAATATCATAGTTTTTTAGAAAAAACAAACTTTTGTTACTGATCAAGAAAATCCTTACTCTTAAAAGGCTTCAACATTAAGCTGCATAGCATAAATTAAAAACTATAAAGCAAACCACCCCAATGGCAGAAAGTTTTGTAGCTGTCTGCGACAAGCTTTTAAAATTTCATGATCTGTCTGCAAATTTTGGATGTAATTTTAATGAATAAATAATAAATTAAACTAGGAATTTTTTAATCCTTTTATGCAAAACTTGATAAGCATGATGCATTCTCATTAATTTTGCTTATAACTTTTCCTCATCTAACTTCTTGTAGAATTTCTAAAATGGGAAGGATAAGAAGAATCATACATAGACAATAAAGATGCTTTTAAAAACCTTCGGAAGCTTCAGAACTAATTTGTTCTTTCTTAGATTTGGGAATATTTCACTTTTTAAAATATGTTTTCCAAATTTTTATCCCAGGGTAATTTCCAATTAATATTTTGACAAGGGTGGCATCCTTGAAAATGTGTGCTTTTTTTTCACTATTTCCCAATCACACATACCACTTTCAACCTTCAAATATACTGCCGGCTCAGCGGAAAGAAAAAAAAAAAAAGTTGAACTTTCATGGCCTTTTTTCCCACAACCCTTTGATAAAATTAGTTTTTTTTTTTTTTTTTTGTAATTCTTTGAAGAAATAAATTCGTGGGATTTTTTTTTTGCACACTTCTGATGAAATTTGCATTTTTTTCCGCGATCCTTTGATGAATTTTACGTCTTTTTCGCAAACTTTGACGAAATTTGCGTTTATTTCAGCAACCTTTTGAGGAAATTAGAATTTTTTCGCAATTCTTTGACAAAAGTCACCTTTTTCCCATGGTTCTTTTGACGAAATTTGTGTTTTTTCGCTATTTTTTGACAAAATTCGCATATTTTTTACAATCCTATGACGAAAGTCACATTTGTTCCACGATCCTTTAACAAAATTCGCACTTTTCTGCGATCCTTTGACGAAATGTGCATTTTTTCACTATTCTTTGACGTAATTAGCGTTTTCCCATGATCTTTAGACGAAATTCGCCTTTTAATCTGTGATCATTTCATGAAATTTGTGTTTTGTCTGCGATCCTTTGATGAAATTTGCGTTTTTTTTTTTCACGATCCTTTGACGTAATTTGCATTTTTCCCCACAATCTTTAGATGAAATTTGTGTTTTGCCCCCGATACTTTGATGAAATTTGCGTTTTTTTTTTTTCGCGATTCTTTGACGAAGATCGCATTTTGTTCGCATTCCTTTGACGAAAATCACATTTTTTTTTTTACGTGATCCTTTGCCGAAATTCGCGTTTTTTACGCAGGAAAAAATGTCTGAAAGTTCCAGAAATTTATTTTAATTGATTTTTTTTTTTTTTTTTTTTTTTTTTTTTGTGACTATGTCGCCGTGTTGCAGTGTTTATGCCACTGGGCAAACCACTATCATTGTGATGTTTGATAGATTTAAAAATAAATGTTTTCCATTAATTTTGTATTATTATATCATTTAAATGTATTCCTAATATTGAATATAGCTTTTTATTTATAAAAAAACACTTTCTTTCTCTTCTGTGTTATTTATTTACAGTATGATCACTACATTTGTTGATAAATTTTAAATATTAGAATGTAAACAAAGAAGTGACCTATAATCTGCAAAACTCTATAATCTGCAAAACCTTTGGTCCCAACCTGTGCGGATTAGAGGGATCTGCATATCAAAATATCACTGTATATCAAAATATCGGATATTTTTGATATTTTTGAAAATATCACGATATTTACGAACCCTGGGTGTGTTACAGTTGAAAAAAATAATAATAATTAAAACTTTAAAAATGACACAAATCTTTGTAAAATGTGAAAAAGTCAAGGTCAATGTTGTTTTTCAGAAATTTAAATAGCAATTTTGATTTTTTTTCTTTTCTTTTTTTTTTTTTTGAATTAAATTTCAGCTATATTAATAATTAAGGCATACATTGCAAAGCAAAGGTTTCAAAGTATCTTACAGATTTTTAGTTTGATAAATTGAATGTTATTTCGATAACAAAAGCAAAAATGTCCGTGAATTAACACAAAAACTCAGTTAGTAACCAGGAATTACCCCGGGTAACTCTACCAGGCTTTTTTCTTTATTATTATTACTTTGTATTTCAGTCGGTTGTGAGAAAGTACAATTATTATTACATACACTCTCAAAAGAAAATTCTTCAAACGTAAAAAGTGCACGCAGCAATCTTGCTGGAACTTGCCTGTGAATGGACGAGATTTTTCGGTTATTTGAAGAAATTTCTGTGTTTTGACTGGAGAAACTCTGGAAACTTTGAGCTTCCGCTTACAAACTTTTCATGTTTTGAGGGAAAAAAAAACATACGTAAGAATTCGGTTTCCAATACAAAAAAGTAACATACAAAACAGTTACCAGAACATCCCTGCAATTTGACGAAAATACAAGATTTAAGGTAATTTTTACATTAGATTAAGAAATTTTCTATATTTTTGGCGAAGATGGGCAAATGAAAGCACAAATTTTCATGTTTTAATGAGGGGGCGAGGGGTACTTTTAATTCAAGAATTTTTTTTTTAGAGTGTAAATTGATCTAACACAAACAGCATGATTCCACAACTTCTTACAAGATACAATATTTAAATTTGAAACCGAAATTCAAAATACTCAAGAAAAATATAAGTGAAATGAAAACTTGGAAAATAGCTTAGAATATAAAAGTGCATAATTTTAATATCAGTTCAATCATAAAACAAAGTCTTGATAATATTAAAAAACATATAATCTCTAAATTCATAAATATTTTGAAACAGACAAGGTATAACTAATTTATAAATAATAAGTGCTGAATTTAATAATACAATTAAATTTACATGGGTCGAATTATGCCCAATATTTCAAACTCTAAAATAATTTATCGATGCAGAAATCCAACCTTAACATGATGAAAAAAAAATAAAGCAATTATAGAAAAATAGTATACAATCATAACTCTAGCATCAAGTTTACCTTTCTTATGAAAAATTAACATATATTTATACTGATTCGTATACAAAATTTCTTTTTCTCATTTGAAACAATATTCTGGACTTTCTTTGGAAAAATTGGGCATATCCAAAACCGACTCACAAGAAACAAAACTCTAATCGCACAAAATGGAAACACTGGCGTCAACCCGACCTGCAGCAGAAGAATTTAGAGCCAATGACCAACAAGTTATTACAGAATCAGGTTATTGGTCCCAATGCAGAACTCAAGTCGTTGCTATATATACAGTAGTTAAAAAAATAAATCTTCCCACTGTTTACAATAATTATTTTCTCATTTATAATTTCTATTTCTCATCTGTATATTAAATATATTATTATTAAAGAAGCTTCTATTGCATGTTGAAATTAATTAAGAAAGAAGTAATTTTTAGTTAATTTGAATACTAATAATTTACTACTATTTTTATTTACTAAGTTAATTTGGATATTAAAAACAAACAAAAAAAAGCCTTTTTATTAACTCATACACTTATAAAAAAAAATTCAACAGATGCTTTTTAATAAAAAGATCGAAGTGAGCAACTATATGCTCACTGAGCACATAGAATTTCACATGCCCTGTTTCTTCTAGAATCTTATTTGTACAGGTGCCTGATGTTTGCGATCAATCGAATGAACTTTGAACAGGAGCATGCACAAGTTTTAGACAAAGTATAATGTATTTGGTAATATACAGCCTTTGTGATGACTGCATTTGGCTGAAATGCAATTGAATTCTTTCGTCTCAGACTAAGGAATAAAATTTTTATTTAAACTCATAAAAATTAGAAGTAATTTGACTGTGATGAAAAAGTGGGACATTTTGCATCTTACGAAACAAATCTCAAGATCCCTGAAAATTGGGACATCCTGCTTAAAACGGGACACCTGGCAACCCTAAGCATGGGCGTATATGCTGTGATAAGTAGTCAAGACCAGAACGGGTTACTGCAGGAGCAAAATTCCAACAGTATTTTTATTTAGAAAATTTCACCCTTTTTAAAGGCAAATTTTTTATTTAAAATTAAATAGGCTAAAAATACACCTATAAAATACTGGTGAAACTTCACACCAAAATTAATCGGCTCTAGTCAAGACTAAAAATAGAATCGAGATTATACATTAGGATATGTCGAAAAAAACCGAAATATTTATAACTTAATAGCGCGGGAAAGTTGCCTTTTGTAATAAAAAATAAATTCGTAAAATATTACACTAAACGGTTAATATCTTTTTCTGCAGTAAGGGAGCCAAAGTTCTAAAAAATCGCAAAAAACATGGTTTTTACAATTTTTGTTTTAAATTATGCAAACCTACCAATACAAATTCTAATAGAACGCAATAACTACATGAAAATATTAGAAATGCTTTGCTAAAAGTTCATTATGGTGAAATATCTTTTACTGCTGCAAACAGACCATATTTTTTTTTTAAAAAAAGGCAAAAATTTCAGCTTTATTTTTTTTTAATTTCTAATGCCAGAATTAAATAAATTTACTTTATTAATATGTTATAAGCATCTAGTAATTTTGATAACTATTTGTAATAGACTGGAAAATAAAACAGGTTATCACTCATTTTGCTTGATGATCGCTTCATGTTGTGCTGTTTTACTATATGCCAGCAAGAGACAGAAGTTCATGCACCACAATTATGGTATAAAATGAACGAAATATTTTATTAACTGAAATACAGAGATGTTTAGAGATGGGTGAAACAAGCTTAAAATGAAGTATTTAATGTAAATGAATTTTATATATGTGACTTGCTTTCAAATGAAGCAATTATTCCTCGAGAAGCCAAAGTTGATCTGATGTAACTCTCCCTGTGTTCCAGTCCACAAACTTTAGCAATGTGACTATAATAAGTGAGTGACAGGGCCGGCCCAAGGACATTTTGGCGCCCGTGCGAGCATCTATCTGGATACCTCCCGCCCACATACACACACAATGAAAATTCCTTGATTTATGTTGTTGTTCTTTTTTTTTTCGTAACTTTCATAAATACTATTACTAATTATAATACTAATTATATCCTAATTTAAGATAATTTATAGTTGTCCAAAAACAGATAAGTTTCCAAATTTAATCCTAGTTTTAAACTTGTATTTGCTAAATTGTAAAATCAAGTTTCGTAATGAAATTTTTAATTTTACAGTATTTATCAGTCCTAATATGTAACATTACAATCCAATAAAGAAACACAAGACACAACATATGTTATTGGACGAAAATAACAATAATAAGTTAATTAAAAGAAGAAACTTTGTTAGAAGAACGCTGTTTGGAATACCTCTACAATTAAAGAAGCAGAAATATCAGTAAATAGCAGCTATGTAAGATGAAAACTGTAATATTGTTAATTAGTACATAAGAAGTACAAATAAATTTCACATTTAAATATCGATTTTGAAAAAGGCTAATTTTCATGGTGAACTTTCGAGAAATTGGAAAACCCAGTCTTCTCTTCAGCTAATCATGGTTCTTATTCATTATATGTGTTCTTATTCATTTTTGGAATAGCTCTCTTTCTCTTCCTTTAAAACTAAATTTTCTTTATCCGTTTCTAGATTTTGTTCAACTGCTGTCCACGCTAGGATCAAACAAACCACCCTGCACGCGAAAACACCCGTTAGCTAATGTTAATCCCATGGAAGAAATTTCTTAAAAAAGCTCGCTTGCATTTCAATATTGTGAAAAAAAGTTCTTTATCTTGGATGATTTCGGAAAAAAAAGGGTGTAAAATTTACTTTTTTTGCATATTTTAAAATAATAAATCCATAAGAGAAAAATTACGCTTGAACATATGTCTTTATATATTATAAAAGGGGTTAGCACAAAATTATCACAAACAAATCTTACACCTATGCAGATTTCGTTCTTCCAGCACTTCATTCATTAAAATATTTGCTCATGGTACAACAAGTTATTTGATAAAAGAATGAAGAACCTTAGTATATCGAATATATATACCCTTCCAAATTAAGCAATTTTGACTCAGTATCAAATATGTAATCAGATTCCATAAAAGTCTAATTTTAAAATATAATTTTAGGCGAAATTCAAGTAGTTTTCTTTTTAATTAATAATATTTGCTTAAATTTTCAGTTATTTGAATTCCAGTATTGAGAAATATTTATTGCGCAGTAGACCAACTAATAAGTAATCCTTAATGATTAATGAAACATCGATGAAACAGTGTGTCATTATGGCGAAATTATATTTTTTATGCCGTTATTTTTTATTGTTGAAATCCTTCCGATCATATGTTCCGGGGCAACCTATATTTAAAGAATACAGCATGGGCTCTGGCTGAACAAAACGCGTGAATGGGAGAGATTTCTGAACATGTGTGTGTAAGAATATAAATAGTAAGAATATAAATAGTTTAATCTCTTTCTTCAATGGAGCACTGAACCCCCCCCCCCTCCAAATTTAAGATTATATTTAAAAATATGAACATAAAACAGAACTAAAAATGATTTATCAAGGGAGGTTCAAGGGGTGTAGGAGTGCCTGCACCAGTGACGAAAAACATTCAGTTTCTTTTCTTTTACTGTTTAATTATTTCGAGTTGCTTGAAATATTTAAACACAAAGGAAAAATAACATAAAAATTTGGAATTAGACTAAAAATTCATTAATTGTATTGTTGCTGGAAAATATTGCCAGTAGGGGTGTGAGAATACTTCTCACAGTATTTAAATTTGGTTTATTTTTATTTCCTTTCAGCTATTTTTTTGCATCGATGTCTATTTAAACTCAATCTTTACGCCGCGATGTTGACGCTTTTATCTCTCGCCGTAAAGCAAGTTCATTTTTCACCGCCGATATTCATATCTGCGTTGGGAGCGGATCGGCAGCTAGCGCATGCGCACTCCGTATTTTAGGAGCACATTTCTGGAGCTCTCGTATCGATGGAGACAGCTTGCATTATGATGACGTCATTGAAATTATGCACCGCCCTCTTTTGACGCCGATCGCTGACAGGAGAATCGTTTTGTTTCGTTTTCCAATCAGTGAAACTTTTTTTAATTCTGCAGCTTGTAATTCGATTTTCATTAATTTCCCGTAAATGTTAATTTAGCTAATCAATTTAAATTCTGCCTTTTAATTACTTTGTCAACCCCGTATTCGTCATTTAAATACTAAAACTCGCTAATTTTAAATTCAGAATTTGGTTTGATGTTGTCTGAAAAAGATGTAGTCTTTTAACGTAGTTTTAGCGGAGCGCGGCCCGCCGGCCGTTCGAATGTCGTGCCGCTTTTTTTTTGGCCGAATGAGTTTGATATTTTATTTAAGTGGATGTTTTTTTTTTCTCAAAGTTAAATCCTTTAAAGTTGTGCTGCTCTCGTTAAAAGGAATCCCATGGATTTATTCCATGTTGGCTGCTATTTTTCTTATTAAAGGATTAGTTCTTCTATTTTAAAATGGTGACCAGAAGCAAGTATTTTCTTAACCTTCTACTGCTACTAACGACCGAAATAAAGAATATTATTTGTTTTCATCAAATTGCCTCTTCATTGTCTACATTTCAAGTAAGACGTTTCCAGTTTTATTACTTCTTTAACGATCAATAGTAATTTATTAAAAGACCTTCGCAATTTGTACTAAAACCACTTAAACGAACACACTTATTCCCGCCACATTTGGCGCCGTAGTACCTTTCGAATTGCAACAGTGGTTGCTTTGGGATTATTGCAATTTTGAAAATAATGATTCTTGAAGATAAATTTTTAGAACTTTTTGTTCTTTTTTTAAGAATTATGAGAGTTTTGGTTGAAATATTTTAATAGAAGTTACATTTTTATGAAACTTGTTCTAATTTTTGAAGAAAATTAAGATCGTTATTCAAGAAAGTCAAGTAAAATTTTTTTTGAGTAATTGTTCTCAGTAGTTCAAAAGAAAATGGTTAATTTAATTCAAGATTTATTGGATATAATTTATGAAAATATTTTAAATATTTGATGTTCTCATTCTGAAAAATTCTTGAGTTATGCCATTTTTTTTGTTAAATAGTTGCATTTTTTTTTACAATATTCTAAAGAATTCATATTTAAATTTTACTATATTTTGAAGAATATATTATTATTCTAATCAAGAAATGAATTTATATAATTACAATATTGAAAATGAATTTTATGTTGTTGCAAATAATAGAAATATTCTGTTTTTATGAATAGAATTCTGAGGCAGTTACATATTTTTTTTTAATTGATTGAAAATTGTGGAATTAAAAAATAATTTTGAAGAATAATTGTTGAAATTGAAATATTTTTACAAATGAATTTATGTTCTCAAATAATTTCTATGAATTTGAAGATTGGCAAAAATTATTCTCAAGAACATAATGTGATATTTTAGGAGGCATGGCTTTTGGGTTATTTTTTTTTAATTTTCTACTTAGTAATGGCACTTTAAATGAATTATAAATTTGACTTTCAATATATATTTAAAAAAAAAAAAAAGATTGAAATTTTATTGAAGTATTATTTTTAATTCTTGTTGCTGAGAAATTTTGTTCTTCACTTAAAGTTGTTCTCATCTCATTATGCCTATTTTCTCCAACTGAAGTTTGGTATTCTTCAAGTAATTTATAGTAGTAATTATCCTGTATGATTATTTTGAAGTATTGCCTGCTTCTCTGAGTAACAAAAATATAATATGAAAATTTATAAACAGTTATCCCCTTTGAAAAGTTCTTAGACTTGCTCCTTAGATGATTTGTGAAATATGCTGTATGTGTAGTTAGCATGTTGTCTTGTGGACTAGTCTGATTTCATCTCTAATATTTAAAGAAGTGTTTCTAATATTTAAAGAACTGTTCCTGTTTTTAAATTTACCTGTTGATGTTGTTATAGAACTCTCAGCTAACAAATTGAAAATATTCAAAATTTTCATTGCTTCAATTCTCTTTGGCAAATTCAATTCTTTTCACAAATTTATAAGTCTATGCATGACATATCCACATCGACATCATCATACCTTATTCTCATGTTGCTTTATAAAAATAAAAAGAGCAACATTATTTTTTTTTTCATTTAAAATGAAATGGGGCTTCTTCAATCCTGTAACAGTTCTACTTAAAAATTCCATTCACCATAAGAAAAGTATTTTTTCCTTGCCAATAGTGAAGATTACTTTTATATATTAACTATCAATAGTTCTTAAGTTATGTGCTTTTTGCCATATTTAATTATGACTGTTCTTGTATATGCTGCTAGAAAATTTTTTTAATTACCTGTAATGACATTCTTCAGACTTCTCTTCCATTCATCTGTTGCTTACCTGATGAAGGTGGTCAGTGGTTTTGTGTGACATCCATTTCTTCTGGTCTCTTCTCTGTTGTTGCACATGTTATTGTAGCCGTCTGCTATTTCTCTCCCTCTCTCGCACGCGAGGAGCCAGCCAATAGCAATGAGGCGCATTTCCTCCCCCCGCGTTTTCTGCGGAGAGCTTTTGAAGTCACGTGACGCAGTAACATTCGAACTCTGCAGAGAGCGGCAGATATTCTTTCAGTGACGATGGCGAATATTTGACTATGTGTTGTTGTGTTAATAAAGTTTATTTTTCTACAAAACCTTCTGATTATTTGAGTCACCGAGATATTTTTATCATCTCCCTTCAATATTCTCTAAAATGGTGACCGCGGATTTTTGAACCTTCAACTATTTCATAGAACGTCGAACTATTCAACTGTTTCATGGAACGTTTTGTTTAACTAGCAAAATGGCAACTGCTGAAACATCTGCCGTAGTCATTCCACCCTATATCCCTGTGGACCCTACATTATGGTTTCATATGCTGGAAAGCACGTTCGACTTAGCTACTCCTAAAGCTATCACTGAGTCGAAAACAAAATATAATTATGTTGTAGCGCATCTACCGCCTGCTACTGCTACTATGGTTCGAGATATAATTATGAGTCCTGATCCTACTGATCCTTATCAGATTTTGAAAGCAAAAGTTATCGAACGTTGCGGAGAAAGTCGTACTTTAGAAATACGGAAACTGCTAGCTGGAGAAAGCCTGGGTGACAGAAAACCAACTGAATTACTTCGATTAATGAAAAGACGGGCTGAAAGCCATAATATTAGCGACGATCTTCTTCTAGAACTGTTTACTCAACAAATGCCAACCACTGTGCAAACGATTCTAGCTTCCATTGAAAAAATTACTCCAGATAAAGCGGCGGATATTGCTGATAGAATAATTGAATTAACGCCTTCCAACATTAGTTCTGTTTCGATTCGGGCACCAACAACTGAATCTCAGACACCGCCAACCATTGATATGCTCGTAAAAGAAATCCAAGCATTACGCCAAGAGGTCGCTCATCTTCGTCGTTCAAGAAGTGTATCTAGAAGTGATAACCATCAGCGTAATCGTTCTCAGTCCCGCCATAGGGGTGTAACATTGTGTTGGTATCACCAAAAATATCAAGAAAAAGCAAAAAAGTGCCTAGCGCCTTGTTCTTATTCGGAAAACCAGAAGCGGGAAGAGTAGCGGCGACGGACTTCTCCCCAGCACCTTCTCGTCGCCTTTTCGTTAGAGACAGAAATACAGGTATGTGTTTTCTAGTCGATTCTGGATCTGATGCCTCACTTGTGGCCGCGAATAAAAATGACAAAACTAAGCCTGTTCTTCAAACCTTTCGTGCTGCTAATGGCACAAAAATTAATGTGTATGGTCGTAAATGTATTAATATCAACTTAGGCCTACGCCGAAATTTTACATATTCTTTTTATATTTGTGATGTTTCATGTGCTATTTTAGGAGCTGATTTTTTGCATAATTTTAATTTAAAACTTGATTTACGGAATCGTCGTCTTATTGATTCCACTACTAATTTAAAAGCTCCTGCTATATTAAGTACTTGTAATATATTTTCTGTGAAACCCAATGTTGTAAATGATATATATGGTAAATTATTATTTAAATTTCCTGAAATCACGAAATTACCGGATCCTAACCAACCGGTTAAGCATAATACTGTGCATTATATAAACACTAAGGGGCCTCCAGTCGCTGCTAAGCCTAGACGGCTAGCTCCAGATCGGTTAAAAATTGCCAAATCTGAATTTCAGCACATGCTACAACTCGGTCATATGAGACCTTCTAAAAGTAATTACTCTTCGCCTTTGCACCTGGTGCCGAAGAAAGGATCTGTCGATTGGAGACCTGTTGGTGATTATCGTGCTCTAAATGCACAAACTGTTAAAGAAAAATATCCTATCCCTTGTATCGCAGATTTCACTGCTGAATTACATGGTAAACAAATCTTCAGTCACATTGATCTTGTAAAAGCCTACCATCAAATTCCCATAAATCCTGATGATGTACATAAAACTGCGATTTGCACTCCATTTGGACTTTTCGAAAGCACTCGTATGCAATTCGGCCTTTGTAACGCTTCCTCAACTTTTCAACGATTTATTGATGACGTAATTCGTGACTTAGGATTTGTTTACGCATTTCTTGATGATTTTCTAATTGCATCAAATAATGAAACTGAACATTTAGAACACCTTGAGTTGTTGTTTTCTAGACTTAAAGAGTATGGCCTGTGTATTAATGTTGATAAATGTAAATTTGGCCAATCCACTATCGATTTTTTAGGATTCAAACTTTCAGCTGAAGGAATTGAACCCTTACCTGATCGTGTAAAATGCATCCTAGATTTCCCCCAGCCCTCTACCTTAACTCAACTAAGACGCTACTTAGGTCTTTTCAATTTTTATCGACGGTGCATTCCCAAAGCTGCCGATATTTTAGCTCCACTCGTTAAATTCTTAGAAGGACACAAAAATACGAAAAAATATCCCCGTTCCAATGCTAACAAAACTGAGCAATTGCAATGGAACGATGAAGCCATTCTTTCCTTCACTGCTTCAAAAGAAGCTATAGCTCGAGCTACATTATTACGACATCCAATTCCTGGCGCACAGCTAAGCTTATGGGTCGATGCCAGCAATGTCGCAATTGGTGGATCTTTAATGCAACTCTCCGAAAACCAATGGGAACCAATAGCATTTTATTCCTGTAAATTAAATAAATCTCAAAGAAATTGGTCTACTTATGATCGTGAATTATTTGCTATTTATTGTTCTATAAAAAAATTCAGACACATGCTAGAAGGTCGGAATTTCATTATTTATACAGACCAAAAACCCCTTACATTCGCATTTCAACAAAACCCTGATAAATGTAGCCCACGTCAATTGAGACATTTAGACTATATTTCACAGTTTTCTACTGATATTAGATATACTAAAGGCTCTGACAACATTGTGGCCGATGCATTATCTCGAATTGAGATAGATTCAATTTCTCCTAATGTGTTAGATTTTAAAGAGTTTGCCACTGCTCAGACAAATGATGAAGAGCTAAAACAACTTCTCGAATTTGACACCACTTCATTAAAATTAGAAAAACATTATTTTCCACTCGAAGATGTACATTTATATTGCGATATGTCACAAAAACATCCTCGACCATTTGTTCCTAAAAGTATGCGACAATCAGTTTTTTCAACCTTGCATTATTTCTCGCATCCTGGTATCTCAGCTTCATTAGATTTAATTTCTAAACGATTTGTATGGCCTCGCATGCGTAAGGACATAAAATCTATGGTTCGCAGCTGCACGAAATGTCAAAAAGCTAAAATCTTTCACCACACCAAATCACCAATTGGTACATTCTCTGAACCTGATGCTCGTTTTGCCCATATTCATATTGATTTTATCGGACCTTTACCATCATCCGATGGCAATCAGTATTGCATGACCATCATTGATAGGTTCACGAGATGGCCCGAAGTTATACCCACATCTGATATGACTGCAGAAACAACTGCTCGTACATTGATACACAGTTGGATCTCCAGATTTGGAACCCCTGTTACCATCACTACTGATCAGGGTAGAAACTTTGAGTCCACTCTTTTCAAAGAGCTTACAGATAGATTAGGATGTAAACGCATCAGAACTACAGCATACCATCCACAGTCTAACGGTTTTATTGAAAGATTCCATCGCCATCTTAAGAGTTCTCTTAAAGCTCACAATCAAATTCAATGGACTGAAATCCTCCCGATTGTCTTACTTGGTTTACGCACTGCTCTTAAAAATGATATCCAAGCGACCTGTGCTCAACTTGTTTATGGCACAAATATCAGACTACCCTCTGATCTCATAAACACTGAAGCTATAAATCAACCACCTACTCTTACATACGTCACTGAGTTAACTGAAAAAATGAGAAAGTTAAATCCCATTGCCACTGCAATGCACGGCAATCCTAAAATTTATGTCAATCCCTCATTAAAAACCTGTTCACACGTGTTTCTTAGATCAGATAAAGTCAATCCTCCCTTATCACCCCCTTATACAGGACCTCATCGAGTGATTGACAGGTCTGAGAAAACGTTTGACTTGGAATTAAACGGGAAGCGCTGTACTGTATCTATTGATCGCATTAAACCTGCGTATCAATTAGCAGATTCTATTTCACCTTCCCAACCTCAAAAACAAAATGAGCCCATAAATATTCCAACTACTCCTGTCGAACACCCTACCACCAAATCTGGTCGTAAAGTTCGTTTTCCGAAACATCTCGTTACGGATTATATTGTTTAAAACATTTGATGTATATAGTGTGCATACTATTTCCTTCTCAAAAGTATTGTTTTTCATGTAATGCATAATATATTCTCTATTTTTTTTTTGCATCATATGTACTTTAATTTTACTCAAGACCTTTCTTATGTATCTTATTAATTGCTACCTTTTTGTAATCGCGACTTCGTCACTGGGGGCATACTCTGTAGCCGTCTGCTATTTCTCTCCCTCTCTCGCACGCGAGGAGCCAGCCAATAGCAATGAGGCGCATTTCCTCCCCCCGCGTTTTCTGCGGAGAGCTTTTGAAGTCACGTGACGCAGTAACATTCGAACTCTGCAGAGAGCGGCAGATATTCTTTCAGTGACGATGGCGAATATTTGACTATGTGTTGTTGTGTTAATAAAGTTTATTTTTCTACAAAACCTTCTGATTATTTGAGTCACCGAGATATTTTTATCATCTCCCTTCAATACATTCTCTAAATTATCATGGAAGCTAAAAATTATAAAATTACCTACCTACTTTTTCAAAAGTTTCCTACATCTACAATAATTTATTTTTTTTGTGTGCTTCGTATTCAGCCATAAGATACCTGGTGAAGATGTTGTTCATTTATAGGCAAATATCCATTTATGAAACAACTTCAGTAGTGTTCTTCAGTTTGTGAAGCTACAAATAGTGTTATTTAGTTCTCTTCAAAAATAAATAAGTAACTTTCATTACTGATTATGATAGTGTGTCAGTTAACGTTTCTCATGTGAGAGTAAATATCCTCATCAAGTGAAATTGTTGACTTGTCTGCTGCTAGAACTCAGTTACTCACACCATATCATTATTCTAAGTCTTCTCAAAACAAGGAAGTTACCTGAAAATTACAGATGCATTTTACCTTCGACAACTTTATTTTATTATGCTGCATTTTCTCCAAATATTCTAGCAGGTGCAATTAAAAGTATTCAGAGTTAATTTTTGCTTGTGTGTAGCAATTCATCCTCACATTGCAAAATTTTTGCTCATTGATAATCAAGTGTAAATTCTCAATTAATATAAGAAGTTTGTGAATATTTGTTACAGTGTTTATGCAAGATCAAGTTATTTTGAAAAGTTCCCATATTTACTTATTTATTATGTACATAGTGCCTTTTACTTTAATTTTATTTCATACCCAAAGCCTCTAAGTTTTTATTTTGCCATTTGCCTCATTGATTTTTTAAAAAAGAATGATTGTATACATTTTCAAGATTTTTTATTTTATGAAGAATTGAATAGTAAAAATGATCTTCATTTTTGAAGTTTTCAATGAAGAAAGTGAAATTTATTAATGTCTTCTCTTCATACCTACAAATAATACAAGAAGATTACAGAAAAGCACAACTCTAGATGGAAATTTTTACCAGCGCATTTATATATATATAGAATTTTTTTCTATAAATCATCTAGTAAAATTTTTTTTTACAAAAAAAAGTGCTTCTTGACCTCAACTCCTGATTATGTCCTATCATACTACATTTCATCATAAGTGCACCACCGACTTCTCGTCCTTGTTAACTCTGCAAAAGTGATTCATGTATGTGTCGCAGAAGTATGATTGCTCTGCAGTAATGAGTACGATGTCGTCAGTTAAGTGCTTCAAAGAGAATGCAATGCATTCTCACTTTCTACAAAGTGTCTCGTCATGTTAAAATGTTCTAATGTCATCATGCAAAGATCATCTATTTTGATGATTATTATGTGAATGTTCCAGTTTTTTTCAACAGCACTATACCAGTGTACCACCTCATGTTGTGTTACTAAACATTCAGTGACATCTATTTATCTCAAATAGCCTTGTTCCATATGGCTCTGGACTCAATAAACATTGTTTTGAATCCATAAACATTGCCTCTACCACCTGCAGTTACACAATGTTACTATATTCTTATTTATAATTAAAATTTTCTTTTACTTAAGATGTTAGGAGCCTTGCTAGGAGATCCAAGCCACCTAAAATTTTACGTAGGAGTTCATATATGTGTTTATTTTTGTTCATAGATATGCTGGTGGCTAGGGCATGATGGTCATCGGCATGTTTGTGGACTTCAATATTTACATATATATAATTTTTTTTGTTTGTTTACGGTGTTGCTGATGATTCATCTTCGTCATTATCATCATTGTGAGCTTAACATTGAATTGTAATAATTTTATTTCTATATTATATTTTAAATGATTATTTAAAAATTATATTCCTGGTACATGGTATTTTAGTTTTATAAACTCATGATTTTGTCAATTTTTTTTCTTTCATTCTATATGGAAGTACTTAAATTTTTTTTTGGTGATCACCAGTCTCTCACATTTTAAAGAAAAACCATAGTATATGTATATTTAGCTAATCTTTTGAGTCTCATACATATTAAGAATTCTTATGACTAATACATTGAAATGTTTATTTAGTAAAGTATAAAATTCAAAGAAATTGTGTCTAAGATGGGATTTATGACACTTAATTATGACATGTCTTTTGATGGAAATAGCAACTTGTTTTTATGGGATACCTTGTTTGGGTGATTGGGTAGTGCACGACTCAATTACACAATTGGTATCACATACAATTGGTTGTCTGTTTTATTTTAAATGAAATACTAAAGTTTGATACACTAAAAGGATATCATTATGTTTTATGAAAGTTTATTTATATATGGCCATTTCATTTCCTTTCATGTTAAGAGTAATAAAGAAAACTCTTTCTTTTTTAGATATAATTCTAAAATTAAAAAGTCCTAGGCATGTTGTAAAAGTCAAACTACAAAATGTTTCCTGACTTTTTTTGTTGCTTTTGTATTTGCAACTTTTATCAGAAGTTAATTCTGTTTTTATTTGGTACCAAGATAGCAAAAATTGTTATGACTAGTCAATGATCTCAATTTTGTTAACTCAGAATATGTTAACATTTTTAGGATAATTTTATGAGATCAAATAGAAGGTTTTGCCAATGTTACTGTATTTTTGGCATTTTTATTGTATACTTGATGTATTGTATACTTTTTGGATTATGAATGTACTTTATGCAATGTATATTCTTTTTCTCTCTCTTACTTTTGGTCACCAATATTTTTTTTTCCCAGCACCATTTTTTTTTTCAACTGTTAAATCACCAATTTTTTTTTTCTTCAACTGTTAAATCACCAATTTTTTTTTCAACTGTTAAATCACCAATATTTTTTTTTCCAGCACCTTAACTTTAAATTTTATTGTTCGACTTTAATGATTTTTTTTTCGCTTTGGCAGTCCAAAAATTTTCTCATCCCATTTTCTGTAAAAGGTTTTTGATCGATTTTGCCTTTTACATCTCCTGGTCTTACAAAATTTTCTCGGTGAAGGGAGGTAATGTGAGAATACTTCTCACAGTATTTAAATTTGGTTTATTTTTATTTCCTTTCAGCTATTTTTTTGCATCGATGTCTATTTAAACTCAATCTTTACGCCGCGATGTTGACGCTTTTATCTCTCGCCGTAAAGCAAGTTCATTTTTCACCGCCGATATTCATATCTGCGTTGGGAGCGGATCGGCAGCTAGCGCATGCGCACTCCGTATTTTAGGAGCACATTTCTGGAGCTCTCGTATCGATGGAGACAGCTTGCATTATGATGACGTCATTGAAATTATGCACCGCCCTCTTTTGACGCCGATCGCTGACAGGAGAATCGTTTTGTTTCGTTTTCCAATCAGTGAAACTTTTTTTAATTCTGCAGCTTGTAATTCGATTTTCATTAATTTCCCGTAAATGTTAATTTAGCTAATCAATTTAAATTCTGCCTTTTAATTACTTTGTCAACCCCGTATTCGTCATTTAAATACTAAAACTCGCTAATTTTAAATTCAGAATTTGGTTTGATGTTGTCTGAAAAAGATGTAGTCTTTTAACGTAGTTTTAGCGGAGCGCGGCCCGCCGGCCGTTCGAATGTCGTGCCGCTTTTTTTTTGGCCGAATGAGTTTGATATTTTATTTAAGTGGATGTTTTTTTTTTTCTCAAAGTTAAATCCTTTAAAGTTGTGCTGCTCTCGTTAAAAGGAATCCCATGGATTTATTCCATGTTGGCTGCTATTTTTCTTATTAAAGGATTAGTTCTTCTATTTTAAAATGGTGACCAGAAGCAAGTATTTTCTTAACCTTCTACTGCTACTAACGACCGAAATAAAGAATATTATTTGTTTTCATCAAATTGCCTCTTCATTGTCTACATTTCAAGTAAGACGTTTCCAGTTTTATTACTTCTTTAACGATCAATAGTAATTTATTAAAAGACCTTCGCAATTTGTACTAAAACCACTTAAACGATCCTTAATTATCGCCACAAGGGGGGGGGACTTGCATCAGAGAGACACTGCGTCCCACAAGATATGCCTCAAATAAACACTTTGTTAGACTCAAAACCTGATTTTAGCAAAGGCAAATGAAGGAGCTACACAGGGCCTCTAACTCTAAAATGGGCTTTTCCAAACTCAAAAATGGGTTTTTTGTAAGCAGAAATTGTAACTAAAAGCTTCTTATAGGCGTCCCAACTTAATTTTTCCCAACACCCCAGGGTGCCATGTAGGGTTACTTGGGGCCTGGTTCCACCGTTTTGAGTTTAGGACCCAACTTTCTTTGTAATTTCAAGAACTGACGGTTTTCAAATACTCCGAACAGACAATTCCGAATCGTATTGTCTCCATACTGTGGTCATTTCAATAAGATTGATTTACATATTTATTTTTAGATACCAGATAAACACACTTTTTCTGGTTTGTCATTTTCGGCAAATTTTTTTACACTAATATTATTGACTGTTAGCAGAAGATGAGCTCAAATCCAGAAGACTTTGCTAAAACACAAACTTTTCAAAGAAGTCTGCTTTCCATTTTTAAAAATTTCCAACGCGTTAAAGCTGGTAACAGTTTATGTTTTCCGATACTTTGGTAAAGTAACATGTAAACATGGTTCATCTGGAGGACAGTCTCAGATTTTCTGGGGTGGAATGTGCATGAATAGATGGAAGTGGTTGAGTTTACAATAAACCTGTCAAAGTCGGAATTAATTAGCATTCCGCAAGGGAAGCAGATTTGATTTGGGGTGGTACGATTTCTCTTTCTAGGATGACGAAGCAAATTCCTATTTTGCTCAAATTATAGAAAAAAAAAAAAAACCCACAGAACGTAAAATTATTTTTATCAGTTTTCTTGAAAGCGCCCTTTCCACTGGTTAGTGCCCCTTCGGTTAGGCGCCCCATGCGGTGGCACACTTCGCACAGGCCCTGGTGAGTGATGGTAGAAGGGTTAAGTACACTGCGAAGTTCTTTTAATGTAATATTGATTGTTAAGGAAATAATAAAAATGGAATATTCTTACTTTATATGTAGACAGTAAAGAGGGAAACTGAAGAATAAACAAAATCCTTTATTTTCTGTCATTAGTAAAAGAAGGTTACAAAGAATTTTTGCTTTGGTCACAAAGTCGAAATAAAAAAAGATTCTCTTATAGAAGAGAAAAATTACAGGAAATGTAGAAATATTCTATGGGATTTCTTTTTGATGAGAGCAGCATAACTTTGTTAAATTAATTTTTGACATGACAAAAGGCTTCCATGAATATACGACCCATCGTACGGACGTACTGTTTCAGCAAAGTATTTTAGCGGCTTTCGAACGGCAAGCAAATGCCCACGTTCCGATAACACTGTGTTGAAAGACTACATCTTTTTTAGACAACATCAAACCCAATTATGATTTTAAAATTAACGGGTTTTAACTTTTAAACAATGAATATGGGGTTGACAGAGTAATTAAACGGCATATTTAAATTGATTAGCTAAATTAAAAGTTACGGCAAATTGAAAATCAAATTACAAGCTGTAGATTTAAAACTGTTATCACTGATTGGAAAAGCGAAACAAGCACACGCCTTCTACGAACATCATCTATATCACGTAACGACTACGTTAAGAAAGCGCTTCAATGATGTCATCATAATGCATGCCGACGCCGGAGAGACCAGAGCTCTCAAAACGCAGAGAAGCGAGGAAAGGTGCGTGCACACATTGTTGATTCTAACGGGCTGCTAGGACAAAAATCCATTAAAGTCTAGAAGCCACAACTACTTCAGAGTTATTATGGATTGGTGTCTACAAACATGCAGAAAGAAGTCAGGTTATAATTTAAACATAACTTTAAAAAAACAATTAAAAACATGATTAAATTTAAATAAATAAAGCCTTAACCTTGGCCAACAAAGTAACATGCTCAATTAATGAGCTTTTGATTAAATCGAGCACATGCCTGAAAGACATTACAAGAGAGCCGTCTGAATATATGAAGTCACTCCAATTTATACTATTTTATCGAGACGAACTATTTTAAAAACGAACTGTAACTTAAAGGAATTGATGAAACTGGGTAATTAACTAAAAGATAAATGGATTAACACAAGATAAAGGTAAGTTTATTTCCAGAATGTTTTATATTTGAATAAAGTTACTTTGATAAATAAAGTATAACTAAAGAACTGTAAATTATACTGGTAAAGTAAAATGCTATTGAATATAAGTAGAGGCATTGAGAATTGGGAAATGGGCTTGTTATAATAAATTTCCTGACAATCAGCACGATGACGCAATACTTAAATTGGAATACAGTCATTCATCTCCAGATGCGTGGAATTCGTAAATGTATGACGTCATATCATCAGAAAAACTAAACACTCATAAGCTAAAGGCTGAAACGATATCTAGTTAAACTAGAAAACAAGCATTGATACCAAACACGCTTAGAACTGGGCCGTGAAGCATAATGACTTGAAACATTGATATCTATGCCATATTTCGATATCGGAGAGAATGCCGCAATATGACATCAATGGCCCACCTTCCACACATCTGGACGATGTTACAAACTTGTACATGAAAATGAAACTCAAAGCTTTATATGCAGTTTCATCAAAAAGGTATTTAAATATTTTCCAAAAGAATGCTAGGGTGACTGCTTCAGTAGTTGATAAAATTTTTGAAATATTGCTCCATTTCCAGCGGAAATGAGTTTTACAAGTAGCACTAGACATAATATTTTTGTTCGAATGTTAGTGCACCTGTTGTCACATAGTTTTCAGCTATCCTCTGTAAGAGAAGCCATGTTATGAACTTTTTTTATTAGAAAGTGTAAAAATTTACTTTTTGATCAGTTGGAGACAATAACGGTAAGTTAGAATAATACCCTTCCATCTTGCTTATTTCAACTAATATTTTTATAAGAATTGTTTTTAATCAAAGTCCAAGGATGATATTTTAAATATTGATTTTTAGATTTTCGATGGACTTCTTTTTAGGAGCTGAAATTTGACTGATCAACTTCTGGTCTTATTAAATAAGCAAATTCTAGAAATTGATCAGCTGTGATCAATTATTGGTTTCGAGGACTCTAGTTACTGATAAGTATATCAACAACTGGCTAACAACATGCGTAGCCATTAATTGTTTAGCCTTTAATTTTTTTGCTTACCAAGCCATTATTGCTTATTTTCTGAATTCATTATGCCGCCGAAAAAGAAATTCTTCCAGTACTCAGAAGAAAAGGGTGAGAAAAAAGGGTGTTTCGATAATTTCGAATCAATAGCCCTGTTCGAAATGTTCCACCTATGTTTCCTTAAAAAGCTTATTTGTTTTAGGTTAAAGGGAAAACACCAGAGGTGAGACGGAAGGGACATTCATCAGTTTTAAAGCAAAGAAGAGGAACAGATCCTTGTTGATTGGATAAAGCTTATGCCAAAAAAGAGTTCCCGATTAAGAGGAGGATTTTATTTGAAACCGTAAAAAAAAACATTGAAGCCGATAAAAGGCCAAACCCTTTTGCAAACTGAACTCCGGGGAAAACATGGTTTAACCCCTTGAGGGGCGGTGGGATATATTTTATCCCACCTATGAAGATTTGCAGGAGAAAAATTTTATGAAATTTTACTTTTCTAACTTTGGTGGAAAAACGTCGTAAAATTGATTTTCCTTATTTTGAAATTTTTTTTTCCAAATTTCCGGTGAGAATTCAGCATTACACAAACGCAATTGCTTGCCCCAAGTGGTTGCTATCAAGGGGTTAAAGGATTCATGCGAAGAAGCAGTTTGATAGCTCAGATGTATGCAAATGCTATCAACACTGCAAGAGCAGAAGTGTCAGAGCTGAACATCTGCGAGTGGTTCCAAGAACTTCACAAATATCTTGAAACTGAAGGCTGCCTTGACATTCTTCTTGATTCCAGGAGAATTTTTAATGCTGACGAAAGCGGTTTTCAAACTTGCCCAAAAACAGGAAAAGTCTTAGGACCCATTTCATTCAACATTTTATGAGAATTAAAAACAGGTAATGAAAAAGAAGCTATAATCATGATGGTTGATTTCAATGCAGCAGGAGAGGTTATTCCTGGTATGATCCTTTACCCATTGCAGAAAATATCACTTAAAATTGCACAGAATGTGCCAGACGACTGGGGAATGGGTAAATAAAAGAAAGGTTGTATGTGTGGGAGCACCTACTTTAAATATCTTGCAAAAGTATTTCTGCCTTGTTGAGAAAGCAAAATATCAAACTACCCATATTACCTCTGGTAGATGGCCACAAGAGCCACTTAACTCTTGAAGTGGCAAAGTTATGCTCAGCGAATCAAATACTTCATTTCGCTCTTTACCCGAATGCAACACACATACTCCAACCAGCTGACATTGCTATTTTCAGGCCTCTCAAAGTGCGCTGGCGGGAAACCGTTTACCATTGGAAAACTAAATGTGGAAACAAAGTGGTAACAAAAGCAGTATTTGGATCTTTGATTGCAGGTGTATTTCGCGAAGCAGACTCCGAAAATCATTAAAAACGGCTTCCGGAAATGCAGTCTGTTTCCGTTTAACGCAGACGCTGCAGACTACGAAAGGTGCATCAGCAGTAAGCAACGACATTGTCCACCAACAAACCCACGTGAAAATTAGTCTAGAATAGGTATAGCGGAAAACTTCAGCGTCATGATGCTTTTGCACATTGAATCCCTATTCAAAAAAGGCAGAACTCAGAAGTTCAGAAGCATGGAAGGGGACGAATGGGAGATTGGTGTTGAGGCTCTTAAATTGTTCCATTTATGGAGGCAAATGCGGAACAAATATCTTGAACAAACTCAAACGAACATTGCGACACCAGAGAGCGAACCTGAATCGCCAGTTGGTAATCGCCTAACACCAACTGCTTATATTGCTCTACAATCTGATGATCCTCGAACAATATTTCATCATGATCATGCAACACCAGATCCTTCAAGGCAGACGGACCCACTTGCAAATTCTGCGACTCCTCAGCGCCCAAAAAACTTAGGTGTAGCTAAAGTAAAAAACGTCAGTCCATCTTTTGCAGACAACATTCTATGGCCTCACGACTCGCCTCAGAAGAAAAAACAGAAAAGAGGCGGTTGCCTTATGCGACAACGTCAAAACAGTGGATAATGTCTTTCGAAGAAAGGGAAAAGGAAAAAGAAGAGAAAGACACCCGAAAGAAAGAAATGATTCAGAAAAGGGAAAAGAGGAAGCAACAACTTATACATCAAAGACAAGATATAGGACTATCTAAAATTCCGACTAGGTGGAAAAAACAACGACTGAGCAACTCACACAGCTTTCAGTCCAGTGCCAAAGTTTCGTCTGGTGAGAGTGTGTGAGTGGAATCCTTAGATGAGAAAACTGTCCATACTTGGCAGACGGTGCAAAAGTATATTGATGAGCACGTTGTCATTTTGGAAAATATTAGAAATGGAAAAAGAAGGAGCGACTGCGGCTTCCATGGCGGCATGTGGGCGCCTACGGAAGTGTTTCTTTTCTATAGGTTGGATCAAGTTATTTCCACATTGAACCCACAAAAATCAGTAGAACAAGAAATCTTTTCTCTGAGTTTCAATATTGCTTATAAGTTATTGTATTTTTTACTTTTATCCGTCTCATTAAAATGTTTACGATTTTCAAATTGTTTAATATTTTCTACTTACATTGAAAAAAAGATAAAAATGACCAGTGATCAACTACTGGAAAGAAATCGATCAAAAACTGGATTCGCCTGATCAACTACTGGGGAAATGGAAATTAAGAAAACTAATTATGTATAATTCTGTTGCTATTTAATTTCAACAGAATTTAATTATTGTCTATTATAATACATTCATTAAGGGTTGTAGAAATCATGTTAGTTTACTCCTAAAACTTAAAATGAAGGAAATATAATAAAAGCCCCGTAGCACCGACTTTATTTGATCAACTACTGGGTCGGTCACCCTAGTTTTCTTTTTAATTTCCAGTACAGCAAGATCCCAGATCAATATGAAATAAGCTAAGGACAACTAGAAAAAGTAAAGCATTTTAAATTAACTTTTATTTTCAAAAATTTTCTTTCTAAATTTTTCCAGTGTAATTTTTGTAGGTGGTTTTGTAAAATAATCAGCTAAGTTTTCATTACTAGACACATACTTTAAATTAAACAATTTTTCATAAACTAAATTTCTCAAAAAAAAAAAAAAAATTATATCTTACATGTATGTGTTTAGTTTTACTATTCTCTATAGCTGAGTTAGAAAAATCTATAGCAGCTCTATTATCACAATATAGGTTAAACTCTGAAAAATGAGATGGAAAGATATGTAGTTCTTTACCCTTTTTTATTATGTTAATTATCCAAATGCGTTCTTTAGCAGCATCGGTTAAGAATATATTCTCTGTCTCCATAGTGGAAAGAGCTACACAACATTGTTTAGAAGTTCACCAAGATATCACAGCATCATTTAAAAATAAAATAAATCCCCATATTGATACTCGATCGTCTCGGTTTGATGCATACTCGGTGTCACTAAAACAATTTCCTTTTTAGAAAATACAACTCCCTTTGAAATGGGTAAAGAAACAATAGGTGGATAATATCCTGTGGGGGTGGGTTTGGTTGTTTGCCCCTCTATCTTTATTTCTCACAAGAAGGGTTAAACCCATATAAAAATTCAGCAGAGTGACTTGACAAAATAAATTAAGTTATGCATGAAAACTTTGAAAATATTGTTGAAATTACAACTTGGAATAAAAATATGTTGTAATATATGCAATTTCATGATTCCTATTTATATATATCTATTTGTTTTCAGTGAAAAGGTAAGTGTAAAATGTACTTACAGTAATGTGCCAGAATGATCAAACAGAAGATTTCTTTATTGAGGCTAACATACAGGACCTTTTTACTCCGCTCCAAAATTAATGAACACTTGAGACGATAGTTTACCTGAACTCGAGGGACACCTCATTATTAAACAACATAAATAATTTTTGGAGAACAGCAACTTGCAGTATACTATAAACAACTTTATCGCCGATTTATATTAATAATTTTACACTGAAACTTCTTCATACTGTTAAACAATTACCTTTTGAATTCTTACAATTACATTGGCACTTAGCCATATACTTTAAAATACTAACTGAAATTCCTTAAAAAAAAAACACACCAGATACCATAAGTCAGCCATCAGACATCGCACCCCAAAATATGAAATCGCTGTCCCTTTAAATCAGGACGAAAACCTATCGGCCAATCAGAATCGACTACGCAATTTGAATAAGTCAGAAAATAATTAACATTTACTTTTAATTTGAATAACATTTAATAAATATTACAATGACTTTAGAAAAATTACTTTAATATAAAAATGACTTTAAAAAAATGCTTTTACATGTTAATTAAATTCAAATACTTATCTTATAAAAAAAAATGAATACGAGCAAATGCGATCACAAGTGAAATTGTCGTATACGGTCCACAACCGAAACGCGATATGCAACCACTCAACCGTGGTGATAAAAACGTAAACAAACGCCGAAAGGTGGCAATGAAAAGAAAATATGGTGGTGTCGAGTTCAGGTATACTTTACAAATTGAATAAAAAAAAGATAGAAATTAGAAAAAAAAATGCTTGGGAATATTTTTCCACATATCCTTTAAATTGGTCATAAATATTTTGAATGTAATCTGTTTAATGAATAGAAATACATACCTGCCAACATGTCAATTTTGAAATCCTTACAATTTTTATGACGCATCCTTACGTGTTTAAACATACATAACATATGCACATGCAATGAAAAAAGTAATATTTCATAACATTTTCTATGCTATATAGTCTCCCCCCCAGAAAAAAAAAATAAAAACTTAAGATTTTGTTACATAACATCATACTTTCCAATTAGTTTAACAATATTAAATCTATCAACCATTATTTATTTAATTAATAAAAATTTAATCAATTCAAAAACTTTATTTATCTTTCCAAATAACAATTTAAAATATCTATATTACGTTAATATTTCTAACTACTAAAATTTGATTCTAATATCTATTAAATAATTTATTTATCAGTGATTTCTAGATGGTTTACAAAAAGTTCTAAGTCTTTAATATTAACCTTTTAAAAATTCTTAAATATTCATTAAATTCATTGCAAAATATATTTATTCGATTTAAATAATTATTTACTTTCAGCAGACAAAATTTCATCTATTTTGATGCAATAGATCGCGAGTTATCCGAATTTTAAGTTTTATTTATTTTCGCTTCTTTTAAATACGCGCGGCTTTTATTTTAAGACGCACCGAATTCGCCATGTTTTTGTTTCTTCACCGATGCGAAACTACATCGCGACGTCTCAAAAGACGCCATTTTTGCTCGGGGGAGTTGCGATCTCATGACGTGTTCAGTGACCGCACACTGTTGAATTGTTTTTGGGGAACACTGATTGGTTCTCTTAATTTTTAGAGTCCTTTTCAAAATATACTACGGGGTTTTCCTCTCTCTCTTCGAATCTGGACGTTGATGTGCAAACATGTGCGCATCATCGCTCCAGAAAATATCAACATTTTTATACGATCGGTTCTTCGGCTAAACGGGTCGAAGGCCGATTGCTTTTAAATAAACTAACTTAATAATACTTAAATACCTAATCAAAATCGTCTGCCATAAAACAACTAATCATCTGAAGATGCTGGTACCGTTTATGATGTTGAATGCAGTAGATGTTTCGCTGACTGAGACCGCTGCTACGAATTTGTCGTGGAGGTACCTGAATCACAAAAAAGGAAGTTTCATTGCTCTACCTATCCAGAGAATTAGCAAAGTGTAAATATTGTTCCCCTGAAGTATGGAGCTAGTCTGTTTATTAACACCATTACAAGGAGTATACAGTTGTTACATCTACTTCGAGAAGTTGATTGGCGATTGCGTGCGCCTAGAAAAGGTATAGATATTTTCCCTTATAAATTTTCTCTCAGATGTGCATTGAGGAACAATAATTACTACGTGACTCTGAAAAAGAATTTCTTGAACAGAATTCAATCCTGAATTTTTCCAGATTCTGCTAGTTCTCTAAAAGTGATAAAAAAAAATTGCCATCGTTCTAATAATGAACATTCGGTTCAAAAGAGCCATATTACTGGATGATGTTCAATTAGCATCTTCAGATATAGAGTCATAGCACATATACAAGTTTTGCATGACGAATAGTTTTTGAAGAGAATGGTAGTTGGTTGTAATAATTATTATTTACGATTCTACTAAATGTTGATCACTAAAGAGAATGTTTAATATTAAAAATACACAATAGGAAGAGAAATAATGTTGTATTGTTATATCCTCAATATTAATTATATTATATGTAGGGGTCTGCGCAGTTCCTTTGTTTTATTTGTTTACCCAAAATAAACAATTGTTCAAGTTAATTATGTGTGTCATCTGTTTCTTCCATGGGTGAGTTTATTTTATTTATTTTCCTTTTCAGCATCTAATATATTTAAGGCAACTTAATTATTCTTTAATAAATTCAATTAACTTAATTCTTAATCTTCACGTTGCCTAGTTAACGATCGCGATTTTACGATCACGGCCATACGTGGTGCCGGAATGGCATTTTGGTTATCAGATTTTTGAATAGCATTTATAATTGTAATTTTAAATTTATTTTTCTGGTAATCAATCTGCGATCCCGACATCGAACGTTACAAATATTACAGATTTCATAAGAAAATTTTTTTTTGCATGGGAAATTCAAAGTTAAAAAAAAAAAAAAAAAAAAAAAAAAAATCTGAAATTCACAGCAAATTTTCTGAAAGGTTTACAGCAAAGGGATTGGGGAGGAAACAGAGGGGAATTCCCTGCAGTTGCTAATTATGAGTTTTTTCGAGGCCCATTGACGAAATTCACGTTTCTGCCATGATCCTGTGAAAAATTCGCTTTTTGTTTTGCGACCCTTTGATGAAATCACCATTTTTTCCACGACCTTTTAACCAAATTTGCGTTTTTTCGCGATCTTTTGACGAAATTTGCATTTTTTCCGCAATCTTTGTAAAATTCGCGGTTTTTTCGCGATCCTTTGAGAAAATTAGCATTTTTTCTGCACTTTTTGACGAAATACGCATTTTTCTCGCAATCTTTTGAAGAAATTTGCGTTCTTTGACAAAATTTGTGTTTTTTTATGCGATCCTTGATGAAATTCGCATTTTTTTTTACGCGATCTTTGACTAAATTCGGATTATTTCCCACGATCTTTGACGATATTAGTTTTATTTTCGCGATCCTTTGACAAAATTCACGTTTGTTTTTCAGCGAACTTTGACGAAATTCCCATTTTTTTCACGATCCATTGATGAAATTAGTGTTCTTTCCCCGCAACCTTTGACGAAATTCACGTTTTTTTTCACGATCCTTTGCCGAAATTAGTGTTTCTCCTGTGATTTTTGACAAAATTCGTGTTCTTTTGACGATCCTTCGACAATAATAGTGTTTTTCTGTGCGATTTTTAACGAAATACGCATTTCTTTCGCGATCCATTGACAAAATTAGCTTTTTTTCAAATATCTTCGATAAAATTTGTGTTTTTTCCCATGATCTTTGCGGTTTTTTTTTTTGCGATTCATTGACAAAATTAGCGTTTCTTTCGCAATCCTTTGACGAAATTAGCGTTTTTTGACGAAATTCGCGTTTTATCCCCACAATTTTTGACGAAAATCGCGTACTTTTCGCAAATTCTTGACGTAATTAGTGTTTTTTCATCGCGATCTTTGACGAAATGAGTTTTTTTTTTTTTTTCCATGATCCTTCGGCGAAATTAGTGTTTTTCTCTGCGATTTTTAACGAAATTTGAGTTTCTTTGTCAAAATTAGCGTTTTTTCAAAGATATTTGATAAAATTAGGGCTTTTTTCACGATCCTTTGAAGAAATTAGTGTTTTTCACGCAATCCTTTGACAAAATTAGCGTTTTTTTTCTGCAATCCTTTGAAGAAATTAGCATTTTTTATGCGATCTTGCATGAAATTTGCATTTTTTTGTGCGCAAAACCGTACTGTTCATCCGTACAACCGTACACTTAGAACAAAATCCGTACAAGTTGGCAACTATGGAAATACCATCTTCAGTTTGTTCAAAGTTAACCCCAAGCAGTTTAACGGTCTCCCCAAAAACTTTAATGTCAAACTTTTATTTTAGTACATCTATAACTTTAAACATTTTATCTTTATCCTTTCCTAACAAAATCATGTCATCGACATAGAAAAGCAAGGCAATTTCGGAATTATGAGAATAAACGCAGTTAGTCCACTCGAACGTCTTAAAATTTAAACTTTCTAAGACTGAATGAAGTTTGTAAAACCATTCACACCCGCTCTAATTGGAGTCCATACAGAGCTTTCTTTAATAAACAAACGTGATCTGATTTTTCTGATTCTATGAAACCAACTGGTTGTCTCGTGTAAATAATTTCCGATAAAGGGGCATATAAATATGCACAGCGAACGTCCATTTGAATATGATACCATTTCAATCCGCAAACTAAAACCCAGAAAAATAAACGAATTATGGTAAAATTAACCACAGGACTAAAAACCTGATCATATTGAATGACTTTCTCTTGTCAGAAGCCTTGTGCAACGAGACACGCCTTAAACCTAATTATGTCGTTCTCTTTATTGCACTTAACAGTATAAACCCATCTACTTCCCAAGATCCTAGCATTCGAAGATTTTTCTACTAAAGTCCAAACTTCTCAATCTTTAATAATTTGAATTTCCTCCTCCATTGCACGCTTCCACGATTCAGCTTGAGGGGAATGCATTGCTTCATGAAATGTATTTGGAACGTTCACCTGATCCCGCTTTAATTGTCATTCATTTAAACTATTTGCTTCTAGTTCCTGATTTATAATGCCCGTAAAGTTATTTTTACCACTGAAGTCAAATACTTTTGGATCGAAAGGTATGTTTTTAAATTTACAATAAGTTTTGGCATCGTTTTGGGATCTTAAACGCATATTGCTTCCTAATATACTATAATAAATATCTGTACACAATCCATCCAAACGAGGAACAGCCTTTCAAAACCACTCAATATTTGGTTTAGTTAACGTAGGAGATTTATATACTGCTTCTATCGGTTTTGAACTCTCTGACTCCCCCTCAATTAATTTAACTTCTTTATCGGGTTCAACACACGATTTTTCAGCATCGGAAACCTCCAAATCGTTTAAATCTAATGCATCCAAATGGAATAAACTTCGGTCAGAAAACTTTTTACTTTTAACTATTCTAACAATTGATGGTCTTGATAACTTTGTCTTTTTCAGGGATCCATACACGATAGCCTTTTGTGCGAAGAGCATAACTTACAAGCACTCCCCTTTTCAGCACGCATATCTAGTTTACCACAATTATGTTTAGGAATCCCAATATATGCAGTTGAACCGAAAACTCTTAGATGTTTGACAGACGGTACTTTTCCCCCAAATAATTCGAACGGCATTTTAGTGAAATTCTGATGGCAGGTACGATTGAAGGTGTAGACAAAAAATAGCAAAGCCTCCCCCTAGAATCTTTCATGCAGTTTAGACTCATTAAGTAACGTTCTTACCACATCTAGGGCTGTTAAATTGAATCTCTCAACCAGTCCATTCATTTCAGGAGAAAATGGGTTCGTCCGCTCAGGTTTAATACCTCTATCATCTAAATATTTTTCAAATTCCTTTGAACAAAACTCTCCGCCATTGTCAGTTCGGATATTAACAATTTTATTCTCAGTAAACATCTCAGCACGTTTTTGAAACTTTACAAAGCAATTAAAAACCTCGGATTTTTCCTTCATCAAGTAAACCTAAACTTTTCTGGAAAAATCGTCGATTGTAGTTAGAAAATACCTATTACCCCCCTCCAGTTTTCGTTTTAAACAGGCCTGCTACATCGAGGTACAACAGCTCTAATGGCTTTACAGACCTATTTTTCCAATTGGTCTAAAGGAAACTCATCTGGCTTTACCAATTTTGCAAGGCTCACAATTTAACTCTTCATTTTTGAGTGAAGGCATTCCCCTAACTGTATCAACGGTTTTTAGTATATAATCCTTATTTATGTGGGCAAACCTTCTGTGCCAGGTTTCTAAGCTGTTTTCTGTATTAACCTGGTTAACCTCTAGATTATGAAAATTTTTGTCATTACATTTAACATAGTGGGGAAAAACATGGCAAAGACCCTTTTTTCAAATAACTGAAAATAATTTACCACCATTTAAAAATACGTCTATTCGCCCATTTTTACCGACAAAAGTGGCCCCTTTCTCTTCAAAGAGATGGCCCGCTATCAAATTATGTCGTAATTTAGGTGAATATAAGACGTTGTTCAATACAACAACCTGATTTCTGCCCTTAATTTTACAGTTAAATTTTATAGTTCCTCTGCCTAGAACTTCACAAGCTACCCCATTAATTACTGCTTTCATTTCCATCCCAGAGATTGGCTCAAAATTCCAAAATAAATCTTTACGCGAGCAAAAATGGGAACTAGCAATTTATTATATCAAACAGCCAGGCAGTATTATCAGTATTTGAATTATAATATGCTTCAGCTATAAAACCCACTTCACCATGTTTTTCATTAGCCCTGTTTTTAAATTTTCTACAATTTTTAGCAAGGTGGCCAAATTAAACCACACTTAAAACACTTTCCAGATCTATTACGTTTAAAAGTAACACTGAGATCTGCTGCACTTACCTGCATATTAGAGATCTAGACTTCTGCCTAGTAGATCTCCTAACATTCACATCATTACATTTATTTTCACTATTATGTAAAGCAACTTCATTAAAAATACTTAAATTAGAATTTTTGTTAAAAAAACAAGTAAACAACTTTAATCTTGCTTCCTCAGATAACAGTTCGTTCAGAACATTTTCAAAGGTAAAGTCCTCATCCGAAAAATGGTAAATAAGCTGGACAATACTTCTATATTCATCAGGCAGATGTGAAATCAGCTGAAACGGCTTTAACCACTCTGAAATTGGACGACCGGGTCCTTTAACTGCAGGATGATATCTTTCAATCTAGCGCCATAGAGATTTAGTTCTTTGCCAGGCTGCAATTTGCATTCGAAAAACGAGTCAGTCAATTCCACAATATGTGCACGACTGCTATGACGAACGTGTTTCTCCAATGGCTGCCACGCTACATACAGATCCTCTATACCAGTTAATAAAGGCCTCAACTCTTTACACACATTCAAATACAGAATGGAATACGCGCAGGGTTGGGTTTTTGACATGACAAGCATCAAAAACTAGTTTAAACTGTCACAAACTGGTTTAAACCGTCGAAAACTGTCAAAAACATGTAAAAGGCTTAAAACATATTTTAACAACAATAGGTAAACATTAGGTAAGTAAGTCAATGATTTAAGTTTTATTTAAAATTATTGTAATTTAATAATTTAAAAAAAATTTAATTATTAATTGCAATAAAATATTTTTATTTTTTGGAATTTTCAATCAGAAGAAAATCATTTTGTACAATTAAATAATCCAGATCAATTTTAACCTGCAGCCATGCTGCAGCACACAACCCGTTTAGCACATTTATTTACAACCAAATGGTTTCTGAGTTTAGAGTGTTTGAAGCGCTAGAAAATAGTCTGTCTCTTATTTGATGCTGAGCTAGTAGGACTTGATAGCAAAAGCATTGCTAGATAGGCAAGTTTTGAAGCAGGCTCAGCCGAAAAGCTATAACATTTAATAATACTGATACCTTTCCACCAAGTAATGGGGTCATCCCTATAGCACTGAAATAAGAAGACCGGAAAGGAGATTCTTTACCTTCATACACAATCAGTGTGGGTAAGCAACCATAAATTCTCTCTGTAGCCCAAGCGCGAGCCGAATCAACTGATACATCAGTCAACCCTTGCCTCCTGATGGTTGGGATGCCAAATGTAAGTCAAATAATGGTATGGTTTCATGATTTGATCCCTTCTATTATACACTTTTTCAATATGGGGCTTAAGTGAATTTTCTTTTAGAAAACCGAGCCAATTTTGTTCAGTTTTAAAATCGAAAACATATTTTTATATATTAAAGAAAGCATGTTTTAAAAAGATTTTGACTTTAAGCTTTTTTTTTTTTTAATTACTTCTCTTATTTTGTAGCTGTTTAAGATTAATAATCCAATTTCAATTTTGAATGGAGTGGTTATTGCCTAGACTAGAATAAAATTGATGCACATGATCTTGTTATATATATAAAAAAATCTGTACTTTAAGTTTTTTTTTTTTTTTTTTTTTTTTCTAAAAGAAAAATTGTAATTTAATAGATTGCAATGACCATTTGGATTTTTTTTTTTTGACTTAATATTTGCTATATTTATTATATATATATATATATACTCGAAAAATCTAAATTTCGTCCACCAAATTCTATCGCATCCTCTTCAACAACAGTTCGCAAAGATCAAACTTCAGACGACCAAAACCTTCATCGATAAACTCTCCAAGTCCCGTTTCGAGAAGAAAAACAGTTTACAAATCGAAAGCAGTTCCACCGAATCATCCACAGATCCCAGCAGCAGAATTTTTTTCTGCAGTCTGCAACACAAGTAGAAACTTTAAAAACAGTCTGCAGAACTAAAGGACAAACGCCTTATTTCCAATCCCTTGCATTACGTTTCAGGATGTAACGAATATTCGGCTACTATTCGGTATTCGGCCCTTTTGCCGAATATTGGACAGACATTCGGCCGAATACCTGTAGCCGAATATAATTAGATATTTGGCCGAATATTCTAAGATATTTGGTTAAATAAGTTCCAGAAAATCAAAACAAAATGTGATTTTAAATATTTTCAAAAAACAATATTAAAAAATTTATCTAAATACATTAATTATTATAAAAAAAAAAAGAAAAAAAGAAAGAAATCCTAATGCTTACTCAATTTTAAAGCTTCATGACAACTTATAAACAACTGTATATAATGATATTACATAAACTTCAGCTTCAGGGATGGAGGAAGTATTATGAGGGGTTTGTTAATTTTGAGAGAAAGAAAAGAGAAAAGTAGCAGAAAAGAATAATTATATGTTAAGGGAATGCATATAATATTTTAAGAAAACAACCCTTTTCTTTACATACAGAATGGAAATTTAGTAAGTTTGAGTTGAATGAGAATGGATATAAAAAGACAGGGGACACATGCAAGTTATTTTTTTTTTTTTTTGGGGGGGGGGGGGGGGGGGAGTGATTTTACTAAAATAAAAAAAAAAGTTTAATTTTTACAGAGGTAATGAGTTTCTATTTTAGATAAAATATATATAAATTACTAGAAATATCTATCGATTAAATAAAAAATTAAGAATTAAATTATTATTTACATTTTTGAAAGTCATATGTTATCTTATTGGCATCAAAGTATTTAAAATATTACAAAAAATACATTTAGCTGTTATGATCTTTGAACACTCAAACAAAAAATTAATTTCAATTAGTCCTTAATTTAATTTTCGATTTTAAAATTGAAAAAAAAATAAACAAAATAATTTTTTTAAAGTCAGTATTCAGCTAAATCACTATTCGTTACATCCCTAATTACATTACATGCACTCAACACCCCCCCCCCCCCCCAAGTATTTGTGATTAACATAAAAGGAAAGTACTTTTAAAAATAATTTACCTTTGTCCTCAAAATTTTTAACACCATTGTCTTAAAGGTCAAAATTAGCACTAGCCACCGGCCACGGGGCCACTAAATGAGAAAAAGTGGCTAGTGCAAAATTGTCTATCAGCGGCCACCTTCTGACCACTTTTTTACAAGGAGAGAATAAAATTTTCCTGCATTGCATCAAGGATTCTACTTTTTTTTGTTCCAATATATTTATAGTAACATATTTATTTGGGCTATTCAATTTTAAATTAATACTTATAGAAACCTTACTGTTTAGTATTTTTAAATAAAAAAGTGGCCACTAGTTTAAAGAAAGTGGTCACTTAAAAAACTAGTCTTACCGGCCAGTGGCCGCTAATGAAATTTCCCAGTTTTGACCTATACATTGTCTGAAAATCTTTCATAAAATTTGTCAAAATTTCTGTGAAGTTAGAATACAGAATAATATAAAAATAGCAAATAAAGCCTTTGTGTAACAATATTAAAAAGCAGAAAAACCAACGTTTAAAAATGCACAAATAATACATGAAAAGCAGCAAACAGCTGTTTCGAATCTACTAGCGAGATTCTTCTTCAGTGCAAGATAGGGAAAAAGGAACAGCGTGCTAGAAAAAGCAAGGTTGAGCATAGATTCGAAAAAGCTGTTTGCTGCTTTTCATGTATTATTTGTGCATTTTTAAACGTTGGTTTTTCTGCTTTTTAATACAGAATAACAGTAAAAATAACATGTGAACACCAATTTCTAAAATTTTTGAAAAGATTGATACAATGTGATAATATCAAATGTTACTTAAAGTTAAATAAAATTCTATTTTTGTATTCCGGTGAAGGACCATTTAACACAACAAAGGCTTGTTCAGTTGTACATCAGTTGTGCCTACTTCCTCCATATTCCCATCCCTTGCTGTTGGTCTTTTCACCATATGTCACTTTTCAATGTACATTAATGTTGCAGCAAATTTTTCGTGATTCTGTGACGAAATTTGCATTTTTCTGCAATCCTTTGACAGAATTAGTATTTTTCCGCGATCCTTTGACAAAATTCACATTCTTCCACGATCCTTTGACGAAATTTGCATTTTTTCGCGATCTTTTGACAAAATGCGCATTTTTCCGCGATCCTTAGACATAATTCATGCTTTTTCCGCAATTATTTGTCAAAATTCACGTTTTTTCCTCTATCCTTAGACAAAATTCCGAGGTGTTTTTTTTGCGATCTTTTGACAAAATTCGCATTTTTTTTCGTGATCTTTTTACATAAATTCGTGGTTTTTTGTAATCTTTTGACGAAATTCGTGGTTTTTTCGCAATTCTTTGACTGAAACTGCGTTTATTCTGCGATCCTTTGACAGAATTTCTGTTTTTTTCCGCGATCTTTTGTCAAAATTTGCATATTTTCCACGATCATTTGTCAATGTCTGCATATTTTCCGCACCCCTTTAACGAAATTAGCGTTTTTTCCGCGCCCTCTTGAAGAAATTCGCGTTTTTTTTTCGCAATTCTTTAACGAAATTCGCGTTTTTTCCTCAGCCCTTTGACGAAATTCATGCTTTTTCTGCTATCATGTGACGAAACTCGCGTTTTCCTGTCATCCCTTGAATGATTTTTGCCATTTTACCGCAGCCCTTTGACGAAATTGCGTTTCTTTCGCGATCTTATGACAAAATTTGCATTTTTTTCGCGATCATTTGACGAAAGTCGCGTTTTCCCACCATCCTTTGACGAAAGTTGCTATTTTTCTGCAGCCCTTTCACGAAATTGGTCTTTTTTTCACGATCTTATGACAAAACGCCGTTTCTTCTTCGCGACCGTTTAACAAAATTCGTGCTTTTTCTTCGCGTTCCTTTGACGAAAATGGCTATTTTTACTGAAAACGATTGATGAAATTGTTTTTCGGCGAACATTTTTTGAAATTCGTGATATTTGTTAGGGATTAGCACTAATACCAATTCCCCAACATCTTATACTTGTAACACTGATTAAAAATTATGTTGATAAAGCAGAGCTCAACAGTGAAAGTAGATCGGAGGATGGATTTCTAAAAATATGCAAATGAGAAAAATTATGAAGTACGCTGAATGAAGAAATGTTAAAAAGTGGATGAAGTAAATTGACAGGTGAGATAAAGCTCCAGGCTTAAACTTCTTTTATTAAGATCCAAAGTTCACAGTAAAATATCTTGATAAAAACAGTCTTTAAAAATAAACCAAATATTGATGAATAAACAATGAATCACTTTAAATCAAAACAGCCATTTTAAACACTTTAACTCAGAAGCCATGAAGAACAGAAAAGCTTAAATATCGTAACTTTAAAAGATGATTTTAAAAACAGAACGAAAATAAAAATAAGCCGCATGATTTTAAATGTTTACCACAAGATCAAATACAGCATCCCGAGAATGCTTAAAGCAATTCTCGTATCGAGAGCATTGGTAGATAAAAACAAGTAAGTAACATTTCCTTCCAAATAACCCCTTTAAATACAGCAGCTGGAACGGCACGTGTCGACACGCCCACTCTCCAGAATGATCTACGAGATGGTGATTTGCCGGTGACGAACTACGTCAACTAATTCATTCATAAATCCGTTCCCGCCATCTGTCGGGAGAAAAATACACCACGTCATACGCTCTCGTAAATTCTACTATGTCGCGTGGAAAACGTAAACATCTGAAGTTGTAAAAATAAAGATACGGCGTTATCAATGAACTGTAATTAAAGAAACGTAAAGCTGAATAAATCACTAAAGAATTAAAAGAATGAACGCAAGATAAAAGGTGAGTTTAATTTCAAAATACTTTTAAATACAGAATACTTTATACTTATACTATTTAAATGAAATGATCTTAATAAAAATAAAGATTTATAAATAACGAACTGTAAATTATACTACCAGGGTTAATGTACTATTGAATATAATTAGAGGCATTGAGAACTGGGAAATGAGCTTGTTAATATTTCCTAACAAGTGCCCCCCCTCTCAATGTCTCAATCGAAAACGAAAAATAAAGGATCTAAAAATCTTCACTGACCATGGAACACCTTCTTTCTATAAAAACGGTTAAAAACAACGAACAAAACTAAAAGAAAAATATTAATCCTAACACTTAACATGAGAAATGCCTGATAATGGCTAACAACTAACAAGAATTAAGCATTAATAAACTCCCAATGCTTTAAATTTAACAACTAACATTAAAAACCGAGAAATGCCCAACAAAAATTTCCAAACGAAATCCCACCAATTAACCATCAAAAACTTCAAAGTCAAAAGCCAAAAGATCCAGCATAAAAACTTGCCTAAATCCATTCATGGCCTCTTTACAAAAATTCAAAATTTAAATTTCTAACAATATAAACACAATTCAAACATTTAACAAATTGAAAAATATCACAATGAAAAATCAACATACGTACCAACTTACAAAAGTAAAGTTTCAATTTGAAACTATACATACTAGCCAACTCCGTCATCTTGACCACAGCTAAATATGCAAATTTATACAAAACTTAAATAACTTTTATTTAACAAGAACAAAGATAGAAAAAAAAAAAAACTAGAGTAGCTTCATCAGTCTCTCCCAGTAGCTTTCAAAATCCAGTAAAAATGACAAACTTAAGCAATAACTTGGCATCTGATTAATAAGACATAACAATAAATAGCTGTACACTTATCCATCTACAGACAACATCTTACAGCAATATCCATTTTCTCTACCTACATTCGCACAAATATTCACATTGAAGATATCAGATGCCTGCAAATAAAAAGTTCTATTAGAAACAACATAATCAATACAAAAATAGTCCATTATCATAAGATATATTCCTGTAACAAAACTTCTATATAAATATAACAGTACTAAATCCAACTTAAGACTTAACAAAGGTATAACAACCTTAAAAACATAAAACCTCAAAAAAAAAAACTATTGCTACAAAGGAGAGAAACTGGATTTCCTAAACAAAAATTCATATTCTTAATTTCTATTACTTTAACTTTAATTTAATATATAATTAAACTTCAAACAGATTAATCAGAAACTTTAAACTATTAAATAGATATATCCAAATATTTTAAAAATTAAGTTACATATACTTCTCTCAACCAACTGATAAACGGGGACTAGTGACATTCTCATATATAAAAACTAGGGACTCACAAAATCAAAAATACAATGCCCGCAGCAGATCCGCCAGTGGCGGTTACCTCTCACACAAACTACCTCAGAAAGTTCTCTGGCATTTGTCTCCCAAGGGACCACCCACCCGAAACGGTACTGTGGGCTGCTCGAACCCCCAAGAATAGAATGGTAAGAGGCACCATTTCCACCATTGGATGGGAATTAAATGCTTAACAGCTAGATGAAAAAGGTAATGAAAAACAATTGTGATCAAGAGACTTCATAAAAAGCTAGATAAAAACTTGCTAAACATCGTTTGCTTAAACCATGTAAATGGCTATGGCCACTCACCACGTACACAGGATTACAAACTTTATACATCTTAATACACGTAAATCTTATACTGAAGAAAAAATGGTGGTACGCAGTATGATTTCTAAAAACTTCAAACAGAAATCTAAAAACAATCTGAAAAACTATTTAAACATTAAAAACCTGTATCAAATACAGTTCTAACAAAAATTAACAAATCGTGTTTGGTTTGAGGCTTCGTAAAGACATCACTGAGGTTTGACTTACTAGGAATATATTCTAAATCAAAAGCTTCACTGTAAATTAAATCCCTAATAAAAAATAACTTGACATCTATATGACGAGATTTATAGTTTTCTATAGGTGATTTTACGAAATTAATGGCCGCCTGGTTATCCGCATAAAGCCTCGACTTGATACCTAAATCGCGTATGATTGCTCTATCCCGACACTCCTGCAGGATCCGGTCAAACCAAACCAGGTTTTTGGAGGCCTCAGTCATGGCGACAAATTCCGACTCCATTGTGGATAAACTGACGCACCTTTCTTTAAAGGTACGCCAGTCCACGGGGGAACTGCCAACCATGACTATTTGCCCACCAACCAATGTTCGATCATCCCGATTCGCCGCAAAATCAGCGTCAGAAAAGGCAACCAACTTCTCCTCGTTACACCGTAACCGGAGATGGTAGTGTCGAGTATACTTTAAATAACCAAGCACCCGTAATAACCCGTCCCAATGTGAAATACCCGGATTAGACTGAAACTGACTATATATATTAACCGCATAACTAATATCTGGTCTGGTTCTACTGGCAATGAATGATAAACAACCCAGTAAGCTTCTGTAAGGAAAACGAGCCATGTACCCCTTTTCGGAATCAGAAGAAGGACAATTAACTTTAGATAATATAACACCCTTACTAATAGGGAGAGATGAAATAGGAATTCGAAAATTCTTAAATTTATCACACACCTCATCAATATAACTAGACTGGTGTATACATAATGAATTCCCCTTTTCAACAAATTCAACCCCTAAAAGTTTACGTGTTCTTCCTAAAAGCTTGATGTCAAAATTCTTTCCAAGCAAATCCAGGATTATGTCAATCTTCTTCTTAAATTTTCCAAAAACTACGAAGTCATCAACGTATAGTAGCAGAACTATATCAGAATCAAAAAGGTAAGTACAGTTACATGACTCAAATTTCCTAAAACCAATCTTTAATAAAACTTTATGGATCTCATAATACCACTCCCGGCCACTTTGATGCAGCCCATACAGCGCCCGATCCAGTTTGCAATACATATGCTCTTTACCGGGGATAACGAAACCGGGCGGTTGTGACATAAAAACAGACTCCCGTAGCGGGGCGTATAGGTAGGCGCTTGTTACGTCACACTGAACGTGTGACCATCCGCAACACGATACTAAGAGGGAAAAGAAAAATCGAATCACTCCAAAGTTTACAACAGGGCTGAAGGACTCCTCATACGATTCGCCCTTCACTTGTTTAAATCCCTGGGCCACCAAACGGGCCTTAAAACGAGCGATTCGTCCTCTTTCGTCCCTCTTGACCGTGTATACCCACCGACAGCCCACTGGGGTCACGTTTCCTGGCAAATTCTCCAAATGCCAAACCGACCGTTCGTTCATAACCCCGATTTCCTTTCGCATTGCATCAAACCACATCGCACGCTGCGGAGATTTCTGAGCCTGCTTAAAAGAGTTTGGAATTAATATATTGTCTAGTCATGCAGATATATTTGAAGATTCAGGATTATCAGAGTTCTCGTCATCAGATTCAGAATGTATAGGGACTAAACCAGCATACGTATTTGAGCCACTGAAATCAAAAAGATTTGGATCATACTTAATACCATTTACATTACAATACCTCTCAACTTCTGCAGGTGATCTCAATCTATTAGTTTTACCTTCCTCAAAATAGTAAATATCTGTTCTGTCCCTGGAAGATCGCTCTACGGGTTTACGTAACCACCTAACTTCTCGCTTGGAGGAAATAGGGGTCTTAACGTCTTCAGCTTCGGAATCAGACACGGAATCCGCAACCCCCTCCCCATTAACCCGGGAATCCGGTGGTATGCCGGGAGGATTCAAGGGTCCCCAAGAATCTACTCCTCCAGCATCTTCACCCTGATTATCACCGGAGTCAATGGAAAAAGGATCACAAGATCCCGGGCCCATCACGAATCCACTGCCTCCAGGAACATCCTCAGGAATCTCTCTAAATGTAACACTAATAGTTTCAACAATTTGATCCTTTTCAGGTATCCAGATCCGGTAACCCTTGGTATTAAAAGCATAACCCACAAGATAGCCCTTTTTTGCTTTTGGATCTAACTTTGAATTACGTTTCTGGTGAGGAATTCCCACGTAAGCAGTTGTTCCAAAAGGTTTAAGATGCCTCACAGATGGTTTTCGGCCCCCATACAATTCAAAAGGAGTCTTCGTTAAAGACTTAGGACAGACCCGGTTCCAGGTATAACAAAAATATTTTAAGGCCTCTGGCCAAAACCTGGGATTCAATTTACTTTCAGCCAAAATAGTACGGACTCCATTGACAGCCGTCTGCATAAACCTCTCAATGACCCCATTCTGTTGGGGAGAAAATGGATTTGTCAACTCGTGATGTATTCCCTTTTCATCAAAATATATTTCAAAATTATCATTGACGAACTCACCCCCATTATCAGACTTAAAATTCTTCACTTTTCTACCCAAGAAATTTTCTGCACGAGTAATATGAGATTTGACAATATCAAAAACATCCGATTTTAATCTCATTGGGTATACTGAAACTCTACCGGAGTAGTCGTCCATAATTGAAAGAAAATACCTTTCCCCATTTCTCCCAACAGTTCTACAAGGTCCCCAAACATCCGCAAATAAAAGTTCTAAGGGATGTTCAGAACGAATGCTGCCAATGGGTTTAAATGAAGGTCTTATAAACTTATTCAACTTACAGACTTCACAATGAAAATCGTTATCTTTCAGATCAACCAATCCCCGGACCCCATTTTCCTTACATGTATGAATCAAAACAGAGGGACTAATATGCCCACATCGGCGGTGCCATAATTGCATTTTACTTATACGTTTAGCATTACTCGCAGAATTAGATTCAAAAGACACATTTTTCAAAGGTTTAGGAGCCCTAGGGAAAAGCTGATAAAACCCATTTTTCAAAAATGCATTGAATAAAATGATGTCTCTCCTCATGATGTCAATTACGCCTCCACCACCCAGAAATGTTAAGCCTCTCTTATCCAACTGAGGGCCAGAGATTAGATTACGTCTTAGTTGGCTCGAGTACATCACCTCCGTAAAGGTGAACACTCTTTGTCCAAAGCGTAATTTTACCTCTCCCTTACCCTCAATCGGAAAAGATATATCCTTAACAGCCACATTCATTTGTTCATCTGAAATATTACAAAATTTAACAAATAAATTACGATTAGAACAGAAATGATGTGAAGCACCTGAATCAAAGATCCAGGTGTCAACATCCGATGCATTACATAAACTGGCTTGAGATACAACATAAGTTGACTTACGTGAGCTGTCAGGAAAGTCCTCTATATCTGCTCCATGCTTTCTGGGCTGTTGTCTGGATACATGATTCTTTCCAAAATTATGGGATCTTCTGTAAGGCCTGGGCGATGGAGATCTAGGATACTGTCTGGAATCACGAGAAAAACTCCTGCCAGCAGTGGAATCAGTCGATGAGTCACGATAATCACGTCGGTGAGATCCTCTACCTCTGGGCACAGTCGGAGAAAAATCGGAAGAACTCCTGGATTTTGGTGAAGATTCTGCATAAGTTGGATGGCTCTGTCGATCAGGATTATAACGAGAGTTCAGATACTTGCGACACTTGCTTCGAACATGACCAGAAACCCCACAATGCCAACATTTCTTATAAAAACGAGGTTTCTTCTTATATTTTACACTATTAGCTGATGGCACGTACTTAGAACTATCTTGATCACGAACAGTCAATCTGGTCTCTTCAGACACTAATTCTAAAACTATCTTTTCAAACTTAAACTCGTCTTCGGACCACCTCAAGATACTCTGCACAATACCATCATATTTCCGTGGTAAATACCGTATTAATTGAAAACTTAAATAAATCTCGTTAAACCCTTTATCTTGTTCTTTAATTATACTCATAAGCCTCCTTAATCTAGTTGCAAAGATACTTATCGACTCGCTCTCCTTCTTTCTGCACTCTATCAATTCACTAAATGACTTCATCAAAAATGACCTGGAGTCGGGATGGAAATGTAACCTAATTTTGTTCCAAGCTTGAACAGCATTTGTACATTCAGCAATTACACGCTTAAATTCTCCCTCAATATTCAAAAATATTGCCGAAAGAGCTTGCCTTGAACGCTGTTTAAAAATGCTTGCATCTGATTCAGTTACTGTACTACTCAGGACCAGCTCCTCTTTACCAGATTCTATAATGTCCCACAGTCCTTTGTCAATTAGGACATATTTCATGTCAATACTCCATCCAGCATAATTCGTGGAGTTCAGCTTTTCGATTGTGTTACCGGCCATTTTTCATCAACTCAAAAAAACAAATAAAGATGAATGATAAAACTAGAATTTAAAAATATAAAACTTTCTTCATAATCCTCCTCAAAAAAAAATTTTTTTTTTCTTTTTTTTTTTTTTTTTTTCTCTTTCAGACACGTACTAAATCTTCGCCCCCCCCCCCTCTTTTTAATCACGCTGCGTCATTCTTTTTAACTTAAATATTTCTCATAGACCTCTATAAAGGGTAAAGGGCCAACTGAAGATTATCAAATTCAATCCTCTCCATTAATCCATATCCTCAAATCTGGACTTATCTGCCCATAACCAAAAACTGTTAGGGATTAGCACTAATACCAATTCCCCAACATCTTATACTTGTAACACTGATTAAAAATTATGTTGATAAAGCAGAGCTCAACAGTGAAAGTAGATCGGAGGATGGATTTCTAAAAATATGCAAATGAGAAAAATTATGAAGTACGCTGAATGAAGAAATGTTAAAAAGTGGATGAAGTAAATTGACAGGTGAGATAAAGCTCCAGGCTTAAACTTCTTTTATTAAGATCCAAAGTTCACAGTAAAATATCTTGATAAAAACAGTCTTTAAAAATAAACCAAATATTGATGAATAAACAATGAATCACTTTAAATCAAAACAGCCATTTTAAACACTTTAACTCAGAAGCCATGAAGAACAGAAAAGCTTAAATATCGTAACTTTAAAAGATGATTTTAAAAACAGAACGAAAATAAAAATAAGCTGCATGATTTTAAATGTTTACCACAAGATCAAATACAGCATCCCGAGAATGCTTAAAGCAATTCTCGTATCGAGAGCATTGGTAGATAAAAACAAGTAAGTAACATTTCCTTCCAAATAACCCCTTTAAATACAGCAGCTGGAACGGCACGTGTCGACACGCCCACTCTCCAGAATGATCTACGAGATGGTGATTTGCCGGTGACGAACTACGTCAACTAATTCATTCATAAATCCGTTCCCGCCATCTGTCGGGAGAAAAATACACCACGTCATACGCTCTCGTAAATTCTACTATGTCGCGTGGAAAACGTAAACATCTGAAGTTGTAAAAATAAAGATACGGCGTTATCAATGAACTGTAATTAAAGAAACGTAAAGCTGAATAAATCACTAAAGAATTAAAAGAATGAACGCAAGATAAAAGGTGAGTTTAATTTCAAAATACTTTTAAATACAGAATACTTTATACTTATACTATTTAAATGAAATGATCTTAATAAAAATAAAGATTTATAAATAACGAACTGTAAATTATACTACCAGGGTTAATGTACTATTGAATATAATTAGAGGCATTGAGAACTGGGAAATGAGCTTGTTAATATTTCCTAACAATATTTACGTACGGATTTTCGGACTGATGAACTATTTTTTAAATTTTCTTAAGAAATCACCCCTGCGAGAAATCGGCAAAAAATCATGTGGATTTTCCCTTAGAACTTCGTCAATCGCATGTGGCACGGATCGTATTATTATGGCACATGACAAATAATTTCTAGCAAACATTTTTTTTTTTTTTAACAGTTGAAAAATAGTCTGCAGACCTTCTCAAGAGTCTGCGACGTGCGTCGCAGCGTTGTGCCGATTCTGCGCCCGGGCCACAGATTGCAACAAATTACCTACATTGAGCTCAATTTTTCCCAGTTAGAATCGGCCGATTGTAAAACGCCGTGGCTAGTGGATTGGAGCCCCTTGAGACTTGGCCTTTTACTATTAATCAATTAAACATTAGATTGTTTCCTTTTTCGCTAGTCTTTTATTCTGTAATCAACTACTTGAGAAAAGTAAAAAATGTTACAATTTAAAGTTATTTCGTGTCTTCCACACCTGACAAATTCGAGCAAGTTTTATTCATCTGATAAAAACATAAGAAAATGCATGTATTGTATGCTGTTGAGGAACAATGGTGATATACCGGGTGTCCCAAAAAGGACTGACTGATTTTAAAATTCAATAACTTCCAAACGGTGGCAGATAAAAAAATTCTTGCAGGAGGGTTGTACATAAAGTCAAAAGTTTTATTACAGTGATTTTCGATTTTAGTTCGAATTACAAACAATAGATGGTGCTGAAGCAATATTCGCTAAATACAGGCTCGATTTTTGGTCTTTTCTGTTGTTCCATGCAGAAAAAGGAGATGGAAATGTATTATCCGGGCCACGAAGTGCCAAAAATCGAGCCTGAATTTAGCCTCTATTGATCGCAGCGCCATCTATTGTTTGTAATTCGAACTAAAATCAAAAATCACTGTAAAAAAACTTTTGACTTTATGCATAACCCTCCTGCAAGAATTTTTTTTATATCTGTCACCGTTTGGAAGTTATTGAATTTTAAAATCAGTCAGTCCTTTTTGGGACACCCAGTATATGTATGTGTTGTGTATAGCTATACATATTAGAGATGAGTTCGGGCTCACTTTTTGAAACCCAGGCCCGCCCGAGGCCCGATGATTTTAAATCAGAGTCCGATACCAAAAATGTAAACCGAAAAAACTGTTTAGTAAAAATTGCGTAAAAGTTGTTCTAAATGTAATATCTCTCTTTTTTTTTTTTTTTTTTAACAACTTCGTACATCACAATAACTGTTAATCTGTAGCACATAATTGTATGACATTACATTTAATGTCATCAAAAGATGTCCCTAAAAAGATTCTCATATTTTTCTCTTGCAACAAGCAAATCTGACATTAACAAAGTGCATTTTAAAAATAAATGAATGAATGAAATTTGCAGAAATTACAATTTATATGACGAAGAATCGAACAATGTTTTTCTATTTTCTATAAAAAGGGTACATCTTTCGTAATTCTCGTGTTAGCTTAAATCAAAAATTCAAGAAGGTTATCTGAAAGATCCGATGCTTTTTATAGGAAAAGAGAAAACACTGATCAATTCTAATGCTCATTAACTAACAACAGAAGAGATTACTTTTTTTGCCTAGATTGTCAAATAATAAAATAAAATAAACGATCCAATTTAAAAATATCCCACTACTTATTTGTCTTGGTGCCTTTTCTGATGGTGCATTATCAACGATCCAGTGTATCGAGTGAGCATCAATGATATAAATCTGCAAATTTCTTTTCAAATAGCTGTGATGTTGTAACATTAATCAAATCAATCATCACAATTATACCCAATTAAAAACCAAAATTTTCCTTTTACAAATACATTTAACTGAAACTTCCTTCCCTTTTAAAAACATTCTTATTACACGTTAATGTCCATCTTTTATACAGCTAATAAATATTCCTTTATTTTTTAGTAGCATTCTTATACTAGAACAGAAGAACACTATTTCTGTTTTCCTTTCATTCTGATGAAAATAACATCAAAATGATTTCTTATAGAACACAGGCATCGTAAGGACGAGAAGTAGGTGATAACAGACAGATGCCTCATTTATTTATTGAAACCACACGATACTGAAAGATTAATGATTATTATGAAAGGAGTAATTAAATTACTTCTACAAGAATAAAATCTTTTTAACAGAGATAAAAATAAGGAATACTGAATTTATTTTAGAAATATAAATAGTTTTTAGATATTAACACACCTTAAAAACCATTAACAGAATAATATAGGGAACACAAGAAATTTTGATGATTATATATTAATTAATATTATGATTACGTCTTATATTTTTAAGGGTTTTTTCCATACGTGAATATAAAACTTTCAGGTTTAAAAAAAAAATGAGCCTGAGCCCCCGGGCTGATCCCGTTTCATCTCTAATATATGTATATATACATATATATTTAAAACAAATTGAAACTCACATTAGCACATTAGCAGGACTATATAAATTCTATTGCAAAATTAATAATTATTAATAGGTCTTAATTTCAGCACAGGAGGATTGAAAATTAAATCATAATTTTAGGGGAAAAAATTAAGCTTTAATAATGAAAGTGGTGTTTTATATAGAATATGAGATTATTTTCAGTAGAAACATTTTAACTTTGTAAAATTAGGATATAAGTTTTAACTATTTTTATATTAATATTTATTTGAACACATAATATTGTGTAAAGTGTTCAGAAAGGTCAAGCAAAGTTATTCCAGATTTCTTAAGATAGGGTTGGAAATAAAAAATTCTCTGAAATCCTTATATCCAGGCTTACTTATCACTTAAGGAAAAAAATTTGGATAACTAACTTTTTTTTAAATATTTTTTTGCGAAATGTTTAGGTGACTGCCATTTTGAAACAAGATGGCAGATCAAGCTGGCTAATGAACTCTGTCCAGATCTTGGTGAGCCCTATACAATCATTACTAATATATAAAAGCAAAACTCCTATTCAAGTATAATTTTAAGAAACTAGCTGACCCACCCGGCATTGTCCGGGCCTGTAATAATATTCTTAAATGAATCTGAAATTTTTATTGCAAGGTCCGTACAGAGGGGGGGGGGGGGGGTGCAAATTACCAGGGCTGGACTCTTGTTCAGTTCCAAAGTTGTGTAAAATCACAGATTAAGTTTTTTAATTTTTATATGTCTCATACTTTAAACTTTTTTATTCCAAATTAATTGATGAATTCAATTAAAATTTAATTATATTTTCAATAATTTAATTTTTTATTTAAAATCTTTAGATAAAAAAGCAATTACAAATACAACATGAACTGAACATTACTGAAAAAAAAAGTACCTTCCAGCAAATTTATTTTCTAATAGAGTAAAGTCTGTTTATAATGGAATCCTGCAATAAATGAAAAAAAAAAAAAGTTCAAGCTCCCCCCTCCCCCAAAAAATGATATTATGCTTTGTTCAATTTAAATAACCTGGATAACAGAATTTATCATTGGTCGTTTTCGTTTCCGTCTAAGCAGGTTTTATTGCATCTTACTTCTGGTGAGCCTGTAATAATATTCTTAAATGAACCTGAAATTTGTATCGCAGGTCCGTACAGAGGGGGATAGAGACACCGGAACGTTTAAATCAGTACGGTTATTAAGCCTATTTTGGAAATCGCTATGCTCTGTGATCTCAATTGAATCTATTTCGATTTTCTCTTCTTAATTCAGCCATTTCTTAACTTTCAAGCATTAGCCACGATCTTTTATGGGCATGTCAAATAATATTTTGAAGCTCCATAACTGCAGTGTAAGAGATTGCAACGAAAGAACAAAACATAAATAAACCCGATCGCCCTAAATCCTGCCAAAGGACTTTTACACAATAACCAATGAGATGCGTTTCTCGGACATCACCATTAACCCTTTTAGTGCGGGAGTCGACAGAAGTCGACATAAGGATCCGAGTGCGGGAGTCAACTAATGTCGACATCTAGGAGTTGGGTGCTGTAGACTACAGTAAGCGTCGACAAAAGTCACCTAGGCATTCACGGCGTGTATTGTGCTCACTGTAGTGCGTCATGGGTTTAGCAGTGATGACATATTGCACCTGCGTAGTGCAGTAATTTGGCTATAACCAAAACCAGTAGCGTGCCTTGCGTGCACATTGTTTTTGTGGTTATGCGTCATTTTATTGATGATTTTTATCTTTTGAAATCAAAATAATTATTATGGCTTCATCTTGTACTGGACCTTCTCAACGTCAAAAACGATACCATCTAAGAGATGCATTGTGTATTATTGCGGATCCCATATAATAAAATTTTTGCAAAGTGAGTGAAATGTTCTAAAATGAGACGGATATAAGTCTGCCAGAGGTAAAACAATTGAGTAAATCTTGTTATTTTGTGGTTTTCACTTACTGTGAGTAAAACAGAAACATTTCTTGTTGTTTTTGAATAAATTGCTTTTTTGGTCAAAATATTCCGCACAGGGCATTAGCCCCCCCCCCCCCCCCCAAAAAAAAAATTCCGCACTGAAAGGGTTAAACAATAATAAATAATTGCGATGTCTGTGCCACGTACGTTAGCATAATATATATATATAGATACTCACGGGAAGGCAAAAGTCTTCAAAAGCAGGTTTCACGTAAGTAGTATATTGATGTAAAATCTGATCTAGATCTCTCCCACGCTCTCTAGTGTCTCGAAAAGCACTAAATGAGAAATAAGAATTAGACAAAGGAAACAATTTTAAAAACGTATTACTGAAAAATTTTGCATAAAACAATCTACCTGATATAAAATATCTTTATTATAGATATTAGTTATCCATATTACAATTACAAACATTATTTCCATTAGGGCCAAATCACAGTAAATTGTTTTGTTGCGAAGGGGACATTTAATCATTTATTTCAACTAAATACATAAAAATAATTTTTTTTCTCAAAGTTTGAATTTTTTTATGAGTGCACAAGATATGCTGAAAACATTCTAAAATAAAAAATGAAACAAGTATTAAAAGTGAAGGAGAACAAATTTTTTTTCTTATTGTTGCAGAGAGGACAGGAAAATATTACAATTTTAAAATTTTCAGTTTGCATCAATATTTTTTCTATGTATAATAAAGCATATCTCTAAAAGTATTTTTTTTACTAAACTATGCTATTTAGCATTATAGTCATAAAATATTACACCTGAATTACAAAAAATTCATCCTGAATTTGTTTTTGTTTTTTTTAAATTAGCACTATGTTGCGGAGGGGACTGTTTTGGAAGGGACATTTTGGAATTTAGTTAAAATTAGGAACCAATTCATTATTTTGTATTTTTTAACAATTGTATACACTTCTTAGAAAAAAATTAAGCTTTTAAAGTCAGTTCATGATAGTCATTAAATATATATATAATCAATTAATTTTCATCAACCAATGCTATAATCACTAAAACAATTATTATTCTGTATGAACCATACAATGCTTCAGCAACTGAGCATGTTACAGGAAGTTTCTTTGTACTGCCTTCAATGTTGATCCATTGATGATAACTAACATTATCATCAAAGTCAAACTGATCAAAATGTGTTTCAATAACTTCACACCACAGTCCATACACTGACGATCAATACAGAGTTCTGCACGTTTATCTCCTTCACATAAAGTTAAACTGCATAACTGTTTTGCTTGTTTAACCTGCATCACACAAGACTTGTTTTGGAAACAATGAAGAATTAAGTCAATGTTTTCATGGTAAATGCAATAGCACAGTTCTTGGTGCTTTTGTGAAGCAAGCATAACATTCGGAATTTAGTAATTCCAATATTTTGCATAGTATAAGAAGAACAATACAAAAAATGTGCTTCATTTAAAGACATTTCTAAAACTCTTTTTTGCTTTCTTTCTTTAAATTTACCATTACATATCAGGATGGAATCTTTGATGCCAGGTAACATTTGACTAATGTCATCACGTAAAAAAAAAAGGCTGTAATATTCGCAACAGTTTTTTCGGGAATGGCATCAGCTCGTCGCTTTCTTTTTTGAAGTAAACTGCACCTTTTAACAGAACATTGTGAAATTCGATCTGTTTTTCTGTGTGGAGTTAAATTTTGAACAATTTTTGCAAGTACCTTATGAGTATACCTTTTAGGAGATTCATTTGGTAAACTCTTACTTGCCTTGGAAAGTGCTTTTCCTAAAGCTGAAGAATTCCGATAGCCTGTGGATGGATTTTCTGGTGTAATATCGTTACTTTTTTTTTTGTCTTCCAGTTTGCTTTTCTATTTTTTCTTGCTTTCTCTTTCCTTTTATTTTTCTTCTGCTGGTGTCCTTACTGCTTTTTACATTTTAGCAGCCCTTACTTTCCATCTCTCTCTTTCTTCCTTCTGTGTTTCATGCAAAGCTGAATCTAACTTTATCCTCTCTCTTCTATCCTCTTGATCTTTGTGTGGCTGTTTTTGCCATATTTTTTAGAAACTTTTCTCAAATGAAATATAACTTTTAAATTTTCCTACCAATTAAGAAAGATATTTTAGAATCACACTCAATTATGCACTAGACTGAGAATGACAACAAAATGAGAAGCACGTGGTCAAAATACTGTGTTGTACGACCGTACTATAGGAGTTCACAAATGTAAAGAAAAGGAAATCATACACTTCAGTAGTGCCATTTGGTAGTAACATTATCAAATAGAAACCATAGGAGAATTTTGTTGATGTTTCAGTGTAAACAATGAATAAAAATGGAATAAAAATAAAAAAATTGTCCCCTCCATCACAAAAGTGTCCCCTCCGAAACATTTTTCTTTTGCTTTATATATATGTTTAAATTATTGAACTTGATACAAATTTAGAATTTATTTATTGCATTCTGCTAATACTTGATAAGTTTAAAGTTGAATGTTTTTAAAAATGTACTGACACTGAGAAAAACAAAAAATAATATTTAAAAATGTTTTGGAGGGGACAACCAAAATTTTCTATTTGTCTAAATTTATTAATTTTATATTTTTTAATCAATTAAAGCCTTAAAATGTTTCAATATGATACAAAAATGTGGGTTTAAAGCATTATTTAAAAAAAGAAATGCATTAAAAATACTTATCCTTTAAATAGCATTTTTTAGTTTGTCCCCTCCGCAACACATTTTTCTTCTAAATCCAATTTTAACTGTAAATTACTTTTATTTAAAAATGTTATAAGTACTTTTGTTTACATTTTTCAGAAACTTCAATATCTGCAGATTGTAAAAATATAAAATTTTATCAGTTTCAATATAAAAAAAAATTAAGATGGTTTGGGACCAAATACTGTGGTTTGACCCATTACATGTGTTACGAATATATGTACCTCTACGAGAAAGTCGTGTATCAGGATCTGTGTCCACAAAGAGCTTCATGTGAAAAAGTTCTCTGATTTCAGGAAAATAAAATACAAGTATACCTTCAAATAAAACTACATCAGCAGGCTGAACAGTGATATACTCATCTTCTTTCCTAAAATTTTAATTTTATCTAATTAGTAATACATTTCCAATATCATTTTTTATTACAAGTCTGCTAACACAAATTAAATCACATGGAAGTAAACTTAAAATATAATCATTTTTCAGCCTTTCCAGTAAAAGTAACCAATCAAGATTTGACAGAGAGAAACTAACTATGAAAAAAAAATTACTAATATTTTTTACATATTGTTAAATAAACTTAACTTTCAAGATAAAAAAGAACAAAAAAACAAGTGGGTAAGTGCGATCACCAATCGCACAGAGGGTTTCGTTTAATATTCCTTTCAGAACACTCTATCCTTTAATTCATAAACCCAAATAGTTAATTTATAATTATTAAATCCTTACATCAATCAGGATGACATAGACGGTTGAGGCTATTGTGGTAACTCTGCCTTTTTTAGTACTTGTCAACAATTACTCATTGTTGAAGCTGATACTGATTTCTCCATAGGAAATCAACTGTTGCCCTCCTTAGGAATCCAATTTTTAAAAATCAATGTCCAATTCATGTATTGCCCTCGGGAATACACATATATTCCAAATTTCAAAGCTCTATGTCAACAGGAAGTGGATAAAAAATGAGTCACAAGATTTGACTGCCACATACAAACATAATTGTAAAGAAAACATGCAAACATATATTGTTTCTTATGCAGAAGTTATCTGAATATTTAGTTGTAGCAAAATGTTCTTATATTACTCTTACCTCCATCAGAAATTTTAACATCTGAATTGCACACATTAAAATGATCAAGATGCTCTCCTTCACAAGATTCAGTTACACATGAAAATTTTTTTGATGATTCTATGAAAACTATTATACTGCTTCAGTTTAATTTTTTCAAATTTTGATTTGTTTCTTTCCATTCAATCAGGTAATAGAATTAAAGAAAATTAGGGAAAAATCTGCGAGTTAAGGAGGAAGGGGGGAGATAGCCCTCTGAAAAATGTACTTTTTATTTTAAAACAATTATAAGAATAAGGAGCAGAAGAACATCATTGCGTGAAATAGTGTTTAATGTCTAACACAATTTAACGGTTTCAATTTAACGGTAATGTTTAATTCTCTGAATCATTGAGAAATTTTATAAGCTCATAAATATATACAACTTAAAATCATAAAATTTTGGATTGTAGGATATAAAATATCATGTAAGTGTGGTGTTAAAACAGAAATGCAATTCGCATAACTGATGTTGAGGCCCCTGATCTGCAGATTTATTAGTATTTTATGATTCATTCCTAATTATTTGGGCAAAACTATACAATCTCACAGTTCGCCCATATAAACATTTTACAATAACCGAAACCATATATTATACAGCCAAACCATACAAGTTAGCATCTATGTTATTTCTGTTATATGAGACTACTCATATAACTAGTGCTTAAAAATGATCTATTACTTTTATAAAGCACTTCAATAATACATCCTAAAACTAAGCAGATATAAATTTGCAGTAAGAAGCATCCGCTGAAAAATAAAACCCTAAATATGCAGAGAGAGAGAAATGGTTGTTTTATGCAGTAAGTGTAAGAAGAAATGATGACCAGATAAATAAAAGAAAAACTTAACTTTATTAAAATTCTTTCATGATAAAAAAAAACGATAGTATAAAAATAAAGGCTTTGAAATTAAACAAACAAATATTGATTAACTTTATATCGTGCAGAAAATAAACGTAATAAAACAATACTTTAAGATAATCCCTCCAGAGCTCATGTAATGATATATTCCCTCTAAATCAAATTGCAAACGAAAAATGTCACCTGTCGTAAAAGAATTCATCACTTTATTTCATCTTTAAACTTGAAGAAAAACATCGTAGAACTAGCGAAGATCCAAAGATTAAAAACATCCTCTCAGCAACTCCATCGTACGTAAAACTCAATAACATAAACTTCATATCCGTTAAATAAACATCAGAGCGGCAGACATCAAAACACCGAAAGAGAGATGACCAGTATGCATCAAAAACAAACGTTTTCCTAACAACTATCACGCCGTTCCTTTTATCTATATCGGCAAACACCGAGAGCTGCTCCGCAGAGAAGCCGCAATCGGAAACGCCCTCCTTCCATCGCACGTGGAAAAAGTAATTTGCATAGGCACGTGCCGCGCCAAAGGCGAAAAAGAGCACTCGTGGACAGGCAACGCCACCTACCGGCCAACGGAGTTACCGCTCAGTTCGAAAACGATATAAGATAGAGCTCGGCTGGAAAAACATCGTGATGTGAAAGTCCGATGAAAGTTCTCTTTAAAACAAATAAATAGCTGCACAAATGGATAAAAATAAATTAGCTGTAAGGATGAAAGGTAAGTCATAACTAAAGAAGTTAAGATAAAAATATATTTAGTTGAATAAAATAAAGATAATGCAATTGATAAGAAAAGCGGGAATATGGCTAACAAATGCCCCCCCTCTTATCAATGCTACCAAATACCAAGAAGGCAAAGTCAATTACATGTCCAAAAAAAAACTTAAAGTCAACTGAAACAAGTCTAATAAAACAAAAACTACCTGCAAAAACTACCTAAAAGTAAATTCGAAAAACATGAGCACCAGAGCGACTAACAATCCATGCGATTAATTTCGCTGTAAAAATAAAAGTTTGTATCATGCAATAATAATATCACTATTAACAATAGCAATAAAATCATCAACCTGCAACTCAATTCAAAATTCCAAAATTTCAATTAAATAGCAATTCTACAACAAAAATTATACAACATCAAACTTTAAACAATTAAACTCTTAAAAACAATTCAACATCAAATTCCAAAATTAATGCTTCAAGAAAGACAGAACTTCCAAAACAGTTCAAGATATCAAAAATTTCAACAACATCAAAAACCATCTCAACATAGCAATTCCAGTCTTATACCATCACCAGAGATAGACAAACAGTGCCAACATTTTCAATTTCCAAACAAAAAAATCTATAAAGATTAAATTCAATTCAAAAATCAAGCAAATATGCAAATTCATGATATTTAAATGCGAAAAGAAGTTACAATAGTAGGTGCCAAAACAAGATAATCTTCCACATGTCCGTACGACATTTTGTGAGCTGTAATATAGTGAGCTATAAACAAAAATATTTTTACAATAATGGCTGTCAATACAAGATTTTCTTCCACATGTCCGTACGACATTTTGTGAGCTGTAATATAGTGAGCTATAAACAAAAATATTTTTACAATAATGGCTGTCAATACAAGATTTTCTTCCACATGTCTATAAGACATTTAGTGATTACAATTAAAGTCACAAGGTACCTACACAAAAAAAAAAAAACTTAGAATACAATACAATACATATCATTCATTCAACTTTCATACAACCTTACGTGGCGCCACGATTTCATCAACTCATATTCTCACATAGAGACAAGGAACCTGTAACAATATTGTAAATTATTTAGATCAGGGATTTTTCACACTTTGACAGAACCACTATACTTAAAGTAAACCATTATTTCAACAAAAAGAAATTCCTCAACATCCACCATTGTAACATATGAATATTTATACATTTCTGCCTAGGCTCCCGGGATGCCCAAGCAAAAAAAAAAAAAATTTTAAATTCTTATACATAAATCTATAAACCCTAATAAATTCAAACACATACATATTATCAAAAAGTACAATCTTTAAATCAGCTGGTAATTTGCAAGGTAGACGGGAATTAGTGACAGTTCCATATATTAACATAATCAAAATGGGACTTACAAAAAATAAAAGTTAACCTGCCTGCGAAAAGACCCTCCTGTGGCAATGGTCAACTCGAAAATCCACCCCCAGATGCCACTCAGACAGATTACAGTGGCACCCCTGCGAGACGCTTCCTTGGGGCCGTTCGGACACCCAGAAATGGACCTCGAGAAGTATCACCACATTCAGGCGGGATTTAAATGTCCACCAAGCAAAAACCGTAAAGAAAAGTATATATATATATGTGATACCAAACAATATAAAAAAAATATATATATACATTATAATTCAAAAACAGTAAATTTCAAGAAATACAAAACTCCAAAATTATCTAAAGATATGCTCAATAAATCTTTTTAATTCAAACTTGGTGAGCGGCTTAGTGAAGACATCAGCAAGGTTATCCTTGCTGCGGACAAAAAGTAAATCAAAAGTATTTTTATCAACCAGATCCCGTACAAAGAACAGCTTAACATCGATATGACGACTTCTATGATTCTCAATAGGCGATTTTACAAAATCAATAGTAGCCCTATTATCTACATACAAAACTGACTTCATCTTTTCCCCAGTGACAACCTTTCTACAAAAACATTCACTTAGAATCCTGTCAAACCAAAGAAGTTCTTTTGTCACTTCGGTCATTGAAATAAACTCAGCTTCCATAGTTGACAAACTCACACTTTTCTCTTTAAATGTTCGCCAAGAAATGGGAGAGTTACCTAAAAATACAATTTGACCACCCAGCGAGGTCCTATCATCTCGATTTGCAGCAAAATCTGCATCAGAAAAAGTTATCAACTGAGGTTTTGTACAAGATAAATTAAGTGTCATATCAATAGTGTGTTTAACATATCCCAACAATCTAAGTAAGCCATACCAATGTGTCATTCCTGGATCTGATTGAAATTGACTCATTATATTTACCGCATATGAAATATCGGGACGGGATCTATTAGCAATAAAGGACAAACAACCCAGTACACTTCTGTATGGTAACTGTGACATCTCTCTACGCTCTTCCTCAGACTTAGGACAATCAGATTTAGAATAAACAGAGCCCTTGCTTATGGGTAAGGAGGAAATGGGAAACCTGTACGACTCAAACCTTTTGCAAACATCTTTAATATAAGATTGCTGGTGAATCCGCAAGCCTTCATCACTTTCCTCAAACTCCACACCAAGCAACTTCTTAGTTTTGCCTAAGACCTTTAAGTCAAAATATTTGCTTAAAAGTTCTAAAGCTCTATTTATAATTCTTTGATGCTTCCCAAATAAAACAATATCATCAACATACAATAATAACACTAAATCCGAGTCTAAAACGTAAACACAGTTACACCACTCTAATTTCTTAAACCCAATCTCCAAAAGAACACGGTTTATCTCAAAGAACCAAACTCGACCCGACTGATGTAGACCATAAATAGCTTTATCCAACTTACAAAATAAACTTTCTTTACCAACCTCAACAAAACACGGGGGTTGCGACATATAAACATTTTCAGTAAGAGGAGCATAAAGATAAGCACATTTGACATCACATTGGGTGTGTAACCAGCCTTTAAAGGATACTAATAAAGAAAAGAAAAACCTGATGACACCAAAATTAACCACGGGACTAAATGTTTCCTCATAGGATTCTCCTCTAATTTGCTTAAACCCTTGAGCCACTAAACGGGCTTTAAACCTGGCAATTTTCCCCATGTCATCTTTCTTTATAGTGTACACCCATCTACAACCTACAGGACTGATGTTTGAAGGTAAAACTTCCAAATGCCATACGCCTCTATCATACATAGTATTTATCTCCTCTTTCATAGCTTTTTGCCATTCATCCCCTTGATCAGATTTTATTGCTTGTTTGTAAGTTCTAGGAATAACTGGGTCATATAGTCAAGATTGTGACTGACAAATATTCACATTAGAGTTAACAGCATTAGGTTCAGAAACTACTCCCTCAAAAGTATTGCTCCCTTTAAAATCAAACAAGTTAGGCTTAAAAATTAAATCATTCTCCTTACAATAATCCTCCACTTCCCTTGCAGACCTTAACCTATCGGAATCATTATCAATATCAAAATAATAAATATCCCTACGAATACCAGTATTTCTGGGAACAACTTTTCTTCTCCAGTGAGTATCTCGTAATGTGGTGTGAGGTTTACTAGGGGAATCACTTTCTGAAGAGGACCCCTGACCATCACTCTCTGCCCTAGAAGATGATCCGAGGGAGTCGTTGGAGCTGTCAGTGGTGGCTCTGACCTCCTCAACAACGTCTTCATCCTCGATATCACTCCTAGTAGCAGGAACCCACTGAAACTCTCCTGGATTATCGCCCAGCACTGCTCCATTTAGCGCATCCCTATAACTGGATTGTTCGTTAAAGGAGACATTAATAGTCTCAACAATTCTGTCACTATCAGGCAACCAAACTCTATAACCTTTTGTTCTAAAAGCGTAGCCAACAAGATATCCTCTACTAGCCTTTGAATCCAGTTTTTGCCGTTTCTGACGAGGGACACCAACATACGCCAAACACCCAAATGGTTTTAAATGCCTGACAGAAGGTTTATAATTGCCAAAAAGTTCAAAAGGGGTTTTGGTCTGATTTTTGTGACATAAACGGTTCCAAACATAGGTGAAGTGGAGAACTGCCTCTGGCCAAAAATTCAAATCCATGCCACTTTCTTTTAACATGGTTCTAGCCCCATCTACTACAGTCTGATTGTACCGTTCAACAATACCGTTCTGTTCTGGAGTAAAAGTATTTGTAAATTCATGATTTATTCCCCTTTCAAGACAAAATTCTTCCATTTTGTTATTATCAAACTCTCCCTTATTGTCGGATCTTATGGCCTTAACCTGTCTACCCAAAAATCTTTCGGCACAGTTAATATGTTGCCTTAAAATTTCAAAAACTTCCGACTTCTCTCTCATAGGGTATAAAGAAGTTTTACGGGAAAAATCATCAATTATAGAAACAAAATATCTTTCTCCTTGCCTGCCTTCAACCTGACTTGGACCCCAGACATCAGTATACAAAAGTTCCAATGGAGATTTGGATCGAATAAAATTTCTAGATTTAAAAGATGTCCTCCTAAACTTGTTAAGTTTACATGATTCACATTTAAATTCGCCCTCTCTTAAATTTGGCAAACCCCTAGCACCCGCATTTCTACATGTATGAGCTATCAAATAAGGGCTAACATGTGCCAGCCTTCTGTGCCAAACATACATATCATCATGCTTACTGGTAGAAGATGCTTCAAAACTAACTCTCTTAGTAACTTTGCTAGGAATTTTGGGGTATAAATAGTAAACACCATTTTTAAGAATGGCTTTAACCACTTCACCGTCTGCCCCGAGATAACTCGGGGCTAAAAGCACTGTTTCCCCATACCTGTCGCCGGTGAAGTGGTTAAAAAGGGGTTGTCCGTTGCATGATATCTTCACCTCGCCACTCTCACCAGAAAAACATGCCCCATTTATATCTAAACGAGGACCAGATATTAAATTACGCCTTAATTTAGGAGAAAACATTACATCTTTAAACATTAAGATTCTTTGCCCAAATTTTAACTTAATAGTTCCACACCCTTCTATAGGAAAAGTTACACCTTCAATGGCTACAGCCATATGCTCATCATTTAAAGGAGTAAATTCAATAAAAAGATCTCTATTTTTACAAAAATGATGCGAAGCTGCTGTGTCGAAGACCCAGTCAGCATCTCCATCAACTAAGTTAGCTTGAGACAAAAAGAATGAAGTATAGGACTTACGTTCTGGACTGTTCGACAGATAGGACTTACGTTCAGGACTTCTCTGACGAGTGTCTCTAGATCGGCCTCTTTTCACTTTGTCATCAAGTCTACGAGGATCACTGTGTTGATGCTTAGCAGGAGATCTTGTATACTGTCGTGGAACTCTCTTATCACTATGAGGGCTAAAGGATCTAACTAATGAAGTATCACGATGAGATGAAAATTCGGCTGACGGTGAACTATCTCTGTTACAGGATAACATACTCCTTCGGAAACTATGGCATTGGCTTTTAACGTGACCTGGCTTTTTGCAAAAATAACAGCTCAACTTCTTTCTAGCTCTCCTCTGGTACTGTAATGATTGAGCTTCAGGATACACTTTACTATGATCACGTTCTCTCAGTTGAAGTCTGGTTTCTTCGGCTACCAATGAAGTCACCACATCGTTAAAAATAAACTCGTCTTTCCATCTGAGAATTGCCTGTACCATGGAATCAAACTTTGGAGGCAAGAATCGCAATAGTTGAAATGTCACATAGACGTCATCAAACTTTTTATTTATATTTTTAAGCTGGTTCGCCACTCGTAAAAGCCTGGCAGCATATAAATTAATACTCTCACCACCGGCAATTTTGCATTCACATAACTCAGTGAAAACTTGCATATGACGGCTTCTTGTGTCTGGATAAAAATGAGTACGAAGCTTTTTCCAAGCATTTACTGGATCACTACATTCCTCTATAATTTTTCTGAAATTAGGTTCCACATTTAAATAGATCATAGACAGTGCTAATTTCTGTCTAATATGATAATCTTTAGTATCTTTATCGGTGACACCATTACTATCTGCATTGAGCTCAGGAGGTTTCTCTATTTCTGCCACTATATCCCAAACATTTCTTTCCATTAATAAATATTTCATGTCAGATTGCCAATTGGCATAATTACTAGCATTTAATTTCTGAATCTGATTCTGCATCATCATTTTGAAAAATTTATACTTAAACCAAAAAAAATTTCACAAATTTAAAAACTTTATGGACCAGCCAAAAAAAATTTATAGTTAAAACATTTTGTATTAAAAATTTCTTAAAAACTCTAATTCTAACCTATTTCCTTTCTCTTTTCAAATTATTACTTCAAAAACGAAATTATAAAAAAAATTTCTAATTATCGGTCATCGTACGAAAACTAACGGCCCCCCCCTAATAAAACTATCTCTTAATCCTCCTTGGGCCGTAGTTACACTTTAGCTATGCTTTATATTAGTGCAGTAAACAAAAACTATCTCTGCATGGGTATTAAACGCCCATAACCAAAAAATGTTATATGAGACTACTCATATAACTAGTGCTTAAAAATGATCTATTACTTTTATAAAGCACTTCAATAATACATCCTAAAACTAAGCAGATATAAATTTGCAGTAAGAAGCATCCGCTGAAAAATAAAACCCTAAATATGCAGAGAGAGAGAAATGGTTGTTTTATGCAGTAAGTGTAAGAAGAAATGATGACCAGATAAATAAAAGAAAAACTTAACTTTATTAAAATTCTTTCATGATAAAAAAAACGATAGTATAAAAATAAAGGCTTTGAAATTAAACAAACAAATATTGATTAACTTTATATCGTGCAGAAAATAAACGTAATAAAACAATACTTTAAGATAATCCCTCCAGAGCTCATGTAATGATATATTCCCTCTAAATCAAATTGCAAACGAAAAATGTCACCTGTCGTAAAAGAATTCATCACTTTATTTCATCTTTAAACTTGAAGAAAAACATCGTAGAACTAGCGAAGATCCAAAGATTAAAAACATCCTCTCAGCAACTCCATCGTACGTAAAACTCAATAACAAACTTCATATCCGTTAAATAAACATCAGAGCGGCAGACATCAAAACACCGAAAGAGAGACGACCAGTATGCATCAAAAACAAACGTTTTCCTAACAACTATCACGCCGTTCCTTTTATCTATATCGGCAAACACCGAGAGCTGCTCCGCAGAGAAGCCGCAATCGGAAACGCCCTCCTTCCATCGCACGTGGAAAAAGTAATTTGCATAGGCACGTGCCGCGCCAAAGGCGAAAAAGAGCACTCGTGGACAGGCAACGCCACCTACCGGCCAACGGAGTTACCGCTCAGTTCGAAAACGATATAAGATAGAGCTCGGCTGGAAAAACATCGCGATGTGAAAGTCCGATGAAAGTTCTCTTTAAAACAAATAAATAGCTGCACAAATGGATAAAAATAAATTAGCTGTAAGGATGAAAGGTAAGTCATAACTAAAGAAGTTAAGATAAAAATATATTTAGTTGAATAAAATAAAGATAATGCAATTGATAAGAAAAGCGGGAATATGGCTAACAATTTCATACCTGCAGTTTGATTTAAAATCATAGACTGGAATCTGTACTTCTTTTCCTTCTAAGACATCTTTTAAGACTTGCAACATCAAATCAGCATCAAAAGCATCTAAATAAATACCAAAATAAAAATAAATATTGCAATGAATTTTGTAAACATTCATTGGTAACTTTAGGATAATGTAAATTAATGCTTTAAATGATGAGACACAGTTCTGTTTAATACTACTATAAAAACAGGCAGAAACCTAAGTGAGCTAGCTATATGTCAATAGGTATAACAATATATAAAATCTTTAACCACTTCACCGGCTGCAGAGATAGGGAAACTGTGTTATTACCTTTGACTTATCTCGGGGTTGTTGTTGAAGTAATTCAATCTGGGAAAAACCATTCGTTAAAGAATTTTTTTTTTTTTTTTTTTTTTTTTTTTTTTTTTTTTTTCCAGGTGCTAATTCATTTGCAAATAAATTATTAGAAAAGTGGCTTAATATTTAGATGTTCCAGTCCTAAAATTAAGGGCAGGCTGGTAGGATTCACATCTAAAATTCTGAAATCCAGCCCACAAGATTTTTGCAAGTGGAAGCCTCTTGCCTAAGATATTTCATAGAAAATTTGCTTTTTATTTTTTGGAACAATGAAGAAGTGACGAAAGCAATGCAAAGAGCACTGTGAAATTAAGTCTACAAAAATTAAAAGAAACCTAATTATTAAGGGCACATAATATTTGGTAAAAACTGAAAAGCATATATATATACTTTGCTTTACAAAATATTACAATAAACTTTTAGCATCCAGGGGTCAATAAAATTTTTTTTCTTGGGGCCCATTTTGTGAAAAGTAAATGTTATTTTTGTGATTATTTTTGTGTGTGTGTGAAAAATAACATTTTGTCACGAAAGATGAACCTCAGTTTCTCAAATTCTAACTAAATGTTTATAATAACTTCTTTAAATTCTTCTGCTAAAGTTTTCCTAACTGGTCAGCTTATCTTGTTTAAATATTAAACCATTTAATTAAAAAAATCAATGAAAAGTATGTTTTTATGAAATGGAATTTTGTGAAGAGGCCTGTTTTATTGAAAGGAATTTTGTGAAGGGGCCTGTTTTATCAAATGAATTTTTGCAAAGGGAATGGGTTTTATTAAATGGATTTTTGTGAAGGGGCCCTAAATAGGCCCCAAGTTTTGCCTGGAACGACCTCTGGCATCATAATTCTGAATTATTGATGTAAATTCTTTCAATAACATTTTTTGCCTGTGTTACAACTTATTGTTAATTAAAATTGCAGGTTAATGATATTTTTCTCCCCCTTAAAAAAAAAATTTGAAGCCCTGTGGGAAAACTAATGAAAGTAAATTTTATAACAGAAAATACAATGCATCAACAGCAGCAAAATTATATAAAAAACAGCTGACATTGACGTATCCTTTTCTTGAGAACTACTGATGCAATTTCAAAACTTTTCTTCGTACTTGGGTATTGTTGCGAATTAACTGAATCATTAATCCTTCCATATTACATAATAAGAACACCTGCTAGATGAATGCGTGGGCGGGAAAATGCTGATGCAATAAAAACTGACTGTTTCATCATAGACTTTCCCTTTCAACACGAAAGGGATTTTTTTTATTAGAACTTTAATTTTTTCTTATTTTTGGTAGATGTAGTTTGATTGTTGTGTTTCGTAGACGCAGCTCTGAAAGCTGCGAAATTATACCAAAAACGTAAGAGGATTCATACCAAACATGGGCTTTAATCAGTTTTATACAAAGACACATCTAATATTGCTTACTTTTCAGAAATAGAAATATTACTCACCTCGCCTTCCCAAATCAGTAAATCGGGCGGTGGAGCATTTTATAGAAGCTGTGCAGAATGGTGTATCTAGTGCATCCAACCAATATAGATCTTGGCGGAGGACCACGATCCCGTGTCTTGGATTATTTAAGAAGGTAAGAGAATTTGAATTCTTACCTGAATTTTGAATATAGATTTCAGTTATTTTAGTTTTAGAAGTCATTTTACATGACTATATTTTATGCGGTAGCTTTAACAGTCAGGGCAGTTGGAGTTGCCACATAAAAACTGGCATCCCTGCAGGGATCCGAGTCCTCCGTATTAGTAGATAAATTTAGTAGTAATATTGGAGAAACATGGAAAAATTAAAAAAATCTAGAACACCAGTGCGTATTAATTTTACCAAATTGGTAAAAAAAATAGAAGAATTTTTATTCTCCAATGAAACTGATTTGGATAAATTGTCGACTGTCTTAGACAGACTGGAAGCTAAACAAATCGAGCTTTCTATGCTCAATAAACAAATTTTGGAGAGTTTGTCTGAAGACCAGACCTGTACACAAGATGCCTTTGACTCCGAATATGAGTCTATTAATAAATATACCACTAATTATATAGAAATTAAAAATAAATTAACTTGCTATATTAATAAGTTAGAGAACAGCCAGACTCAGGAAGCGTCTTTGCCATTAGATACCATGGCTACTAGAGGAAAATTCAAACTCCCTAAGTTGGAGCTTAAACCCTTTAATGGGGAAATTAAAAATTGGCTATCTTTTTGGGGCCAATTTGAAAAAATTCACGAAGATAATGAAATCGCAAACGAAGGCAAAATGCAGCATTTGATTCAGGTCACGCAAAAGGGTTCTCGAGCTAGGGAAATTGTGGACTCCTTCCCCCCCAACTGCCGATAGCTATCCAGAAGCGATTAAATCGCTGAAGGCCCGTTTTGGCAGAAAATACATTTTAATCGAAGTATATATACGTGAAGTCCTGGGCCTTGTAATAAATAATTCTTTGGGACAAGGTCAGAGGCTTTCGCTTGTCAAATTATATGACAAGATTGAAACTTATCTTAGATCACTAAAAATGTTAGGAGTTTCGACTGAAAATTATGCATCCATTTTTTACCCATTGGTCGAATCAGCATTACCTTCGGACATTCTTAAATTATGGGAGAGGCATCTTGGCACTTTAACAGTTAATGAGGAGAAAGATAGTGAAATTAATAAACTGGATATATTAATGAAATTTTTACAAATTGAAGTAGAAATGGAGAAAATGGTCAAATTAGCTAAGAGTGCTAGCTTTTCCTTAGATAAAGAGGTCTCAGTAAATAGAGAAATTAGGATCGAACGAAAAGAAAAAAATTTTGCCCTTCCTATGGCGGCCGAATTATACAACGCGGTTGATGGAAAATCTGAAGAACAGTGTGTGTTTTGCGATAATAAACACCGTAGTCAAAATTGTAGAGCAGTATGGAAAATGACACTCGCTGCGAGAAAAGATGCTTTGTTAAGAAAGGCGGCATGTTTTCGTTGTTTTAATGTCAATCATGTAGCAAAATTTTGTAAATTGAAAATTAACTGCACTCATTGTTCAAAAAATCACCACCAGTTTCTGTGCATAGAAAAGAACAAAGTTAAATTGGGAGATAATTCTAAAGAGGATTCTGCGGTTATGCTTGCGAATACAACTTCTAGAAAAAAAGGTTTTACTGCAAACATTGGTCGTACGTATATACAACGGGAATACAGTACAAAATGTCAGAATTTTATACGATACAGGTTCACAGCGTTCATATATATCGAAATTTGCTGCCAAAATGCTAGGCTATAATAGTATAAGGCAGGAAAGAGTAGTGCATAATTTATTTGGGGAGCAACAATGTGAAGAACTACACGATAGTTATTTAATTAATTTGGGAAATATGGATAATAATTTTCGATGTAAATTTGAAGTATTAGATCAACAAAAGATTTGCTCTGAAATTGCCCCTATACCAGAAGGACCTTTTGTTAATGAAATAAAAAGGTATGGAATTTTATTGACCGATAGAGTCACTAGAGCTAATGATTTATTATACGAATTTTCCCCTGATGAAATTCACGTGTTAATTGGTGCGGATGTCGCCGGCAAATTATTTACCGGACATTTAAAATAATTACAGGGAGGATTGGTTTGCACGGGAACTCATTTAGGATGGACAATTCTTGGAAAAACTGAGGGTTATGAAAATAAAAATATGAATAATCTCATTTTTTCGCTCCATGTCAAAGAGGCAAAAATTACCGAGTTATGGCACCTTGACACTTTAGGAATTCGGGATCCTGGGGAGAAAAAAAGTAAAGAAGAGATAGAATTAGCTACAAAAGAACATTTTCTCAGTAATATAAGAGTAGATGACGAGGGTAGATATGAAAGTTAGTCTTCCATGGATACAGGGCCACCTCGTTTGCCCAGTTACGAAAATATTGCTCGACGTAGATTAAAAACCTGTGTTGATTCATTGAAAAGGGTAGGAAAATTAGGCGATTATAATCAAGTATTTGAGGAATGATTAGATGAAAAAATAATAGAAAAGGTTGATCAGAGAAAAGCAGTGGGTAGTGAGCATTTCCTTCCTCATACAGCAGTGTTTAAAAAAACCTCCACTACAAAGGTGCAGCCAGTTTTTGATGGTTCAGCTCGGGAAAACGACTCACCATCGATAAATGATTGTATTGAAAAGGGGCCTAACCTGGTTGAACTGATTCCTTCTATTTTAAATAGATTTAGATTAGGGAAAGCAGAGGTAATTGCTGACATAAAAAAGGCTTTTTTTACAGATCGGCATTACAGAAAAAGATCGCCCCTACTTGAAATTTTTATGGTATGAAGGGGGGGGGGGGGGGGAACCCTCAAAAGTTAATAACGCTTCAACACTTAAGAGTAGTATTTGGCATTTCATGTAGCCCCTACCTTCTAGGTGCCACGTTAGACTATCATTTGAAAAATGCACCTGAGCATTTTATAAACACCGCGTTTAAGTTGCTAGAGTCGTTTTATGTTGACAACTGTCTTACGAGCGTTAATAATATGGAAGAGCTGCACCGATTTATCGAAGAGTCTAAAACCCTTCTTAGCACTGCTAAATTCGAGCTTCGGGGGTGGGAGCATAGTTTTCGAGAAGTTTTGAGCGGGGAAAATGTCCCCGTTTTGGGGTTAATGTGGGATTTTAAAAAGGACACATTAGCAGTTGATTTAAAAGAGATTTTGGGAGATGATCGAAAAGTAACTAAGAGAAACATTTTATCGGCTATACATAGAATTTTCGACCCTATCGGGTACACATGTCCTATAACATTAGAACCTAAGATATTATTACAGGAATGTTGGCAAGCTAAAGTAACATCGGACACGGAATTGCCTGTTTCTATCAGGAAAAAATTTAAAAAATGGAAAATTAAAGACTATTGAAATACCTGGGTGTTTTTCACAGGACGCAGATAAGCTGCATGTGTTGCACGTCTTTTGCGACGCTAGCAAAATAGCGTATGCTACATGCATATTTATACGGACTGAAAATGAGCAAGGTAATTTCTGTCAGTTGGTTCAAGCAAGAAATAGAGTTGCGCCTATGAAAACAATTTCCATCCCGAGGTTGGAATTGTTGGCTTGTAATATAGGGGCTAGATTAGCAAGCAGTGTCATAACTGATTTAAAATTACATGACATTGCAATTTTTTATTGGACTGATTCGGCCAATGCACTTTATTGGATAAAAAGAAATGAAAATTGGCTAGACTTTTTTTTAAGTTTTGTATTTTGCATGTATCTTATCATATTATGTACAATCGTCAAACATAATGCAAAATCTGCAGTACAAATATTTACAACTTAAAAATGGAAAAATTCTAAGATTTATTTCGATTTCATTTGAACGGAATCTAAGTATATAGGTGTTTTAAGTATTATATTGTATGCATTTCATTTTTATTTTTTAATGTTCAATTGGTTTAACTTATTTGTTACAAAAATTTAACATTAAATGTAGAACGAATTAAATGAAATATCTTAATATCTCCCTCTTCTCGGGCTTAAACAATTTAGGAAATAAATTTTGTTTTTTTAATTTGATCTGCAAATTAGGTTTTTGTTTAATATGTCAAGTTTTTTAATAACTACTGCATTCAAACGAACACATTTCAAAATTAATGGAGGGTATCATCATCAGGCTTTGATTTGTGCGGTATCGCATCACAATTTGTGATGTAATTTACCTGTGTATGATTCAAAAATTTTCACCAGTGCAGTAATGAATATTTCTGTAGTTTGCACGAAAAATTCCAATCTGAACATAAAAAATCTGCTTGAAAATGTCATTTTTATTTCCACTATGACGTCATATTCATATTCTTTTTAATTCTTAAAAAAACTCTTTCAGTTTCTTCAGTTTCATGTTTCACGTGAAATTCATTCAACGAAAAATAGGCAAATTATTATTACGGCTTTTGAATTATTTACAACAATGAAAAAAAAAATTTTTTAATTTTATTACAAAATGTCCGTTGAATCTCAATGAAAAAAGCGAAATTTGGAATTATTAAGAAAAATATTTGAATAATGTATATAAAAATTAGCCCATGTTACTCTCTAGATTATAATCCATCTATATGCAAAGGCATTTTATGATCCGTTTTGACTCTGACGTCTGGCAAATGTTTTTACACTTTGAATTTATAATATTATTAGAATTAGCAAGGAATTATAAATGAGTGGCATCAGGGACAAAAAAGTGGAAAGAAAAAATGAAAAAGTTACCATCTCCATAGGCTTTTCTATGTTAAATTAACATTGAGAAGTGACACTGGAAATAAATAAGTATTGCGCTGCCGCGCAATACTTAAATATATATATATATATATATATATATATATAACTGCCTCATTCTTAGTCAGCAATGCTTTCAATATGGTAATATGATTTTTATTTCTCAATCTTTTTTAATCATGTTTTATTTTTAACTTATTTGTTTTTCAATAATTTATTTCTCTATTTTTTGTATGGGATAGTCCCAAATTCATATTCTTTAGCTTTTTTATGGCTGATATGAAGATGAAGCAACACACTTTATTTGTGGAACTCTAGGCATTTGGGACCTGATGAATCTGTCTTATAGGTTCCAGAAATAGCCATTATTCATTTCCTGCTCACATATATATATATACTTTCCTATTACATATACATGCATATTTATTGATACATATTTATTGATGCATATTTATTGTTACTGCACACGTAAACAGCAAGATGTATAGTTTGTTAATACTGTCTTTTACGTACAAAGGTCGTGCAAAATCACACTATCAAACTGAATGGATTTTCCTGTTCTACCCGATCAGCAGGCAACGGAGCTATTGTTTGGTCTCCTGGAGTTGAAGAAAACCTCTTGCATACAATGCAATTTTTAAGCACACTTCTCACGGTTTGTTTAGCCTTTAGTAGCCAGAATCTTTCATGAATTTGTACAAGTGTATGGGCAACAGCAGACTGAAAAACTTTATAATGAGCATCCCAAATTATTAGCTCTGCCAATTTAGTTTTTGGCGGAAGAATTATAGGATGTTTTTCATTCATCAATAAATCAGTCTTATCGAGTCGTCCAGAAACTCTCAAAACTCCTCCTGAATCTAAATAAGGGTTCAATGAAAGCGATTTAGAGTCTCTAGGAAGTGGTTTGGAATTTTTCAAGCATAAGATTTCTTTTGCGAAAATTTCGTTTTGACAATTTTTTATCCAAAAAAGTCCCACTTCTCGGATTTCCTCTGACGTAAGATTACAATTTTTCTTGCATTTTTTCTTTAGTATTTTGATAAAGAGTGTAACATAGCCAGTTACCCGTAATAGTTTTTTCAGGTTACTGTATTTGTTTATGTCGATTAAATTTCCCTTAACGATTATTGCATTAACAATAATTTTACTTCTAGCTTCAATTTCAGGGTTGACTGATTTTGTTTTTAACTTTTGATCCTTAGGCCAAAAATTTTCAGTTTTACTAAGCCATTCAGACCATAGCACCACTGATTCGAACTCAATAATTCTTTTGCTGATAGCCCCCTAGTAAGCATATCTGCAGGATCCCTGCTAATTACATGCTTCCAAGAACTAGGGTCGCTCATCCCCTGAATTTCTGTTACCCTATTGGCAACAAATGGCTTCCATTTGGATGCCGCTCCTTGGATCCAATGTAATACGATTGTTGAATCAGTCCACAGTACTACTTTTTCGAGCTTAGAGAAAATACCTTTAAGGTGATTAGCTATCCTAGCAGCTATTAGAGCACCTAAAAGTTCGAATCTTGGTAGAGTTATTTTCTTCAACAGGGCTACTCGAGCCTTAGGCATAACAAAGCCTGTCTTAAAAGCACCTTCAGATGTTCTAAACCGGAAGTAGGCTACCGCTCCATAGGATTTTAAGGAAGCGTCGGAAAATATGTGAAGTTGTACATTGTCCTGCAGTTCACCCAAGTGATAATAATACCTGGGTATTTTTAATTGTTCAAGCAATTCTATTTTCTGATACCATGTTCTGTATTTAATTTTAAATTCTTTGTTAAATTCGTCGTCCCAGTCTAACCCACTCTGCCATAATTCTTGTAAAAAGATCTTAATTCTAATCAAAAATGGTGACATTAATCCAATAGGATCAAACATTTTGGTGGCAGTTTGGGGAACATGCCTTTTGGTAAATTCCAAGCTACCAGCAATTGATGCCAAATCTATGGTCAGAAAATCCCCTTCAATATTCCAGTTTAGGCCCAATACTTTAGATTCTGCATAATTTTCATTAATTTCTATAACTGGGCTACCATTCCACGATTCCTTTAATTCTGGTGAATTAGTAACGAACTTTTGCAATTGCATATTAGCATCTTTAAATATAGAAACTGCAGTTGTTGTTAGTTTCATGGCTTCTGCAACCTTGGATGCTCCATAAATTGAATCATCCACGACATTTATTAATCATTTCATAAGCCACAGGTTCTATTTCCTTATAATTACCAATATGTTTTTAATTGTAGAGGCTAAAACATAGGGGGAGCTGGTGACACCGAAGCAGTGACAATTAAAGTGATACAAAACGCTGCGTTGATCGATGTCGCAGTCATTGAAATACAAAAAACATAAATAATTTCTATCATTTTCTGATACCTGTATTTGTAGAAAGGTCCTAGCGATATCCTCCGTGAAAGCAATTTTTAACTGCCTAAAATTCAACAGCACATCTATGAGATTAGGATTTAAATTTTCCCTCACAAAAAGACATTGATTTAGACTTTTTTCCCCATTTTTTCGGCTGCTCGCGTCAAAAACTATCCTGGTTTTTGTGGTAGAAGAACTTGGCCTTGAAACAGCTGAATGGGGCATTACATAATCGATAGAGCAATTATCACTACATTTCTTAATAATTCCCTCACTTAATTGCTCTTTCATAATTTCATTATATTTCAAAAACAAAGATTTATCACTCTTTAATCTTTTCTCCAAACCAACGAAACGCCTTTTTGCAACCTCGTAATTATTAAACAAATTTTGTTTATCTAATTCATTACACCATAACAAGGGGGTCATATATCTATCATTTTTAAAAATGATTTCTTTCTGGAATTGATTAAAGACCTCATAAGTCTCTTTGTGCTTTTGATCATTAGAATCGATTAAAAGGACTCGATGCGCCATAAATTCCTAAGATCATTTTCTGGAGGGAAACAAATTACATTTAAACAGGAAGTTGTGTGTGAATTATTACTATTAACTCTACCGACAAGGGTTTTATCAAATATTGTTGGCTGCATAAATAATTAATGATTAATTTTTTCAACAGATCCTATTATAGTACAGAATAGATAATCTGCACCTAGCAATATTTGAACAAGTTTCGAATGAATAAATGTGTCAGCCAATTCATGTTTATCTAAACGTAGTTTATCTATTAACTGATAATCAACAGAAGTCATTATCTTAGCACCGCTAATAATTTCAGAAACTAGCGCTTTTACAGTTATTTTTCCATAAGGATAATGACAACCAATCAGGGCCAAAACTAGCCTTTTTGGCACCCCCCCCCCCTCTTTCACAAAGTATATTTACAAAGAGAATTTCACTAATTTTCTAATAGCCGACTTATTTTAAAATTTAAAATATGTAATACTGAACTACATAATCTACAATGGCAGATCCAAGGGGGAGGTCACGGGGGTCATGACTACCCTCTGAACACCAACAAAAATATTCTAAAGATCATTTTTAAAATGAAATATACAGTTAGAGTCCTGATTAACCAAGTCCTGTTTAACCGAGTTTCCGCTTTCACCGAGTTATTTTCTTCTGATGGACTGATGTCTTATATTATTATGAAATAGCCATTATAAATGAAAAAAAAAAATTATGGCTATTTTTTTTCTTCCCATTCTGACCAGAAAATCAGAGTTCTAACTTTTACGGCTGCTCTTTCATCTTCACCTAACACTTCATTTATAATGGCTGTTTCATAATAATAGAAGACATCAGTCCATCAGAAGAAAATGATCCATTCCAAAGGTATAATCCTTCATTTGGCGCCCCTTCGTTCTGGCGCCCGGGCACATGCCCCCTCTGCCCCCCCCCCCCCCCCCCTAGTTTCGGTTCTGCAACCAATAATAGTTAAACTTACCACATTAAACTCCTTTTCTATGGCATCGCGATTTGCAAATGTATAAACTAAAAGAGTTTCCTTAGCAACAGATTTTAATTTTAATGCTGAGGCTAAACTTTTTGTAATAAATGTTCTAGAGTATGCAGAATCATATAAAATTCTCGTGTTTAATTTATTTCCTGTTCCCTGCACTTGTACACAGGCAGTTTGCAACAATGTTGCATACTTTTCGGGTGAATTATTTGTTTTTATTACATATGAAAACATGGCTTGACTTTCATCATTTTTAGACGCTTCGGCTTTCACTGAGCCATCATCGAGACGTGTTTTTGCTGATTTTTTAGTGGGGAAAAAAAATAATTATGTTGATAACTTTTACACAATTCACACTGATGTATTTTTACCTTACACAAAGATATTAAGTGCGATTTCAAGAAGCATCGATAGCATCTCCCATCTTTTTTCAACTTATACCTTTTCTATTCATCAGTAATCTCGTTACGCTTTAAGCTTAAATGGTTCGAGTTACAAAAAATGCAAACATTTTTTACAATTAGTGCTAAGTGCGACTGAAGTGGGAACATTAGGTTTTATCCTAGGAGCCCTTTTTTCCCATCGTGTTACTTCCTGATTTTTTAAGGAAACCCCTGACACTGCATTAGCTGCCTCTCGCGACTCTATTTCAAACTTTATGAAATTCATCAATTCATTCACGTCACCAGCTTTTTCCACATTCTTTTTCCACTGAAATTCTATAACTAAATTATGTGGTAACTGTTTTAAGATTATTAGGTAATATCAATAGATACCCAAAATTATCTGACGCCATCCCCATAGCTTTTAAATTACGAATACTCACCTCGCATTCGTCATAAATCCCGTAACAATTTTATGTTTGCGGTTGATTTTACTGGTTCTAGCTCTAACAACTTGTTTATAAACCCGCTTATCAAAATTTCTGGTTTACCGTACTGATTCTGCAGTAAGTCTACAGACTGCTGGTAATTAGTTTTGTTTAGGTCTAAACCGGAAATTGATCTAAGCACTTCACCTGACAAAAATGATTTTATGTAATTGAATTTGTCAATTTTGGTTAAATTCTTGTTCGAATCGATTGTACTTTTAAAACTATTCATGAATTCTAAAAAGGTATTTGGATCCCCCTTAAAGACTGGTATAGTTATTTTTGGCAAATTTATTGTTGCCGGTCTAGCAGTAACATAAGGAATTGTACTCTCATTAAATACAGAACTAGTGTCAGGTTGATCAGAATTAGTTTTAAATTTCTTCAAATTCAATTTAATTTTAAATTTGGTTTCATTTATGACATCATCGTAATCGATACAATTTTGAATTTCAGTTTCAAAAACTGTTCCATCATCAATTAGTTCTTGAATTTGATTGTTTACTAACTTTAATTCGTTTTGCTTTTCTATTATATTATTTAAATATTCAGTCAACTGTTCAAAATTACTTTTTTCTTCAAAGTCTAGACTTTCTAAGAAATTATCAATTTTAGTGATAAATTTAGTTACGAAGTCTACATGACTTTCCGTTTACCTTTTAATTTGTCGAGATCCATTATTTTCATGCATAGAACAAAATGGGTACAGTACCTTTTTTCATCCGCGACGTAAAGACGGATGAGCCGTGGACGGGTAATCCAATTTCCCGAATGCGTTGATAATCTTATGGAGCACTCAGAAATTTAAATTAAACACTTATATAATCTTGAAATCTAAAGTTTCCGGTGTTCGGCACCGTATTCATTTTCAAAACTATTGAGTAATATCATTCGTAATAAATAAATTATTTCGTGAAAAAAACATATTTCATAGAATCCAATTCTTGTAAAGTAAATAATCTTGAAAGTCTTTTTATGTTTTATTCTTTTAGCACACAGCAAGACGACATTTAGAACATTTAATAGTTAACATTTAAATAAGATCATAAATTTTGAGAATGCGATATAAATATGCATCTCAGCCAAGCAATAAAGATATTCTGAATCTTCTAGTTACATAAATTCAAGCATCACTTCACCAGACTTGTATAAAACCAAAAACTTTCTGCGCACATAAATATTGGGTCAAAAACTTTCTGAAAATTAATTTAATGTTTAATAAAACAACATGTTATATTATTTTTATGATAGGAATTAAAAACAATAGTTTTAAAATAATTACCATTTAAATTAAAAATTAATTAATATTAATTAAAGAATAATTAGTTTGGTTAAAAAAAAAAAATAAAGCTAAAAATCCATGATAAGAAGGGTGAATTCTTACCAATTACATTCTGTTCACAGAAATAATGTGCCATTGCTTCTGAAACAACTGAATCACATTTTGTAGGGAGAGGTCCATTCATAGGTATCGTCATTACAGAGTTTTTACGGCGGCCCTTTGACAAAATTCACGTTTTTTTCCGCAGTGCTTTGATGAAATTCTTGTTTTTCCACGATCATTTGACAAATTTCCCTTTTTTTCACGATTATTTGACGAAATTTCAGTCTTTTTCTCAATCCTTTGATGAAATTCGCGTTTTTTTCTGCAATCTTTTGACGAAATCAGTTTTTTCCCCGGTGATCCTTTGAAGAAATTCGAAGTTTTTCTGCGATCTTTTAACAAATTGCAAATTTGAAAAGCATCACATGCTTTTCGCGATTCTTTGACGAAATTAGTTTTTGCTGTGATTCTTTGATGAAATCGGGGTTTTTTTTTTTTTTTCCGGAGATCCTTTGATGAAATTGGCAGTTTTTTTTGCGATCTTTTGACAAAATTCGGGCTTTTTCCGCTATGCTTTTAAGAAATTCGTTTTCTCCTGCCCTCCTTTGACGCAATTTGTGCTTTTTCGCGATCTTTTGATGGAATTTGTGTGTTTTCTCTGATCTTTTTACGAAATTCATGTTTTTCGCGAACCTTTGACGAAATTGGCACTTTTCCGCCATCCTTTAACGAAATTCGTATTTTTTTCGTGATCCTTTGAGGAAATTAAGTTTTTTCTGTGATTCTTTTACGAAATTCCGTCTTTTTCTGCTATGCTTTTACGAAATTCCGGCTTTTTCTGCTATGCTTTTACGAAATTCCGGCTTTTTCTGCTATGCTATTACGAAATTCCAGCTTTTTCTGCTATGCTTTTACAAAATTCTTTTTTTTTTTTTTTCAGTGCTCCTTTGGCAAAATTTGCATTTCTTTTCTGTGATTCGTTGATGAAATTCTTGGTTTTTCCTGACATAATTCGCATATTTTCCACGATGGTTTGACAAAATTGGTGATTTTCTGCGAACGATTAATGAAATTGTTTTTTTTTTTCGGCAACCGTTTGTTGAAATCCGCAATCTCTTTCAGTGATATTTTTTATGTCTAAATTTTCGGACTGATGTCCAATTTTTTTTAGTTTTCGGAATGCCTTAAATTTTCAGAAAATTCGGAACAGAAAATTACCTCTGACAAACAATAGATAAATCTTCTATAAAATTGGTGAATATTATTTAGTTTTTCAGTATTTTTACAAGTTACAAGAACAAAAATTACATTTTTTTCCTAAAATTTTTCCTGCAAAGTTCCGATGTTTGCCGAAAATTTTCTGTGCACGGCGTGCGCCTATATTATACAACTCTGCACTTCACTATATTAAATTACACTTGTTAATATAAATATTTACAATTCCGAGGAAACATTTTTTTCCCGATCAAACACAATTTAAGTTTTAATACTTATAAAAAGAATTCTAGCATCAATCTGAGAGTTTATTCATGCACTCTTTCACAACACACGTACCGAGTCATGTGATCTCGGCTATTTCTTAGATTTCTCCCCACGCAGGCAACTGCGAATTCATAATATACATATACATAGAGTTCACATTTCTTTTGAAAAGGGGCAGGTCGCATTTACTGAAAAGGGTACTTTTTTGTCAAGAAAAGGGGCACTTTTTGTCAAGCAAAAGGACACTTTTTGAAAGGAGAATTTTAGAAAGGTACATTCTGTGCCTTCAGCTGGATTATTTTCTGTACAGTAAGTATCAAGGTGAACTGGAATTGTACTATATTTACAAGGTTTCCAGCATCATGGAAAATCTGGAAAGTGGGGAATTTAGAAGTAGTCATGGAAAGTCAGGGGATTTTTTAAATATATAGTTAAAGTTAGGGAATTTACATTTTTTCTAAAAAGCCATGGAAACATCTGGGGTAAAAAATGACGCAAAATTCATCAAAATTGCAAAATCTGTCAAATGATTAAAAGAAAAAAAAATCCAAAAAATTCATAAAGTGCGATTACAGTAAGTCACTAATTTTGTCAAAGGATTGCGGAAATAAACAACGAATTTCCTTGCATGCCCGTTTGATTATGAAGTTTTTAAAGATTTCGCATCTTTTCCGCGGCTCTTTGACGAATTTTTATATTTTTTTCAGCTGTACTTTTACGAAAATCATGTCTTTCCCACGGTGTTTTGACGAAAATCGGGTCTTTTTCGCGGCTTTTTGAAGAAAATCGCATTTTTCCACGATTCAATTCGACTTCTTGAAAATTCCAGTCAGGAAACAGTTAAAACCAAACCCAAAGCATTTAAAGTAAACCCGATCTGCAACGAAAGAAAATTAGCGTCTGCCCGCCCCGGGTCAGGTTCAGAAAAAATCTGGTCCTGACCCAAAACAAATCTAAAAAAACCTAAAAAAACTCTAAAAAAACCTCACTGTTAAGGTTACCCCAATAAAAAAATGACATTTGCAGTTTAGTTGTTCAGAAACAGAAATGCGGCCGTTATCAGCTTGCATCTGATAATGTACTTCTCTATGTTTAAAGAGTTTATTATTATTATTTAGTCTGCATCGAAATCATGATATGTAAATACCATGATATGTATAATGCAATAAAATTAAGCTAGTTGTGCATATTTTCAATTTTGTTGTAAATAAATTTCAATACAAATACAGTAGACGCTAGTTTTTACAAACCTCTTTTTCACAAACACTTGCGATTTTACGAACTATAGAATGGTCTCGAATACACTCCCATAGAAGCAATGTAATTTTTCGCTCCCATTTACGAGCTACGGATTATGAAAATCTCTTTTTTGCAAACTCAGTTTTCATACTTCTGCATTTTTTTTTAAATATATCAGAAAACAGTGTTACGTCAATTCAATTTTCAACAGGTGCAATGAGACATTAGCTGCATTCCAAGAATGTGTTGTTTTTCCCAATCTCTTTCGGAGGGAGAGGGCATAGCAGCAATTTCAAGTGGTGGTTAAAAGCACTAAGGCGCTATTTTGAAGGGAACAATAACTGTGAAAGGATTTCAAGCATAGGTAAAATAGAAACTTATATTTTTCAAAATGTGATTAAAAAAAAAAAAAAAGATGAGTGATTATTTCCATTCCTAATTTTGTACCTATGTTTTCATCTATGTATTTTCACCTACTAAGTACTAATACAGTCTATTTTTCCATATGTAATGTTTTCAAAGCATGTTTCTGTGTACTAAAATTATTTTTTCTGTATAAATTTGCATTTATTTCTTGTATATTTAAAAATTCATGTATAAGTTTATTATATAATAAATAATCTTGAAATACTGCTTCATCTATGAAGAAGGGCAGTTTGATAAAATTAGATAAGAATAACATACGTATTCATATCATTTTTGGTGTTTTTCTATTTTACGAACTATTTTAGTGTTCCCTACAGGTTCGTAAAAACGAGCGTCGACTGTATTTAAATAAAATAAAACGGAACAAAAATAATACTTTTACTATGAACATATCCGCTAATTATTTGCATGATTTTCCTTCTTTTTTTCTTGCATCTTCCAGTAATTTCTTCTTACGATTCGATGAAGGCATATGTAGATGAATTGCATTTAACAACCACGTGAACTAGTGGAGCGATTTTTAAACGGCAGATGCAGGCGCATTGGAATATGGGGATACAGAATAGAACGCAGTGAGGAATGTTGAAATCTTGAATACACAATGAATTGGGGTTCTTGCACCTGTTCTAGCTATGCGTGGGCAGGGGCGGTGCCAGAAATTGCCCGAGGGGGGGGGGGGGGTGCACAGTATCCCCGACAGGGGGGCCAAATTCATAATATATATTAGAGGTCTCCACGAGCTTGGAGCCTGTCCCCGAACAGTGTTAAATTCAGACACTTTTCTTCGGGGGGGGGATCTCATTGCTCTGATGGGGGAAGTCCCACCCCCACCCCCGGGCCACCCCCTGAATTCAACACTGGTCCCGAAGCATGAGATCGGTGAAAGTTTATTTCATTAAACTCGGGACGGGCTTAATTTTATTTGAAAACTCGGTACGGGCTCGGGCTAAATTTAAGCTTTTGAAAAGTTGGTCCGGACCTGAACTTCATTCTTCCCGTGACACATCCGGGTCTTAAATTTTATCTGTAGATTCGGGACGGACCGGACTGTATACACTGGACTTCAAAAATTTTTTCCGCACGGTAATGCCGTGCTAACTTTTCTCCTTTATTAGTGGAGTAAATGAACAATAAAACATTTCTTTGTTTCTTTTTCCCGTTTTTTAAATATCAGATGGAATACGTTGGTTAATCACGAGAAAAACATGAAATTTTCGCGTTTTGGCATATCCCGAAACGCGCAGATCTCTACACTCACAGTGCGATTTAAATTAGAGATGAATTGCAGAGGGACAAAAGATTATTATTTTAAATATAAATTTCGAAGCCTGTCAAAGAATATTGTAGATAAATAAAGCGAAAAAAAGCTCTTAAATTTATTTTTGAAGCACCTCTAGTCACCTAATCTTTATAGGCAGACGAATCCGTAGGAGAAAGTTTCCACAATTTCGAGTATTACCCGAAAGGGAAAACTCTGCTTCTTACTGTTCATCTTCCACCCAGCAACGTCCCAATAAGAGGTCATTCAATATTACAGATTTTACTTGCACATATATGGTACATACACAGCAGTGTGTGAGCGATAAAGTATAGAACAGTTCTCTAGTTATGAGTCGAACCACTGCGGACCACCCGCCCCTTAAGAAAATGCAAAGGTCTAGAAACAAGAGTTCCAAATCAGGTAAGGTGGTAACCAATTTTTTTCGAACCGGCCGGTTCGTGTTCAGGCCGGGTTGACCATGTATTTTAATGTCGGACGTAACTGAAAAAAAATCAGCGGATAAATCTCTATCGAAAACGTATGAAGTGATGAAAAAATATTTTAATTTATAATTATTTAAATTTGTTAGTGAAAGTGTCATCGTGAAAACTAGCAGTTAAACGTTACACCTAACTAAGGTCCGTCTCGGGTAACAAATAAAATTTGCAATCCTGCAAATTTTATTTAAAACTGAACTGCAACCCAAACCGAACCCAATCAAAAATATTCCGTCCACCCGCAACCCGATCGAACCCAAAATAATTCCAAACCCAACCTAAAACCCGGAATCAGAGAAAATTGATCCAAAATATAATGCAATTATAGAAAAATAGTCTGTAATCATATCTCCAATATTAATATTACCTTTTATGTAGAAAAATAAACATGTAAGAAGTCATTCATACTCAAATACGTGTAGTTTTTAATCTGAAATAAATTTCTGTGCGGATTGTGTTATACCGGACCCAAACATTCAACATAAAGTCAATCCGAAACCTACCAAAAACTTTCCGTTGACCCAAAATCCGACCTGAACCCGACAACAACTTTTCTATTGACCCTAAACCGAAATATTTCAACCCGAACCCGACTCGACACAAAAAAGATATATAATGTAATACAGTTATGAGAAAATAGCCTGCAATCATATCTCTAATATGAATTCTGTCTTTTAAGAAAATAAACATTTAAAGCGGTTTTTTAAGCGGATTTTTTTGAGAACCTCCATATTCCCTCTGTTTCTCAAATAAAGCATTAGCGTATACCCTAGCTATGAACGTTCATGATGTCAGCGTATACTCTCTGCCTATACCGTATACTCTCTGCTTTTTTTACGACTACAACGCTGGCTAACTTGAACTTGGCTCGTAAGTTGTGTTGTCAGATCTAGTATCGCAAAAAAGCGGGACAGAGAGAGTAAATAAGTGGGAGAGGCAATTAAAAATCGGGACATCCGAAACACTACAATAAAACCTGTTAAAACGGAACCGGTGTAATGGAATAATGCTTTAAATTGAAAATTTTCGCGATATCGCTAAAACAGTACTATGCAATTATAATGGAACAATGCACTTTCTAAGATTAAAACCTGTCTAAATTGGAAAGTTATCCCGATTCTTTGTCGTTCCATCTTAACAGGTTGCTGTATTAAATAGCTTCCTTTCTTCGTATTGAATGTATGTGAATTACACTTTAATTACACTCCATAAAGTAATGGTGTGAAATTAATTAATCGAACTACAGTTTTTAAAATAATTAACAGTAGTTTTATGACAAAAATGCTCACTTTATAAATACCGCGTTTTATTTTTTTCGTTATTTTGCATTTCAGTCATTTTCGAAAAAGTACACTACGTATTTATTATGTACACTGACTCTCAAGAAAACATTTCGTCAAACGTAAAAAGCACAGGCAACAAGTTTCTATTATTTGAAAAAAATTAGCTTCAGTTCGCGAACTTTTTCTGTTTTGGAACAAAAGAGACATACGTAAAAAATCAGTTTCTAACACAAACAAGTAACATGTAGCACAGTTACGGGAACACCACTGTGATTTGACGAAAATGCAACTTCAGGTAATTTTTACGTTAGATTAATGAATTTTCTGTATTTTGGAGGGAAATGGGCAAATCAAAACAGGAATTTTTGTGTTTCAATATTAATAATAATAAAAGCAATTGAAGAAACACCTGCAACTCACGTATTTTTTTTATAATGTTATATTGATCGAAACCAGCCAGCATGGTCCTCTAACTTCTGATAAGATACAGAATTTAAATCTGAGACTACAACTGAAATACAAAATTCTCAAGAAAAATGTAAGCTAAAGGAAAACTTGTAAAAATAGCTTAGAAGGTAAAAGTGCATTATTTTAATATCAGCTCAAGCATAAAACAAAATCTTGTTGATGTAAAAAAAAAAAAAAAAATCTTTAAATTTATGCTTATTTTGAAATAGCCAAAGTTTTAGAGGTCTGCACGGGCCGGGCTCGGGCCTTACTTTTTTTGGAAGGATCGGGCCGGGTTTAACTTCTTTTTTCCGTACCGAGACGGGACAGGTTTCATTCTTCCTAAGTCTTCATAAGCCGATATTTTCAGTCCCGGTCTAGATCTAGCCCATATGAAAATCATTAACTCGGCATAGACTGGTCCGTGCAAAAATCAATAACATTTGGCCCAGCTCAAAAATTTTTGCAAAAAGTATATATTTTTTTTAATCGACATTCTACAATTAAACATTAAAATTTATTTTTTTTAAAGAATAGTAGATTTCTAGGTAATAATATTAAAATACAATAAAACGTGTGAAAAAGAACCAGCCTATCACGGAATCCTGTCTTATACAGAAAAATTCATTGATCCATGAAAAATTAATATACTAATACGTGAGAAAAGAATATAATACATTTACACCTGCTAAGAAGGGAACTTGTTTATAACGCATTTTTTTTCTTTACGAGACGATTCTGTCTTAGAAGATTTTACAGTATAGCATTTTTCAGATTTTAAGTCTTCAATACATAATTTTTTCATTAACGATATCAATAATAGCTGAAACATTTACATACAAATAGAGATTCATTTAAAAAATGTATATTGCAACCTTTTGCGCATCTTTAAAAATGAAGATTATAAACATGAAAAAAAAAGCTAAAATAAGTATTATTGGTCAGAACTCCTCTTTTTAACAAAATCAAAGTAAAAATACATGTTTTGTAGAAATTCTGTCGGGCTGGGTCGGACTCGGACCGAGATTTTAACTGTTTGCCGGGCCAGGCTCGAGGCGAACTTTTAGATTTTATATCGGGCCGAACTTTTAAGGTTATTAATTAAAATCTTTCAGTCTAATAATACAATCAAGTTTAAATTATCAAGTAAAGTCAGTATTCTGATATACACGATTTTTTTAAATTGCTAAATACGAACCTACGACCCTAAACACGAATTGTTAATTACAACCCTGCACGCTTCGAGTTATGCCTGACACGAAATCGACAAAATATTTTTTGTCGAACCTGCAACTTGATCCTAAGCATGAAATGAAAAAAAATAATCCATAATTTAAAACAATTCAGGAAAATAGTCTGCAATCATATCTCTAAAATCAATTTTATATTTCGAAATATGTAAATGAATACTCATTCATATACAGATTTTTTTTTTTTTTTTTTTTTTTTTTTTTTTTTTATAATTTAAAACAATAATCTGGACTTTTCTTTGGAAAAATTTGGCGAAATTGAATCGACTGCCAAGAAAAAAAAAAAACTCTAATCTGAGATGACCCGAAAATGGAAACACTAATCAACACGATCCGCAGCAAAATTTTAGAGCCAATGGTCAACACGTTCGGGTGGAATTGGGTTATCTGACTCGATGCAAGATTTTAGTTGTTGCTATATATACATCTTCCCGCAGTTTACAATGAAGTTATCTGTGTATATAATTATTTTCTCATTTACACCTTCCATTTCTCTTCTATATATTAAATAGAGATTAATATCCATATTATTATAAAATGAGATTCTACTGTATATTGAAATTAATGAACAAAGAAGGAATTTTTAGCTTGATACTAAGTTAGCTTGAATAATTATACAAAACTCTTTTTTTATTCATCCATTTTAGAGTCCTGAGCGGGTCGGATTCTACCCGACCCGAACCCGCAAATTCCATTTTAAGTCAATCTGCAACCCGACCCGAACCCGTAAAAATAATTTCAGGCAACCCACAACCCGACCCGAATCTGAGGTATATCACCACGCACCCGACCCGAACCCGCAATGTAGGGAAAGCAAATCATGTTTTAATATCATTATGAAAAAAAATCTACAATTGTATCTCTGAAAGAGGTCTGCACCGGTCCGGCGCACGGGCCGCAGAGGGACGGCAAAATTTCAAACTGACCAGGCTGCTTTATTAGGACAGTTTTTCAACAAGCTGGGCTGATAAACAAAATAAACGGGCCGGCAAAAAATTGAACGGCCCTGCCAGGCCGGGCTGATAACTACAATTAAGCGGGTCTACCGGCCCGATATAAATCAGGGCGGGCCGTTCCCGAGCCCGGAAATTCTGGCCCGTGCAGACCTCTAATTCTCTAATGCCATTTTTATGTTTTGCATAGAAGAATGAACAAATCTTTCTTTAATATTCAGCTATGGTAAAACCTCTGATCCGACCCGATGCAGGACTCTAAATAGTATAAAACTAAAAATCTAATCTTTAAATATGCTTTAAAATTAGTTGCGGTTTCAAAAGTTCCACTTATAATGACACACCTTGTTTTACTCAAGTGGCCATCCATCTGCTTTTAAGGGGACCGGGAAAGCTCTATTTCCGCCATGTTAAATTCACCAACTTTATGTACATTTTTCTTAGAAATGGTGAAAGATAGAGGTCTAGATTTTTTAGAGTAGTTAAAATAACATGATTTACGTATTTTAACAGACCATTTTCTTTCTAAATGAAACTCAAAATTAATTATTAATTATTTATTGAAAGTCATTTTTAAATTAGCATTTTTGGTAAGATTTCACTGCCTAAAATAAATAATTATCAGCAAATCCTTAAATACCTGTGTTAAAGTATACAATACATCATTATATAAGTATTAAATAAAAATCTGAGTTCTTAAGTTTAATAGATATTGAAAAAAAGGAACATAAATATGAAAAATCCAAGTTTTCAGAAAAAGTCAATTAACGATTTAAATCGCCATTAAGCTGTGAAGTACTCTTAGAAAGAATGATTAATTTCAACACTTATTTATATATATATATAAACATGCGTGACACATCGTTCGAAAGATAAAAGTTTAAACTATTTAATGATACAAAAAAAAAATAAATATCGATTTTTTTAGTTGAATTTTGCTTTCCCGATCCCCTTAATTTATCAGCAGTTATTATTTTGAAAATTATCCCATCTAACATAGTGCATCGCGTATCACCACAATTAAATTATTCACTTGATAAATTAGATAGGAACAACCATTTGGCATTTTGCTGCGTATTGCATTTTTAAAATACGGTAAAAATATAATGCAGCTTGTTATTTCGAAGACTTGTGAAAGGATGACTAAAGACAAAACAGGCAGGCACACATTTTGCTTTTGCGAAACTTTGATCTGCGGTTTATATAGGCTTTTAAGGGGAAAAAATATTTTCCACATTCTTTTAAAAAAAACGGGTCAACCCGAACCCAACCCGGAAGAATAAAAAAGCCGACCCAAAACCGACCCGAACCCTTAACAATAAAAGCCAACCCGATCTGAAACCGGGATGCAAAGTACATGTTTTGAGAAATGGGCAGGGCGTATTTTTCACTTATAAAAAGGGATGGCACGTCGTTACTTATGCAAAATGGGGCAGGGCGCGGCGCCCTTCGAAAAATGCATAACGGGAACACTATATATACAGTAAACTCTGTGAAATCCGCACACTTAGGGACCGAGGGTTTTGTGGATTATACATTTTAGCGGATTATAGATCATCCCTTTGTTTACATTTTATTTTTTAAAGTCTGACTATAAATTAGGAACAACTATACAAGAATTACAATTACAATGGACAAGAAAAAACATAATGCAACATTGGTTTAACATATTTAATAATTAAGATTAAAGAAAAGTTAAATTAGATAGAATTTTTACTGATTATTCATGTTTTGGTTTGCTGTCAATATTTTTTTTCTGTAGTCTATGAACACTTATTACTTCTTGCTCCAAGATAACATTTTGTAACTAAAGGAAATTTAAATATTTATATCCAATTTATATTTAAATATTTATTCAGTGGAAAATTGATAACTGAAAAAAATATCTACCAAATTTAGCTTTTGAGTTAAAATTTTACTAACAATTTTAATTGTTTACATTCCAACATGTAGTGCGGATAACAGATATTTGCAGATTATACATCAGCAGATTTCACAGAGTTGACTGTATATATATAAACATACTTCTTGAGCATATAATCATATAATTTTTAATTAATTAAAAAAAAAATTCAAATTAAATAATTTGAAATTTAATTATGCACCTTCTAAAGACAATTTTTGAAAATTTAAAAAAAAAAAATAAATAAAACAGCAGCATTATTTTTTAAAAATGAAAAAAAATATGCAGACCTGCCAACCTTTGAAAATGAGAAATCGTAGCACACAAAATTAAAATTAATCTGGAAGTTAGTTGGTTGGTTTTTCGTGGCTATTTTTTTACATCCGTAAAAAGAATAAGATTTCAGTCTTCAATTGACTATAGTAAATAGCTTCTTCTCGTTTCGCAGCCCTTTTTTTTTTTTTTTTTTTTTTATTTATTTTTTTTTTAAACATTTGTAAAAGAAGTCCAGTTCCAATTTTTTAGCCAAGTGCAGTAAATTTTAACGAAATTTGCGATTTGTATTCCACGATATTCACAATTTTTCCCCCCAATCGTAATTCACTTTTTTCTATTACGATTCTTTCTTAAAATCCTCGAATGAATGAATTTTTAGCTCAAATTTTTGATGAAATCCGCATTTTTTTACCGTGATCCTTTGACGATTTTTACACGATCCTTTGGCAAAATTCGTGTTTTCTTTCCACGATCTCCACTTTCCACGAAAAAATCGTAGTTTGAGACCGATTTTCGTAGCATCGTAGTTTATAGATCCGAATCGTAGCAACTACGATTTTTTTGTAACAGTTGGCAGGTCTGAATATGATACATAAAAAGTAAAATTAACCAATGTGAAATTAAAACTGATTCTTCTATTTATCTAACTCATTCTGATACCTGAAATCTGTCTATCAAAAATGGTTATTGGTTGCTGTAACAATTCATTGAATAATGCAAAAGGCTGATGTTAAACGTGTAAGCTTGCACTATTCATAATGTGCAGCTTATAATACAATCAGATTTATCCCAACATGTTATTTCTGACATGTTAGCTATAGCTAAAATCATTGAGGGACATTTTAACCGCTCCGTAGCTGCATGCTCAAATTTTGAAAAGGTTCAGTTGCATTTATCTATGAATCTAAAAAAATTAATCATAAGAGTAATTAACTATAAGGTTGAACTCAAAATATAATACAGTAGAAAGCCTCTAATCCGCAAAGCTTTGTTCCAAGGATTATGCGGATGAGAGACTTTTTGTGGATTACAGGTCATGTCTACTTAATCTTTGTTTACATTTTTTAAAATTCATCTTTTGAACAAATTTAGATTGTTAATTCTTTAAAATAAATAAATTACACATTTTAATGTATAAATAAAGTAAAAACTTTTTAAAAATAGTAATAATTTATTATTTTTTAAACATGGCATCAATAATTGTTTGTTTTAAGACATTTTATTTATATTGATGAATTTTATCTTGAAGTTTATATCTAATAAGTTCTTGTTGAGTTACAAAGCTTTGTTGCTTTTTAAAAATCAAATAATTCTGGTCTGATAAAATAAGAAAGGACTTTCATAGGATTTTTTATATTTTTATTCAATTTTCTTTCTAAAATAATATAACTATCGCAGTGTATTATTTTGTTATAATAAATGAATAACTTTAAATAATCTATTTATGAATAATGCTTGAAAAAAATAATAAATACAACACAACAAATTTTTGTTGTCAATTCTATCTACAACAAAATTTGCATAGCAGATGTCTGGTGTCGCTGTCTGTTATTACCAATGAGTACTAAAAGTTTTATTTTTGGTATTTCCTATGAAAATAATCCTAATAATATTAGTCTTTCAAATGCTTTCAAATTTCTATTCATAATTTGTAGGGTTGAAGGGTAGGAATTAAAATCCTTCGTAAATTTAAGATATAATAACCTGGTAACTTTTGTTAACAAAAGAATTGGGATTTTTTTTTTAAAATAAAGTCTAAAACGCAAACATCAGAAATAAGCAAAATAAAAATCAGTGATCATAATAATGTCATGAAGATAGTAAAAAAAAAAAAAAAATCGTGATTTCATAATTTTAGTTACCATTTGAATACTACTTTGCAAAAAAGATCGATATTATAGCATTATTATTATTTGATACATATCTGGTTGCGCCATCTATTAGAGAAAACCAGTAACAGATGTTTAAGATTTTTTTACATTGTAATACATCATTAATAGAGTTCAAATGTAAGAAATTTATTATTTTTTTATTTGTTTTACTATCTTATAATTACGGTTTAATGAAAAAAATAATAAATTATGAAATACATTGTCTAAGAAAGCATTTTCTATCATATTAAAAGTAAATACTTTTTCATAAGAGTTCAAATTGTATTTTCCAAGTATTGCATGAATAAATAAAATAATATAATAATTAAATGTACTATTAATTTAATCTTTCAAGAATAATGTTGTATAGTATATAATATTAAATACAGAGGCAAGGAAAATGTGAAATTTGGTGTAAAAATTTTTCAAATTTGAAAATTTTGTCATTACTGAAACATTTTACAAGAATTCAATTTCTTTGTTTACATTCATAAATTGTTCGCGGATTACAGGCCTTCGCGGATTAGCGGCGCTCTACTGTATCTTGAAAAGATTGCATAAAGTGAGATAAAAAATTTAACCACAGTTCAGTGACAATTACTGGAAAGTGTAATGAAATTGTTATTGGCATTCAGAATAATCACAACACTGATGAGCTCAAATGAATAGATCATACTGGAAGTATTACCATCAATTAAAAGATTGCTACATTTTTTGTGAAAAAGAAAGTTCCAATCATTTTGGTTGTGGTACACTGAAAGAGGCATAAAAAGTAAACTGGAAAAAGGATTGACATTTGCAAAAAATGAAAACAAGGCAAATGAGAATCAGCAGGATACTATTGAAATCGAGATCCAAGAACATTTTCATCATTTTATTGCAACTGCTGTTGATCCTTGATTTAAATTGTCATAGTTAATTTCACACCAATCATTGTTAGCTGTTTAAAATGAGATTTTTTTAATTGTAAAACTGCACTATTGTATTTTTGTATTTCTTGCCGAATAATCAATTAATAGTTTAGCTACTACCTATTTTTTTTAAAGGTATTGTAATCACTTTGATTGTTCTTAAGAAAGAAAATACATCAATGTTAGCTGTTTTACATGCAGGTTTACAACTGTTGTTGTTCTCTCTTAAGCAGACCCTCTTAAGCAGACTTTTAAAAACAATGAATGATAGATTGTGACATAACTTTTAATCTTTTATCACCGATTTTTAAAAATATAAAATTCTGTCTTATGAAATCACAGAATGCTTTAATTAAATAAAGAAAAACTTTCAATTAAAAATTACTGGCAGAAATAATCAAGGATTCTGTAGACTTTATACATCACATATGCTTTACACTCGTTGTAAAAGGGTTATGATAAAAATTATAGCCTGGCAAACAGTCACATTTTTACAACCAATTCTAGTGTTGATGTTTTTGGAATATATGATAAATTAGATCGTGCAGATAATAAAATTGCCGGTCAGGTGGTGTACTAGTAGGGCGATGCTGCTATAGTAACATTATTCAGCATGCTACAATGTAAAATGAGTGGCAGCCTGATTATTGATAATGCTCTCGAGTTGAGGTAACACTAGTATTCGGGTTACCACTCATTTCACATAGCAGAGAGCTATGCAGTGTTGCTACAGCACCCCCTCTCCCTCTGCTGAGGTGCCAGAGGACTGGCAGTTTCATTTATACTAAAATCATTCTGAAATTGGTTGCAAAAATATAATGCTGCCTCCCAGACTATTATATCTGGAAATCAAATAGCTTAATTTATTCCTCTTAATTGTAGAAGTAAAATAATAAAAAAAAAATGTAAATACCTTACAAAAGTCATTAAAATTCTCAGTTCAATTTATAAAATTTTACTGTTCAAAATATAATTAAACACAATTTTCAGATAACTTTGGTTAAGTTACATAAATTGACAGATTTTTGTTTTCTTTTATTAATCAAGCAGAAAAATGCAAATCATCATACCAGGATGATCGAAATTATATTTCCCTTTTGCAGCTTTCTTCTTTTCTTCTGCTGTTAATTCTTTATAAAAACTGTCTTGACTAATACATATAACTTGTCGTTGTTGATGATCAACAGAGTACTGGCCTACTTTGTCCATAATTTTCTGACAAACTGTTGACTGAGAAACAAAAATAAAAAATTACATATTGATATTGAAAATTCTTAATCTAATCATCATGCAAAATTACTAGTAACTTTTATTTAACATTTTGAAAAATAATTTTTGTTTCATATGTCAAATACTATGCAGCATTACATACATATTTTAATTATTGAAAGAATAAACAAACAAATGAATGTAAGTAGCACATGCTAAATGTTGAGAATACATTTTTTATCAAGATATGTTAAATTATTAATAAAGAGGAAAGAATCATTATGTATGGTGTTTTCAGATGAACACTAATTATTTTCTGATCTGAAGCTACACAATTCAGGGTGGGATCGCAGAAATCCCATCAAAAATTGTCCTTTTTGAAAAATATCAGGGTGGGAAAGTGGAAACTCCCTCCTGCAGGATTCAGAATGTCTATTACCACAAAAATTAGGAAAATTACAAAAAAATCATAAATGAAGTTATATTCGGTCATAAAAAAGTGCCAAGAAGAATGTAAACATTTTAAAATTCTTTCAGTTCCTTTTTCCCTATGCAATTTCCTATTGGCTGTTCCCTTTAATGATATAAGTTAATAAACCTTCCCTCGAAACAGCTTGTACTCGATACTACTGCATACAAAAATGTGAAAATTGGCAATTTTAAAAAAGAAATGCTTGATAAACACACTGATGCAGGCAGTTTTTAAATCAAAGAATTATTTTAACCAGGGTTCGTTGATATATATCAATGGATATATATCATGATATATATCAATGGATATATATCATGATATATATCTTGATATATATCCGATATTTATTTTTAAAATATCAAGGTTTTTGATATTTTCGATATTTTCAAATTCTTGATATTTATTTTCAAAATATCAAGCTTTTTGATGTTTTTGATATTTTCAAGTTCTTGATATTTATTTTCAAAGTATCACTGTGCAAAATAATCTTGATATTTTCTTCAGGCAAAACAAGTGTAAATGAAATTTTCAACTGTTATAGACTGTGTCATTTTGTAGATAAACAACTTTTGTCTCTGACAGTGACTTTTTTAGGTAAAGAAGAAAAATATCTTTTCCAAGCTTCATTTTTGAAACTTTTATTTTTAAATGTATAACTAATAATTATGTCAGACAATTAATTCAGAACAGCCATTTGAAGATAAACTGTAATTTAGATAATAATTTTTATACAGCTTATTTAGAAAAGATTCTTTTCTGATTTTGGTTTAGTTGAGTCTAAACTGTGCAATAGGTTAGGGAATAAAAAATAAGACAAGCTTACATTTATGTTAAAATTCTTCAATTTAAAAATCTATTTTGTATTTAATATTTTGCTTTCTAAAATATAAAATTTTAACATTGTTTGATTAAGTTTTCATGTTCAAGTGCAACATTTTTTAGCTTCTAATTTATATTATGCTTGAAAATATTTATTATCAGCAGTAAGTTGACTATCTTGAAAATATCGGATATATATCGAAAATATCGGATATATATCGAAAATATCGGATATATATCAAAATATCGGATATTTTTGATATTTTCGAAAATATCATGATATTTACGAACCCTGATTTTAACAGATATTTAATGTTAAAGTTGGTCAAAATTGTTCTATTAAAAAAGTTTTATAGGAGCAAAAACTATACATAGGAATTTTATTAATTTTTCTAGGGATATACATTACAAACTTGCGGTGTGCAGACTGCATTTATTTTTTTAATTCCACTAATTTTTGTAGGTTTTTTTTTTCAATATTTTATTCAAATTTTCAGTATTTCAAGAGATTTTTTTTTTTTCGTATTTTAGAAAAGGTTATTTTAAATTGTTGCTAGTTGCAAAAAACAGCGCAAAGAATAATATTTCCTTCCAACTAAAAATTTCTTTACACGTGACTATAAAAAAAGAACAAAAAAACCTTTCAAATTAGAATGAAATAATTACACGTTAAAAGCAGAAAAATATTGAAAATTATGCCATAAAACTTGTATTTTCATGTGAATATTAAAATGAAAGAAAACTTTAAAATAATAAATTCATTAATATGCATTAAAAGCATTAAATGGGGGAAATTACGTCATATTTAAAATGGCTAAATAACAATATTATCAAACAGTTTAAATTTAAAAATATATTTACACATTTATTTCATATTTCGAGATGGTTAACTATTATAGCCAATTCTAAGTCAACGCAAATAATAATATTTCCTTTCTACCAACAAAAGTATTTTCACGTGAATATTAAAAGTGAAAGAAAACTTTGGGGAAATTTATGTCAGATTTAAAAACATACATTTAAAACAATTTTCTTATAGCGTTGTTAAAAAATACCGGGAGGCAAAGACTCTATAGACATAGTTCATTTTATATTAGCTTATTTTCAAATGCTTAACTGATCTTATTTTAATCAAGCATAAAAATAGTCATTAGATGTCTTAACAGCAGCTGATTCGGCCTTAAAATTCCCTAATCAAAGGGAAATGAATGGAAAGCCGTTTACAAAGAGATCACCACTGGCTTTTTAATTATAATTCAATCTTCCATAATCTTTTTAAAGACAATCAAATTAGCATGTTTTTAGAATATGCTGTGTCTGAATGGGGCTTAGCGAGCGTAGCTCGTAGAAGGCAGAGCCCCCTAATTAATCAAAATTACTTAATTTCACATCACAATTTAAAAACCAAATTCTATCTTCTATTCTTTTTAATATCAAATCATTCAAATGCAATTAAAAAGTCATCTAATTCACCTAAATGCATGTTATTGATATATTTTAATTCCACATTTAGAAATGAATGGCTGAAAGTTTCAATTTCTGCACATTAAAAATGCTATAAATGTTGATCCATAAGTAGTAAATCTGCAGATCAGAGGCCTCAATATCTGCTCTGCATTTGTACTTTGATATTATTTCATTTAGTATTAGCTAGCAATATTCAACTCTGAGTTTAATTTTTTTCACATTAGCATTACTTTACTAACAATCATGCTCATAAATTAAGGATGGTAATAAGAATCTTTTGATTTTAGATGTTTTGTCTAACATCTAAAACTCTTGACGAATCGTCCTTGAACTTCAGAGATGTAAATAACATGTTTGACCACTTCATATTATTTCAATGACGATTTAGTCATGATGGCATTTAGGGAACAATTTATATTAATAAAAGAAAGTTTGTGTATGTGACTGTTTGTTGGTGACGGCTAGAGAAATCTGACGCATATAGCGGTAAGCAAATTTGGCTCTGGATTGACGAAGGCAGGTCCAAATGCACCTGATGCTTAGAATTTTGATTTTTTTTTTTTTTCATTATTTAATTTTTAATTGAATGATTTGCATATCTCTCCAGTCTGCGATTTTGATCTATTCATAAAAGCAATCTAAATTCAATCTTTTTGCCCTATATAGTCAATTTTGCCCTCTTTTCAATAAGTTTATTCGGAATCCGTACAGTATTTTTTGAATTTTTCACATTTTTTTTTAACTCTCCATTTCGCTAATAATGAGAAGCTTTTCATCAACCAACTTCTATTGATATTCTTCTATGCAGCATGCTTTGGAGGATAGATAAAAAATATGTATATATAAGGTATTATATCAAATAGGGGTTTTTTTTTTAATTTATTATTAAAGAAAGTAATGATTTTTAAAAAAGGAAGTCTCTTTGAAACATACCAAAAAGGGAAAATTCCTTCATTGGTTTTCTAAGGTTATTGCCAAATTCGTTACTATAACATTGAAAGTAACCTCATGGTCGACAGGTTTTATTACAGTAAAACCCGTTTAAGAAGTTCCCGCTTAAGAAGTTTTCCCGTTTAAGAAGTTTATATTTTCGATTCCCATTTTTCTCTTATTCTTACAACACTAAAATAACTCGTTTAAGAAGTTTTGTTCGAAACTCTTTCCCGCTTAAAAAGTTTTATTTTTCCTTCCATTTTTACTTTCAAAGCTCGTTTATTTTGTCTTTTTGATTATTATTTTATTTTCTGTGCTGAAATCTCTTTCTTTATTATTCTTCGCTATTCAAAAAGGTCAATGTTTAGGACTGATAGCAGATGTGGTCACCTCTATTTCACCTTAAAATCTGTTTAACGTGTTTGATGGAAATGGAATGTGGGTAGAGGATGGGCCTCTCGTCACTGTAACAATAGTGACTGATAAGAGAAAAGGGAATTGCTCCGCCTACCGATGGGTGGTTCTTTCAGTTCAATAGTTACAACAGATTCTTTCCCACCACCATATTCCATAAGTGTAATGTACCAAATCTGCGTTTGGTTTATTCATTTCGCAGTTTTTAAGTCAGTGTAAAGTGCATAACATCAAAGCTTTCTCGTTAGAAAATACACGGACAAAAAATTCTGTTTTTTTCCCCCAAAAATGTCGGCCAAGGCAATTAAAAGGAAAGCCTTGTCAATTGAAGACAAAATCAAAATTTTGAAAGAAGTTGATAGTAACGCGAAAACAACAAGAGTTGAAATTGCAAAGAAGTTGAACATACCAGTGACTACTCTGAATGGAATTGTAGCAAAACGAGATCTCATTTTAAACTGTTCTGAAAAATCTCGTAAAATTAAAAATGTGAAAAGAGGAAAATATGAAGTTATGGAAGAAAAGTTATTGATTAAAGGTTGCCGAAAAAAAAAAAACAGAAACTAAAAACTATAACCGATTTTTTTTTTTTTTTTTTTTGCAAAAACATATCAAATCACTCTTAAAGAGAAATTTCTTGTCTTGGATTAAATAAAGAGTTTCTAAGGTAATTATGTATTTTTACTTTATTAGCTAATTTTTTAAGTGTGCAAACTAATTTAAATTTCTTAAGAAAACTCAATTTTATAGAAAGTACTCTTTGTATTATTGTACTAAGGTAAAATAAACCCTTTTCTAAATATCAATATTTAAACTATTGATTTTTTTCAAAAAATGCTAATTTCCCGTTTAAGAAGTTTTTCCCCTCCACTCCCTTGGGAAACTTCTTAAGCGGGTTTCACTGTATTACTATTAAGCACACGGAAAAAGGTGAGTTCTGACTAACATGGCGAGATAGAGACATATTTAAAGTAATCCCAAGAAATGGTAAGGTAATGTTATTTTTAGAGATTGACCGATTACCGAATAGTCGATTGTATGTAAACCGAATATTTGGTTTCGGCCAAATACTTTTAAATATTCGGCCGAATAATTGCAGATAAGTATTTTCTTAGAAGTAGAAGATTTCTCTTTTACTTAGAAGTAGAATAGGCTAAACGATGAGTTTCAATATTATGTGCATGAGTTCAGAGTTCAGCTGCACTACAAAAACAAGTCAAAGGCCATTTTTAATTTAAAAACTTTTTCCTTCCTAAAATAGTCTACATAGGGATAAAATCAAAACAACTGTCTACAATAGAGAAAAAAAAAAGTAAGGAAGATAGAACATCTTTCCCTTATCATTTAATTTTAATTATTTCTACATTAATTTTTTTATTAATTTAAATTTATTTAATGCATATTTTATTTAATATGCACACCAAATAAGTATACCCGTATGCCTATCGTATAGCTTTTATATTCATTAAGACCAAATCGGTCAAATTTTTTTCACCACAAAGTTAAATCATTAATCAAAATATAATCATCAATAATTTGACATAAAAATAGTTAAATTTACAAACTGATATGATACCTTTTGTATTTCGGAACATTTCTATTCAATATGTTTATAATTAGACAATCAGTAAATCAGCTTAATGACAACATTGTTTCTTTTTATTTGAATGAACTTTTGTTTTTCTGACAATACTTATCCTTAATAAATAGCATGTGTAGTTTAATACTTTCATTGGTTATTTTGGATATTGAGTAATGATGAAATAAAAAATAATTGATGGATTAAAAAATTTGTGAGTAGAAAGAAGTCATTAAATTTTTTTGTGTAATTACATTTAGGAATAAAAATGTAATTGAAATAAATTATTAAGAATTTAATTTTAAAGTTTATTTTAAAAAAGCTAATATATGCAAGAATGTTTATAAATTTTTTAAGTATTCGGTTGCCGAATACCGAATATTTGGTACACACTTTGACCGAAGCTTCGGCATTCGGCAAAATTCCTGCTTCGGTCAATCCCTAGTTACTTTGGTGTATATTTAAGGTTATCATGGGTCCATACAATGCCGGGTGGGTCTGCTAGTAAATTCAATTTTAAAAATGTTTTCAATCATCCTGTAACAGAAAATACTCAAAATGGTCTGTTTCTCTTACTATATAGCAAATGACTATGTAGGCTCTGTAAACATTTATATACCTACATGTTTGTGTGTACAAGTAGCACACACATTCAGAAAGATATAATGAATGCTTCTGCAAAAGATTCAAATGTTCTTATTTATAACGTGCAGAGTTTTCAACTAAATTTAATGCCATTTTCTGAAAATCTGACAAGGGCAAAAATATTATACTGTAATTAGAAAAATTACTGTGCATGCACAAGCAATACTCAAAATGTTTTTTCATAATTTGGTAGACCAATTTATGTAAAAAGCCATTTGAATAATCGAAAAAATTTAGATATTAACTAGGGATGCACCGAATAGTGATTTTGGGCCGGCGGCTAGCCGAATAGTAACTGCTAGGCCGAATACCGAATATCCGGCTTGTTGAATACTTTTATATTTCAAAGTTTATAGTCATTAAAAATGTTACATTTTAAAACAATTTTATGTAATATTTAAAACAGAAACTTTTATTCTAATAAACAAGAGCTTTTTTCAATTAAACTTTATGCTGAAAAAAATCTGCTTTGAGTTATTTAAGAAGAGGATAGTTATAAAACTTTTTTAATTAATAAAATTTTAAATTTTATGTCTTCTTTTGAGACCTAAAACAGATGAATAAAATTTTCTTAAATTCTAAAAGAAACATTTTAAAATCAAACAGAAATTGTGAAAAAAATTGGAAGAAAAATTGTAGTACAGGATCATATATTATTTGTTTATCAGGTAGAGACTAAAGTAAAAGTAAATAAATAATACAATCTATTCAAATTTTATATGGTGACAACTCAGCAAGAATAACTGTTCTACTCCCTTTGATTAAGCAAGGAAGTTTTTAAATGCATCCTAGATCGGTGTCTGGAGTGGGCAATCATTTTCAGAGATTGTAAACGTTGTTCTGAAAATCTTAGCAAGAAACAGATTATTTACTGGACATTGTTCAGGATTTGTACATAATTAATTCCTATGAAAATCCTTGTGATTGGTTAATTTTTTTAAATAATACTTAACAAACAGCAAATAAATTATGTAAAAACATTCTCTTTTATTTAAATATGATTTTATTTCTAATTATTCTGAATATATTTATAAGTTGACTCTTAAACGAAGAAGTTGTATAAGGCTTTTAAAAATATGTTTAAAAAGTTTTTTTTAAGTATACGGCTCGGACGAATATTTTGATATTCGGCATGTCGTCGGAATACCGAATAGTTTGCTATTCGGCCAAACCGAATATTCGGTAACATGGCCGAATACCGAATATTTGGTGCATCCCTAATATTAACGATATGTTATTGATATCGTTCGCGCATGTGCAGTTAAAAATAAAAATTATTTCATACAACTGTTCATATCTCATCAAGACATCAAGCATTCAATATATTCATTTTTTAATTTTAATTACAGAATAATGTTTTTGATAAGTTTTCCGAAAGTGTTATTAAATTTGGTTGAAAACTTCACATGCTACAAACAAAAAACATTTGCATTTTTTAAAGAGATGTTTGTATCTTCTTAAATATGTGTACTATATTTTAACACAAAAATGCATCCAAACTACAAACAATGTACAGGGTCCACATTGCCATTTGCTACAGTACAAACCATTTCAAACATTTACTGTTTGTACGCAAGGTGTTTTAGTAGAAGAAATCCAGGCGGAGGTCGTAGGCCCTATCACAGTCCACCCAGAGGTAGATTCTCGTCTTCTCGATCAAGTAGCCCTTCGTCATCGAGGTCTTTTGAGAATAATGCTCGTTATACTCCAGAACAGCGTGGCGGCAAAACTGATAGATTTGACCAAGGTAAATCCACGACAAGGCGGTCTCGGAGATGCCAGAAAAATGATTTCAGACGTTCTCCTTCGACTGATAGCCGGTTTGATGACTATGAACATGATGATTCTTCACGTAAGTTATATTTTGTCTCACCAGCTTGTTTTAGTACTTGTGTAAGTGATGGTTCCTGGGTTTTTGATACTGGGGCCAGTCACCATTTTTGTAATAATCGTGATATGTTTGTCAAATTTGAACCTTTAAAAGATAATTTTCTGTAGCTGTTAAAGATGTTATTTTTCCAATTACTGGTCAGGGGGAGGTCAAATTAAGATTTGGTCAAAGGATTTTTACCTTGACAAACGTCATGTATTCAAGCCAGCTTCGTCGTAACTTAATTTCAGGTCCTCAATTGGACTTATGTGGCGTATCCTTTTATGGTGGTAGAAATGGCGTGGACATCTGTCGGGGTAATAATTTCCTTTTTAAAGCTATACTTAAAAATAGAATTTACAAATTCTTCCCTAAGATTCCTAAGCCAGATAGTTGTTCTGTTCGTTTTGAATCATTGGCAACTAATAGAGATGATCCAATAATGCAATGGCATCGTCGATGTGGGCATGTGAATCAATCTATTTTAGTTAATACAAGTCGTAAAAATTGTATTAGAGGCTTACCGGGGTTAAAAGAGTCAACTCATATTTGTGAACCATGTAGGCTTGGGAAGTTTCGTAGTGTATCTCACAAACCTTTGAAAAGTATACGTTCGGTTCGCCCTTTGGAGTTATTGTAAGCGGATTTGTGGCAGGGTTCGCAAAGCTGGGCCCAGTTCGAAAAAACCCAGTGGGTTTTTTCAGAATGGGCCCACTTGAAAAAGCCCACTGAAAAACCCATAATGTGGGTTTTTTCAATTTTCTGAAATAATTTTAAAATTTAAACAAGATACACATTTAACGAATTTAAGTCATTTCAGTTAATTTTGAAAATATATATATACAGTGTCTCACATAAGTGATGGGACACTTGTGCTTTACAAAAGGAAACTAATCAAATAAATTAAAAAAACATGTACACATTTTTTTGTGGGTGTGTTTCATACTTAAATTTAGTAAAGATTATTACATAACATACATTTTGTCAAAATATTAAAATATTAATTTAATAAAAATACAAATGTTTAGAACGGAGCAAAAAATAGCTCACATAAGTGATGGGACACCATTGATTATATATGCAACAAAAATCGTCTGAAATAAGCAATAAAAATATTTTTGGGGGTTTTATTTTTACTTAAAAGCAATTGGCAATAATTTATAAAATCGTCTGCAGTATTTCTCTCCAGTTTGTTTTGGAATTTTTGTGTTTTTTAGCTCTGTGTAGCCATGAATGCTAAACGAAAAGAAACTTCGAAATTAGTTATTAATTTGCATATTGAACGTGGAAAATCTATTAGAAAAACTGCTGAAACAGTTAACTTGAGTCGTTCAACAGTTTTCAATATCATTAAACGATATAAAAAGAATCATATGATTCAGGATAAAAGAAGACCTGGCCGACCATCAAAGCTATCCAATGGAATAAAGCGAATTATCGTTCGAAATATTAAAAAAAATCCAAGAAATAGTGCTCCAAAAGTTGCTGCTGATTTACAAGCATTAATATGGAATAATTGTTAATCCTGAGACTATTAGAAGGGTAATTCGATATGCTGGATATCACGGTAGAGTAGCCAGGAAAAAATTCTTCTTAAGTGAAAAGAATAGAAAACTCAGACTAGCTTTCGCAAAATCCAACATAAATAAGAATTCTGATTACTGGAATAAAGTTATATTTGCTGATGAGAGTAAATTTAATATATTTGGTTCTGACGATAGAATCTTGGTGTGGAGAAAACCCAGGGAAGAATTTCGCAAACAGAACTTGGTACCAACAGTAAAACATGGTGGAGGAGGAGTTATGGTATGGGGGTGTATGTCGTCCGCTGGAGTTGGTAATCTTGTTTTTATTGACAGTATAATGGATCAGTACAAGTATATTGATATTTTAAAGCAAAATTTGAAATCTTCAGCACGAAAATTGAACCTTCATAACGATTTTAAATTCTACCAGGACAATGACCCCAAGCACACTGCTCTGAACGTTAGACTCTGACTGCTATATAACTGTCCTGAAATAATAAAAACACCACCACAATCTCCAGACTTAAATCCCATAGAGAATATTTGGCAAGAATTGGAATCAAGGATTCGCAAACACACCATTTCTTCAAAACAACAACTAAAATCGGTGCTTCAAGAAGAATGGGGTAAAATCACTCCAGAAATCACAAAAAAATTAGTCGAATCCATCCCAAAAAGATCAAATCATGTTTTAAAAGTAAAAGGAAATTCAACAAAATATTAAAACCTTTTAAAAAGTAAAATTTTTGGATAAATATTTGATGGAAAAGTAAGTTTCCCATCACTTATGTGAGCCATTTTTTGCTCCGTTCTGAACAATTGTATTTTTACTAAATTAATATTTTAATATTTTGACAAAATGTATGTTATGTAATAATTGTTACTAACTTTAAATATGAAACACACCCAAAAAATTTTTGCACATGTTTGTTTATTTATTTTATTGCAGTTTCTTTTTATAAAGCACAAGTGTCCCATCACTTTTGTGTAGGGATCAGGGTTCGTAAATATCGTGATATTTTCGAAAATATCAAAAATATCCGATATTTTGATATATATCCGATATTTTCGATATATATCCGATATTTTCACAATTGTCAGCTTACTGCTGATTATAAAGATTTTTAGACTTAATATAAATTAGAATCTAAAACGTATTACATTTAACATGAAAACATAATAAAACAATATTCTAAATGTCATTTTTTATATTTTTCTTATAAAATTTATGATCAAATAATTGAAAAAACTATCTTCTGCAAAAGTTGCTTTTTCACTCATCAAAACACAAAATGCAGGATTCAGTTTAAAAAATAAAATTACACAACAAATTCTAAAATACAAAATTTTTCTGTTGAAGAATTTGAACATGAATGTAAGTTTGTCTGGTTTTTCATTCCCTAGCCTACTACACAATTTAGACTGAAGTAAATCAAAATTAGAAAAGATTCTAATGCATCTATTGAAGGAGAATCTGTAAACAAATGATAAGTTAAATTATCTTTCATGGGCTGTTCTAATTTAATATTATCCCACCAAATTTTTGGTTCAACATTTAAATATTCAGTTTCAAACATAAAGCTTATATGAGATTTTTTTGCCAAAATCCAATCACCAATTAACCTCTTTATCTCATTCTAGAAGGTGCAGTCTACATAAAGAATTGAGACAGGGTAGGGAGGTATTGTATTGTTCAAAGACAGATTTCTTATGATGGTAATGGGAAAGCTGCAGGTACAGTCCAAAACTAGTTTTTGGAGTGTGGGGAATATTTTGGGAGCTATTCTTTTTAGTTATTTATTTACAGATGGGCTAATTTTTAATAACAGTTGAAGAATTCATTTGCACTTCTTTTGGCTGAAAATATTTTGAAAATAAATATCAGATATATGAAAATATCAAAAAATACGACATTTAAAAAAATAAATATCAAATGTATGAAAATAAAAATATCGAAAATATCAAAAATCTTGATATTTTGAAAATAAATATCGGATATATATCATGATATATATCAAGATATATATCCATTGATATATATCAACGAACCCTGGTAGGGATGCACCGGATATTGATTTTGCCGGATATCGGATATCCGAAGCTCCTTTGCCTGCCGGATTCGAATATCCGGCACTAGATATGTTTTTAGTTATATGGTGAATTATTTCTTTAGATAACGCCATCTCAGAACAATAAATTACAAACATGTTTCATACATCATTAAAACATTTTAAATGCATTGAAATATAATTTACAAAAACTATATCTCTTTGAACATCAGGGCTTGAAATTCAAGTTTTCCCCCAGAAGGGGAGTTTCCCAGCCAACATTTAAAAATACAGGGGAGTTGAACTGTTGGAAAGGAAAAAAAAATATCTTTAAACCCAGTTATTTTTTATGTGCCACTTACAGAATTACATTTATACAGACATGACAAAATACCTTTGAAATAATTTAAATTAACAACTCAAGATAATTTATTATCAAAAATGTTTATTTTTATTAAAACAAAGGAACAGAATCAAGTTTTATATATACCATGTCTATTTTTCAACTTTCACCTAATGTTACGGGCAATTAACAATTGGGTTGCTAAATAAATTTTAGAATTTATTCCATTTTGCATGTTTTAGCCTCTTTCACAAGTTACACTTTTGACAAACAGGACAGACCAACTTTTATAACTTTAGAAATTATCGGAAACGCATGGTTATGCTCTGTTAAAAAATTTTAGAAAAATTTGCAAAATTTGATGTGCATTATTTTTTAACTTACTTGCATGAATAATGCATATCGGTGATTCTATTGTCGATATCCTACGGTGATTGTATGTCACTTCTGAACAAACTTGTTTTATTATATCCTTAATGGAATTATAGTCAAAACTGTAATCCCTGGTATTTTCGTTAAAATTGAACTATGGAATTTTAAATGCATTCAACATGTCCGAAAACACTTCAGTGTATATATTGTCATCATTTCTGTCCACAATTCCAATGACATCAGTTTCTGCCAACTGCAACTGTGTTTCAAAGACTAGCAACTCAACGTTAGGCCATAACTTATGTAAAAATGTTACTAACGTTTTAATTTTAATTCACTTTCATTCACTCCCATCAAGAATCTAACCAGTAGTTAACTTTCTTCATATCCACAAGTTTTAAATTTTCAACAACTTCTGCTCCATCAGTCAGTCCTTCAATCAAAAACTGTATCAACCTTTTCCTGTAATGTCTCTTAATTTTCTCAAGGAGCCGTTCTCTGCTCCAGAAGCTAATGTGTAGCTTGGCAATATTTCATTATTCAAATCTGTTTCATTGCAATTATAGATTTGGGGTGGGGAGAAGGCTGAGTAGTGGCATCTGGTAGGGTAAATAAGAAAGCTTCCCATTTATCTGAAAATTCTTATGGAACCCCAGTCAACAAAAATGTTTTAGTTCCATGCTTTTCAGATAACCGGAGTTTTACTGTACTTGAAAGATTAATGAATAAATGTTATGCTTATATTGAAATTTTTTCAATCTATTGAGTATGAATTAATAATATTAAATAAACTCCTTGTGAATCCTTCCTATTTATTTATTTATTTTTGTTAAGAAATACTTTGTTTTTGTAAGATTTTATGAAACATTTATTTCCTCAAAGTAATTTCTTTTGTTAAGGGGACATTCCAGTGAAACTGGTTTTCCCTTCTCAAATCATGAAATTCTATATTAACCCATGGTAAATTTTAGCAAGAACAAAAAATCATACATTAGTCATACATTATAAAACACTTTCTAACACTATCATAATATTGTTACCAAATTTAATTTTTTTTTTCATTCACATCACACAGCTGAATATTTATAAGGGGACCCTTCACTAACTTGAAAATGGCCATTCCGTAATGTTAAACCAATGGGCAGGGTTTTTTTTAAATTGTTTAAATTTGAAAAGTTTTAAAAGATTCTTTTTGCATAAGATAGCTGAGCTCGATCTTTCATACGGCTGTTTTTTACTTTTTCGATTTCAGATTTTTTTGCATGGAATTGCAATGCATTGGAATTTTAAATCCATATCCAAAGTTTGAAAAGGAAATAATCAATTGATTTCTTCTATTACACGATAAAAGGTTGATTTTAAAAGTCATGTCCTAATTTCTGTGAATCGCAAAAATCAACTAGTTTGTTATTTCTAAACATGTTTTTTAAAGTTCAGCAATTTTTTCTTCATGTGTGCCACAAGTGTAATCTCATTTTGTTTAGTGCTGACTATTGGCCAATTTGGTAGGGCCCAGTCTCCAGTGGCCATTACTGCCCTTTTAGTTATTTACTATTTTGAGCACAGGGAAAAAACATTGCAAAATACATAAATCGGTCATAAAAAAAATATCGCCGATTTCGTCAATTATGGTGAAAATAAATAACAAAATTTGTCGACCGGTAGCAAGAAGAAAACTGAAGTTCGTGGGAAATCAGCAGCGGGAAAATATCACAAAATTCGTCAATCGATCATAAAAAAATATAGTGAAATTTGCCAGTCCGTCACGAGTAAATATCATGAAATTCCTCAGCCGGTCGCAGAGAAAAAACACGAAATTTTTCAATCAGATGCAAAAAACAATCGTTATTTTCATCAGTATTTCGCAAGAACAAACAGGGAAATTTGCCAATCGGTCACAGAATAAAATTGCTATATTTGTCACTTGATCTCGAGAAAAAAAATTATGAAATTCACCAATCAGTCTCTAGAAAAAAATCGTGGCATTCGTCAGTCGGTCATGGAGAAAAAGCACAAAATTTTTCAGTCAGATGCAGAAAAATCACTATGAATTTTGTCAATCTGTCGTAAGAATAACCTGTGAAATCTGCTAATCGATAGTAGAAAATATCACGAAATTTTTCGGTCGGTCCTGAGACTTGATCGTTGTTTTACAAAGAAACATTTTCGGAAAATGATTTTTTGGAAACAGGAGCCGTCAGCCCACAATAGGGCATAATAAATAGGCCACAATAATAATCTTTAGGCAACGAATCCTGCCATACCGTCTCGAAATTCAAGCCCTGTATCTGCCATTCAAGTCCTGTAATGTATATTAATAATATTGCATAAAAAATGTAATTTAAACATTAAAATATTCTGTTTATTTGTAAAATGAAATGCTGATAATTGCTACTAGATTTGGATATGGGATTGACTACATTGATAATTGCTAATAATTAATTAATTTGTACAATAAAATGCTGATAATTTGTATAGTAAATTTTGACCAATTAATATGCATATAATTGTAGAGTATTTTCACAAAGAAATACTACATACTTTCTTTTTATAATTTAAACATAAAATATCTACTAATATGCCCATGATTAAAGAGTTATTTTCTCCAAACATAGGTTTAATTGATGCCCTTTTCTGTTTTAATTATTTAATATTGTTTTTGCTCTAAGTCACGTTTAGTTTTATTTTAAGTTAAATTATTTTGATATTTATAAGTAAAAAGAAAATTACTTTTAATTTTAAATATTTATAAGGAAGTTACAAAAATAACTAGTTGGATTTGCCAATCCCAAAACTTTCTTCTATCTCATACATCTTAATATTTCAAAAAGTAATTCCAAATGTTACCATACTTCAATATTATACCAACTTTGATTTTGATCTAAAATTTCTGCTCCAGTCAATCAGAATAAGAATAAATTAATCTCGATCATGATATTTATTAAAATCAATAATTTTTTCGTTATTCTGTTGTACATCAGCTGTTTGTGAATAGCCAGCTTAGCAGGATGCGAAGTTTCCTCTGCTTCATGAGCCACCAATATACAGCACAAAAAAAAAAAAAAAAAGAAAAAACTGAGAAAAATCGAGAAAAATTTACAAAAATCTCTGTTACAGTGCCACCTTCTGGCGGAATATTTCCAAATGCAAGGAGAAACTGCTGGCCATAGCCAAAAATATACACACAAAATTGGTTCAATTCTATGCTTAGCTTCATACACTTTTCAATGGTAAAATAATGAACATAACACAAAAATCCGTATTATAGCGCCCCCTTCCAGCAGAATATTTTCAAATTGAAAGAGGACCTGCTGGCCATAGCCAAAAACATACCCCCAAAAATTGGTTCAATTCCACGCATAACTTCATACACTTTTCGATGGTACAAGAATGAAAGTGGCATAAAGATCTCTATTACAGCACCCCATTTTGGCAGAATATTTCCAATTTAAAGGAGAACCTGCTGGACATAGCCAAAAAAAATTACAAAAAATTTTGTTCAATTATATGGATAACTTCATACACTTTTCGGTGGTACAATAATGAAAAAGGCACAAAACTCGCGATTAAGTGCTCCCCCCCTCCCCCCCCCCCTCCTTCCAGTGGAATGTTTCCATATTGAAGGAGGCTGACCTCTAAAACATCTAAATCCGTCAAAAACCGGAAATCAAAAAAATTTCTATTACAATACTTTCTTCTAAAAATTGGCCTGTTCAATTGTTAAACTTAAAAAAAGAAAGAAAATTAATAAAGTCATACTTTAATAAAAAACTTCAAATTTTATTTTGCATTCTGAAAGTAAAGCTACAATTTTCTGAAAGAAGTAAACATAAATTCTTAAATTTATTATAAAGAGTTCAAATACCAATGTTAGGAAAGCTGGCAAATTACCTTTTACTCATGTATAGTGAACTTACTTTCATATTTTGCATTATAAACAAAATTGTTCGGCATTGTTTGGGGTCAAAATATTTCTGTTATCCTTATATATTCACTTCGCTGCGCTCTGCCGGATATCCGGCAGAGAAGTCGGATATCCGGTGATTGTGATCCGGATATCCGACAGTATATCGGATATTGAAAAATCAGCCGGATATGCCGGATATCCGTTGCATCCCTACTTTTGTGAGACACTGTATATATATAAAAGCCATTACATGCACATCTGAAGTAAAATAAAAATGTATTTCAACACATTCAATTCAAATACTTCACTAACATAGAACCTAGTAGGCAACATACATAGTACATAATTATAGGTAAAGGTTATATCATAAGAATGTCTATATTAGGGATGCACCGGATATTGATTTTGCCGGATATCGGATATCCGAAGCTCCTTCGCCTGCCGGATTCGGATATCCGATCAGATATCCGGCACTAGATATGTTTTTAGTTATATAGTGAATTATTTCTCTATATAATGTCATCTCATAACAATAAATTACAAACATGTTTCACACATCATTAAAACATTTTAAACATACTGAAATATAATTTACAAAAACTATATCTCTTTGGATATCAGGGCTTGCAATTCAAGTTTTCCCAGGAGGGGAGTTTCATACCCAAAATTTATAAATACAGGGGAGTTGAACTGTTAGAAAGAAAATAAAAAATCATTAAACCCCCTTATTTTTTATGTGCTACTTAAAGAATTACATTTATATAGACATGACAAAATACCATTGAAACAATTTAAATTAACAACTCAAGATAATTATTCAAAATTTTTATTTTATTAAAACAAAAGGAACAGAATCAAGCTTTATATATACCATGTCTATTTTTCAACTTTCACCTAATGTTAGATTTTATTCCATTTTGCGTACTTTAGCCTCTTTCACAAGTTACACTTTTGACAAACAGCACAGAGCGACTTTTATAAGTTTAGAAATTATCGGAAACACATGGTTATGCTCTCTGAAAAAGTTTTAGAAAACTTTGCAAAATCTGATGTGCATTAATTTTTAACTTACATGAATAATGCATATCGGTGATGCTATGTCACTTCTGAGCAAATTTGTTTTATTATATCCTTAATGAAATTATATTCAAAACTGTAATCCCTGGTATTTTCGTTAATTGAACTATGTTCTATGCATCGGAATTTTAAATCCATATCCAAAGTTTGAAAAGGAAATAGTCAATTGATTTCTTCTATTACACGAGAAAAGGTTGATTTCAAAAAGTCATGTCCTAATTTCTGTTAATTGCGAGAAACAACTAGTTTCTTGTTTCTAAATATGTTTTTTTTTTTTTAAGTTCATCAGTTTTTTTTTTTTTTTATGTGCACCACAAGTGTAATCTCATTTTGTTTAGTGCTGACTATTGTCTAATTTGATAGAGCTTAGTTTCCGGTGGCTGTTGCTGCTCTTTTAGTTATTTCCTATTTTGAGCACACAGGAAAAACATCGCAAAATACGTAAAACGGTCATAGAAAAAAAAATTGCCGATTTCGTCAATCATGGTGAAAATAAATAAAATAATTTGTCGATTGGTTGCGAAAAAAAAACTGAAGTTCATGAAAAATCGAGTGGGAAAATATCACGAAATTTGTCAATCGATCATAGAAAAGTATCGTGAAATTTGCCAGTCCGTCACGAGCAAATACCGTGAAATTCCTCAGCCGGTCACAGACAAAAAATGTGAATTTTTTCAATCGGATGCAGAAAAACAATCGTTACTTCCATCAGTATGTCACAAGAACAAACAGGGAAATTTGCCAATCGGTCACAGAATAAAATTTCTAAATTTGTCAATGATTGCGGAAAAAAAAAATTATGAAATTCACCAATCGGTCTCCAAAAAAAAAAAAAAAATCAAGAAATTCGTCAGTTGATCGTGGAGAAAAATCACAAACTTTTTTGGTCAGATGCAGAAAAACAAACATGAATTTTGTCAATTTGTTGTAAGAAGAAACTGAAATCTGCAAATCGATAGTGGAAATTATCGCAAAATTTGTCAGTCGGTTCCGACACCTCATTGTCGTTTTACAAAGAAACATTTTCGGAAAATGATTTTTTGGAAACAGGAGCCCCCCGCCCCCAATATTCTTTAGGGCACGAATCCTGCCATCCCCATCTCGAAATTCAAGACATGTATCTGCCATTTAAGCCGTGTAATGTATATTAATAATGTTGTATAAAAAATGAAATTTAAACATTAAAATATTCTGTTTATTTGTACAATGAAATGCTGATAATTGCTACGGGATTTGGGATTGACTATATTGATAATTGCTAATAATTAATTTGTACAATGAAATGCTGATAATTTGTGTAACAAATTTCAACCAATTAATATACCTATAATTGTAGAGTATTTTCACAAAGAAATACCTTCTTTTTATAATTTAAACATAAAATATCTACTAATATACCCATGATTAAAGAGTTATTTTCTCCAAATATAGGTTTAGTTGATGCCTTTTTTCTGTTTTAATTATTTAATGCTGTTTTGCTTCGAGTCACATTTAGTTTTATTTTAAGTTAAATTATTGTGATATTTATAAGTAAAAAGAAAATTACTTTTCATTTTAAGTACTTTATTTATAATGAAGTTACAAAAATAACTAATTGGATGTGCCAATCCCAAAACATTCTTCTATCTCATACATCTTAATATTTCAAAAAGTAGTTCCAAATGTTAATACTTCGATATTATTAGTTCAATATTATACAAACTTTGATTTTGATCTAAAATTTCTACTCGTCAATTAATCAAAATAAGAATAAGTTAAATCTCGATCATGATATTTATTAAAATCAATAATTTTTTTCGTTATTCTGTTGTACACCAGCTGATTGTGATTAGCCAGCTTAGCAGGTGCGAAGTTCCCATGGCTTCACGAGCCACCAATATACAGTACAAAAAACTGCAAAAAAATTAAAATTTTTTACAAAAACCGTTGTCACAGTGCCACCTTCTGGCGGAATATTTCCAAATTCAAGGAAAAACTGCCGGCCATAGCCAAAAATATACACAAAAGATTGCTTCAATTCTATGCTTAGCTTCATACACTTTTTTATGGTAAAATAATGGAAATAACACAAAAATCCCTATTATAGCGCCCCCTTCCAGCAGAATATTTTCAAATTGAAGGAGGACCAGTTAGTTGTTAGCCTAAAACATACCCCCAAAAATTGGTTCAATTCTATGCATAACTTCATACACTTTTCGATGGCACAATAATGAAAATGGCACAAAAATCACGATTATAACGCCCCCTTCCAGTGGAATGTTCCAATATTGAAGGAAGGCCAGCTGGCTATAGCCAAAAACATTCACAAAAAATTTGGTTCAATTCTATGCATAACTTCATACACTTTTTGATGGTATGATGACAGACAGACATTTTGTATAAACATGTTTTGGAATCTCTGACCTCGAAAACGTCTAAGCCCACCGAAACCAGAAATCGAAAAAATCTGTTACAATACTTTCTTCTATTGAAGATAGAAGAAAGTAAAAATAGGCCTGTTTAATTGTTAAACATAAAAGAGAGAAAGAAACTTCATAAAGTCATACTTTAATAAACAACTTCAGACTTTGTTTCACATTCTGAAAGTAAAGGTACAATTTTCTAAAAGATGTAAACAAATTCTTAAATTTATTATAAAGAGTTCAAATACCAATGTTAGGAAAACTGGCGATTCTTTAAACTTTTGAGAATTACCTTTTACTCATGAATAGTGGACTTATTTCACATTTTGCATTATAAACAAAAGTTGTTCAGCATTGTTTGGGTCAAACGATTTCTCTTATCCTTATATATTTGCTTTGCTACGCATTGCCGGATATCCGGCAGAGAAGTTGGATATCCGGTGATTATGATTCGGATATCCGACGGTATTTTGGATATTGAAAAATCAGCCGGATATGCCGGATATCCGTTGCATCCCTAGTCTATATGAAAAATTCAAATCAACTATATTCATGGAAATAAAACATATGTATTTTTACTTTCTTCTATCTTTACAAGAAGAAAGTATTGGATTCGTGAAAAATTTCGACTTCCAGTTTGATGGATTTATACGTTTTAAAAAGGTCCTGAAGACGATTTGATAGTTTTTAGAAAATGTCTGTCTGTATGTGAAAAATTTTTTGTGGGTGCTCTATCTCAAGAACTAATGCATGGAATAGTAACTTTAGATTGAGACACAAACTTTAGATTAAGTTGGACTTTGATGTAAACTAGTAGGACTGGGTGATATTAGGATTTCTACATCACGATGTATCATTGAGGTTAAATCGCGATATCACAATACATCGCGATATCAGACTCTAGGTATTGCAAACATTGTTGCAATTTTAATATAAAATTTAAGTTTTACATACTCAAGCTCATTTTATGCTTTGAAAAAACTTCTTTTTTTTATGTAGAGGTTTATGTACAACAAATTTGAATTAAAATTTGTATAATAAATACTTTAACTAACAAATTGATTTTACATATCTAAGGCTTACATATTAATTCCATATACTTATGTATTACTATTTTCAGCGGATTTTTTGGCACGAGTGGAATAGGGTTGGAGGGGGGGTAATAATATTGCCATAAGACATTGTTTTATTAAAATATTATGATTTTCTTTAAATGTTTAATTTTTTTAAAATCAATTAAGAAATATTTTTTTACATCATGAAAGTTAAGAAAATATTCAAAAAATTAGAAAATAGGAGAAATAGGGATATTTCTCCTTGTATGTGCTCATTACTCAGCTTAACCATTTCAAGCGCGGTGTCCTTAAAAAAGGACACTTTCCAAAACTGACAAACGGCACCAAGAATATTTAATAAAAATTTTCTTTTTATAATGCGCATGAAAATAAGCAAGTTTTTATTTTCTAATAAATTCCTTTATAAATTCTGGTGTCAGTCCATTATTTTATCAGTTTATAAACTCCGGGCCGGAAAGTGTTAAATAATATGCAAATTGACTTTCTTTGCTTTGTTTTTTAAAGCAGTTCTTCCCCAAAGTACCAGATTTATAATTAAAGATAATATTTATATTTTACGAATTTCGTCAAAGGATCTCGAAAAAACGCAAATATCGTCAAAGGATCGCAGAAACAACGCGAATTCCGTCAAAAGATCGCGGTAAAACACGAATTTTTTCAAAAAGATCACTTAAAAACGGGTCATTCCATGTCAAATCACCCAGAGCATGGCACCCACCATCACCAATTTTGATAAAAATCAGACAATTTGTAGACTTTTTAATGCTGATTCCAAAAATATCAATCATATTGAAATTAATCAAATGGTTTGTGAGTTATGAGCTTTTAAACATCTTCCAAGATGGCCGATTTGCCGCCATTTTGAATAGCACACATAACAACATAAAAGTCTATAACTCTTCTCAGGTTTAAGCTAGAACTTTCAAATTTTTTTTGTTTTGTTCAGAATAAAGTAAACTTTCATTTAAACAGATTTTTGTACAGCTGATTCCATTAAAATGCTGTCAGAAAATGACTTTTTGTCATTTTTTCAATTAAAAAAGGGTGTAACTTCAATGGCTAATTTCCCCCATTGTTCCCCCTTCAATTTTCATCTAATTGCATAAATAGGCAGCTCAAAGTGTGTTTTGATGCCTCATAAAAAAATTTTAATGGGCAGTTCATAGATATTTTGTTTAAAGAAGAATTTCAATTTTACTAACCTTCCAAAAGTAACAGAAAACACGAGATAACGTTGCTATTTCTTTTATTCCCAGAAATATCATACATCTTTACACCTAAAAGTTTGATAAGGTTTTATCTTACTTAAAGATATATATTTTTTTAATGTGGCTGAAAACAAGGGGAATCCTACAGGAATAAATAGGAATGCTAATAATGAATTCCTGCAAGACATAGAAGTATTTTCATGACAAATTGAAACCTATTGCAAAGTTTCAGTAAATTATAAGTAAACTAGTTGGGTGTGGCAATGCCAAAACTTTCTTCTATCTCATTCATGTTAATACTTCCTGAAAAATACAGCATAGCAGCGACACTGGTTAGATGATTTACACCAAAATCTAATCAGCAACAATTTATGTCAACTTCTAACTGAATTTGAAGTTTCGTGAAAATCCATGCATTAATTTTTGAGTAGAGCTATGGCGGAAATTGTGAAAAATTATGCATAGCAACACCACCTGTTGGCCTATATATACTAAAACCTAATAAGCAACAACTCAAGTCAGCTTGGTAACTGAATCTGAAGTTTGATTAAAATCTGTGCATTATTTCTTGAGATAAAACTATTGCAGGAATCAGGAAAAATGAAGCATAGCAGTGCCACCTGTTGGGAGATTTACACCAAAACATAGTCAGCGCCAACTCATATCAAGGACTAACTGAATCTGAACTTTGATGAAAATCCACGCATTAATTCTTGAGATAGAGCCATTGCGGAAATCATACAAAATGCTGTATAACAGCATCACCTGTTGAACGATTGGAAAGAGGTTATCTCAAGACACTATAAAATCTGTAAAAGAATTTTATGAAGATGATGAATTTTCACATCTCATGACTGGTCAGAAAGGTTAGGTCAGCATAAAGAAAAATGTCCATGTTCAAAAAAGGCTTCTTCTTTGCAATCTGAATGAACTGTATGACCAATTTCGATCAAAATTTCCTACCAATAATTAAAATTAAGTTTTCAAAATTTGCTAACCTGTGACTTAAGCATTGTGTCTTAATTGGATGTTCTAGCACACATTCTGTTTGCGTATGCACAATACATCAGAATATTCAGTTATTTATTGCAACAGCATGGATTGAAGAAAGATATCAAGATTGAATCCAGAAATTAGTTTGCAATTCTAATAATAGGGATTGTATGTTACGTATATGCAGCAAATGTCCCAAGAAAGATGTTCTTGAAAATTTTCAAAGTTAAAATTTCCAGACTTTGAACCTGAAGATGCAGTTGAATATAAACAGTGGGTATCAACTGGCAGAGTAGGTTTAACATCACTTAATTCTGCTTTGGACGATTTCATCCATCTTATTCTTAAAAAGATTGGAAAGCTTATACCCCATAGATACATATCCAAGTCCCAAAAAGTGTTTATTTTGAAAAAAAGAAAAGAAGAACTTACTAGTTATGATGTTCTCATAGAAACAGATTTAGTAAGAATTTTTCTTTTGTATTGCAGGATGAAGCATAAGGCTACCATTGGACACATGGATGCTGTATTTTACGTACAGTTGAATTCTATATAAACGAAAATGAAAGCAGCTTAAAAAGTAAAAGCTTTTGCATGCTTTCAGATGATATGGACCATGCTATACCATGGTTTATCAGACTCAAAAATTAATCATGCAGTATTTAAATAATAAGTATCCCTTAGTTACAAATGTAGAATAGTTTACTCATGGCTGTGCTGCCCAATAGAAAAAATGCAAAACATTTTTGAACCTCTATGTAACCATGAACATGATTTTGGTGGAGAAGCAAAATGGAACTTTTTTGCTACAAGTCATAGAAAACCTGTTTGTGATGGGATGGGAGAGACTGTTAAAAGACTTGTGACAAAAGCAAGCCTGCAAAGGCCGCTGAATAGGCAAATTCCAAATGTGATTATGATGTATGAATATTGCAAACAAAACATTGAAGGTATAACATTTTTATCATCACAAAAGTGACATGTTAAAACTGCACATGTCTCAGCGGTTGCAACTTGCTGCAACAATTCCTGGAATACATAGTATGCATTAGGGCTGGACGATGTACTTTAATACCGATATTTCTTTAAGACCACGGTAATGATATTGAGATTTTAATCCTTCCGTGATATTCGCGGTTTTGTGCAGGTGTCGCGCACATACCAGAATATAGGCAAACAGTTTACTGTTCTGATGTACCGCTTTGTTCATCTGAGTTTGTTGGGAATTGAAATTGAAAGACTCGTTCGAGGATCGGGCATTTCTGATACAATCCCTTGTGGACTCCACACCAGTGGTTGACTATTGTGATTTGTTTCCCTATGAGTTGAAATTGAAAGCACGTGTACAGTTATTGCTGACAGAATAGATAGATAGATTTTCAAGAAGCAAGTACAATTTATAGATATTTCTTGTACATACAGAGAACAGTTACATTTATGACCCTATAATAAAGTGACATATGAATTAAAATATATCGAAAATATTGATATTTGGTCAGCGATATATTACGATATTAAAATTTTGATATTGCCCAGCCCTAGTATGCATTATTTTGAATCTACAGGAAACTTATTAATAAATGGAAAAAGAATAAGATGAAACATTTTCTGTTTATTCATCTTTTGATAGAAATATAAAAAAGACTTTTATATTCCATCTCTTAACAGTTATAGGTAGCATGTATATATGAATCGAATTGGTATATAGACTTAGTTTCAGAAGTTCACAAAGAAGAAGGGGATATAACTGTTAAATTCATGCATTCACATGGCCCATCACCTTCGTATTATTGGCCAGAAAATGAGTTGTGTTGTGCCTTTCAATCATATCTTTTGTGCATGTGACATCAATACTACAACTGGTAGAACAGATAAACTTAGTGATCCATCCAGTGCTTTAATAAGCACCAAGTGAGCAAAACATGAAATAAGATTGAAAGATAAAGGAACAAACAAGTTTCAAATAAAACAATTTTGTTATTTTTCATCAATATTACAATAGAGTTAATTTTTTTATTAATTATCGTTACTTTAAATTGTTATTGATGTAGATATATTTTTAATAGTATTTTTACCGTGTATATGCTAAATGTTACTTTGTATAATTTTAAAGTACGATAATGTTTATTTACTGTATTTTTAATTTAAGAGTTATAATTTTATCATATTTTATACAATATACAAGTATATTTTGCTATAAAATGTGACTATTTTTTGAAGTTTTTCTATCATTTCTTTTTTACTTATAATTTACTGAAACTTTGCAATAGATTTCAATTTGTCATGCAAATACTTCTATGTCTTGCAGGAATTCATTATTAGCATTCCTATTTATTCCTGTAGGATTCCCCTTGTTTTCAGCCACATTAAAAAAATATATATCTTTAAGTAAGATAAAACTTTATCAAACTTTTTGGTGTAAAGATGTATGGTATTTTTGGCAATAAAAGAAATAGCAACATTATCTTGTGTTTTCCGTTACTTTTGGAAGGTTAGTAAAATTGAAATTCTTCTTTAAACTGAATCTCTGTGAACTGCCCATTAAAATTTTTTTATCAGGCATCAAAACACACTTTGAGCTGCCTATTTATGCAATTAGATGAAAATTGAAGGGGGAACAATGGGGGAAATCAGCCATTGAAGTTACACCCTTTTTTAATTGAAAAAATGACAAAAAGGTCATTTTCTGACAGCATTTTAATGGAAGCAGCTGTACAAAAATCTATTTAAATGAAAGTTTACTTTATTCTGAACAAAACAAAAAAAATTTGAAAGTTCTAGCTTAAACCTGAAAGGAGTTATAGACTTTTATGTTGTTATGTGTGCTATTCAAAATGGCGGCAAATCGGCCATCTTGGAAGACATTTAACAGCTCATAACTCACAAACCGTTTGATCAATTTCAATATGATTGATATTTTTGGAATCAGCATTAAAAAGTCTACAAATTCACCAAATTTTATCAAAATTGAAAGCGGTGGGTGTCATTTTTAGAAAATTCTGGGTGATTTGACATGGAATGACCCAAACGCGATTTTGTTTAAAAAATCACGGAAGAATGCGAATTTCGTCAAAGGATTGCAAAGGGAGGAAGTCATATGTTTTCAGACCAGGGGTGATTCTGTTCTGAATTTTCCGAAAAATTGAGGCAGACATTTCCGAAAATTAAAAAATAATCAGTCATAAATTCGGACATAAAATATATCGCAAATTTTGACAAATGGTCGCCGGAAAAATCAATTTCGTCAATCCTTCCGAGAAAATTCGTGAATTTCGTCCGATGATCACAAAACAAAAAAGCAAATTTCGTCAAAGGATGGCAAAAAAACGAGTAATTTCGTCATAAGATCGCGAAAAAACGACAAATTTCGTCATAAGATCGCGAGAAAATGGCAGATTTCGTCATAAGATCGCGATAAAACGACCAATTTCGTCATAAGATCGCGAAAAAATGGCAAATTTCGTCATAAGATCGCGAAAAAACGGTACATTTCGTCATACGATCGCGAAAAAACTAGAAATTTCGTCGTATGATCGCAAAAAAACGGCAAATTTCGTCGAAAGATCGCGAAAAGCGGCAAATTTCGTCAAAAGAGCGCGGAAAAAAGACATAGTGGCGGGAGTCCGCCCCCCCCCCCCTCCCGTTGTAGCCTTTCAGTAAATTTCCTGTGAATTTCAGAAATTTTTCTTTTTACTCAGAATCACCCCTGTTTTAGCCTGTATGTAGGAAGTTAAGCATTTCAAAGTCGATTTTTGGATATTTTAATCTCGTTATTAAATTCGTTCTTTTTTCTAATTTTTAATTCATTTTTTCATGTTTTATGGCAGTTTTTCCACATAAAGGAAACCAGTTTCGAACTTTTAGTTCATTTTAATAAACTTTTTGACCTCTTTTCAATAAAATTTAATCTGAATTCGTACAACGATTTTCGAATTTTCGCAGTTTTTGCAGGGTTTCCCTCGCATTTCACAGAATTTTTCGAAATTCGTAACACAGAAATCAGATTTTAATCTATAGTAAATTTTGCAGTATGCGATTTTTTAATTTTTAACTATTTTTTTCTTTTTCCCCGATAATTTGAGCGGGTTTTTTTTCGCGTTTCACATGCAATTTTCTACATTAGTAAAAGTAATCCAGTTTCAATCATTTACCTCTATTTAATAAATTCGGTTTTTTATACGATTTTTAGGTTTTTTCGGAATTCGCTGGGATTTTTTGACATTCATAAAAGGTTCTAATCTTTTAGCCTAATATAATAAATTTTGCCCTATTTTCAGTAGAGTATTAATACAGCGATTTTTTTCCATTTCGTGCAATTTTTTTTTATATTTGTAAAAGGAATCCGGTTTCAAGTTTTTAGTTTACCTTTTTGTTCCAATATGATTTAATTTATATGCGATTTTTTGCGTATATTTTAATCTCTCGAATTTTTTTACGCAATTTCTAGTTTTATCGCGGTCTGTAGATATTTTAAATTCAAGATCTAAAATATTTATCGAAAAAAGGAACACGCTTTGCGATTATAAATTTTTTCAATAGTCAAGGCCTGAAAATTTAATTCCCTTTAAGTATAAAAAGCCTTTCGTGTAAGTGTCAGAAAATTTCGCGTCAAAAAAGAAAAAGAGCAGCAAATAGAAATAATGATTAAAAGAAAAAGAACGCTTGTTTTCCTTAGGTATGATCCATGTCAATTCAGGCAGCCAAAGAAAAAATCTTACCTTCATAGTCTCAGAAGTTTTTGAATTGAACATATGTTAAAATTCAATAAAAAATAAGATACTTGTATATTTTGGTTTTGCCCAAAAAAATTCCTGGCCCGAGATACAGGCCGCCAAAGATGGTATCCCGGGCACCATTTCCAATTCGCCATTTTCGATAAAAATTTTAAAGTGCTCTATCTCTAGAACGGTGCAAGATATTTTGTTGCGTTTTTTTTTATTTTAAAGATAATATTCTTCTGTTTAAAATGATATACCCAATTTTGAAAAATGTATTCAACTTTTCTTGTGGCAACCTTTTGAAAAAAAAATTTTTTTTTCAAAAAAAAATTTTTTTTCAAAAATGCAAATCTTAAAAATTTTGATTTTTTTGCTGTTGATCAATACCATTAGGAACTATCTTCACTGTAAAGGAGAACTTCCACTTTTGAGTTTAACAAATTTTAGAAACATTTAAAAAATTCAGAGAATTTTACAGGAACTGTATATATACAGTTCCAGTAAAAGTCACTGAATTTTTGCTTATTTGTATCATATTTGTAAGGATAAGCCTACTATGTATCCTAAACAAGTTAGAAATTGCAATATCAAATGTGGCAAATGAGGTGCGTGCATAGTATTAACTAGTTTTATAAATATTCAGATCTTGGTGCAATAAGTGTCACAATCTTGGGCAAAAAGGCATGAATACAAAATTTATTATAATACCATATATTAAATTCAGTAATACAGAAGTAATATGAATCCATCTTAAAAGGACTTAATCGCCATGGCAACCTAGAATCATTGTCTATCATGGTATATCATTGAATCAATTATGTTTATTGAAAAATAATTAAAGAAACTGTTAACACACGTTAAATCAGAATAACTTGTTATGTGTCGCAGCCAAATAAATCAGAGACAATAAAAGCCGACGCCCATGACGCTGGCTTCTACAAAAGTCAAATAAAGTGGGGCTAACTTTTCTAAGGCACTCAAACTAAATTATTCTCTTTATTACAGGACATTAACACTTAATTAATTTAATTTTGAAAAATTTAATAATAAGCTTAAAAAACTTTTCATGCAATTATTGGCTTTTTTTCGTTTTTTAGGGAAAAATCAGGCGTTTTGAGGAACCGGAAAATATCATTTTAAAATTAAAAGAAAAATATTTTCTTTTTATGGAGTTAAAAAGGAAAAAAATAATCACTATTAGAATATAAAATTCGAAACTTCGTTTTTTAGTTCCACCCTAGTGTATACGCTTCAACCTCCCGGTTTTGCAATCCCTGGAAAAGAGCACCTGGCTTGCAAGCTGGATCGCGCCCTTTATGGTCTGCACCAGAGCGACAGGGAATGGTTCTACGAGATCCATGAGGTACTTTTAAGGCTTGGCTTTAGGAAAATTTCTTCTTGCAACTGTGTATATTTGCTTGGATCTAGGGTGGTCCTGTTATTATATGTGGATGACATTGTTATCTTTGGTTTTAATCAGGATTTCATTGATAAAGCTTTATCTTTGTTAAAGGGAGAATTTGATATAAAGGTTCTTGGCAGAACTCGTAAACTTTTAGATGTAGAGTTTGAGGAAACTGAACGTGGTCTTGTTCTGCATCAGAGTAACTATATTGAAGAGGTCTGTCGGAGGTTTAGTAAATTTAAGATTCCATTTTCCTCCTTGCCTATCAGTAAAGGTGCTGTCTTTTCAAGGTCTAACTGTCCCACCTCTGATTCTGAAGTTGAATATTGACAAATGTAAAACACCTTATTCCTATCTTGACACTGTCCAGAGATATCTCCTCTACATTTCATATATTTCTTTATTTGAATATCTTTTAACACACTTTAAATATCTTTTATTAATAATATAAAGTCAATCATTTCTTTACTTACCTTTTATCCACTTCTGTTATCCTGTTTGTAAAGTCCTTTATTTTATTTACTTTCTTTGCCGGCCGTACTTTCACTTTTCAGCTATCTGCTTCCATGCATTCAAGAGCATGCATTTCATTCGAATGACCACCACAATAACAGTTCCACGTCCGCCTCCAGATGGCGTTGTCCGTTTGAGTCTATCGCACATCGGCTGTGCGATCTTTCGTCACGGTTTCGTCTGCTCCTGCTCCTTGAATTGTGTAATGAAGTTCTATTTGAATGCCCGGCTGATATAAATACAGATTCATTTTCTTTGCTCTTCGCCTCCTCCTTCGTTTCTACTAACAGTGTTTTTATCTCTCCGGAGTTTCGATGGCTGAGGATGTCCATTTAGAAGTTCTGTTGGTTTTCAACAAATCATCACTTTACCTGTTCTTGCTTTAACTTGTGTCAGCCATTTCTGGTTTTGATGTATGGACTCTGTTTTATCTCGACAACAAGTAAATGCCGAGTCATGAGTCAGGAATGGCGGTTGTTAAAGTGAAGCTTGAAGTTGATTTATTTATCAATGATTCTTACTGCATCCATTTTTAAGTGTCATTCAATAAAGTGATTTCATCTGTAAAGAAATATTTTCCCGGTGTTATTTAGCACGGATATTTGTGAATCATAAAAGGTCATTGGCAGTTCATGGATATATTTAAACAACACGGAACTTTTAGGGATTGACGGTCACTCAAGCGATTTCATCTTTTTATTTCTTTATGTATTATGAGGTCAGTTTTCCTTTTATTGTTAATTATGTTTTTCTAGATATGTATGATTCGATAATATAATGTGCTTAATAGAATTTAAAGATTTATTGCTGTTCGAAAAATATTTAATAATATTGTTTTATATTTTATTTAATAAATGTTTAGTTTGTTTTTAAACTTAATTTGTTTTCATTTCGCCACCATACATCTCTTATCTTTTTCATAACTATTTAAAACCCAAACAGGACATTTAGCTTTTGCTTTCATTGTGTATTATTCTAAACTCTGCTAATTTAAATCCTTGTCGTTAATTTAATGACATCAAATATATGTCTCATTTTCCTTATAGAAGTGTTCTGGATTGTCTCTCGTTTATAGCAAATAGCACTTGCCCTGATTTATGTTATGCCGTAAATATTTTGTCCCAATTTCAGTCTAACCCTGGTCTTTTTCATTGGAATGGACTTCTTGGACTTTTAGGTTATGTGAGATCTACCTCTAATTATAAATTGAAATTATCTTGTAGGTCAAATTTTCTTTCTGTATTTTCTGATGCTGATTTTGCGGCTAATCGAGACGACCGAACCTCGATCGGCGGCCAGATTGTCCTGCTTGATAAATCTCCGGTCGACTGGCGCACTTTTAAGGAAAAGTGCGTTAGTTTGTCGACCATGGAGTCGGAATTTGTCGCGATGACAGAGGCCGTTAAGAACCTGGTTTGGTTTGATCGAATACGCCGCAAATGTAAGATGTTTTCTGAATGCCAGGGTAGGGCTGTTATGATGGTTGACAATCAGGCGGCAATAGATTTCGTGAAGTCCCCTGTGGAAAATTATAAATCGAAACACATTGATGTAAAATTGTTTTTCATTAGAGTTCTTTTCTATAAGGGGGATTTTGTGTTAAAGCATGTGCGTAGTAAATCTAACCTCACTGATGTCTTCATGAAACCTTTGACCAAGTTTGACCTTCAAAAACTTTTTTAAAGCTGTTTTTGTAACTTAGCATGTTTATTTAGTCAGTTATACGTACCTTTTTAATATCTTTTTCTTACTATGTTGTTGGACTTTTTCTGGAAATGGTTAGCACATTGTTTTATCTGTCATGTCAAGTTCTTGAAGTACTTGTTAACATAAGAGTTTACTAGTTAATGTTTTTTTTAATTTACATCATACTTGCCAACTAAATTTCGGTAAAACTCAGAAGATTTAAGTTAAAAATCAGAAGAAATCAGAAGATTTTGGCAAAAAATCAGAAGAAATCAGAAGATTTTTTAAGTTTTATAACACTTTCAGTAGGGATTAAAAAACAGCTGAATCCTTATAAATAAGCAAATTTCAAAGAGAAACTAATAAAATATTCACTAATTTGCAATTACACAATATCATGGAAGACGGTAGTATTTCGAATGACGCAGCCTTAAGCCTAAAATCGTATCGTATCGTATCGTTAAAATCGTATCGTATCGTATCATAGAATTCGTAGATGGCGGAACTCATATATACAGCTAACTCGACATCAAAGAAAATGCGAAAAGCCGCCTTTTAATAACTCAGCAGATATACGTCTTATTGTTCTGAATTTTCTAGAACAGTCTTATATCTGCAGTCTAATCGTATACTGAAATTTTTACATTTCTACGTGCAGTATATTTTGAGATCTAAATAGTCATTTTTAAAGTGAAAACGTTGGTATAATATCGAGGAAGTTCCTAATTTGAAAATCTCGAAAACGGTTCTAACGATTATTTTTAAATTGATACATAATATAAATGTGATTAAGGCGAGGTGAATAACACTTTTCTTTTTTCTGGGAAAACTCTCGTTCGTTAAATAATTCGATTTTTTTTTCTCTCGAAAATGGCACGGGCGATTTTTTAAAAATCAAATAAATATGTTTCAGATGAACCAAATAACAATTTACTTGTTTCCAGCAAGACTCTTGTTCGTTTTATAATGCGCATGAAAAATCGGACTATATTTCTTCGCCATTCAATGGAAATTTCACCGAAAATGCATGACACTGTATTCATACACATGCTTTCTTTTTAACCACTTTTGGGGAGAAAAATTTTGTCTTCCCACGGCTGAGTGGTTGAGGGCCATCGTCTACTGATCTTAACATAGGCAGTTCGATACTCTCTGATGCGTGTGAATTTTTTTTTTTTTTTTTTTTTTAAGTCTGTTAGTTGACCATTATTCTCAGTTCCTTTGTAATTTTTTAATTGCTATTAAGTTAAATAAAATTACAATTATAATGACGCCAATTTGATGATGATTATTTCTTGGCAATTTTTCAACAATAAAAATATTACCATAAATTTTATAAATATATTTAATTTCAATCACTTTACAAAAAATATACATTAATAATTATTATTTGAATATAAATCACACGATCAGAAACGTAAAAAAATAATTCATTTCAGCTCTTCTTTTTATAATATCATTTTTTATTATTATGACGGTCAATCAATATATAATCACTGACATCCATAATATTATTATTATTATAATTATTATTTTCCTTGCATAAAAACTATTGTGATGTAATAATTATTTTATAATAAATAATTTAGTTGAAATGTTTTATTTATAAATAACAATGAAGTTTTACATAATAAGCATATCAGAATTCTGGTGTCGCCATCTTTTGACGCAATTGCGTACTACATTTTGTCTCTTATTCGGAAAAAAAAGGAAAAAACTAACGCTTTTCACCGCTTTGAAAGAATCTCTTGTGACTAGAGGTCTATTTCGCAAATATTAAGAAAATTACTGCATACAAAAATATTAAAATGGGTAGTATTATAGAGAAATGTTTGATAAAAATGTTGAAGTAGACAGTTTTTAAATCGAAGAATTATTTTAAGAGATATTTAATGTTAAATCTGGATAAAATTGTCTCATTAAAAAAGTCTCATAGGAAAAAAAAAGTTTCTTTTATATTTGGTAATTTTCAAATGTTTAACTAATCTTATTTAATCAAGCACGGAAACAGCAACTAACATCAGCTGATTCGGTCTTGAAATCCCTCAGTAAAAGGGAAACCCGTTTACAGTAAGATCGCCATTGATTTTTTAATTATACAGAGCAGCCTCGATTATCCGAGCTAATTGGGACTGTTAGTAAATCGGAATCGGAAATCTCGGTTAATAGAAACTGTGTGTAAAAACTCGCCGTGCTTGCGAATTTAACATCTCTTTTAAAAAAATATATAGAACGTTTTTTAAATAATAAAAATAAATATATGTAAAGTTCTGTTTCACAGCTTAACAAATTTAAAAAGAAAATCAACTACCAGTAGTAAATTTTAAAATGCAATTTGAAAAATTTACGAAAGTTCACACAGCCACTGGAAACAAAGCATTGTTCGCTATTGACTTCTCAGGGTCCAGTGTTTCTTTGGAGTTGAGTGCTTTTGGGGGCAGAAGGGCCTGTATAGCACGGACAGTGAGCTAAAGAGTGTGGTTATTTTTAAGGCTCATTCAAAAGGAAAAAAAATCAGACTTTGTTATCGGCTCGGTTAACAGAAACCTCGATTAATCGAAGCTCGGTTAATCCAGGTTCTACTATAATTCAATCTTCCGTAATCTTTTTAAAGCAGATCAAATTAATGGACTTTAGCACGAAGTCACATAGCTGATAACTGCCATGCTTGTTGGCCACCTTTTTTTCAAAAAGTTTGCTTCACCTTATTCAATTAATGAGATATCTCCGATAAAATAAGTCACATTTTCCCGTTCTAAAATACTGGTATCCAAAAATCGTAGCATGTAACTGACACTACAAGTACTCATGGAACTAGACTATTTTAAGTCTAATTTTTATTATAGACTATATAAAATTATTAAAAATATATATTATGATAGGAACTAGCGGGCTTCGTCCGCTATTTACGTTACGGATATAAAAATCATGTTTTTTTTTTTAGGGAAAAAGAAATAAAAACCTATTTGACGATAGGTTTATAAAGACACATTTTGTATTTGTTATATTTCCGGGGATGAGGAGGGGGGGGGACTATTTTGATTAAATATCGCAGTTAGTCCACATGGCAGATATAATTATGATAGACACTAGTGGGCTTCGCCCCTCTATGGCGCCTTATGGGTCCAGCTTCCATAACTCAGAAACCACCTTTCGGACATCAATGCAACAGATTCCAAACGTTATAATTAACTTAATAATCACCCTATATAGCATTAAAGTAAATTTATGAGTACTGCATACTATTTTTTTATCGTAATTTCTGAAGAGAAAAAATTATTTCGGTTCCATTCTTAGGTACTGGTCTGAAAAATTTTGAAAAAGGGGGGAAGGAGGGGACATGAGACTGCTGTTTGTGAAACAACACAACGGGGTCTGGCTTATTCAACTTGGTTTTTGGTGACTTCAATTGGAAGGTGGTTTGTTTAAAAGAATGCGTTCCCTGCCCCATGAAAATTGGAACTATTGGTGCACCATCTATGTAAGGATTTAATAATTATAAATTAACATTTTGGATTTATTAATTTAAGGATAAAGTGTTTTTAAAGGAATATCAAATGAAACCCTCTGTGCGATCTGCGATTATACTTACCCACTTGTTTTTATATACAAACTGCTATAAGGAATATTGTAATAAAATAGTAAAAATTAAATCTGCATTAAATTCCATAAGTATCTTTTTTTTAATCATTTTATCACTAACCTCAAAAAAGTAATGATATCAATGCAAAAACCCTTGACGGGTTAAAAGTTTCTGACGCAGCACTTTATCTTATGCTCTAAGAATTTTAAATATGGAACTTAAAAATACTGATATCAAATTTTGAGTGACGTTATGCTATTTCTTAAAAAATATATTTGTATTTATTTCATCATTTTATTTTTGTTTTATTTATAATCGCATGTGCAAAAGTTATGTTCAACATGAAAAGCTGCATAAAATTTTATTCGCTGTTGCTTTATCATTTACATCTCTCATAAATTCAAAATATGAGTTTTAAAAGATATGATATAAAATTTAAGTGACGCCTTGATGTGACTTTAAAAGGTTTGTTTTAAAATTCAATTTAAATTATTTTTGACTTGGTTAAAATATTTTTTTACATCTACACAATACTTTTAATTTTCCAATTCACTGTTAAATATATCACTTTCATTGAATCTATACTATGCATTGAAATGTATTTATTTCAATAAATTGATTTATCTTTTGTGTCACGCTATTCAAAATTGTGAGTAAGATTTATGTAAATGGTTTCTTTGCGTCATTGTGTCCAAACTGCATGAAATGTATGAAAAAGGATAGTTTGACGCAAATAAACCATTTACATAAATCTTACTCACAATTTTTAATAGCGTGACACAAAAGATAAATCAATTTATTGAAATAAATACATTTCAATGCATAGTATAGATTCAATGAAAGTGATATATTTAACAGTGAATTGGAAAATTAAAAGTATTGTGTAGATGTAAAAAAATATTTTAACCAAGTCAAAAATAATTTAAATTGAATTTTAAAACAAACCTTTTAAAGTCACATCAAGGCGTCACTTAAATTTTATATCATATCTTTTAAAACTCATATTTTGAATTTATGAGAGATGTAAATGATAAAGCAACAGCGAATAAAATTTTATGCAGCTTTTCATGTTGAACATAACTTTTGCACATGCGATTATAAATAAAACAAAAATAAAATGATGAAATAAATACAAATATATTTTTTAAGAAATAGCATAACGTCACTCAAAATTTGATATCAGTATTTTTAAGTTCCATATTTAAAATTCTTAGAGCATAAGATAAAGTGCTGCGTCAGAAACTTTTAACCCGTCAAGGGTTTTTGCATTGATATATTATGACAAAAAAGAATAACTTGAATATATTAAAAATTACAATTTTTTTTTTTTTTTTTTTTTAATAGATATTCTACCTTTCACATTAAAAGACACTTAAAACTTCTGACTCCTAATTTTTTTTTTTCTTTTTTTGAGGGTGATTCTGAGAAAGAAAAAAAAATATCTGAAATTCACAGCAAATTTTCTGAAAAGTTACAGCAGGGGGGAATCCACTTCCGACACTAGCTATGCATTTTTTTCGCGGTCCTTTGACGAAATTCACGATCTTTAGCCGAAATTTGTGTTTTTGACGAAATTTGCCGTTTTTCGCGATTTTTTGGCGAAATTTGCCGTTTTTTCGCGATCCTTTGGCGAAACTTGCCGTTTTCCACGCGATCCTTTGACGAAATTGGCGATTTTTCTGCAAACGATTGACAAAATTAATTTTTTTCGGCGAAGATGTCGAAATTCGCAATATTTTTATGTCCGAATTTTCGAATTGGTGGCCGATTTTTTTAAATTTTCGGAAATGAATGCCTTAAATTTTCGGAAAATTCGGACCAAAATCACCCCTACGCGTCGTTTATGCAATCTTTTGACGAAATTCGCGTCTTTTCCGCGATCGTTCGGTGAAATTTGGGTTTTTTCCGCGATCCATCGGTGAAATTTGGGATTTTTCCGCGATCTTTACACAAAACGCCCGTTTTTTCCGCGATCCTTTAACGGAATTCACGTTTTCACGCGATCTTTTCATGGAAATAGTGTTTTTACGTTATCTTTTGACGGCGCTTTTTTTACCTGATCTTTTGACGAAAATCGCGTTTTTTCGCGATCTTTTCACGGAATTCGTGTTTTTACGCGCTCTTTTGGGGGAATTCTCGTTTTTTACGCGATCTTTCGACAAAATTTGCGTCTTTCCCGCGAACCTTCGGCGAAATTTCGGGTTTTCCCGCAATCCTTTGACAAAACTTGCGTAAAAAGCATAAGGCCGAAAATCGGAAGAAAATGACGAAAAGCGGAAGAAAACGCATTACGCGCGTAAAATCGGAAAACATGCTGATTTTTCGGAAGAATTCTGAAAAAATCGGAAGAGTTGGCAGCTATGTTACATGAACATATCGTTGTTTAATTTTTCTTCTTGTCGTGCCAACATACTTAACATTCTATCTTTCTCCCTTGAACTTATATTTTGATCATTTTTTTTTTATGAGCATTTAATTCCCGTCTGATTACGGAAATAGTGTTTCTTGGAGGCTATTTCCGGGTGGCTCGATCAGCCTACGGTACCGTTTCGGGTAGGTGACCCTTGTCCGGTAAATGACAGAGAGTCACTCTGGTGTTAGTTCTCCGCAAATTACCACTGTATGAAGTCCTGTGCACAGGCACTTTAATTTTTCTTTCGTAAGTCCCTCATTATAAAGTTTGGCAGTGTCTATAGGCCCCGCTCGTTATCAGGAATTTAAATTTTTGTTTTAATTTATTTAACTTTGTTTCTGGTTTAGTTTAATATAGTTTTGTTTAAATCTTAATTTTTAATTCTATTTTATGTCATATTGTGGTTTTAACTTTAACTTTTTAATTTTGAAATATTTAAATTTTTAGCTTTCAACTTTAAAATTTTCAGTAAATGTTTCTTTGGTAAACTTTTCTTAAATTAATTGGTCTTCTTGATTAAAGGTTAATTATTGTTTTTTTTTTTTTTATTATATATTTCTAATGTTTTTCTCTTTACTTCTAGGCATCTAGAAGCACATTTCTTGTGTAAATGGTTCTGTACATCAGAAGTCCTTTTGAAGAATGTGTAAACACTTTTTTTTTTAATATATGTGTTAGTAGGACCTTAATTTACGTCCTCTTTTCCTGTTTTTCTGGATGCCCTTTTTTTTCCCTTTAGAAGTATTTGAGGATTAGCCTTCATCATTTAACTGGTTTTTTTTTTTTTCCAAGTTTAAATTTTTCTGCTGAAATAGCAGTTGTTTTTTTAAAAGAACTTTCAGGCTTTTTTTGGTCAAGAAGTTCATTGATGGAGAAGATTATGAACTATGGTTATGTAATTTATCCAAATTGGGTAATTACTTTTGATATGTTGTGGTATGTATATTTAAAATTATTGTACTTATTGAATTGTGTATTTATTTATAAAATGTAAGTTTTCTATATACTGAATGATAAGATAAGAATTGTGAGTAATTGTGATTCTTAAAGATTTTAGTTCCGGTTCATTTTAATAACGTTTATTGACTTTCTTTCATCATTTCTGAATACTAATCTGTTTATTTATTTTGGTTTCTTTTAAAAGGCTTTTAAACTTTCAGTTCATTTTCTTTTTGTAACTTATTTTTTTTTGGATTTGGGATAATCATACGGTTTTTCTTGATCTGTTTACAGATTGTCTTTGCAGATTTCCGAAGCAATGAGAGGGGGGGGGGGGGGGGCATTGATGGCAGAATAAATTTTGTTCTCCTTGCTTCGTCTCATATCGCTTATCTTCATTGTTATTTTAAAGTACCGGTCTTTTGTTTACTTTTTATACATATTTTCTTTAGTACAGTACAGTTTCATTAATAGTTAACATTTATTCATCTTTATTTACTTAAATATATTACTTACTTATCTTTTCTGTAATGGTCCTTAATTGGAAATCCTTTTGATTTGTTTTCCATGTGATGTTTACTTCGTGAATATCGTTAAATTTTTGCCGTTCTTCATACCGTGAATTAGCCACGTCGTGCATGGAACGTTTCATGATCGATAAGACGTATCGATATCACTTTCACTTTGTCGCCAGATGGCAGCACAGCATCTTTTAGAATCGAATAAATCGATTCATCGTTTCTAGTTTTTGCATATCCATAATGATATCAGCTGCTCATTGGTTGCTGTGGTTCTTCTTGAAATCACGTGCTATTTCTTTGATCGTATATAGCCTTGGCGTGTTGTGGATATCATGGCCTTTCGTTTTGCTTCTCCCATGAGGGGAAGTAGTTTCAAGAATCTTGAACGTTCGTTTGACGGCATTCATGGAGTTTTTTCAGTTTGAAAGTATTGAATGAGTTTTATTTTAATATGGTTTTAATTAAGCTTTAATCAACTGTGATATTTTATTAGTGTTAATTAATGTTCAATTAAACATCTGTTCCTGCTGTTATGAATTTCATCAACCTTGCTCTCATCTGTGAGTATAATCAATTGTAATCCGGATCTGTGATATTTTTAAATAAACTGTGTGTTCCAAAGTTCAATCAAGCCTCAACCATTTTATTTATGCAGTTAGAAGAATGTCTTTCATATTTCACTGACGTCACGATGTACTCTTCAGTTCACTCTTGCCAGCTAGACCTCCATAGCGTTAATCTGCTCTTTTAATGGTTTCCCATTCTTTAATGGCATATCAGCACAAGTTGTATGCCCTAAATTATTAATTATTTTGGGCGGGACTTCAAAATTTTGGGCGCGAATCCCGCCATCCCACCCTGAAATTCAAGCCTTGACGTCGCCAACATTCAGTGTTATAGTTCTCTATAACAGAAGCCAAATTTTTTCTAAATTCTTTTTAGCTCTAACTAAAGCAACATTTTTTTTCTTCAATTTTTTATCATCCTTCTTTTTTGCTTCTGCTTCAATAATCTTTTTCTCTGGTGTATCAGTCAGAATTTTTGATGCACCTTTCTTTTGTTTATTTGTTGTTTTGCGCAAACAAGCTTTTGGTAAAGGATGTAATTCAAAAGGTGATATTTTTAGCTGATCATTTTCAACCATTGTGTGCAATAAGCTTGGTTGTTGATCAGCTGGTCTTGGTAGGTCTGCATCTGGCAGAGGTTGATCAGTCACATATGCTGATTGAAATTCTGCATCATCAAAGACCAGTGTTGAATTCAGACACTTTTCTCCGGGAGGGATTTCTGTGGCTCCGGTGGTGGTGGTGGTGGGGGGGGGGGATATCACTTTTTGACCATTCAAAACACAAAATCTCAACTTTTCCAGGGGGGGGGGGGACATCTCATTGCTCCGGGGGGGAATGTCCCCCCCAGGCCACCCCCTGAAATCAACACTGTCAAAGACATTTTCATCGAATGGCCATGTACCTGTTACTCTAAATTCTGATTGCATATTTTTCATCGCAAATGCCAGAGGATATGCTGCACCAACTGCCAATGAAATGTTATGAATTGTCATTGGTTTACCTGGATTACACAACATCCAAGACTCACAAGCTCTGTTATAATATGATTTGAAAGGGCCAAACACAGTCCGATCAAGTGGCTGCATTTTATAGCTTGTGTGAGGAGGGAAAGTGAGAATATGAATGCCATGTTCTTTGACAAGATCAAGCACAGGAATGGATATGTGTCTCGTGGTTATCTAATAAGAGTAATGCAGGTTTTTCTTTAACACATTTAGCATATTTTATGAAATGCTTCATATATGAAAGAAAGTTTTCAGAGTTCATCCAACCAGATGGATTTGCTGAACCTTCAGGACTTCTGTGCAGCATGTAATCTTTAAAATGATCTCTCGGAAATATAAAAAAAGGTGGAATTGCATTTCCCAATGCACTTATCGCCATACAAACTGTCACTAGTTGTCCTCGTTCGGCTGATGTTACACTTCAAATCTGCTTAACTTCTTTTTCGGCTAAAATTTTTTTACTATGATGAATCATTGTACTATTTCATTTAAATCTAATTTAATATGGATGAATGTTTGTAAAAGTGCAAGAATTCAGAATTAACTGAATATTTATAAAAAGCAAATAAGGCGAAAAAAAAAAAACTCAAATGAATAAAATCTTTTGTTTACTAATTTTTGCTGTTTAATTTGGGTAATTTTGAGATTTGAAAGCATATATTATATAGATAATATTTCAAAAATGTATTACACAATATGAATCATTAGTTAATTTACACACTAAAAGTAAAATAATTTATTAATTCTTAATTTCACATATAATGTTTAACTTCTAAAAACATGGGATACAGAACTGGGGTACAATGGACCATGGTCCATTGTACCCCATATGGTAGTTTGACAAAAAATTGATTTAAAAAAAAGAAATTTTATATTCAATTATTTTACTTACAATAAATATAATAATATATTGTCTTATATTTTTATTGTGCTGACCAATGTCTTCCAAATTACAAATCTTTAATGAAAAAAAAGAATGAGAGCTATTCCATCTCAATTCAGGCAGGCAGTACTGATATGCGTCAATTCACCATCATAGATTTTTTTCAAAAAATTACAGTAGTTACAACTAAGTAATAAACAAAATTTCCCAATAGGATTTTCCTCCCCAAAAATTTTTTCTGTGGTTACAGCACTTTAAAGTTTATGATAAAATTGACAATTTTCGGAAAAACAGAAAAACGCTTCATTTTGAAATGAACACAGTATCAAAAATATTTAACATATCCAGTCAATTTATTTTTTACAAATAGTTATTAAGCTGAATTTTACTTTAGCATAGTTTTAGAAAATATAGTGACGTTTTACATTAATTTAAAAAAATTGCTTCTAAGTACAAAAAATGGAATTATTACTGATGGGCAATTCCACAGAAAGGTCAACCAGATAGCCAATTTTTCAACATTAACATTTTTTAACAAATAATGTATCATTTTAAAGCTAAAGCACTGCAGAATCTTAATTTTATAATGGAATAAGGATAAATTTATTTTAAAGTGAAATATAGGCTCTTTAGTAAGCGTTGCCATCAGGGTTCGTTGATATATATCAACGGATATATATCATGATATATATCTTGATATATATCCGATATTTATTTTTAAAATATCAAGATTTTTGATATTTTCGATATTTTCAAATTCTTGATATTTATTTTCAAAATATCAAGATGTTTGATATTTTGTATATTTGATATTTATTTTCAAAATATCACCATTGTAGATAATTTTGATATTTTCTACAGTCAAAGCAAGTGTAAATGAAATTTCCACCTGTTATTGACTGTGTCATTCTGTAGATAATGAACTTTTGCCTCTGACAGTGACTTTTTTAGGAAAAGAAGAAAACAAATCTTTTCCAAGCTTTATGTTTGAAACTTTTATTTTTAAATTTAGAACTAATAATTATATGAGACAGTTAATTCAGAATAGCCATTGAAACATAAAATGTAATTTAGATAATCATTTATGTACAGCCCGGGTTCGTTGATATGTTTCAATGGATATATATCCAGTATTTATTTTCAAATTATCAAGATTTTTGATGTTTTCATATAGTTGATATTTATTTTCAAATTATCAAGATTTTTGATGTTTTCATATAGTTGATATTTATTTTCAATATATCAATATGTTTCATATTTTCTGCATTTGATATTTATTTTCAAAATATGAATGTGCGCAAGATATTTTTGATATTTTCAGTCATACTTCGTAATATTTCAGTGTGAATGAAATAAATTTTCAAATGTTATTGACTGTGTGAATCTGTAGATAAAGAACTTTTGTCTCTGCTAGATGTGACTTATTTAGTAAAAAAAGAAAACAAGTATATTTTTGAAGCTTTATATTTGAAACTTTTATTTTTAAATGTTGAACTAATAATTATGTGGGACATAATTCAGAACAACCATTGAAAGATAAACTGACAAATTTAAATAACCAGTTATATACAGTTTCATTAGAAAAGAATCTTTTCTTAAGCTTTGGTTCAGTTGAGTTTAAACTATACAAAATGTTAGGAAATATGAAATAAGACATTTTATATACTTACATTTATGTTAAAATTTTTCAATTAAAAAACTTTTTTGTATTTACAGTTTTGTTTTAAAAAGTCTGATTTTTTTTTTTTTAATACTTGATCTTGATACTGAATGCTATAGTTAGTTTTTCTTTATAAGTGTATAAAGCAAGTTGTTATTGTTTTTGATTTTTTCATCTTCAGTTTTGTTGTCTTCAAGTGGGAAAAAAAAAAAAAAAAAGAAAAATGCATTTTTAGAATATTTTTTAAGTTTTCATGCTAAGTACAATATATGTTAGTTTCTAATCTATATTATACTCAAAAACATTTATTATTAGCAGTAAGTTGGCTGCTTTGAAAATATCGGATATATATCGAAAATATCGGATATATATCAAAATATCGGATATTTTCGATATTTTCGAAAATATCATGATATTTACGAACCCTGGTTGCCATGAATGGGTATTTGAAAACCATTTCTAACACTATGAAATTGAACCTAGATTTTCATTTGAAAAAATATTATGTTTTAAATTTTATAAATATTTAATTATACAACATATACAAATGTGATCAGCATAAAACTTTGCGCTGACATCAGTGACCCGGAGCCGAACAATTTTTGATGCTCCAGCTCCAGCTCCGCTCCTAGAGAAAATACTGTGGCTCCAGCTCCGGCTCCGACTTTGCGCTTTTGAGTTGCAGATTTTAATTTACATGTTTAATTTTTTGCTCACAAATACTTTCTACCTCATTAAAGATCTTACAAAATGCATTTTTCTTCTCATCAAACTTCAAATGCTTGTTCAGAAAGTATGACATCTTTTAGCTTTTGCTTTTAAAATAGAAAGTTTGGTGGAATTTTAAACACAAAAATCTTAAATTTCTTCTACACTTTTCAAACAGCCAAAATTGTACAACTACACATGTAAACAACAGGCGGCCATATTTGTTTTCGGATAGTGTTGTCACTTAGTTCAAGTAGAAAGTAGAAGTAAAGTAGTGTTACCATGTTTTGAGAAGGTTTCCTTCTCTAATAATAATAATAAAAACCTAAAAAATGATATAATTAAAATACTGAATAATGATGTGCAGTAGAAGATCTTTATAACGCAAACCTAAAAATGCAAGGTTGTGCGTTATATAGAATTTTGCATTATATGGATCACATTTCACACATCATTAAATTTACCTTATAAACACGACCATATAAATCTGAAACATACCAAAATACATTAGAGTATCTTTATACTGCACTTCTTGTCACCAGGAATTATCCAAATTATAAATTTTTGTATTATATGATCATTTTATATTGTTCATTTTATAAACATGGTCCAACTATACCTGGACCCAATGATTCATTATATTACTCATTTCCAAAAATATAATATTTATTGTAATAATAGCAATTTTTTTTTTCATTAAAAAGTTTTGAATTAAGGAGATAAAGTTGAATTAATGTATCAAATGTAGTTTTCTAGAGAGTAGCAATTTTTACGATGTGGGATTTCAGGTGCTTCTTACCTGCAAAATTCATTGTTTACATCTGAAAAGTTGTGCGTTATATGGAGAATTGCATTATATAGAATCGCGTTATAAAGATCTACTGTAATTAAAATATTTTAAGCCTAGAAATTTAAAAAACTGAAAAAAAAAAGATTTAAAAGAATATTAAAAACTGAAGGAGCCCTGGAGCTGGGGAAAATTTAGAGCTCCAGCTCCAGGGAAAACACAGCTCCGGAGCGTTCCGGCTCCGGGCTCCAGCTCCAGCTCCCTGGCTGACATATTATATTTTCTGAAATATTAAAGATTTTCTAAAAAGCACTTTAGCCATTTTATGTCCGACACCAAAAAATATTAAAATTTAATCTGAGTCAACTAGCCTAAACCATTTAAAATGAAATTTTGTATTTAAAGCACGTTTATATACCTCTTTCATATTACCTATTCAGATTAATTTTTGAAAAATTATTTATCTAGAAAATAATGGTGTCGGATGTAAAAAAAATCTTTACGTCCAACACTAAAGATTTTTTTTTACGTCCGACACCATTTTCAGAAGAAATTTTCTAGTAGAAAAGAGAGAAAAAATCCTGTAATGCCATTTTCATTTATTATAAATATTTATATATTATAAATTTAAGCCAAGATTTTTTGTGAAGTTATCTTTTTTCTTTTATTCTAAACTACATTGATTTTTTCGATTTGTCTTCATTTGAATGTAATAGTCTAAGAGTCTAAGTAAAACATACAGTAAAATTTTCCAATAAATATGTATGAAGTGTTCTTTAAAAGAATCTTAATTGCGTATTATAAAAATCGGATTTTTTTTTTAAATATAAAATTTGAGTTGGGGCGGTTCAGATTCATTTATTTTTACTGGGGTCGAGCATACTTTGACTGATTTTTTGCATGGGCCAGTGCGTGAACTGCAAAAATATAAACTGACAAGGTTGAACTTTTAAGAGTCCAAGACTGGAAATTTCGGCCCGCTCATGCAGACCTCTAAGCAAAGGTAATGCAAAAATTGTAAATTTCTGCTATTTTTGAATGACAAGGAACTTGAAATAATAGTAACGGTATGATCCATGTCAATTCAGGCAGCCAAAGAAAAAATCTTACCTTCATAGTCTCAGAAGTTGTTGAATTGAACATATGTTAAAATTCAATAAAAAATAAGATACTTGTACATTTTGGTTTTGCCCAAAAAAATTCCTGGCCCGAGATACAGGCCGCCAAAGATGGCATCCCGGGCACCATTTCCAATTCGCCATTTTCGATAAAAATTTTAAAGTGCTCTATCTCTAGAACGGTGCAAGATATTTTGTTGCGGTTTTTTTTATTTTAAAGATAATATTCTTCTGTTTAAAATGATATACCCAATTTTGAAAAATGTATTCAACTTTTCTTGTGGCAACCTTTTGAAAAAAAAATTTTTTTTTCAAAAAAACTTTTTTTTTCGAAAATGCCAATCCTAAAAATTTTGATTTTTTTGCTGTTGATCAATACCATTGGGAACTATCTTCACTGCAAAGGAGAACTTCCACTTTTGAGTTTAAGAAATTTTAGAAACATTTAAAAAATTCAGAGAATTTACAGGAACTGTATATATACAGTTCCAGTAAAAGTCACTGAATTTTTACTTATTTGTATCATATTTGTAAGGATAAGCCTACTATATATCCTAAACAAGTTAGAAATTGCAATATCAAATGTAGCAAATGAGGTGCGTGCATAGTATTAACTAGTTTTATAAATATTCATATCTTGGTGCAATAAGTGTTACACTCTTGGGCAAAAAGGCATGAATACAAAATTTACTGTAATTCCATATATTAAATTCATTAATACGGAAGTAATATGAATCCATCTTAAAAGGACTTAATCACCATGGCAGCCTAGAATCATTGCCTATCATGGTATATCATTAAATCAATTATGTATTATAGGATTTTTAAATAGAATGAAGAAAACTTTTATTAATGTCTTTTATGCTTTAATTTGATTTTCATAGCATTTGAAGTGATACATACTTTATTGCAGAGGTTTACAAAAAATTACTTCCTGTGTCATAGAAAGTGCATAGTGTTTACAGGGACACACAAAAAATTTCGAATACTTTACCTTATTGGAAATACTGTACATTAGCAATGATTGCTAGAGGTGCATTTTTAATTGCAATATGAGTTTTTAAGTTTAATTAAATATTTCCATATTATGTTGTGTGTATAAAGGCTGTAGATCATATACAGGGCTACACAAAAGAAATCTTAAGGGTTTACTGAGTATGAATGAAAGTAGCTTAAAGGTGATTTTTAAATGAGTTATGCATTTTTACACTGAACTACATTTAGTATACTAAGATGTGTTTGGAGAATATAGATAAAATGATATACAGGTCCACGCAAAGAATTAGATACATGGCCATCTATGGATGATAATCTCTGGAAGCGTGATTTCACTGGTTTTAAGGATGTTTTAATCTTAATTAAATATTAGCTAAATAGTGGCATTTATATAAAGATAGTAGGTAAAATACAGGGTTGTATGAAAGTATTCAAGTATGCTTCCGTCTATTGACAAATTTCTAAAAGTCAAATTCCGACCTATTTATGTGCTTTTAACAATTTCCAACATAGTTGAAAGTCTTTATGGATTCGATTTGTCTGCCCATCTTTCTGAACTCCAACTTGTATTAATATAATTTGTATTGCTGTGTAATTGATATATGTTATTGATATTGTTTTACTATGTTCGGTATTGAAAATAAAGTATGTATCACTTCAAATGCTATGAAAATCAAATTAAAACATAAAAGTTTTCTCCATTCTATTTAAAAATCCTATAATACATAATTGATTCAATGATATACCATGATAGGTAATGATTCTAGGTTGCCATGGCGCCCAGTGGCAGAAACACCGCGACACGGCGACATAGTCGCGGACAAAAAAAAATCTATTGCGGACAATTATTGTCTGCACTAATGAAATCAATTTTGAAATTTGTCCGCAGCTTTCGGACAATTTTTCCTCACGAAAAAAATGCGAATTTCGGCAAAAGATCATGCATAAAAAGTGTGAATTTCGGCAAAAGATCGGGCAAAAACGTGAATTTTGGCAAACGATCGGGTAAAAAATCGTGAATTTTTTCAAAAATCACGTAAAAAGCGCAAATTTCGGCAAAAAGATCGCGTAAAAAGTGCGAATTTCCTCAAAAGATCGCGTAAAAAGCGCGAATTTCCGCAAAAGATCGCCTAAAAAGCGCGAATTTCGGCAAAAGATCGCGTAAAAAGCGTGAATTTCCGCAAATGATCGCGTAAAAAGCGTGAATTTCAGCAAAAGATCGCGTTAAAAGCTTTAATTTTGGCAAAAGATCGGGTAAAATGCTTGAATTTTGGCAAAAGATCGCTTAAAAAGCGTGAATTAAGACAAACAAAATCGCGTTAAAAGCGCAAATTTCGGAAAAGATTGCGTGGAAAGCGCGAATTTTGGCAAAAGATCGCGTAAAAAGTGCGAATTTTGGCAAAAGATCGCGTAAAAAGTGCGAATTTTGGCAAAAGATCGCGTGAAAAGCGCGAATTGCGCAAAGGATAGTGAAGCAAACGCAAATTTCGTCAAGGGATCGTGAAACAAATGCAAATTTTCTCAAAGGATCGCGAGCAAAATGCAAATTTCGTCAAAGGATCGCAGACACAACGCAAATTTCATAAAAAGGTCCTGGAAAATGTGAATTACGTCAGAGGATCATGAAAAAATGCAAATTTCATCAAAGGATTGCGGAACAAACGCGAATTTCGTCATAGGATTGTGGAAAAAACACGAATAATGTCAAAAAAGCCATGGAAAAAACGTGAATTTCACCGAAGAATTACAAAAAAATTCCTCAAAAGAACGCAGAAAAGAAAAATCCAAATTTTGTCAAGGGATCATGAAAAAACGCAAATTTCGTTCAAAAATTGTGGCAAAAACGAGAAATTCATCAAAAGGCCATGGAAAAAGTGAGAATATCACCAAAGAATTACAAAAAAAATAATTACCTCAAAAGGCTGCAGAAAAAAAAATGCGAATGTTGTCAAGGGATGAGGAAAAAACGCGAATTTCATCAGAAGTGTGCGAAAAAACACGAATTTTTTCAAAGGATTGGAAAAAAAAACTAATTTCATTCAAGGGTTTTAGAAAAAACTCAGTGCTTTTTGCGCTTGAGGCCTCTGAAGCTTCTGAAGGTTTTTAAAAGCATCGTTATTGCCTATGTGTGGTTCTGCTTATCCTTCACACTTTAGAAATTCTACAAGAAGTTAGATGATGAAAAGTTATAAGCAAAATTAATAAGAATGCATCATGCTTACCATGTTTTAAATAGAATGGTGAAAAATTCCTAGTTTAATTTATTATTTATTCATTAAAATGACATGCAAAATTTGCAGACAGATTATGAAATTTTAAAAGCTTGTCGCAGACAGCTTCAAAACTTTCTGCCACTGGGCCATGGCGATTAAGTCCTTTTAAGATGAATTCATATTACTTCCGTATTACTGAATTTAATATGTAGAATCATAATAAATTTTGTATTCATGCCCTTTTTGCCCAAGAGTGTAACTTATTGCACCAAGATCTGAATATTTATAAAACTAGTTATAGTACGCACGCACCTCATTTGCCACATTTGATATTGCAATTTCTAACTTGTTTAGGATATATAGTAGGCTTATCCTTACAAATATGATACAAATAAGCAAAAATTCAGTGACTTTTACTGGAACTGTATATATACAATTCCTGTAAACTTCTCTGAATTTTTTAAACGTTTCTAAAATTTGTTAAACTCAAAAGTGGAAGTTCTCCTTTACAGTGAAGGTAGTTCCCAATGGTATTGATCAACAGCAAAAAAATCAAAATTTTTGGGATTGGCATTTCCAAAAAAAAAATTTTTTTTGAAAAAAAAATTTTTTTTTCAAAAGGTTACCACAAGAAAAGTTGAATACATTTTTCAAAATTGGGTATATCATTTTAAACAGAAGAATATTATCTTTAAAATAAAATAAACCGCAACAAAATATCTTGCACCGTTCTAGAGATAGAGCACTTTAAAATTTTTATCGAAAATCGCGAATGAGAAAGGATGCCGGGGATGTCATCTTTGGCGGCCTGTATCTCGGGCCAGGAATTTTTTTGGGCAAAATGAAAATATACAAGTATCTTACTTTTTCTTAAATTTTAACATATGTTCAATTCAAAAACTTCTGAGACTATGAAGGTAACCCCCCTGCCTGAGTTGATATGGATTCAGCCTAACCTTTTCCACTAGATTCTTTGAGTCTGTAGGACCAGAAGTAATGCAAAATAGTAAACCCCTCTCCCCTTTATTTTCATGTACGCAAGACTTAAAATAATGTGAAATTATAATTCTTTTTTTCTGAATCAGCGGTACTCAAAATAAGGATAAAATATGGTGATTTTTGGATTTTCTAGGTCTGTAGAACTCAAAATAAAGCCAAATTTGTAAAATTAATGCAAGAAATTTAGAATCTTCACTTTTTTTTTTTAATCCTCAGAATCCGAATTATTTCCAAAATAGTAAAATTTTCATCTTTATTTTTCTTCCTTTCCATTGAAATTTTTTGAGTCTGGAGGGTATGAAATAACAAAATTGTAGCAATTTTGGCTTTTGTTTTCAGAGTCTGCGGATCAGAAATAGTAACATTTACATTTTGTTTTGTTGTTTAGATTTTGATAGTTGAATTTTGCAGGAAGCAAAATTGTAAAATTAATAAGGCGAAAAATATAATTTTTTCCCTTTATTCTTTTGAAGCCCTAAGAACAGAATCAATGGCAAAATAGTGAAATTTTAACTTTATTTTTTTTTTGCATTCCCTCATAATTTTAACCAACAGAAAACATTAGTATATTAGCCAGGCTGGAGTCAGAGGAATTAACATTCCCGGAGTCAGAGTTGGCCATTTTTTCCACCAACTCTGTAGCCCTGGTTAAATATGATGGTAAACACTTCCCTGGATATATAACTGAAGTAAATGATAATGAAGTAGAGGTTAGTTTGATGCACCAATCTTCAACTGAATCAAATTTTAAATAGCCTCAACACGAGGACAAAATTTACTATGATGTAGACAGTGTAGTGAAAAAAATCCAACCCCCCATTCCTACAGGGAACAGAGGACAATTTTTGTTTGGAGAAATTAGGATTTGGCAATTTTTGTACAAACACAATTTTTCATAACAAAATTACTTTGTAGTTGGATTTAGTCATTTTTAAGATCAACTTATTTACATCCGACACCAGTATTTCTATACAGTTTACGTCCAACACCGAAAATTTACGTCTGACACCAGAATAAAAAATTTTAAAATGTACTTTAATATTAAACTAAATAAATCTAAAAAGGTCAAACATATAGCATTCATATGTGTACTTTTGATTATAGTTTGTTTAAAAATTATAAAATCAACCAATTCACAGAATTTTGAGAATTTATTTGGTATGTCACAGTTTTCTAGTTTGTGTGATTACGTCCAACACCGGTTATTTAAATATTTTTTTCCAGGATTTGAAATATTCAGAAATGTTTTTTTACATGCTTTTTGACAAAGTGTGATGTGGTAAGTACCTTGCATAGAAATTTGATCATTTAGTTGAAATTTATGTACCAAAAAATAAGATTGTTGTAAGAAATTTGTGTCTGATTTCTACGTCTGACACCATGGAACTGCCCTGATTTTAAGATTTTTTTTTTCAGAATGAAAAAAAATATTTTAAAGATAAACATTGATGGTAATCCAAAGACCTTTAATGGGAGTTTCACAGTAAATTTTATTTTAAGCCTAAGATGCATGCAACTTTTGCAATTCAATTTCAAATTATGCGAAATTTCGTAAAATCACTACTTTTGAGATGCAATTTCTCAAAAACACCATTTTTTAAAAATCTGATAATATGCTCAATTGATACCTTATTAGTTTCTTATAAATACCTTGTAAGCAAATCGTGCGTTTTTGCTTAGAAAACTTTATATGATTTTTTGAAAATATCATGTTGTGTATATTTTTCAAAAGATCAGAAAGTCAAGCTTTTTCTTATTTCACTGAATTTATAATTAATTATGAAAGTAATTGGTGGATAGGACAAATCAGTAGCATATCACGAGAACTAAATGACATTACAATATATCATTCATGTACTCCCATGGTCCAGCAAAAGCATTCCAGTGGCCAGAAGTATCGGGAAAGAAATCTGGAATCAATGCCAGGGAAGAAAGAGCATCGATACATCTTTCAACCATCACGTTTGGCGAGTGAGGACAATAAAGTTAATCGCCACGTTTTAAGTGTTCTCGACACATTCATCTTTTTTCTTTCCATATTCTTCTGGCCACAGGAATGCTTTTTCTGAACCATGGGGTATATGAATGATGCTATAATGTTCCTCAGTTCTCATGATATGCTATTGATTTGTCCTATCCACCAATTATTTTCATAAATGCACCCAATGCAATCACGGATTTATGAATCGTGCATTGAATATTGTTTTGTCATCTGGCTGGAGGTTTCAACTTTTGTCAATGCATTTTTAATTGTTAGTCCCATATAACCTTCATTATTTTTAATAATCCAATAATGTTTAAATCGTATACCAACAATACATTTTACATTATCTTATTCTTTCTCATTATTAGCTCTATAGGCTTGAATAATGTTTCTGTCTAGATGGAGTAGAAGGATACTTTTTTAACAGGGAGGATAGTTCAGCAACAAATGAGACAAAATCACGGATGGCTCTTATTGGCTCATTTTGGAGATTAAATTTTGTTGCATAATGCTTACATAATCCCCCTGCAGCATCACATGCATTTTTTTCATGGCCAGTAGCTGAAAAAATCCACTTCTTTAGTACAAAAGACGAAATTTGCCGTTTTTTCGCGATCTTTTGGCGAAATTTTCGGTTTTCGCGATCTTTTGGCGAAATTTTTGGATTTTTTGACGAAATTTTCGGGGTTTTTTTTGCGATCTTTTGACGAAATTTTCGGGTTTTTTCATGATCTTCTTGCGATCTTTCCACGAAATTTGCAGTTTTTCCCGCGTTTCTTGGACGAAATTTGCGTTTTTTTCGTGATCCTTTTACGAAATTTGCGTTTTTTCCGCGATCCTTTGGCGAAATCTGCGTTTTTTCTGAAAACGATTGGCAAAATTTATTTTTTTTGGCAACCGTTTGTCAAAATTCGCGATTTTTTATGGCCGAATTTTCGGATTGATGACCGAATTTTTCAAATTTTCGGAAATGAATGCCCTAAATTTTCGGAAAATTCTGAACAGAATCACCCCTACACGATCCTTAGAAATTCGCAAATTTTTGCGATCTTTGATCGAAACTTGTGTTTTTTTTCACGATCCTTTGTCGAAATTTGCGTTTTTTGCACGATCCTTTGATGAAAACGCGCGTATTTTCACGATCTTTTAATGCAATTCGCGTGTTTTCCGATCCTCTGACGAAATTTGCACTTTATTCGAGATCTTTTGTCGAAATTCGGGTTATTTCTCTAGTCTTTGACGAAATCTGCGTTTTTTTCCACGACGAAATTGGCGTTTTTTCCGCGATCTTTAAACGAAATTCGCTTTTTTAAAGCGATCCTTTGGCGAAATTACCGATTTTTTAATGCGAACGATTGTTGAAATTCATATTTTTCGGCAACAATTTGTCGAAGTTCCTGATATTTTCCAGCACTTTTCATTCCTTGAAAATGAATACTTTTTTTTCCAGCACTTTTCATTCCTTGAAAATGAATACTTTTTTTTCCAGCACTTTTCATCCCTTGAAAATGAATACTTTTTTTTCCCAGCACTTTTTCTATTTTTTCCAAAGCGTACGAACCATGCTGGTAGTAGATAACAAAGGTCCAAACTTATGTGGTAGAAATTGGATTATGTCCTTGAAAATTTTAGAATTTCATACAAATTTTGTTAAAAGTGATGATATAGAGTTGAGTAAGTTATTGAATGAATACAAGCATGTTTTTGAGAATACACTTGGGCACTTAAAAGGAGTTAAAGTGTGTTTAATTAAAAAACCAGAAGTGCAACCAAAATTTTATAAAGCTCGTACTTTACCTTTTGCAATGCGAGAAAAAGTCAGCGAGGAACTGAATCGATTACAGAAGATTGGTGTTTTACAACCAATTCATTTTTCAAAATGGGCTACACCCATTGTTCCCGTACTCAAAGCGGACAGATCATCAGTAAGAATTTGCGGTGATTTTAAGTTAACAGCGAATACTGCTTTTGATACAGACCAATATCCTTTACCTAAATCTGAAGATATTTTTGCTACGTTAGCGGGAGGTCAGAAATTTACTAAGCTGGACCTCAGAGATGCTTATAATCAACTTGAGCTTGATGAAGATTCCAGAGACCTTACAGTTATAAATACACATAAGGGACTTTTTCAATACATTCGCTTACCTTTTGGAATTTCCTCAGCACCAGCTATTTTTCAGCGGGAAATGGAAATATTAATGCAAGGCATTCCTGGTGTGGCTGTTTCACTGGATGATTGCATCATTACTGGCACCAGTCACAATGAGCATATGTCAAGACTACAAGAAGTGTTAAAAAGATTTCATGATGCAGATTTGCGACTTAGACAACAAAAGTGTCAATTTTTTTGCAATAGTTTGACTTTTCTTGGTCATGTAATTGATGCTGATGGAATACACCCTACAGAAGAAAAAATTACCGCAATCAAAGCCGCTCCGGTTCCTAAAAACCTTACAGAATTACGTTCATTTTTAGGTTTGATCACCTATTATGCCAAGTTTTTGCCTCGAATGAGTACCATGTTGGCCCCACTTCATAAATTATTGCAGAAAAATACTCCCTGGCAATGGTCTTCAGAAGCTGATTCAGCTTTTCAAAACGCAAAATCAGCGTTATGCAGCTCTTCTTTATTAGTTCATTTTGATCCAAAGAAAGAACTTCTTTTAGCTTGTGATGCCAGCCCATATGGTGTAGGAGCAGTGCTATCTCGCATCGTAAATTCCGAAGAGTTTCCTATTGCTTTTGCTTCGCGAACGTTGACGTCTGCAGAGAAGAATTATTCACATATACAGAAAGAAGCACTGGCATTGATATTTGGAGTGACACGATTTCGAGAATACTTACTTGGCAGGAATTTTACTCTTTTAACTGACCATAGGCCGCTTGTTACTATCTTTTCAGAAAAACGGCACGTTCCAACCATGGCAAATTCAAGAATTCAGCGTTGGGCATTGACTCTTTCAGCTTTTAATTACACCGTTCGCTACCGTAAGGGAGAGGACAATGCCAATGCAGATGCATGCAGCCGTCTGCCTATACATACACCTCAAGTTAACCCTCCGCTGCCAGAAGAACTAGTGCTACAGATGAAAAGGTTAGATGTCGGTCCCATTACAATTAATGACATTCAACAGGCTACTAAAGAGGATTCAGTATTATCTCAAGTAATTCAGTTCACTCTTGAAGGTTGGCCAGAAGTACTCAAGCCAGAAACTGTACCTGATTCAAAGATAACAGAAATCTTGCCATACTTTAAAAAACGCATGGAATTAACTGTTGAACAGGACATTCTGCTCTGGGGAAACAGAGTAGTGGTTCCTACCTCACTTCGACATAGCATTCTACATGGCTGTTTGTAACACTTGGTAAAATCCCCTGAAAAAAAAAAAAAGGCTGAACTTTCACGGCGTCACACAATCGCAACCTTTTGACGAAATTCGCATTTTTTCGGCAATCTTTTGACGAAATTCCCGTTTATCTCACGATCTTTTGACAAAATTCTCGTTTTTTTCGCGATTTTTTTTTTTTTTTTACAAAATTCGCGTTTTCCCCACGATCTTTTTACAAAATTAGCGTTTTTCCTGCGATCCTTTGACAAAATTTGCGTTTCTCCCACGATTTGACGGAATTCCCGGGTTTTTTTCTGCGGTCTTTTGACGTAAATCAGGTTTTTTCCGCGATCTTTTTACGAAATTCCAGTTTCTTTCGCGATTTTTTGACAAAATTCCCGTTGTTTCCGCGATCTTTTTTGAAAATAGGCGTTTATTCCGAAATCTTTTGACGAAAGTCGCTTTTTTTGCAGTCCCTTGACAAAATTCGCGATTGTTTGACAGATTTCCCGTTTTTTCCCGCGATCCTTTGACGAAATTTGCATTTTTCCACCATCCTTTGACAGAATTCGCGTTTTTACGCGATTCTTTGACATAGAATTAACTTTTTTTATGCGATCTTTTGTCGAAATTAGTGTTTTTAAGCGATTTTTGGGCAAAATTCCGAGTTTTTTCGTGATCCTTAGACGAAATCTGCGTTTTTTCGCGATGTTTCGACGAAATTCGTGTTTTTCAATGATCCTTAGACGAAATCTGCGTTTTTTCGCGATGTTTCGGCGAAATTCGTGTTTTTCCGCGATCCTTTGACGAAAGTTGCCATTTTTTCGCAACTCTGACGAAATCAGCTATTTTTTCGTGATTCTATGACGAAATTTGCAGGGGTTTTCCACGATCCTTTGATGAAATTGCGTTTTTTCCGCGATAGTTTTCGAAATTGGCTATTTTTTTCGACGATCACTTGTCGAAATTTGTGCCCGAATTTTCGGACTGATGACCGATTTTTTTTTAAATTTTGGAACAAATCATCAATGCGAGAAACGGTAAAAAATCAGAAAAAGACAAAAAGCAGAAAATCGCGGAAGAATCTCATGCCTGTGTAACTCCAAAATTTCCGGGACACGTTTTATCAAATCCCCGGAACACAAACAGGCATGATTCTACTCATCAAGGAATGGTAGGAATGAAAAGTATTGCCCGTTCATAATTCTGGTGGCCCAATTTGGATTCAGAAATTGAGGACACTGTCCGTTATTGTACCATTTGTGTACAAAATGTGGATATGCCTCCAAAAGTTTTACAAGCTTGGCCAACGTCTAACATACCTTGGTCTCGAATCCACATGGACTATGCAGGACCTATTGATAATCATATGATTTTAATAGTTCAAGATTCTTATTCAAAATGGATCGAAGCATTTCCAATGAAAAAAAGTACATCTTTAGCAACTATTGAGAAACTTTATGAACTTTTTGCAAGATTTGGATTACCCGGTTGCATTGTCACCAACAACGCAAAACTTTTTACTTCAGATGAGTTCCAGTCCTTTCTTAAGCGTAATGGCATACGATCCTTGCCCACAGCACCATATCATACTTCGTCTAATGGACAGGCGGAAAGGGCTGTACAATACATTAAAAAGCAGCTGAAGAAAGTGCAGGATGGTACAATTTCAATCAGACTGGCAAGAATTCTTATGAATTACAGACGAACACCATTAGCTCTGTCAGGTTTGTCACCAGCTGAATTGGTTTTTGGCAGACAAATACGTAGTAGGTTGGATTTACTGCATTCTCGTCATCCTACTGAACTTATTTCAAAGCCATCTTTTAAGGTTGGAGATTTAGTACATGCTAGAAATTTTGGAAAAGGTGATAAGTGGATTCCAGGAGTGATTATTTCACCTATTGGAAATTGCATGTTTCGAGTATTATTTCCTGATGGTACTTCAGTACACAGGCATAGAGATCAACTTAGACAGAGAAGAGAACATCTACAACTACATTCTCACCATCCAGATAGTGATAGTCAGCTGTTCTCTCCAAAACAACCAAACCCTGTTCCTTACCCAGTAATTCTGATGTCACCCTCTTCAGTTCAGAGTCCAAAGTTGCCTTCTACAGTTGAGAGCCCAAAGAAACCTTCTACAGTTCAAAGCTCCAAGTCACCAGTTACATCCGGTCCAGACATTGCTGCTAATGAGCAATCTCCCAAGCCTCCAGATCCTGCAAGCAAGCATATGTTAACATCCCCTGATTTAACATTGCCTGATTTAACATCTTCATGCATTAGGAAGATACCGAAGAGATTGGATTTGTAATTTCCTTAGGGAGAGAGAAGTGTTATGTATTAACGATAATTTCTACTATATAAAACTACTACAACTTCCACTTGTGTTTACGTTCGAGTTGTTCGATTTCAATATTATCTTATATGTCTTGTTTTGTAAGTGTGCTCGTATTTATTAAAGTTATATGTTCAGCTAATACAGTATGTTGATATAATGATGTAAGCTCGCAAACATTACAGACTGTAAGAATTTCTGTACCCCAGGCACTCACCACACTCTTCGAACCAACACCTTTCATTGTTTATTTTTCTATATAAGCATTTCGTCATCAGATCTCCTCTAATTTGAATGCCTGTTAGATTTTTAAGAGCTACACATATTAATTTCCAATTACTGCAGTAAACAGAACAGCATACTACTTGTATTGGCTTGTTTGGACGTAATGAATAAAATTTTGATAGTCTTATTTTCTTATATCAGGGGTGGCCAACTGTGACATGCTCGACACCTTGCTAATAAATATTTGTAAAATATAAATTGACTGGATACGTTAAATATTTTTGATACTGTGTTCATTTCAAAATGAAGCGTTTTTCTGAAAATTGTCAATTTTATCGTAAACTTTAAAGTGCTGTAACCACAGAAAAAAAATTTTGGGGGAAAAATCCTATTGGGAAATTTTGTATATTACTTAGTTGTAACTACTGTAATTTTTTGAAAAAATCTATGATGGTGAATTGACATGTCCTGCCTGAGGTGAGATGGAATTGCTCAAGATATGTTTCACTGAAAATATTTACTTCTGCCTGTCTCAAATCAACTATCAAGTATAAAAAGGCTAAAATGTCAGCTATGCACATGGTTTTAAACTTATTTTCACCACTGCAGGTCTGCCATCTATGTATCAAATTATGAAGCATTCAAAAACAGATGTAATATTAAAAATAGGGGGTGGACCATAGTACCCTGTGGTCCATTGTACCCCGGTCTCCCCTATAGGTCAAAATATAACCAAGAAATTACTGCAGTCAAACATATTTAAAGATATTTAGACATACTTAATGTAATGTATAAAAGAGACAAGAAAATTAAAATATATTTTAAGAATTATTTTAATAAAATCTTGAATATGTTACTTTTACTGTTAATTGCAACAAAATAAAGAATTACAAAAAGTGCTATTTTTGACACTAATGTTTATCAATCACATTAGGTCTTCGTGACCTACCAAATTTGTATTGCTACTGCAGGATCATATTCATTTAATTGAATTTTAGATTAACATTTCAGATTCTTTAGGTAGTTTCTCTGACAAATCAAATAACAGTATGGACGACCGAAAGGGCAATTAACACACCCTCAGGGAGAGAGAGGTTCATGACCTTTGAACTAATAAGGATTAGTTATCTACTTTCTAGGGGTGATTCTGAGTTTTAAAAAAATTCTTAAATTCATAGCAAATTTTCTGAAAGGTTACAGCTGGGGAGGGGGAGGTGAATTCCCTCCAGGCTCTAACTATGAGTTTTTTCTGCAGCCCTTTGACGAAATTCGCATTTATTCTGCGATCATTTAACGAAATTAGTGTTTTACTTCGACGAAATTAGTGTCTACTCATAATTATTGCCTGTAGCTTGTAATAGCATTTCTTTATACATTTAATTATTGCTGTAAGATTTTTAATAACACCCAATTCCTGCGGGTCAAACCTCAAGTAGGGAGGTTTGACCCGGTTTCTAGACTCTTGAAAAATCATTACTCAAAAAGATAGTTTATAATTTAAAAAGAAAAAAATAGTGCAAAATGATGCCAAGCATTATAAACTATCAAATAATGTCAATACAGAAATTTTATTACGTTTAGAAAAAAATAGAAAAATATTTTTGTAAAAAGCGGGTCAAACCTCCCATGTTTCCCCTACTATTTGGCGACAATTGCTTGGCGCGAAAATGGGTTTTTCATGCCAAACATAAAAACAAGATGACGGACTCCGGGCGTATTCGCAAGTAGTTCCCATAACAGTTTTGAGAAATAGCCAAAAATGTAAAAATTGTTCACATGTGCCCCCCTCTCCCCTACCCACTATGAAATTTTAGAATGTCATGCTGTTAAGCTTAGCACTAGAACTATCATTATACATCAGTTTTATAGAGAAAGCTTTAAATTTCATTATATTATCTTTTATTTCAAAATATTTTCAATCAAATTCCACTTTGCAACTTATCAAACTTTCACATGAAAGTTAATAGACATGTTTGTAAAATTAAAATAAAAATCTTAATAAATTCTTGTCTGCTTCATCAATGGAATGGAATCAAAACATGACTGAAAATTAGATTGTGCTGCTACCTATCTGCAAGATTTAAGAGTTAATTTAAAATTTAGGGCATAAAATAAAGCTGTCCCAAGGAGTAGGTACCATGTCCCAAGGTGAACCACTCTCCCCTAATAGTTTCCGTATTTATGGAACATTATACTGTATGTTATCTATAATTTATACTAAGCCTAAAAGCAGTATTTTTGTGTATACAAGAAGTCTAACATAAAGAAGGTAGTGAGGAGAAATGGGAAAAGTCAAATTCCTTCTTTTTAATAAGGATGCATGTAAATTGCTAATGTGTAAATACTTTTAGAGGGTAATATATTATAACACTGATAATATATTAATTTACTTCAAAATGTAAATAAATTGAACAGATGATTTTTTAATGTCATCTGACTGACAATCCTGAATTATAGAATCTTGAATGAAGATACTGGAATTTGATATGTGGCACAGACATTACCAATCTACAATCTCTGTTAGACTGTATATGTAGCCGACATTAAACTATTTAATGCTTTATCATATACTGTTTTTCAGCTGCCCTATACCTCCCTGTTAGCGGGGAGGTACAGGACACATTTTGAAACTTACAATTTCTTTAGTTATAAAGTTCTTTCTGCAAATTATGTTTCTATACTGTACAAAGACATTAGAAAGTGTTTCATTTTGTATTCTATAAACTGAAATTTTTGTTTCTGTGTCAAACAAAGTTGATTTACTTATTTTTGTAAAAAGTGTTCATTCCTCCCCGACCCTTAACCTTAAGCCTTTTCAATACAGTTCATAACGTCACTTCTGTAGTGACATTTTATGCTATAATAATGATTTACTGAATGATAAAGTTAATATGAAAAACAACTTATATCGTGAAAAGCAAATGGAAAAAGGGAATAACAGTGGCAGATTTAACATACATAATACTGCTGAAAGACCATACGACATAACAACTTCAATATGTACTGTAAATAATGTAACAAATTCATTCATGGTTATTTTAATAAATATCACAAAATTGACATGAAGAAAAAATACCTTTCCAGATGCAGTTCCACCAGCCACTCCAATTAGGAACGGCCTATTTGGATTAAAACGATTAAAACCATTATACACTTTTAGACTGTTTGAGTTCGCATTAAGAGCCATTGGGCTGTAAAGACAGAAAATTTATATTTTCGACTTTTCTTTTCTGAAAAGTTGCACAAATTCACCAAAACAAAAATAAATATCTGACGATTGTTTGTTGCCAACTTTAACTATATTTTTCTCTAGTAAAATGCTAAAGTTCGTCACGATTGATTTCACCAGTGTTGCCAAACTAAAATTTGTTTTTAAATTTTTTGAATTTAAAAAATTAAAACTAAAAACTGTTTCAAACTAAAATTTGAAACATGGAAGGGCTGTGATTACGGTGTCTCATTTAAAAGGTGCGTTTTCACTGGTCTACCCAAGGTCTAATTAGGCTGGGATTACGGTGCCTCGCTCGACCGTAGGCTAATTTACAAACCCTCAAGCTTTGAACACAGATTATTTTGAACACCCTTGGCGAAAGGGAAATGTAGCCAAATAATTTGGCGAGAGAAGATCACAGGCGGCTAGATATAGCGGTTAGCATTGCTCTGATTGGCTCTTCAAATCAAGTTTTTCTGACAGGAAAGATGTGATGTTTGCATATCTAACGGTAAGCTTAAAAAGTCACGTGACGTGACGATGTTTGTATATCTAACGGTAAATCAAGTCGTTAAGTTACGTTTAAAGCGTCACGACGTGATAAAAATGCAACGGTAGACTACCAATCAGAGAACAGTTTTCATTTCGTAGCCAAACAAGAGTTCGCCAAGAGCGATAAGCTGTAAAAGCGAAAGCCCAGCTGGTAACTGCAATGAGGTCCGGCGTCCCGCTCATTTTATATTTGTTTACCTTTCTTATTTCTTTTGATCGTGATCACGCTTCGACACCATTTTAATGAATCACGTCCGACGTCCATATACATCGTAACAAATGGACAATATATTTCAATGTTTGTTCGGTAGCATTTTTAAATATAAATGTATGCAAAAGACTTGAGGAAAACAATTTGTATATATGACGTTCTTAAGAGCTGACGATCAAGCAAAGGAAACGTACCAATGCTCTTGGAATATATACCAAACTAAAAATTGAAGATTTTAAAGAAATGATGAGTCCTCTTTAAATGAATGAATATTGCTTGTGATGTGTGTGTTATAATTCACACCATACACACTAGCAATATTTCTTCGATTATGCTGCACGAGATAATGATTCGAAAATTCGACATTCTGGAAACTGTAGATGGATACCTGAATTCAATTCAAAAATCATATTGCTTTGCTGAAATTAAATTACATTTAAGTAAGATAAGTTTTATTAATGCTTAGTTTTATTTGTTTCGTGATATTGTTAATTAACTAATTTATATATATATGTCTTGTGACTTTTTGATAATACTTATGTGTTAGTTGTCAAAAGCATGCTTTCCTTTTATTATGATTTATGAACTTTAGTTTTTAAGGATAATGAATATTAACAAGTTATTCTTAAATGAAAAGCTTATACAGACTATTTTTAAATGTAATGTTTACTTATATCTCAATATTCTTAATAAAGAATAATAAACAATTATTCAGATTTAGAAATTAGAATTAAAACTTAGCTAAACATAAGAAATATTGTGACATCAAACTGTTCAGAATTTAGTTTTTAAATAACTGAGTACTTACGTATTATCCAGGCTAAGACATGGTTGACAATTGCCAATTTTATTTATTATAGCCACATATGTTCAAAACAGTAATTTGACACATGTTTATTGAATACATATCATTGTTAACAAATGCTAAATAATAAGATAGTATAATAAATATAAGAAATGGGAAATAATATAAAATTTATTCTAAAACATTAATTTAGTACTAATTTACTCAGTACATAGTATTAGGTTGGCAGCTTATAACAGTAAAGTATATCAATGTAATACAAATCTATAATGTGAAACAGTAATTTAGTATGAAATTTTAACATAATTACTAGGTGATAAAAAAAAGCATTTATTCTGACTTTTTTTTTTCCTGGCAAGAATATTTCTGTAGTAGCCTTTAACATGGCATAAAATAAAAATGTTACCTTGTTTACTATGTAGAAAGAAAAAAAAAATTCTGTAATTAGTATTGCTGGAGACAGTTATCAGTTGTATGTTTACCTGATACAGCACAGATAATATGCAAGTACAGTACAAAGTCTAAAGTTCGGAATCCCCGGGACATTACCAAGTCCAAACTTTTGGTCATCAAAAATATTGCTTTTCCAATAAGGAAAAGAAAATTCACTACATAAAAAGGCAAAATATGATATTCATGTATTAAAAATTGCATATAACAACTATCAATACTAAATTAAACATTTTCATTAAGTAAATCATAACAAAATAAAAAGTAAAACAAAAACATTTATTTAAAGCTGTTCTCAAATCCAAAAGGGCAACTTTATGACATAAATTTTAATTTATTTTTGTTCGGAGATGCATGAAACTAGCAGGTGTTGTTCAGAAACTATGTAATCGAACTGTGTTTTCTGGTTTTTTTTTTTTTTTTGCAAACGCAATAGATCTTTCAGAAAGTAGTGTCAAAGTGGACGTTTTGAACTGATTTTCTGCGCAGAAGAAAAATAATCACACAAGAAAGGGTGAAAAACGTCTTTGTCACATGATCAAAATCGCTTATAGCTCAATAAGTAATTTATTTATCAAAAAAATGGAAAACAGTTCGATTCCAAATTGCTTCCTTAGTCAGGCTTTCCAATTTTATGACTTTCCATTAAAAAATGAATTTGTAAATGTGTCAAAACGTTTTGTGCTTGTTGAGAGCAGAGCACTTGAGAACAGCCTTAAGGAAACAAACAATTAAGATGAAATTGCAACTTTCTGAACTATTGGAACATTTTAGTTAATGTGGGCTGCTTTATTAACTTATGTATATCATTAAGACGTTTTTCTTTTATTCTGTACATAGACATGAGTTAAGATTCAGTAATAAAGCTTCTTTGTTCTAGACCCTTTTTTTTTTTTTTGTTTCAACAATTTTGTTTTTTCACTTCTTTCTTGAATACTGCCGCTTGAAAGTCCGAACTTTAGACGTTGTACTGTACAAATAATTGTTTGTTGTTGCTTTATATATATATATATTTATATTTTTCTCTTGCAGGATACATTCACTGGTGAATTTTAGTAGGCTTTTAAATAGCATTGTATATGCTTCCTGCTGTCAGAGATGAAAAATCTCCATATTTAAAGAGCAAATTGCTAGTATCGATAATTTATGAAATTGTGCCATAAAAATGGCATCCAATGTTGAAGACTATGTAATTATCTATATATTTAAAAGACCTGGCTGTTTTTTTAATCATCAGCCCTGGGCTTTCTACTGAACCAATTTTGATAATTATGTGTTATTAAATGGTGAATACTGATTTGAGTGGTGTGTATGTAAATTTTGAGAATGTGGAAATGATGTAAGACTTAAATGTTATGGGGAAAAAATTCTATGATGTGACAAAACACAAAACGAAATCCTTGTTGCTGATTTTTCATTCTGTATTACCAAACATAAGAGCCTAATTGAATATTTTCATCATATTTACTCATCTCGATTACATATTCTAATACATATTAATTTTTCAATAATTTAAACAGTTGAAGTTTGTGGAAATAGTATTTTGGTAATTTTAGGTTTAAAATATTATTAGTTTTAAAAGTTAGACATTCAATGTAAGATGAATTTTTTATTATAATTATTTTTGTAAATTTATTATAAATTCAATCTAATAATTCTTTTCTGAACATTATAGTTCGTCAAATTTTGATGGGTTCCAACTCATAACATGTCTAGATTTTTTAAAACAAAACTTTAATGTTTGAGAAATTATTTTGTTTAAATCACCAACAATAACAATTGGTAAGTTATTTTTTTAAATATCAAACTTTAATTAGAAGCAAATTCTGCTTTTTTTAGACAAGATAATTATTGTACTTGATAGTTTGTTGATGTTGACATCAACATCCAGTGGTGCCTACTTTTGAAAAATACTGAGTGGGGTCAAAACCATTTTAGGGTAAAATGATGCTGCTGTTATGCTTTCTTTGAAAGTTTACGAAAGATTGATATTTCAGGTTATGATACATTTGAATGTTTTAGAGTAGAATATAAAGTTGCGATTTATTTAATTATATTCTTATGAGGTCTTCATTTTATGAACTCTAATATTAACTACTGTGCCATGAATTTTAGTATAATTTAAAATTACTTACTATAAAATATTAAAACGGGTATTTAATGCAAATACACTTAAATTGGGGTGTAAAAAAATCATGATTTTTTTTTTTTAATTGGATTTTTTTTATTTAAATCAGATTTTTATGATTTTTTTTCCCAGCGTTCAAATACCGAATAGCTACCAAGAGTTTCAGATTTCCAAAACAACTAAACCACTAATTGCTAACATAATCTATGTTTTAACACTTTAATTAATAAAATTATTAGTTAGTAATTACAGAAATTATAAAAACTGCAAATTAGTAATTTCATTAGTTAGTATCATATACAATAATGCTATATACATTAATATTGTAATAATTATGTAAAACTTTATTAAATACTAGTGATATTTAACATATTATTAATAACTGAATTTAATATTTAGTTAACACTACTTCAAATTAATAATTATTAAACAATCTCTCTAATTAGGAACATATTATACATTTTTAAGCTTTAATTATTAAAATGATAATTAATAATGTAGTAGGTCATTTTAGAAAGAAAAAAAGGCACTATTTCATGAGGAAATATATTAGTAATGATATAAGAAAAAAAAAAGAATAATTTTTAGTATGATAAATAAAGTGTCCTTAATTTTTAATAATTTTATTAATCACAAATTGAAAAATACAAATAAATAACATGTTTTAATATCCAGTTTTTTTTTTTTTTTTTTAAGAAATAAAGTTCTATTATTTTTGCAAGATCTTGGGCACATGAATTTAGAAATACTGTTGAATGGGAAGTTTTTTACAAGAAATCCCTGACTACATCTACCGGTGAATATAACATTTTTTTTTCACCCTTAAAAAATGGCCTAGAAGAAACAGAAAGTAATTACAGAATTAATAAAAACTGCAAATAAGTAATTTCATTAGTTAGTAGTACAAATAAATAACAAAACTAACAAACATTATTTGCAGCTTGTTTTGCATTTGTACTTAGAAAAATTACTGTTAATCACCAAAATCTAAACTTTCACACCTGTATGTGTATGATCAGGGGCGTGCCTAGCGGGGGGGTGTTGGGGGTGTAACACCTCCCACACACACACACTTATTTGGAAGAGTTGGTAAAATTTAGAATAGAGTTAGTCGGAAAGTTAAGAACACACCCTGCAAAAAGTCTCCTCTGCCGTCGTCAGTATCATTTCAATTCTCTGTTGCGATCGTCATTGAGTGAATAAATTAGTATTCTTCATCTGCGCTTTTATTTTTAACCGGATTAAGAATCGTTTAATTTTTAAAAATTACAATGAAAAAACAGAACCGATTTAAAATTAAATGTGAGTGTGGAAGCATTTTTAATTATGACTACAGACAACAACACAACAGGAAGTACCATTTGGATGACATTAATAGACAGAAACATCTAAAATATCAGGCTTTGGATGCTGTTGCTAATCCATTTGAAGTAGCGACAAAGCGACTTAAAAGAACTGAAGAACAGACGACATCGAAGAATAAGGTTAGTAAGTACCGATATTCAGTAGTCTAAATTTGTTTACTTTTAACCCTTTCCGGCACAGTGGTCCTACTCCAGGCACACCTAATTTTAATTCCAAACTTGCGTTCGGCACCAAGAATATTTTAATAAAATTTTGCTTATACAGTGAAAGCTTAAACTAAGGAGTTCTTATTTTCTAAAAAACTTACGAAAGCATTCAGAAACTCCGGAATGATGACGCGGCGGCAATAATGAACATCCTTAAGGAAGCTGACAACATCTGCGAGACACATGAAATAAATCAAGATTATGAGTTCGATTTGCAGCACAGGCGACGGAGGCCTCCATCGAAGATCGACGAAAATCCTGAAACTGCAGTTCTATTTATACGAGAGAATTATTTTAAAGCAGAAATTTTGAAGGTGGTAGATCGGCTTACAACTGCATTTGGACACATTCATAAGTTGGTATTTGAGAAAGTTAAACCACTGGACCTGTCTCCTTCCATCTAGGATCAAGTATAGCTCTACCGAGGACATTTCTAAACTATGTCAATTATTCCCTGATGATCTCAAAGATGTAGATAGCTTGGAATGTGAAATTGATCTCATGTCCTCAGAAATAGCTAGTTCTGAATCGGATACAATTGGCGCAGCAGCGCAAAAACTTGTGGGGAAGACTCATTTGTATCCTAACCTTTCTTTAGCCTACAAGTTGGCCTTAATTATTCCAGTAACTGTGGCAAGTAATGAAAGAGGTTTCAGCAGGTTAAAGTTAGTAAAAAATTACTTGCGTACCACCATGTCGGAAGAGCGACTGGACGAACTAATGCTACTAACCTGTGAAACAGACATAACTGACATGTTGGATTTTGACAGTGTAGCTGGAAAATGGGCTATTCTGAAGGATAGGCGGGTGATAATTTAAAAATGTAGAAGGATAATTTTTAGTCTCTAATACTAATATATATCTTATTTTTAGCAAGCAAGATTTGTCTTTTTTATGTATTTTAAAATTTATATACTTACATTACACAACCAGCATGCAGTTTTATTTATAGAAACATAAATTCCGAAGTACTTCAACATTCTTAAATTCTTACTTTTGAGAACTGGTTAATGTACGGTACATCCGTACACATTTCCTTTTAAATCGTAAGCAGAATCCTAATTAATAACAGGATTCTCAACTCTACTTATATAGTAAAAAATTTACACATACTGAATAACAGCATTTAATAACGACTGTGGTTAAGGAGAATGCAGGTGAATACTTAAGACTTTTAGTGATTTTTATAAATTCACAATATTGTAGAACAGTTAACTCGGTCACTGAGGGGGGGGCGGGGGGGCTATCACAAAGCCTTTTTCACCCAGTGTTGCCCGATTGGGGACTTTTTTGTCCCCAGATTGTTGATTGTCACCGATTTTTTGAAATAGAAATATTCGGACTATTTAAAAATAGATTAAAACTCTGAAAAATAAGGTGAATTATACTATTTTTAAAAAGTGGTGACAGTCAAATAATATGAATTAAAAAAGCTCCTAATCTGGCAACACCATTTTCACCACCGATCTTGCAGTCGGCAAAATTCAGTTCACCCCCCCCCCCCCCCCCACTAAAACAGCCTTCGGCACGCCCCTGTGTATGATGACGAAAAAAAAAAATATATATATATATATATGTGTGTGTGTGTGAAAATGAGTTAAACTCATTCATACACACATACAGAATATATATAAGAATAGCCAGTTATATCTGAAATCCTAAAAATATTTATATAGCAGCATTATTATATCTCAGTGGGGATTATTAGCTTTCAATGGTTCATTTTCTTTTCTTTTAAGAAAAGTTTTGCTGCCTTTTCAATTCCTAATTAATTTTTTTATTTAGTATATATAAGTTACAAAGTAAAAAAAAAAAAAAAAACATTTATTCAAACTATACCAAAGAAGATCTTGCTGTGCTTAACATTTTTATACCAATTAGTTCTTTTTCTCCCATGCATTCATTTACAATTTAGCTGTTGAGCAGATGTCACTCTTCAATTCTTCTTTGACTCGGGATTGCTATTAATTTATTATTATAAAAATAGAATGGGAAACTAAGACACTATTTATTCTTTTATTAGCAGAAATTCAATACACTTGCTATATTTATTTTACATAAAATAATGCATAAATTGATTACCCAAAGGAAATTATGTCGTTGCAAATTATATTAGATTTAAATATCATTTTTAAATAAAACTATTTTATATTGGATAAAAGTCGAAATACCTGTAGAAACTTTCAAATTATTTTCATCTTAGATTTAAAAACTTTTTTTGACATTTTAAACATTAAAAAAAATTTTGATTTTAATCAATGATTTTTTTTTTTTAGAAAATCAGTTGATTAAAATCAAGATTTAATCGTTGATTTAAACCAACTGATTAAAATCGTTGACACCCTAGCTTAAATGCTTGTATTAGTAGTACTACTATTTTCTTAAACTGTACTGGGCGACTAAAAATAGATGACATTTCTCAAACCGCTGATAATAAAAGGATACTTCTTCATACAAAAAGTATGCAAATCAAGTACACCTTTCAGATTTGGCATTTATTTAAAAAGGGGGCTGCATGAACATTAAAATACGAAATTTAATTTTTATATGGCTCCTTTTTGTATAACATATATTTATAAAAATAATGACATTATAAAAAAGTCCTAAGGACAATAAAAAGAAATTCTTTTATGGACAGACAAACGTAGTTTTTAAATTTTATGAATTTTCAGTGTTTTCTGGCATTAAAAATGCGCTTTTTTATTTACAAGTACTTAACGAATGTTTTAATAAAATGAATCCATCTTTTATGTAGCACGGCATATTGCAAGTATGATCTCCTAACTACACATTTTCCAACATCCTCTAGAACGAATTTCCCCCACTGTCCTTATTCATGTTTGAAATAGTAATTTGATTAAACTCTTTCTTTGACATAGCGGGATGCAAAAAATGTTTTCAGTCTTTTCAGCGGGAGAGGATTTCACCGTTTATACACTTAGCTATTTTATTAATATCAGAGAAAAAATATTTCTATCATGGTGCACACTTGAATTCCTATGTAAGTTTCACTGAAGTAAATGAGTTCATACATATGCTTGCACTAACCCTACCTTTAAAAGTCAAACTCTTCCCTTAAAGCTATCCTAAAAGAAATATGTTTCTCCACTCACCAACACGAACTCTCTGACACATTTGCAGACTAACTTGTATAAGTAAATATCCTGAAATTTGTAGACATGACTTCTGAAGTAATTTAGAATCGAATAGCATTTTTCATTAATAATAATATATATATATTATGTATATAGATATAATATATACATTATATATATATATATATTATGTATATATTATATCTTCACTTATAACTGATCCTGACCTGAAGCATGATGAAAATTGTCTCAAAATGCTTTTGCAGCATTTTCTGAAAGATCCCTTAAAGCAGTGGTTCTCAACCTTTTTTTGGCCGGGCCCCACCAAAGCATCTCTAAAATAGGGATGCAACGGATATCCGGCAAATATCCGATATCCGGCTGATTTTTCAATATCCGAAATATCGTCGGATATCCGAATCATAATCACCGGATATCCGACTTCTCTGCCGGATACCCGGCAGAGTGCAGCAAAGCAAATATATAAGGATAACAGAAATCGTTTGACCCCAAACAATACCGAACAATTTTGTTTATAATGTAAAATGTGAAAGTAAGTTCACTATTCATGAGTAAAAGGTAATTCTCAAAAGTTTAAAGAATTGCCAGCTTTCCTAACATTGATATTTGAACTCTTTATAATAAATTTAAGAATTTACGTTTACTTCTTTTAGAAAATTGTACCTTTACTTTCAGAGTGTAAAACAAAATTTGAAGTTGTTTATTAAATTATGACTTTATTAATTTCTTTCTTTCTTTTAAGTTTAACAATTAAACAGGCCTATTTTTAGAAGAAAGTATTGTAATAGAATTTTTTTCGATTTCTGGTTTTCGACGGATTTAGATGTTTTAGGGGTCAGATATCCCAAAACATGTTTATACAAAATGTCTGTCTGTCCGTGTGTCGCCATCGTACCATCGAAAAATGAATGAAGTTATGCATAGAATTGAACCATTTTTTTGTGAATGTTTTTGGCTACAGCCAGGCGGCCCTCCTTCAATATGGAAACATTTCACTGGAAGGGGGGAGGGGGGGGCACGGTAATCACGATTTTTGTGCCATTTTTGTTATTGTACCATCAAAAAGTGTATGAAGTTATCCATATAATTGAACAAAATTTTTTGTATTTGTTTTTGGCTATGTCCAGCAGGTTCTCCTTAAATTTGAAATATTCCACCAGGATGGGGATATTTCCAATAATAGCGATTTTTGCCATCGTAATGAAGTTATGCATAGAATTGAACCAATTTTTTTGTGAATGTTTTTGGCTATAGCCAGGCGGCCCTTCTTCAATATGGAAACATTCCACTGGAAGGGTGGGGGGGGGGGGGGGTAATAGCGATTTTTGTGCCACTTTCATTCTTGTACCATCGAAAAGTGTATGAAGCAGGGTTCGCACAGACTCCTTAGACTCCTTAGAAATGAAAACGTTCCCAAGTAGTACTTAGAACTACTTAGATAAGCAAACCACTACTTAGAAACTCCTTATATTCTATTGCGGCTTCGGACGCAAGCGATAATTGCTGCCGAGGAAGAAAAAAATTGTGATTGAAAAACGCACGTCATTTATGCACATCATTCATCTGAAGCACAACATTGATTGGGTAGGGTAATGTTAATAGCAGGGCTCCCACTAGGTCCGTTTTTCAATTATTAGGTCCGTAAAGTCCGTTTTTCGACACTGTTAGCCGACTTTTATTTTGAATTTTATCGATGTTTGGCATTTAGCCAAGAATCTCGGAAAAATCGCGTTTTTCGCAAATATGTTCCAAAAAATACCTTCAATCGATCGCGGAAAAAATTCTTAAATTTTGTCAAAGGATCGTGAAAAAACGCGAATTTCTTAAAAGACAGCGAAAAAACGCGAATTTGCTCAAAGGATCACGAAAAAACGCGAATTCCGTTAAAGATCGAGGGAAAAAAAACAGATTTCCTCAAAAGATCGCATAAAACGCGAATTTCCTCAAAAAATCGGGAAAAACACACGGTTTCCATCAAAAGATCGCGAAAACGTTCGTTTCGTCAAACGATCGAAATAAAACACGAATTCCATTAGGAGATCGCGGAAAACGCGAATTTCTCCAGAAGATCGCGGAAAACGCGAATTTCTCCAGAAGATCGCGAAAAACACGCGAATTTCCTCAAAAGATCGCGAAAAACACGCGAATTTCCTCTAAGGGACGTGAAAAACACGCGAATTTCCTCAAAGGAACGCGAAAAGCACGCAAATTTCGTCAAAGGATTGCGAAATACACGCAAATTTCGTCAAAGGATCGCGAAATACAAATTCTTGTATGTTGCATTTAGCATTCTTTTTTTTTTGCCTTTTAAAATTCTCTTTAAGATGTATCATGTATGTGATATACATAATAAGTGTTTGGGGTTTGTCTAATCTCTATTTATATGACCTAGGGGTGATTCTAATCCGAATTTTCCGAAAATGTAAGGCATTCATTTCTGAAAATTTTAAAAAATCGGTCACCAATCCAAAAATTCGGACATATGGTCGCCGAAAAAAAATATTTGTCCATCGTTTGCAGAAAAATCGCCAATTTCGTCAAAAGGTCGCGAAAAAACGGCAAATTTCGTCAAAAGGTCGCGAAAAAACGGCAAATTTCGTCAAAAGGTCGCGAAAAAACGACAAATTTCGTCAAAAGGTCGCGAAAAAAACGGCAAATTTCGTCAAAAAGTCGCGAAAAAACGGCCAATTTCGTCAAAAAGTCGCGAAAAAACGGCAAATTTCGTCAAAAAGTCGCGAAAAAACGGCAAATTTCGTCAAAAGATCGCGAAAAAACGGCAGATTTCGGCAAAAGATCGCGAAAAAACGGCAAATTTCGTCAAAAGATCGCGAAAAAACGGCAAATTTCGTCAAAAGATTGCGAAAAAACGACAAATTTCGTCAAAAGATCGCGAAAAAACGACAAATTTCGTCAAAAGATCGCGAAAAAACGGCAAATTTCGTCAAAAATTCGCGAAAAAACGGCAAATTTTGTCAAAAATTCGCGAAAAAACCACAAATTTCGTCAAAAGATCGCGAAAAATCGACAAATTTCGTAAAAAGATCGTGAAAAAACAAATTTCGTCAAAAGCTCGCGAAAACCCCCACAAATTATGTCAAAAGATCGCGAAAAAACGCTAATATCGTCAAAGAATCACGGAGAAAACGCATAGCTAGTGTCGGGAGTTGATTTCCCTCCCCCCCCCCCCCTTCTCTCGGGTAACTTTACAGAAAATTTGCTGTGAATTTCAGAATATTTTTTTTTTACTCAGAATCACCCCAGTAGATTGTCGATTTTATATTTAAACTTACGAAATCATTAAGCAATATATTGTGAATACTGTGCGATTTCAGCACTAACAATTAGATTCTGATAGAGTAAAATTTGTTTTTGAAATGTTTTTCTCTCCAAATTGGGTATTAAAAATTGGAGTGTGCATACCACATAACGATGCAGCACAAAACAACATCGACAACAAAAAAAAAATGGCAAATCCTTAAAATTTTTTCGACTCCTTGGATTTTTTGGGTACTCCTTGGATTTTTTCTTCCCAACTCTGTATGAACCCTGATGAAGTTATGTATAGAATTGAACCAATTTTTCGGGTGGTACGTTTTTGGCTATGGCCAGCAGGTCCTCCTTCAATTTGAAAATATTTTGCTGGAAAGGGGCGCTATAATACAGATTTTTGTGTTATTTTCATTATTTTACCATTGAAAAGTGTATGAAGTTAAGCATAGAATTGAACCAATTTTGTGGTGTATATTTTTGACTATGGCCAGCAGTTTCTCCTTGAATTTGGAAATATTCTGCCAGAAGGTGGCACTGTAACAGAGATTTTTGTAAAATTTTCTCGATTTTTCGCAGTTTTTTATTTTTTTATTTTTTTTATTTTATTTTTTTTTTTTTTGTACTGTATATTGGCGGCTCATGAAGCAAAGGGAACTTCGCATCCTGCAAAGCTGGCTATTCACAAACAGCTGATGTACAACAGAATAACGAATTTTTTTTTTTTTTTTTTAATAAATATCATGATTGAGATTAACTTATTCTTATTCTGATTAATTGACTGAAGCAGAAATTTTAAACCAAAATCAAAGTTGGTATAATATTGAACTAATAATACTGATGTATTAACATTTGGAACTACTTTTTGAAATATTAAGATGTATGAGATAGAAGAAAGTTTTGTGATTGGCAAATCCAACTAGTTGTTTTTGTAACTTCATTATAAATATTTAAAATTAAAAGTAATTTTCTTTTTACTTTTAAATATAAAAATAATTTAACTTAAAATAAAACTAAACGTGACTTAGAGCAAAAACAATATTAAATAATTAAAACAGAAAAAGGGCATCAACTAAACCTATGTTTGGAGAAAATAACTCTTTAATCATGGTTATATTAGTAGATATTTTATGTTTAAATTATAAAAAGAAAGTATGTAGTATTTCTTTGTGAAAATACTCTACAATTATACACATATTAATTGGTTAAAATTTGTTGTACAAATTATCAACATTTCATCGTACAAATTAATTATTAGCAATTATCGATAGAGTGAATCCCATATTCAAATCCAGTAGCAATTATCAGCATTTCATTGTACAAATAAACAGAATATTTTAATGTTTAAATTACATTTTTTATGCAATATCTAGACACACGGCAGTGTGTCAGCCAAGTTCGCCTGACATAGCCGTGTGCTATTTACACGAACCATTTCAAGCTGTTTTCGTCAAATTTCAATGCTCTACTACTGAAAATCTATGAGACCTACGTGCTTGTTATACGACATGTGCAATAAGGCCACCCTAATTACCTAAAATCCAAAATTTTATAAATAACGCATAATTAGTTTCCGAGATAATGACATTTGAAAATGTCTGATAATCGATAATTTTACCACTGACTGACTGACTCACTCATCAAAAAGATCTCGTATATCTACTGCAGCTACAGACTTCAAATTTGGTGCGAAGTTTGTTTACACTATAAAACTAAGGAAAAAAATAAAAAAATTGTGAAAATCGATGAATTACCCACCTGGGGGTGCCCATTTTTACTTTAACATTACGTCTATTAGGCGAAATTTTAATTTGCCGTAGGAGGGGACCCTGTTCTGTCGCCAAATACCGCCAAGTTTCTCGCCAACATGGCGATATATCGCCAAATTTGGCGACCAAAATTAGTCGCCAAAAGTGACGCCACCTTGGCGATATCGCTAATATTTCGCCAAATTCCCATAGACTTCTATTGTAAACCTATCTACTTACTGGGGGTTTATCAGGGTTTACTTGCTTACAGAAAATCAACAAATTGAGATATTCTGTCCGTCACAGAGCCCGTTCTCAGAAACTATACATGTTGGATACTTGAAATTTTGCATACTTATAGCTGAACGCCACACATCATACGACAAATCATAAAATTTTGATAAAGTCGTACATTTAACCCTTTGGCTCCCACATGTGTATTTTAAACAATTCTTTCTAAGTGAGCCCCTAATTAGGTTGGAGGCGCGAAATTTTACAGATTTATAGCTGAACACTTCACATCAAACGACAAATCATAAAATTTTGAAAAAGTCGTACATTTAACCCTTTGAACTCCCACATGTGTATTTCAAAAAAATACTTTATAAGTGAGCCCTAATTAGGTTGGAGGCATGAAATTTTGAATACTTATAGCTCAACACCTCACATCAAATGACAAACCATAACAGTTTGAAAAAGTCGTACATTTAACCCTTTGGGCTCCCACATATGTATTTTAAACAATTCTTTCTATGTGAGCCTCTAACAAGGTTGGAGGCGTGAAATTTTGCATACTTATAGCTGAACACCTCAAATCAAATGACAAATCATAAAATTTTGAAAAAGTTGTAAATTTAACCCTTTGGGGTCTCACATGTGTATTTTAAACAATCCTTTCTAAGTGAGCCCCTAATTGGGTTGGAGGCGTAAAATTGTACATACTTATAGCTGAACACCGCACATCAAACGAAAATCTATAAAATTTTGAAAAAGTCGTACATTCAACCCTTTGGGCTCCCACATGTGTATTTTAAACAATTCTTTCTAAGTGAGCCCCTAATTAGGTTGGAGGCATGGAATTTTGCAAACTTATAGCTGAGCACCTCACATCAAACAAGAAATCATAAAATTTTGAAAAAGTCGTGCATTTAACCCTTTGGGCTCTCACATGTGTATTTTAAATAATATTTTCTAAGTGAGCCCTAATTATGTTGGAGGCGTGAAAATTTGCATACTTATAGCTGAACACACACATCAAATGACAAATCATAAAATTTTGAAAAAGTCGTACATTTAACCCTTTGGGCTTCCACATGCGTATTTTAAGCAATTCTTTCTAACTGAGCCCGTTATTAAATTGCAGATTTGAAATTTTGCATACTTATAGCAGAACACCTGAGGCCAGGTTACAAATCATAAAATCTTGAAAAAGTCTTACGCTTAACCCTCTGGGCTTCCACATATGTATTTTAAGCAATTGTCTTTACAGAACTTGGCTGCCTTTTTTCACAGCTATGTTTTTGTTAGATTATTAATATACATTACAGGCTTGAATGGCAGATACAGGGCTTGAATTTCGAAGTGGGATGGCAGGATTCGTGCCCTATTGTGAGCGGGCGGCTCCTGTTTCCAAAAAACCATTTTCCGAAAATGTTTCTTTGTAAAACGACGAGCAAGTCTCAGGACCGACTGACAAATTTCGTGATATTTTCTACTATCGATGGGCAGATTTCACAATTTCTTCTTACGACAGATTGACAAAATTCATGGTTATTTTTCTGCATCTGACTGAAAAATTTTGCGCTTTTTCTCCACGACCGACTGATGAATTTCACAATTTTTTTCTAGAGACTGATCGGTGAATTTCATAATTTTTTTTTTCTCGAGACCAATTGATAAATAAAGCAATTTTATTCTGTGACCGATTGGCAAATTTCCGTGTTTGTTCTTGCGACATACTGATGAAAGTAACGATTGCTTTTCTGCATCCGATTGAAAATTTTCGCGTTTTTTCTCTGCGACCGGCTGAGGAATTTCACGATGTTTGCTCGTGACAGATCGATTGACGAATTTTCTGATATTTTCCCGCTGCCGATTTCCCCTGCACTTCAGTTTTCTTCTTGCAACCGGTCGACATTTTTTTTAATTTATTGTCACCATGATTGACGAAATTGGCGATATTTTTTTTAATGACCGATTTATGTATTTTGCAATGTTTTCTCCCTATGCCCAAAATAGGAAATAACTAAAAGGGCAGCAATGGCCACTGGAGACTTAGCCCTACCAAATTGGCCAATAGTAAGCGCTCAACAAAATGAGATTACACTTGTGGTGCACATGAAGAAAAAAAAATGGTTGAACTTAAAAAAACATGTTTAGAAATAACAAACTAGTTGATTCTTTCAATTCACAGATTAGGACATAGCTTTTTGAAATCAATCTTTTATCGTGTAATAGAAAAGATCAATGACTATTTCCTTTTCAAACTTTGGATATGGATTTAAAATTCCAATGCATAGAACATAGTTCAATTAACGAAAATACCAGGGACTACAGTTTTGACTATAATTCCATTAAAGATATAATAAAACAAGTTTGTTCAGAATTGACATGCAATCACCGTGGGATATTGACAATAGAATCACCGATATGCACTATTCATGCATTTTTAACTTACTGTTAAAAATTAATGCACATCAGATTTTGCAAAGTTTTCTAAAATTTTTTAACAGCACATAACCATGCGTTTCCGATAATTTCTAAAGTTATAAAAGTTGGTCTGTGCTGTTTGTCACAAGTGTAACTTGTGAAAGAGGCTAAATCACACAAAATGGAATAAAATCTAAATTAAGAAATTCATTTAGGAACCCAATTGTTAATTGTCCATAACATTAGGTGAAAGTTGAAAGATAGACATGGTATATATAAAACTTGATTCTGTTCCTTTGTTTTAATAAAAATAAACATTTTGGATAATTATCTTGAGTTGTTGATTTAAATTATTTTAATGGTATTTTGTCATGTCTGTATAAATGTAATTCTTTAAGTGGCACATTAAAAAAAAAGGGGTTAAAAGATTTTTTTTTCCCCTTTCTAACAGTTCAACTCCCCTGCATTTTTAAATGTTGGATGGGAAACTCCCCTCCTGGGGGAAAACTTGAATTTCAAGCCCTGATATTCAAAGAGATATAGTTTTTGTAAATTATATTTCAATACATTTAAAATGTTTTAATGATGTGTGAAACATGCTTGTAATTTATTGTTCTGAGATGGCGTTATATAAAGAAATAATTCACCATATAACTAAAAACATATCTAGTGCCGGATATCCGATCGGATATCCGGCCGGATATCCGAATCCGGCAGGCAAAGGAGCTTCGGATATCCGATATCCGGCAAAATTAATATCCGGTGCATCCCTACTCTAAAATCATAATGTCCCCCCTCCCTTCCATGTCATATAAAAATTGTCACATAAAAAATAAACTTCCATTTTCCGAGATGGGTCTGAAAATAGCATTAACTCTGTTAAGTGATTTCACATTCTTTAATTTATCAAAACCATATATATATATATATATATTACAAGTATGCTTTTAACCTAACTTCATGAATGCAGTGATGCCATGGGTCTTCGCATTTACGTCTACAAAAGTTTTGTTGTTTTTTGGCAACTTACCTCAAATTTAAAAGTGAAAAATAGTCTACATTTTTATTTTCGTAAAATTTCTTGAAATCTCTTTCATATTTTGTATTACATCTGATAGAATTGGTACATTTTATAATGGATTTTAATACTCCATTAAGACTAAGTGATATTTGATTATCGCCACAACTGTATGGATAACACAATTCACAAGTAACATTTCCAGATTTGCGCTTTTATCCATTTTAAGTTACTATTTTTCTTTCCTCTCATAACATACTCCTTTGATAGCGGGCTTTTTTCTGCATTATAATTATTTGGGCACCATGTTTCCTCCAATTTAAAATTTTAAAATGCATATGTAATATTCTGTAATGTGGTCTGCAGTAGAGCCATAAGAAGTTTACTTCCAACCCTTTCCTTCCGTGACGCACACAGGGTTTTATTAATTTCATAAATGTAGCACCTCATTTAGATCATTCAAAATATTTTTTAGATTAAACATGTCCAAATAGTCAATTTTAGATATATCCTACAAAATTCCATATGTAAAATTTTCCTCCCTGGGTATATTACACTATGAATAGATGTACAAGTTTTTTTTTTTAAATAAGTAGTAAAAAAAGGTGTAATTTACTAAAATAATATTAAAACCAGAGAAATTAAAATGATGTTTGAACTTGACTTTGACTTTGATGGGGAAACTTTTAGAGTGCCGGAGGACCAAAAATCCCATATCTCTAGTGAAAAATGAGCCGAAAAAAGGAAAAACTTAAAAATTTAGAAGCCATAAAATGGCGGAGGGGGGATGTTTGAACATATAAAAGGTGTCAAATTATACAAAAAAACTCACATAATTATTCCGGTGTCAGTGTGTTTTTGAACTTTTAAATGTGATCATTTCGAAAATTTATTGCCCCCCCTGAAAAGTCATATTGCCCCCCTGTGGGGTGTACGCCCCACGTTGGGAACCACTGCCTTAAAGCAATAAATGGAAAGTGCTGAATAATAATAACTATGAATTTAGGAAGAAAAATTAATTCCCGAATACACAGGGAATAACTTTGAGAGAAAATTGATTATATGCCTTTTATGATAAAGGATCGCAGGGGGCAGGTTGTGTTTTTGGCTCCTGTGTGTTTGTTTTTGGCAGTTTTGGCTTTTAAAGTTTGGTTTTTAAAGTTTAAGCAGTTTTGGCAATGTTGGGGTCACCAATAAATTTTTCTTTGCTGCAAATTGCCATACATAAATCTGCATCTGGAGTAATGCATATTGATCAGTAAAGGACTGAATAAAACTTTTTTCATAATGCATTATAAAATATTGCTGTGGTGTTGACAAAACTGCTTTTATCTTTGTCGAGATAACAGTTCTTTGCTGCATCAAGCAAAGGGGGTTGTTGATTAACTATCATTCTAATTTTATTTATTAGCTAACTAGCTGGGTCATGAATACTCGCAATCAAGGACATTTGCCCGTCTTTTGAATTTCAACCAGATTATCTTTTGTTTCTATGATTTTAAAAAGACAGTAGCATTTATTCTTCTCAGGTGATTAAGTTTATTAACATTAAAGTACATTAATATTAAACAAGTGGGTAAGTGTGATCACAGATCGCACAGAGGGTTTCGTTTAATATTCCTTTCAAAACACTTTATCTTTTTGAAAAATCTATTACTTCCACATTTCGCAACCAGGGGGCGCACTCGATTCTAAACAAACCTCTATCCGAACGAAATCCCGTTTTACATACTATCTGCAGATCAGGGGCGTCGCCATGGGGGGGAGCCCCCCCCCCCCCCCCAATATATGTGAAGTTGGGAAAATCGAGCTTAGAGTTGGGAAATTCTAGATTTTTGAGACATTTTCTTTTTTAAAAGTAATAGTAAAAAAATTACGAAATTTGTATTGTTTTGGTGATTATTTTTAGTACTGCAACAGTAGACAAGTTAAATTATCAAAAGAAATACAAAAATAAATCAGCCACACTCAATCTATCATTGTATTTTTCAGTTCTACAAAAATATTGTACATCTACCAGACCTAAATTTCTCTACTCCTGTCCATCAATAACTGACTAACCAGTTCCTTTATTTCCCCCAAAACTTTGTTCCTTTCTCAAAAATTTCACCCTACCCTCTCCTTCTCCTCCCAAAATGGAATCCAGCTATTTTAATCCAAAGGGATTGCAGCTTATTTCGAAAATTGGAGATCACTTGTAGCACAACAGAAAGGAATGTAGTAACCTACTTGAAACACAGCTATGGGCAAGAAGATTTGAAGAGTTTTCACTACTTTTTTGACTAGTTTTGCGATTTTTGGACAATATTTTACTCATTCTTGTGATTTTCTTGCCGCAAAAATTAGTTAACCATTCGCTGTGAATTAAAAAGCGTTATATGAGCAAATGCAGATCTAAGAAATCGTTAGTTTAGATAAATTTGTCACATTTTACTTTTATTTGTGTGCGGAAATATATATCAGTCCTGTTCGTTTATATTAATATGTGTTTATAAAATTTTAAACCAAAAGTCCAGTGTTCTGTGTTTAAAGGTGTTCCAAAAAGTTACTATAAATCTAAGCACGAAAAAACCCTTCATAATAGGAAAAGAGTTTTCGTGCAAGAGCATCTAAAAATCCATTCGAGGATGAAAAAGATAAAAAAAATGGATGATTTTAATTTGGAACAGAAATGTGACCATGAAAGCAGTCCATCAATTGAAGAAAAAATCGACATGCACTGTAACTGTAACATTGTCACGTTGCACTTGAATAAAATTTTGAAGAAATAAAGATTTCCTTACAGACAAGCTCACAAACAATTATGAATATTAGGATGGGACTGGAGAAGCTGAGTTCCGAAAGCACCGTAGGAAAAAGGTTTCACCAAAGGCAATAAATAAAAATAATAGCACAGCAATGGACATTGATACACATAAGTTTTACAGTAAAAAGGAGATATAAGCATAGCATTTTTCAAACAAATCATTGAATTTTGGCACCCAGCCTCTTAGATGTCTGCAACCAAAATTCCTTACTCAAAGTGCACAAAAGCGATAGCTTTGGACAGTATAGACCCAAGCCTAATAAGGATCTATTTATGTGGAAGTGCTACTTATGTGGAATATGAAGTTTGACTAAATTCCGTGCATTAGTTTTTGAGATACAGCTATCGCAAAATCGTGGAAAATGTTGCATAGCAGCGCCACCTGCTATATGATATACATAAAAAACTAATCTGCATCAAATTATGTCAAGGTTTAACAGACTATGGCGTTTGATCAAATTCCGTGCAATAGTTTTTGAGATATAATTATCGCTAAAATCATGTAAATCGTGAAAAATGCCGCATAGTCCTGTTGGACGATTTACACCAAAAACAAATCAGCACCAATTTTTATCAAGGTACAGTCAAACCCCGTTAACACGAACTGTTTCCGATTGCCTCGTCCAGTTGTATGCAATGTAGTTAAGTTCCGATAACACGAACTACTTTTAATACGAACAAAAAAAGTTTCCCCTTGAGTGTTCGCATTAACGAGGTTCGACTGTATAAGTGAATCTCTAAAGTTTTATCAAATTTCGCACATTAGTTCTTGTGTTAGAGCGCCCACAAAATTTGTATCACATATAGACAGACAGATATTTTCTAAAAACAGTCGAATCGTGTCCAGGACTTACTAAAACGCATAAATCAGTCTAAAACCGGAAGTCAAATTTTTTCATGAATCCAATACTTTCTTCTTGTAAAAATAGAAGAAAGTAAAAAGCGTATTTATTTTTGTTTAGTAAACAAACCCATAATTAGAATTTTTATGTTTTCAGTTTCAGAATTTTTCTTTGGAAATTAATTTTTTATGCAAAAGTATCATTAAAATTATTACACACGTTGTGCATATCATTTTAGTCGAAAATTAGAGCAATTTGTTTCAAGTTGGGAAATTTTCGAATTTCCCCCCCCCCCCGAAAAAATATCTGTGGCTACGCCCCTGCTGCAAATATATTAGTCGAGGGGATTGGGCCCATAGCACCTAAGATCAGTAGGCGCACCTGGCGGTAAAAAATGGAACTAAAATATGTAAGGCTATGGTGCACAATATGAAAGAAGGGTCAAAGGGGTGTCGGCAAAAGTTGGAAAATTTCTCCCCTGGTTAAAAGGGCGGATGTTAGAAAAATTACTTAAAATACACAAGCTAGAGCCCGGAGAGGTAAATAATATAAGACTTTTTGAAGATTTTATGATTTGTCGTGTGGTCTGAGGTATTCAGCTATACGTATGCAAAATTTCATGTCTCCAACTTAATTAGGGGCTCTCTTAGAAAGAATTGCTTCAAATACATATGTGGTAGCTCAAAGGGTTAAACGTAAGACATTTTCAAGATTTTATGATTTGTTGCTTGGCCTCAGGTATTCTGCTATAAGTATGCAAAATTTAAAATATCCAATTTAATTAGGGGCTCAGTTAGAAAGAATTGCTTAAAATACACGAGCTGGAGTTGAAAGGGTTAAACATAAAACTTTTTCAAAATTTATTATTTGACGTGTAATCTGGGATGTTGAGCTATAAGTATGCAAAATTTCACGCCTCCAACCTAAATAGGGGCTCACTTAGAAAGAATTGTTTAAAATACACATGTGGGAGCCCAAAGGGTTAAACGTACGACATTTTCAAAATTTTATGATTTGTCGTTTGATGTGAGGTGTTCAGCTATAAAAATGCAAAATTTCACGCTTCCAACTTAATTAGAGGCTCACTTAGAAATAATTGTTTAAAATAAACATGCAGGAGCCCAAAGGGTTAAATGTACGACTTTTTCAAAATTTTATCATTTGTCGTATGATGTGTGGTGTTCAGCTATAAGTATGCAGAATTTCACGCCTCCAAACTAATTAGGAGCTCACCTTAGAAAGAATTGTTTAAAATACACATGCGGGACCCCAAAGGGTTAAATGTACGACTTTTTCAAAATTTTATCACTTGTTGTTTGATGTGAGGTGTCCAGCTATAAGTATGCAAAATTTCACGCATCCAACATAATTAGGGGATCACTTAGAAAGAATTGTTTAAAATACACATGTGGGAGCCCAAAGGGTTAAATGTACGACTTTTTCAAAATTTTATGATTTGTCATATGATGTGAGGTGTTCAGCCATAAGTACCGAAAATTCCATGTCTTCAACATAATTAAGGGCTCACTTAGAAAGATTTGTTTAAAATACACATGTGGGAGCCCAAAGGGTTAAATGTACGACTTTTTCCAAAATTTTATCACTTGTTGTTTGCTGTGAGGTGTCCAGCTATAAGTACCCGAAATTTCATGTCTCCAACATAATTAGGGGCTCACTTAGAAAGAATTGTTTAAAATACACATGTGGGAGTTACCGACATTTATTCTTCTGCGAGTTAAACCGATTAATTAAATAATAATTAATATTTCAGCTTGTAATTAAGATAGGACTTAGAAATAGGTATCAATAAAATCAGCGAGAAATTTGACATCGGGATGCCATAAAATTTAATATTTAAAAAGTTAAAATTTCGTATTAAAATATGCTATTAAGAAAAACCGCAGCGTCGTCATGTCTACCTGCTTTGAAATCTTTTGAATTGAAATCTTTTTTCCTTGTCTTTCCAATTAAAGAAAATAAATTTTTATCGATCGATTTTTAGTGGATATTTTAACTTATACACATCGCAGAAATGTGAACTTTATACCAAATGAAAGTAGATTTTTTTCTGCGTCTGTCTATTTCATTTACAAATTTCTCGGACCAATATTTTCTGATATGCGATTTCGATTTAAAATGCCCACTTCATTTTTGCGGCTTAATTTCCTCCGTGGTAACCATGCATCGGCTGTTTTTACTGGCAACCCTTAGGAGAAACACTGATGATTTGGAGAAAGTTCATTTGAATCTGCGTTAAAAAGGTGGATTGGTTAATTTTAGAAGTTAATTAGCCCGTAATTCAGTTAATTACCAACTTTTTCAAAATTTTATGATTTGTTGTTTGATGTGAGGTATTCAGCTATAAGTACCCAAAATTTCAAATCTCTAACATGTATAGTTTCTGAGAACGGGCTCTGTGACGGACAGACAGACAGACAAAGGAGTGAGACGAATAGGGTTTCGTCAGATGAACGAAACCCTAAAAAAGGAACTAATACCCCATTCAGACAGTTATTTAAAATATTTTAGGCCACCATTTTGAAGGTGGTACACCCCCGGAATTGGAGCACATGTTCAGATCGCAAAATTCATCTAAGATAACTCATTGAATGCCACTGTGCCTGAGATCTGAATAAATGAAAAGTGTGTGCATGCACATGCATTAAAATCAGTTTGAATAGCCAATCATTTAAAACACAGCTCCAAATCCAATCAGAGTGAATGGTAGTGGCTGTATGTAGCCATAGAAAGTTCAAACACACTGAGAAAGTTTGAGGAACTCTCTTGGTGAGTTGCACCATCTGGACAAAGTATAAGGATTTTTCATTATCCCAATCCCCATGGGAGACAACTTTTAACTTTGATTTCTTTTACATGCTTTTATGTTTAAAGGCAACCTTAAACTGGGGATTTGGAAGAATGATAAAAAAAATTCAGTTCTTTGAATAAAGCCAGTAGAAGTTTATTTTCAGATTTTTAATATGTGTTACTACATTTCTGCATTGTTTTTATGCTAATATGTTAAAAATTGCCTTGCATACCAGATTCTGACAAAAAATTATTAGTTTCTTCCATGTTTACATTTTCATTCGAAAAAACTGCAGCCTTACCCTTAGCAGATATTTTTTAATAAAGTTATTTTCAAAACCAGTTCCAACAGAGAAAGTACCTTTGTTAAAAAATTCTGCAACCAAAATCGAAGAAGTAAAAAGGACCCTATTAAAGATCAACTTCAACTATTGTATGAAAAAAAAAATAAGTTCAAAATATTCACATTCAAACGAGAAATTTGAAAAGAACCCATCCATACATTTAACATTCGATTGGGAGTATCTTTGCAACTGAAGAGTCCCTTAAAGCTGCCAATACTCTACCAACTGAGCTATTTCTGACAAATTTGTTGACAATATTTTGATAATGACATTTGATCTGCTATTTGAAACAGTTCAACAGAATAAATTTCAAATAATGGAATTCCAAGTAAATATTGGATATGTAGGTACATTTTACTAATTCAGCACAGTTATTCTAATTGGTAAATAAATAATAGGAATTGTAATTTTCTAGCTTAATGGAAAAGTGTTCAGGCTGAAATGTAAACCCAAGACCTTGACTTAAGCTGCCAGTGCTCTACCAACTGAGTTATGCTGGACAAATACGGTGGACACAATTCACTCAGGCAACCTTTTGATAGTAACACCTGGTCTGTTATCTGACACAGTGCAACAGAATAAATTGTAGGTAATGAAACTCCAAGTAAATGTTTGATACTTGATTACACTTTATTAATTCAATGCAATTATTCAAATTGGTAGATAAATCACTGGAGTTGTAATTTTCCCACTGAGTGAAAAGTGTCTATGCAGAAATTTCTATCAATTAGAAAAATTGCATCGAATTAATAAAGTGTAATTACATATCCAACATTTATGTGAGGTCCATTATCTGCTATTTATTCTGTTTAACTGTCTCAGATACATACCAGATGTTATTATTGAAAGGTTGTCGGAGTGAATTGTGTCCACGTATTTGTCCAAGATAGCCCATGTGGTATAGCATTGGCAACTTAAGCCAAGGACCTGAGTTTAAATCCTGGTCTAGACACTTTTTCATTCAGAATAAAGCTACAACTCTTATGATTTATTTATCAAATAGAATAATAGTCCGAAAATAACGTTTATTTGGAGTCCCATATTACCAGCGATTTATTCTTTTGAACTGTTTCTGACAACAGACCAGATATCACTATCAAAAGTTTGTCTGAGTGAATTGTGTCTACCGGATTTGCCCAGTGTAGCTCAAGTTTGTAGAGCGTTGTGAGCGAATGAGCTGGTTGAAATCACCTGAACATTTTTTCACTCAGCCGGAAAATTATGACTTAGTATTTACAAATTAGTGTAATTGTGCTGAATTAAATGAAATGTAATTATGTATCCAATGTTTATGTGAAGTCCCATTACCTGTGATTTATTTTGTTGAACTCTTTCCAATAAAGACCAGATGCCATTATCAAAAACTTATCTAAGTGAATTGTGTCCACCGGATTTGACCAGGATAGTTCAGTTGGTAGAACACTGGCAGCTTAGGCCCTGGGTTCATATCTAAGCCTGGTTACTTTTTCACTCAGTTGGAAAATTAGAACTCTTATCACTATGTATAAAATTTGGTCATGTTGCATTAATTAGAGCCCAAGCTGGTGACAGCAACATAAATGACTACGTCATCGAGTTACGAGATGAAATCATGGTGTATGACAAGATTATTAGGGGTAGATGAAGGAATGACTGGTGTGCCTCGGCATTTCTTGGTACGATATGAGCAGCAGCGGGCGCCAACTCGTCATTTTGGCGTCGATATCACGTCATCGAGTTACGAGATGAAATTGGTGTCAAATTAAAGGTAAAAAAAGCGTTTAAAAAATATTTTGGTCTGCCTGCGAATATCCTGGTAGAAACCGCCGGCAAACTAAAATTTATAACAAAACAGGCGTCATAATGTACAATTCAAACCCAATAAACATAATATTTTACATTACATTGCACTATATATTACTTCACCATCAAATTTTAAGACGAATTAGTGATTTAGAAAAAGCTTATTAACAGTACGCGAAAAAATAACTGATTCGGCATAACTTGGTACAATCTGAGAAGTTTGGGGCGCCAATTCCCCATTTTGTCGGTACTATCATGTCATGGAGTTGCGGTATGAAATTCTGACATATTATAGATATCGATTAATACAATAAGAATATTTTTAGTCTGCCTCGTCATATCCTGGTACGAGACTAGCAGAACGAGGCGCCAACTCTCAATTTTGGCGGTATTATCACGGCATCGAGTAACGGCATGAAATTTTGGCATGGCATATTATAGATATCGATTAGTACAATAAGAATATTTCAGTCTCGTCATATCCTGGTACGAGATTAGCAGAACGGGGCGCCAACTCTCAATTTTGGCGGATTTATCACGGTATTCGAGTTAAGGCATGAAATTTTGACGTATTATAGATATCTATTAATACAATAAGAATATTTCAGTTTGTCTCATCATATCTTAGTACGACCTGAGCAGAGCGGGCGCCAACTCTTAATTTTGGCGGTATTATCATGTCTTCGAGTTACGGTCTGAAAATTTCCTACATTAAAGTTTCCGATTACTACAATAAGAATATTTCTGTCTGCCTCGTGATATCTTGGTACGAGAAGAGTAGAGCGGGGTCGCCAATTCTCAATTTTCGCGGTATTATCACGGCATTGAGTAACGGCATGAAATTTTGGCATGGCATATTATAGATATCGATTACTACAATAAGAATATTTCAGTCTGCCTCGTGATATCTTGGTACGAGAAGAGTAGAGCGAGGGCGCCAATTCTAATTTCGGCAGTATTACCACGCCATCGAGTTACTGCATGAAATTTTGGTCTTTTTTAGATATTGATTAGTACAATAAGACTATTTCAGTCTACCTCGTGATATCTTGGTACAAGATGAGTAGAGCGGGGCGCCAAATTCTTAATTTTGAGGATATTATCACGCCATCGAGTTACGGCATGAAATTTTGGCATAATATAGATATCGATTAATACGATAAGAATATTTCAGTTTGCCTCGTCATATCTTGGTACGATATGAGCAGAGCGGGGTGCCAATTCTTAATTTTGGTGATATCACGTCATCGATTTACGGCCTTAAAATTTAACACTATAAAGACAACCGATTAGTACAATAAGAATATTTCAGTCTACCTCGTGATATCTTGGTTCGAGATGTCAAAAGCGGGGCGCCAAAACTTAATTTTGGCGGTATTATCAAGCCATCGAGTTACGGTCTGAAAACGTAACACATTAAAGATACCGATTAGCACAATAAAAATATTTCAGTCTGCCTCGTCATATCTTAGTGGGAGATGAGCAGAGCAAGGTGCCAGTTCTTAATTTTGGCAGTATTATTAGCTCATCGAGTTGTGGCAGGAAATTTTGGCATATTAAAGATTCCGATTGGTACAGTAAGAATATTTCAGTCTGCCTCGTCACCAAATGCCCGCTTATCAGTCATCAACCGCGACCAATTACATACAAGGCCAGTACATAACGTTTAAAACGTCATACTGAGTGAATCATCTGTACACGGTAACTGATACTAGGTCAACACTAGATACCGGGCTTTCTCATTCATTATCATGACGACACAAATGGTGGCTGGCCGCTATCAACGACTTACAGTGAATGGTAAAAAACAATGGGCGCGCCTCTTTGTACCAATCGCTCTATGTCATTGATAACGGCCAGCTACCGTTTGTGACGTCATGATAATGAGCAAGCCCGCTGATACAAAAAATCCCATCGTTTATTGCCAATGGAGGATATTCCAAATATGGGTTCGAGGCTGAAAAAAGTCACGTGATACCGGTAATTTACCCAAAGAACATCTAACTGATAAGAAGGGAAGATACTACTGCTTTGCCTCATGAACTGTTTCATTGGCTAGCGGGGATTTACATTACGCGTCTACGGAGCCTTCCCTTCTTTACGTTAGAAGTTTTTACCTTGACCCCGTGATCAAAACGGAGATGGAATATCCTCCATTGCCGTGTAAAGGTGATCCACTCCGTGTGACGTTTTAAAAGTCATGAATTGTATGTCGTTGGTCTCGCGTCAACGTTGTGTGTTTTAGGCTACAACTTCTAAATTCTTTAAAAGGATGTCCACAAATCAGTTTTAAAAAAGAAATGAGCGTTAAAGAACAAACTCTCAGCGCTTGAGAGAGCCTCCCTTCGTGCTCTTGCTATCCCACTACGTTGCACATATGCGTTTGCCCCACCAATGGCCGAGAGGTTCTGCTCTCGAAGCTGTAGACGGGAAGTGCTGGGTTCGAACCCAATCGCGCCTGTCGGCCTAATCGTTCGGAGTTTTCGTGGTTTTCTTTGAACCTTGGATTTTCAAGCGTTAATGCGGGTTAGTTTCCCTTAGAAAGACCCCCACGAAGGGCACCCCCCCCCCCTTTGGGCCTATATCCTATATCCCTCGTGTTGATAATTGGCCGTCATAAACACAACCAACCACATATGCGTTTTTGTCCAAAATTATCTCAAATAAGTCAATGGAGGATATTCCATCTACGTTATGATCACGTGGTCAAGGTAAAAACTTCTAGTGTAAAGAAGGGAAGGCTCCGTAGACGTAATATAAATCCCCACCAGCCAGTGAAACAGTTCATGAGGAAAGCAGTAGTAACCTTCCTTCTTATCAGTTAGAAATTCTTTGGGTAAATTACCGTTACCACGTGACTCTTTTAAGTCTCGAACCCAGATTTGGAATATAGTCCATTTTATTTCTTGTATGCGCTAACCAGTGGTGCAGTCGTAAAAAAAACAGAGGGTATGCGCTCTAAGCAGAGGGTATACGCTCAAGGCAGAGCGTATACCCTAGAACCTATATACTATAGCTTTCTTGAGAAACAGAGGGTATACGATGTTCCTTAAAAAAATCCAGAAGGTATACGGCGTATACCCCCGTATACCCTCCACTACATCCCTGGCGCTAACTCTCATTTAGAGACACTAGCAATAGAGTGCCACGATATGAAAGTGGTGAGATACCGGAATGGAGGATATTCCATCTGCATTTTGATCACGTGATCAAGGTAAAAACATTAGCGTAAAGAAGAGAAGGCTCCGTAGACGTGTAATGTAAATTCCCGCTAGCCAATGAAACAGTTCATCAGGCAAAGCAGTAGCATCTTCCCTTCTTATCAGTTAGAAGTTCCTTGGGTAAATTACCGGTATCACGTGACTTTTTTCAGCCTCGAACCCATATTTGGAATATCCTCCATTGATTGAGATGATTTTGGACAAAAGTAAATTGCCAAGCATCTTCGTGACCAATGGACCAACGGCATACAAGGCCAGTTTATGACTTTTAAAATGTCACACGGAGTGGATCATCTTTACACGGCGATTGGTACATAGTGGCATGCCCATCGTTATATGTCAATCGCCATGTAAAGATGATCCACTCCGTGTGACGCTTTAAAAGCAGTGAACCGGTAGTATATTTCGTTGGTTGCATTCCTACCCCCTCCTGCGTCCGCCATATTTAGCCACGTTTCCCACTGCAGATCGGACTGTTATCGGTCAAAGTCAAATATGGCGGACCAAGAAGAGGGCGAAAGAACTCGTTTTTCCGAATCAAGGCTTTCCACAGTAAAATATTGATATGTCTGCTCCTCTTTTTCATAGCTTTATGTTGGAAGTTTTAGAACGTGGCAATATTTTCCTGAACGTGTGGGATTAGATAAGTGCGCAAATACAATAACCGTTTAGCTTGACGATAAAGACAGGCTTGCCAATAGACCCTTTAGAATTAGTCTGAACTTGGCGCAACACTTTTGCCTATATCAGCAGAAACGTGCAAAAGGTGAAAAACAACGGGTTTAATCTCGGCTTTAAATCCTGATTTATTCCCGGGAGTCCGCTTTCGAAAATTCTTGAGCATCGATTTATTTTTAATTTTATTTAATGATTTCAATTTTAGTTTTCTATGTATTTTAAATTAATCTGGATGCCTGGTCACTCCGACAGCAACACCCTGGACAGGCGTTACCATGCTGATTTGGGTATCATCTCCGATTCTTCCAACGAACCCTTAAGTTATAGTGCCTAGAATATATAGTGTGGAAATTGGCTATCCCTGTAATACTTAAAAAAGTGCTAAAATATTGTATCCCTTAAATGTGCAATGATACTGCTGCAATATGCAGATCGCAGCGACATCTGCAGGATATTTTCTACAACTGCAATGTATTGCTAATCTATACAATGTAATACTAGTAATACGAAAATCCCGCAGATGTCGCTGCGATGGACACTTGAAATTTTAGCAGCATCGTCGCACATTTAAGGGATACAAATTTTTAGCACTGTTCGGATAGCATATTTCCACACTAGGTATTCTGGACGCTGTATTTAATTTCCTATTAGTTGGGATAATTTGAAGAGACAAAAATTTCTGCAACATAACGATCATGGTTGCTCCTTCGACAGTTTACCATGTAATTCATTGGCTGTTCCGGACGGCATTGCTCCGTTACACGCGCAGGGCGCATGCTCAGACATGCTTATAAGGAAAGGGCAGCTGAGGTCACTGTTGGTCGAACGAGGCTAACGAGAAAGGCAGGCTACCGCGGTAGGTCCTATTCTTCTTTTTTTACAGACCGCTGGAGTCACGTGATGCTCTTTTCGCACACCTTCATTGGTGCATTCGAGCATCACGTGACTCCAGCGGTCTGTAAAAAAAGAAGAATCGGACCCACCGCGGTAGCCTGTCTTTTTCGTTAGCCTCGTGGTCGAATTACTGTGGATCAGCAAGAAAAACCTGTCCGTTCTTTATGACTCCTACTGTACACATGAGCTAGGGAAATTTGTTTGGTCTAAGTTTAACAGGTCTCTGATATGATTGGCCTACGTCGCCAAGACTATTCCTGCAATGATCGTTATGACAAAAATGTAGTTGGTAGATTGGTTGACGGAAGTGTTTGTTTGTAAACATGCCCTTTCTTTATACGGATGTTTTTGTCCAAACTATAGCGAACCTACACTGTTAAAAATAATCCTGAAAAAGTACCTCTGTTTTTAAAGGCTATCTATTTTCTGACCAATGACAACGCTACAGAAACACCTATGGAGCGTTCTCATTGGTCAACAAATAGATAGCCTTTAAAAACAGAGGTAATTTTTCACGATATTTTTAACAGTGTACATTCCAGACTTCGTGATACCCGCTTGGGAATGAGATGAGTAAAAAAGCGGCAAAAATGGCAGACTCGCTAAGATGCTCGGCGATTAGCTTTAGTCCAGAATTGTCTAAAACAATCAAATATTATCCCATACAACCAAAGACTGCCTCCGGACGTCCTATATGGTCCTATATAGAGCCGAGAGGTCCGATACCCGTCAGATCCTGTACAGAGCCTAATTTGGACGTTCGCAGGACGCCAGAATCCGGACGAACCATCCACGATCGTCCGGTGTTGTCCTGAGAACATCCGTGTCACCTGTACGCATGCGCAAGAAATTCTGACTTCAACTGCTCTGTCCGCGTCCGGTTGTTGTTGAAACGAAAGATTTTTTTTAAACAACTGTGTTCTATTACTTATTTCTTTTAATGAGGATTGAATTTATCCTAAAGGTAAGTAAACTTTCGAATCTTAACTTTTTAGAGTGAACTTTTGAGTTTTGCACTAAAATATAAGGCTTTTGTCGTAATCTATACCATGAGACCAGGCAAACTTTCATAGAAAACATATAAACAGTTATAAGCATTTTTCATATAAATACTCGAAATAATAATGTTGTATGATCGTAAAACAAACCTTTGTTCATTATATTTTTACTGAAATAGTATTATTTTTAAAGATAGATCATTTCGTGAGTCATCAAAACATTGTTTATGACCCATTGTTTGGGTGTTGTGTTAGATATAAAAATACATTAAACATTCATTTTGGTGATGATGAACAAGTAAAAATATTCATAAAGCTTTAAATTCAACTTTTAAATCTATTTAACCATTAAATTTATTTATCTTTAAAAAATCTAATAAAAATACTCGTAAAGTATATTTCATTCCAAGAATAACCTGCTTATAAAATTAATTTTGTATAAGATAAGGATTTTTAAATTTTCTAACTAAGCCTACATGTGGCCCAATAGCAAAGATCCAGTTGGGGACCCTGTGTGACACTTTAACAGCTTCAATTTGCCTTCATTTATACATATAGGGTAGATGTGCCAGTAATGGACACCCTTAAGGAATTTCTTTAAAAATTATTTTTTTATTAATAGTTATAATTATTATATTCCAGTTTTTTCAATATTATATTAATCTATCAACAATATTTAACCATTCTTATAGCCTCATTTCGCCATATGAATAGAAATTTAATTTTAAATAACAGAAATATATCAAAACACCCAAAAGCCCAGTAATGGACACCCTCTGGCCCAGTAGTGGACACCCTCTGTTCCAGTAATGGACACCCCATAAAAAGTAATAAATATAATTGTTTTTATGACTGTATTTAGAACCAGAATTTAATGAATACCTACTAATGAAACAAAATAGTTATTTTTAAATAAATTTAACAATTAGGATACCAGTAATTAATAAAATATTTGTGATAATCATTTACTGTTTGCATCAATTATTGTACTTATCAGAAGATCGAGGTTTTAATTATTTTAGATGGATAGTTTAAAATACTAAATATCAGACAATTACAGCTATCAAATTATTGAAATAGTGGTGGATTTAAAAGGTAAAAAAAAAAAAAAAAAAGTTTTGGAATATTAATGTTTAGTTTTGTGTCACAATTTTTAACAATCTTCCAGAGATTACTTGATCCTATCATTTATAATAATCAATATTACAAATATGAAAGAAATGATATTGTGAGTTGAATATTTTAAATACTAAATAAAATAATTTCAAAATAAAACTGTAGAACTGATGTTTGAGGCCACTGATCTGCAGATTTACTAGTTTCATGAATATTACCTATAACTTTCATTAATAATATTTATTATTTTTTTTTTAATAAGGAAACATTTAAGACAGAAAATGGATTTTTAATAGCTTCTGTAACTTAATTGTTTTTATTTAGACGGAGAGGGATTAAGCCCTATGAACCCCTCTTTGACTGTGCTCTTAAACAGTATTTTCTGCTTCCTGGCTGGTTTGATTGCCAGATTGTAAAATATATAGGTATATATATGTACTACATAAAAAAAATTGTAATAAATAAAATAAAATATCGAAATTTTATTAATCACATAAAATAACTTAAAAGCAGTTATTTATAAAAGTTTTGGTGTTATTAGGTTATTACATTTTGGTAAGTATAATTTAAAAATTAAATTTGATTATTTAGGTTTGCAGTTAAGCCAAAGTATTTTATGCACTATAAACATTACTAAAATTGCATTTTTAGCATTGTCTACATGGGGTGTCCATTACTGGAAAATGACTAATTAACCATCCCAGTAATGGACACCCCCTCTTAAAACCTTAAAAAGAAATGAAATTTTGTAAATAGCCATTAGTATATATAAAATTCAAAGTTTTTTATTGCTACTCAAACAAAAACATTCAAATTTTGCAAGAAAATAAATAATATATAAATTAATTAAACGAAGCCAGCTCTTAACCTCTTCATTAAGATTTTCACAGAAAAATAGCAAAACTTTGAAACATTATTTTCTGCTTCCTGATTGGTTTGATTAAAAGCGTCAACAATAACATAGTTTTATAAAACATACAAGGGGGAATTATAAAAAAAAATAATTAAAGCTAAATATTTATTATTTATTTTTTTATGAACCAAAAACATCAAGGGGTGTCCATTACTGGAAGGGTGTCCATTACTGGCACATCTACCCTATACTGTATTAAAAAAGTATATATAGCTGGTTTTTAGCTTGCTTTTTTTTGGATGGGGGGAGTTCAGTGAGACACACAGCACCCCTGAAAAAAAGATAAAGTACACTGTTTTAATTCTTCATTTTAAAAAATGTGTCACAGTTGCTTTCTATTGGGTTTTTATGTTGCATTTCTGTGTTATTTGTTGTTTTGATGTGTTTAAAATCTGTCGTATTTTCAAAGAAAAGATTTTTAGAATAGCTTATTTCATCTGTTTTTCATTATAAATAACATTTTAGCTTTGTCTGTGTTCCCTCTAAGTCATTATTTAAAGACGCTGCACCTGTCTTTTTAAAATTGGCAAAATACACCTTGCTTTCTTTTTTTAATATAGTGAAATGTACCCCTATTTTTGTAAAAATATCTCATAAAACTCTTCGACGAATCGCAGTATTGCAGTATTTCAAAATCCATGTGCCCTAGAACTTTCAAAAATTATAGAACTTCCTTATTTCTTTAGGAAAACAGGTTATTCAATCATCGTAATCCAATTGAATGTGATTTTTAAATTTTTAATCCATAAAATCATTTAAAGTTAATGTTTCTTTGTTTACCATACATAAAAATCACATTTTTTTTATTTTTTTTTTTTTAACAATCACTACTATACTAAACATGTTAATGCAATTTCTCTTGAAAAAATAGTTCAAAATATATAAGAAACACTCTATATCTCAAGTTGAAACATCATGTAGGTGCAAATATTTGCACCTGTTTAGTAATAAATGTTTTTGAATCATGTAATAATCACATTGTTTTATTTATTTTATTTAAAGTATTCTTCCCTGTATTTATTTTCTGTTTACTGTAGTAAACACTAGGCCTGGTAGCAAAATTTTTTCAAATTCTTGCTCCATCCCATATATTTTGTTAGTTCTGCAAGCCCAGTAGCAGAAACAGTGCAGCACGGCAGCGGGCATTGTAGATCATATTAAACTTTGCAGATTAATCCACCAAGTTAAAAAGAAATGCTGGGGTTAAAAAATAGCTGAAATTTGCTTAAGTTGCTAGATTTATTGTATTTATTGCGTCCTTATATTATATTTTCTTTATAAAGGGAAATTTTGATTACTTTAAGTGTTTTTGTCATTTCTTATGATAGTAGGCTTATTGAGTCGCAGATAAATTCTAGTTTGCTGCAGACTGACGCAGAAAATTCTGCTTCTGGGTCTGCAAGTGTACATGATCTTAAAACTGAAAGTAAATAATACCATTTTTCAGACATAGCATTTTTAATTTTTATTGGTACTTTTGTAATAATTTTAACTGGATGTCTAAACTCATTATTAATTTCAGTACTTCTCTGTTATCCCATCAATCACTTTTCTTAAAAAAAAATTATTGCCAAAAAATTTCAACAACTAATAAATAAAAAGTAAGAATGTTATCATTGAAGTTAAAAAAAAAAAAAAAAAATCAGAAAAGCTCTGCTTACTAATTTGCTAACTATCAATTTTAAACGATATATTTTATAATATACTATTATTGAAAACTGAAATAAAAATCTTGGATATTTAATACATTATTTTTCTTAACTGTCCCTCTCGTCTGGTGAATGTTAAGCGATATCAATTGAAACAAATCTATTATATGAAACTATGCATCATAAAATTTGTTCAATAGTTTTTCCTCTTTTAATATCCTTTTGTTGCTGTTTAAGAACATAATTGTTATTTTAATCAACAAAATATCTAATAAATCAGTAAAACGTCATTAAAAACAGATATAAACACATTTGACATCAAGTAAATGTGCCGCTACGATCATGTAATTTTGGCATTCAATTTTATAGTTTGATGGTAGCTTTTTCGGTACTCCTCCATTATCTTGTCGACTGCTTTCAATAAAAATAACTTTGGCTAAAATAGGATTAAATGCCAAAGATATATGATTGTAGCGTTACATTCACTTGATGTCAGATGTTATTTTAATCCATAATATTATATATGATGTGTTTATGTCATCTTATATGTGATATCTTATATGTGTTTGTCATCAGGGAATTTTTAACTTGACCTTTTTCTGTATTTTTAATGGTGTTTCATTGGTTTACTAATTATTTCATTAATTAACATAAGAGTAAAGCTTTTAAATGGTGGCACTATGATATTAAATGAGAAAGAGCTTGAAAAATTTGTGATTCATAGTTACCTACAATAGATCCATTTCAACTGACCATTACTTAAACATTCACTAGCCGATAGAGATAATTAAGAAAATAATGTAAACAAATAAATATCCAAGATTTCTTTTTATGTTTTAAGATATTGTTAATTTATTGTTTAACATTATTGATAGCTGAAACTTTAGTGAGTGAGTCTTTTCCAAATTTTTTGTTTTTGTTTTATTTTGGTTTTTTTTGTGCAGGGGAGAGGGGGGGGGGGGGTCCAATGGCTTCATTCTTCCATTTGTTTACTGTGTATTACAAATTTTAAAATTGGAGTTTGTTACGATAGAATAGTTTTTTTTAAATTTTAATGAAAAGGGGTCAAATATCCAAGATTCCTTTTTCTGTTTTCATTAATTTTGTTGTTTAAAATTATTGATAGCTGACACTTTAAAAAGTGGGGCTTTTCCAATGCGCTAATTATTTCAACCCTGATCGTGAAAGGGATTTTTATTGAAAATAACCATGCGATATTTCTAAGATATTTGTAATTTTATGCCAGAAGTTTAATATGAGTTTTATTTTATTACTTTATTGAATAACAGTTATTTATTCACTTATTTTAAGTATATATTTGTGATTTAATAAATAGTTTGAAAAAGTCTGTAATTTTCAAATGTTATATTTTTAAAATGCTCACTGTACTATCAATTTTTTCTTTAATTTTTCAAATGTTTCAATTCACGTGATTTTCATTTTGTGCCAACTATTATGCTTGGCGACAGTGGTGTCTGTATAACAGAAAAGTACCTCCGTTTGTTTATTAGGCATTACATACAGTTTGTTAAGATACAATAGTTTTTATTATTATTATTTTTTTTTTTTATGAAAAGTTGTCAATGGGTAGAGCTTTTTATTTATTTATTTTTTTTAAACCTCGCACAATATTATTATTTTATGACTTTATTTATAAAGTTATATACACAGACATGAAAATTAATGGTTCAAATTTTAATGTAATAGGTATCACTAAAGTCAAGAATTTCTTTTAAGCAAACAATAATGTTGATTATTTTCTCACAGCTTGTTAGTTTCTCTCCTGCATAATGCAAAAGATGGGATAATTAATCTGTTAGTCACAATGCTTGTTTGTAACGAGCAAAGTCATATAATTTTATTTTACTTAAACTTGCAGAAGTTTTTCTAAATACTATATTAAGTAATCAAAATAAATATTCCTATATTTAATATATTCCTGCTTAGATTTCCTTACTGTTGCTAGTTTATTTTACAATCTGATTCAAATTAAATTTGAAACCATTTTTTCTATTACATTGTACTTTACTTGACAAAAATTTTAATCTTATAAAGCTTAAAAGCCTTATCTTTCTAAAAACTGATTCATTATCTGTATTATATAAAACTAAATATATTTAAAAACATTAATATGTTTGTTTACATCTTGAATTTATTTAAACATAATTTTAAAAAAAATCCATTGATTTAAATCACGATTAAAACTAAATTGATTTAAAATAAATGAACCCTGCGATGGAATAATGGAGAAGTACTTTAATTTCTTTGAATTTGTTTAGATCGAATGTAAAGATAATAGAAGCTGCTTAATGCCACGTGTGATCATTTATATTAAATTTTATTTTGAATTGATTTGACTTTTGTATCTTCAGTTATTTTATTTATTTTTTGTAGGCACAAACTGTAGGATCCAAAAAGTCCCAGCATGGATAAATGAAGGTTAAAAAGATACTGCAAACATCCAGCATTCAAAGCTCAGTTCTACATAAAATGTTAAAGAAATTAAATTTCAAATTTGGTAAGTTTTTTTTTTTTTAAGTATTTCTGAATAAGGGTCCATAACAATAAAAATTCATATCAAGTCTATGCACATTTGTATCTCCCTGTTATATATTCTTTAATTATACTTTTCTGCAGCAAAATTATAATTGATATTTTTTATTGATTTTTTTAATTGATTATAATTAAATTACAATTGATTTTTTTTTATTGACATAACTGCAATTTTAATGTAATCAAATGATAATCATAAAAAAACATTTAACTATTTTTACTTCAAATGTATCTATATTAATTAAATTAAACTTTACAAAGAAAATATAAACAATTTTTTGCAACAAATTTAGTCGAAAACAACTTTTATAAGTAAGTGAAAATCCATGTTTTATAATTTTCATTAATAAATATATTGAGAAAATTAATTATTATTTATTAACATGTATATTGAGAATCTAAAACTTAAAGTAAAATGTAGTTTTGGTTTGGGTTTAGACTTGGCAGTTATATCAAAACTAAATATGTGGGAATTGAAAATTATATATTGTATGCGTTCAATTGTGGTGTCATTTTGGTGAGAAACCAGGTTTGCCGGCTTTTTTTTCGGGGGGGGGGGGGGGGGGGGGACCACTTTTAAAAAGCTGGCTTTTATTGAAAAAAAGCCGGTTTTTATTTTTTAAAGTTGGTTTACAGCTAATTCGTTTTAAATTTGGATCAATTAATTTATAATACGTTTATAAATATTTTCTACTGAGTAAATTAGAAATTTCTATTAAATTTTCTCAAATAAATAAGTCTTTATAACTGCTAGAAAGCAACTGTGAAGGCATTATGTCTGAAAAAATATATACATAAATATTGAAAAGAATATAAGTTAGACTTCAAAAAAATAAATAAAATTTTGAAAAGCTTGTTGCTAAGCATATTCATGCATATGTTATTCATAATATTTTTAATAGTGAGAAAATGACGTTTTTATTATGACTATGCACAATTTTAAATGTTTACTAGAAATGAAATAAGACTTGTATATTAATAGTTCTTAAAATTAATTAAGTAATAAAGCATGTAACTAAGTAGCCATTGTCCTCTTTAATTTTATAAAGCTGTAAAAATGAAAAAATTCGGGGGGTGGGGGGGTTAAGGGTCAGTCAGTGTAAACCAGATAAAGCAGTTGGTATGGCGCTTTTCAAATTTACCTAACATATTTGCAATTCTAACTACAATCACTCGCAAAACCATCTAAGTTTTATTCCAGTATTAATGTCTTCATTATTGAGAAATTGGGTTACTTATTAAATTCTAAATCAATTAAATGTCATTAAAACTAATTAAAAGCACTTTAAAATGTGTAGTGTATAATTACAATGTTTCATTGTATAAAAGCCAATTACGGCCAAAAAAAGCCGGTTAAAACCAGTAAAAGCCACCGGCGTGGCTTTTTTAAAATTTTAGCCGGCTTTTTTGCAGCCCTATTAGTAACCTACTCTAAACAAACAATTGCTAGATGTTGTATTTTCTATTTTGATATCTCACAGCTAAGTGTTTTAATATTATATGTGGGGGTAACATTTTCTATGATATATAAGAAAAAATGAAACACAGCAAATGTTGTTTGAAGTCAGTTTCCAACCAAAATGTTAAATACTGACATCATACTAAAGCGTCTTTTGAAAGAGGGGGGGGGGGGTAATTTGCTAATTTTTATAGAATGAAAGATTTAAAAATAACATTTATAATAATGCCAAAACCACAATAATTTGTTCCTTTAAAATTGCATCATTTATATAGTTAAAAAACAATATTATGTAGATGAGGGATCTATAACACAATCCAAATTTGTTTTTGAACTGCAGGGATATTGATTGAACTCTTTGTATTATTATTATTTTTTTTTTTAACTAGTTCTCTTGGAAATTAGTCAAATGCAACTGAAAAATAATTTCAACAGAGACATGATGTATTACAAAAATTGGTATTAAATTAAGTTGGAAAAGCTACTCTCAAAATTCTGAGACTGAAATGTTAAACTTTTAAAAGCTGGCTTTTTCTTCTTTTTTTATAATACATTCATATAAAGGGAAAATCATTTTGTTTTTTGAGAAATTTAAAAAGTTTTTATTTTATATTTTTTTAATTAATTTTAATTATGATCATGACGACGCAACTTACAAATAAACTGTTTAAGATAAAAGTTCCAATCAAGGGGGGAGGGGCGAAGTGATAGAAAATGTACGTCAACTGGGAACCTTAAGGCTCCTGTCCCTGCCAGCGAAGGCACTCAAGAGCTAATGTGAATCATTTGGGGAGGGATTTTTCTAATATCTCGTTTGCATTTCGACATTTTAATATAATTTTTTTTGTATTGGATAGCCGAGTTTCCATCTCTACATCGCACCTTTTTTACTTTTTCAATTTGAGTTGCAGATATTTTTTAGAATGACACTTTCATTTTCAGAACCGGTTTAGAAAGTGAAAGTAACTTTATAAAAAATTTCTGAGACCAAAATCTATGATTTATATTTAAGAAAAAATGAAACAGAGCAAATGTTGTTTGGTCAGTTTCTAACCGAAATGTTAATACTGACATCATACAAAAGCGTCTTTTGTAAGCCGGGGGGGGGGGGGGGGGGGGGGGGGGGGGTAATTTGCTAATTTTTTATAAAAATTACCAATTTTTGTAGAATGAAAGATTTAAAAATAACATTTATAATAATGCCAGAACCACAATAATTTGTTCCTTTAAAATTGCATCCTTTATATACTTCACAAACAATACTATGTAGATGGGATCTATAACACAATCCAAATTTGTTTTTAAACTGCAGGGATTATTGATTAAAACTCTTTGTATTTTTTTTTTTTTTTAACTAGTTTTGGAAAATAGTCAAATGCAACTGAAAAATAATTTGAACAGAGACATGATATACTGCAAACATTGGTGTTAAATTAAATTGGAAAAGTTACTCTCAAAATTCTGAGACTGAAAGGCTAAACTTTTAAAAGCTGGCTTTTTCTTCTTTTTTACATTCATGTAAAGTGCAAATCACTTTGTTTAGATTAAAAAAGCTTTTAATATTTTATATTTTTTAAATTAATTTTAATTATGATCTTGATGACGTAACTTACAAATAAACTGTTTAAGATAAAAGTTCCAATCAAGGGGGAAATAGAAGATGCACGTTAACTGGGAGCCTTAATGAAGCATAATAAATTTGATTATGTGAATAACCTTAAACATGGCAAAGCAATATAGGTCAAAACTGGGAAATTTCATTAGCGGCCACTGGCCGGTAGAACTAGTTTTTTAAGTGGCCACTTTTTTATTTAAAAATACTGAACAGTAAAATTTCTATAAATATTCATCTAAAACTGAACAGCCCAAATAAATATGTTAATGTAAATATATTGGAACCCCAAAAAAGCAGAATCCTTGATGAAATGCAAGAAAATTTTATTCTCTCCTTGTAAAAAAGTGGCTGGAAGGTGGCCGCTGATAGACAATTTTTCACTGGCCACTTTTTCTCATTTACTGGCCCTGTGGCCAGTGGCTAGTGCTAATTTTGACCTTTACAAAGCAATTCAAATTTTCTTACATATGTTAATTCTCAAGTAATTTTTTATGCATACATTTTTTTTTTTATTATTTAAGTAAAAAGATTGGGAACTTTTATGTTTGCCAGGTGCAAATCCCGCCAACTGCAATTTTTTTCTCGTCATTGACAGCTTTTATTTTTTGCTATGGAAATTAGAAATAATACTTTGATCATGAAATTAAATATTTTGCTTTGTGGTCTTCTTTATAAATTTTTGTTTTTATAAAACTTTTTAAAAAAGACAGTGTGAGAATTTTTTTATTTTTTCTGTATTTTAACTGATATTAGTAAAAGGCATGTATGTAATTTAATGAAAATTATGTATTTTAAATGAAATAAGTGAAGGGTTTATATTTAAAATTAAATGAATTCAACACAAAGTAGGGCTATAAAAGGAATTTTTGTCAATTTATCACCTGATATACTAACATAAAAGTAGTACCAATACCAAGTTAGAAATTAAAAATTCTCTTATTTTCTTTTACACAAAATTTTGTTTAACTCCTCTAGCCATAATGATATTTTACTCTGAATTTTTATGTTTTGAAAATTATTTGTTTCAGATGCTGTTGAGAAAGAAACTTATATCAAGGGCACACATTGAAAGAGTATTAAAGGCATAGTTACAACATGTATAAGAACGTAAATGTTATGTAAAAAAAAGTCTATAAATGTAAATTAAAGTACTTTAAATGTGTTTGTTGGTGTTGTTATTTTACAGTATTTTTTTCTTTCTTAACAGTGATTTAAAACGTATGTACTTCAGCAATTGCATTGTTTAAAACTTAAAATTCATGCATTCTAAAGCAGTGAGTAAAATAATTGTATAATTATTTTAAAATATTACATCCATACTGGAATAGAAGATGTAAATAGATTTAGTTACAGGAGTTTGTTAAGTATTTTGTAAAGAATATCATGATGTGAAGTGATTTTAATATATTTTTTATGTGTTTAATGGCAAGCTTTTCATTTATTTACTATAAAAAATAATAAGGAATTCAATGGATCTCAGACATAGAACAACTAGATTGAATGTACTATTTATTATTTCATTAAAACCAAAACTTGACAGAACAAGTTATCAGGTAAGAAGTTTTAGATATAATAGAATCTAATGGTATAAATATTATGAAACTTTTATGATCTTGTGTGTTTTTACTTCAAGCTAAAGGGAAGAGAAAATATACCTAATTCTACCCTACCTAAAAATAGAAGTTTTTATTGCACTTGAAAAGAATGCCTATTTAATTGCTTTCATATTTAAAATCTGACATCATAAAATGTTATTATTTTCTTTTGATTTATCCTAAAAATTAAATACTAAAAATTTTTGGTTTGTTTAAAGTAAATGTAATATATATAATTGATTATTAACAGAACTTATTAATAAATTATTAACAGTAAATATTGAGCTAAATGCTTACATACTTTTAAAAAATGTAATGTATTTCTCTTGAATTTTAATTTAAAGAAATGTAATTAGTTCAGAAAAAATATATAACAAATACAAAACATATTTGTTACTTGAGAATGAAGTATTTTCATTCTGAGTTTTCATTATTTCTTCGCCATGGAGTAGGTAACGTTCTTTATCTGTTTTTATAAATCATGAAAAAAAAAAAAGAGTATGAGAAAATTGATGCTGCAGAAGAATCGATAAAAATTCTGAGAATTTTTTTGTTAAAATGTCATTTAGTGCATACTCAAATTTTTCATTTTAAATGAAAACTTCTTGCACATTCACAATTTCAATTTTGAAACTAAATGCATGAAATTTTTAAACAAGTTTACTACATTTTTCAATTCTCTCAAATGAGACATGTCTTAAATTGTGGTTGTCTAAATACACGTACACACATGAAGTTTGCAGACATTATTTTAATACGAAATTTTATTTTTTTTAAGTAGGGTCTGTATTAAGTTGTAACTGATGTTTTCGATGGTGGCCTTTCCCCTGTTGTATCTCAAAAATCTGATTAAAATAAAAATTTTGACAGTGTTAAAAAACAAAGATTTTACCCTCTTATTTATTTATTTTTTTAGAAATATTAAAATTGCTATTTAACTTTATTTTTACCTATATTAAATTTAAAAAACTGCAAATTTGATGTATTTATAAATTTAAATGACTGTGGAAAAGTATGAGGAATATAAAAAGAATGAAATTAAATTTATTTAATACATATATAACAATTGGTGTTGAATTCAGAGGGTGGCCCAGGAGGGAATCCTCCTCTTCCCCATATAGAAGGTTTGAGTTTTATCCCTTTTAATGAACGAAAGTGTAATTTGACCCCCCAGATCTCTAAAATACACCCCCCTCCCCTGCCTGGAGCCACAGAAATCCCTCCCCGAGAGGTCTGAATTCAATACCGATAACAATATTTAACAATTTTTTAAACTGTTCTAAGAAAATGAGGAATTTTTTATGCATTCAGCTATTACTGATAAAATTTGTTACTTTTTCAAAAATTTCAATTGGGTTACTTTTTCATCACTAATTTTAATGCAGATTTTGCTTAGGAGTAAAATTCATTTGTTAGAAAAGTATATTAAGTCTAGACCAATAGACCCTTGCAAGGCTTTCGCACTGTAATCTTTACTGTAAATTAAGTGCATTTTTCCTAAATTTATATTTGCAATTTTTTTTAAACCAAACAAATTGTACTTATAGGAGCTATGTCAAAAGCTTTTTGTATAAAATCCAACTCAACTTTGTGTATTTACCTAAAAAAGGGGTGTTGAAATCAGAAAAAATGTGTATGATGATATTAATCTAAAAGTATAAAGAAAATTCAGTTTGTTATATTAGATGTGGGCGAAGAATCCTATCCAATGATACCCCATTCATTGTATGCTACTTATTAGTTGAAAAAAAGAGATGTTGATAACAGAAATAATAAATAATTTTTCTCTTGAAATGAACTGATATTTTCTTCGTATTCATTTTTCATGCTTATTTTTAAATATTTTTAGTATAATTTATTTATATTGAAAGATTCCTATATTTGCGAAAAACAACAGGAAAAATAATCATACAAAAAGAAATCTATTAAAATATATTTTTCAATAATATAAATATAAGATTTTAAAAATCAAAAAATGAAGGGGGGTTGCAATTGCCCCACCTGTCCTTTCTAAATGATGCTTCTGATTTTTATTAATTTTATTTTACACTGACATTTCTATTAAAAAATAGTGGTAACCTGGACAACAATTGTCCAGACTACCACTATTTTTTAATAGAAATCTTTCAGTGTGCGCCGTCGCTCAGTTTAAGATAAAATTAATAGAAATCTGAAGCCTCATCTAGGAAAAACAGGGTGGGGCAATTGCCCTCCCTTCCTATTTATTTTATTTTTTTATATAAAGCGTCCGCTACTGATCCGAAGATCATCCTATGAATGCCGCATGCCGGACGAGCAGAGGATGCAAATTCTATTTGTTTTATCTGGTCCTATGAGCGTCCTATTGTCATCCTATGAATGGCTGAAAATGACGTCCGAAGGACGTGATTAGGTGTCTCTTTCTGCTCCCCCGCGGACGTCCGCCGGATAACGATGGGATATTGTAGGACGTCCGACGGACGAGGCAATATACTGCATAGGACGTCTTTCGTATGTCCTCAGGACGTGTTTGTGTTGTATGGGATATTCCTTCTATCGACAGTCTCATATCGAGGCGCCCTTGTCTCACTCGTCTAGGCGAGTATTATCAACGCCCCCTAGATAAGGAAGGAAGCCTTGATACACGTTACACAAACCAGGCAAAACACAGAAAGAAATTCGATGGCTCGTGGAATTATTAACTCTTATTTTCTAATAGTAATTAATAATTCCACGAGCCAAAGGAAACGAAACATGCAAGTTGTTCGAATTTTTTTTCCTTGTTTCCCTGTTTTGGGTGTAGAGTTGCAAAAAAAAACCCCGCAGATCAGGGATGGGTGTAAACCAGGGAATTTTGGGGGATATAGGAAATTTTGCAGGAGTTTTTAAGGTAAACAGAATCATTCATTTTTCCATTTAAAATTTTTATTTTTCAGAATTTCAGCACTGTTCTGAAAAGTTGATAGATTTATCATTATGAATTTACTAAACTTATGATTTGGCGATTAAAGTTTGTTAGCTGTTATATCCACTATTCAGGCATACTCTACATTAATTTTTTAGAGAGTTGCATTGCATATTTTACATTGATTTCTTTTACTTTGGTTTATTTTCTTTTTGTTTATATTGGCTGATTCGTAGAATAGGGGTGATGTTTACATTCGTGTCAGGCAAAATGAATCTGTCACGCTTTATTTATTGACGATTGAAATATCAAATTATTTATGATATTTTCTCTTACTTAATATTTCTGCAATTTAAACACGTATTTCATTAGTTTTCATGTAAACCGAAGCTATTTTTCTACATTTATGTTGTTTACATTGAAAAAAATTAAGTTATTAAAAATAATAATTTAAAACATTCAGGGACGTAGCTAGAGATATTTATTAGGGGGGGGGGGATTCAAAAATTTCCCAACTTGAAACAAACTACTCTAATTTCCAACTCAATGATATGTGCAATGTATGTATGATAATGATAGTTATATGTAAAAAAAATCTTTTACCAAAGAAAAATGCTGAAACTAAAAACATAAAAAATCTAACTATTATCTAACTTAAGGCCGTTTAATAAAAGTTTAAATACACCTCTATCACTTAGATAATTCAAATCAAAACTACATTACTTTCTATATTCCTATCTTGGAATAATTCGGCAGGAAAATAAAGATGAAAAATTTGGAAAATGAATAGTTAAGGAAGCTCGGGCTCATTCTTTCTGAAACTGAAAATTTTGTTTATTCATGCTTAGAAAGAAAAAAAAAACTTTTGTTTCTTTTTTCTTAAAATTAGTTATTCCATTTCAACTTATTTTAATGCTATTTGAGGTCAAAATGAAGAGGAAAGAGACATCGTGTTTTTATTTTCTAGTTATTAGAATAGGATGCTATTTTAAAAGAAAATTTGTGACATTTGCAGATTTATGTCTGGCATTGACGGCAACGACTAAGAACCTTGTGCAAGGAAAGGGTAACTGACGTCACTGTTGGTCAGTATAAGAAAACCTGTTCATTCATTATGACTCCATATGAACTCCGGGAATTTGGTCCCTTAACAGATCTATGATATGATTGGTCTACGTCGCCAAGTTGATTTCTGCAATGATCGCTATGATAAAAAATATAGTGGTAGATTGGTTGATGGAAGTGTTTGTGTGTAAACATGCCTTTTCCTTATAACCGCTCTGGCGACGACATATTGCTACCGTGCCGAGGAGACCAGGAAGTTTCGTTTGTGATTGTAGGATATTTTTTAATTGGAACGTTTATTTTATTTTTCGAGATCTACTGTGAAATAACCATTTTATTTTTATTTTTAGCCAACTAGCATTAGTTTAAGGTTTGTGAATTCTTTGTCTTCAATTGTGTACGAATCATAATCGCTCTTGATATAAAAATAATGTTATTTTGAAATTGTTGAGTAAGGAACCAAGTTTTGGAGTAAATAAACGACATGGATTAGAGTCAACTATTGATGGACAGGAGTAGAGAAATTAAGGTCTGGTGGATGTATGATATTTTCATAGAACAGAGAAAAAAAATGACAGATTGAGTCTGGGTGCTTTCTTTTGGTATTAATTTTGATTATTTAACTTGTTTACAGTTACAGCTCTCAGAAAATAAAACACCAAAACAACAAAAAATTCATATTTATTTAACTGATTTTTTTAAAGAAAAAAAGTCTCAAAAATCTAGAATTTCCCATCTCTAAGCTCAAATTTCTCAAGTTCACAAATATTGGAGGGAGAGAGTCCCCCCCCCCCCCCATAACTCTCCATAGCGACGCCTCTGAAAATATTTCATGGCTCAAACTTTCCGAAAACTCCAGGAATGTTTTTAATTCCCCTCCCAAAAACTCTGTTTATTCGCTGGATTAAACCCGGTTTTTTCACCCTTTATAACTCTGTGTGACGTTTTCGCGACGTGTGTCAAGGCTCTCTCCCTCATCTAGGGGACGTTGGTACTATAAAGTTAAGTTCTGGGATGTAGATTTGTCATGGATGAGATAAACGCGTGTGTCCGTAGGTCGCTGCGGGTTCGACTCCCGCTGCTCTGTTGCACACTCTTTGTGGAGCTCCCGGTTGTAAAGCTGCGTTTTCACTGGTCGACCCAAGGTCTAACGAACCCAACTTTTGATCTAAACACAAGATTTTAGGTCGTTAGAACGTGATTTTGAAGGTTTGATCTCTGTTCGATCCTAAGCCAGGCTAACCCAAGCGCAGCCAATTAGAAAAAAGATTTTCGCTAAATATGTCGGGGGGTTAATATGGTATTAAAAATAATATTTATATATTTACATCGTTGTTTTTATTTAGAATTACTCTATTTTTGGGTCAAACAAAATCTATTTTTTGTGATTGAAGAAAAATGCTAAGTTTTATTAAATTTTGTTGGGCATACCATCTTTTAGATTAAAATGGTATTAATCTAGTGTAATTTCGTATCCAGCGATTTCTGGAGTTCCATTACCTAAGATTTATTCTGTTGAGCTGAACCAGGTTTCAGACCAGATGCTATAATAATTAAGGTTAGCTGGGTGAAAGAGTTCCACCAGATTCGTCCGGGATAGCTCAGATGGCAGAGCACTGGCGGCATCAGCCAGGAGTTCGAATCCTGGTCCGGACATTTTTTCGCCCAGTTGGAAATTTACATCTCATACCATATTTTATTAATGTCTTTATAAATAAGTAATCGTCTCTGGTGTTGTAACTTTCCTTGTGAGTATCTGGTCCTCGTATGTAATGGAAAATGAAAATAAAAATTGTTGTGGCTTGTGTTTGTGTATCATAAGGATCATTCGAGGCGGAAAGCCATAGTTGCTATAGGCCCAAAGCAATCTCTACTATGGTGGACTTCAATGTTCAAGGACGCGTGTGTCTAAGCCGCGACCAACGACATACAAGGGCAGTTCATGACTTTTAAAACGTTATACGGAGTGGATCATCTTTACACGGCGACTGACACAAAACGATGGGTGCGCCGCTTTGTACCAATTACTGTATGTCGTTGATAGCGGCCAGCCACCATTTGTGACGTCAGGATGAATGAATATACGATATAATGAATGAGCAAGCCCGGTATCTAGTGTTGCCCTGATCGTTGGTCGCGTCTAAGCACACTTTGATAATCGTATGTCACCACTCTCATATAGAGGCACTACAGGCTGTTTTTTTTTTTTTAGAGAGATTGTCGATCGCTACGCGATTCGCTTTTGGACTGTATATTGATTTTAGTCGATCCTGGCTCGGTGAACTCTTTTAGACTGGAAGGCGGCTGCACAAACCTTCACCTCATCCAGTTGACAGCTAAAATTCCAGGATTAGTTAAAATTCGATTAGCTCATTAAAATGCAACTGATCTGAAAAGTCATATCTTGGTGGTAAGCACATGCGAACCCGATTTTAGTGGTTGACTGGTAGGTTTATCATTGTGTTTTCTTGCTGACAGCCCTCCATGTTTTCATACCTTTAGGTGCATGAAAATCCAATGATAAATCTATTGATCAACCACTAAAATCGAGTTTGCAAGTATTTCCCATCGATATGACTAGACAGACCAGTTGCATTTTAATATGCAAATCGAGTTCTGTCTAATCTTGAAGTTTCAGTCAATCCAATAAGGTGATGACCGCTCCCCGGTCTATTTATTTTTACGAAAACAATTGGTTTGGTTTTATTGGTTTATTGAATACATATATCTGACCTGTGTGCTTGGCGTCAAGTGCCCGCTTATAAGTCATCGTCTATATACAGGGACGAGATAGCACAAGGAAATTTACAACGCAAGATAATTACATCCGGGAGCTCCACAAAGAGTGTGCAACGGAGCCAGCGGGATTCGAACCCGCACCTACCTACGCTCTCAAGCGATTAGCGGTGTGATGCCTTGACCACTCAGCCACGAAAACTATCAAGATATGAAAGGAGTAAAGAGACGACCACCTGCCCTTCAACAAGGGATGGAAAAGAAAATATCACTAGCGAGTACTGAGAGTTTCTTTTAAAGGGCATAGACACGCCTTGGTCGATATGAAATGAAAAGCAAAATTTGCAAGATCCTCTTTCTAATAAAACATTTAAATATGACCAGATCGCTCGGGAAGCAACTTTCATGATGAGAAGAGAACAAGTTCGTAAGGTGCCTCCGTATGGGAGTGGCGACATATGGGAAACAAAATTTGATTGGTTGAGATAATTTTGCACAAAAACGAATCATAACGCATCTCGGTGATCCTACCATTATAGGCAAGTGTGGCGACGCCATCTTGCGCAGTCAGTAAAACGAGTTTCTCGCAGGAAGCGACCGAGCTAGCCTTTTGCTCGGCACGTAAGATCTCGCTTTCTTACCGTGGGTTCTCCGGTTCGATCCCTATCGGCGCCCATCTCCTGCATTGGTGACCTTGGACAAACGAACACGCACCTTCACAAACATCATCATCTCCTTTCGAGACCAACAGATGGCAGCACTGAAAACACCCCCAGCAGCAAAGCCTGTGAAATGCTCACAGCACTTAACCAGCAATCAAAGCCTGTGAAACTAACACAGCACACAAGCAAAGCCTGTGAAACTATCACAGCACACAAGCAAAGCCTATGACAACTCTCATAGCACAAAGCCTGTCACGCCGCGCATCTTCGGGGACACACACATGCGCACGGCAGCACCACCTGGCAACCGCCAATGCAACACGAGTGCACATCGCTCGTACAGCATCAACGAGATGCTCTTCTCACTGGGGGTGGAGTACTGTGGCGACGCCATCTTGCGCAGTCAGTAAAACGAGTTTCTCGCAGGAAGCGATCGAGCTAGCCTTTTGCTCGGCACGTAAGATCTCGCTTTCTGACCGTGGGTTCTCCGGTTCGATTCCTATCGCCACACCTCTCCTGCAGCAAGCTAATATTTGTTTGCTTGTGCCATTCGTCTAATGGAGCAGTTGCAATTGACGTCATACCGTAGCAACAAATTTTGCAACCAGGTGGGCATTTTGTTAGCCTACTATTTTTTGTTGATTTTGATTGGTTGTATACAAATTGGAGGATTATGGTCACGTTATAGCGATAGAATACATAGTGTGGAAATCGGCTATCTTTGTAATACTTAAAAAAGCGCTAAAATATTGTATCCCTTAATTATGCAACGATGCTGCTGCAATATACAGATCGCAGGGACATCTGCGGGATATTTTCTACAACTGCAAGGTATTGCTATTCTATACAATGTAATACTAGTAATACGAAAATCCCGCAGATGTCGCTGCGATCGACACTTGGCATTTTAGCAGTATCGTCGCACATTTAAGGGATAAACATTTTAGCACTGTTTGGCGCGCCACACACCAAGGAGACACGAGACATCTCACTTGACTCGTGCGTCAAATTTACTGTTGTAACGTACCTGTTTCTTCACTGTGCCCACACACTAAAGACTCATGCGACGAAGTACCTATTTTGCACGTGTCTTATGCTTCGTTTCGCGCTGCAGTTACGTTATATATTGCTACAATTTTCGTTTATTTCTTTCAAGATGGTGGGATTCAAGATTCCTTTTATTTTTTAGTATAGTGAATAAAAATAAATCATCATCTTCGAATGAAATATCCATATTTACAATCGCTTCGTTTGCAGACGCTATGATTCTACTATTCTGTTCTGTCAAAGAATTAAAAGCAAGCTACGCGCATACGCCATGAATATGTCTCATGTCGCTTTGGTGTGTGGATGAAAAAAGTAGAAATGCAACTTGCCTCCTGTGGTGGCTCGATGTTTCATGATACATGCGACGTGCGCCAGCGTCGCATGTCTCCTTGGTGTGTGGCGCGCCTTAGGATAGCATATTTCCACACTAGGTATTCTAGACGCTGTAGTCACGTGGTTGAACTTCATATATCGAACTTGTTCACGTCAGTATCGCCAGCTCTGAAAAGTGGATTTCCATACTTTGGACAAAGCTTCCAGTCTATGCCTTCGCCGTCTGCGTATATCGCTACTCTCTTATAAATGCATCCTGGTCTATATTTGTTCTCGTATACGCACCGCCACTGTCATATTTATAAATGAAGATTGTATTTATTGTCCACTGCGTTCTCAAACGTTTGAGATACTGGAAATTACAGTAACACAAAGTTTGATATTGGAGTAGGCAATCTTAAATTAAAATAGTTGACGTGTTCCTGTAAACGAATTTATACACCATTTGATGACTATTCTGAGATCACAACCTTCTCAAATGTACTAAAACTGTAAAAAGTTATATTCAAATTCGTTCAGTGGTTGCTGAGAACGCTGTGAACATACATACAAAATGACTAGGGTGGACGAAAACAAATCTCTGAGTACCCTCACAAGCCTGTTATTATCGCCAAAATAGTGTTTGTTAACGTGTGCCGTTAGAAATGGTTGACTATGAACCCGATTCTAAAATTTGTTATTATTCATCTCTATATTGATGACGTCGTTGTTTAAAAAGCAACACTTTTCTCTATCGTTGTTTCTGACACTAACGGTATTGAAACTGTACCGACAGCGCTCAGAATGCAGTGGACTTCACCCATGTGACGTCAGCCGCGGGCAAACAGAAGAAAGACACAAATAGGCGCGACGAATATTTTAACACTGCTTCTCCTTTGTTCAATAAACAGTCTTTTTCGGAGGGCATCTACCCGCAGAGGCGTGGCTATTGCCATTCGTGGACAAAGCCGTTCTGTTGCTTTAAATAAAATTTAATTGGTTAAAAGGCATAAACTTGGTGGGTATGCCTTTATCTCGATTCTGATGTTTGTTGACGTCCTATTAAACAATTTCAAGAATGTGGGTTGTATAGCTTGGACAAAACATAAGTTCTATATCGGATAGGATAGTCCAATTTTACATGAATCTGACCAGGTTTCAGGTCAGATTTTGACTCTTCCGGGTTGACCCGGATAAAAATCCTTTTCAAAGAAAATCCTGAATATTTTTCAGATGAAAACTATACTTTGATGATTAATTTATACAATATCGAGGTTTGGAAACAAACCTCGAACTGAACGAAACCCCGGCTCGTGTTCTATAGGAACATACGACACGGGTCGCCGTTGCCTGTGGCACCAAATAGCAGGCGTGCTACGCACACTCCGTAAAATCTATTAGTTCACCTTCTACCGCCAGGGGGAGCAATATGTTTTATACGATCACTGAACACTGGTCCCCGCTACTTGCGGTGCCGTATAGCAGGCGTGCGTGCACGCGCTAAAAAATCTGTTAGTTCCACATTCGACCACCAGGAGGCGCACTCTTTTCTAAAGAAACCACTTACAGAGCGAAACGCTGCCACGTGCCTCCGCTGTCTGCGGCACCGTATAGCAGGGATACTGCGCACGCGCTGAAAAATCCTTTAGTTCCACATTCCTTCGCCAGGGGGCTCAATATTTTTTATACTATCACTGAACACTGGTCCCCGCTACTTGCGACGCCGAGCCGTATAGCAGGCGTGCGTGGAACGCGCTACAAAATTGTTAGTTCCACATTCGACCACCAGGTTGCGCACTCTATTCTTAGCAAAACTCTGTTATACAACCTATCCGTAGATATATTAGTCGAGCCGGGCCCATAGAACTCGAGATAGGAAAGTGCCTCTGGCGGTAAAAAGTGGAAATAAAACATGTAAGGCTATTGAAAACTAAGTTGAATGAACCGAGCCCCGTTGACATCGGGCCCATAGAACCCGAGATGGGAAAGCGCCCCTTGATGGTAAAAAGTAGAACTGAAATATTGAAGACTATCGAAAACCACATTGAATGAACCAAACCTCGTTGCGATCGGGTCCATAGAAATCGATAGAGGAAAGCACACCCTGGTGGAAAAAAATGGAACTAAAATATGCAAGGTTATGTTTGCATAATATGAAAGAGTGGTCAAAGGGCTGCCCAATGATATATCACATGAAGGATGTTAGAAAAATTGAGAGTGCCTCCGGGAGCGCAAGTAGGGGAAGGGGGAACGAGAGGTGCATAATATGAAAGAGTTGGTCACAGGGCTTTCCAATGACATATTACATGAGGGGTGTCGGCAGAAGTTAGAAAAGTGCCTCCCCAGTCAGGCATTGTGTGGGGGGATGTTGGATGGTAGGTGCATAATATGAAAAAGTGGTCACATGGCTTTTAAATGATATATCACATGAGGGGTGTTGGTAAAAGTTAGAAGAGTGGGGGAAGGGGGACAGGATGTGCAGAATATGAAACAATGGTCAAAGGGCTGTACATTACAATGATATATCACATGAAGGATGTCGGAAAAATAGAGAAAATGCCACCGGGGGAGGGGGAAACGGGCGATACATAATATGAAAAAGTGGTCACAGGCTTTCCAATGATATATCACATGAGGGTTGTCAGCGAAAGTTAGAAAAGTGCCCTCAAGGGGGACAAAGTGGGGGGAAAAGGACGGGATGTGCAGAATATGAAAGAGTTGTCAAAGGGCTTACAATGATATATCACATGAAGGATGTCGGAAAAATTGAGAAAGAGCCCTGGGGGGAGGGGCATTTGAAGGAGGTGAAAGGGAGTCTTATAATATGAAAGAGTGGTCAAAGGCCTTTGCAATGATATATCACATGAGGAGTATGGAAAATGTTTGAAAACTGCACCCCCTAGAGGTCTTATTATCTCACATCCGTAATACAAACACACTATTACATCAGGGGAAGGTAAACTTTCAACTATCAAAATTTCAAACATGACAATATTTAGCTATCTAATATTATAATGTATTCTGGTTCCTCTCTCAAGATATTTTAATTAAAAGGACTACGATAGAGCATGAATTATTATTTGCCCTTCTTTCAGATATAGAAATTTCTAATACTCCAATATTTTGCTATCAACTGGTTCTTATTTTCTCTCTAATGTTAAAACTTAGACAACCACCAGTATCTTTTAATTGCATTCCACTCATTTCATTTAAAATACAATTTTTAAATTTTATTTCCTTTTAAATACATACCTTTCATTTAAAATAGTACAGGTTACATTCAAAATAGATATCTTTCACACATTGTGTGCGGGTACATTTCGCGGCGGAATTGTGCCGGGTGGGGGTATTGCGCGCAAATTTAGTTAACCCATACTAGTACGTGTCCCGCGCTCAAGTATCAATCATCAGAAAATGTGCGTGTGCCGCACACAATGTGTTAAGGGGATTCTCAAGCATATATTTTCCTCGCTCAGCAACGGGAAGCTTTCTGATGTTTCAATCACATGCACTCATTTCATTTAAAATACAAATCTTTTATTTATTTTTTCTTTTAAATACCTGAATTTAATTTAAAACAGATATTCTTTACACATTTAAGATTATTTTTCCCGCTTAACAACGGAAAGCTTTCTGACTCATTTTTGAAAATAAAACATGATACTTGGAGATATGATTATCAAAGTAATTTGTAATCAAACAGGTTTTTCATTTTTCGATAAATGAATTACATCTTGACTTATAAGCAATTGTTGTCTTAGGATGACAATTTTTTTCTTTCTTGCACTGCCACATCTGGAAATCTAATTAAATAAAAAAGAAAAGTGCCCAGTTAAACTGATGGCATTGAGCACACAGGCTATTTACACTAACTGCATATTATACTCTTATTTCAAAGGATAATGCCCCTCGAAAAATAAATTAAGGGGGGGCATTAGCCCCCCTCCAGTTTCTCCTCTTTATGCTTAATCAATGAGCCTCCAAATGTCATCAGGGGAGCACCTTATCAAAATAAACTGGTAACCAAATTTAAAGCAAATCGGATATAAAAACCCATTTACCTAAATTAAGGGCATATTAGACCTCCGTCCCCCCCCCCCCTTTATATTTAACCAATGAACTTCCAAATGTAATCAGGGAAGTGACTTATCAGAATAACCCTGTTTACCAAATTTGAAGCAAATCGGATAGAGAAACTCATTTATCTAACTCTCATCTACTCATTTAAGGGGGGGGGGGTATTAGTCCCCCATTCCCCCTTTAGACTTAAACAATGAACCTTCAAATCTAATCACGGAAGCATTTTATCAGAATTAACCGGTATGCCAAATTTGAAAAAAATCTGATAATTCTGCATGAAAAACCCATTTATCCTAGTTAAGGGGGGTGGGGGGTGGCCCTGCATCCCCCCCCTTTATACTTAACGAATGAAGCCCCAAAACTAATCAGGGAAGTGCCTTATCAGAATGAATCTAAAAATAAAATTTCAGCAAATCGGATATTTCTATCAAAAGTTATCGCATTACGTACATACATACATAACATGCAGGAACATTAGCTCTCAGGTTTTGATAGCCTGTGAGCTAAAAAGGAAACTTTGATAGAATTTTCTTAGAAAAATTTTGTCCTAACTGAAAAATGGAAAAAACAATTTGATTATGCGGTTATCAATAACAGCACCTGCCAATTTGATGCATTTGTAAATAAAAATGAATTAAAAAATGTGCCAGAAGGTAGCCAGTTTAGATTTGAGAACAGCCTCAATTTATACTAAAAAAAGAAAGTTTCGTTCTGTGTGTGAGTGCGTCTGTTTCTGCTGACTAGCGAAATCTACCGCACATACAAAGCTGAAAATTTTTGTGAGGGTAGTCTAAGTCTTCTCCTGGTGCACCTGATACAAAACAATTTTTAATTTCTAATAATTAGTTGAGTTATTAATTAAAAACCCCAATTACAAGAATGGCAAATTATTTATAATTCAATTAAAGCATAGATTTTTATCAAATCGCAGGATTCATTCTCGATCCCAGGAGACCATATGTCTAGCATTTGCGCAGCCAATGAGATGTGTTCTTGAAGCAGACCCCAATATTATTTCAAAACAACATGTGACTAAAAAGAGTAAGTAATTTTCCAGCTCTATAGAATTTTTTTTAATACCGCATTTATCAATTTGAAATTAATGCACCTATGCACAAAATGTTATGCTGAATCAAGAAATCTATAAATAACTTTTTTATTTTATAAAAAAATCAATTTTTAGAAGAAAAAAATAAATGTCTTCACAATTTGTTTATAAAGAAATTTTTGTATTTGTTATATTTGCAGGAATGGGGAGGGAGGCAGCTACTTTTGATTAAATATCTCAATTAGTCCACATGACAGATATTATTATGATCAAATCTTTTAAATTCTTATTTGATTCTGCAACCCCCCTTAAGTAATATGTCTACAGAAAGGTTGAATAACTTAGTTTCTTTCGGATATATATTTTTGTTTAGAACAGAGTGCGTTATCTGAAAGTGGATATTGGAACTAGCAGACTTTGCAGACAAAGTACGTATGCTATGCAGTGACACAGGAAGCGGGCACATGTGTCAGAGTTTTGTTCAAAACAGAATGCACCACCCTGGCAGTGGAAAGCAGAACTAACAGATTTCTCAGTGCATGCACAACAGGTATAAAATCATATGAATTTAAGGTTGATTTAAGAATATTATCACTTGCCCGAGCAATGCTGGACAGGTCAGCTAGTTTACAATAAAAACAAATGTTCTAAAGAGCTTGTTAAGCATGTATTTCAAACCAGGCTTGCGATCGATTGGTTGCTCATGATCCTTAGCTTCCCAACAGCTATTTCTAGTTTCGTATAGTGGACTCCATTTGTATATACTATAGTTTCCTGAAACACTGTGAGTTCAGAAGTATCTTACGTGTTTTACTAATTGCATATAGAAGGGAAGAAGAAGTTTTTTTATTTTAATGTGGGAATATATAATAGAGTCTTTTGTTTTGCAGGACAGGAAAGGGTTAAAATTAAATGTTGGAAATATACAGTTGACTTCTTCAAATCCAAAAATGCCTAAAATTTGCACATCATTGCAAATGTAAAAAGTGAAACTTTCAGTTCAGATGTAGGGCAAAAATTCACCATTTTTAACACTTTCCAATATAGTTGAAAAGTGTTTATGACTTTGATTTGTTTGTCTGTCCATGCTCTAAACCGTGTAAATATTTTTCGATTGACATGTAATTGATATACATTATTGAGCTTTGCCATGGCATGTTTGGTATTGAAAATGGAGTGTGTAGCATGCATAATTCATTTATAAGGGCATTCAAAAGTATTCCATTATGTTAAGGTCTATGGGGAAAAAAATGATTTGCGGGGTATTTCAACAGTGTTACAGAATTTTAAACATAATGAAATTTATATACATTATTGAGTTGCACTGGTACTTATAGAATACATTATCTGTAGCACAGACAGTACACATACAGGGGAACTCAAAAGTATTCTGTTATATTATGGTCTACAAAGAAAAATCGTTTGTGGTGTATTTTAATGATGTTACTCCATTTACAAATAAATAAGATTGCTATGAATTTCTGAGATGCACTAAAACATGCTTTCTGTAGAATATGGGATGTAAAGCATTTATCATTCAATTACAGAGTCATACACAAGAGCCGGTTATATAATAATCTACCAGAAAAAATTGTTCAAAGCGTATTTTAATTATGTTGAATGCTTTCAAACTTGATGGAATTGATATACATTGCTGAGCTTTACTACAAGATGCTTGCAGTAGAATATGATGTGTATCACATTTATTGTTCATTTACACATAAAAGATTACGGATACAACTACAGTAGGTATCTGAAGTATTGTTTATTAGGGATGATTGTTGAAAGTGTGTTTTCTGTTATGGTATCTGCTTAAAGTTTAACTAAATTGTTGCACACTACATGGTGAATATAAATTCTATAGGCCATATACAAGGTTACACAAAATAATTCGTAAGCATTAGTGAGAGTGTGTGAATTGTTTAAAGGTGTTTTTTTTAAATTTGAGTTATGCATTTTCAAGCTCAGCTACATTTAGTTTACTCAGAGATATTTGTAGCATATAAATAAAATCATATACAGTGCTATGTAAAAAACTGGATAAATGGCTGCCTATTGACAGAATTGACAGAATTTTTGGAAGTGTGATTTCAGTAGTTTTAAATGTGCTTTTCCCTCAATTAAATTTCAGCTTAATATGCAGGTTGTATAAAAGTCTTATATTCAGGGATGCACAAAAGAATTCAAGTACATTTCCATCTTTGCTTTGGTGGAAATTGCTAAAGGTGAATTTTCAAATGTGTTATGAATTTTCTACCTAAATTAAATTTTAGCATACTATGTAGAATATACAGAGCTGCACAAAAGAATTAGAGTACCATTCTGGCTATGTGCAGCAATTGTTGAAATCTGTTCTTCAAATGTGTTAATGCATTTTCTGAAAAGTTTACTTAGGTATCTTCTTTACCTTATTAAACAACAAAGTTTTTAAAAAGTATTCTGGAAGTGTTGGAAAATGTTTCATAATCTATGCTTGATGCAGCACAATTTTTCTTTCTTGTTTAAATTTTTATGTCATTTCATACACATTTTAAAATGTAATTCTGGTTAATATGACTGAATTCATGCTTTCTCATAAAGAAAGTATAAATTTATTTCTGAAAAAATTCAAAATAGCACTGATATCAGTTGTAATCATGATCTTTTTACCAAATAATTTATGCATTAATATATCTTTTATGGTTATAAAATTTGGCTAAACGTGAAATAAAACTTTGTTTTTTGACAATTTAGAAGTAAATTATTAGTGTACCTTTATGAGGTGAGTTTCATTAACTAATCGAAGAAAAATTTATATCATCATTATTATGCATATTTAGTTTTTAACTCAATTTTTACTTTTAGTATTATAATAATTTTTTAAATATTCTGAGTTTTTGTTAATTTACTATAATATTTAACTATTTTACTGTTTACTACAGTGTAAGCATTAATTATGATTTCAAAGACATTACTACATTCAATACTATTTAAAAATGCAATTAAAGCAGTGACCAGAAATCTGCAAAATATGCACAACTTGTAGTTACAAGCTATGCAGATTTGAGGGAATCTACTGTATATCTAAATTTAAAAATACGATCGAAAATGTATCTAATTTCGATGTTGCCTTAAGACATTCTACTCTGAATTAAAATGTTTGTTATTTAAATCTCTTTCTATTCTATGCTGATACTGAAATGCACTATATAATTATAAAGATCAATCATGAAAGAGAAAGTTAATCGAAAAAATACTGATCTAGAAAGTTCATTATAAGATTCATAGATTTCTGCTTTTCAAACGTTTTAAAATAATTTGAGTGTGAATGAAAATTAATTTTTATAACCTACCAGATATTAAAAGCTCTTTTTCCTCTTGGGTTTTATTCATTTTTTACTGAAAGAATGGATTGCAACCCTGATCTACTATACAAAAATTATTTGCAACTGTTTACTTCCATCTCTTAATCTCATCCCTTTTGAAACACTTTGCCTAAATCTAATACAGTAAAACCCGTTTTTCATTTATACGTTGTATCATTTGTACTTTTACATTTATGTACGTCATTTCAGTGCAGTCTTGATTTATCCCTGTGTATTTTAATGTTGTAATGTTCTGTTTATACATCATTTCTTTCATGCTGTAACTGATTTTCTCAAAATTTTTCCCCCAGCATCGTTCTTTTTTTTTTCTGCTAATGATATTTAGAGAAAGATGAAGAACAAACAACAAGTGTAACTGCTACAGGTGTTATTTCAATTTTGCGGAACAGGGAGTGGGATAAAAAGAATGGATAATGGGTGGTCTGGTCACTTAGAAACTTTTTTGCTTTCCATAATATTAGTGAGAAAACTTTCCAGGAACTTAACTCCATAAATAATGCTGTACTTAAGTCTGAAAGAGAATCAGCATGTCAGACGATGATTAAAGATTATTTTAAATAAAATCTCTTTATACATACAATAAAAAAAGTGATGTAGGGGAGAGGGGGGGGGGGGCAGATGTAAACATGGGGCACATGTGAACAGTACATATTTCACTCAGTTAATCTGAAATAAAAAAAATACCAATATATGACAGTATTGGTACCATCTTTTGGCTGAATTTTCAGAACAATGAGCAATTTTAATTTCCAGTTGTTTGTAATTTGTTTGTTTTAGAAGATGTTAAGTAAAAAAGTCATCTAAAGTTATTGAAGTAAAAATTCATTAAAGACATTTTAAAAGTAGAATTTCAGTGTTGCATTCTTTAGTGGCATTAATTAGGTAAGTCTACAAAAAGTTTTGTTTCCTTATTTCAATTAAAAATATCTTTTTTCTTTAAGTTAGGCTTAAGTTGGTAGATGGGGCACTTATGAACAGTTCCACAAGTGCCCCATTTTTCTATTTTAGATTATGAATGTATTTTTTAAGTCTGTGAATGCATTTTTTTTTTTTTTTTTTTTAGTTTAAAATTTAATTACCCTTGTCAAACATTGAGCTATAAATTCAATGTTTTTAGGATTACTGCACAGTTTTAATTTACTGGAAGTTAGATAACAATTAGAAGTGGTGGCTTTCTGTAAAAATCAATATATTTGTTATTCTTTAATGATTTCCAGTTTTAAATGTATTTATTTTTTCTTAGCCCATAATAAAGTACTTGTAAGATATTTTATTTTATGAAAGTTAAATTTAGTTGGTCAAAAAAAGTGATAAGTAGTACTGTGATAATCATCAATTTTTTATATCACAATTTTACCAATTTATAAAACCACAATGCACAATTTTGTTATACACATTGCATAACATTTAGAAAAAAGTAAAAACACAATAACAAAATTATTCAATAACTTATTTAAAAGTAACACAGTTTTGCTACGCTTGACTCAAAAAGAGTAGGTATATTAGTGTATAATTTTACGAATAATTTCTTGTATCTATGTTGAAACATTTATTGATTGATTCACACAACTAGAAAGAAGGCATCTAGTTAGTTTATTCACAAAAAAATATTTTTGTCTTATTTATGCATGTGTTAACATGTGCCCCAGGTCTGTTCCCAACTCCCCCTCCACCGGGGCACACATGAACAAATATAGACAATTCTTAGAATGACAATATCAGTTAGAAATTTTTGATAAATGCATCCAAAAGTTTTACCAAAGGAACAAACAAAGTGTAAATATTCATATAAATAAATTTTTGTTGCAATAGCTCATAACAATTTTGAGAAATAGTCAAAAATGTAAAAATTGTTCACATGTGACCCCCTCTCCCCGACAAAACATATAAGGATTGATAATACTCAATTTTATTTTTCTATTTCAGAAATGACTATTTAATGTTTTTTTTTTCAATGTTTTAACTTTTTTTCAATATATAGTGCATCTTGAACAACAAAAATAACAGCAAAATTAAATTTGTATGACTGCAGCATTATATTTGCACAGTCAAAGATTTTATACCTTTGGCGACTAGGGGAGATTTGGGACAGTTGATCCCTAGGGAGACTTGATCCCTAGGTCTAAAACCAAAGAAAAAATACAATTAAGTCTCTGAAACTGGAAACATTAATAAAGTGATCCCTTATCAACATATTTAGCAACATACTTTGATTCAGCCATTTTTACTTTTCTTGTAAAAGAGGAATCTCTGTTTTCTTACAATCAAACTTCTTTTTGAGTACGTAGTTTGTGTTTCATATTTTTTGCTAAATATAACTAAATTACTTAATTTTATTGATATAATATACTAACATACCTTACTCCTTATATGTTGTTATTTAAATTCAACACAATATCTTTATTTTCGATTTAGCAACTTTTTTCCCCAAACATGCACATTAGGGACACTTGATCCCTGTTGTATGGGGAGACTTAATCCTGGGGATAGAGTCTCCCCAAACCAAAGTTAAGCTAAATTAATGTTAAATTTTATTAACCACCTACTTCTCATTGTGATATTTAGATATTATCTGTATTAGTTAGAATATGGTTGCTTGATTTTAGATGGTTGACAAAGACAGAAAGTTAATATGTGGCTGCAGATGATAGTTAGCAAGCACATGGTGGATGAATGCATATGTGAGACATACGTCTAACTTTGCAAAATTTTTACAGCACTTCATAAAGAATGAAAGATATTATAACCAAAACAGTAAAGTGTTAATCATAATGAATAATCATGATTAGGGATTGACCGAAGCAGCAATTTTGCCGAATACCGAAGCTTCGGTCGAAGTGTACACTGAAGCTTCGGTATTCGGCAACCGAATACTTGAAACTTTTTTATACGCATTTTTGCATATTTTAGCTATTTTAATAAGCTTTAATTGAAATTAAATTCTCAATAATTTAATTCAGTTACACTTTTATTCTAAAATCTAATTACACAAAAACATTTAATGACTTCTTTCCACTCATAAATTCATTAACCCATAACTTATTTTTTATTATTTTATCACTAGTCAATACCCAAAAGTAGGGATGCACCGGATATTAATTTTGCCGGATATCGGATACCGGATATCCGAAGCTCCTTTGCCTGCCGGATTCGGATATCCGGCCGGATATCCGATCGGATATCCGGCACTAGATATGTTTTTAGTTATATGGTGAATTATTTCTTTATATAACGCCATCTCAGAACAATAAATTACAAGCATGTTTCACACATCATTAAAACATTTTAAATGTATTGAAATATAATTTACAAAAACTATATCTCTTTGAATATCAGGGCTTGAAATTCAAGTTTATTCCCCCCAGGAGGGGAGTTTCCCATCCAACATTTAAAAATGCAGGGGAGTTGAACTGTTAGAAAGGGGAAAAAAAAATCTTTTAACCCCCTTTTTTTTAATGTGCCACTTAAAGAATTACATTTATACAGACATGACAAAATACCATTAAAATAATTTAAATCAACAACTCAAGATAATTATCCAAAATGTTTATTTTTATTAAAACAAAGGAACAGAATCAAGTTTTATATATACCATGTCTATCTTTCAACTTTCACCTAATGTTATGGACAATTAACAATTGGGTTCCTAAATGAATTTCTTAATTTAGATTTTATTCCATTTTGTGTGATTTAGCCTCTTTCACAAGTTACACTTGTGACAAACAGCACAGACCAACTTTTATAACTTTAGAAATTATCGGAAACGCATGGTTATGTGCTGTTAAAAAATTTTAGAAAACTTTGCAAAATCTGATGTGCATTAATTTTTAACAGTAAGTTAAAAATGCATGAATAGTGCATATCGGTGATTCTATTGTCAATATCCCACGGTGATTGCATGTCAATTCTGAACAAACTTGTTTTATTATATCTTTAATGGAATTATAGTCAAAACTGTAGTCCCTGGTATTTTCGTTAATTGAACTATGTTCTATGCATTGGAATTTTAAATCCATATCCAAAGTTTGAAAAGGAAATAGTCATTGATTTTTTCTATTACACGATAAAAGATTGATTTCAAAAAGCTATGTCCTAATCTGTGAATTGAAAGAATCAACTAGTTTGTTATTTCTAAACATGATTTTTTAAGTTCAACCAATTTTTTTTTCTTCATGTGCACCACAAGTGTAATCTCATTGTGTTGAGCGCTTACTATTGGCCAATTTGGTAGGGCTAAGTCTCCAGTGGCCATTGCTGCCCTTTTAGTTATTTCCTATTTTGGGCATAGGGAGAAAACATTGCAAAATACATAAATCGGTCATTAAAAAAAATATCGCCAATTTCGTCAGTCATGGTGACAATAAATTAAAAAAAATGTCGACCGGTTGCAAGAAGAAAACTGAAGTGCAGGGGAAATCGGCAGCGGGAAAATATCAGAAAATTCGTCAATCGATCTGTCACGAGCAAATATCGTGAAATTCCTCAGCCGGTCGCAGAGAAAAAACGCGAAAATTTTCAATCGGATGCAGAAAAGCAATCGTTACTTTCATCAGTATGTCGCAAGAACAAACACGGAAATTTGCCAATCGGTCACAGAATAAAATTGCTTTATTTATCAATTGGTCTCGAGAAAAAAAAAATTATGAAATTCACCGATCAGTCTCTAGAAAAAAATTGTGAAATTCATCAGTCGGTCGTGGAGAAAAAGCGCAAAATTTTTCAGTCAGATGCAGAAAAATAACCATGAATTTTGTCAATCTGTCGTAAGAAGAAATTGTGAAATCTGCCCATCGATAGTAGAAAATATCACGAAATTTGTCAGTCGGTCCTGAGACTTGCTCGTCGTTTTACAAAGAAACATTTTCGGAAAATGGTTTTTTGGAAACAGGAGCCGCCCGCTCACAATAGGGCACGAATCCTGCCATCCCACTTCGAAATTCAAGCCCTGTATCTGCCATTCAAGCCTGTAATGTATATTAATAATCTAACAAAAACATAGCTGTGAAAAAAGGCAGCCAAGTTCTGTAAAGACAATTGCTTAAAATACATATGTGGAAGCCCAGAGGGTTAAGCATAAGACTTTTTCAAGATTTTATGATTTGTAACCTGGCCTCAGGTGTTCTGCTATAAGTATGCAAAATTTCAAATCTGCAATTTAATAACGGGCTCAGTTAGAAAGAATTGCTTAAAATACGCATGTGGAAGCCCAAAGGGTTAAATGTACGACTTTTTCAAAATTTTATGATTTGTCATTTGATGTGTGTGTTCAGCTATAAGTATGCAAATTTTCACGCCTCCAACATAATTAGGGCTCACTTAGAAAATATTATTTAAAATACACATGTGAGAGCCCAAAGGGTTAAATGCACGACTTTTTCAAAATTTTATGATTTCTTGTTTGATGTGAGGTGCTCAGCTATAAGTTTGCAAAATTCCATGCCTCCAACCTAATTAGGGGCTCACTTAGAAAGAATTGTTTAAAATACACATGTGGGAGCCCAAAGGGTTGAATGTACGACTTTTTCAAAATTTTATAGATTTTCGTTTGATGTGCGGTGTTCAGCTATAAGTATGTACAATTTTACGCCTCCAACCCAATTAGGGGCTCACTTAGAAAGGATTGTTTAAAATACACATGTGAGACCCCAAAGGGTTAAATTTACAACTTTTTCAAAATTTTATGATTTGTCATTTGATTTGAGGTGTTCAGCTATAAGTATGCAAAATTTCACGCCTCCAACCTTGTTAGAGGCTCACATAGAAAGAATTGTTTAAAATACATATGTGGGAGCCCAAAGGGTTAAATGTACGACTTTTTCAAACTGTTATGGTTTGTCATTTGATGTGAGGTGTTGAGCTATAAGTATTCAAAATTTCATGCCTCCAACCTAATTAGGGCTCACTTATAAAGTATTTTTTTGAAATACACATGTGGGAGTTCAAAGGGTTAAATGTACGACTTTTTCAAAATTTTATGATTTGTCGTTTGATGTGAAGTGTTCAGCTATAAATCTGTAAAATTTCGCGCCTCCAACCTAATTAGGGGCTCACTTAGAAAGAATTGTTTAAAATACACATGTGGGAGCCAAAGGGTTAAATGTACGACTTTATCAAAATTTTATGATTTGTCGTATGATGTGTGGCGTTCAGCTATAAGTATGCAAAATTTCAAGTATCCAACATGTATAGTTTCTGAGAACGGGCTCTGTGACGGACAGAATATCTCAATTTGTTGATTTTCTGTAAGCAAGTAAACCCTGATAAACCCCCAGTAAGTAGATAGGTTTACAATAGAAGTCTATGGGAATTTGGCGAAATATTAGCGATATCGCCAAGGTGGCGTCACTTTTGGCGACTAATTTTGGTCGCCAAATTTGGCGATATATCGCCATGTTGGCGAGAAACTTGGCGGTATTTGGCGACAGAACAGGGTCCCCTCCTACGGCAAATTAAAATTTCGCCTAATAGACGTAATGTTAAAGTAAAAATGGGCACCCCCAGGTGGGTAATTCATCGATTTTCACAATTTTTTTATTTTTTTCCTTAGTTTTATAGTGTAAACAAACTTCGCACCAAATTTGAAGTCTGTAGCTGCAGTAGATATACGAGATCTTTTTGATGAGTGAGTCAGTCAGTCAGTGGTAAAATTATCGATTATCAGACATTTTCAAATGTCATTATCTCGGAAACTAATTATGCGTTATTTATAAAATTTTGGATTTTAGGTAATTAGGGTGGCCTTATTGCACATGTCGTATAACAAGCACGTAGGTCTCATAGATTTTCAGTAGTAGAGCATTGAAATTTGACGAAAACAGCTTGAAATGGTTCGTGTAAATAGGACACGGCTATGTCAGGCGAACTTGGCTGACACACTGCCGTGTGTCTAGATATTGCATAAAAAATGTAATTTAAACATTAAAATATTCTGTTTATTTGTACAATGAAATGCTGATAATTGCTACTGGATTTGAATATGGGATTCACTATATCGATAATTGCTAATAATTAATTTGTACGATGAAATGTTGATAATTTGTACAACAAATTTTAACCAATTAATATGTGTATAATTGTAGAGTATTTTCACAAAGAAATACTACATACTTTCTTTTTATAATTTAAACATAAAATATCTACTAATATAACCATGATTAAAGAGTTATTTTCTCCAAACATAGGTTTAGTTGATGCCCTTTTTCTGTTTTAATTATTTAATATTGTTTTTGCTCTAAGTCACGTTTAGTTTTATTTTAAGTTAAATTATTTTTATATTTAAAAGTAAAAAGAAAATTACTTTTAATTTTAAATATTTATAATGAAGTTACAAAAACGACTAGTTGGATTTGCCAATCACAAAACTTTCTTCTATCTCATACATCTTAATATTTCAAAAAGTAGTTCCAAATGTTAATACATCAGTATTATTAGTTCAATATTATACCAACTTTGATTTTGGTTTAAAATTTCTGCTTCAGTCAATTAATCAGAATAAGAATAAGTTAATCTCAATCATGATATTTATTAAAAAAAAAAAAAAAAAATTCGTTATTCTGTTGTACATCAGCTGTTTGTGAATAGCCAGCTTTGCAGGATGCGAAGTTCCCTTTGCTTCATGAGCCGCCAATATACAGTACAAAAAAAAAAAAAATAAATAAAAAACTGCGAAAAATCGAGAAAATTTTACAAAAATCTCTGTTACAGTGCCACCTTCTGGCAGAATATTTCCAAATTCAAGGAGAAACTGCTGGCCATAGTCAAAAATATACACCACAAAATTGGTTCAATTCTATGCTTAACTTCATACACTTTTCAATGGTAAAATAATGAAAATAACACAAAAATCTGTATTATAGCGCCCCTTTCCAGCAAAATATTTTCAAATTGAAGGAGGACCTGCTGGCCATAGCCAAAAACGTACCACCCCGAAAAATTGGTTCAATTCTATACATAACTTCATCAGGGTTCATACAGAGTTGGGAAGAAAAAATCCAAGGAGTACCCAAAAAATCCAAGGAGTCGAAAAAATTTTAAGGATTTGCCATTTTTTTTTTGTTGTCGATGTTGTTTTGTGCTGCATCGTTATGTGGTATGCACACTCCAATTTTTAATACCCAATTTGGAGAGAAAAACATTTCAAAAACAAATTTTACTCTATCAGAATCTAATTGTTAGTGCTGAAATCGCACAGTATTCACAATATATTGCTTAATGATTTCGTAAGTTTAAATATAAAATCGACAATCTACTGGGGTGATTCTGAGTAAAAAAAAAAATATTCTGAAATTCACAGCAAATTTTCTGTAAAGTTACCCGAGAGAAGGGGGGGGGGGGGGGGGAAATCAACTCCCGACACTAGCTATGCGTTTTCTCCGTGATTCTTTGACGATATTAGCGTTTTTTCGCGATCTTTTGACATAATTTGTGGGGGTTTTCGCGAGCTTTTGACGAAATTTGTTTTTTCACGATCTTTTTACGAAATTTGTCGATTTTTCGCGATCTTTTGACGAAATTTGTGGTTTTTTCGCGAATTTTTGACAAAATTTGCCGTTTTTTCGCGAATTTTTGACGAAATTTGCCGTTTTTTCGCGATCTTTTGACGAAATTTGTCGTTTTTTCGCGATCTTTTGACGAAATTTGTTGTTTTTTCGCAATCTTTTGACGAAATTTGCCGTTTTTTCGCGATCTTTTGACGAAATTTGCCGTTTTTTCGCGATCTTTTGCCGAAATCTGCCGTTTTTTCGCGATCTTTTGACGAAATTTGCCGTTTTTCGCGACTTTTTGACGAAATTTGCCGTTTTTTCGCGACTTTTTGACGAAATTGACCGTTTTTTCGCGACTTTTTGACGAAATTTGCCGTTTTTTTCGCGACCTTTTGACGAAATTTGTCGTTTTTTCGCGACCTTTTGACGAAATTTGCCGTTTTTTCGCGACCTTTTGACGAAATTTGCCGTTTTTTCGCGACCTTTTGACGAAATTTGCCGTTTTTTCGCGACCTTTTGACGAAATTGGCGATTTTTCTGCAAACGATGGACAAATATTTTTTTTCGGCGACCATATGTCCGAATTTTTGGATTGGTGACCGATTTTTTAAAATTTTCAGAAATGAATGCCTTACATTTTCGGAAAATTCGGATTAGAATCACCCCTAGGTCATATAAATAGAGATTAGACAAACCCCAAACACTTATTATGTATATCACATACATGATACATCTTAAAGAGAATTTTAAAAGGCAAAAAAAAAAGAATGCTAAATGCAACATACAAGAAAAAATATAACAAGTTTTGAATTTATTCTTTTAGAACAGCGGTGATCGCTTTCTTTGAAGGTGAAATTTTGACGAATTCGCATTTTTTCGCGATCTTATGATGAAATTTGCGTTTTTTTCGCGATCCTCTGGGGGAAATCGCGTTTCTTTCGCGATCTTCTGAGAGAAATTCGCTTTTTTTTCGAGACCTTCTGGGAAAATTCGCTTTTTTCGCGATCTTTTAATGGAATTCTCGTTTTATTTAACGAATTGTTTAACGAATCTGGCATTTTTTTCGCGATCTTTTGGTGGAAACCGCGTGTATTTCGCGATCCTTTGACGAAATTTGCGTGTATTTCGCAATCCTTTGACGAAATTTGCGTGTTTTTCGCGTTCCTTTGAGGAAATTCGCGTGTTTTTCACGTTCCTTAGAGGAAATTCGCGTGTTTTTCGCGATCTTTTGAGGAAATTCGCGTGTTTTTCGCGATCTTCTGGAGAAATTCGCGTTTTCCGCGATCTTCTAATGGAATTCGTGTTTTATTTCGATCGTTTGACGAAACGAACGTTTTCGCGATCTTTTGATGGAAACCGTGTGTTTTTCCCGATTTTTTGAGGAAATTCGCGTTTTATGCGATCTTTTGAGGAAATCTGTTTTTTTTCCCTCGATCTTTAACGGAATTCGCGTTTTTTCGTGATCCTTTGAGCAAATTCGCGTTTTTTCGCTGTCTTTTAAGAAATTCGCGTTTTTTCACGATCCTTTGACAAAATTTAAGAATTTTTTCCGCGATCGATTGAAGGTATTTTTTGGAACATATTTGCGAAAAACGCGATTTTTCCGAGATTCTTGGCTAAATGCCAAACATCGATAAAATTCAAAATAAAAGTCGGCTAACAGTGTCGAAAAACGGACTTTACGGACCTAATAATTGAAAAACGGACCTAGTGGGAGCCCTGCTATTAACATTACCCTACCCAATCAATGTTGTGCTTCAGATGAATGATGTGCATAAATGACGTGCGTTTTTCAATCACAATTTTTTTCTTCCTCGGCAGCAATTATCGCTTGCGTCCGAAGCCGCAATAGAATATAAGGAGTTTCTAAGTAGTGGTTTGCTTATCTAAGTAGTTCTAAGTACTACTTGGGAACGTTTTCATTTCTAAGGAGTTTCCAAGGAGTCTAAGGAGTCTGTGCGAACCCTGCTTCATACACTTTTCGATGGTACAAGAATGAAAGTGGCACAAAAATCGCTATTACCCCCCCCCCCCCACCCTTCCAGTGGAATGTTTCCATATTGAAGAAGGGCCGCCTGGCTATAGCCAAAAACATTCACAAAAAAATTGGTTCAATTCTATGCATAACTTCATTACGATGGCAAAAATCGCTATTATTGGAAATATCCCCATCCTGGTGGAATATTTCAAATTTAAGGAGAACCTGCTGGACATAGCCAAAAACAAATACAAAAAATTTTGTTCAATTATATGGATAACTTCATACACTTTTTGATGGTACAATAACAAAAATGGCACAAAAATCGTGATTACCGTGCCCCCCCCCCCCTTCCAGTGAAATGTTTCCATATTGAAGGAGGGCCGCCTGGCTGTAGCCAAAAACATTCACAAAAAAATGGTTCAATTCTATGCATAACTTCATTCATTTTTCGATGGTACGATGGCGACACACGGACAGACAGACATTTTGTATAAACATGTTTTGGGATATCTGACCCCTAAAACATCTAAATCCGTCGAAAACCAGAAATCGAAAAAAATTCTATTACAATACTTTCTTCTAAAAATAGGCCTGTTTAATTGTTAAACTTAAAAGAAAGAAAGAAATTAATAAAGTCATAATTTAATAAACAACTTCAAATTTTGTTTTACACTCTGAAAGTAAAGGTACAATTTTCTAAAAGAAGTAAACGTAAATTCTTAAATTTATTATAAAGAGTTCAAATATCAATGTTAGGAAAGCTGGCAATTCTTTAAACTTTTGAGAATTACCTTTTACTCATGAATAGTGAACTTACTTTCACATTTTACATTATAAACAAAATTGTTCGGTATTGTTTGGGGTCAAACGATTTCTGTTATCCTTATATATTTGCTTTGCTGCACTCTGCCGGGTATCCGGCAGAGAAGTCGGATATCCGGTGATTATGATTCGGATATCCGACGATATTTCGGATATTGAAAAATCAGCCGGATATGCCGGATATCGGATATTTGCCGGATATCCGTTGCATCCCTACCCAAAAGCCAAAAATAACCTATGAAAACATTAAACTATACAGGGTCTTATTAAGGATAAGGATTGTCAGAAAAACAAAAGTTCATTCAAATAATAAGAAACAATGTTGTCATTAAACTGGTTTACTGATTGTCTAAGTCTAATTATAAACATATTGAATAGGAATGTTCTCAAAATACAAAAGGTATTATATCAATTTGAGCATTTAACTATTTTCTGTCAAATTATTAATAGCATATTTATATTTTGATTAATATTTTAACATTGTGGTGGTGAAGATAAGAAATTTAAGCGATTTTGATATAATGGTTATAAAAACTATAGGGTTGGCATAGGGGTATACTTATTTGATGTGTGTATTTTCTTTAATATACACCTTAGATATACAGATATGAACTCTGATATAGTTATTTGATAAGTAATGTAGAAGTAAATAAAATTAAATGATAAGGGAAAGATGCGCATCTTCCTTACTTTTTTTTCTCTGTTTTAGACAGTTGTTTTGATTTCACACCTATGTAGACTACTTTAGGAAGGAAAAAGTTTTTTAAATAAAAAATGGCCTTTGACTTGTTTTTTGTAGTGCAGCTGAACTCTGAACTCATGCACATAATATTCAAACTCATTGTTTAGCCTATTCTACTGCTAAGTAAAAGAGAATTCTTCTACTTCTAAGAAAATACTTATCTGCAATTATTCGGCCGAAGCCGAATATTCAGTTTACATGCCGAACCACCGAATACCGAATCAACTATTCGGTATTCGGTCAATCCCTAATCATGATAACCATATAAGCATTGCATTGAGAGTTTGAATTATGACAAAGAAAATGGAATAATTTTGTTAACAATATCACCGCACACTTCTCACAAATTGCAGCCTCTGGATCGTACTGCATATGGACCATTTAAAAGATATTTTAATGCAGCTGTTCAAGACTGGACGACTAAACATCCTGCTCAAAGAACAACAATTTATCAATTTGCTGAACTGATCGGAATTGCCTATCCTAAAGCCATGATGACAAATAACATAATAAATGGATTTACAACCACTGGAATATCCCTTAAACAGGAATTTCTCAAGATGATTTTTTATCATCTTTCGTCTCAAATCAACCATTAACTCCAACAAGCAGTAAAAATAATACAGTTAAACCAAACTTAGTGACACCAGCAGACATACAATCCTTCCCTAAAGTTTCATTATCAAAAATGGGAAAATCTAAAGAAATGAAAAAAGGGTCTTCAAAAATTTTGACAAGCACACCAACTAAAAGACAGAATGAAGAAAAATACAAGATCGTCAACTGAATAAAAAACAAAAGTCAGGAAAAACTCATTTCATCCCAAGAAAAAAAGTAAAAACACTAAAAGTGAAAGACCCAAATCTTCAGAAAGTTATAAAAGCAGTTATAGTGTTTATGATTCAACCGACCCAGATCCACTTGATGACAATTCTAATGAAATCATTGAAGATCCAAAATATTTGTCAATTGGTGAAAATGACTTTGTCATTGTGTGAATTCTGGGAAAGAAGAAAATTAGTCATTTCGCAGGAAAAATTTAAAAGAAGATTTTATCATCTGAATATGAAATCAATTTTCTAAGAAAACCAGGACTTAATTTCAACCAATTTATGTATCCAGAAAAGGTTGACAATAGTGTTGTGGATAATGATGACATTGAGAAAAAACTACCCAAACCAACCATACTCGGTGGAATTCTTCAAACTGCAATAATCTTAACATTTACATTTGGTTTTTCAAGCTTTGAAAATGTTTTTGATCATTGTGTTTTTTTTTCCCTTTTTACATCTTAGTCAACAATAAATTTGATTTCTACTAGGGATTGACCGAATCAGCAATTTTGCCAAATGCTGAATACCGAAGCTTCGATCAAAGTGTACACCGAATATTCGGTATTCGGCAACCGAATACTTAAAAATTTTTAATACACATTTTTGCATACATTAGCTTTTTTAATAAACTTTAATTAAAATTAAATTCTTAATAATTTAATTTAGTTACATTTTTATCCTTAAATCTAATTACACAAAAAAATTTAATGACTTCTTTCAACTCAAATTCATTAACCCATAACTTATTTTTATTATTTTATCACTAGTCAATATCCAGATTAATGAAAGTAAACTATACAGGCTATTATTAAGGATAGGGATTCTCAGAGAAACAAAAGTTCATTCAAATAAAAAGAAACAATGTTGTTATTAAGCTGATTTACTGATTGTCTAATTATATACATATTGAATTGGAATGTTCTCAAATACAAAAGGCAGGGTTGGGTTTTTGACGTCCAAAACTGGTTTTTGACATGACAGTGGTAAAAACCGTGTTTTTACCGGTTTATTCTGTCAAAAACCTATCATTTTCGATTTTCTTCCAATTTATAGTTTAATTGTAGCATACAATACATTTGTAGATTGGTTTTTTTCCTTGTTGTTCTTGTTATTATTATTCACAATTACTTTGTTAAATATATTTAAAAGAAGAGCATTTCCTAAATGGGAAAAAATTTAAAATACAAGAGTAAAAAGAAAGGACAATATTTGTCATAAACTCCCCTAATATAGATTCTACTAACTACAATGAGCACTAATATTAAATGATAATAAAAGGTTATTATAATTATTAAATAATATTCAATATACATTTTTAATAAAATACATTAAAATTATTTTAGAAATACAAAACTGCTGTTATATGGTGTGACAATAGATGTCAAGCATGGATTGTGGTCATTGAATAAATTTGAATATTTTTAGATATGATATTTTTTAGACTGAAAACTTAACACAACAAAACAAAACAATATTAACAAAAAAACAGAATAGAATAATTTATATATATACATATATATACACACTGTAGATTTTTTTTGTCGTTGTTGTTAATTTTAGTGCAAATACTATATATGAACCTTATAGACAGACCATTCCAGCACCCATATTTTTAAATATAAATTTATACCTGAATAGTTATGAAATATTTTTATCCCCTTGGGGATGAGCGTCACACATATGCTCGTGAGTATTCCTCAATGATTATTCCTACCAGTTATTTTTTATTGTAACTTTTGCCTTATTTAATCAAGGCATTTTCTCGATTCATTTAGTCAAAATTTTCTGACCAGTGATAAAAGATTAAAAATTCTGTAAAAGACGCTTGCCGCGATGGGGATTAAATTTAAATTTATTTAAAGTGAATTGAAAGGAATAACACATTGCATATTTTTATTATATACATATGACTGTATGACTAAAAATCTTTTACCTTTAAAATTATTATTAAATTAAGAGAGATTCTTAAATGTTTTATTTATTTTTTAGTGCAGTTAACTTTTTAAATGTATCTTTAGTAATCTACATTTCTGCTTAAAAATAATATTTATTTATTTATTTATTTAGTTTAAGGAAATAATAAGACTAAAATAAACTACTTAAGAGAAATATAGTTAAAAAGTTTTCACGTGGTTTAAAGTTTAATATTGATTGGCAAATTTTAATCTTTACAAGATTTAACTTTGAAGAACAAGTCTCATTCCTTTCTCCCAAAAGATGTATGCAATTCTCAACTATTAAAATATATTTTATTTCATTTATTGCTATTTAGAAATTAAAATAATCAATTTGGATTTAACACTTTAAGAAAACTTACTTTTGAAGAAATTTCTGAGACAGCTATTTAGTTTTAAACAGTGTACTACATTCTGCCGAAATTATACACATTTTTTAATCTTATATTTATGGGTTATAGAATTTCTTCAGTAAATATAATTTTTGTAGAATATGCCAAATAGCTTAAGATTATTGTAGGCATCTTCTAACAGAGATGTATATGTATTATTCTAATGCAATTCTTTTTTGTTTTTCTCGGATGGATAAATATACTTTAGAGCCTTTAATACTCGTATTGAATATTTCATGTGAAACAACTTAATACTAAAAATAGAATAATAATAAATTTATAAAAAAATATATAAAACCAAACTACTTCTAAAAAATGGGTTTTTGACAGTTGTTGACATTTTTGACAAAGAGGTTTTTGACATGACGGTAAAAACCGTCATGCGTCAAAAACTTGACAACCCTGACAAAAGATATCATATCAATTTGTACATTTAACTATTTTCTGTGAAATTATTGATACATATTTATATTTTGATTAATATTTATCATTGTGGTTATGAAGATAAATTTAAGCGATTTTAATTTAATGGTTATAAAAGCTATAAGATAGGCATAGGGGTATACTTATTTGAAGTGTGTATTTTCTTTAATATAAACCTTAGTATACAGAGATGAACTCTGATATAGTACTTATTTGAGGTGTATATTAAAGAAAATACACATTAAATAAGTTTAAATTGAAAAAGCTAATGTAGAAATAATTAAAATTAAATAGTAAGGGAAAGATGCCCATATTCCTTATTTTATTTTTTTCTCTATCATAGACAGTTGTTCTGATTTCACCCATATAGACTATTTTAGGAAGGAAAGAGTTTTTTGTAATTAAAAATGGCCTTTGACTTGTTTTTGGTAGTGCAGCTGAACTTTGAACTAATGCACATAATATTGAAACTCATCATTTAGCCTATTCTACTTCTAAGTAAAAGAGAATCCTTCTACTTCTAAGAAAATACTTATCCGCAATTATTCGGCCGAATACTTAAAAGTATTCGGCCGAAGCAGAATATTCGGTTTACATGCCGAATCACCGAATACCGAATCGACTATTCGGTATTCGGTCAATCCCTAATTTCTACTAATTAATTTGAGTCATTTCAATGCATTTGTTTCGAGGATCAAGTCTCCCTTGGCAAGGGATCAAGTCTCCCTCCAACTGGAAAGACTTGATCCTTTTTTTTATTTTTTGGAAAACTATTTATTTTTATTTAAAAAATAATTTTTCAAAAATAAAAAAAAATACTGTAACAAGAAAGACACATGAGCCTTTAAGAATAACTGGAAACATTTTTTAAATATTTTGTTTTTTCCAAAATAAAAATTAAAAACTGAAAAAGGGATCAAGTCTCCCCTACTATTTTGATTGTATGTCTTTCTCAGTTGTATGTCCTTTTAGAATGGTCCCCTGAAAGATGTATATTCGGTGCTTTACTGTATAATTTTATGTTATTTCACTTTATATTTTGCAACACTAATACAGTAAATGCTGTTTAAATGAACCATGTTCACGTCCAGCATAGCTGCTGTTTCTATAATCAAGAAAAAAAAAAAAAAAACATCTACCTGAATTTAAAATTCTTGAATCAGAAATTTTAATTAATAATAATAGGTAAAAAAAAAATAAAAAAAATCCAATAAATATTGTAAAAAAAAAATAACAACATATTGAATAATTCTATTATACATTTTCTGGTTCTATACACATTTTTTTCCTTAAGGAAAAAAATCAAGTAAGTTTCACAGACTATGCATTACGATTTCATTTATTAAAAAGACTAATTCAATTAGTAACTAGTGATTCAAATAAGCAGTGATTACTGGATTTATTATCAATAAACCCCTCTTTGAAGCCAAATTCTGGCTGTGCAGTATTGTTTTGATTTATATTCGTATTGCAGTTACAAGGATTAATATTGATAATTTGTTCATAAATAAGAAAGTTTTTTTATTTACAAAGTATAATTTATTATAATATATTTTTACATATTTATTTTATGTGTTTTTGATTATGTATATAAAATGATATTTCTGTATTATGAAAAAAATAAATTTTAGAGAAGGTAGTATCAATTTAGGGTAGATGCACCAGTTTTGGCCACTTTTAGAGAAAATTTGAAATAGAAATTTTACAGTTCTTGACTGATTGAAGCATATTAAATCATAATAACATCACTCTTTAGTAAATTTGATTGTCTTTCTGTTAGCTATAATGACTTACTACAGAATATTTTAGATTGTGAGTAATAACTCATCAAGTAATTTATTCCAATTTGTACCAGTTTTGGCCATCTCTATGCACCAGTTTTGGCCACTCCAATATCATGTAGTTTAACAAACATTTTAATTGATAATAAGTAAAAATAAAGCATTTTTATGCAACATCTATTTTACCACACATATATTTGTTTGCTGTATTAAGAGAATTTTGCAAATTTCTTTATGAATTGATAAAAACATCAAGTAAAATGTATTACTTATGTTGATTTTAACTGAAAATTTCAATTAAAAAACAAAAAATATATTTAAATTTGTGTCATAAAAGGGACAACAGTGCCTACAGGACATAAAGATTAACTATTTAATCAGTTTTATAATTATTCATGGATTGTGGATTGTTTAGAACACTTGAATCTTCATCAAAGAGTTATATTTCTTGAAAGCATTTTCTGATTTTGATTTGATTTTCATCAAAAAGTTATAAATCATCTTTTGATTTATATTAGCTTGTGCTTTATTTATGTACCCTGCTTCTTTGCAAGTTATTTTAGGGTATGATTTCAGGAGCGAATATCTTGCCGGCTACAATTTTCTGGACAGAATCTTAAAAGTTGTTCCATTTTTATAGGAAATAGTATTCTGATAATATCTAAAATCCACTTTTCTAATTGATTTTTAGCTTCAATTCCTAGTATCTAGATCTACTACTTGAGATTCAACATTATTAGAGAAAAGTGGTGTCTGTTCTACAAACTTTTGATGTAAGCCAAGAACGGGTTACTCCAAAACTTTGCTAGCTTGTAGTGCTGGCATTACATTTTGAATGGCCTTAATTTTACTTCCTATATTAGAGCAGTGTTCCCTCTAGGCCATTTTTTAAGAGCACAGAATCTCTTTTAAACTTGGTAAAATGAATCCTGTTCTTTTTAAATAATGTGAAATACATTCTTACTTGTATTTAGATGTCTCTAGTAAAGATTTTCACAATATTTAGTATTTCTAAATCCTTGTGCCTGAAATATTGCAAAAATTTTGGAATGTCTTACATTTCTTTAGGAAAAATACAAACAATTAAATCATGCTATAATTTATTGAACGTTTTAATTTATAGGTTGTAAAATCTTTCAAAATTTATGTTTTAGTTTATTTATCATATCTAAACAATTACATATCACCTCCCCTTTTGTTTTATCAAAACTAAACACTATACTATATTTTTTAGTTTTTTATAGCAATGTCCTTCTTTCTAAAGTGAATTATCTATTGGATAGAGAATAACAAAATCTCTTTTATAGAACTGCCATTAGCCTTGCTTTATTATTATTATTATTATTGAAGCCATTATATATATAAAACAAAACTAAATTGATTTTGATTTATCCAGATGGTCTTAAATTTATTAAATGGCTAAAATTCCCTCTATAATGATAATGAATCATGTGGCCAAAAGTGGAACATAATGTTGTACCCTTTTTGGCCACCCCCATGGCCATAACTGGTACATATAGCAAATTTAATTCACCAGTTTTGGCCACCCCCCACCCCATTAAACTGTTAAAATAATTAATTTAAATGCAAAATTGCAGTAGTGAGAAAGCTTACCTCATAAAACCTAATAGAAATTTGTTTCAGAACAAATAGAACCTTATAAGTGCGTAATGTTGAAAGATTCTGAAAACTTGTCAGCTAAGCAAAAATCTTAATACATGTAAGCACACACTACAGTTTCACACATTTTTTTTTTTTTTTTTGCAAGTCACATTTTATCAAAAAATAAACTGATGATATTGTAAATGATAAAAGAGAGTTTGCTTAAAGTGTAAGAATGCATATTATTTGTTAGCATCAATTCACAGGCTAAATATTGGAAAAATTGATCCAATGTGGCCAAAACTGGTACAGTGGCCAAAACTGGTGCATTTATACTTAGTGCGTTTATAAAAAAAAATTTGATTGAACTAAAAATAATACTTATTATTTATTATACACTTTGCATTTAAAAAACAATTTTTAATTGCACATTCTTATTTAATAATTATTCTATATAGCATTATTCCCAATTTCATGGTTTGCAATCTTCATATTTTTAAATCAGAGTATATAAAAACCAAAAACATTTAAAAGGAAAACTTTATGCTATTTTTCTCAAAAAAGAATATAAACTTTTCATCTATGACATTGTATTTAATAAAGTTTTAGCAAAATATAACTTGTTGCTAACTTTTATTCCATGGGCTACATTCGCTGATACATTCTATTTTAATCATAGATTTTATTTATTTATAAAATTATGTAATTTAACTATTTTAAGTGTGTTCAAGAATATTAGAACATAAATGTCGTTTAAGTTGTGCATTAGCACATTTATATTATGACCTTACATTCTATTGTTTATGAGAGATATACAATTAAAATACAAAATAAGTTCTTTAAGATAGACACAAAATAAATATTACAGTAAACTCTCTGTAAGGCGGACTCTGTGTAAGACGGAAATCTGCCTAACTCGGAAAGATTTTCAAGTCCCAGCGGATCCATAGACATAGAGTAACATTTGTCTAAGGCGGAATATTATCTACTACGGAAAAATTTCTCGGTCCCGATTGATTCCGCATAACACAGAGTTCACCAAACGAAAGGATCCCCGAGTTTACTGTATATATAAAATGCATAAGATTTAACATGTTCCACTTTGTAAAATCATAACACAATAAAAAAAATTCATATTTTCAAATAGATTAATTATTAAAGTGAAATTTTAAAATCAAAGTTTTACAAAAGATTTATAAATTTATACGTTCTAAGTGTTGATTCTAATTACTTTATAATTCATCACCTCATTCTCATTTACCATGCAACATGACGCTAGACGATTTCACAAAATTGTAAATAATGTCATGTGATCAAACCATAAGTAACCCTAAAGACACCGCCAACAAGTAATGTTTTGGCGAAGATTTGGCGACAGACACTGTCTACCGGTTGCATTTTTATAGAGACGTTAAAGCGTCGTTCGTAAACGGATTTTATTGATATTGAAAAAAGTTTTGTGAAATTTCTTCGTTCAAAATTTTAGTGCATTGGCGCAACCATAAAATTGATCTTTTGAGGCTTCCGTTTATTAAAAAGGAGTCACCTCGTTTATGTGGAGATATTCAACAAAATCTGTTACCAAACAATTTGATGTTGACTCAAATAAAGACTGAATTTGAAACGGCACAGAATAGCTCTTAATTTAATCAGAAGATGTGCAAATATAAGAGATATAACATTACATAATGATCATTTTCTCATTTATTGCTGAGAGACAAGTCCTATATTAACAACTCAATACATGTATCAAGTGATTTTAGTTGTAGCGTGCGTATTATAACTAATTATTATCAAACTTGTTAATCTAAAATGTTTCTGGCTTTCACTCACGATGATACTATTATTATTTATAATAATAATGCGAATTTTAGCAATATCGGAAGCTAATATAAGATTGTGAACATTTTTTTGCATATTTCATGTGTTTGTAATTAATAAAATGTATTTGTTTATATTTTTGCTTTGCTTATTGGTTGTTGCTTTTTTGTAATATTAAACTGTTTTAAATCTTAATCTGGAATGATTGCAGTCTTGCTAACTGTAAAGTATTTCTATTTATTTTAAGGTGAGAGTATCGGAGAAATTTGTAAAACATGATAAAAGTATTGTTTCTAATTTTCACATAAACAAAGAAAATAGAAGCTGCTGTTGGTGAGCCAAACCTAATAGTAATAATAATATATATAAAATTTGTGTTGTTTTGTAATGGTTATATATATATATATATATATATATACTTTTTATTTTTCGTTCACCAATAGCTCAATCTTTTTTTTATTTTCTCTCTCTCTCTCCCTGACAAGTTTTGTGCTTAGTTAACATAAAAGTATCTATTTATTGTATGCTAAACCTCAAAATTTTGCTTTTAGAAATTTAAATATCCTTTGCCAAATATTTTAAATAGCTGTGTAAAGATTAAATAAGAACTCATTGATTTTTATATTTATTAACATTAAGAAATTAATTGTTGGTCTTTATTTAAATAATTGTTGGTACAGATGTCATATTCGCCCCATATTGGCACGATTTTTTTCGGTTGCCAATTTGGCGAAAACATCAACAGCATAAACAACATAATCCGGGTTACCACATCAAACAAAATAACGACACTTTGATGCAAGTTAAGTACCTGTTGCCTATATGATATTGGCGACAGAAAAAAATCGCGCCAATATGGGGCGAATATGACATCTGTTCCTAATTGTTTTACTTTAAATTCTATTATATAAATTGTAACTGTTTCTAGATGAGAGATTACATTTATTGCGTGAGTAATCAATCATTCTTCAGCACAAATATATTTTTGAAAGAATAAATGGTATACTTGCATATCCAGAGCAGATAGATAGATTGCCAAAAAGGTTTGTCAATCGTAATCAAAATGGTAATTTAATATACAAATCATTGTTAAAAATGATAAATAATATAAAAGCAAACTGATATGATACAAAATAACAATTTAGTATACATTTATTAAATAGGTATATAGCACCAATTTGATGGCTTTTAGCAATAAACTATATTAATGATGGTAATTTTTATTTCCAGTGGTTTGTTATGCTCACAAGAATGAATATAATATAAATATACTTAGTACAGTAGACTCCCTCAAATCCGCACATCATCACAGATGTAAACAATGAAACTTCCAGTTCAGATTGACGAGCAAAATTACACAATTGTTCAGTTTTACATCATTACGCATGTATTTTAATATGTAATTCTCGGTAATATGACTGAACTCATGGTTTTTCATGAAGCAAGTATAAATTTGTGAAAAAAATGAAGATATCGCTGCCATCACTGGTAATTACAATCTTACTGAATATATTTATATATCAATCAAGCATTTTTGGTTATTAGGACTGGTTAAACCTGAAATAAAACTCCCTTACTTTATGATATTGATGTGAATTAATAGGTTACCTTTATGAGGCAAGTTTCATTGAATAATTCAAGGAAAATGTATCTCATATTTATTAAGCATATTTAATTATACATTAATTATTTATTTGACCTTTACTTTTAATAAGTTAATCAATTTTAAAATTATCTTACTTTTTATCATTTTAGTTTATTACTTAAGTATTTCAATATTTTACTATGTTGCAAGCATTCATTATAATTTTAATTGCATTATTACATTCAAATTATTGTTTAAAAATTGTAAACAAAGCAATGACTGGAAATTCACAAAATTCTAAAATCCGCACAACCTGTGGTTCCAAGCTGTGCGGATTTGAGGGAGTCTATTGTATATCAATGATATATCTATGCTATATCATATGATGTAGTTATACGCATTTATTTAAATATTTCTGCCATTACCTTTAATATGGCAACTCTATAATATTAATTGTGCATTCAAATGTTGAAAGTAAATAAAGTAATAGTTAGTGAATTAATATGTTTGCCACCGGTGTTGGCACAGTGAATATGACCTGGCCTGGATAATATGTAAGTACTGGATAAATTTTTTAACAGATAGAATTTCTTAAATTTACTGTAATTCAAATAAATATTTTTATGTAATCATTTTAAATCATAAAAACAAAAGTAGATGGCAAATAATAAGTAGGTATTTGAAATAAGATTAAAGCTGGAGAAGAAAATTTAAAAACTGTTGCCGTTAATTTATTTTTTTTTTTTTTACAGAATTAAACTTTTTGTTTATATTCATATGAGGATGTAAGTTTCAAAAGTCGCCTTATCCAGAAAATCAAATTTTGGGAAATAGCGAAAAACCTCTTGACTGCATCCATTGGCTTTTATTGTAAACCAAGATTTTACAATGGCAGAAATAGATGATGAAACTAGTTTTCTTTTTTCTTTTTTTTTTTTTTTTTTTTCAAGATTGATAGAGAAAACTTGATTTTTTAAATTTTAGATAAAGCAAGTTTTGAAACTCACGTCCTCATATGTACAATATACAAATTACAGGCACTTGCAAATTAGTAGTACTCTACTATGTTTCTCTTTATTTAAATAATAAAAACTTTGAGAAAAATTAAGTTTATTCCTCTGCCCGGTAGCAGAAAGTTCGAGACAGGCGTCACAGATTTTCTTTTCTCATTTGCAGATTATTTTTCTATTGAACCTTTATTTTGCTTTATATTATGTTTAGCTCTTTATTACTTAATACAAAAACTTAAGATTATTATTAGTAAAATTAATAAAATGCATAATAACAAAGGTAAGTGATCGCTTGATTAATTAATGCTTCAATTCTAAAATATTTTACTGGCAGATTATCTTCTGTCCTTGAAGTATCTGTTGCAGACACTTGGAGAATTTTTTGCTACAGGGTTCTTCTGATGATGGATGGCAAATAAGATCTTGATGGATAAATTATTCTACTATTTTTAAAATCTATTTTCAAAGGTTCTCTGTTATATAGTCTGGCCAGAGCTGTAGTTTTCTTGCTGTATTTGATGTCTCTATGTGTTCTATGATCCTAGTTTTAATAATGAAATAAGTAAGATATATAACATCGCAAGAAGCAATGGCTATAAAGAAAGCACAATAAATAAATTAATTAAGCGTTTATAGAATAAAAAGAAAAGTAATTTCAAAATACAAAAATCCAAGGTTGCAAAACCATCTGCAAAATTAAAAAAACATAATATGTAAGAAAATAGGCACAAATCAATTGTCAGGGGTATATGAAATACCTTTCACCAAAGAAGATGGAACAGTGCAATTTTATGTAGGAATGAGAAATAGAAAGCTCAAAACTAGGATAAAAGAACTTATAGCAGACATCAACTACAGCTCTGGCCAGACTATATAACAGAGGACCTTTGAAAATAGTAGAATATTACTGTTGAGTCGGCAGTTTTTAATGAGCACATGAAAAGCATCTTCAAAGTTTAGTCATATATGCATTCCTTGCTTTATAAATTGCTCTCATGTCTTGAGTTTGTCTCATGACTAGTGTTGCCCGGTCCACTGTCACAAAAAGTGGGATAGTGGCTCCTAAATTGGCATATAAAAATTCAGTAAACCCTATAAAAACTGTACCTGTCTGTAATGGAAAATAATCATGTTCCTTATAGAAGGAAAATTAAACAAATATACCTTTCTTTGGTCACTTAAAATTTCATCTGGAACATTTTACTCTGTTAAATAAACACAATAATCTTATACAGTCGGACCTTGTTATCCAGACACCCGGTTTTCATGTCACTCCACTTATCATGACAGTTTTTCAAAGTCCCGATTTTCTGTATATGATTTTATTGTAAATAAACTCCGGATTTTGCGTTGTTGAATAATTTTCAACTCCGGATATCCCAACGGTTTAGTAAAATTGTCCATTTTTCATAACCCATCTTATAAGAACGGAAATTAAGCAGTAAGAAATGGCTTAGCCAAACTTTTCACAAAGTGTCTAAAATACCCATTGAGATAAAAGAATTTTTTTTTCAATCTTTTATCTGAATAAATAAAACCACACACTATGAATGACCCACTTAAGCTCCAGATAGACCAGTATCAGTCTACTTGCGGTCTTTTTGTTCTTGTCAGGCGGCGCTTTCTTGTGGTTACACGCTGTTTTTCATTCGACTAAAACCAAAGCATTGCATTGAAACGATCGGGAATTATTTAACATCCATTTCTGTAACAACGAATATCGATTACAATTCAATGTATAATATTGAAAAAAGAATTGTAGGAAGCACATCTAGAGATAAGCAAACTTTAATTCATCAATATTTCATGTAACAAGAAAAAACAAGTCATCATAACTCTGATTCTTATTATTTTCAATTTTGTTTTTGTGTTTATTTTGTTTAATAATAATGTTTTTTTTTTGCTTAAAACTGCAAGAACAGTTATTAATTTAAAATTGTTTTAAATTACTTAAAAATACGACTTTTTAAAAACATATTTTTCTCTAACTCCAGTTACCGCGACACCCTGCTTATGACGACACTTTCTTCTGGTCATTAGAGTGTCGGGATAACGAGGTTCGACTGTATATTAAGATTTGTGAAAGTGTAATCGCTAGAGATTGAAACACACTTCCGTTTTGGGGGGGGGGGGGGGGTTCCGATTGAGTAGTTATAACTGTATGGTATTGCTTCTGCAAGGAAACATACTTTTTACGTTTCAGGTAAGATTCCGTTATACATAGGTTCCGTTTTAACAAGTTATGTTAATCAAAATGCATTGGTTTTATATATATCTATAAAAACAAAATGGCTAGGGGCTAGATTTTAGCAAATAGATTTGTACACTATTCCTTTCAGAAGAACCATAAAAATGTTCCTTTATAGACAGGATTATTTAGTTTCACCTATGTTACCCTAGGCTTGGGGGTTTGTCCTAACCATATGCCACAAAACGGGTTCCCAGGACAAACCTAACGAATAGCATGGCACTAAAAGGAATTTAGAAGAATTTATGCATCGTGAAAAATCTGGACATTTGGCATCCTGTGCAGGGGATTCCATGGAATAGGTCTTTGAACACCTGATAACACTAGTCATGACTGGTAATTATAAATAGTAAAGTTCATAGCAATAAATAAAGTGTCTCTCATTTGAGCCGATGGAGCTCAAATCAATGAATAATGTTGAAATTTTCCGAAAGAACAAACGACATTTTTTTAATACAGATAGTTTCGGTCTGGCCGAATTTTTGGCAGCATTTTCGCCAAAATTCAGATTTTGGGAAGGAAACAAAATCGAATTTTCCCTCAATCTCTTAATTTCAATAACAATATATATTTCCTCATAGTTTCATAATTACGATCAATTTCAATAACGTTTCCTCGTAGTTTCAAGTTTTGTAATTTCATAATTTTTTTTTTTCAAAAAAAATTATGGCCATTTTTTCTCCATTCTGACCAGAAAATCAGAGTTCTAACTTTTTACGACTGCTCTTTCATCTTCACATAACGCTTCAATTATAACGGCTGTTTCATAATAATGGAAGTCATCAGTCCATCAGAAGAAAATGATCCATTCCAAAGGTATAAGCTCGATTGTAAAAACTATTTAATACTTTGAGCAAAAAGAAGAGGCTATACCTGCAATTTTCATGACACTATAGAATCATATAGCTGCCAATTTGTATGGTTTTGTTATCTCTAAAATTGAATACAAATTTTTGCCGTATTTAATCGTTGAGAATTGTTAGATTTTGGCGATTGAATTAAGCAAAATTTACTGTTAAGATTTAGGGGTAAGAAAAAAATCTTAGAAATTGGTAGCGTAATACTGCAGCAAAATGGACATTCAGCAAACAAAAAACTATCAAGGGCTTTCTCAAATAAACAATTTCATTCCCTATTTTTCTTAAAAGTAACAGAAATGTTACTAGTACCATAAAAATTAATGAATTAAGTGAAAATTTATATTTAATCTCCTAATTGGTGACGGTTTGTGTAAATCTAGTTTATACCAGTTTTTTGCATATCCGAAGTGAGCTTAGTCCATATTAACTCTGATAATCGAGACTTTACTGTATAGCAAATTTATGTTTAACCGTAGAAAAAAACAATTTAAAAAAATGCATTCAAGATTCTAAGTAATTTGAAAAAAAAGTTACAGAGAGCATTTTAAGCTACATATATGAAACTAATAATATTTTTTAACAATTAGACAAACCGGAACCATATTTTTCATACTTTCCCGAACCGGAGCAATATTTGTCACAATTTCATGAACTGGAACATCGTTCCGGTTTGCTCCAGTACATTTCAAGCCCTGGTTCATCGTCAAAATTTTCCTTTCTTTCGCATTTTAAACCTTACTTTTTTCCTGCATGCCTATAATATCATCAATCGTAATTATCATTATCCCTTTAATGAATATCATTATAAGCTATTCATTTTGTTATGAATGCTTTAATTTCAAAGTGATGGTAAAAAACATGTATAAAAAATTTACCATCCATAGTTCTTTATATAGTGGGACACCCACAAAGTGAAAAAAAAAAATAATCATGTAAATTCCTAGCACACCAATGAAGTATTTTCAGTGTTTTCCAGTATTGAAAACAAATCACTCTATCTGCATCAGTAGTTAGGGGGAAGTGGGGAGGAATGGGACACTTTTTACAAAAATAAGATATCTACTTTGACTCAAAAATTTCAATTTATCGAATTCAAAATGAAACATTTTCTAATGTCCTTGAACAATATAGAAACAAAATTTGCAGACACAGTTTCATAATTAAAAAAATTTTAAGTTTCAAAATGTGTCCCAAACTAACAGGGAGGTATGGGACAGCTATAAAACTAAGTATGATAATGCACAAATAGTCTAGTGTCGGCTACATATAATCTAACAAAGATTGTAGGTTGCTGATGTCTATGCCACAATATCAAATTCCAGTATCTGCTTCACTGGAAGGTAAATTCAGAATTGCCAGTCACAGATGATATTAGAAAATAGGGATGCACCGGATATTGATTTTGCCGGATATCCGAAGCTCCTTTGCCTGCCGGATTCGGATATCCGCCACTAGATATGTTTTTAGTTATATGGTGAATTATTTCTTTATATAACGCCATCTCAGAACAATAAATTACAAACATGTTTCACACATCATTAAAACATTTTAGATGCACTGAAATATAATTTACAAAAACAATATATCTTTGACTATCAGGGCTTGAAATTCAAGTTTTCCCCAGGAGGGGAGTTTCCCACACAACATTTATAAATGCGGGGGAGTTGAACTGTTAGAAAGAGAAAAAAAAAAATCTTTAAACCCTTTTATTTTTATGTGCCACTTAAAGAATCACATTTATACAGACATGACAAAATACCATTGAAATAATTTAAATTAACAACTCAAGATAATTATCCAAAATGTTTATTTTTATTAAAACAAAGGAACAGAATCAAGTTTTATATGTACCATGTCTATTTTTCAACTTTCACCATATGTTATTGGCAATTAATAAAAGTTGCTAAATTAATTTCTTAATTTAGATTTTATTCCATTTTGTGTGATTTAGCCTCTTTCACAAGTTACGCTTTTGACAAACAGAACAGAGCAACTTTTATAACTTTAGAAATGATCAGAAATGCATGGTTATGCTCTCTTAAAAAATTTTAGAAAACTTTGCAAAATCTGCTGTGCATTAATTTTTAACTTATTTGCATGAATAATGCATATCGGTGATTCTATTGTCAATATCCTACGGTGATTGTATGTCACTTCTGAACAAACTTGTTTCATTATATTCTTAATGGAATTATAGTCAAAACTATAATCCCTGGTATTTTTGTTAATTGAACTATGTTCTATGCAGGGTTCGTAAATATCATGATATTTTCGAAAATATCAAAAATATCCGATATTTTGATATATATCCGATATTTTCGATATATATCCGATATTTTCGATATATATCTGATATTTTCAAAGCAGCCAACTTACCGCTGATAATAAATGTTTTCTAACATAATATAGATTAGAAACTAAAATATATTGTACTTAACATGAAAACTTAAACAATATTCTAAAAATGCATTTTTATTTTTATTTTCTGTTTTTTTTTTTCTCACTTAGAACAAAATTGAAGATGAACTAATTGAAAACAGTAACAATTTGCTTTATACACTTAATGGTGGTTCTGAATTTATTACGTCGCACATAATTATTAGTTCAACATTTTAAAATAAAAGCTTCAAATCTAAAACTTTAAAAATATATTTGTTTCCTTTTTTGGCTAAAAAGCCACATAAAGAAGAGGCAAAAGTTCTTTATCTACAGATTCACACTGTCAATAACAGAAGAAAATTTATTGAATTTACAGTGAAATAGGAATTACGACTGAAAATATGAAAAATATCTTGCACGCATTCATATTTTGAAAATAAATATCAAATGCAGAAAATATGAAATGTCTTGATAAATTGATAAATAAATATCAAGTATGTATGAAAATATCAAAAATCTTGATATTTTGAAAATAAATATCTGATACTCGTATATATCCATTGGTATATATCAACGAACTTTGGCTGTATATAAATGATTATCTAAATTACATTTTATCTTTCAAATGTTGTTCTGAATTAACTGCCTAGCATAATTATTAGTTCTAAAATTAAAAATAAAAGTTTCAAACATAAAGCTTGGAAAAGATTTGTTTTCTTCTTTTCTTAAAAAAGTTACTGCCAGAGGCAAAAGTTCATTATCTACAGAATGACAATATGTGGTCAATAACAGGTGGAAATTTCACTTGCACTTGCTTTGACTATAGAAAATATCAAAATTATCTTGAACAGTAATATTTTGAAAATTAATATCAAATATACAAACTAACAAACATCTTAATATTTTGAAAATAAATATCAAGAATTTGAAAATATCGAAAATATCAAAAATCTTGATATTTTAAAAATAAATATCGGATATATATCAAGATATATATCATGATATATATCCATTGATATATATCCATTGATATATATCAACGAACCCTGGTTCTATGCATTGGAATTTTAAATCCATATCCAAAATTTGAAAAGGAAATAGTCCATTGATTTCTTCTATTACATGATAACAGGTTGATTTCAAAAAGTCATGTTCTAATTTCTGTGAATTGCAAGAATCAAGTAGTTTGTTATTTCTAAATGTTTTTTTTAAGTTACCAAATTTTTTTTCCTCATGTGCACCACAAGTGTAATCTCATTTTGTTGAGTGCTGACTATTGGCCAATTTGGTAGGGCTCTGTCTCCGGTGGCCATTACTGCCCTTTTAGTTATTTCCTATTTTGAGCACAGGGAAAAAACATCGCAAAATATATAAATCGGTCATAAAAAAAAAAATATCGCCGATTTCGTCAATCATGGTGAAAATAAATAAAAAAATTTGTCGACCTGTCGCAAGAAGAAAACAAGCTCATAGGAAATCAGCAGCGGGAAAATATCACAAAATTCGTCAATCGATCATGGAAAAATATCGTGAAATTTGCCAGTCCGTCACGAGCAAATATCGTAAAATTCCTCAGCCGGTCGCAGAGAAAAAACGCGAAATTTTTCAATCGTATGCAGAAAAACAATCGTTACTTTTATCAGTATGTCGCAAGAAGAAACAGGGAAATTTGCCAATCGGTCACAGAATAAAATTGCCAAATTTATCAATTGATCACGAGAAAAAAATTTATGAAATTCACCAGAAAAAATCGTGAAATTCGTCAGTCGGTCGTGGAGAAAAAGCACAAAATTTTTCAGTCAGATGCAGAAAAACAACCATGAATTTTGTTAATCTGTCGTAAGAAGAAACTGTGAAATCTGCCAATCGATAGTAGAAAATATCACGAAATTTGTCAGTCGGTCCTGAGACTTGATCGTCGTTTTACAAAGAAACATTTTCGGAAAATGATTTTTTGGAAACAGGAGCCGACCGCGCACAATAGGGCACAATAATAATCTTTAGGGCACGAATCCTGCCATCCCGTCTCGAAATTCAAGCCCTGTAATGTATATTAATAATATTGCATAAAAAGTGTAATTTAAACATTAAAATATTCTGTTTATTTGTACAATGAAATGCTGATAATTGCTACTGGATTTGGATATGGGATTGACTATATTGATAATTGCTAATAATTAATTAATTTGTACAATGAAATGCAGATAGTTTGTACAACAAATTTTAACCATATGCGTATAATTGTAGAGTATTTTCACAAAGAAATACTACATACTTTCTTTTTATAATTTAAACATAAAATATCTACTAATATACCCATGATTAAAGAGTTATTTTCTCCAAACATAGGTTTAGTTGATGCCTTTTTTCTGTTGTAATTATTTAATATTGTTTTTGCTCTAAGTCACATTTAGTTTTATTTTAAGTTAAATTATTTTGATATTTATAAGTAAAAAGAAAATTACTTTTAAATATTTATAAGGAAGTTACAAAAATAAATAGTTGGATTTGCTAATCCCAAAACTTTCTTCTATCTCATACATCTTAATATTTCAAACAGTAGTTCCAAATGTTAATACTCAGGGCTTAAATTGCGCCGGAGCCCACCGGAGCCTAGCTCCGGTACTTCTCTGTTTTTAGCATGTATTTAAATTTTGATCGGAATTCACCGGAGCTTATTAATACAGGGCTCCGGAGCCCAGTGCTTCCGAAAGACCGAAGCATAAATTACCTTTTCCTTTCCTTCCGATCTCCAAGCTTTTGCAATCTTTTTTACCAAAACACTTATATGTGACGTAATGTGTCGTACACGTAAGAGATGGAGATAAAACGGACTCAGTTTTTATATCAGTTTTTGGGCTTGGACAGACTCAAGCACAATCTGTCTTATATTCAAAATTTTATTTATTCATGAATAGAAATTTTCTTCTTTTAAAATTACGTATTATATTCTATTTTAAATCATTTTAATGCTATTTTGATCAGAATGAAGGATAAACAGGAATCGTGTTTTTCTATTTCAAATTTATGTCGCTGACAACGTGTTGATACGGCGTCTTTCAAAAGACTGAACAATGAATTTGCTTTCAGTTCGATTTTCTTTTGTGACAGTAGGATAATTTTTTATTGGCTGTTTTTTTTAAATTTTATTTAGATATCTAACCTGAAAAGAATATTTTATGTTTTAGCCAACGAGCTTTGTTTGTGTGAGATTTTTTTTTTTTTTTTTTGTCTTCTATTACGTAGGAGTATAAAAATCACGTTAGTGATTTTTCTATTTATTTTGTATCGTTAATGTTACCCATGCTAAGGCTCTGCTCTACACATTTACGAAGTCACTTTCATTTGTAAGTAGATATAATGGTCATGTATTGTTATTCTGATAGAAAGCAATTGAGCATTGTTTAAAAATTTTATTTTACTACAGAAAAAAAAAATGCTTTAAATTTTGCAAATAATGTACGAAATATAAATATGCAGATTGGAGGGGGGGGGGGGGGGGGGGAGGACGGTAGGTTGTTGGACCGGTACCGCAGAATATTAGGGCTCCGGTACTTTTTTTGTTAGAAATTAAGCCCTGTTAATACTTCAATATTATTAGTTCAATATTATACCAACTTTGATTTTGATCTAAAATTTCTGCTCCAGTCAATTAATCAGAATAAGTTAATCTCGATCATGCTATTTATTAAAATCAATAATTTTTTCATTATTCTGTTGTACATCAGCTGTTTGTGAATATCCAGCTTAGCAGGATGCGAAGTTCCCTTCGCTTTATGAGCCGCCAATATACAATACAAAAAAAATTGCGAAAAATCGAGAAAATTTTACAAAAATTTGTTACAGTGCCACCTTCTGGTGGAATATTTCCAAATTCAAGGAGAAACTGCTGGCCATAGCCAAAAATATACACACAAAATTGGTTTAATTCTATGCTTAGCTTCATACACTTTTCAATGGTAAAATAATGAAAATAACACAAAAATCCGTATTATTGCACCCCCCTTTCAGCAGAATATTTTCAAATTGAAGGAGGACCTGCTGGCCATAGCCAAAAACATACCTTCCAAAAATTGGTTCAATTCTATGCATAACTTCACACACTTTTCGATGGTACAAGAATAAAAGTGGCACAAAAATCGCTATTACAGTGCCCCATTCTGGCTGAATACTTCCAATTTAAAGGAGAACCTGCTGGACATAGCCAAAAAAAAAAAATAATACAAAAAATGTTGTTCAATTATATGGATAACTTCATACACTTTTCGATGGTACAATAATGAAAATGGCACAAAAATCGCGATTACAGTGCCCCCTTCCAGTGGAATGTTTCCGTATTGAAGGAATACTGGAAGGAACGCCTGGCTATAGCCAAAGACATTCACAAAAAATTTGGTTCAATTCTATGCATAATTTCATTCACTTTTTGATGATACGATGGCGACACACGGACAGACATTTTGTATAAACATGTTTTGGGATATCTGACCCCTAAAACATCTAAATCTGTCGAAAACCGGAAATCGAAAAAAAAAATTCTATTACAATACTTTTTTCTAAAAATAGGCCTGTTTAATTGTTAAACTTAAAGAAAGAAAATTAATAAAGTCATACTTTAATAAACAACTTCAAATTTTGTTTTACATTCTGAAAGTAAAGGTACAATTTTCTAAAAGAAGTAAACGTAAATTCTTAAATTTATTATAAAGAGTTCAAATATCAATGTTAGGAAAGCTGGCAATTCTTTAAACTTTTGAGAATTACCTTTTACTCATGAATAGTGAACTTACTTTCATATTTTGCATTGTAAACAAAATTGTTCGGCATTGCTTTGGGTCAAACGATTTCTGTTATCCTTATACATTCGCTTCGCTGCACTCTGCCGGATATCCGAAAGAGAAGTCGGATATCCGACGGTATTTCGGATATTGAAAAATCAGCCGGATATCTGTTGCATTCCTATTAAAAAATTATCAGTTCAATTTATTTACTTTTTTAAGTAAATTAATATATTATCCTCTAAAAATATTTCTGAATTAGCAACTTCCATTCCTTTTATTAAAAAGAAGGAATTGGACTTGTCCCATTCCTCCCACTACCTTCTTTTATGTTAAACTTCTTGTATAAACAAAAATGCTGCTTTTAGGCTTAGTTTAAATAATGGATTACTATGGAAAATGTTAAAAAGTGCGAGTCTGGAATTTACAATTAAAAGTAACCTATAGATAAGAGTGTGTGTCCATGTGGCCTAAGTCAATCTATGGTTCTTTATCTCAGAACCTTGTCAATATATTTATTTTATTTACATATATAAAAAAAAAAAGTATAAAAATTACAAACTGCATCAAAAAATGATGGGGTTAAACATACAATAAAAATACAGGAAAAAGAATATAGCATGGCTGCCAATGTCAGCCCCACAAATCCTGGGGAACAAGTCTAGTATGCTTAGAATAAACATTTTGGGAATATGAGGTAGTCTCACTAACAATAATGCATCTCATAATTTTCGCATACTTGTCGGAGCACAGTCTTCTAACTATTCGATCATTCTTGGGATACCAGGGAGCCAACAACAATAGCTTCGACCTTAGCAATGCAGTTGGTAATAGAAAGTTCAATAGTGAGGTCCTTGTACTTCTCTTCTTTTTTATTTCTTGCCTCAAATAAAGGTCTCAAGTCCATTTTCAAAAGGAACAGTAATATCAAGTACAATAATGTCCTTATTCTTTTTAAGGACAAGGTCAGGTCAAAGATTGGCAGTCCCAACAACTTGATCTTCACCAATGACAAACCATCTACCCATAGCAGCTTTCTTGATCCTAGCAACCACAGCATTGTGCCCTTTTTTTATAGAGTATGATTAAATGCATTTAACTTGTTGAATGTCAATGACATATTTATATTTCGTGAGGTGAGATTTTACAGTAGTTAAGGTGTGCAGAAAATAGGGAAACAAATAATCATTCTATTTTAATAAAAATGAGTACAGAGAAAATAAGAAAATCTATTCAAAAGTTATCATAAATATACATTTATCTACATCAGATGAATCTCACATCTCTATTGAAGTTAATAAAAAAAAGATATTTTTTGGTTAGCCAGGCGCCAGTGTTATATATACACATATATGTATACATATCTATGTGTGTGTACATATAACACTGGCGCCCAGCTAACCGAAACATGCAAAAAAAATTATGTGGCCTGCAGCCAGATTAGTAACCTCAAAACCTTGAGCATCCTTCCACACCCCCAAAATAAATTGAGAAAGATCCATTCATGTAGGGGAGAGGGGGGCACCTTTGAACATTTTTTTAAAAAATCCACGTATTTCTTACTTGAATTATATTTATTGAATTTTAAATATTTCATGAGAGAAAGAATGTAATTCTGCATGATATGAAATAAAAGATTACAGTTTTTCAGATAAATTAAACATGTTGTGAGGCTTTAAAAAGCTGAAAGTTTTCTGTTCAAACCTGTCCCATGTAGGGGTACCTTTGAACAAATAAACAAAATATGAAAATATTGTAAGTTTTTATTAAAAACGGTATCTTTCCAAAATATAAAATAATAAGAGTAAAATTATACAATTACATTTAACTGAAATTACTAGTATTTTTTTTATTATTTAACCAAATTTGTATCCATCAAAGCACATTATTGAGACAGAACGGAGTATCCCCCAATTATGTTTAATTGTGGCAACTTTTTTATATAATATCCTTAAAATCAACCAAATTGATATCTGATGCCTCTGTAAAATATATCGTATGTTCTTTTTTACGAAGAAACCTGATATTAAGCAATTTAATGTGACCAATGTAATGAAGAGTTCTTTTTGCATGAAATTGAACTAAAATGAAATCATTTACATTCAAATTGTTATAGAAAATGGATAAAACCCTGTTTTATGAAATCCAGAAATAATGTTTACCATTGTAAATAAAACAATATAGGGTTTGTTAGGTAGGGTTTGTAAATCATGAATTATTGTTGTGTGACCTGAATTTGCCTGCAGTTGAAGCCCTGCATGAGTACATCTTTCATATTAAGTATAATAACACTTAATTAATCTCTTAAATTCCATGTTTAAAAAAAATTTAAACAATAATAATATCTAGATACATATATACTGTATCTTTCATAGTTTTAATGGTGTTCAATGGTGCCCCAACTTTTCCGTTCAATGGTGCCCCATCACATGGAGTTTAGCATTACAATTATTTACTCAATTAGGTTTGAGAATTTGAATAAAACAAACCTTATAAGTTAAAGCTAACATCTCTATTTAGGTATTAAATAGTAAATTATAATTTTAAGGATACAAGATTATCAACAAAAAGCTTACAACTTTATTTTGATAAGTTTAGATTCAAGAAAGCAAAATATACATATCTTGCTTAGACAGTAGTGTCCATGCAAATTAGTAAAGCTTTGTATTCTAGTTACATTGAAGCAGTAGTACTGCGCTGCCATATATATTTAAAAAATATAATTTATTTAAGGGAAAATATTTACAGTGTTCAAAGGTGCCCCCAGTTCAAAGGTACCCCCCCCCCCCCCACTCTCCCCTACTTAAAAGTAAGGCATTATAAGTTAAAAATCTCTCTCTTGGAAAAAAAAAATTCTGGCTATGGCCAAAAAATTATAGAATACCAAGATGTGCAGTATAAGTATTATTTTAATATAAAAAACAGAAATTTAATCTTACAAATTAAATTAATTTATTTCAGATTGATAAGATATTTTAGATTCAACAATTGGCAATTCAAACACTTTAATATAACGGTCTGGTGTAGAAAAGATGAAAGTTCTCGCTTTAAGAAAATCTCATTCAAGCACATTGCATTTACATGTATTTTTAACATATTCGTAATGATGATTATTTTTTTTTTTTTTTTTTTTACACAATTACAGATTTCATGTTAACATTAATGCTTTGTGTTATAAAGTAAAGTGCCCTAAAGCTGGCATCTTTAAATAAAACAAATATTTAAAGCATTACCAATTTTCTAAAATAATTTAGAATGACTTTTTTTTTTCTTGAATGGCAGCACTTTTTAAACCCAAGATATCTTGGATTTGGAAAATGGGTAATGCTTTAAATATTTGTTTTATTTTAAGATGTCAGCTTTAGGGCACTTTACCTTATGATAGGTAAAAATAATTCAAATTTAAATGCATAAAACTTGAATGAGTTTTATTGTTTTATAATAAATAATGATACAATTATATAAGCAAAATCACTTAGGGGAGACCGGGGTACAGTGGACAACTTTTGCAGTTAACATTTTTTTTTCTCTTTAACGGTGAGACCAATCTACCTGAAAATATTTTTTAATATTCTTTAAACCTTTCTACATGCCGCATAATTTTCGCAGTAGTTCCCATACATTTTTCAAAAAAAAAAAAAAAAAAAAAATTATATACACCCGTAAAGTGGACCAGTGTGCCCCGGAAGCGGGGACCACTGTGGCACAGTGGTTCACTATTAGTTATTGTCTAAAATACAATATACAATACAATACTATTTATAATTAATCTAATTCTTTTTTATTTCTCCTTTACCTCCAAAACAATATAATAATACAAATTTGCAAATAGCATTTTGAAACAAAAAACTAAAGAATTATCATAAAAATTACAATATTTTGAACATAACAATATAAGATACTGGAGTGATTGCAAATAAGTTATTAAGTACAAAAAAATAAGCAAACATTGACAAATATGATGATGAAAAATTTATTAGAGGCTCAAAATAGTCAGGATAAAATAGTTCATTATGAGCTAACCATGTGCTCTGAAGCTATAAATAACCAATCCAGTGAGGTCATCTATTACTTAGTAGGCTACAGTTATATTTTTCAAAGGCAATAAATACAAAACAAAATATTTCTTACTATGTTAACTCTATAATGCATGATTTTCATTTTTCTCCTCCCCCCCCCCCCCCAAAAAAAAAAAACAACTGCTATATTGAACAATAAAACTTATTTTAAAAATCACACGTGAACTGATATCCATAATTTAGGAGAAAACGAAAGTGTCAGATGGCTATATTATACTCTGAACAACATATAATATGAAATTTAAAATGTGCCAAATGGCTACTGCTATGCTATGCATTGTAGGATTAAATAAATTGTCATTTTTCTTTGTTTACTTTATTTTATAGTTAAATAACTATTTTAAAACAATATTTCTTTATAGAGAATAAGCAATTACTAAATATTTTGAAAATTCTTCATTACAGGAGCAGTATTTACTGTGGACCACTGTGCCTTATGTTGAAGTTCAATACATGCTCGTAAAAATATTATTTAAAGTTTTCTTTTAAGCTTATAAACTTTTTAATTAAATAAAGACCAGTGTCTTACCTTTTCAAAAAAGTTGTTTTTTCTTATTTATCCATAACCTTTAATTACTCAATAAAGAAAAGTATGATGATAAAAAATTTTACTTTTAGGAGCTCAAAACAACCAGTCAGGATAAAAGGGTTCATTCTGAGCTAACGATGTGTTCTAAAGGCTATAAGTAATCAATCCAGTGCTGTTATCAATTAGTCTAAAAGAAAAGCTTTAAAAATAAGTAAAATATAAGGGGTGGTCCACTGTACCCCGCTCTCCCCTATATCATTAAAATTAAAATATGTAAAGCTAAAAATGATAACAGTACTACACTAATGGGCACAGATGTCACATATGCACCACGTTGGCTTGATTTTTTTTCTGACACAATGTCACATATGCACCGGGGTACTTAACTGGCACCAAAGTGTCATTATTTTGCTTTGTATGATAACCCAGATGTTGTTTATTTACTTTTATTTTCTTTCTAAAATTACATAAATTGTTTTGCTCTATAGTTATTAATTAAACTTTTTTTATTTATTGTTATTCCCTTTTTAAATATATATATGTAACTGGTATTCGAAAAAGAGGTTTTTGCCAAATTGGCTCAGAAAAAAATCATGCCATTGTGGTGCATATATGACATCTGTGCCGACTAATGATTTTTTAAAAACTTTTTTATACTAATTTCATATACTACACAAAAGTGATGACATTCTCAAAATCAATAATGATAAAATGGTACTTAGTTATCCCGTCGACCAATTTCGCCAAATTATACAAATTGACATAATTTTTATTTTAAATAATGAAAGAACAAATAAATTAGTAAATCACTGATAAAAATACAAATAAAACATCAAATTAATGGTTTTATTGGCCCTTATTGGCATTTAATCTTACAATTTGGCGACAGGATAACTAAGAAGTACCGATAAAATACTATTTTCACAAAAAAAATATATATATATATATATTTTAAATCACATTGCCTATTTTTAAAACAGATTTTAGTATTGTAATAAAGCTATAACAATTATTCAAAACTTATCTAAATTGAATGTGTTTATTAAGCTATACACTCACTCAGTAGATAGCACAAAGCTTTGTTCAATAAATATTGCTATTAAAATAACAACACGTTAATGAGAAATCTATTTATTATTTGGAAATTGGATATGTTTGAAATTCTTAGGCCATGAGGCTAGCGACTCTGTCTCTAATCAGCTATTACCACATCAAAATTGATAACAAAATTAGTTTATTTTGTTAAAAGTATACTTGCACCCCCTCTCCCCCCCCCGAAAAAAACAGGAAAGTTATGCATGACAATTAAATGATTTAAAAAATGTAGTAATGATTAAAATACCCTCCCCCCCCCCCCCAAAAAAAAACAGGAAAGTTATGCATGACAAATGATTTAAAAAATCTAGTAATGATTAAAATACGTTACTGGATTAATACAGGGCCATAGTCAGAGGACCTTTAAAATTTTTGCCTGGGGTTAATTAATGTCTTATCCCTTTTTCTACCTCTTTATTATCAAATGGATTATTTATTTATTATTAAACAGATACAGACAGAAATAGAGGGCAAGTGCACCTGCCATAGAACCCTTGATTAAAAGATATAATAAATAATAAATTTTTAAAAGTAATGGCACTTATTATTAAGTGATTACAAAGTAAAGAGGGTTTCAAGAAGAAATTGATAGCAAAGGTTGATAGTACGCTGTCTAATATTTAATACAATGCCTATTTAAAAGTTCCTTTTGATACAACTGTTTTTTTTTGTAAATTATTACAAGCATATTCATAACTAACTATAATAGTGTATAATTTAAAAACAAACAGCTTTATTTCATGCCTGCACGGCAAACAAGAATTGCCTTTTCACTCCACCTTCGTTTCGTTTCTTTGATCACAATACAAAAAAAAAAAAAAAAAAATCTATCTTTAAACCGCTAGCGCATGCGCGTTGCATGATTTAATCGCAACCATTTCTGGACCTTAAAAATCAGTATCGTCACGATATGTGAATCAGAAGAACCAATCAGAACAATGCTAACCGCTATGTTTAGGCGCCTGTGAGAAGATCAGTGCGCGCTGGAATGGAGTGAGAATTTGAGAATGAATCAATGAATTGACGAGAGTTTTGAATCCCGAATGTGAAAGGGAACGGTTATTTTGTTGCAATGTGGTATTTTCCGCAATAAATACTTCTCGGAATGGTATGTATTTTATTTATGTTAAACATATTATTGAATATAACTTTTCCTAATTTATGCCGTTTTTTTTTTTAAATAATGTACTACTTTTTAAAGTTATTTTATTTTTACGATACTTGCTGCGAGTTGATTTAAGCCTAACATGTCATGCTAAAAAATTATTTGAATTGTAAAATCCAGTTCGAATTTTTCTGTAATCAAATATTACAAAATATACATCAAGCTGTTAAAATTTTTAAACATACAAATACAATTTTTATTTTATTTTATAATTTAAAAAGATTGCATTCGAATTACAATTTGTTACATCTTTTATCTGTAGTAGTTATGTAATTAGCATTTAAAATGAAAAAACTATCTACAGCTTTCTCCGATTCCCTCTCCTTTAAAACAAAATCTGTTGCACATCTGCATACTAAAAAGATTGATGCAAAGTATCCCTAGACTGTATTTTTATAAATTGTCCAGTTTGTGTATGCATGACTTGTTTATATAAATTGTAAGTCTTCAATTTGTGTATGATGATTTGTTTGGAACAGATGTCTTATTATCCTGGGGTCTGCCATCTTGGATTTTTTTCTTGGCGTGAATTAAAAATTGTTTTTCAATTAATAGTTATAATTATTATATTATAATTTTTTCAATATTATATTAATCTATCAACAATATTTAACCATTGGTGACGTTTAATACTTGGCGAAAAAGGAGTTTTCATGCAAGAAAAAAATCCAAGATGGCAGAACCCGGGTTAATAAGACATCTAAGCCATTTGTTTTTATTATTTTCTTAATTTTAAAACCAATTTTTTTTCAGATCAAAATTATGGACTTTAGACGAGTTGTTGTTGACTCTGATATTCAGCCAGTTGAAAGCATTCAAATGGCTTGAAATGCAATTGCTTTTCTTGCCTTTAAATGTCTTTTTGCTAGCTCTTAGGCGACCATATGGATGTGTTAGTTGACCATTCTACAGAAAGCTGTTTTGAGGATGATGCAAACTGTTAAGTCAAAGTTTTCTTTAAGTAAATCAGGTCCAGCTAAATATTTTTTCGTACGTATCCTGTCATTGTAAACTTTGTGGTAAGTACTCAATTGTTATAATTAAATATAAAAAATAACCTTAAACTTTTACATCTTAATCTTTTATGATTTGAGTACATTACTTTGACTGTTTTTGTTTTCTTCATTTAATACTGCACATTATGTATTTACAGTTCCTAAAATTATGAAATTTAATCCCTAAGTGTGAATGAATTTTGAAATGCATAATCTAATACATTGCATTCAAGCTAATTATCTTAAGATCGAATTTTATAACATTCTAGTTTGTTAAAATTAAAATAATAAAACTTTGTAAAAAAATCACCATAAAATAAAAACAATACATAGAACGCATTTTGAGCTAAAAATATTAACAGCTCGTCATAAACTAAAGTAAAACACGTGTCTGTAAGGGACAAGAACTTTAGCTGATGACGAGCTGTTAATATTTTTAGCTTGAAACGCGTCCTATGTATTTTTTTTATTTTATGGTGATTTTTTACAAAGTTTTATTATTTTAATTGTTACATATCGCCAGTTTTCGGTGTTGTTTCGCTATATTCTATTTTGTTCTGGTATTGTTACTTATCTGAATTTTTGGTGTTTTTCAAGATGGCCACCGGTTTGTTGTCTTAATCTTTGAATCAGTGTTTTATATATATTTAAAAAAAAAAAAAAAAAAAAACCCTTTTGATATTGGTAGGATAGTCTATTATTTTATAATTAATAAAGTATATTTTAAAATGATTATATGTTTTCAAATATTTGATTATTTCAGTTTTAAAACTGCAGGTATTAGTGTGCCAAATGAAAAACAATATCTTCTTCAAAGCTGTTAACTTGACTAGTCTTTGTATATGAATTTAAAAGTACATCAGTGTGTTATTATAGTCTATGAAAATATATTATAAGCATTCCTTCTAAAATAGTTAATAATTGTTTTGATATTTGTTTCCTCTGCACCTCAAGAATATTACTATAGTTATTTTAAATAGGTTTTCACAGCTGCAGTTTTAACAACTAAACTAAAGGAAGCCATATTTGTTTTTTCTTAGTGTAAACAAAAATTTAAATATCTTGTATTGAAAAGCTCTTATAATTAACATAAGTATTTTTATTATTTCTCATGAATATTATTTGTATATTCTATTCAGTTATAAATATTTTTGGCTTAAGAATTGTTTTTATTTAAGCTTTATTAGATCTTTACTATAGCTATTTTAAATAGGTTTTCACAGCTGCAAGTTAACAAGTAAACTAAAGGAAGCCATATTTGTTTTTTCTTAGTGTAAACAAAATTTTTGAACAGGAAATTTAAATATCTTGTGTATATTGTAATGAAAAATTCATATAATTAACAAGTATTTTTGTTATTTCTCAAGAATGTTATTTGTATATTTTATTCAGTTTTAAAAATTTTTGGCTTAAGTATTGTTTTTATTTAAGCATTATTAGGCCTAACTTTATCTTCATAAAGATAAGTCTTCATCATATTCTTTTGAGAAACTCATTTTAATGTTACTTCTCATTGTTAAATTTTTTAAGTAACATAAATCTTCATTCACTGTTTGTTTTCCTGAAATATTGAAAATGCATAAATGGTCTCCTCTTACTGTTTATCATAATATAAACAATAAATATAGCCCTTTTTTACATTACATCATACAGAAAATATATTTTATTTTTTAAATTATATGTTGCAGTTCACTTGAAAGAAATCTTTTTATTTTTGACAAGTTTATATATATATATATATATAAAGTTTAAAATAATTTAATCGATAAAATGATTTCTGCTTAATCCTTTATTGTTTTCTTTTTTATTTTGCTTGCTTTCCATATCAAATATAGAAAATTATGTTTGCTTGTATGGCAGACAACTTATTTAGAAATATATTATTAAATTTTATTTTTAATATTTTAATTATTTGAAATAATTAAAGTACGTATGTACAATCCTTCTCCCTCCTTCCAATAAATTGATCTTATAGCTTTTAAATGTATGGTGCAATGCAACAAATTACAAGAATTTAAGCTCGTACTCAATAAATAATTCTTAAGAAAAGTATTGGGACAATTTATTTATTGTAAATTACTCGAAATAGGCTAAACAATTCCTTTAATGCTGGTTCATTAAACTTAGTTTTTTTGTTGTTTTTTTACATGCAGTTTAAAAACAGATTAGACCATTACATATAACACCTGCTTTAAGCTATATTAGTTCTTCAATGTCTTTTTCCTAATTATATTATGTACAAATTTGCCATTCATTTCTACTATTAAAAAATACCACGTTGCAGAAAAATTTTGCTGTTTTTGAGGCTTGTCGTAGCAGAAAGTTTACAAAACTTTTGCCACAGGGTTATGTAAGGTATGTGTAAGGATCGACTGAAACTGAATTTCGGTAAGCTTCCTATTTTTGGCCAAAAACGAAAACAATTTTTTTAAAGGTATTAATACATACATAAATATATGAAAATATGAATTAATTATATGTGTGGTCCAATTTGGCTCTGTGTGCCTTTGACCGAAACTTTTTATTTTCATATAAAATAAAATGTAATTCATCTACATTACACATATGATTTTCTAATGATATGAATTTCAAGTAATTAAAAAATGTTTTAGATATGCATACCTCAATGTATCTTTTATTATGTAAATGATCATTTGTTATACTAGAACTTTCTCAAAGAGTATTGGAAAAACTTCTGTGGTTTCAAACTAAAAATGTTCTGTTACTGTTAAGTCTGCAGCTTTTAATGAGCACATGAAAAGCACCTTCAAAGTTTAGTCATATATGCATTGCTTGCTTTGTAATTTGTATTCATGTCTCGAGTCAGTCATGACTGATAAACAGTGAAGTTTATAGTAATTAATAAAGAGTGTCTCATTTGAGCCATTACAGCTCAAATCATTAAATAATGTTGAAAATTTCTGAAGGAAGAAATGAGATTTTTGGAATACTAATAGTTTCGATCCAGCAGCATTTTCGGAGAAAGTCCGATTTTTGAATGAAAATTAATTTTCAGTTGATCTCTAATTATGTGTTTACAGTTCCTTAAATAAGAAAACTTTTTCCTATAATGTAATTCAACTTTGAAATGTATATTCTTATAAATTTAATTAAAGTAGACTAATTATGTTAATATCTAATTTTGCAATCTTTTTTTTTTTTTTTCTACTGGTATAAATTTCTTTTCTCATGATTTTTGTCTCAAATTATCTGAGCTATTATTGTTATTTATTTGAATTTTTGGTGTTTCTGAAAATGATTATCAGTTGTCTTAATCTTTAAATTGATGTTTACATTTGACATTTTTCAAAGGGCACTGCATGCTGCTCTTTTTAGATATGGAGAAGGCACCCGACCCTTTTCCCAGTATCTGCTTTGCACTATTTTTTCCCTTCCCATGTGGACTTTAGAAACCAGAGTTACCACTTTCTATTTGAAAACTGCCCCTGTCCAGAATAGCATGCATTTCCTAAATTCATCAGGATTTCTCTCTTTAAGGCTATGCTTTCATTACAACACAAATTTAAATTAATAGAAGATGTTAACATTTTGGTCCTGCCGTTTTCCTATTGTATTTAATGCTAAATTATCATTTTATAGCGAATTTTCGCAATGTTAAAGGGCCGCTGCACTGAAATTCCCAGAACTCGAAATCCCATGTTAACCTATGGGAAAACTTTCAAGCGCGATGACTCATTACCTAATATAATTATTAAAATACCGTTTACACCATCAGAAAGTAGACGTCAGATGCAGATGATGTGCGTTTTTAAAAATTGTCTACGTAAATTTTAAGTATCTTTAAGAAGATGATAAAATTTAATCAAATGGAAATTGCAAAGTTTATAGAAATTTTTTACGTACTTAAAATTTACAGAGATAATTTTTTAAAACACACATCATCAGCATCTGACGTCTACTTACAGTTGGTGAAAACGGTATTATAATAATTATATTAGGTAATGAGTAATCACGCTTGAAAGTTTTCCCATAGGCTAACATGGGATTTCGCGATCGGGGAGTTTCAGTGCAGAGGAGCCTTAAGAAACAGCTATAACAAAATTTTCTCCAGTTGACCACTGAATTTTTTTTTTTCTAACTTTTCTGCAGTTGTGAAAATAAGACTTTGACTCTAATTTAATAAAAAAAAATGCATGCCAGCCAGTGAAACATGGTGCAAATCAGTGATAAGTCTGATTATTAAAGGGTAGAAACAACTGCATTCTTTCCGTTTAACGATACAGTTTGCAGGTGTGATCCAGTCCACTCATCAGTCAATTCCCTCATAAAGTGAATATCCTTTATTTGTTTGCCTATATATTATTATTTTGATTCTGTTTTATAAGTAAAAATGTTCACAGATAATTTTAAAATGAGTATAATTTACGTATAATTTTTTTTTAAGTTTAGCCAATTGATATTTTTAATGTTCCTTATTTAAAACCAGATACAGAAGATACTTTCAGGATCCTGTCCTTTCACTTTTTTTTTTTTTTTAATGAACAGGGAGGCTGTGCATGTAATTTCTGTGGATATATCTTAATACATTGGTTATAATTATGTCCCAGACACTGAAAAAAATCTTGATAGCTTTATAAATGACATTTATTCATTTAGAGGTCTACACAGGCCAGATTTCTAGACCCAGCCCGGCCCAAGCGAAAGCTTCCCCGGTATGATGTAAAAATTAAAAGTTCAGTCCGGTCCTGGCCCATGCAAAAAAAAAAAAAAAATTAAATCAGTCGCGGCTCAATTTCTACAAAAAAATTCCAGTTTTTCTTAACATACAATCAGGGTTGGGTTTTTGACATGACAAGCATCAAAAACTGGTTTAAACTGTCAAAAACCGCCAAATACATGTAACACACTAAAACATTTTAACAACAATAGGTAAACATTAAATAAGTCAAGGATTTATGCGATCTTTTATTTAAATTTATTGTAATAAAATATTTTTATTTTTTGGAATTTTCAATCAGAAGAAAATCATTTTGTACAATTAAATAATCTGGGTCAATTTTACCACGCAGCATGCTGCAGCACACAACGTGTTTAGCACATTTATTTATACCCAGATGATTTCTGAGTTTAGAGTGTATGAAGCGTTAGAAAATAGTCTGTCTCTTAATTGATGCTGAGCTAGTATGACTTGATAGCAAAAGCATTGCTAGATGAGCAAGTTTTGCAGCAGGCTCAAAAAGCTATTGCATTTAATGATACCTTTCCACCAAGAAATGGGGTCCCTCCTATAGCACTGAAATAAGAAGACAGGAAAGGGGATTCTTTAGCTTCATACACAATAATATGGGTAAGCATCCATGAATTCTCTCTGTAGCTCAAGCGCGAGCTGAATCAACTGTTAAATCAGTCAACCCTTGCCCCTGATGGTTGGGATACAAAATATAAGCCAAACAATGATATGGTTTCTATTGTGCACTTTTTCAATATGGGGCTTAAAGGAATTTTCTTTTAGAAGACCGAGCCAATTTTGTTCAGCTTTAAAATCAAAAACATTTTTATATATTTAAAGAAAGCATGTTTTAAAAAGATTTTGACTTTAAGCTTTTTTTTTAATTACTTCTCTTATTTTGTAAATGTTTAAGCTTAAGAATCCAATTTCAATTTTGAATGAAATGGTTATTGCCTAGACTAGAATAACATTGATGCACATTATTTTGTTATATATACAAAAAAAATCTGCATTTTTCAAAGTTTTTTTTGTATAAAAAAAAGTCTAGCTAATGCTTTAAGCTCTCAAAAGTAAGAGAAATTAAAACGATTTTAAGTAAGAGAAAAAATGTACAGCTCAGGTGAGCTTAATGTCTATTTTTTAAAAAAATACAGTTTTACAAAAAATAAAAAATTTAGCCTGTTAAAAAGTTGTACTTAACAATAATACTTTACTATGTACTAATTATTGATATACAGTAATAGTGAATTTAAAATATTACATGTAATGTTGTCATGTGTGACATTTAATGTGAATTTTTACAAATCAATTTTGTATTTGAGGTTTTTGACATGATGGTTTAAACCCGACATGAACTGACACACGTCAAAAACCTGCCAACCCTGCATACAATTAAGATTGAGATTTTTTTAAAGAATACTGTATACATATTTATAGGAAAATTTTACAGCATATTTTAGATTATATGTGTTCACAAGACAGAAAATACACAATAGCAACAGCAATGTTAGACGCTTAGACATTCATGAGAAAATTAACGTAATTTAGAATAAAATAAAAAAAGAGGGTTAAAAGCATCACAACTTTTGAAGCCGTATAGTAAAAAGTAGATTCTTGAAAATATTTCTCTGTAATTAAGGCTCAAATACAAAGAAGCAACTTTCTGACACATTACTGAATTCATTTTTGTTCGCTGTTCAGAAACATGTAAAATTGACAGGTGTTCTTATTCAGGAACTATGTAATCAAATGGCGTTTTCTATTTTTAGCCAAAATATTGTCAAAGTTGGAGTTTTGAATCGAATTTCTGTACGTGATAGTATGGGAAAGGAGAAAAACCTGTTGTTATGTGACAAAAATCTCATTTTACTTGATAAGCAATTTATTTATTTAAAAAATGGAAATTGCTATTTGATTCCAAATCGCCTGAGTAGTCAGGCCTGTCAATTTTATAACTTTTATAGTTAAAAATGCTGCCACTGAGCCCTGCAAAGTTAAGTTTGTGTTTAACGGAAAATGCGACTTTCTCCAAAATTATGTCACCCAGGATAATCACCATAACATTCAGTTTCACTTGATTTGGAAATAGGCTGTGGGGGGAACATACTTTTGCATTACATTTTTGACTATCTAAAATTAAAACAAATATTTTTGAATACGGTGTTACAAGATCTTTCCAACAATACCCAACATGATACACACATGCCGAAAAAAAATAAAGTAACTTAGTTAGTCACCCTATTTTTTTTTAAATTTAATATATATATTTTTAAATATTTGTGGATAGCTAAAAATCTATAAATATGTGAACACGATTAACTTATAATGGCTCCATTTTCTTTTTTTAAGTATGGTACCCTAAAAAAATCAATGAAAAATAGATCTAAGAATTTAAAATGTTGTGATTGGGGAAGGGTGGCACAAAGAAGAGGAAACTGAAATTTCGAGAGGGAATTTAAATGACATTTTTATCACAAGCAGTAATTACCGAAAGGAGGATTTAGGAAATTTTGAAGAATTCTTGCCCTTGTTGGGAATAAATTTCACTTACTAACCGTAATTTCTGGAAGAAACGCCGCATGTGAAATTTCCGCAGTAATTGCGAATGACATGCTAAACAGAAACATATTAATAAGCTGAATTAAGAAATTATAAAAATGAAATTATTAATTAGAAGTAAATAATTTAAATACAAAATTCGAAATTATTAATATGATTTAAATAATATAAATACGAAAAACTACACTGAAATTGCACAAAATCTGCAGCTTAAATTCTGGCATATGGCACGGATGATAAATTGCATCATTACCTTGGTATATCACGAATGATTCTGCAACGAAAAAAATTAATTAAACTGAATTTTAGAAACCACAAGTACCAAAATATGAAATTATTAATTTGATATAAATAATATAAGTATGATATTCAAAATGGATAATTCATTATAAATAATATTTAAAAGAAAAAAAATCCCGTTGAAATTGAGTAAACTTTTCTATACACTGAAGAGACACATGAGAACGATTGGGCATTAGCAGTCTCAACTTTATCTCAAGTATCTTAAATAGCGTGTTCGAACGGGATAAAATGACATTTATTTTCACCGTGCCATATATTAAAATTATTTACAAATAGCACTAAATATTAAAATTAATATGTTCATTATCTATGTACAAATAAAATAACATTATCGCATCCCATTTCGTCAATTGAATAAGATATGAAAATTCTCATTTTAATCATTTCTAAAAGAATCTGTAGATCGGAAATACAGACTTTCTTTAAAGGTGGGGGGGGAGATTAAAAAGAAACCTCGTGCAATAATTCATCGAGATCCAGTAATTTTAAACGGAAAAGCATAGAATTTGCTGGCATATCTATCAAAGTGATTTGAAATCGAATATGTTTTTCCATTTTCGATAAATGTATTATATCTTAAGTTATAAACGATGGCTATTTGATGATGACCTTCCCTGAGCTGTCTTATCTGGAAATTCAGTTCAAAAAATCAACTTTCAGCATTTTCTAAATGTTTTTTCCCTTATCAAAAACTGAAAAATGCTATTAGATTTTGTTAAGTATTAATAAATGCACCAATAGTTTTTATACGATTAAAATTAAAAATGACTTATAGTGAATACAACCGTTATTTATGTGTGTATGCGTGTTTTATAATAAAGTTCTCAAAAACAAATCAAAACTTTTTATTTAATTCCAATCAATCTGCAAGAAATTTCATGATTTTCTCTTTTTTCTCCCTTCTTCTATCACTCTGTTTGGAACAGTTTAGCTGTCACAATCTCAAAGAAATAAATATAGATTTCAATTAGAAGATTTTGCTTTAAAAGCATTTATACATGAAATGATTACCAAGGGAAAAAAAAAAATACTAACCATCACTGTGCTGTTTCTTAAATACAAGATATTTTAACAATGCAATTGAATCTGTTTTATTTTATGGTCGTTTCTAAGAATATTTGGCGTTATTGTAGATATTTTTAAAATACTTCTTGCATGAACATTTCAAAGTTGTATTTTATATTTATTTCAATCACTTGGTACAGAATTGAATCCTGCATTGAGTCGCATAATCGGATAGTACACAAACTCGACTGAAGTTCGGGTTGGGTTGGCACTTTTTTTTTTTTTTTTTTCCCCGTTGTGAGTCTGGTTGGTTTTAAATATTCAGTTCGGGTTGGAATTTGATTCATTCGAGTTAACTTTTTTTTTTTTTAAAAAGAAGATGCTAAATATTTGTTTAAATGGTAAAAGCCAAAATAACTTGATACAAGAAATATAATTGTAGACTACTTTTTCGTAAATGCATTAAAATATGATTAATTTTCCTTCATTTTAGATTTGGGTTTAATATTTCTGTTGAAAAAATTTGTTCTTGTCGGGTCTCAAGTTGACTTTCAGCAGAGATTTTGGATTCGGATAGGATACAATCCGGACCTTGCAGATCAGAGTAAAGTCCAACATTTGATCTTGTAACCTGATTTTACCTGCTATTGTTTTCTTATGGATAGAGGGGGAAAAAAATGGGATTTTTTCTAGAAAATACATTTTTCACAAATAGAATATTTTCTTAGAAAATATGGAATATTAAACATTTTAAAAATTTATATCCACTAACTTGTTTTATGTAACCTATGAATATTGTTTTAAATCATTTTCATAGGATTTTTACTTAAAATGTACACATTAAGATCTGCACGGACCTTTTTAATCTCTTTTTATTAGACTCGGGCTGGACCATGCTCAAGCTTAATTTTTATCTGCAGACTCTTGCCGGACCAGGACTGGAGTACTACTTATTTTTTTGGGAGGGCCGTGTTAGACCGACAGGTTTTTGCGAAAATAACAGTGAAATTTTCCTTTGTTCGACGAAATCTTTAGAAGTTTATTTCATTTTATTAAATTATAGAGAAATATATTTTAAAAAATCTTTATAGAGCTTCAAAATTATTTTTTCTTAAATGTTTTTCTTCCATTTTAAACTACATTATTTTTCCTAATGAGTCATGGTGACTCATTAGAAAAAAAAAAAAATGTAGTAATGTCCATTTAAATGAATTTCTCCGAGTAATCAATAATGTTGTCATTCCATATTTCATAGCTTGTGGACATACTAGTTTAAGCTGCAACTGCAAAATGTTTACATGAGTATGTATAAAATATATCTTAAATAATTTTATTTATAGGATAATGTTGATTAAGAAGTTATCTGATTTTCTATCAAAAATGGAGTCTGGTTAAGACTCTGGGCTTGATTTAGTTGATTTTTCTTGGCTGGGTGGGTCAAATTTTTAGCATAAATGCTAAAAGTTTAGCCCAGGCAGGACCAATATATTTTGATCGTCTGGGTCTGAAAATTTCTGCTCGCCTACATTTATTTAAAAATCTCATTAATATTAAATTTCTCATCTTTGGTATCTGAATTTTTGGGAGTGAAAAAACAGGGAATGGGTTCATTCTTCAAAGGTTTGCAAGGGCCAAAATTTTAAGTGCTGGTCTCAGCCCAGCAAGTATGAAGATTATTGCCTCAGCATGGCCTGTTCCATGCAAAAATCAGTAAAATTTGGCCCTTCATGAAAATTTTTGCAAAAAATGCATAAATTTTTAAATCGCCATAATTCTATAATTAAACTTTTAAAAATATTATTTTTAAATAATAGCAATTTCTAGGCAATAAAACATGTGAAAAACAGCCTTCCCAGGAATGTAAAAATCTAGGCGCCAGCGGAGAGTCTCTCACCACTAAATTTTATTTGCTATTTTTTGTCTAATTTTTTTGTAAGAATGGTAATAAAATTTAAGCGACAAAACCTATTAAAATTTAGTGGTGAGAAACTATCCGCTGGCACCTAGATTTTTACATCCCTGAACCTACCTATGACGGAATCCTGCCTTAAACAGAAAAATGTGTTGATTCAAGCAAAATGAGTATATAATAATATGTGAGAAAAGAATATAATACATTTAAACTTGCTAAGAAAAGAACGTGTCTATAACGCATATTTTTTCTTTCCTAATTAATTTCGTCTTATAGAAGATTTTACTGTATAGCATTTTTCAGATTCTTAAGTCTCCAATACATAGAATATGGATCAGAGCTGCCCTTAGCGAAAGCGAGGCTGTGTGCAAGAATTGTTGCAAGGCCCCCTTCTACCGATGTTTTCAATTTAGCATATTTTTTATTAAATTTTCCTGAAATTTTGAATAGTAATTTTTGCTTTATTTAATGATAGACATTCCGTAATTAATGAAGTGAAGGTAACTATTCAGAAATTCTGCTAGCTATTTTGAATTAAAAAAGCAACGAAATTGGCCACACAACACAATCACCTTTTGAAAATGCTCGCATGACATATACACGACAGCACAAACAGGATTATGCTTTTATTTTTGCTTAATAAATGAAGGTGAAATATATATATAGAGAGAGCTACTTTTTTAGGTGCATTCATAATAATATAAATACATAGCATCTATAATCATTTTCTGGTCAGATCGTCTGTAAGCATATAACAACGCAAAAATTATCCAACCAAATGGTTTAAAATTGAATATATAGAATCGTTGCACAATTTTGTCGAGTCATTTCAAATTTTTATGAAAATTGAATCAAAACTGAAAAAGATATTAATAAAAGTTTTCTTCATTCTTGAATTAAATACTATCCTAAGTCATTAATTCAATGATATCCCATGATAGGTCATGATATTCTAGGTTGCCATGGTGATGACATCCTATTTAAGATCTAGTCCTATTATTTCCGTACTGCCGAACTTAATATATATAATCGTAATAAATTTTGTATTTGTGCCTTTTTTCATAAGAGTGCAACAGCTATTGCACCAAAATCTGAATATTTATGAAACAGTTATCATACGAACGCACCTCATTTGCCACATTTGACGTACAATTTCAGACTTGTTTAATTTGTTACTGAAATGATAGAAATGTAGATAGATCTGAATAATATAAGGAATTTTCGTTTAATTTCAGATTAATTTCATGTTAACTATCAAGTTTATTGGAAGTATAATGTTAAAATAAATTAGTTTATAGCAATGTTGATAAAATTGAGTGCAATTACAAGTTTTAAATTCAGGTTCCCTTATAAATTATGTAAATTAAACTTGCATTTAGAAATTTTTTATTTAAATTTTGCAAATTATGCTTTTATCAAATTTTTCATTATTTAATACTTAAATAATGAAAGAATATGCTTCTGTTTCCATTAATTTGGTTTCTGAGATCGTAAATGTGGCAATAAAATAACGTGAATAATAACTTTTGATTGGCTAAGACTGGGACTGAGCTTTTAGCTGTTACACTGGGTCAAGATAGCATATCTCTGGCAAGGTCTGAACCAGGGTCAGAAAATTTCGGCCGCTTCAGTCCTCTAGTATATTTATGTGATATTGGTAAACAGGCGATCAGTGTGTGAAAATATTTTCCTTTAAAAATATAAAATCATACAAATTCGAGGGTTTACACTACTGGAGACAGTCGGGCCCCCAACACTACGTTCATTTGGAAAAATTTTCATTTAAATCATTCAGCATTGATTTTAGGTATATGTAAAGTTATCTCGAGTTATGCCGGTCTTTTATTTAAAAATACATTTAAAAAGAGACCGGGCGTACGTAATAGGCTTAGTGCAAGCTGCCGAAGGCAGCGGGGCCAACAACTCTAGGTTTGTTTGGATAGATTTTCATTTAAAAATATAAAATCATACACATTCGAGAGTTTACACTGCCAAAGGCAGTGCAACCTCCATCATTCGGCTTGTTTAGACAGATTGTCGTGTGAAAATATAAAATCCTTCAACACTGATGAGATATTTTAAGCTTATGATTACAAGACTGGACAACGCTGGGGGATCAGGATGTTCATATAATAAAAATAAAAAAAAACTAGTTGGACGTGCCAATCCCAAAACTTTCTTTGATCTCATACATCTTATTATTTCAAAAAGTAGTTACAGATATTAATACAGTATAGGACCCCAAATCCGGAATATTCTATTCTATCTGAGTACACTAATAAAAGTGTGCTTATTTTTTTTTTTACATTTTATTTATGCTTATTTTAAGCATGGTACTTCCTCAAACAATAATCTTAGTATATTAAAGTCTTTATTTTAATCTACGCGATTGTTCTGATTATACACAATTGATAATTATTAATTTCCTTAAAAATTAATGTCTTAAATCAAAAAATATTAAATAAATTTACTCTTATATGAACAGTACATAAAAGCACTAAAAATTTCTAAAAAGCAATAAGTTACTTACTTCTCACAAAGATAGGCAATAAAACAAAAAAAAGTAGCTTCCATGCAGCATATAAAATGTGATTTAGCCTGCAAGTTTGAATCTAAAAGACTAAAGATTATTCTTTCTAATCTATAGCCTCCCAGACGCATTCCAACGGGCCAACACAAAAATAAGCAACCAGCGATGCTGCAACTGTACTAGATATTAGTTGAATTTTGCACCTTCTGCACTGACCGTTGTCATGTTAGTGGCAATAACTGATGTTGCTGATGAACAGATCACCCAGCTTAACACCTACTCGCACCATCCTTGTTGCCTTTCCATCATCAACTGTTGTAGCTAAAGCATGTAGCAAACTAAAAAAAAAAAAAAAAATCTAATGGGTACATGCATACATATACAGAAATTAGTTTTTGAAAAGCAAATATTATTTACTAATGAATAACTATTTATTAGCTAAGAAATGTAAGTATGCTTGTTTGAAACCATTAGACAAAAAAAAAGAAATAATTATGCTACTGTAGCATGTAAATATTTATCACATAATGCTAATTATGAAAAAATACTTTTAAAGTGATATAAATATTACAATAAATTTTTGCTATTTAAAAAAAAGGATACGATACGGCAAAACAGTTCTTTTGTTTACATTACATTTTTATCAAATTTGAAGATAAAGTTATAAGAATTCACAAAATGAGAGCCTCAACATCTTAAGAATTTTAAATCAAAACATCTTAAGCACAATTATATATATTTAAAAAATAAAAGCACCTTAAACATATTAATATTTAAAAAATGAAAACCAAAATATAATACAAGAATAAATGTTTGATTCAAAAGATAAACGCCGATTTTTTAAAGTACTCTAAAGTAGGGACAGAGAAACGGAAAATAGCTAATTATACATGTTTACTAAAACAGTATCATTTGTAACATTAATAAAAACCTTAAAAAAAATAATAATAATTTTGCCTCAAAGCAATAATTTATAAAAATACACATGCTACCACTTAAATTCCTTCAACTATTACGAAACTTATCATTACATACCAAATAGAAGTCTTTTGGTTTAAAATTGCCACGTTTATTCGCTAATTTAACAATATTTCCAAAGGATAATACGCTAAAAGAAAATTCTATCTAATTCAATATCAAAATATTAGCTTCTTCCTAATTTACAAAACCTCAAGCTTCTACCATAGCCGACGTTACTATGGCCCGGAAGCGAAATCGAAACTAGAAGGTCACGTGACCCAGATAGACGAAAAAGTCGATGGTCGAAGCATTGCTTGCGTTGAAAATTAGCTCGGCGGCGCATGCGATATTTATTATAATATAAATACTTTCATAAACATAATTAAAGTAACTTCCGCCGGGGTGGGGGGGGCAGTCACTCCTTTTCGACGAAAACTTCTTAATTATATTTTCTGTTAGTGTTTAATAATTTTAAATCACTCAGAAATAATAAGATTTAATTTTTCTTTTTAAATCCCCAGAGAAAAAAAAAAGTTTATTATTATTTTTTTTAATTTAGGGAGAGGCAATTTACTCCCCCCCCCCCCCAAAGGTTCCATTTGGGAGAAGTTACAGTTGTGGGGGGGGGGGGAGTTCTCCTCTAAGGAATCTGGTATTTCAAAATACATCTCATCACAAATCAGCCACAAAGGGAAAAAAAAAACTTTTCAGAACTTGGTTGCACAAAAGCTAAAATGTCTATCCAGGGTTGTTTTATTTAAATCAATTGTATTAAATCAAATAGATTTTTCAGCGGAGAGTTATTTCTCCTAAAGAATTCAGAAGTTTGTTTTATATTTTGTTGCTTAGACCTGCAAATTATAGTTCCCATATGTTTATTTGACAGAGGTATTGATTCAATAATATGATCAATATTTGGAGTATTTTTAACAAAATAAATATTTAGACTATTTACCTAACATAGAATTGCAGTTTCTTCTAACATGAAGAAGATAAATGAGGAACATTGGAGTCATGACTCCAATGTTTTAACATCTTGATTGTTTTTAGAATTTTTTTAACATTTGTATTTTAGCACCTATTAAGTAAAAATATATATTGTGAATTTGATGTTCATGTTTCTCATTTATTTTATTAAGGTGAATCTGTCGTTCAACTTGAAATATAGTTTTTATATACGTATTTATTATGAAGCAGATATCATTGAAATCATGGAAGAAGTGTTTTCACTGTCTTAGATATGAAATTGATAAAATATATCATGGAAATTTAATTTGTTGATATTTGTATAGTGTATTTTTCTTTTTATGTCCCCCCCCCCCCCTTTTGTGTCTGAATTTACTATTTGCTATCCACTAATATATTTTCATTCCTTATGCCGCTGTAACTTGGGTAATCATATTTATACATTTATTTACAGGTAATTTACATATTATTATCTACATTTTAAGGTTTAAAATTTCCACTTACATTTTTGCAAGATATAAAATACCTTAATTTTAAAAGCAAACCCTCCTACCAAAAAAATTGTTTGCGATACAGTAGTTTCGTTACTATATTTTTATTTACCAGACTGAAATCTAGTAAGAATCAACTATTATTTTTACAGAGAGGATTTTGTTGCCAACCAGTGTAATCAAGTATGATTTCCCATTCACAATTAACCTGTTTCTTCGCAAACAAACTAGGCTCTTTGCAAAAGTCGAATTTCTCAATCAGCCTATGACATGTATAATAAATATTATTTTGAAATATATCTTTCAGAAAATAGTAATACACCTTATACATTTTGAAATTACAATATGTTTTGAATATTTGAACAATAGCAAATTTTGAGTATTCATAAAACATTTAAATGATCTGAATTATTTAAATAATTATTTAAAATCCTCTTAATTTCAATTTTATATGATATAATATAAAAAAAATGTTTAAACAGCCTTAGATAGGATTGGACATTTCGTCTCATATTTGCAGCATCCACTCTTGTCCCTACAAACTTGGGAAATGAAGGGAGGGGGGCGGTGGCAAGGAAGAAAAATAAAAATAAGAATATTTTCTTGCAGTCAAAATTCAATGAAAATCCATAAATATTTTTTTTTCTTATAAATATATAAACAACTTGCAACTATCAATTAAGTTGTGAAAAGTAATTCATTATGAAAATACATTTCATTTCAAAACATGAAAAGCAATAAAGAATTACTTAAATATTTTTTAACATGAAAATTAGCAGATAAAAACAAACAAGGCATTTTTTTAAATTTAAAATTATTCAAAAGAATTCAGACTATTTTCAGCAATAGTTGTTTGAAGAAAAGGGTTAATAAAACGTGGACTCTTGATAATGATTGTAAAAATAAACTAAATATGTGCTAAACTGGGAGCTATTAATCTATGAATTGAAACAGTTTATAGGAAAAAATTAATTTCTTTTACATGAAAATATTAACTGAAAGTTGGTCTTTCAGCTATCTTTTTAAGTATATATTTAGAAGTAAAAAATTAAAACTTTGTCAATATTTAAATGAATTTTCCATGCTTTATACGTTTACTTTGATTTTAAAAATATTTATAAAATTCAATAAATCATCTTCCAATTAAAAATAACAAACATGAAATATCATATGGAAAAATATTGAACATATTTCAATATATTGTTATATGCACATAAAAAAGGGGGATTAGAATTGTATTATCAATAAATATTGAAGTATTTAATTATTAACCGGTATTGTTAAAGTGGAAAATATTTAAAATAATTCAATCTAGATATTGTGTTATTGAGTAAAACTTGCCAAAGAAGCAATTCTTTTTCTAAAGCATACCTAGATTTAAAAAAGTAGGATACCTAATAATAAAAATACATAACTTAACCCTTTCAGGGGCAAGGTATTTGTATTCATAAAATGTTGAAATAGTTGAATGACACCAGTATTCACAAGAAAATTTATTTATAAACAAGTATATTTTCGCATACTTCATTAAAGTGAAATTTTCATTGGGTTGATGCCATCACTGCTTTACCGCCCTTCAAGGGGTTAAAAACAGCAACAATACTAAAATTGATGTTTTCACTTGCTATAATAAAACATGAATTAGGATTTAAAAAAAGGGGGGGGGGGGGAGGCGAATCAATAAAACTTTTAATGTAGGGAGACTAACTTCATACAGAAAATTTGCTATTTAGCAATAGTTAGAAAAGATTTTTTAAAAAAAAATCTTTCTTATGGTATTCACAACATGTGCTTTGTTTCTTTATTAAACATTGAAAATATTTAACTCATATGAATCACTTCATTTTAATTTAGTTGCTACAAATTTTAGAATTCTTATTGCATTTGTAATAAAAATACACTAAATAAAAATAAAGAACTTTTTAATAGAACTGTTATCCAAAAGTGCACAGGTAAAGTAACTTTCAAACCCCAAATGAACATAATATTAACAAACTGTAATTGAAACCAGATCATCAGCCACCGTAGTGTGGTAAACAAGTACGACTTTGACAACAAGTTCGAAATATATTCTTGTGGGAACATCCAGTATAAACTGACTAGCAAGTTGCACTCACAGACAGAAAATTAAAAAAAATCCTGCCTCGCAAGTGCACCCAGCTGTCATAAAAATTCAAAATGATCCTTCTTGACTCAGTCCCTTGACCGCAGAAAGATGACATCTTCAATAATTGCATTGGTTTATACATTAAGTTAATATTTGAAATTCATTTGGGATTTGGAAAGTTATTTTAATTGTACATTTTTGGATAATAACAATATTAAAATGTTCTGTTTTTCAATAAATATTTTCATTTATACCAGTATCTGAAAGTGTTTATACAAGAAATTATAAAATTAATCAGAGCAATCTATAATTGCTAAATTAAAATGAAGTTAATCAAATGTGTACTACAATTAAATAACCAGTACTTAGTATTATCATTTTCATTGTTTAAAACAAATGTACATACATTAAACTGAATAATTTTGCTGTTTAAAAATAAATACTTTTGTTTATATAAAAATTGAGAGCTACTCTCACAGAAAGACCACTTCATAACCTAGAGCTGGAAAGAGAGAGTATTTTCAAAAAATGAGATACTTGAAAAAGAGTACTTAAATTTTTAAAGAGGGGGGGGGGGGGAGAAGATATTGATCTTTGATTCACTGTTATTATATCTTACAAAATGAGTACTATTCTCCATAATACATAAAGAAGAGTTACACTTACTGATTATACACTGAGAACAATACTAAACTTTTTTTTGAGCACCTATTTCTAGATATCGCAGTACTGTATTAATGAAAAATATATATACATCACACTTCAATTATAAGTGCTTATAAAAACACATTTTAAACATACATATAAAATAAAAAGAGAAATATAATTATATATGAACTCACATTACTTCCTCGGATAATGCAACAACAGTTAGGCCTAAACTGATGAGCTCTTTTTGGCAGTAAAATAATTACTGCGCTAAAAATTTCACCGTACACGATGTAATCCGTGATCAGCGGTTTAAGAGCACGTCTCAATAGCATTTAAAATAAAAATTTTCAAAATTTTATCACATCTACACACAGATGTATAAACAGAGACAGCCGGCTATAGCACACAACAGCATAGCGAGATACTAGCAACTACAGTCGGATTGCGCGCGTTCAACCGTCTATCTGGATCACGTGACTTTTTCGCTTCCAAGCCATTGTAAAGTCAGCTTTGAGCTTCTACCTACACCGACGATGATACGCGCATGCGCACGCTAATTTACAAACCCTCTAACTTTGGACACCTACCAAACGCGCATGCGCGTACTGATCTCTTCTCGCCAAATTATTTGGCTACATTTCCCTTTCGCCAAGGGTGTTCAAAGCTTGAGGGTTTGTAAATTAGCCGACCGTAGGATAGGCGTTCCTGCAGGCTGGGATAACGGTGTCTCGCTCGACCGTATCTTGCGGATCATTAAGTATTAGTCTACCCTATTTTATTTAGGCCTTTAAAAAAAAAAAAAAACCTTTTTACTCATAATTTTTTTTGTTTTTTTTTTCGTATAGCAAGTAAGTATTTCAATAAACATCCTACAAGGATAAAAAATATAGTGTTGCTTTCGTTAATATCCATTTTTTTAATTACCTATTTGCATAAAAATTAGTTTAAAAAACGTAGATTTCTTTACAAGTAATTTAAAGGCTGGGATTACGGTGCCTCGCTCGATCGTAGGATAGGCGTTCCTGCGATCAGTCGTAACTTCGGCCATCTAGCACACGTTCCTTTTGCAACATAATATCTTTATAAATCCATGATCTGTTCCTGAACACACTACGTGTCATTCCATCCATGATATAGACCCACTCCATGTTCCTGCCTCCTGAGCTCGCGCGTGTGCTTCTTGAACACACTCATTATTTTCAGTATTATCATTAGCGACATTTCCAATTCCACTAGACTTCTGTTCTGGCGTCTTTCAGAGCCGTTCTGATTGGTTGGCACGCTCCAGATAAAGTGGCCAAACGCCCGGGCATCGTTTGCATCGAATATTTGTTTTCAGCTACTATTTCGTTTCTGATGCTACATAAGTTTGATTTGAATAAATTATTTTCCATTTTTAGATGATGAAACTACTATTTTCTACTTGAAAGTATTAAAAAATACCTGTATAAAACGCAACTCCGTCAATTCCATACTAAAACCATTTTTTTTTTTTTTAAATCTTTTAAGATAAAGTCATAAAGACTGTTTCATAAATTTTAAATGTTATTTGTATTAAAAAATATTAAAAAATATATAATTTATATTAAAAAACGCATTTTCACTTATAAAACGCCGCAGTTGTAGGGAGAATTTGCATATCTAAATCATGAAAAAATAAAAAATCGGAAACTTTTTTTTTCTTTTTTTGGGGGTGGGGGGGTGGGGGGGGGAGGGGATACCTTCTAATTGTCCCTTGAATTTGCAACTGAATCTTCCTATACCTCTATGAAACATATTTAAAAATTCCATATTCAGTGCTAAAAAAAGAATACTTTTCAGGGTTATTTTTATTATCAGCGTTATCAGGGTTACAAAATAAATAGATCAAAAATAACCCTGGTTTTATATATATATATTTTTCATGGTTTAGATATGCAAATTCCCCCTGCAATTGCAGCGTTTTATAAGTGACAATGCGTTTTTAATATAAACTATATATATTTTTTAAATAATTTTTAATATAAATAACATTTAAAATTTATGAAACGGTCTTTAACTTAAAATGTTTGGGAAAAAAAAAAAAACAGTTTTAGTATGAAAATGATGGAGGTTTGTTTTATACAGGTATTTTTTAATATTTTCAAGTAGAAAATAGCAGTTTCATCATCTAAAAATTGAAAAAAAAATATTTAAATCAAACTTATGTAGTATCAGAAACAAAATAGCTGAAAACAAACATCCGAATATGTGTAAACGGTGCCCGGACGTCTAGCCACTTCATCTGAATCAGATCAACCAATCAGAACGGCTCTAAGGACGCTAGAACAGGTTCTGAAGTACGGTAGAACAGAAGTCTAGTGGAAATAGAAATGTCGCCGCTAGAACAGGTTCTGAAGTACGGTAGAACAGAAGTCTAGTGGAAATAGAAATGTCGCTTATCATTATCATTACACCCAACAACTTTACAATATCTTACCATTGTTTAACCGAATACTTATCCGAATTTGATAACTCTTGAATAGTCTTCCACATCTGCCTTGAAAGGAGTCGAGAAACGCGATATTTACTAAAAACGCTGACAATATAAAAATGACAAGACAATTTTAAGCCTGCGTAAAATGTGGATAAATTATAGCACACTTGGCAATTATATCAAGTGCGATAAAGAAGCCAAGATGGTAAACAGAAATACACTAAAAAGATGCTCACAAGACAGGCAGTAGATTGCGCAGATAGGAGATTTTGGTGTCCATGTTTTTGACGTCATACCAAAATGCCCTATTAAAAAAATGGATATTAACGAAAGCAACACTATATTTTTATCCTTGTAGGATGTTTATTGAAATACTTACTTGCTATACGAAAAAAAACAAAAAAAAATTATGAGTAAAAAGGTTTTTTTTTTTTTTTTTAAAGGCCTAAATAAAATAGGGTAGACTAATACTTAATGATCCGCAATGACAAAATATGCCGATAAAAGCATTTTCTTAGGTAAATTAAAATATAAAACATATATACTGCCGTACAACAGCTGTGATCAAAAATCCTCAGTTAAACTGACAGTTTGCAGGTCTATGTATATAAGGCTGGGATTACGGTGCCTCGCTCGACCGTATCTTACGCTCGATCGTAGGATAGGCGTTCCTGCGATCAGCCGTAACTTGGTATTACGGTGCCTCGGCGCAAGTCCTCGTGCTTCGGTGTAAGTCCTCCTGCAGTCAGCCAATCACAGGCCGCAGTTACATTTGTTGTGGTTGCGCGCGCATCCACTTCTGTCTTAACTTACGGCTGCTTCCCAGCTGTCGTAAGATCGCGAGGCACCGTAATGCCGTTTACGTTTTGTTTATATCGTAAGTCTCTAAGTTGATCTTAAGTGAGGCACCGTAATCCCAGCCTCAGTACCTTAAATGTCTTTGGGTTTTGCTTGCTGATCCACAGCAGTTCGACCAACAGTGACGTCAGCTGCCCTTTCCCTATTGAATAATTCAAGAAATAATTATCACATCTTCGTACTATAAAACAGATGTAAAACTTTTTTTCATAGTAATTTATTCAATTTCTAAGGCTGGGATTACGGTGCCTCGCTCTACCGTATCTTACGCTCGATCGTAGGATAGGCGTTCCTGCGATCAGTCGTAACTTCGTATTACGGTGCCTCAGCGTAAGTCCTCTTGCAGTCAGGCAATCAGAGGCCGCAGTTACATTTGTTGTGGTTGCGCGCGCATCCACTTGCGTCTTATCTTACGGCTGCTTCCAAGCTATCGTAAGATCGCGAGGCACCGTAATGCCGTTTAAGTTTTGTTTATATCGTAAGTCTCTAAGTTGATCTTAAGTGAGGCACCGTAATCCCAGCCTTAGTTTATAGGGAAGTTGCAATAGAGCAGTTCACATCAAATGACTTTTACCGTAGAATGAAAAAACTGTTTGCTAAAGGTAGCGATAGTCCGATAGTTGTCCTATAGCAGTAGCAAAAACCGATTCGTGACGTCACCTTGCACATCTCTAACTGTTCATTTACTTTTTATCCAATTAAAATTGCCTAGTTGACCTACAGCCGCGCCGAGAATCTTCTCAGCTACCAATCACAGCTATTTAGACTTTACCCATGTGACGTCAGCCGCGGGTATACAGAAGAAAAACACCAATAGACCCCTTGCATTGACGTCACGTTGCTATTAGCAACTACTGATACTTTTGCATCTGGAGCACAGAACTGCACGTTTGCTGTTAAAAGCAGGTGTTATCTTTCTGTTTAATTTAGATCTTCCTTATTTTTATTATTGTGCAGTGCAAATAACTCTAATAAATCAAATGGAGAGCACAACATTCGCCTTATATTTGGGCGCCATATAATGCGATTTCAGACATGTGACATCATGTGCAACCCGTCTATAGGCGGGAAGAACATTTTAACACTACTTACCTTTCGTCCAAGTCTTTTTCGGAAGGCATTTATTTACCCGCAGAAGTCTGGCTATTGCCATTCGTGGGTAAAGTTCATAGTCGATTTGTTACGTCATGTGAAACTTCCCTTCAGGGATCATGAGCGTGAGGCGTAAAGTGACGACACAAGTATAGCGCTTAGAATATATAGTATGGAAATCGGCTATCCCTGTAATACTTAAAAAGGCGCCCAGTGGCCGAGAGGTTCTGCTCTCGAAGCTGGTAGACGGGAGGTGCTGGGTTCGATCCCAATCGCGTCCGTCGGCCTAATCGTTTGGAGTTTTCGTGGTTTTCTTCGAACCTTGAATTTCCAAGCGTTAATACGGGTTAGGTTCCCTTAGAAAGACCCCCCACGAAGGGCACCTCCCCCCCCCTGGGCCTATACCCCTCGAGTAGATAATTGGCCGTCAACAACCAACCAACTTAAAAAGGCGCTAAAATAGTGTATCCCTTAAATATGCAATGATACTGCTGCAATATGCAAATCGCAGTGACATCTGCAGGATATTTTCTACAACTACAAGAAATTGCGTCTATACAATGTAATACTAGTAATACGAAAATCCCGCAGATGTCGCTGCGATCGACACTTGGGATACAGCGCCTAGAAGATAGTGCGGAAAACGGCTACAAAATAGAACCCCATAAATGTACAACGATGCTGAATAACAAGATGTCGATCGTAGCGCCATCGTAGTGATTTAAAAACGATAGTCATTCTAAAAGAGACTCTTTAACCTATTTCACGTCATTCCTTAACTAAATTAGCTTATAACAAACCAAAATATCTTATATTTATAGTTTCCGATATTTAACGTTCTATAATTTTTAAAAACACAGGGTTTATATTGAAAAGAGTTACGAGAGGGCGCTCGTATCAGCATATTGCCGCTGAGCATTGTTGGAGATTTATGGGATACAAGTTTTTAGTACTTTTTAAAGCATTATAAGAATAGCTGTTTTCCTCACTGTATCTTCTAGGCGCTGTACTTTGGATTTTAGCACTGTTTGGATAGCATATTTCCACACTAGGTATTCTAGGCGCTGTTCCATTTCACTTGCTTCAAGTGATGTACGCGAAACGTTTAAATAGTATGTGCGTATGTGGAAATAGAGATGCAAAAAACCCGCAGTTTCTGAGGGGCGGGAATAAACCCGGAATTTTGAAGATAAACAAAACCAGCTATTTTAATTTTTAAAAGAAATTTCAGGGAAGAATGTTCCAAAAAGATAATTTTACTTTATGAATTCACAAAACTTATGATTTTACAATCTAGTCATTATAATTTATTAGCTTTACAATGGCGGATGTAAATAGGCTCGCACATCTCGTTTTCAGGCATACTTTATATTAATTTTCTAAAGAGTTGCGTTATATTTTGGCATTGATTTCTTTTAATTATGTTTATTTTCTTTTTTGTTTACATTCGTTGATTCGAAGAGCAGAGATGAACTTTATATTCATGTCAGGAAAGAAGAATCTCTTTTCTGCCTCTTTCACTTTTTACTTATCGACGATTAAAATAATTTTTTTAATTTCTCTTGCTTGATATTTCTGCAGTCTGTATTTCGTTAGTTTTCATGTTAACCGTGTTATATTTTAAAATATTTTATGTTATTAGTTTTGTTTACAATGACAAAAATTGAAATCATTAAAAATAATAAATTAAAAAAATTCACGCTTAAATCTTTCTGAAAACTCCCGGAAATTAAAAAAATTTCCTTCCCAAAAAAACCCGGTTTATTCCACCCTTTGCAACTCCATGTGGAAACAAAAATTTACAATAAAAACTGATAGATCCATTTAATGGACTTCCCCATAGAGAAGAGATAGGGGTGGAGTGTGCTTTCCGTTGAAAAGCGGCATCAACATGACCGGCCCTACTCATGTAAAGGTTTCCAGATTTCGCTCGTTATCGCTTGCTTGGCAGTTTAAAAATTGTTACCGGTCGTAAAATATATATATATATACTAAGCATCCACATTATGCATGTGAAGTAGTGCAAAAATATAAACGAAGTAAAACAAAGCAACTTAAAATCTGTTTTAAATTAGTAAAAGAAGATTCTCACTTTAATTTAACGATACGGTAATTTGTTTATTTTCCTTTCGCAAACATATGCTAGCCTTTGTTGGTAAAAGTCACGTGACTATTATGTTTGTTCCACTTTAGGATTACCAAAGCACTCTCCACCCCTATCTCTTCTCTATGGATTTCCCTCTATAACCCCGTAATGGCACATCTCTTAATAGATCAGTTTCAACTGACGTCACACCCTAGCAATCAGCTTAGCAACCTCATGAATATTTTTTGTTTGCCTTCCAAATTTCCCAGTTTTGTCCACTTTCATTGGTTGAACGCTAAAACATCGGTGCATTTGATTGTTAGGAGGAAAATTGGTGGGCATGTGGTTGGAACTACAGAGTCTAGAATACCTTAGTGTGGAAATATGCTATCCAAACAGTGCTAAAAAATTTTATCCCTTAAATGTGCGATGATACTGTTATAATGCCAAGTGTCGATCGCAGCGACATCTGCGGGATTTTCGTATTACTAGTATTACATTGTATAGACTAGCAATACCTTGCAGTTGTAGAAAATATCCAGCAGATGTCGTTGCGATCTGTATATTGCTGCAGCATCGTTGCATATTTAAGGGATACAATATTTTAGCGCTTTTTAAAAGTATTACAGAGATAGCCGATTTCCACACTAAGTATTCTAGTCGCTAAAGTTGAAACTGATCTATAAGCAATTTTTATGTTGAAGTCTGTGGGAAGTCATTTTCATTCGTAAATGAACAACAACAACAACAAAAAAACATTAACATTTGTAAAAATTTACACATATTCAGATACCAAGAAATTGAAGAATTTCTAATTTCTTATAAAGGCAAATAATCATTCAGAAATTCAGCATTTTAAGCCAATTTTTAGGACTTGACAGTTACAAAAACGCAGTCATGAGGCAGCAATTGGCTGTTGCGACCTGAAATTCAGTTTAAAATACATTTTACGGAGATTCCCGAAACATTCTTTGCATTTATCGAAAAATGGAAAATGCTAATCAATCACATTTGTTCTGTATAAGTGCACTTGCAAATAAGTGTCTTGCATCCGAGATTAAAAATGACTTCATGGAGATGTCAGAAATTAGCTGCTATGGATTTAAGTAGAGGTTTAAAGTCAGAATGATTCTCATTGTTTAGCAAAGGGTAAATTTCAAAGAATTCAATATATATTTCATTTTTAAAATTTTCTCTAGAAATTATCTTAAATTTGGTATACGCCAAAAGAAAAATGAATAAATTATGGGAAAAAAAAGTTTTACATCTATTTTATAGTCTCAGATTTTCACTATTTTTTTACTTTTAAACTTTGAAATTTACCATTTGCAAAAAATTTCGACATGGTGATTAAAAATAAAGATTATTTTCAGATTTAGTGCTAAAAAATACATAAAAACCAATTATCAAAAGTTGAAAAACCCAACCACCACATAGAGATGGGAATGCTTGGAAAAAAACGGTTTTCTTCAGTTTTTTTCCAAAGGGATATTTTTTAATTCTTCCAAATTGGAAAAACTTAAATTTCATTTATAAAATAATGTAGTCAAAATTTTATAATTGCTACATTAGTGTCCCTCATGAAAACCTTAACATGCAAAAATCTTACCTGTAAGAAGGGATCGTTTTAGAAGGAACTTGAGTCCCTTAAAGGATCCTTCAGTTTTTTTCACTTTAAAACAAAATTATTTCTCTTAAAAATTGACATTTCAGAAATTTTTTTCAATCTCCAAATTAAATCCTTCACAAATGTAATAATTTTAGAGTAAAAAAAAATAAATACCTGTTGTATAATAGCTGCAATGTTTACAATTTCGCAAAAAAAAAAAATGATTGTGTGAAAAAAAAAAAAAAAAAAAATTCAAACAAATCCCTGGCAAGATAATTAAATGCAACTTCTCTTGTTAAAAATGAAAATTCAAGTGCAAAATTATTTCAATATTATACCAATTAATGAAAATGGTAAGGTGGAAAATTTATTATTATTAGCATAGTTGTAATCTTTTCTTTTCCTGAAATATAGATTCTTAGAGTTGTCTAAAATGTATTAAAAATATACATATAAATCCATACAAACTTTGCAAAGAAATCGTAAGCAAATCTCTGTGAAAAACCTAGTTGGAAACAATTTTTAAACATTGAAAAATCCACCTGTTTTAAAAGTTTCATAAAAGAAACCACTTTCAATATTAACCCCTTCGGGACGAGCATTACAGAATTTTTAATCTTTAATCACCGTTTTTTAAAAACAGAAATTTTTGCCTAATTGAATCGGAAAAATGCTCTGATTAAATAAGGCAAAATTTACAATAAAAATTTCCTGGTGAGTATAATCCCCGATTCTGAGCACCTTACGCAGCACAAATACCGATCGCTCATCCCCAAGGGGTTAAGAATCTAAAACTGACTTAGACTGGAAAGCTGTATCAAAACTAAATACAGTAAACTCTGTCTAAGGTGGAATCGATCGGGACTGAGAATATTTTCCGTAGTAGACAATGTTCCGCCTTGGACAAATTTTACTCGATGTCTTTGGATTCGCAGGGACTTGAAAAACTTTCCGAGTTAGACAGATTTCCGTCTTACAGAGAGTTTACTGTATACAGGAAATGAAAATTATAACTGTAAGGGTAAAAAATGTATAAAAAATAATACAGTAGACCCCCGCTTAATCAGGTAACGGATAAACAAATACCCCGCTTACAGAAATAAAATCTTCTAGAACCAAAATTTTTCGCATAGAGGCAATGTTAAAATTCCCCACTTATTCGAATATTTTCCCCGGATAATGCAATAACGACTAATCTGGTGTGACAAATATTTTTCCTAGAAAAGGTCTTTTGTTCAAAAATTTCAAACCATCGAAACACAGGTTTCTCATAGGAAAGGGAGTAATGGCGTTATCACATGAAGTCCATAACGTGCGTCACGTCAAATTTGAACAACGTTTCCCAGGGTCGCCATAGCAATGGACGTCTCAAACGAAAGGCTGTTGAGGGGGGGGGGGGGAAACAAAGAGTATGATTACGGTAAAAAAAAAAAAAAAACCGGATGGGTCACGTGATGTTGTAGAATATTCGAGGTTATTGTACTGTGACACTGAGAAAATTGACAATTCTGACCAAAGTTCGGTTCTTACTTTATTTATTCAGTTTGTTTTAAGGTTCTGAAGTAGAAAAATATCAACGCGAAAAGAAAAGATTTAAGTTTGTGCGATAAATTGAAGGTTTTGGATGACATGAAGCACAGAAAAGCACAAACTGAAATCGCTAAAGAGTTTCTCAAATCTCGACCATCAAGAAAAATGCTGATAAAATTGAAGAAGAATGGAGAAACAATGGAAACCTACACCGAAAACGGAAAAGAAAATCTAATGACGATCTCGACAATGCTGTGTTGGAATGGTCTCATTCAAAATGAAGCAAAGGAGCTTTAATAAACGGGGCAATGATTATGCAAAAAGCCGAAGAAATTGCGAGATTGTATTAATTAGAATTTTTTGGCATCTAAAGGATGGTTATATAGATTCCAACACAGACACAATTTAACATTTAAGAAACTACATGGAGAATCCGGTTCTGTAAACGATGCAGTTTGTGAAGAATGAATTGAAGGAATTTTACATCCAATTCTTGCTGAGTACAAACCATGTGATATTTTTAATTGTGACGAAACAAGACTACTGTATAGAGCTATGTCAAAAGAAACAATTGGGAAAAAAAAAAGAAAAATTACACGGATTTAAAATAAGTAAAGATCGCGTAACTGTGCTACTCTGTGTAAAGCAAACAGGAGAAGAAAAACTTCAACCCAGTGGTTCCCAACGTGGGGTGTACGCCCCACAGAGGGGCAATGACTTTTCAGGGGGGAAATTTCAGATTTCCTATTAACAAATTTTATGTCATTAGTGTCGTAGTCTAGAAACAGTAATAATAGATGACAAAATTAAAAATAACTGAATAAAAATTAATTTTCGAAACCTTTCCATTTTCAAAGATCAAAATACACTTACACCAGAATAATTATCAGAATTTTTTTTACATATTTGGATATCTTTTATATATTAAAAAATCATCTTAAATTTTCTGGTTTTAATATTATTTTAGTAAAACACATCTCTTTTTTTGTACTATTTATTGTTAAAAAAAACTTCTATTCATAGCGCATATGTCTTATGAAGGAGCTTTCACTTATGAAATTTTGTAGGGTATATCTAAAATTTATTCTATTTATTAAAATCTATTTTGACATGGTTAATCTAAAAAAATGTTTTGAATTATTTAAATGCGGTACTTCTTTTATGAAATTAATAAATCCCTGTGCGCATCGCGGAAGGAAATGGGTAGAAAGTAAACTTCTTATGGCTTTTCTGCAGACTTACATACGCAGTATATAAACATACTTCATGACATATGCATTTTAAAATTTGAAATCTAACAAAACATGATGGTCAAATAATAATAATAGGAAAAAGAATGTCTGCTATCAAATAAGTATGTTATGAGTAGTAAGAAAAATAATTACTTAAAATGGATAAAACCGTGAATCCGAAAATATTACTTGTGAATTATATTATCCATACAGTCTCAGTGATAAACAAAAATCACTTGTTCTTAGTGAAGTACATACTAAAATCCATTATAAATTGTATCAATTCTATCAGATGTAATACAAAATGTGAGAGAGATTTCAAGAAATTTTACGAAGATGAAAACGTGGCTATTTATTACTTTTAAATCTGAGGTAAGTTGCCCAGAAACAATAAAACTTTATACATGTAAATGCGAAGATCCATGGCCACATTGCATTTAGAGTTATGTTAAAAACATACTTGTAAAAAATTACGATTTTGATAAATTAAAGAATTTGAAATTATTTAACAAAGTTAATGCTTCTGATCCTGCTGGGAAAATAGAAGTTTATAAGTGAGCAGGAGAGGGTGGAGGACAACATCATGATTTTATACAGGCTTAGGTGGGGTGCAGCCAAAAAAAGGTTGAGAACCACTGCTTCAACCTCTTCTCATTGGCAAAAGCAAACAGCCTAGATGTCTAAAAAATGCAAAAAATTATCCTGTTGCATACGATTACTCACAGAATGGTTGGATGACAAAACACATTTTTGCAAGTTGGCTGAAAAAATTAGACCTAAACATGAAAACGCAAAATAGAAAAATTGTCCTATTTATGGATAATGCTGGCAGTTACAAAACAGAGCACTCAATTCGACTGAATAATGTCAAGAGTAGCATTTTCGCCTGCAAATAAAATAGCCACAATACAACCTCTTGATCAAGTAATCATAAATGAATTTCTCCATATTTATGACTTGGAAACAGAGAACTGTAATGAAGCAAAAGTCTTTCAAAAAAAAAAAAAAAAAAACCTTTTGACTGCTATGCATTTCTGCAACGAAGCTTGGAATAATACTCCTATTAGTGTAATTAAAAACAGTTCTAAAAAAGCAAAAATTTGATAGCGTAAATCTGATGAAGATGATCATTGGGACACAGAAACCTAAATTTGTGATCTTCAAGAATAGCTCGATAAACTCCAAATTACACAAGAACTTTTGGAATTTATAGAATTTGAGGAAAATAAGGCTACAGAAACTGATGAGGTGTCAGAATCATCTGCTTACACAGAAGATGATGAAAATAATGAAGATGTAATACATCCTCCCCCATCCTTGAGTGTAGTACAGAAATCATTACCAATTATACGAAGACATTTTGAAGCTCGAAGTGCAGATTATAAAATATTATATGGTTTGGATAAAGAACTGCAGAAATGTGCGCAAAAAACATTAAATAAATAATCAACTGTATACCAAAATATTCATCATGTAATTTAAGTGAATGTGTATTATAATGCTTAACAGTATAAGAATTTTTATTTCATTTCGTAGTTTTTTTTTAAGAAAGTAACTTTTTTACAATTAAAATAACTGTTTTTTTTAACTGGCATAGATTATTAGTAAGATTTAAGATATTATTAACGATGTGGTAAGGTAGAATAAATTTCCCCACTTAATCGAATAATAGATGTTGGAACCACGCATATAATGATAAGTTATAATAATACCAGAACTACAATAATTTGTTTTCTTTAAACTGGCATCCTTTATATATTTGAAAACCAGTACTATGTAGTAGATGGGATGTACGATACAGTTTAAAATTGCTTTCAAACTGCAGTGATATTGATTGAAACTTAAGATTTTTTTGTTGCTATTTTTTACATTAGCTCTACTGATATAATTAAACAAATGCTACTGAAAAATCATTTCAACAGACACACATGATATATTACAAACACTGGTGTTAAATTAAGCAAGAAAAGCTACTGTCAGAATTCTGAGACTGAAAGGATAAACTTTTTAAAAGCTGGCATTTTTGTTGTTTTTTTTCTCTTTTTAGGGTTTCATTCATCTGACGAAACTACATTCGTCTCACTCATCTGTCTGTCATAGAGCCCGTTCTCAGAAACTATATATGCTGGAGACTTGAAATTTTGCATACTTACAGCTGAACACCCCACATCAAATGACAAACCACAAAATTTTGAAAAAGTCGCAATTAACAGACGTTATTAATTAAAAACCCCCAATTACAAGATCTGAAAGGCATTCATAATTCAACAAAAGTATGGATTTTTTATCAAATTGCAAAAACGATCTCTTCCACAGATTAAAAACAGGTGTCATCATTATCTGCAGATGTATTGGCACTAGAGCAATTTAAGCAGATCACGTGGTTTTTCATACTAGGATTTTTTACACCCGGAAGTAAAAATTTTCGCTGATCTCATCAATGTCCATTTCAATCTTCTATCTTAATTACAAGCTGAGATATTAATTATCATTTAACCAATTGGTTTTATTTCTATAAAATGCTTCTGGAGATTGCTGTCGCACTATGGGAAAGACTTATAATGGAACCAGTTCTTTTAAATATGAAAATTTGAAAGTAATTCCAACGATCTTGAGTCTTAAGGGTTCTTGTGCTATCATGGCTGTTTTCATTGTAACCCTTTGGACCTGGCTTAGCACTTTAAAACTTATTATTCTCTTCTGCAAAGAAATTCTATCCTTTTTCACATTTCCTTAAATATCTCGGTTTCTATTGGTCACAAAGCTTAGATCTGGCGCCAAAATTGGCTCAGCACTGCCCACGCAAATTTTTCCCAACGATTATTTTGCAGTCTTCTGATTTCCTTTAACTCTATTAGGGACCCGGGTAGCATATTTCAGAAGTGCACATTCACAGCGCGACTGGAAGAAATACTGTCCTCTGATTGGATGAACGAATTTTGTCCCTACCGGCAAACGATTGTGTTTTGTTTACGTTATGGCAGAAATGAGAAATGATTTTAAAAATCTCGGCGGTAATATAATAAATCTTTTGACACCTAAGAATTCTGTCTTCATCAAGAATTTAATTTCCTTGAAAGTAAAGTAAATGGAGCCAATTTGAATACAAGTGGGAAAATGTAAAGGCTTACAACTAATAATGTGATATTGTTTTGACTGTAAATAATGGGTGTAGTTTTTTAAGAGAAAGGCCTTTTTTCTGCAACAGACAGATACTAATAAACTACATTTAATGTACTAAACTATTCTATCTTCATTAAGAATTTCATTTCCTGAAATCATGTTCATTTGGTACAATTATGTTTAAAAGGTTATTTAAAGTGAAAGGTGTAATGTAGAGGCTTAACTATTAAAAAAATGTTCAGAATGTTATGAAATGAAATGTCGCATTCCTTATAGATGACATAAAAGCAAGCATAGCATTTCTAATTTTACATTGACAACTAATTTCTGAGTACAAACTAAACACACAAAAAGGTTTTAAATTTTATACCTTAATTAAAAAAAAAAAACTAGCATGTTATTAGTTAATATATTACTCAATAAATGGCAGAACTGCTAAAGAAAGTAAACTAAACCATTATATAAGAAAGTAAACTAAATAAAATAAGTGAAATTCAATAAAAAGTAAGTGAAATCAATTTCAATAAGAGATAAAAAAAGGAAGAATTCCTTAACTTATGGTGTTAAAAATACATGATTGTATAATAAGTAATGGAAGTTTTTATTATTATTATTATTTTAAAGAGAATCTGTTCAGAATATTTTGAGATTAAAAACAGCATTGCTATCTATGACATGCAATTGGCATGTATTATTTCTTATATGTGGCATGTAAATAACTAATTTCTGACTACAAATTAAACACATTAAAAAAATATATTAAAATATATACTTTAATTTAAAAAAACTAGTGCGCTATTAGTTAAGATATTTCTCAATAGATGGCAGAAATGCTACATGTAAGTAAACTTGCTAATAGAATGAGTGACAATCAACAAAAAGGAAGTGAAATCAATTTGAATAAGAGCTTTAAAAAATAAAAGAAATAATGCCTTAACTTATGGTGTGAAAGTCACATAATAATAAGAAATGGAAGTAACTTTTTTTTTTTTTTTTTTTATTTTAAGTGAAAGCAATGCTTTTTTCTTTCTCTTTTAAAGAATAGATAAAGTTAAAATACTTTTAATATACTAAATAATTCTATCTTCATCAAGAATTTCATTCGTCAAAATCACATGTTACTGCAATACAATTATGTTTAAAAAAGTCATTTAAACAGAAAATTTTAATTTAAACTATTAAAAAAATATTCTAACATTAAAAGTAGCATTGCTTATAGGCGACATGCAATTGGCATAGAATTATTAAAGATGGCATGTAATTCCATGTATATAACTAATTTGACTACAATTAAAATTTATACCTTAATTAAAAAAATTATACTATCGTAACTATCTTTTAGCGTGTTTTTGTTCAGATAACCGCATATTTATAGGCGGTAGAACTGCTGTGAAAGTAAACAAACATTTGCAGGTAGTGATGAAATTCATTTAACCAATCAGAAGACATTATTTCTTCCGGTCGCGCTGTGAATGTGCACTTCTGAAATACGCACCCGGGTAGGACCTTTAAACATTTTCCGATAAGTATGAAACACTGGTTTGCACCCCCTCCCCCCAACGCTTGGGGCTGTTTTTTCTTTGGGTCATAACTTTGTCCCTAATTGAGCCACAGCGGGGAGAAATATAACTGAGAAGGCTCCAGCGAAGCTAACTTTTCCCTGCCGATCGAATGGCATTTTTCGATAAATGTCCATCCCCCCACTTTTCTATATTTTGCAGTTACCCGTCATGTGATATATTGTAGGAAATGTCTGTGACCGCTTAATCATGTTATGCATCACCGGTTTTCAGCCCCCCCCTCCCCTTTGCTTTACTAATAGGGGCACTTTTCTAAATTTTGGCGATACCCGTTAAGTGATATATTGTTGGAAAGGTCTGAGACCGCTTAATGATATTATGCATCTGAGGTGTCCATCCCCCCGCTTTGAACGTGCGTGATGAGATAAATATTACTTATTCAATATAAAACATTTCATAGGTGTTGATACCACTAGTTTGGAATAGTAATTTAGCAAATATCTTAAATTGGTGTTTAAGACCGCCAACCCCTCGACTAATGTATCTACGGATAAGTTGTAGAAAGGAGTTTCGTTCAGATACACTTTTGTTAAGAATAGAGAGCACTTCCTGGTGGTGAAATGTGAAACTAACAGACTGCGATTTAATTTAAATTATGAAATCGAACAACGAGATTGGTTTGAAACTTTAAGATAGTTTATAACACATAATAAAAAGTTTTAAAATAATGGAGCGAGAAATTTCGGGAAGGTGGGTAGGGCGTTAAATTTTTTTTTAAACCTTAGCATTTTTTACCGTTTTTGGACGGGGCCTTGAGATAAATGCTACTTGTTCAATATATAAAAAAAAAAAATCATAAGTGTCGATACCACTATTTCAGAATAGTAATTTCAGCAAATATCTTTAATTGGTGTTTAAGATCCTTTTTTTACAAATGAAAAAAAAAAAAAAATAAAATAAACACTGGAGTAGCCAGGGAATTTACTATAAAAAGATTAAAGTAAACTTTATTAACAATAAAAATTATACAGAAATAATACAGAGCAATTGAATTCAGCAAAATCAAATGTCACCTGCAACACACATTTTTTATTCGATTATATAATGTTAACTGAAAAAATAGATTGAACCATGTAGTAAAAAATATATTTTTTGTATATATTAGCAGCTGATTTTATAATATCAGATTTTTTTTAGGCTTAAACTGAATAAATATACCAGTTAACAAGAACTAAATTATTAAACTTCTAATTATTTTTCTTGAATTTTTACTGAAGTTTCATGTCTTTCAGTAATGAGAATGCAACTAAATAAAACCTAATTAGGTAACTTTAACGAAAACCTTACTTAAAAATCACACTTGTGTTAATAATTTCCCATCCATTTCAGTTGCGTGGTTTTAGATATTTAATAATCCACAAAGTTTTATGAAAAAGAAGCAAATGCCGAGAAACTTTGGTTTCATTAATTGCAAACACAAAAGCACGCTGCTATTGCCACTGAAATATTCCTTTGAAAGATACAGCGAATGAATGGCAATTTTAACTATGTTATAAAAAATTAATTGATAGTCTACCTTAAGTAGTTGTTACACCTGAAGAAATATTATGGCCTTGATTTAAAAAAGGTACACCAAGTTCAAGACACAACCCGAAAAAAATTCACTGTTCCGCACAGGTCAGGTTACCCAAAAATTGTAGAAGTCATCCGAAATCCACAAAAAAATTCCTTGACTTACTACAAAATGAAAGAAAATTACTCTTTTTTTCTTAAAAAATGCAACTATGAAATAATAGTCAAGAATTAAAAGTCAGGCTAACACGAAACCAAAACAATTAGATTCATCCCCAGCCGCAATGAAAGATATTAATCCTGAACCTTATAAACTTTATAATTTAATATTTTGAAAATATAAATTGATAACATTTCATATTTTGTAAGCATTATTCTTTAGAAAAATAAAAATTGAATCTTGAAATCTCCCACCACCCCTAACTTCCATTAAAAATCGGGATATAAAATTTTATTATACTAGGGGGTGCTGCTCCATGTTCAGACACTGCAGGCTTTAAAAACACACTAATTTACTGTGTAAAATATTATGGAAGATTGACAGATAATTAAATGACCAGTGGCGATCTTCTGTAATCGGATTGCCATTCATTTCCAACTGAGCGAAGGATTTTCGATTCTTAAGGCCGAATCAACTTATGTCACAACATGTATTGTTTTAAAATATGACGTAATTTTTACAAAAGTTTTCTTTCTCTTTTGAATATTTGCGTGTAAATATACTTTTTAATTGAAAGGAAATATTATTTGCGGTGTTTTGAAATTTGGCAACAAAAGGAAAAAAAAGACTTTTTCGAAATATGAAATTAACCCTTTAAGCGTCCTGCAGATTTCTCCATTCATGTTCAATGATTTATAAAATAGTAGCTATGAAATGTATTGGTAGGAGAATTTTTATTTGATAACCTTACATATTTATTTTATTCACTTAAAAAAATTAGCTTTAATATCAATTTTTTGTTAAATCAGCCTTCGATTCCAAAAGTTACGTGACGTAAAAACACGGTTAGGACGCTTAAAGGGTTAACTTCTATTACAATAATGAAATTTTAAATAATAATAATAATAAAAAGACCAAAAGCTAGTCAAATTAAAAAATGATTGCATACCGCACACAGTAAGCGCATCAAGCATGTGCTTGCTAAATATTATATCCAGGGTTGGTAAAAAATTGGGTTCTTTTGAAAAAAAAACCCCCTCCTATTACATAATATACGCAAATCTACCCTATATATGTAAAATCTTAATGAAACGAATTTATGAAACGGAAGTATGAATCGACTGATTAAACAACTGATTATGTTTCACGGCGATTTCTCCTAAAACATGGAATACTTTGCGATGAAATTAACACCAAAAATCAATATTGATCCGCAGATTTCAAAACTGGTATTAGAATTTTTAAATTCGAATTAGTTTTCGAAATATTAATTTTTTTCTAATGATGGCAACTCAAATTTTAATCAAACAGATATATTTTTTTTATATCTCAGAAAACGTTGACATGGTAACCGAGCTATTGTTGTTTATTTGATAATAAATGTTTATTTACTTTTATTTCTTTTTACAAATTTATAAATTATTTTATTCTACGATTATTAATTATTTTTTTAATATTTCCTTTAGAAAATAATTAAGAAATACAGTACAACTTAGTTATTCCGTCGACCAATTTCGCCAAATTATACAAATTGACATAATTTTTATTTTAAATAACGAAAACACAAATAAATTAGTATAACATTAATAAATATACGAATAAAACGTCGAAATAAAAATCACTTGATGACATAAGCACGTGTAACTTGCTCAAGTGAATGTGACATTTACGATTAACCATTATTGGCATTTAATCTTATAGTTTGGTGATAGCTTTTTGGTTGTCGGGATATCTAAGGAATACCAAAAATGCATATGTAACTCGTATTTGAAAACGTATATAAAAAAATAAAAATCACGCCAAACCTGCGGTGCGTATCTGGCCAAATATTACCACTCGAGAAAAAAAAAAAAAAAAGCTAACTGACGAGTTGAAAGCTATTGGCGAGATTTGCATCCTGCTAGCGTAACAGTACCTAAAATTCTTTGCGACCATGGCAAATTTTATGTAGTTTTATTCGAAAAATTTTTTTTGATTTTTTAATCAAAATGGAAAACTTACGGTCCCATATTGGCACGATTTTTTTCTGACGCCAATGTCATATACGGAACGGTCACTTAACTGGCGCCAAAGTATCGTTATTTTGCTTGATATGGTAAGCCGGGTGTTGTTGTTTATGATGTTGATGCATTCCCCAAATTGGCGTCGTTAAAAATCGCGCCAATATGGGATGTATATGACATCTGTGCCAAGTTTCATAGGGATCAGACCGTATTTGTTTATGGCAGTTGATGACTTGAACTATTATAATATAGATGAAATGATGGCGATAGAATAATATTTGGCGACTTATCACCTGTGCTTGGCTAACATTAAAGTACCAAAATGGCACCTAGAGTATAAAAAGCGAAGTGGTCCACCTGGAACTGTTGATGATAGTCACATGACTTAGTCTATTGTTATAGAGATTGTTTTAAAATACCGGGAGACAAAGACTCTTATACTTAATTTATTTTATTTTAGCTTCTTTTCAAATGTTTAACTGATCGTCTTTAATCAAAAACGAAAACAACCATTGGATGTCTTAACAGCAACTGATTCGCCCTTAAATTTTTGCAATCAAAGGGAATTGAATGGAAACCCGTTTACAGGGAGATCTGCACAGCTTTTTTCAGTATAATTCAATCTTCTCTAATATTTTTAAAACCCATCAGATTAGTGTGTTTTTAGATTCTGCGGTGTCTGAACGGGGGTTGGCGAGCGTAGCTTGCAGGGGGCAGAGCCCCCTAGTTTATTGATAAAAATAAACATTGTTGGATATATAAGTAAAATAACTTCATTTAAAAATAATTTCAAATTTAAATATTATTAGTAAAGTAACAGCTATGTCTTATGTTCCAGTGATGCCTTGAAAGGATTAATAAACAATCATTTGATTACTATTACTTATAAATAAATATATGATGTAGTTTCATGAATAACAACATTACAAATATACAACATACTTTATCATAGCTATTCAAAAAAATATTCTTTCTTTGAAATACTTGTTATCTGGTATGTCTGATATTTTTCTATTAGAACACTACATGAGCAATTATAATCTTTTATTGAAAATAGGAATTCCTGGAATGATTAGACATTTAGCAGTTGAGCCTTTACATCTTTCAAGAAGTATTGTGTACTATCATTTGTGACTTCCAAAACTGCCAGGGTTAAAAGATTTTTTCGAAAGCTAAAAAGAAAATGACCAAATAATTGGCAAACGCCAAAAGGTACCACATTTTACAATGTACTTTATCATTTACTGTTCAAGTCATGACATTTAATTTTTATATACGTTTTTGAAAATGTCAAAATATGTCTATAGCATTTTCTTCATTCTTAGAGAATACATGACTGCATATTCTGAATTTTGTGTCTCATGTTTTGAGAAAGCCTGCAAAAAGAAAGCGATTAATTTTACAAGGAAAAGTTGAGGAATTGAAATGTTTCAGAAAAAGAAAAATTAAGTTTATGGATATTTGCCAAATATTTCAAAATTGGGAAAAAAAGGGGGATGAGAACTTTGGAAATAATTTGTGAAGTTCATGGAGAGAGAGATTCATTTATAATGTTGATGAAACTGAACAGTTCTTCAGATTTTTTTTTTTTTTTTAATAAGACTTCAAGATTAAAAAAGGCATGGTGACTGTATCTGTGGTAAAAAGAATGAACAACTCACTTGTTGTATTGGAATGTGTAGGCTCTAGGCTGAGTTTGAAATCCTGCTTATAACTTGAAAATCTCTCACATCTAGCTACTTCAAGAAATTTCTAATTAAGAATATTGGTGATATGTCTAGAGAGAGTTAGAAATCTTGGATGATAAGTCCTTTAATGATTGAATGATGAATAACTTTTAATAATAGAGGGAAGAAACATCACAGAAAATCTCTCGTGAGAAATGCCAGTATTCCCGAAAAACAGGATTTAATTTTATATTTAAAGAAAGAAAACATTTTTTTTGTTGTGTACAATGCAAAATTAAGCAAACTTTCGTAATTAAATATATTAGAAGTGAAGAAACTTTCGAAAATTTTATTAATGTTTGTGAAGAGTTACATCCAAGAGGAATTATCTAATCTATGTGACTTTGTCAACTGCTGCCTCTGTTGTATAGCAGCCAACCTCCGACTAATCCTCTATAATATGTGGAGGAATTTCATCCAGGTTAACCACATTTCAAACAAGACCATTTGATGAATCTTTATTTAATTTCAGGGTTCTACACAGAATTTAATTTCATTTCTTAAAAAAGTTTTTGTTTTGAAACTTATTAAATCTGGGTCAGATTAACTCATAGATTAGTGGTAGCTTGGCACTTATGATGTTGATTATGAATCAGATACTGAAAGTGAAAATTGTATGCTATAATATCACACATTTCCAAGCAGCAGCAAAGTACAGTAACATGTTGTACAAGTTTGTTGTTCTTTTTTTCCCTTTAAAAATTATTTGTAACCCCAAACAAAAATAAATTAAGCATTTTCTAGTCATTTTTGTCAATATCTGGGTTTTTCCAAATAATGGATAAATTCCGTACTCTTGAGGTGTCCATTATTTAGAAGTTTTACTATTTACTGAATTCACTAAGTTTAATTAGAAGAAAAATATGCCGTGTAAGTGGCAAAGAAAGTTAATCTAAATCAGGGTGTGAAAAGATAAATGAAAATAAAATAACTGAATTTTTTTAATAAATCCCCCCACCCCCTTTGAAATATTGAATAGTGACCAAGAGATGTAGGTTTCTAAATTAATGTGTTTTTATACTTCACCTATTCCTGTAGAAATTTTACAAAAATTCTGTGAATTAAAAAAAAAACATTTTAAATACAGTGTCATAGTCAGTCCCCTCAGTCATAGAGAGTGGAAGTAGTTTGGTAACAGATAGATAATTTTGAAGTAAACTAAGACAATATTTTGATAAAAATTATTTTAGAAAAACAAACTTATTTTTCACTTCCAAAAACAATTTTCCCAGTTTTATATATACACACACAAATTTCTTTTCCAGATCTTTCTGCTTCTTTTCTCGAATATACATCAAATAACAAATAAAATGTACTTTTTCTGCCAGCTCAATTTTAATAGTTGTAAAGAATTTAGAACATTCAAGAAATGTTTCAACCAATTTATATTTTTATTTATTTTTCATTTTGAGGTAAGGATCTTTCTAAATTTATTTGTATACCTTAACTTTTGATTAGTACTTTACTTATTATTTTTTAAATAGAAGCATAAGTGTATGTCTTCGTACAATGTTACAATGATAATGTCTTGCCAGGTATTTATTTTATCAGTGTGTTTTAATGAATTCCTTTAATAAATTCTTTTTTTGCAACAAATTTCAAAATACAAGTCATTTTTTGTTTCAGTGACTTAATTTTTTTCGATATTGCTTCGATTGGATACTTTTGTTTTATTCATGCCATCCTTCAATTCATTCAGGCAGCTGAAGAATTTGAGGTTTTTTTTTTTTTTTTTAATTCATTGCCAATTTTTCATGCTTTTCATATTTTGCATGGCTGCTGAGAGCTTCTTATCTTATGTTACTAAGCAGAAATGATTTCTAACACAAACGACATTGAAACATGTACGAATCATATTCAACCCAATAGAATAGACAAGAATTCATAAACAATGTGCATCAATTTTGAAACAAATTAGAAGCTGTTGCCAAATGCAGACTTCATGAGTGAAGAATAATTACCATGGAGAATCCCCATTCCTTCCACAAAATTCTAAGAACCTATTGATTGAAGGAAGGTTGGTTGGTTGGTTTAATGGCACAAAATCCCTTAAGGGACATGCTGCGCCAAAAAAAGAATAGATTAAACACATAAAAAATTGAAGAGCAATGAGAAAAGCATTCTGGATGGGGGATCCCATCCAGATGCAGTCAGACAAGTATAGATGAATAAGGAAATTTAAAAGCTAAACTATCAGAGTATAAAAGATTTTGAATAAAAAATGCAAAAGTGCAGTCTAGATGGGCTCCCATCCAGATGTCAGAAAAGTGTAGAAAACATTTCAAGTTGTAGTTAAACCAAAGAAAGATATAAAAATTATATTTCAAAATAAAATCCTGCATGTTTTAAAAAAGTAAAGAGTGCCTCATGAGGTGTATCCCCAATGAGGTTTGTCAAGATTGGTGATGATGAGTTAAAATAAATTCTGTATAAGTGCCGGAGACCCGGGCAGTCAGTTAAACATGATGAACAGTCAGGTAATCAAAATGACAATTTTGACACATGGGTGCTACCTCCCGAAGCAAAAGATGTTTATGAGTTATCCTAGAATGTCCAATTTTCAGACGAGTTAGGAGAACATCTGTTTTCCTTGGATAGTTCGGAGGCCAGGTCATGATTCTTGGTTTAACATGATGCAACTTATTATCATATTCTAAATCCCAACTTTCTTGCCATTTATTATGAATAAAGTGTTTTTAAGTAGTTTAACGTCTGAGAATGGAATTTTATGGTATAAGGGGTTAAGAGCACATTTTGCCGCCTCATCTGCTTTCTCATTTCCGGGAATACCCATGTGTCCAGGTACCCAACAAAATAAAATATAGCTTTGTCTTGTCAATTTATTATAAAAATCAAGGATGGATGAGACATAAGGATGCTTTTTAAATGATTTAATTGCGTCAATAGAACTATTTGAGTCCGTATAAATGATGAACGATGAGCTATGGTGATGAGATATGTGGAACATGGCTCTCTCTATTGCAATTAGTTCGGCTGTAAAGACTGAAGTACAGGAATGAAGGCGATAGCTTAAAGAAGTGTTCTCACAAAAAATCCCACAACCAACAACATCACCGTTTTTAGAGCCATCTGTATAAATCTCAGTATAGTTATTAAAATTTGCTCGATGTGAAGCAAATAACTGTTGGAAAATAACAGGAGCCAAGTTGTTTTGATCATATCCTTTAAAAGGGTGGAGACTGAGAGAGGTAATATTAGGAGGATTCCAAAGAGGTAGCACATGTGAGGGACATGGACTCACCTCGATATTATTCAGAGGGCCATTATTAATAATGTTTCTCATTCTAGTTCCAAAACATGGGATGCAAGATGGTCGATGCTGATAAAGAATATCATTGTTGGTGTTTAAAATATAAGTGTGAAGAGGATGGCCAGGATGAGAAAGGACACGATAACACAATTCTAATGAAAGCTTTTCACGAGCATGGTATAATGCTGGTTCAATACAGTCAACATAAAGACATAAAATTGGAGATGTACGAAATGCACCAGAGCAAACACGAAGTGCGCTATGGTGCACTGTGTCCAATTTTTTAAGAACAGAATTACGGGCAGAACCATAGACCTGGCAGGCATAGTCGATTTTAGTACAAATTACAGCTCTATAGATTTTAAGGAGAGAAGTGCGGTCTGCTCCCCAAGATGTATTTGAAAGTACTTTAAGTAAGTTAAGCGATTTTTCACATTTTGTCCGTAATTGTAAAACATCTGGTACAAAAGTAAGTTTTTTTGTCAAAGTATAGGCCTAGATAACGAACGTTGTCCACAACAGGAATTTGAGATGAACCGATAAAAATTTCAGGATCTGGATGCAGATCCCTTCGTCTACAGAAATGAACACAAGAAGTTTTGTCAATAGAAATTAAAAAACCATTTTTGTTAGTCCAGTTAAGAATACTATTTATTGCTATTTGCAGTTGTCTCTCAATAAAATGCGTATCCAGTCCCATACACATAATCCTGAAGTCGTCAACATATAAATCTCCCTTGACAGAAGGCGGTAATTGATTAAGAATGTCATTTATTTTAATAGCAAAGAGGGTGACACTCGGGACACTACCCTGAGGTACACCCTCTTGTACATAGAAACTGGATAAAATAACCCCAATTCGAACTTGAAATGTTCGAATGGCAAGGAAGTTTTTAATAAATTGGGAGGTTCCCACGAATGATTGAAGGAAGGAGACGCATGTTTAGTTTCATGACCTCATGATGTTAGAAGATAGGGCTGGATTATTTACTAATATATAGAAAAATATTGATATATCCCAATAAAATAACAAATGTTTTGAGCTAACTGGAATTTTGAACACGAGCCTCAAGAAAAAAGAGAGCATAGAATATCGCAAAACCAAACAAAATGTTTTGCGCACACCGCCACAGCCCAATATTCCATTACAATGTTGTCACCCTCCATCCTCTCCAAAACAGAAAATCTACCTTGATTATCTTTCTTTCTGCTGATTATCTCTAGAAATATCCCAATTATTGCAATATTCCTTCGCTGAAAACTTCGAATTTATACCACTGCCTGTCTGCATAATACTGAATAACACTTATTGAACATCTCTCTCTTGCCATTGTGATTGGTCCACACCTATTGATATGTCATGAATAATCAAACGAGCTCTGATTATTGCTGAGTTCCAGTTGATACAGAATATAGCTGGTTATCATTGAGTCTTTAGTATAACAGCTGGGATGCTGGGTTTGCGAGCAACCAGAGTCTGCTAATGGTAAACTTTGCTTTTCGTTGGGGGAAAAGTCAAGGACAAAGCACTCGTTCACTGTGATGATTTGTTGCTTTTAAAAAGAGCTTCTCAGACTGTAACGTCTATATGCTATTGAATACAATGCTTATTCATATTGTGTATTGATATTCTTTCTTCTGTATCGTTTGTTGTATTTTCATTAGAACGAAGTTTTCTCGCATGAATTTAACATATCCTGTCTTGATATTTTAACTTAAAAGCAATATTTATAAAAAAACAAATTTAAATTAGCATAAAACGATTCCGAAATGTGATTTGAATATTTATATATTTTTAAAAAGGTTTTGATGTTTTCTTGTAGTAAATAGGTAAGAAGATATAAATACAGTGAATTTTTTCCATTAAGAATCCATTCATTCCTTAGAGAAAGATTGAAAAACAACATGTCTGCTGCATCTATCATCCACTGAAACTTACTTAATTACAAGTATATTAGCATGAAATGTGGCATTAATTTTTGTTTCCCCCCCTGCTTTTACTTATTTTAATTATATTAAAATCGTCAATGTCCTAAATTTAAGAATATTTCATTTTAGAGAGAGAAAGAGAGAGAAACCCCACCAAGAATTTTATCAAACACGCAAAAAGGGGGAAAAAAGTATTTCCTCTAACGATCAAGCAGAAAAAGAAGAAACCTGCAATTTTTGTCAGTTGGTTACTGAAAAAAAAAAAAAAAATCAAGAATTTTAACTAATGATCGTGGAAACATATAAAGAACTTCATCAAAAGATTGCGGAAACAAATAGAGAATTTCGTCAATCAATCTCAGAAAAGTGTTAATTTTTCTAATAATCGTGGGAAGGAAAAAAAAAAAAAAAAAAATCAATTTTGACTGTCGGTTGCAGAAAAAAAAAAAAAATGCAAATTTCAGAAAATCATCAAGGGAAAAAAAAAAAAAAAAAAAAAATAATGAAACTCAATCAGTCATGAGGTAAGCTCATGAACGTCATCAATAGGTCAGAATTTGCAAATTTTGTGATCTATAAAAAAAAAAAAAAAAAATCATTAATGATTTTTTGCCAATAAAAATTTTCCTTAATCATTTTCTACCTTCCACTTCAGACTATCATGTAAAATATATACAATTCTGAAATCTGAAGAGCTTTTACTCTCAGGTAGAGTCCTGCATTGAGTTGGGGAAAACTGATTTTACACCCAATCGGATTGGGTTGATGCCATTTTTATTTCATTACGTGTCGGGTTGGCTTTAAGTACAGTGCCTAGAATATATAGTGTGCCGTTCGACGCTAAAAAAATGACCGGGAAAGTAATCCTTCAATAGATGGCGCTGACTGCAGTATAGACTGGAAATTTCCGAAAGCAAATCGGATAAATTAATGCTTTTTAGATACTTATTTTAATATTATATAAGAAGATATTTAAATTTAGAAATTGATATTTAGATGAAAACAAGTCTGAAATATTTCAATAATAAATATATTATTTACAAACTTTTAGAACAGAGACATATTTTTTAAATAAAAATTATATGTGTGAAAAGCAAATAAATTCAAATGTTAAATTCGCTTTAGCTTTATTTACAAATACCAACAACTGTTCACTACTTCTAAAACTGTGCAAACATACAATGAATATTTAAAAATAAACTCCCAATGGCAATATTTATTTTGCGTTACTTTCAAAACAAAGCCTTATTTGTTAAATAAATCTTTCTTGCACTTGAAATCACATATTAAAATTCTTAAGAAAAATTATTAAAAAGAAATTTCTTTATGAATTATGTATGAAAAGTAAATAATTTAAAAAAAAATATCTGAAGGTTAAATTCGCTTTAGCTTTATTTACAAAAACCAACAACTGTTCGCTACTTCCAAAATTGTGCAAACCAGTGTTGAATTCAAACACTTTTCTCCGGGAGGGATTTCAGTGGCTCTGGGGGAGGGGAGGGGTGGGGGGGGGGGGGTTGGACCTTTTGACCATTGAAAGCACAAAATCTCAAATCTTCCGGCATCTCATTATTCAGGGGAGGAATGTCTCCCCTGAATTCAACACTGGTACAAACATGCAATGAATATATAAAAATAAATTCCCAATAGCAAAATTTAGTGTTATTTTCAAAGCAAAGGAACATTTGTTAAATAAATGTTTCTCACACTGTAAATCACATATTAAGATTCTTAAGAAAATTATAAAAAAAAAAAGTTCTTTATGAATTATGTATGAAAAGTAAATAATTTCAAAGGGTATATTGGCATTAGTTTTATTTACAAATACCAACTGTTCACTACTTCCAAAACTGCTCAAACCAGTGTTGAATTGAGACACTTTTTTCCGGGAGGGATTTTTGTAGCTCCGGGAGGGGGGGGGGGGATTACACTTTTTGACCATTGAAAACAAAATATCAAATCTTCCGGAGGGACATCTCATTGCTCTGTGGATTAATCTCCTTCCCCCGGCCTAGAGTTCGTAAATATCATGATATTTTCGAAAATATAAAAAATATCCGATATTTTCAAAATAGTCAACTTACTGCTGACAATAAATATTTTTAAGCATAATATAAATTAGAAACTAAAACATATTGCACTTATCATGAAAACTTAATCAAACAATATTCTAAAAATGCATTTTTTTTTTTTCTTTAGAACAAAATTGGAGATCAACTAATTGAAAACAGATACATTTTGCTTTATACACTTGTTTAAAAACAAATTACGACAACCAGGCGCAAAACAATACTTTTTCTGATATTTTTTGCTAGTTTTTCAATCATATTTTGTTTCTTAAACAGACATAATTAAAGTAATTAAAACTTAATCGGAAAAACTCGCGTTTGCTTACAATATGCTTCACTGTCACGGCGCTAAAAGCTTTCAAAATGTCCAGTCGGTGTTAACATGCGCGCCACCTTGCGGCGTCCTCATTTCACGACCAAAAAAAAAAAGCGTTATGGTAATCAATGAACGGCACACTATCTATTCTAGCCACTGTACTTTAAGTTTCTAGGGTTGTGCTTTGTCTCTTTTGGATTGGGTTTGGGACAATTCAAAAGAATGTCCTGAATATTTTTCAAAGGGGGAAAAAGATATAATTTGAATATTAATGGGTGTATACGTGTTCATTTTTGTACATAAACTATAAAAATTGTAAACAACTTTTTATAAATGTATTAAAATATGAATTCCATTTTCTTTCACTTCAGATCTGAATATTTTGGGCCTGGTTGAATTTTGTCAGGTTTCAGGTTGACGAAATTTTTTAGTCAGGTTTGTGCATCACTCCAGTCCCAGGCTTTGGAGATTTTTGAGAGTATACTGTACATATTATGATCTATTAAAGCAAATAATTTGATAAGATGGTAATGATTGCAGTAAATATAATGCGATAAAAAAATATAAAATAATTAAGAACTTGAACAGGAATGAAAGTGCACTAGTCATTTTGTAGCAGTAAAATCTATTTTTGTGGCAGCGAAAATCGGATTTTGTAGCAGCAAAAATTAATTTTGTAGCAATAAAAGCTGTTTTTGGAACAGATTGAAATTCTAATGCTGATAAATAAGAAATTTGCATATTTCTCGCGATCTTTCGACGAAATTTGCGTATTTTTCGCGATCTTTTGACGAAATTAGCGTGTTTTGTTCGTTTTTTGAAGAAATTAGCAATCCTTTGACAAAATTCACGTTTTTTTCGTGATTCTTTGACAAAATTCGCGTGTTTTTCGCGACCTTTTCGTGAAATTTGTGGATTTCTTCACGATTTTTTAACGAAAGTAGTTTTTCACAATCGTTTGACCGTGTTTTGTTCATTTTTTGGTGAAGTTAGCTATATTTTGACAAAATTCACGTTTATTCCCCGATCCTTTGACGAAATTTGTGGGGGTTTTTCAACCTTTTGACGAAATTTGACCTTTTTTTCGCCATCTTTAAACAAAACTATCGGTTTTCACGATCTTTCGACCGTGTTTTGTTCCGTTTTATGACGAAATTAGCGATTCTTTGGCAAAATTCATGTTTTTCTCGCGATCATTTGACGAAATTCGCGTATTTTTCGCGATCTTTCACAAAATTTGCGTTTTATTCGCGATCTTTTGACGAAATTGTGCTTTTTAGCGATATTTTGACCGCGTTTTGTTCGTTTTTGACGAAATTAGCGATCCTTTGAAATTACTTTCTATCCTTTGAATTTGAATTAATTGTATTTACGTCTTTTTTCGCGACCATTTGACAAACATCGCGTTTTTTAGAGATATTTTGACATCGTTTTTTTGTTTTTTTGACGAAATTAGCGGCCTAGAAATTTTTTATATTGTTGTTTCTTGGATCGACGAAATCGTGCTAAATTTCATTTTGGCATCAAGTACGTTTCGGCGCAAAATGAAAAGAAATAGCTGTTTTGTAGCAGCTTGGCACAGGAAAGAGATTTTGACGCAGGTCTTACACCCCTGACTTGAATTATAACCCCTCCCCTCAAAGAAAAATCCCCTTAAATTTTGGACTAAAGGTAGATCAAGTTTTCATTTGATCAAGTTGTAAACAACTGAGAAGCAATTGACAGAGATTTTTTCACACACATATTTTAATAGTCAAACTCAATGATAAATATCTCATTTTGAGAATATTGGAATAGCAAAGTTCTGTTTTAGAAAAAAATATATATATAATAATTTATGTGCTTTTAAAGTGCTTATGTTTTTGACACAATCAAATTTGACAAGTTATTTTAAATTTTGAGCAATGTTTGATTTTTTTTTTCCTTTTTAGTCTGACCTGTAATGGTTGATAGTTTTCTGAAATATCAAAGTCCTTGAGCCCCCCCCCCCCCCCCCCCCCGCCTCCCCCAAATGGTGCCCCTGGCGGCTAGTTTCTGATTTGAAATCTCATGATGTGAAGTTTGATTTCATTATGACACCACAAAGCATGCGAATAGCAGTGATTGGCATCATTTACAGGAGTAGCTGATCACATTGCCAGGTTTTGGGAATTTTTTGGATTATTCCCAGAATTCCAAATTTCCCTGATGTGTACGAACCCTTTTGATTTAAATAACATGTACATTGTTTAAATTTTATTGCAGGGGAAGGTGGGGCACGTTGGGACATGGCCCACCTTGGGACATCTCTATTTTGAGGCTTAATTTTGCAGTTAAAAATTAGCACATATAAGTGCCAATATATGATACTACAATCTACTCTTCCATGTGTTTTGGAATCACTGGTGTTTGCTGGCAACAAATAATACCATTATTTTTGTTTTGAATGAGGTTGAGTAACATTTATGTGTGTTTTGAAAAATAAATTTTTTATTAAAGAAATGAAATAATACAAGTGGAGTCATGTTGTGATGAAAAAAAACTTGATGTATTGTTATTTTAAGGGTAAAAAATAGACTGCAATGCTAAGCTTAACTGTTTTAAAGTTTTTGTTACTTAATGTGCGAGGTGGGGCAGGTTGGGACACTCAGTTGTGGGGCACCTTGGGACATGTCCAAAAATGCTGTAAGGACCAAATGCAGCTTACTGAAGGAACAAAAAAGTACATAACCAATTAGAATTTTCATCAAGCAGGGAGGATGATACAGTTGCGCTAGCAAAATTGGTAAAATTACTCCTGGCAGGAAAACAAATATAAATGATTTGTGTAATGGCAGTCGTGATGAATTCAGCTGTTCATGTGGTGCTGATTTTCCTACAGATTGCAAACTTACTTAAGATAAGTCCAGAAACTTAAAGGATAAAGGTAAACCAACTGTGGGATAGTGTACATTGGCAAAGTTTGCAGGAAAACAAAACGTTATATTTGTGTTCAAGATGTTGAGGACAGGAGCGAGTATGAGATATCCATTTTGAGAAGACGAGATCAAGAGTTGTCATTTTTTTAAAAATCCTGATAAACATGATAGCTCATTTGTGTATCAAACACATATTCTTTTAAAACTTAGCACTCCTGAAAACAAAATAGGTCAAAGATGTGTTTTATTAGAATTTGATGAACACCATTTTTTTTTTTTTTTCACATCAAGTACAAGATCTATTAATGAAAACATGTTACAATTCAAATTATTAAAGTGTTTCAATGCTTAAATTATTTCATGCTCAACTAAAGCTTTATAAATAAAGCTTTGTTCATCAATTAAATATAAAATTTTACATGTATTTTTGATTTAAACTAGTGTCCTAACCTGCCCCACCATGTGGGGCAGGTTGGGATATTTTAAAGGCTTTTTTGTTTTGTTTTCACTCTTTTCCTATGTGAAATATTAGATTATTATGAGGTTTATTTGATGCAGAAATGTTTATACTTTATGTCTAATTGGTTCTAAAATAAGAATAAATATTAATAAAATTTAGAAAAATTATTTACTGAAAAACGTCCCAAGGTGCCCCACCTTCTCCTATTCTAAACCAAGGCAAGCTACATATTCCATAAGAATAAAATTTCAATATTAATTTAAACCATTAAAAAAAAAAAATCATTGATTTAAATACCTTTCTCAGAAAAAAAAAAAAAAAAAAAAAAAAAAAAAAGCTTCAGATATGAAAGAATACTGAAGTTAATGATTAAATTAAGGTTACAATTTAAGGAGATGACGTGAATGTAAGAATATAACACTGTCCATATAAGAGCAATCTATTTAGAAATGTTTTAATAATCTAATTTTTATTATAATGAACAAATACTATAGTACCTTCATTCTCATTATAACTGAATTGGACTATATTGCATCTTTCAAAAAGAAGTTTCTGTAGGTAATTTTATCCAAATACACAATTAAAATACTAAGGAAATAGCTTAATTTACATTGATATTAAATATTTCACGCTAAAACGAAAACACTGAAGTAAACCTTTTTTGTAGCTCAACTTCTTTAATCAATACTTTTCTATTACTGGTACAGTTTGTTTACTTGATGATTGAGTTTGAATTAAATAAATTTTTCTTGGCTACAGGAAATACAGTTCGTGCCAAGCTTTCATTAAGACACTGATGATTAATAAAATGAGATGCTTTGGTAGTGTGTGGAAAATGTGAATAGAGAGGTTTTTTTCACATTATGCAGGCTATGCATTCATTCTTCAAAGTACTGTAATTTCCGGCGTATAATCCGCAGATCAAACAATTCTGTTTGTACCCAGAAATTTTATTTAGTAATTGAAGCCAAATATTTACCGCGATCAAATAAGTTACATTTTATTTTTAGAAATTTCTGGGTCGAAAAATGATTGTTTGATCCGTGGATTATAAGCAGGAAATTACGGTAGATATTTTGTAAAATACTTTTAATAAGATAATTAGCTTTCAAACATTTCCATTAGCTTCACACATGTTCTTCTAATTTTTAAATAATGCAGATTTCAGGGATGTTGTGGGGGGTATATTGTGATACACGCCATACATCTTCTGGATAGGATAACTCCATATACTCCCATAGCGAGAGCATATACTTTCTGATGTATAATACCCTCTGGTCTTTTTACGATTACATCACTGGTAGATTTCCTCATATAATACAACAATAGGATTTCAATCACATGTATTATTTCTAATGTCAACACCTTCTTCTATACACATACAAAACGCACAAGGATGAATGAGGTATCATACAAAAGGTTTTTGAACAGGCTTATAACATAGTACACTTACATTTTTTAAAAACGTGTTTGATTAAAAATTGCAGTTTGAGAAAACATATCAGCAAATAATCTATAAGATTACAGTGTGAAAGCTTCACGCAGGTCCACTAGTTTATATGAATTTAGATCAAAATGCATCAGTTTATTAATTGTTAACAGTTTAAATAAAATTTCTTAATCATAATTTTAAAATGTCCAAAATGAAAGGGAAACATTTTAAGAATTAATGTAATATTCATACAATATTGCAAAAAAATTGTATAGAGGATATAGAACACTTTAAAATTACTACTCAATCTATTACAAAAGTACACAATTTGGACATTGTATCAGTCTCTATGGTCTCTATCAGTCTCTATCTAGGTCAGTGGTTCCCAACGTGGGGCGTACGCCCCACAGGGGGGCAATTTCAGATTTCTTAGTAACATATTTTCTGTCATTTTCTTTTTTTCTAATGAATTAGTGTCTTATCTAAAAATAGAAATAATAGATGAAAAATTTAAAAATAACTGAATAAAAATTAATTTTCGAAACCTTTTCATTTCAAAGTTGAAAGTACACTTATACCAGAATAATTATCTGAATTTCTTTTACAAATTTGGACATTATTATATGGGTATATTAAAAAATCGTGTTAATTTTTCTGGTTTTAATATTATTTTAGTAAAACACATCTCTCTTTTTGTACTATATATATATATATATATACATATATAACCATTAATTAAACATAACCTACCACCATCAAAAACCGTAATATTGTGAATTAAAGCTGTAAGTATAATAAAAAAAAGTGCCAAATAATTTATTATAAGAATTATTATGGAAGAAAAAAGAATAAAGTGGACACCGACAAATAATGGAAAAGCTTATATATTGAATTACATTATCAAGGGCACAGAATTCAATGATATAAGCAATATGGTTGTTTTCTGTGAGAAAAATAAGCTAAAGCTAATATTATTTTTCCGTGTGCCCAAACAACCATTATAATCAAGTGAATAGATTAAAAATGAAAACAGAATAAAAACAAATAATATGAAATGGAAAAATCAATAAAAGCTGTTTAAATATTTATAGGATATAAAATAGAAATAATACACAACATACCGATTAATATTTCAGTATTTTTCAATATATCCACACGCACATGGCTCCCGAAATATCGTAAAGATTAAGATGAATAAAACAGTTAAGAAATCAAAGTGATTGAGACCAAAGGATGCAGTTAATACATTTTGAAAACTCATGAAAAATAAAATTAATATAATATAAAATAAAATAAATAGAAAGTAATTACATTATTTAAAATAACTAAAATGCACTATTAAATTAATTAAAAACTATATAACAATATTGTCAAAATTTAGCTTTAATAATCCCCCTGGTGCAGTAATTTATAACTGAAAAAGAGTTGCAAAAGACAAAAGTGATTATATATATATATATATATATATAATTATAAAACTTCTATTCATAGTACAATATGACTCATTAAGGAGCTTTTACATATGAAATTTTATAGGGTATATCTAAAATTGACTATTTTGACATGGTTAATCTAAAAAATGTTTTGAATTATTTAAATGATGTACTAATTTTATGAAATTAATAAATTTGCGTACGCATCGCGAAGGAAAGGTAGAAAGTAAATTTCTAATGACTCTTCTGCAGGCTACACACGCAGTATATAAACATACTTCATTACATATGCATTTTAAAATTTGAAATCGAACAAAACATGATGGCCAAATATTAATAATGGGAAAAAGAAAGTGCACTATCAAAGAAGTATGTCATGACGGGAAAGAAAAATAATTGCTTAAAATGGATAAAAGCGTGAATCCGGAAATTTTACTTGCAAATTACATTATCCATACAGTCTTGATGATAAACAAAAATAATTTGTTCTTAAGGAAGTACATACTAAAATCCATTATAAAATATATCAATTCTATCAGATGTAATACAAAATGTGAGACAGATTTCAAGAAATTTTGCGAAGATGAAAATGTAGGCTATTTATCTTTTTTAAATCTGAGGGTTTGTTGCCCAGAAACAACAAAACTTTTGTAGATGTAAATGCGAAGATCCATGGCCTCACTGCATACATAGAGTTATGCTAAAAACATACGTGTAATAAATAAAATATGATTTTGATAAATTAAAGAATGGGAAATGAGTTAAAAAAGTTAAAAATTTATATGATATAGAACGGAGGGGAGGGGGGGGGGGGGACACACATAATGATTTTAGAGCGGCTTAGGTGGGGCGCGGGCAAAAAAAGGTTGGGAACCACTGTACTAGGTTGAACAAAATGTTCTGTGAAATTTGTGAAAGTTGCATTGTTATGCACTAATTAACAACAAAAGTAACAAGGACTATTCTTCAAAGTAGAGGCCATCATAGTCCATGACTTTCTGCCAGATTCTGGATTTGCTGGAAGTACGAAGTTTGTCGCCATACCAGCACCTCAGCACCTCCACCCTCATTAATCTCATCGACGGCTTTCAGAATCATTAGACCTTTTCTCCAATAATGCCGGATCAACACACGCAAATCATACTGTTCAATAGGCATTTTGGAGCCGAAATTCCTGAACTCCTAGATATACCACTAGTACTCCTATATACGATACAAATTCTGGTCACTATTAGATAAAAAACTTCCCAGAACTTTTTGCTCAACCTAATAATCGCAAAGCTAACCAAATTATGAGTGCAATACAGTAAATTCTAGTTAGGACACATTGGTGCTGCATAATTTGTCCCATTAAAGCGACCACTACAATTATTAAAAGTAAACTCAATGACATTTTTCTACCTTGTTCTTTATATTTTGCTCCAATTAAATGGTGTCCCAAATAACCAGACTCGACTGCATTACATGATACTCTATTGTAACATGAAGTTTTGATATTGCTTTTTTATATGATAATGGACAGATTTTATTTTTAACAATTAATTTTTATAGTATTTGTACAAGGTATATAATATGGATGCCATAAAAAGGGCAAGGAAGATCCATGCCTCCTTCCCTCACGGATTATCTGCATAATTGTTTTTTATAAATGCTAAAAATTGCGGCTGCAGATTATAGGCCGAAAATTACGGTAATTAAATTTATATAGGTCTGTTGGAATTAATTTATTTAAGGTTGTAGGAAGAAGACATTTATTGTATCTTACAAAACTGAAAGTTATATGGTAAATTCTTAAAGAATAACAGTTACCTATTTCTTTCGGCCTTTTTTTCCCCACTGTGGAAGAAACTTGCCAAACCTTAAGGGGGGGGAAGGGAAACATCCCAACCAGAGCAATGAGATGCCCTCCTGGAAGATTTGAGATTTTGCGTTTTCAATAGTCAAAAAGTGCAATTTCCCCCACAGAACTCTATAATGTCCTCCCCCCTTTTCCCCCTGAGCCACAGAAATTTCTCCCGGAGAAAAGTATATGAATTCAACACTGGTAATGATAGTAATTAGGATGTTATTTATGGTTACCAAAAGAATTAAGCCTCTTATTTGATGATATTAAGGAGACAATCTAAATGTTTAGAGTTTAATAAAATAATAATTAGCAGCAAATAAGTGATTTCATTATTTATCAACACAAATAACAAATCAAAGAAATGTCATGGCAGTTTTTTTTTAAATTGATACTTTTGTAATTACAGTAATTGCATAAATCTAAAATAAACTGTATATTAACAAAAAAATTATCAAAATATATTCATCTGTTAATTCATGCACACACACACAGCAAATATAATCATAATATAATATCTACTTATTCTATAATATATTATATTATTAATTCTACTTATAATATCTACAAATCCAACTTCTCAAAATATTAAATATCGGCATTATCACTCACTCGGTTGTCATTAGCGCTTAAAAAATATAATTTCTTTTTTAAATGCTGCCTTTTCCATCTTTGATTTCTTTATTTACTATGAATCAAACCAAAAAAAGAAAAAAAAAACCTTTTCAACTTCTACTGATGTAGTTTTTGCTATGCTGAACATTTTGATACTACAGCCGTCCCTGTTTAAAGAAATATTGACGGTTCCAGAAATAATATTTGATTAAACGGAGAATCATAACTTTAATATTTAATGCGTAATAAAAAAGCAAAATAACCATCTACGGTATATTTAATTAACAACATAATAAATCGTTAATAGAATAACATAAACTAAAATAAATACAAATGCTAATATAAAGTAAATACATATTAATTTAATGTCAGTATATGGTTTACATCACACTTAATGCAGCCCGTTTGAATTTGGTCAAAACTTTGCTACTTCTAATTTACATTACTTATACTGTCTTAAAAAATCGTTTAAAGTGGTTTGTTTAAGTGGAATTTTAAAGGAGTAAATATTGAGTTATTTTTCGAATGAGTGCAAAATATCACAACTACCATCTCGAGTCACGAAGTGATGGCACATTGCCATTAAAGCCTGGTTAACAGTAAGAAGTGATGGTGGGGAGATCAAGGTGGGAAAATCATTTGACCTGTCCATTATATACTTGCCGGCCGAAATCATTGTAGGTAAGCTTGTTATAAAGCTAATATGCAGACAAAACAGATTATTAAGCAATTATGTCCATAGAAAGAAAATTTGATCTTTTAGATAAAACTGCTAGAATCCAGCAGTTCTTTAATTTTTTCACTTTTTAAAAATGCTTCATTGCAAATGGTAATGTAAAGTAGGAATGTACATAGCTGCTCACCTCCAAGCTATTAAATCTGCTTTGCATTGACACGTCCATTTTGAACCACACTTTCGAACAAGGTGTGCAAGAATGTTAGGGGCGTAATTGCTAACGTTCAGTTTTATAAGCCATAGAGCTGATTGACTGATGCAAGGGAGATACGTGCTGCTTTCTTGATCTTATATCGGAAACTGGTGTTCTTGAACTGTAATCAGTGGGGGTGGGGTCTTACACTAAAGTACGTATGAGAGCATTTGTTAAACAAAAATTAAAATAAAGGAAAGCTAGGCATCAAATTTGACGACTAGGTACAATTTTGTGGTCATGAAATGCAATAATTTAGTTGAATTTGACGGCTAACAACCGCTAATTTCTAACTTTGAATGTGAATTACAATCTATCAATTTTAAACAAAATACTTTTCATGCCTTATAAAATAGAAACTTACTATTTACAAGCCTGTAAGCAATTATTTAACAGACAAATGCCTGGTACTTTTCCACTATAGAGGCCTATGTGTTTCGTTAAAAAAGCTTGGTGCAATTTAGTTTTCAGAAAATGAGATTAGTTGCCTAAATGATAAAAACAGCTATGAACCAAATCTACTGAACTTTTATGCTTGTTTATATATGTATATATAGTAATACAGGGCTTGAATTTCAGGGCGGGATTCACGACCAAAACTTTGAAATCCCGCCCAAAAGAGTATCGTGGCGGGAGGCTCCCGCCCAAAAAAATTCACCCTTTTCCGAAAAATTTTGCATTGTGAAACTACGACTAATACCCGCGAATGCCTTGCAAAATTTGGGATTTTTTTTGCGCGACTGACACCCAAAATTGACACTTTTGGGCGTGTTTTTTTCGCGATAAATAGACAAATTTCACGATTTTTTTTCCCAAGAGTGATTGACAAGTTTTGCGTTATTTTCCAAGACCGATTGGCAAATTCAGTGGTGATTCTGTTCCAAATGTTCCGAAAATTTAAGGCATTCGGTTCCGAAATTTATCAAAAATCGGTCATCAGTCTGAAAATTCGGACATAAAAAATATAATTGGAAAAATCATAAATTTCGACAAATGGTTGCCGAAAAAATCAATTTCGTCGCGAAGGGAAGCAGAAAAAACACTAATTTCGTCAAAGGTTCGCAAATAAAATGCAAATTTCGTCAAATTATCGCGGAAATAACGTGACTTTCGGCAAAGGATCGCGGAAAAATGAGAGTTTCGGCAAAGGATTATGGAAAACGCGACTTTCGGCAAAGGATTATGGAAAACGCGACTTTCGGCATAGAATCGCGGAAAACACGCACATTTTGTTAAAAGATAGCGAAAAAAGCGCAAGTTTCGTACAAAGATCGCGGGAAAAAACACAAATTTCGTCAGAGGATAGAGAAAAAAAAAACGCAATTTTCGTCAAGCTCAAAGGATCGCAGGAAAAACGTGAATTTCGTCAAAGAATCACAAGAAAAACGCGAATTTTGTCAGAGGATCGCGAAAAAACGTGATTGTCGTCAAACGATCAAGAAAAAAAAAACAAAAAAAACCATGCAAATTTCTTCAAATGATCGTGGAAAAAAACGCGAACTTCGACTAAAGATCGCGAAAAAACGGGAATTTCGTCAAAGATTTGCAGGAGAAACGCGAATTTCGTTTAAGCTGCTGAAAAAACCCACAAATTTCTTCAAAGGATCGCGAAAAAACGCAAATTTCGTCAAAGAGTCGTGGAAAAAACACAGCGGTCTTTAGAAAAAAGCACAAATATAAATAACTACTGTTTATTATTATAGGTATAGTTTTTAATAGGAAATAATATACTCAACTAACTTTTGAAAAATTGGGTTTAACCCGAATCCAAATTGCTTTAATCTACATGCAGCATGAAATCGACTCAAACCAAAAATGAAGTTTACTTGACCTGCAACAAAAATAATTAGTGTTCTTTTAAACCAGTAAATAAATTAAGTTCTTTTTTGAACAGCCATAAACATAATTATGACGAAAAAAAAAAAATCAATCAACCGGTGTGGTTTACATGATTCCATGCAGTAAATGTGATAACGTATGTGTAGGTGAAACTAGCAGATCGTTTGATATTAGACTTAAAGAACATGTCGGCGCCTTTAAAAATGAAGATTTAACTCTAGTACTGATTGTACAACATGCCTATGAAACGGACCATACCCCAGCCATCGAAAATTCTTTAATTTTGAAGAGAAATAGCAACACTTATCATTATAGATTGTTCATGGAGAGCTGGTTTACAAAATTATACCCTTATACACTCAACGAATCCGGAGCGATCCCGATGGAATATTTTTTGTTTTTAAATGATTAACTGTGTTTTTGACTATGTCCAGGACATGTTTCGATTTCTGCTGTAGCTGATTGTGTACTGATGAGGCTGTGCGTTTGCACAGCGAAACGTCTTTTGTAGATATTTTTAGTTTTTAATTAAATGTTTTTATATATTTTTTAAATTTAAGTGTAGTAAAGTCTGTCTAATGTATGTATATTAATTTACTGGTGGAAGTTTCCAATGGAGGTAAATCAGCCCTTGCAAAAGCGGTTACAGTTGAAGTTTTATTATTTTAAGAATATGTCAGTTCCTTTTCATTAATAGTTCCATGATAAAAACATCAACTCTTAAAAACAAACATTTTAAACTTATGTGTCAAGATATATTGGTAGCCAGCATACGCCCCTCCTACTGCATATGAAGTAAGATGGTCAGGTCATGTCGACAAAGAGCATTTACACCATTGCTGCAACTGCAGAGGTGATATTAGAAGAACCATAACTCTAAACCGACAAAATCTTAATTAATGAAGATTGTGAATACTAATTGCATATTTGGTGGATATGATTAGCAAATGAAATAAATATAGCGTCAACTGACGGGAAACTTTGATCCAAATTTCTCTGTTTCATGGCATGTTCAGCATCTCCATTCTCTTATTTTATTTAAAAAATGAATATCATGTTAATTTTTTATTTTCTAAGAACATATAGAAACACACCATTATCATAAATTTGTTGACATTGAATTTTTTTTTTACCAAAAAGTGTTTTTGAAAGTTTTGGGTCAATTTTACCTTGAACTGGGGTAACATTGGCCCACGTGTTAACACTAGAACGCCCGAAAAATTTACTCAAGTTTCATAAAAATACCTTACACCAGAATTTTTATTTAAAATTATTTGACTGATTTTTTTAACGTAAATCTTAAATCGTAAATTTTAAAATGTAACTTATTTTGTGAAAGAATTTCTGATTCGAATTGACTTTTAATCCTATGGTCGGAGTCGAATCGACTCCTTTTGGGCGTTCTAGTGTTAAAACATAAGACAGTAAATCAGCACATATTTTAATAAAAAAATTATTACAAAACTCATAAATATAGCTAAACGTAGATTGCCTAAGTCTGGGACTGAATACTGGTTTCTCTTAGACAGAAGTTTAGGTGGCCTAATTTTTGCAATAATATTGTTCCATTCATACACCATCGAGTCCGGTCACTGTGGCCAATGCCATCACTTTAATTTATTTTCAATGCAGTCAACAACACAACCCTCCTTTGATTTCAAAATAATCTTTCCAGGATAGATATTGCCATTGAACAGAGCAAGTACAAAATTTCCAATGTTACAGTCATTTTTTTCAATAGCTTTCTTGTTTGGTTCAGTTGGAAGCAATACACTGGATGAATTTTCAGCAAAATTATTGTTTGTATAAGCACAAATGTCTATTTTCATATAAGTACAGAGCTGTCCTTAGCGAAAGCGAGGCCGTGTGCAAGAACTTTTGCGAGGACCTTCACTTCCAAACTAGTTACCCACCCCCCTATCAGGGCTGGGGAGTCGGTGGGGAAAATGGACGACTCCGACTCTGGGAATTTTAACAGATCCGACTCTTTTGCTCAAAAAGGGGTCTACTTTGACTTCAACAACGCAGACCTGCTTGTAAAATGGACGACTCAGACTCCCGACTCTTTTGCTCAAAAATGGGTCCGACTCAGACTTCGCAGCACTGCCCCCTAATCCCACCAATTTAGTTGCTATTTTTAATTGATCTACCAGAAATTTCCAATAGTATTTTTTGATTTATGTAATGATATGCATTCTGTGATTAAATAAAGTGGCGATAACTATTAGGAAATTCTGGTAGATATTCAAGTAAAAAAATCTGCCAAATTGGTAACACTACTTTCTGCCAATCTATATATTTAAAACGCTAAGCGTTTTCTTTCGACAGTCCGTGAGAAGAAACTACTGGATCAAATGATACCAATCTTTTTTAAAATGAAAGATATTTGGTCACAGATTTATTATTGTCCCTTCGTTTGTTCAAATATTTTATTAATTAGCCGTAATTTTAAATGAAAATTCTACAGTTGTGCATGCTCAGCATATAAGTACAAGTCTGCCTTTGGAGTTAGAGGTCTGCATGGGCCGAAATTTCTAGGCTCCGGCCCGGCCCGAGTCATAGAAAAAAATTTTTGGCCCGGCCCACAGAAAAAAAATATTGACCCAGCCCGGTAGAAAAGTTAAAAGTTCAGCCCATTGAAAAACAATTATTGGCCCATCCCGGCCCAATAGAAAAGTTAAAAGTTCGGCTCGAACCTGGCACGGAAAAAAGTTAAAATCTTGGCCCGAGCGAATTGCTACAAAACATTGATTTTCACGTCGATTTGGTTAAAAATTTGACTCTTGCGAGGAGTTCTGACCAAAAATATTTATCTTAACTTTTTTTCATGTTTCTAAACTTCATTTTTATGTAAGTGCCGCAGGCTGCGGTATTTATTTTTTTAATGAATCGCTATTTCTTCTATGTAAGTGTTTCAGTTATAATTAATATTGTTAATCCATATTTCATGTATTGAATTGTTAAAAATCTGAAAATACAGTAAAATCTTCTAAGACTCAATTACATAGAAAAGAAAAAACAATGCGTTATATACAAGTTCTCTTCTTAGAAAGTGTAAATGTATTATATATTCTTTTCTTACGTATTAGTACATCCATTTTGCATGGATCAACACGTTTTTCAGTTTAAAACAGGATTCCGTAATAGACAGGTTCCTTTTCACACGTTTTATTATATTTTAATTAGTGTAGAAATTTAATATTCTTTAAAAAGAATAAATGTTTAATTGTAGAATAATGGCGATTCAAAAATGTATGCATATTTAGCAAAAATCTTTGGGCCAGGCTTAATTTTACTGACCTTTGAACGAACAGGTCACGCCGAGACAATGATTTTCATACGGGCTGGCTCAAAACTAGGACTGAAAATTTTGGGCCGTGAAGACTAAAAAAGAAACCAGTTCCGGCTCTGTATAGAAAAAATAAGTTAGGCCTGAACCCGGCTCGGTCCGTAAAGAGTAGTCACTAGGCCCGGCTCCCGTGCCGCAAATGAAAATAGGCCCGAGCCCGGCCCGTGCAGATCTCTATTTGGAGTGACGTGCTGTACATGCACAAAGATGCTCGCTCAGTTGAACTATCACATCACAGGTCGAAGTTGTTTTAAGTTCGTCAGCTATTCGATCTTACTGTAAACAAGTTTTTCTTTCTTTCACAAAGTTAATATTATTTGACTCTTTCAGCATTATTAACAATTAAAAAAATTATAGTGTCTACATTAAGAGCTGGATACAGTTTATTTCGGGGGTGTCATATTACACACAGAAGATAAACACAGTGATTTGAGGCTAAAAGTTATGGACTGTGTTATGAATTGCCAATAATAGTTAGACACAAAGGAAACTAGCATATTAAGTTGTAGCTACTTCTTTGAAAAAATAAGATATCAAATATCAAAATGCAAATCTATTTCTGTAAGATCAGAACTCAAATTCGAGACATTCGTATGCTTCAACTGTTTTTCAAACCTCTTCAATTTAGTAGGAAATTAAACGAGTTCCCGCTAGCGTAGCGGGTTAACGCATTACTTTATAGGTTTGAATTTTTGTAGAGGATGCAGGTTCGAACCCAAGCCTGGCAAAATGTGTAATGTTTTTGTCGATAATTCATTTTAATAATGACATTTTATTCGGAAGGGAAGTTATAAGATTTTTATTTTATTATTATTAGAATGCTTTATAATTAAATAAATATCAATAATATTTTGAAAAAATAATGATTTTATATTTAAAATATTTAAGCTAAATTATTTTTCATGTAATTATCAATTAAATAAATTGAGCTGATCAAAAATTTTCGTTATACTTTCTAGGGATGCACCGAATATTCGGAATCTATTCAGTATTCGGCCATGTTGGCCTAATATCAAATTATTCGGTATGATGAATATTCGGCTTGGAGGAATAGCAAACTATTCGGTCTGCCGAATATTCGGTTTGGCTAAATAGCAAACTATTCGGCCGAACCGAATACTTAAAAAAAACTTTTTTAAACACATTTTTAAAAACCTTATACAACTACGTTTACAACATACCTTCTACGTTTAACAGTCAACTTATAAAGATATTCAGAATAATAAGAAACAGAATCATATTTAAATACAAGAGAACGTTTTTACATTATTTATTTGCTGTTTGTTCTCGACTGCTTTGCTCAATAAGCGCAAAACATTTTGACACATTTACAAATTCAATTTTTAATGAAAAAATTGAAAAGCCTGACCAGGGAAGCGATTTGGAATCGACTCGTGTTTTCCATTTTTGGATCAATCAATTACCTATTGAGTTATAAGCGATTTTGATCACGTGACAAACACGCTTTTCACCCTTTCTTGGATGGATTTTCTCCTTTTGCACAGAAATTCGGTTCAAAACGCGCACTTAGACACTATTTTCCGAAAAATCTATTGCATTTGCAAAAAACCTGGAAAAAACAGCTCAATGAAATAGTTTCTGAATAACAACACCTGCTAGTTTCATGCTTTTCCGAACAAAAATAAATTAAAATTTATGTCAAAGTTGCCCGTTTGGATTTGAGAACAGCTTTAAGTATTATTTAAGAAATTTAACCAATCACGAGGATTTTCATAGGAATTAATTAAATACAAATGCAAGTTCCTGAACATTGTCCAGTAAATAATCTGTCTCTTGCTAAGATTTTAAGAATACCGTTTACAATCTCTGAAAATGATTGTCCATTCCAGACACCGATCTAGGATGTATTTAAAAACTTCCTTGCTTAATCAAAGGGAGTAGAAAGTTATTCTTGCTAAGTTGCCACCATGTAAAATTTGAATAGATTGTATTATTTATTTTAGTTTTACTTTAGTCTCTTCCTGACTAACAATTAATATATGATCCTGTGCAATTTTTCTTCCATTTTTTTTCACAATTTCTCTGATTTTAAAATGTTTGTTTTAGAATTTAAGAAAATTTTATTAATTTGTTTTAATTCTCAGAAGAAGCCATGAAATTTAAAATTTTATTAATTAAAAAAGCCTCTTCTTAAATTTTTTTTTTGTAAATTTTTTTCAGCATAAAGTTTACTTGAAAAAAGCTCTTGTTTACTAGAATAAAAGTTTGTTTTAAATATTACGTAAAATTGTTATAAAATTTAACATTTTAATGTCTTTAAACTTTGAAATATAAATGTAATCGACAAGCCAAATATTCGGTATTCGGCCTAGCAGTTACTATTCGGCTAGCCAAATATTCGGTATTCGGTTCGCTTGCAGGCCGAGTATTCGGTATTCAGCCAAAATCACTATTCAGTGCATCCCTAATATTTTCTGACTATTATCAAGAATACATATGTGTGTGTGTGTGTCATAAAGAAAAGTTTGTCATTCATTTGCATAAAAAAATAAAATGGAAAGAAAAAAAAATATTCGGTATAAGAGCGATAAAAGAAATTACCTTGATATCCAGGTTTAATATTTAAAAAATGTATAAAAATGTAAAATAAAATTCAAGTAATAAATATATATTATAAATCGTTAGCTGCATCAAGTTTCAAATTTAGGTTTTTAGAGAATGAGAGAGATAAAAATAAAATTCATGGCAGCTTTTAATGCCTGTGTAGTTTTAATAAATAAATAAATGAAAATAGATATTATAAAAAAAAAAAAGAGGTCGTTATAGTAAAAATAAATTCTCTACCCGGTATTTTTAGGTAAATTTCTGATAAAAAGCAAGCATAATTAGTAGTAAATTATAAACTTAAAATTCTTTCACTTCATTGAATAGGTTAGACTGGCAGCACCATCTATCGTCTTAAAGAAATGATAATCAATTATGCAATATAAAAATTCGTCATTGAATAATTAATTTAAAAGTAACTAATTAAAAATTCAAGAATTTTTCTAATGAAACATTCAAGTTATTTACCGTAAAATCTTGACGGGCACTATCTAGTCTCCTTTTAAAAAAGTTATACGACATAAACAGGGACGCACCAATGATTACGTTTTTTTTTTTTGGGGGGGGGGGGATTAGGGTGTGTGTGTGTGTGTAGTAGTAGACGTTTATACAAACTGGGGCCAATTTTCTTTCATAATTCTCAGACTGGGCTGGACTATTCTTTTTCTGCTGATTTAGGACTCACCAGGAATTCATTTTCGCAGTGTCATCTCGAAGTGTTTTTTTTTTTTTTTTTTTTTTTTGTAAATTAGTAATATTGTACAGTTGTTAAAAAAGAGAGAGAATTTAATCGCTGAATCATCTCAGAGAGATGCATACGTTACTGTTCAACTCGGAATTGTGTAAAGAGTTAGATGAAGTTAAAGTTCGAGTAAGCTAATATGAATTCACCTGACAAACTTTTGTTGACGCAAAGATATGTCAGGCCGGGTTTTTCTGGGCGGGTCCACCAACAAAAAACCACCTGGGTTTTTGCTAAAAATCATTTCTGAGTCTGCAAATCTCTCCTATAGCATTTAGAAATACAAAATACAAGTTTACCTTTTAAGCCCAAAACCTAGGTGGTTTCTTTTATCAAAATTACATAAAAATAAATAAATAAAAATCAGTCGTATTTGTGGTAATCAGGTGGTAGTTTATTTCAGAATATTTATTTTTTTAATTTATTTATTTTTTAATATATTTCAAATAATTTATACAATGGAATATATTTAAAATAATTATAATTGATCTTTTTTATAGCTTACCAATCAAAATCACATTCACTTTGATTTTTATGGTAATATTTATAAATCTTTACTAGTTTTTCACACTGCTACTGCTTTGAGCCTAGCCAGTTTTTAGACCATATGAATCCAAATGTAGAGAAAATCCTCTCGATGGAAGCAGAGCTAGATGGAACAGAATACAGAGATTGGAAAAAACTGCAAAAATCAGAATCTAATTTGATGTTTTTCTTTTTCTGTACTTTTTCTTTAAGAATTTCCCACCATTTTGAAGCTGAAAATTGTGACACAATATTTTCTGAGAAAAGTGATTTAGGAAAATAGTCTATGTCTTTAATTTTAAATGCCAATATTGCAGGTAACCACTCTCAATGATACTGCATTATCCATGCTTCAGCTTCTTCCTCTTCCGTTGAATTAAGCCTCCCCCCCCCCAGCACACCTGCTACACAGTGCCGTAGGCAGCGGGGACTCAGTTCGAGATTTACGTATATATTAGAAATTTGTTTTAAAGCAGGGGCCGTGTAGTGTGTACACAGCACATCTGCTATAGGGTGTCGTAGGCAGCAGGGACCCAGTTCGAGGTTCGTTCGCTTTGAGATTTCATATTGTTAGAGAGCCCGTTATATTAGAGGCCCCAGTAAAAGGAGGGGCTCGCTAGCGGACGAAGCCAACTAGTTTAATTATTATAGTTACTACAAAAATAAAAATTAATTATTCATTATGACAATTAAAATGTATTTAAAAGTGATAAGATAAGAACTTACTTTTATCACTTCATAGTATTAAGTTAATTATAATAGTAATATTATTATTAGTATTAATAATAATTAATATTAATTATTAATAGTATTAATATTATTTTATAATATCAGTTAATAAATTTATTCTGATATTAGTATTAAGTTAATACTAATACTAAGTTAATACTAATGATTAACAAAAAATTTAGTTAAAAAAAAAAAAAAAACATTGCGGTAGCCGCTGATTTCGGCGCCATCTTGAATTTTGTTCCTGAAACTTAACTGTAAATTTTATTGTTTACATCTGAACAAAATATGCGGATTTTAGGCGTTCGCAGATTTAAGGGAGTCTACTGTATTGGTTTTGTACTATTAATTATTCACAAAAATTAAAATAGTAACTTTCTTTTGAAATTTCATAGAAGTGTACGGCAAATATTTGTTTTGAAAAAGTGCAATGAATAAAATTAAATAAAAGTCGTCAGTTGCAGTAATTTCTATTCTAAAATAAATTCGTAATCAAAGGATTAATCGATTAATCCACTTCGGATTATGAAGTTGAACCTTTGAACTTATAAACTCTATTGTTCCTTTGATCATAACCTGTTTAAAGGACTCAATTAGCAAATATTAAATACTTAAATATTTTACATTTTAATAAGATGATTTAAAGTAGAAAAAAAATCTGAGCTGAATTCAATATTTCCCAAAATTTTCTTTTTCCTAACTCTTTCAAAACTTAATCTTTTGCAGATTTTGGAGACTTTTAATTTAGTCTCGGAGTTTCAGTTCCCTGCCCCTCGTGTTTACACAATAGGCCATATGTATGCACGTGAACAAGAACATCAATATTTGTATAAAAAAAGAAAGAGAAAGAAACTTGATTACACAAGAAGGAAAGAAAATCTGTTGTTACAATACAAATTGTTGGTAAAGTAATAGCGAGTAGTTTGTCATAATCATCATTACCAACCTCAATTAAAATTCAGCAACCTTCCCAGATTAGTTATGTGCCTAGGCTAGAGTATAACGATGCCAGTAGATTGAACATGCTAGGAATAATCTATTCTCATATTAGATGTAAAATTTCCAACTGGGTGAAAAATGTCTGAACCAACCAGGATTCGAACCAGGGATCTCCTGGCTGAAGCCGCCAGTGCTCTAACCAACTGAGCTATCCCGGACGAATCTGGTGGAACTTTCTCACCCAGCTAACCTTAATGATTATAGCATCTGGTCTGAAACCTGGTTCAGCTCAATAGAATAAATCTCAGGTAATGGAACTCTAGAAATCGCTGGATACGTAATTACACTAGATTAATTTTAACACAATTATTCTAATTGGTAAATAAATCATATTAGATGTAAATTTCCAACTGGGCAAAAAATGTCCGGACCAGGATTCGAAATATTTTTTGGTAAATTTGTGGATTTATTGGTAAATAAATCATAAGTTGGGCATGAAAACCATAACTTGGTTCAAATTTACGGCTTTTTCCACAATCCATTACCGAAAATAGTGTTTTTTTTTTTATGAGACTTGACGAAATTCGAGATTTTTTTCATGATCATTTGACTAAATTCATGATTTTACTTTTGCGACCGTTCGACGAAATTCTCGATTAATTTCTGCACTTGCTTAACGAAATTCACAATTTTATTCCATGATCGTTTGACAAAATATACTTTTTTTTTTTTTTTTCAGGACCGATCAACGAAATATGTGATTTTTTTTTTCCTCCAGCAATTGTTGAGATTAGCGACCACAAACGTTTGACGAAATTTGCGATTTTATTCCGGGATCGTTTGACGAAATTTGCGATTTTATTCCGCGATCCTTCGACGAAATTTGCGATTTTATTCAACGACTGTTTGACAAAATTTGCGATTTTATTCTTCGATCGTCCAACGAGATTCGCGATTAATTTCTGCACTTGTTTAATGAAATTCGTGATTTTTTTTAGATCATTCGACATAATTAACAATTTTATTTCGCGATCATTTGATGAAATTTATGGATTTTTCACAACAGATCGACAAAATTTGTGAATTTATTCCTCGATAGGTCAGTGAAATTCGCGATTAATCCCTGCATTTGTTTGACAAAAACTGCAATATTTTACGCAACATCTTGACGAAATACGTAATCAATTTCTGCAATTGTTTGACAAAAATTGCGATTTTTTTTTTTTTACTTAACCTCTTGACGAGATTAGCAAATTCCTACATTTGTTTAATGAAAATTGCGATTTTTTACGCAACCTCTTGAAGAAATTCATGATCAATTCATGTAATTGTTGGTCGAAATTTGAGATTTTTTACACGACCTCTTGATGAAATTTGCGATTTTATTCCTCAATAGTCTGCCGAAATTTGCGATTGTCCGACAAAATTGCGATTTTACTTCTGTGATCATTCGGCAAAAGTTGCGATTATTTATGCGACCTCTTCATGAAATTTACGATTTTTAAAGAGAAAATGATCTAGATTTTCAGCCTCTCTGGAATGCATTGCATGCGTAATGAAAGTAGCTCCGCCTCCTGTTGAAACATGATGAATGTACACAGCAGAGTCGCGGATTGTCGATGATAGCGAAAGAATTTGGTATTGACACCCCCCCCCCCCCCCCACACACACACAATTTTCAGCCTTAATTTCGGGGGATTTGCATCAATCTCAGAAACACCCAGATTAGCTTTCAAAATACGGATTTCCACAAAAAACTTTCATGCCTGAACATACTAAGTGTAAATATAATAGTATACTTGGGTGATACGGCTCAATAAAAAACGTTTTATATTTAAATTTTTTAAACTTAGAATTTATGCTTATTTGTAGACAGAAATCTAAAGTTCAAAATATTAATTTGGGATTTACTTCATAATTTTCTCTATTCATATATTAAAAAGGAATTTCAATATTTCATTCACAAATGTAAAAACAAAAAGAATTTCATTTTATTGTATATGGAAATCATAAATTTCAAGTAATTTATTTCCAATTTATTTAATAACATGAGCATGTGAATTAAAAGTAAAACAAGTGTCTTAAGTACAAAGCTAACACTGATAAATTCGATTATTACATTTATAATATTTAAATTTTTTCATGAATTCTTAAAAATATCTGTTTTTTATGGCTTAATTTAATAATTCTGCATTTAAATATGCAATTCCTTCTATTCTTTTGTTTAAAATCATCTAAATAAATCAAATTTCATATTTGGCATTTTGCTAAGTCATAATTGAACGTCATCATTGTGACCCTATTCTTTAGTAATTTTTTTTATTTAAATTTATTAATTTTCCTATCGTAAAATTTTAGAATGGTAACATTCTTCCATTTGTATAATTTGGTGAATAGTTTGACGATTTGTATAATTTGGCGAAATTGGTCGAAAGGATAATCAAGTAGTACCTATTTTACTGCTCTCTTTGATTTACACCATATTACAAAATAATGTGCACCATTTATTAGGTACTAAAAATCCCATAGAAAAACTATTAAAATATGGCACAAATTTACGATAATTAAAAGTTAAAAATTAATAAATAAATATTTTTTTAAATGAGTAGCTTTAATAGTGACAATAATTCTCGTTTTGTCTTCGTGAGAAGAAAAAAACTAAAAACGTTATTTTGGCCTAAACGGAATCATACATAGTTGAATACAGGGATATCGGATTTCAGCTCATTAACCCCTTAAGGGCAGTCGGAATCCCTACACCTGCCATGTTAAATTAATGTACCTTTTCTCATAAACTACTTAAGATATGGATTTGAAATTTTTTTATGCATAAAATAAACAATTCTTAATAATTTTAAGTTAAATTTATAATTAAATAAAGCTTAGACAGATATTTAAAAAAAAAAAAAAAATCTGAAGAAGAAACCACATTTAAATTAAAAAAAAAACATGCATTTTTTTCAATGATAATGATAATAATAAAAAAGGTTTTTTTTGCGAGTTTAAGCAATTCACCTCAGATTAAACAGGGATATGTATAGAACATTCAAGCAAAATTTCAAGGCATAATGTATAATAGTTTTTTCAAAAAGGTACATCGAAGTTAAAAAACAAAATTTTGAGAAAATCAAGTTTAAAGTAAATAAACGCACTAGCAGTAAAGTAGATAAACAAAATTACTAAAAATTTTCCAACTTCTGGTTGCCATAGAAACAAAAGTAATATATCAGTAGAAAGAGGAGAAATGGTAGATTCAAAATATTAAAAATCAAAATGTTTTAGGTTTTGACCTTCCAACTGCCCTTAATCACTGCATAATTTTCAGAAAAATTGTTCAAAAATCATCGATTTTTTGTATTCACACGCATCTTCCAACTCCTGCAAATTCATGAAATTAAGCATTCCGATCTTAAAACAAAGTTCGTCAATTCAATGCTGCCTTTTATTTAGCGCTTAAGCATTTAAAATAGTCCCAGAAGCGACAAAATTAAAGAAACTATAATATGTTAGGCTAAAGTTTCAGCCCATGAGGGTCATGGACGCAATAAAATTTGTTCCCAATCGACTATCCATGAATGTTTCAGGTGCGATGATTAAGGGGTTAAAATAATTTCAATGTTTAGGTTAGTAATCATGTCATTGTTAATGAGACCAACGGGGTTTTATCTTTCTTCTTTTTACTTCATTTTTACAGGCAGTTCGTACTCACAAACATTTTAAGATTTTTAAAAATTATTTTAAAGTTCTCTACCAATGTGAATAAACACAAGTAATTGCAGATGAATAGAACAGATTGACAAAAGTCAATTTACAATACATTTATATTTAAATAAAAACTGAAATTTTATGTTTGATATGTATAAACTCTGTTGGAGTTTGCAAAGAATGTACTTACAAATTACTAGAAAACTTCTTGAACTTGAAAATAAATTTTTAGATTGGAAACTGATACTTCATTAAAAAAAAATGCATTTATGATTCCTACTAAAAATAATGCAACTGTTTGAAAAAAAAAAAAAAAAAAAAAAAAGATTTTTTTTTTTTTTTTTATTCAATTGCATGCAAGTTGAAATTATTCACTAAGAAATAGAAGAAATGAATCTAGAGCAGTTAAAGAAATTTAATAATATAAGCTAAAAATATATAATAAGTGCCATTGTTAGAAAGATTCTTGATATAGACAGATATTTCAATCAAATGAAATCTAATTTCAATATTTGTTGCCTATTACACCATAGTTCATGAAAATTAGCTGCACAAAATTCCACTCAGTTTGCAGTTCACAGACATGATATGCAGAAAATAAATGAAGAGTTTCTGGAAATTATTTCTATACTCGATACAACCACCTTAGCTGGTACTTTTGACTCAATTATGAAAATTTTGACTGAATAAAATTTGCCTTTTAAAAAGTATGTTTACATTGTAAATAATTGCACTGCTCCAACACTTAATTTTGTAAAAAAGAGCAATTACAAAATTAAAAGAAAAATGCAATTATCAGGGTTAACACTTAAGTACATTTCTGTACCATTTTGATTGAGATTTAAATTTGTTAATGCTAAATATGAATTTAAACATCTTTTTATTTTTATCAAAACATGGTTTTAAAAATGTTCAGTAGCACACCACTGTACATGTACATCCTTGCTATTTTGAATTTTACAGATTAATAAAAATTTGGAAAGATTAAGATTGAAGAATATAAGTTGAAACTGTGTGAAACAGTAACTAAAAGATCTTTTTAAAACACCATCAAAAAATTTCAAATGCGCTAGGCCTTTCGAAAGATCTTGGTCTTTCTTTGTCAGGCACAAAGAAAACGTGCTTCTACTATGAAAGCAGGAGCAAGACTCTGCAATGGCTGTTTGGAAGATTATTCCGACAAACTAATGAATGTTTTATAATATATAGAAGGTGGTTCTATTATTTTTTTCAGATTCATGGCAGGCTTATAGAAGTAAAACTGACTAAATTAAATGCTGCAGTATTTGAAACATCATTATAATTTTATAGATCCAGATACTGGTGCACATATTCAAAACATCGAACGCCTTTGGGAGTCAGCTAAATGGTGAAATAAGAACAGCACATCAGCACTTAAGATTCATATTTAACTCAGTTTATATGACATCAAATTCATAGAAAGGATGATTATTTTGAATGGCATTAGAGATTTTCAGCCTGCAGAATAATTACTGTAAATTTTGTTTTTTTTCTCTTTTTATAATTTCAAAGTTTAATGTAATGTTTATGAAATGATCGTTAACATTTTTTTCTAATACGAATGAAATGTGCATTAAAATATAGTTTCTTACTGCTAATATTAACTTTTTCTATGTATCATATTAAATATGTGAAATAAAATATTTATATTTCATTCATAAATGCAATACAAAAAAAAAAAAAAAAAAAAAAAAAAAAAATCATTTCGGTTTAATTTAATAATTCTACATTTAAATTTTTAAAGTAGTAAATCTTCAGATCAGAGGCCTAAAAGTCAAATTTTCAACATGGTTCATACACTTGAGAACAAATAAAATTCAAGCACTATTCAAGGACTGTTTAGATACATGCATAAAATGGCATAGAATAACACATAAGGAAAATAGCCACCCCATTGATTATCTATTTCAAAGAAATCTTATCAAATCTTTTCATTTTTATAACAGGCATTTTCAAGACATTATTAGAGAATTTAACTAATGTGTTTTAACTTATTAACGTGCCATGGGAAGAAATTTCATATATAATAAAAAGTTAAGACAACAGAGCTTGATTTTCATTTCTTTAAGTGCAAAAAAAAAATAAAATAAAAAAATAAATAAAATGTATGGTATCACTCCAAGAGCAGAAAACAGGAGTAAACCAGTTAAATTTTAGGAATTCTGAACACTCATCAGGAGTCATATATTAGCATTTCCGAAGTTGTGAACAATATACTTTTAAATAAATATTCTCTGAATTCTCAAACCTTACAGCATTTGCGCTTATCCATACAAAAAATAATTGAAATAAAGGTTAGATAATTTACTTTTACTTTTTAAATTTAAATAAAAAAGATTTTTTTAAATGGGTTTATAAAAGGGAGATACATTTTTTTTATCAGTTACACAGTGAAAAATTTGGAATTAATATAATTCGGTGAAGTTTTAATTGATTGACAACATTCGTAATTTTTATAAATGACAGATTTTTTTTTTGTGACTGATTGACTATGTTAGGAAGTAGGAAGGATCGAGTTTTTTTTTTTTTGGGGGGGGCGGGGGGCAATATAGGAAATCAGCATCAAACTGACGAATTTTGCGATTTTTTCGACAAATTGACAAAATTTGCATTTTTCATCGATGACCAATGGGCGAATTTTGTGGTATTTTCCCCCGGCGGATTGTTAAAATTTGCAATTTTTGTTCAATGACAGATTGAATTCGTGATTTTTTTTCAACGTATAGTTGACAAAATTTTCAAGACTGATTCTCAGCTTAAATAATTCTAATATTCACAGCAAATTTTCTGAAAGACTACAGCAGATAGCAGAAGGGGTAAAATCCTCTCCCGGTACTGGTTATGCGTTTTTTTTCGAGGCCCTTTGACAAATTTAGTATTTTTCCGTAACCTTTCGATGAAATTTCCCTTTTTTCCGCGATCCTTTGACGAATTTTGTATTTTTTTAGCGATCCTTTGAAGAAATTTGCATTATTTCTGTGATCCTAGGGGTGGATTCTGAATTTTAAAACAATTCTGAAATTTACCTCAAATTTTCTGAAAAGTTACAGCAGAGAATGAGAGGGGGAAATCCACTCCCGACACTAACTATGCGTTTTTTCTGCAGCCCTTTGACGAAATTCGCGTTTTTTCACGATCTTTCGACGAAAATTGCCTTTTTTTCACGATCTTTTGACGAAATATGCCTTTTTTTCACGATCTTTTGACGAAATATGCCATTTTCTTGCGATCTTTCGACGAAATATGCCATTTTCTCGCGATATTTGGACGAAATTTTCGGTTGTTCGCGATTTTTTGACGAAATTTTCGGGTTTTTTCGCGATCTTCTGACAAAATCTTCGGGTTTTTTTTGCTATATTTCCACGAAACTTACAGTTTTTCCCGCGTTTCTTAGACGAAATTTGCGTTTTTTCCGTGGTCCTTTGGCGAAATCTGCGTTTTTTCAGAAAATGATTGGCAAAATTTATTTTTTTAGTGACCGTTTGCCGAAATTCGCGATTTTTTATGGCCGAATTTTCGGATTGGTGACCGATTTTTTTTGTAATTTTCGGAAATGAATGCCTTAAATTTTTGGAAAATTCGGAACAGAATCACCCCTACGCGATCCTTTGAAGAAATTTGCAATTTTTTGTGATCTTTTGCCGAAATTTGTGTTTTCACGATCCTTTGTCGAAATTTGCGTTTTTTGCGCGATCCTTTGATGAAAATACGCGGATTTTCGCGATCTTTTAATGCAATTCGCGTGTTTTCCGCGATCCTCTGACGAAATTTGCGCTTTATTTGAGATTTCTTCTCGAAATTCGGGTTATTTCTCTAGTCTTTGACGAAATACGTGTTTTTTTTGCACGACCTTTCGAGGAAATTCGCGTTTTTTCCACGATCCTTAGACGAAATTCGCATTTTTAAAGCAATCCTTAGCGAAATTACCGATTTTTTAATGTGAACGATTGTTGAAATTGATTTTTTTCGGCAGCAATTTGTCGAAGTTCCCGATATTTTCCAGCACTTTTCATTCCTTGAAAATGAATACTTTTTTTCCAGCACTTTTCATTCCTTGAAAATGAATGCTTTTTTTTCCAGCACTTTTTCTATTTTTTCCAAAGCGTACGAACCATGTTCAAACATGTTTACATTTCATCTCACTTCACATAATATATGGCACCTAGAAATCCACAATTAATAATGTTAGATTATTTGTAAATTTTCTTAACATATGAGTTTTCTTAAAAGTTCAGAAAATCTAATTTCTAAGAATGTCAAATTAGCCTGATTTTATTAAATTTTCTCTTTCTGATATGCTATAAAATTCAGTTACCGGGCAACTGTTAAAAAAAAAGAGGATAAAAAAGACATACATATTACTTCAAAAATGTAAAAATGATAAAGAAAAGTCGGTACTTTTCGGTTATCCACGTGCCAGTGTTATATATACATATATTTAAACTATTTATGTTTTTCAATATTTTGAGTTTTCTTTGTGGCTTCTGTATGCCGATTAGCTTTACTATAATATATTTTATAATGATTTAAATGTATTATATTTTTACATGCCATCTTCAATTAGAATTATGGCCGACATCGTTATATGAACTTGTTAGATAAATTTTGATTCAAAGGTATTTTATGTCGAGTTTTTAAATATCTACTACATTCAGACGAACTCATTTCAAAATTAATAGAGGGTATCATCATCACGCTTTGATGTATACGGTATTGCATCACAATGTGTAATGCAGTTTACCAATGTATAATTCAAAATATTTCACCACTGCAGTAATGCAGGTTGCTGTAGTTTGGCAAAAACTTCCAATCTGAATGCAAAAAATCTATATTAAAAATATAAAAAAATTCACTTAAATTTAGATACCCTATTTCCCACTCAGAAACGCTATGAATGCTAAAATAAATTATGTTGAATCTTAACTGCTAATATTTAACAATGTTATAGCTGTGATACAGTAAAAAATTAAAAAAAAAAATGTTTTACTTAAATTTTGTTGCCTTATTCTCTCCTATAGGGTGATGTAAACACAAGAGAAAATTATAATCTAAGTTTAACTTTGGATATAAATAGTTTCCATCTTGGGGGAAAAAAAAAAATCATTTTAAAATTTAAGTTATCTAATTCCTCACTAAGTTCGCTACCTGCGTAAAAATAGCTATCCTTTGAAAATTTTTACTAAAACATTAACTTGACCAAAGTAAAAACTTACTCGGAAAATGCCCTTTTTATTTCCACTATGATGCCATATTCATCTTTTTAATAAACTGTTTCAGTTTAATTTTTTTAATTTTCAGTTTAATATTTTAGTGGAAATCTTTCAACTAAAAAGAGATAAATTATTATTATGCAGGGGTTCATACTCATTTTCCAAGAAAAAATCCCCTGAGAAATTTTCAGGGATGCATAATTTTTTCATGTCAACAATCAACGACATTCTTAAAACCAGTATCATGGCCCCTTGCTCCCCCTCCCCTTAAAAAAAATACAAACTAGATATTCTCAAAAATACAGTTTATACATAACCTATATAAACAATATGAACATAACTTTAAAGGAAAAACTATTTAAAATTAATTTGTGTACAACAGAGATGAAGTCTGCATGCTGGGGGCTCTTGTGGGGCTCTTCTTAAAAACTTCGTAGATTGCGGTAAGAATTTAATTTCCACTTTGGGATTTTATAACCTCTTTGAAAAGTATTATGAATAATATGAAGGCTAAAGTGTCAATATCAATTTTAAAATGTCCTTTATTTTTCTTAAGTTCCTCTTTAACAGTTTTTAAACCTCACGATGTTAGAAGGCATGTCTAGTGACTGAATGGATGTCGCCAGACGTTAGAAGTAGCACATATTAAATATAACATACGTTATATCTAATCTGTAAGAAGGAGTGGCTAGTTTCCAATTCTATATATCACGATGTTAGAAGAAAGGTCTTAGTTTGATTTCATTATGACTTTGCAAAGCACGCAAACAGCAGTGATTGCCCTCAATTTCCCAGATGGGGGCAATCATTTTGCCAGGTTTTCCAGGTTTAGGGAATTTTTTGCATTATCTCCTGATTTTTTAGGGCCAAAATTCATCCCCTGATTTTCCCAGGAATCCCATAATCCTCTGATGAGCATGAACCCTGTTATGGCTTTTGAATTATTTGAAACAATGAAGAAAAAACATAAAATTTTATAGGAAAAATGTCTTAATTCTCAATGAAAAAAGTGAAATTTGGAATTAAGAAAAATATTTGAATAATGTAAATAAAAATTAGCCCATATTACTCTCTGGATTATAATTCACCCATGTGGAAAGGCATTTTATCATCCGTTTTGACACTGACATCAGGCAAACATTTTTACACTTTAAATTTATAATATCATTAGAATTACTATAGAATAAAAAAATTGTGGCATCAGGGACAAAAAGGTGGGAAGAAAAAAATGAAAAAGTTATGAGCTCCATAAGCTTTTTTATGTTAAATTAACATTGAAAAGTGACAGTGGAAATAAATATTGCACTGCCATGCAATACTTAAATATATACATATATATGTAACACTGGCGTCCGGCTAACCAAAAAGTCTTGCATATTTTTTGAACATATGCACAAAATTTCATAAAATATAGAAAACTGTGAAAGGCCAAGGAAATTATTGAAATCTTTGGATTACCATCAATGTTTAGCTTTAAAATATTTTTTTTCATTCTGAAAAAAAAATTCTTAAAATCAGTAATAATTCCATCTTTTGTACTTAGAAACAATTTTTTTAAATTAATTTAAAATGTCACTATATTTTTTAAAACTATGCTAAAGTAAAATTCAGCTTAATAAATATTTGTAAAAAATAAATTGACTGGATACGTTAAATATTTTTGATACTGTGTTCATTTCAAAATGAAGCGTTTTTCTGTTTTTCCGAAAATTGTCAATTTTATCGTAAACTTTAAAGTGCTGTAACCACAGAAAAAAAATTTTGAGGGATAAATCCTATTGGGAAATTTTGTGTATTACTTAGTTGTAACTACTGTAATTTTTTGAAAAAAAATCTATGATGGTGAATTGACCCTGCCCGAGGTGAGATGGAATTGCTCCAGGGAAAAAAATATGGTGCTTTTCTTACACACAGAGAGAGTTTGTTTTACGCTAAAAAATTCTGTATAATTTTTTCTGGTAACTAATTGAGTGAAAACGATATTTCTCATTGTAACGTAAATTATTTCTTAATTTCTGGGTAACTTCCTAACACATTTTCTTTTGACATTTTATGAAGATTTAAGAAAAGACTGCAAACAATATTTTTTCTCTGCCTACCTTCATAAAAAAAAAAACTGAAATACATTGTCAAAAGTGGGTGTTACATTTGAAAATTTAAAGTTGGCACAATTTTTAATTTATAGACAATCTTTATTTCAAAATCTGTATTCCTATTCGGAAAGTAGACAAAATTCTGAGTTGAAAGGTAATTCTTGCATTTCTCCGCGACAATTTGGCCATTAAAAAGCATGAGATGTCCTCTATCTCTATTTCTCTCTCCCTCTGTCTCTTTTATTTCTTTTTCTTTTGACGACTGTACATTTGTAAACGGAATCTTTAGAAGTTTATTTCAGTTTAATAAATTAAAGAGAAATATTTTTAAAAATCTACTTTTGTTTCTTTCACAGAGATTCGAAATTATAACTTTTTCATTCAACTTTTTTTTTACCTTCTAAACAATTTAATTTTAATAGGTCTTCATTTGAATGTAATTGTCTTATGTTATCATTAATATTGTTATTCCGTAAGCTTGTGGACCATATTCTGAAAAAGTCTGTTCTTTAAAAATGTTTGCTTAAATATGCAAGCACCAATTTTTTTTAAAAAGAATTTTCACTGTAGGATAACACCGGTTAATAAAAATCTGATTTTTTGTAGCAATTGATTCGGTCAAGGCAGATTTTGATGGATTTTGCTCGGCTCAGGACTGGATCGAACTTTTATTTTTTATACAGAGTCTGGATAGCTTTCTCTGCACCGGTCTGGATCTTAAAATTTAGGCCCATGCAGACCTCTATTAAAATTTACGTGATGTTTGCGCGTAGGTGATTAACAATCAGCCGACAGTCAATGTCAATGAAAATTGTGCAAATTCAAGCAATTTTTAAAATAATTTGGTGCGGAAAATTCTTAATTTCTTTCTGATAACTTCAACAGAAATATAAATAAAAAAATACCTGCTAAAATATTTATGTATTTGACTACAGCGGGATATATACACCCCCCACTGGCCGGTAGCAGTACTGCCACTATTCAATATTTCTATATTGGTTTTGTGCTATTACTTACAAAGATTTTTTTTAAAAAATGGTAGATTTCTCTTGAAATTTCATAGAAGTGTACGACAAATGTTTGTTTTAAAAAAGTGCTACGAATAAAATTAAATAAAAGTCACCTGTTGCATCAATTTCTATTAAAAAATAAATTCGTAGCCAAGGATTAATTGATTCAACTATTCGATAAATTCACTTCGTATTATGACCGTAACAAATGTGATAAAGATGAAAATTTTGAATGTATAAACTCTATTGTTTTTTTGACCTGTGTAAAAGTTTTGACTCAATTAGCAAATATAAAATACGTAAATATTTTGAACTATTAATAAGATAATTTAAAGTAGGGAAAAAAATCTGAGTCGAATTCAATATTTCCCAAAATTTTCTTTCCTAAAACTATTTCAAAACTTAAACTTTCTTAGTTTTTAAGACTTAATTTAGTCTAAGGGTCTGGGGACGGGGTTTCAGCTCCCTGCCCCAACCCCTCGTGTTTACGCAATAGGCCATACGTATGCATGAGGACAAGAATATCGATATTCGTATTAAAAAAAGTGAGAAACTTGATTAGACAAGAAGGAAAGAAAACCTGTGTTGTTACATTACAAATAGTCAGTAAAGTAATAGGGAGTAGTTTGTCAGAATCATCATTACCAACAACCTCTTAACAACTAAAATTCAGCAACCTTTTCAGGTTACTTATATGCCTAATGCTGCCTCAGCTAGAGTATAACGATTCCAATAGCTAGAAACAATCTATTCTCTTCTGGAACGTTCAGAACTTGTGTCGAAAATTTTTTTGATAAAACACTTTACATTCTATAAATAAATATGTTTACACATATAAATTTTATTATCAAATACATAACTCACAAAAAAAATGAAAAATAAATTTTTAACTATTTTGTATTACATTTTTTTCGGGTGCGAGGCTCTGTGCGGCCGCACCTGTCGCACACCCCTACGGATGGCTCTGGGTGTCACTATTGATGATATATCATCAAATTGGCCGCATTTGGCAACAGAACAGGGTCCCCCTATGGTAACACCCCTTATAGGTATGGAGATGCATTAAATGTTGTTCAATAACCAATGAGATGTTCATTCGGGCATTCCCATTAAACAATTAACAAATAATCACAATTTCTGTGCCACATACTATGGTGTAATACAGTGGTTCCCAAACTTTTTGACTCGCAGAGCCCTTTTTAAAATAAATATCTATGGCGGAGCCCCTGGAACCTACTGTGCCCTATGTTACAATGCAAGGATTTTTATGTGCATTGCTACCGAGCACAAGAAGTGGAAATGAATAGTAATCTAAACAACTGTGCATTGTCCAAGAAATAAAATTATATTTTGAAACTTTTACCGAAACACTGAATTAATTTTAAATTACCATCAATACAGATGGAATTGTCAAAAGTTCACGTACTTAAAAAACCTCCAAAACTCAGAAAATCGTAACATTTTACATTATTAGGGCGGCGAACAATAGCGCATAAACATTTAATGTGATTGGATTGTTTTGCACGAATGTCTGAATTCGGATAATTTGATAGTAATGGCAGGCGAATGTTTGGTTCTACATTTAAAAGACTTCTGTATTTCGTTTTGGTTTTAAAGCAAGATCTTTAACACTAAATGTACCAAGAATTTTACTCAAGTTTCATAAAAATATTTTAGATGAGAAATTTTATTTAATTACTTTTCTATGTAACTTATTTCTGTTTGATTTATATTTTAGTTATTTTATAAAAAAAAAATTCCGGTTCAAATTTAAATATTTTCATTTGGTATCACTGAATAATCGGTTGTTTTATATTCGGTGTTAACTTCCTATGAGATATCAAATCAACCATCAGCTAATGAAATTAAGCTGGGTGCTTTTTTATGTCGCTGATCACATTCAGTACACATTTAGAGTCGTCCAAAGCATTTTCTATTCAGTTATTGAAAAATGTTGCTTAACACTAGAACGCCCGGAAAATTTACACAAGTTTCATAAAAATATTTCTCACCAGAATTTTGATTAAAAATTATTTAACTGGTTTATTTAACGTAATTCTGCGTTGCTTAAATTTAATTTATTTTATGAAAAAATTTCTGGCTGCAATTGACATTTAATAATATGGCCGGAGTCGAATCGACTTCTTCCGGGCGTTCTAGTGCTAACCCTTAAATTCCGGAATTGTATTTCTCTTTAAAATAGAAATATTTCATTTCACACCACTTTTTCAAAATAGAAATTTTTGTCTCGTCTTAACGTGGAGCTTCTGCCATCAAAGAAAGCGAATATTTCTCTTCACAATTACTGGTGTTCAAACAACAAACGTACTGGAAGATAGTATGTTGCCAGAAGGCAACAGTAGGCATTTAAGGGTTAAACGAGTTTTTCAAAACTGCAGGATGTCCCTGAATATTTATTTGTATTTTTTTTAATACAGTGTTGTTTGCAATCCTTTTTAATAAGAGGGATGTAATCGATACCATTGTTCCGATCATAATCAGACCAATACACAATCTTAAAAGAAGACACGTTTGGTAAATGCATCGGAAATTGTGACAGATTATCATTGCAATGATAGATATATTTATTTCATTTTGATAAACATATTGGACCAACATGCAATTAGCATTCACAATCTTCATTGATTAAAAGTTTTGCCAGTTTAGAGTTATGGTTCGTCTAACATCACCTCTACAGTTTCAACAATCGTGGAAACCCTATTCCTCGACAATACCATCTACTTCGGTATGCAGTAGTAGGGGCAGATTCTGGCTTCCAATAAATTCACACATAAGCTTAAAAAGTTTGCTTTTAAGAGTTCGTGATTTTATATAGTTTAATTATTTTAATGGCATCATTCAACCTTTTCACGACATTTTTGGGGACAGCGTGTGTCTAGTATAAAGAGCGAAATAGCTATACTGGTTTGCCATTTGTTCCATTTTTGCAATGGCTCTTGCACTGTGACCTATCATTGCCTTCGCATCATAAGTGCATTCATGTTCATATGTGTTTTACTATGCATTCATCTGAAAATATTTCGTCTCTTAGGGTTTTGGTTTGTAGTGATCTATAAATAATATGATCCTGTTAGCTTTTTGAAACCCCTTTCAGAATAGCATTAGTAAAGCACTTAATTTTAATCGAGTTAATGTTCTCAAACATTGTAGTAATAGAAAAGTCAAATCTAGTTCCATATGCCCGTTTAAAAAAGTAAGTTAAGACTCTTAATTGCCCTGGTCTGAACGGGATATTAGTATATGTAACTAAAAAATACTAACAAAACTGCTAATCCAGTGACGTCAGTAGATCCACACATTTGTAGTATAAATTTAGTACATCTGTAGAGGCTATTAAGTGTTCTTTTATGTCAAATGTCATATAGTTAATTAAAAAGAAATGTTATTTGACAAGGGAATATTGGACACTAAATTGAGAACTTTTTCATAAAGCAAATTCTTAACAATATCAATTTTACAAGGCTTATTAAGTGTCTTTGCAATTAACGATCTTCACTTATTCAAGCGTCTCATTAAACTATCAGGTAGGTGCCATAGATATCAGGTAGGTACCATCATAAGTGTGGACTTAATGGGGGCACAAGGGGTCAAACAATAGGCAAACTTCCATCACTAATTTTAGAACAATTTATTTATCCTAATTAATCACAGTGATTAAACAGGACAAAATGAAAAATTTAAATTAGTGGTAGAAATATATCTTATTGCCTATTTCGTCCCACTGAAGTCTGCGAATATACCCAGGACATTTCATATTTGTTTTAACAAGTGTTGCGATTGTTTCTTTTGAAGCATGCATACTTTACTTTGCCCTTCATGTTGAAAAAATTGAGGCGGTTTACCTTTCAAATCAGAATGGTTTATTTCGAAATGATGATGCAGCTGAACATGAAACGTGGAGTTATTGGATAACACTACATCTCAAGTTACACTGAGAGGAAGAGTTGAGAAATTCAAACATCCAAATTTTCTTTCAGAATACAATTTCTTGCTTTCTTATATCAAAACTACATTTTTTTTTTTCAATTTATCGCATTTTTTATCGGAAAACTTAAAAATAGAGTGCTAGTATAAATTAATATTTGCACCGGAAGTTTTTAAAAGAAAACAGATTTTAGTTTATTAAAAGAGTTCAGCCAGTTGAATTTCGATGGATAAATATTTTTGTAAAAAACAATCTGTTTGCCTTTTTGGAAAAAAAGAAGGAAAAAAAAAATGTTGTTTTAACTGTGTTTTTTCGCTCGAATTATCTTTATTTTCCTAAAGCGCGGAGGATCCCCTGAAAATTTCACACGGAGCCCTTAGGGCTCTGCGGAGCACACTTTGGGAACCTCTGGTGTAATATATATATATATATACAGTAAAACCTGTGTAAGTTGACCACTTGCGGTGCCACACTTCAGTGCTCAACTTATAAAGGGTGATGATAAATTTACTTTCTTTTTAACTTAATATTCATACCATGTCATTTTTTCTCACAAAAATTTTATTTATTGACAGGGCTTTAAAATAATATTATATTACCATGCACACTGCTAACACCTTTTAAAATAAAAGAATAAGTACAAGAATGAGTTAATAGTTTTGTATCAATTAGTATTCACCACAAAGAGTACAGAAATTTATGTTGTTTCTTGATCTGAAAAATTCTAGCCATCCATTACTTGCATTAAATTTGGAAATTCCCAATTCATTTGCAATATCTTTAGCTTTAACTTGGAGCATAGGTCCTGAAACTGGAATATTTTTGGAACGACATCCTTAAGGCTGTTCTCAAATCCAAAGGGTCAACTTTCTGACATAAGTTTTAATTCATTTTTGTTCGGAAATGCATGAAACTAGAAGGTGTTGTTATTCAGAAACTATGTAATCGAGCTGTGTTTCTGTTTTCTTGTAAATGCAATGGATCTTTCAGAAAATACTGTCAAAGTTGGCATTTTGAACTGAACTTCCGATCAAAGGAAGGAAATCCAGTCAGTAAGAGGAGAAAAATGCTGTGTCACGTGATCAAAATCGCTTATACTCAATAAGTAATTGAAGGTTCAAAAAATGGAAAACACATTTCGATTCCAAAGTTCACAGTTCGTCGTTCCAGGGTCAGGCTTTCCAATTTCATAACTTTCCATTAAAAAATGAATTTGTAAATTGAGAACAGCCTTAAAAAATCCCAAACTGCCAGATTAATTTCTTCATTTGATGTTTTTCTCAATTTACTTTTTCTATCACCACTACTGCTCCCTAAGCACAATTTAGTTATTTTGTCCCCATTCTTTGTTATGTTAGACACTGTAGTTTTAGAAATTCCATACCTATCAAGGGCGGATCTGGAGGGTCCTCAAGGGGGGGGGGGGCGATTTTAGAAATTTGGAGACTCCAATCTGATGCGCGAGTCGGGACTAATTTTTTTCACTGAGGGTCGGGTTTGAGTCCGGTTGACTTCCACTTTTTGCTGCGGGTCGGGTTTGGGCCCGGTTGACTTCTAGTTTTCTGCTGCAGGTCAGGTTGACTTCTACTTTTTTCTGTGGGTCGGGTTTGGGTCCGGTTGACTTCTACGTTTTGCTGCGGGTCCGGTAAACTTCTACTTTTTTGATGCAGGTCGGGTTTGGGCCCGGTTGACTTCTAGTTTTCTGCTGCAGGTCGGGTTGACTTCTATTTTTCTGTGGGTCGCGTTTGGGTCCGGTTGACTTCTATTTTTTGCTGCGGGTCGGGTAAACTTCTACTTTTTTGCTGCGGGTCAGGTTTGGGCCCGGTTGACTTCTCCTTTTTTCTGTGGGTCGCGTTTGGGTCCGGTTGACTTCTACTTTTTGCTGCGGGTCGGGTTAACTTCTACTTTTTTGCTGCGGGTTGGGTTTGGGCCCAGTTGACTTCTATTTTTCTGCTGCGGGTCGGGTTGACTTCTACTTTTTAGCTGCGCCTAGCGCGCTGGGTTTGGGTTAGATTGACATACATTATTTCGGGCTTGAGTCAGTTTCGGATTGGGTTTTCACTATTGCGAGAAGGGTTGACCCGATTTTTGAAAAGTAAGTCTAAATATTTTTGAAGATAAAAACAACATACAGTAAAAGCTCCATAACGGACACGTCCAAATAATTATTTAGGGATACTTTTTAATCTTCAGGATTATGTAAAAAGTACTAATTTGGTATAAAACTGCTTGTCTCTTTATATCTAAGATCAGTTGTAATTCAGTAAATAATGCTTTGAAACTTATCAAAAAACATACCGGGTGTCCCAAAATGGACTGACTGATTTTAAAATTCAATAACTTGCAAATGATGACAGCTATTTAAAAAAAATCTTGCAGGTTATGTAAGATGTCAGGAGATTTTTTGCTGCAATTCTTGATTTTACTTTACAATAGCAGCGATAGATGGCGCTGCAATCAATAGTCGTTAAATCGGGGCCCAATTTCTGGCCTTCCTCCTCCGGGCACAGATTTAGCGTCTATTGCTTGCAGCGCCCTCTATCGTTGCTATTTTAAACTAAAATATAGAATTGCAGTAAAAAACTCCTGATTAGGGGTGATTCCCAATAAATAAAAATAAAAAAAATCTGAAATTCAAAGCAAATTTTCTGAAAGGTTACAGTAGAGGGAGGGAGGGGGGGGAAAATTCAATCCTGGCACTAATTATTTTTGTTGCAGGTCGGGTTAACTGTTTTCGATTCGGGTCAATTTCAGGCTGAGTCGCTGAGTGCAGATTCTTGCGCAAGCTGTGTTTGTGTTAACCCGTTTCTTCAAAAGTTAGTTCAGTATATTATTTCAGATTAAAAACGATATTTATAATAATAAACATATAGATATATATATATATGTGTGCTGTTTTCTAAAGAGACCGCTGTATTTTTTCGACGACTTTTTGGTGAAATTTGCATTTCTTCCACGACTCTTTGACAGAATGCGCGTTTTCCACTACTCTTTGACAAAACTCGCGTTTTTCAGCAATCCTTTGACGAAATTCGAGTTTTATCCGCGATCATTTGACAAAATTTGAGTTTTTTCGAGACTCTTTGACCAAATTCGCGTTTCTTTTGCGATCCTTTGATGAAATTCCTGTTTCTTTCGCGACCATTTGATGAAATTCGTGTTTCTTTCGCGATTCTTTGATAAAAATTGCATTTTTTCGCAAACCTTTGACGAAAATCGTGGTTTTTCGTGGCCATTTGCCAAAATTCCCGTTTTCTGCCGCGATCCTTTGACGAAATTTAAGTTTTTTCTGCTGCCCTTTGACGAAACTCACTTTTTTCTCGATCATTTGAAGAATTTCGCGTTTTTTCAGCGGCCCTTTGACCAAATTCACGTTTTTTCGGCGTCTCTTTGAACAAATTCACTCTTTTTCGTTGTCCTTTTGACAAAATTTGCGCTTTTTCCATGATCCTTTGGAGGAATTGAAATTATTTTTAGATTGACGAAATAGATTTTTTATGATGACCATTTGTCAAAATTCGTGACTATTTTTATGTCCGAATTGCATTGATGATTTTTTTTTTAATTTTCTGAACCGAACGCCTTAACCTTCTCGCCGCGTATTTGTAAGCAAAATAGCTTCAAAAATTGCACATTTATTTTATTACATATTTCAAATCTTCATATATTTTAGAGTTAAAATATGCCCGAAACCTTTGTGAAAGAGTTTTTTTTTTTTTTTAAATAGAATTAGATCATAAAAAAAAAAAGATTTGCTGCGGAAATCGCGGGTTGTGCAAATTTTGCTACTTTTACGTTGGCCGTGGAAATTGCGGGATGCGCAGCGAGAGGGTAAAATTTTTGGAAAATTCGGAACATAATCACCCCTGCTCCTTGACTTCTTACATAACTCTTCTGCAAGTATTTGTTTTAATAGCTGCCACCATTTGCAAGTTATTGAATTTTAAAATCAGCCAGTGCATTTTGGGACACCCTGTATGTTCATTAGCTATGGGATGATGGATGAAAGAAGCATTTAAAAAAAAATAAAGCGGCCTTCAATATGTCAGGTTTCCCCGGGCTGAAATTTTCTGGCCCAAGTCCAGGTCCAACCCGCACAAAAAAATTATCGCCCTGCCCGATATAAAAGCTAAAAAATCGACTCCAGCACAGCCTGCATTTTGCCTTTAAAACTATTCACAAAGCACACCACACTTACTTATGCTCATATTTTACTTTCAGATTATGTTCCAAATTCATGAATACATAAAAACGATATTATTAAGGACTATTTAGGCAATTATGCACATAAACACTACTTAAAAATATGAGACAATTACATTCAAATGAAAATCCAGTTTAAAAGTCAGTTTAGAATTAAAGAAACGGATGATAAAAGAAAATCACAATTTTAAAGCTCTACAAGGAACTAGTATGTTGTGGCCATCACAAAACTTTCTTCTATCTCATACATGTCAATACTTCAAAATTCACTATCTCAGTGCCAATCTGCGTTCATCATGAGAATTCTATAAATATGAAATTCCGTGCATTAGTTCTCGAGGTATGACTGTCACTGAAATCGTGTAAATCCAGCAAAATGCAGCATAGCAGCGCCACCTATTGGGTTATTTACACCAGAACTTAATTATCACCAACTTATGTCAACGTCTAACTGAACTGTGAGGAAAATTCATGCATTAGTTCTTGAGATAGAGGTATTGCACAAATCATGACAAATGCAGCATAGAAGCGCCACCTGTTGAGCGATTTGCAACAACACATAATGAGCGGCAATATTAATCAAGTTATACTTAAATCTGAAGTTTGATGAAAATTCGTGCATTAGTTCTTGAGATAGAGCTATTGAGGAAATAGCTCTATCGGAGCTATTGAGGAAAATGCAGCACAGCAGCGCCACCTATTGGGCGATTTACACAAACACGTAGTCAGCATCATTCCATATAAAGGATTAACTAAATCCGAAGTTTGATGAAAATGTGTGCATTGGTTCTTGAGATAGAGCTACTGCAAAAATAGTGTAAATCCTGCAAAATGCAGCATAGCAGCGCCACCTGTTGGGAGATTTACACCAAAACGTAAACAGCATCCATTCATGTCAAGGACTAAAGGAATCTGAAGTTTTATAAAATTCCGTGCATTAGTTCTTGAGATAGAGCTTTTGCGGAAATCCTGCAAAATGCTACATAGCAGCGCCACCTGCTGGGCGATTTACACCAAAAACTAATCAGCACCAATCTATATCAGGGACTACCTGAATATAAATTTTTATTAAATTCTGCGCATTAGTTCTTGAGATAGAGCGCCGACAAAATTTGTGTCACATACAGACAGAGAGACGGACAGACAGTCGGAATTTAGAGGAGTGCACTGCACAGTACGCGATTGGGCCAGTAACGCTTATCATAAGGACTGACACGGACTGAACATTTAGCTTTTATTCCGGGCCGAGGCCCGACTTGGAAATTTCGGCCGGTGCAGACCTATAGGAAGAATGAAGTCCAGGCCAGGCTCGATCTGGAAGAAAAAGAAGTCTGGCCAGACTCGAATATGCAGATAAATGTAAGATCAGGACACGGCCCGGCTCTAAAAGATGGAAGACCTGACCCAGCATGAGTCTTGTGGATTAAAACTGGCGCGACCCGGGACGGGTCGCGCTCGAGCTTCGCCCCAAGTCATTTCTCGTGAAGATGCATAATGCCGTTTTTCAAACCCTTTATTTGCCCAAGGGGCGCCTCGCCCCCCCCCCCCCCCCCTAGATCCGCCATTGATACCTATCAGCTAATTTTCTCTTGCTTTCTCCTTTTCTTATAAAATTTAATAATTTTTATCATTTGAAAGTTCAACTAATTTTCTTTTTAGAGCCATTTTAGGTTAACAAAATTTTCCTTGTTAAAAAGCAATTACAAAATATAAATGTCTTGTATACTACCTCTACACCAAGTTTACTGGATGAAAATAATAATCCTTCTGTACTACAACACAGTTCTAGTGTGACTCATCATTATCACAAGTAATTTTCCTAACTGGGTTGTTACAATTGCCACAAACTATTGTACCTGATGGAAATATTTTTGCTTACAGTCTTGCACCCGGCGTTATTGAAAGAAGGGAAGGAATGATAAGAGAACAGGAAACAGAAGAAAGAAATCTAGAATAAAAAAATGGAGGGGGAGGGGCTTGAAAAAACAAATTTAAAAGAGTGACAATGCAAGAATAGATAAGGCTTGAATTACACCTATGACAACTAAAAGCATTTCCCAGGTTAATAACTATTTTACCCTTTAAGAAATTCTAGTTAAAAAGACAAAAAAAAATAGAAAATTTCGTGGAGAGTTACTTTTTCTTAAACTAGGGGGCTCGTCCCCCTACGAGCTACGCTCGCCAACCCTCGTCCAGACACCGCAGACTCTAAATGCACGCTAATTTGATCGGCTTTAAAAAGATTTCGAAAGATTGAATTATAATTTAAAAAACAGTGGCAATCTCCCTATAAACGAATTTCTATTCATTTCTCTTTGATTGGGGAATTTTAACGCCAAATCCGCTGCGGTACTACTTGATTATCCTGTCGACCAATTTCGCCAAATTATATAAATCGCCAAACCACTCGCCAAATTATACAAATTGATATAATTTTTATTTTAAATAACGAAAGAACAAATAAATTCGTACAACATTAATAAAAACACAAATAAAACGTCGAAATAAAAATAACTTGATGACGTATACACGTGTAACAACATTTCAAAATAAGCTAATATAAAAGGAATTCAGTAAAGAGAGTCTTTGTCTTCCTGGTATTTTTTAACAAAGCGAAAAGAAAGTTCTTTTAAATGAGACATTTTAAATTAATTCTCAAAATATCAAATAAATGTCTAGCGCAATTTCTAAATTTAAACTTTTTTGCAATATTATTTTGTGTTCATTTTATGTAATAACTATAATGTAACGTAAATATGACGTAATTTCTCCTAAGACTTCTAACGCATGTTAATGAATTTATTATTTTACAATATCCTTTCTCTTTTAAAATTCACGTGTATACTTTTTATGACGTAATTTTTAATAAGTTCCTGCTTTTTATATGTAATTATTTAATTCTAATTTGGAAGTTTTTTTCCTGTTTATAATAGTCACGTGTAAATAAATTTTTAATTTGAAGCAAACATTATTGCTTGCGCTTTTTATACAGTTGGCAACAGTTTAAATCAGGGTTCGCAAAAACCCGGGTTTTTTTGAAAAAACCCAACCCACATGGGTTTTTTCATGAAAAACCCAATTTTCCCCGGGGAAAATCGGGTTTTTTCAAAAGTATAATATATGTGTAGTTACATTATTCTATACTATATTATTTATATTATATACACTATACATTAAAAAAAAAATACACTGTTCCCTTATATACAATATAATTGTAATGGTATTTTACAAGTTATAAATTGTATAAATTATATGAATTTATTTTACAAGTTATAAATTGTATAAATTATATGAATTTAAATTAAGTGTCAGTGTTTCACACAAATTAGTTTTAAATATAATAGAAGATATAAAATTGTTAATTTGCTTTAAAATCAAATAATGAATAGAATATTAAAATATATAGGAAGAAAAAAAGGGGTAAACTAGTTGGATGTGCCAATCCCAAAACTTTCTTCTATCTCATGGATGTTAATAATTCAAAATTCACTATCACAGTGCCAAAATTAAATTACAATTTATGCCCATCATGAGGATTGTTAAATATAGGTTCATTGAATTGGATGTATTTAACAAGGAGATATAAGTATCACCTGTTGTGCAATTTACAACAAAACCTGATCGATCAGTAACAGTTACGTCAACGTCTAACTGAATCTGAAGTTAGATGAAAATCGATCATCAGTTCTTGAGATAAAGCTATTGCAAAAAGTGAGATAAATGCAGCACAACAGCCCCACTGTTGTGCTGGAGGTCTAACTGAATCTAAATCTTTATTCAATTCCGTACATTAGTTCTTGAGATAAGTTATTGCTGAAATTGCGAAAAATGCAGCATAGCAGCATTACCTGTTGGGCGATATGCTCTAAAACTTAATAAGCAAAACTTACTAACTTGTAACTGAATCTGAAGTTTTACGAAAATCTGTGCATTAGTTCTTGAGATAAAGCTATTGCAAAAATTGAGATAAATGCAGCATAGCAGCGCTACCTGTTGGACAATATACACCAAAAACTAATCAGCACTAGTTTACATCAAGGTCTAACTCAATCTAAAGTTTTGTGAAATTCTGTACATTAGTTATTGAGATAGTGCACCCACAAAATGTTTTTCACATACAGACACATTTTCTAAAAATCATCAAATTGTCTTCAGGACCTTTTTAAAACGTATAAATCCATCATAAACTAGAAGTCGAAATTTTTCATGAATCAAATACTTCTTGTAACAATAGAAGAAAGCAAAAATACATATTTTTTATTTCCATGAATATAGATGACTTGAATTTTTTTTATATAAAATAAAGACATACTTATGTAATGTTATACCTTTACCTATAATTATGTACTATGTATGTTGCCTACTAGGTTCTATGTTAGTAAAGTATTTCAATGTGCTGAAATACATTTTTATTTTACTTTGGGTGTGTATGTAACTGCTTTTATATATATATTTTTTTTTTCAAAATTAACTGAAATGACTTAAATTCATTAAATGTATATGTTGTTTAAACGTTTAAATATTTCTGAAAATTGAAAAAACCCACATTATGGGTTTTTTAGTGGGCTTTTTCAAGTGGGCCCATTCTGAAAAAACCCACTGGGTTTTTTCGAACTGGGCCCAGCTTTGCGAACCCTGGTTTAAATTAGTACAATTTTCTGAAATCTGTAAAAAATATCTCTAGAAATGCTGAAAATTTCAATTTAAAATAGAAATAAAACCTGAAAAAATGAGTCAAAATAAAAAAATTAATGCAATCTGCACTCCGGCAAATTCTAGCGCATAAAATGATCTAAAAATGATTACACTGCCATGTATAGTTTTTGCTGCTATAAAACTTTTTTAGTGGAACGATTTTGTCCAACTTTAGCATTAAATAACTCTTAAAATAATTCTTCGATTTGAAAACTGTCTGCATCAGCGTGTTTATCAAACATTTCTGTATAAAACCACTGATTTTCATATTTTTGTATGCATTATTTTTGTTAATATTAACGAAGAAAGGCCTCCGGTCACAAAAAAATCAAAACCGCCGGTGACAGCGGTAGTTACTTTTTTTAGAATAGAGAGATTCATGATTTGTTAGCTTTTTGGATGGTCAAGTTATAAAGGGTTTTGATGAGCATTTTATAACAGTTCTAGTCAAATTTGAATAATTTCAGTGGTCCTGATACAAGATGGACAGGTGGTCAGGTTACAAAGGGTTTGTTTTATAGTTTTGCATAGGATAAATTTGGTTCCTGACAACAGAGGTCAACTTACAAGGGTGGTCAACTTTACAGATTTTACTGTATGTATATATATATAGATTCTTTTGTCCAAAATCATCTGAATGAATGAAATTTTATATCCAGTATGTCGATACTCTCATATAAAGATGCCATATTCCTGAGTGACGTTTCTAACTCTTAATATTCTTACATATAAAAGTTTGGAATAGCAAGCAACATTCTTTTCAATTTATTTATTTGACAATCATTTTTTTTTTTAAACAGAAAGTGGTTGAAAGATAATAGACAAGTACCAGATAATTAATTGAAATGTTTTCTGCTTTGCCTAATGTGTCAAATGTGTAAAAAATAGAGACAGAAAATATACCCACATAATCATAAAGGTATTCAAAATATATTAGAGGACCGTTGGAAGAAAGGTATCACTCTAGAAGGAAACTATGTTGAAGACTAAAATCATTTTTTGACAAAAAGGTTTTTCACTGTTAGTCCTGGGACTTTTCACCCCACGTAGTATAGCAGCAAAATGAAAAATAAAATAGATTTTTTAGGATTTTTAATTTTGCGTGCTCAAGGGGTGGGAAGACGGAAGGGGAATTTAGATGATTATTTTTTTTAAAGGGGAAAAAACCTGAAAATTAATTGATACAAAGTGTAAAACCCTGAAAATTATCGATGCGAAATATATCAATATCAATTTATATAACAACTGATACTGCAACAACATGACAACAAATGATGTATTTCTGCTATTGTTTGAAATATACAATTGTAGAAAAACATAAATTTGGTAAATTTACATTAATTTCACTGAAAGCTAAATGACTTCATCAAATGGAGAGTGCAATTTATCTTGCTAAACATGCAAAGTTCGAATTCTATAATCAGTAAATAAATGTATTCCAAGTACTCATGAAACAAGTACAAATCCTGTGTTAAGAGTGGGATCTCTTAGTAGACTTAATGCAAGTCATATATGACACCTAGTTATTTGAAAACAGTAAAAAAAAATGTCAAAACCAATCCAATTTTACTTCTAACAAGGAAGGTCTCCATACGGGCATACACAGAAAAATCTGAAAAAAAAAATACAGAATGTTCTTCTCCCATGGGTATATATGTTTATAAAAAAATTTTTGGCGGAACCTCGGTAGAACGTCCGTAAATAAATAATGAAAATTTCGCTTATTTGGTGACTTATTACCGTTTGGCGAAGAAATTAAGTTTAAAAAAAAATACGCTTGTCGAATACTCTTTAAGGAAAAAAGTTTTTATGTTGAATTTGTTTAAATAAGTTTAATTTAAATAACTTTAGCTTTGTCATTTTTAGTTTGTTTTAACTATAGTTTTGTCATATATATTTATATGTACTTATAATGAATTTTAACTATCACATTTTACGATTTAAAACAAAATTTAAATTGATTAAAATTGTTCCAAACTCAAAAATATGCCCCATCGGGCACTGTCCATTCAACTTTGTTGCTATGGAAACAACTTCTTCGGTATGGAAATGTATTATGGCAGCATTATTCATCTGGCGTTAAAAGTTATTTTTATAATCGATAAAGCCGTTTAAATTTTAAAAAATGTGGATTAGAGAATAAAACAATGGCAAAATTTCGTTCAAATCGGCAACAAGCAACAAGTATAATACAAAATCTAATAATAATAATAATAATAAAAAATTCTTTCATGGTTTACGTTTAAATTCATTAAATACTGCTTATTCTCAAAATCAGTTAAACAATTTTCAGATTCATTAAAATCGTTTGCTTTTGGCGAGGAAAAGTGCTGCTCGCCAAATTGCATGCCGCTTTCGTCTTTTCACGCCAATTATTCGAAAGTATTTTATTTTTTTACAGATTTTCTACTGTAATTCCGCCGCTAATTTTAACTGATCCTTTATTACATACATGAGTACTTTCACTAGCATTTTTTTCAACATATTCTGAGTATGCCCAGTATGGAGACCTTCCTTGTAAGTGGCTAAGTATTAGTGAAAGAAATAAATAAAAATAGAAATTTTGTTTGCTTTTTTAGCTTTGCTCTTACACAAGGTAAATATCTTTTTCTAGCTTTCTTCCTGGGTATTACACATTATAGATATGCAATTCTGGAAATTTTTGTACCGAGGTTGAGATGGATGACAATACCAGGGGTGATTCTGAGTTAAAAAAATAAAAAAATAAAAAAAATATCGGAAATTCACAGCAGGGGGGGAGGGGGGTCACTCCAGGTTCTAATTATGTTTTTTTTTTTTTTTTTTTTTTTGTGTGTGTGTGTGGGGGGGGGGGGGAGATTCTGAGGTAGAATTCATATAAAAAAGTCACTGGTCCCAAGGACCAGTAAGCATAAGAATTCACTGGTCCGCAGTAATCATCACTGGCCTACAACATAAAATTCTATTAAGTCCCTTTAACCCTTTGAGTGACCCTCCCCCTTCCTAGAATATAAATCAAACTTCCTTTGCAGTTATCCAAAGTTTTCATCATAATAAAATGTAAAATAATAATTTATTAAAAATTAAACAGTACATACAGAAAAACTATAAAATTATTAATTAAATATTTCATTTCAGATTATCTTATTTCAACTGACTAATGTTTAATGCAATTTTTAAAAATTAAGCGATTTGTGATTGATTGAAGTTTTCTCAGGGACGAGAAAGTTTACGTTTACCTTTCAGAGAGGGGGGGCAAGTTACTGGTCCTGCGAACCATTACGCTTTTCAAATTAGTGGTCCGATTGAATTTTTGGTGGTCTCAGACCAGTTGAACATCAAGGATTTCGAACGCTGTAAGTTAAAAAAAAAAAAAATCTGAAATTCACAGCAAATTTTCTGAAAGGTTACAACAGAGGGGAGAAAATTCACTCCTGTCACTATGTTTTTTTTTTTTTTTTTTTTTGGCCCCTTTGACGAATTTTGCGGTTTTTTCATGATCTTTTGATGAAATTTGCGTTTTTTTCGCAATCTTCTGACAAATTTTGCGGTTTTTTCGCAACCGTCTGACAAATTTTGCAGGGTTTTTTGCGATCTTTTGACGAAATCTGCCGATTCTTCGCGATCTTTTGGGGGAAATTTGCTGTTTATTCGCGATGCTTTGACGAAATTGGCATTCTTTTGCGATTCTCTGACGAAATTAGTATTCTTGTACCGCGATCTTTTGACGAATATTTTTTCCGTTATTCTTTAAAGAAATTTGTGTTTTAACCGCGATATTTTGACATTTCTGTTTTTCCCACGATCTTTAGACGAAAATTGCGTTTTTTCCCTGCGATCTTTTGACGAAAATCTTTTTTTGTGATCCTTTGACGAAATCTGTGTTTATTTCACGATCATTAGACGAAATTTGTTCTATTTCGAGATTCTTTGACAAAATTCGCGTTTTTTCGCGATCCTTTGGTAAAAATTGCATTTTTTCGCGATTCTTTAAAGAAATTCACGTTTTTTCCGTGATTCTTTAACGAAATTTGTGCATTTCCCGCGATCCTTTGACGATATCTCCATTTTTTCCTGCGATCTTTTGACGAAAATCGTGTTTCCCCAGTGATTCCGGAATGGGGAAAATTCTTCCCGGTTCTAATTATGTGTTTTTTTTCCGTGGTCCTTTGACGAAATTCGTGTGTTTTTTGTGATTCTTTAAAGAAATTCGTGTTTTTTTCTCGCGACCCTTTACCGAAATTAGCATTTTTCCAGCGATTCTTTGACGATATTCCTGTTTTCCCAGCGATCCTTTGTGATATTTCCATTTTCCCCGTGTTCCTTTGACGATATATCTGTTTTCCCACGATCTTTTGACGAAAATCGTGATTTTTCGCGATCCTCTGCGAAATTTGTGTTTATTTCGCGATTCTTTGACAAAATTCATGTTTTTTTCTGCAATCCTTTGACGAAATTGTTGATTTTTTTCAGCAAACAATTGAGGAATTGATTTTTTTCCGGCGACCATTTGTCGAAATTCGCGATATTTTTTAATGTTCGAATTTTCCACTAAACGTAACGATCTCATAAACCCAGAAGGATTGATCGAAAAACCCGGTAATCCGGGGTAACACAATCACCCTTGATTTACTTGTTTTTACTTCTAAATTAATGATAAAAACATGTAATTGAATTTTTTTTTTTAAATCTTGATTATAAGCTCTTCCCTCCAAATTTAACAATTTTTGAAAAGGGAGGCTTACATTCGTGATTTCACAATATATATTATCGTTTTATTATATAACACAAATTACTTCTGTTTGCACATAAAAATAGATACATGTATGGTGAAGCCATATATTTGTGTTAATTTTTCATTCAAAATTAATCTGTTTTCTACATTTATTTTCCTTTCTGCGGTTGACGCGAGCTTTCAGAGATAATTTCTCTTTATAATTTATGTCTAATTTATCGCAATCGTTATACTTTTTGTTGGCATTTTATTAAGTAAACATCTTTCCCTTCATCTATTAAATGCTATCATTCAAAGGCTATTTCGTTTTATTTATAATGTAAGCACAATTTCTATCCCCACATAAATATTCTTTTATTGACAATTTATTAGGTAAACGTTTTTGTCTTTCTCTGTTGAAAGCTATCATTCAAAAAAATGATTTATTTGTTATTTCTAATTTAAGCACTATTCCTTCCCAGCAGATAAATTCTTTATTGATATTTTATTTGTTAAATGCCTTTCTTTACAAATCTGTTTACATAATCTAAAGATCATTTAGGTAATTTTAAGCTTGCTGGCGTCTAGTATATACATTAAAAGACTCATAAATTTCATTTTTACATCTGCTTGCAAATAGATATTTGTCATTAATTATCCTTTTTGTAAGCAATAATAGGTTTGCCTTTTTATTTAACTCTTTTTGATAAGTGGCCAAATGTAGTTACTGTACTTGGCGGTCTCGTTCAAATTTTAATATATCTCCCAATCTAACGTACATTTTGTACTTGGCGTATTGGCTCAATACGGATGTATTTTTGGCGTATGAAATTACGCAGATGGAACTTCACTTCACCTCTGCTCTTGTACTGATAAGACCACAATACTTTCCTTCCACGGGGGCCACCACTATTTTTAGCCTTCTTTTCGTATAATAAAATAATTTTTGCATGGAGAGACTGTTTGCTGAATTTATGCCTGATGAACTCATCAACAGGAAACGGATCCCTGACTGGGGTTTGCAACTTAATTCATCGCTTTGTACTACCAACATTATTCCACATAAACCGGCCCGCAACATCGTTATATAACCGCCACATCAACGTCTTCATAACATGGCTTGTTTTTCTTCTCTAAATTGTACTTCTTTATTCTAAAAAAAGTAACTAATGCTAATCCTGCCACCATAACTGAAATTATTGTGCCCTTTACTTTCTCGGTTCATAATTAAAAAAACTTGCATATAAAAACGGGTAAAGAGAAAACATGCTGAAGCAAGCAGTTTTTAAACTAATTATTTTAAGAACTATTTAATGTTAAAATATGCCAAAAGTGTTCAGTTAACCCATTAATGCCGACTTCAAAATACTTGATCAATTTTGAAAATTTTGTTCATATTTGTTGATTCTGTGTCTATTAAGTACATCACACAAATTTTATTTTTCCCGTTGTATTTACTAACTTTTTTTTAATGGTAGTTTTTTGTACCATCCGGCGTTTGCGTAGTACGAAATCACCTTTTTAATGCAAATTTTGAATTTATTGTTTGATTGTAATAATAATAATAATAATAGATTCTAGATTTATATACTAGTAAAACATTACTTATACTTGTATAATAAGCATTTTTAAAAATTAAAATTATATTTAAAAAATTAAATTGCAATTCAATGTGCAAAGGAAAATTTTGTAAAATATATAATTTTCAAATTCTAAAACTTAGAAAAAAAGATTAAAAATTGTAATTACCTTTAAAAAATAGTAACATATTTTTATTAAACGGAATATTTATGCATAATAAACAACATGATAACTATTATGGCATTTGGGATGAAGGGGTTGATTACACTTTTCGTACTTATAACCATTTCTTCCACCACAGTTTTACATTGGGCATGTTTCTGCTCTGATTTGACTTTCCAATGGTTTCATTGGTAAAATCATTGTTCATTTTTAGCTTTATGTCTTATTGTCTAAGGCCATAATAAGAGACTATGGACTCGTCTACACTGACAAGGAGAGGGCCAACCTTGTTAATCACAGATTTTGATTATTTTAATATATGTTGTAGGGTAGAGGCCTATTAGTGTCAGGTTCAACGGATTTTATCCAATGCTCCTTAGTTCTTGAGAAACCGGGGGGTCTAATATTAGTACACAACTTAAATACTTACTTTGCTACAACGATGATAGGTCAGTCGTAGCTCAGTTGGTATGGTGTTAACCGTCTGATTGGCGGTCCCGGGTTCGATACCTGAGTGCGCTACATTTGTTTTTCTCATTTTTTGTTTTATAAATTTACTTGTAAGTGTAACTTAATAATCTCACTGTCAATTAAAATTTTTAATATTGTATATCAATTATAATTTTAACCTATTTAATTTTTTACTTTTAACTGAATAGTTGTAATAAAACATCATAAAACTGTTATTTTTTTAAATAAAAAATCACTTTTAAAATGTATTTCATATATTCTTTATCGATGCAATGATATTGAGCAATTGTGTCAATTCATGATTTTAAAGAAACATCATTTACACATTGCATTAACAAAGGAAGTCAATGAGATAATACTATTATTCTGTTTTTAAAGTAACAAGCATAATCATATTAAAAATTAGTATCAGAATTAAATTACAACCGATTATTTGCATATTAAAGATTTTTAAATTTGTAATAAGTATGCTTGCACTTTCAATTATTTTGCTTTCCCCTTTATCTTTTTTCTGCTTTTATTTTATTTGAATATTCCTTTTTTTTTTATCATAACTAGATGGCACCACAACAGAATTTGTCACGATTTTGGAATTTTTATCATTCAATAATAGATCCAATTTCTTTTTAAACCTCTTTAATGGATGAGAAATAATAGTTTACAAATAAGAAATGATAAATTTAAGTTTGTTAACATTATAATTAATGTTTGGTGTTAAAATTTTTAATTGAAATTATTAAATTATAATTACAACTATATTTATAAAACAAAAAATGAGAAAAACAAATGTAGCGCATTCAGGTATCGAACCCGGGCCCTCGGATCAGTGGGCAAATGCCATGCCAACTGAGCTACGACTAACCTGTCATTTTTGCTGCGAAGTAAGTATTTAAGTTGTCTACTAATATTAGACCCCCCGGTTTTTCAAGAACTAAGGGGCATTGGATAAAATCCGTTGAACCTGACACTAAAGGGTGTCTACCCTACAACATATATTAAAATAATCAAAATCTGTGATTAACAAGGTTGGCCCTCTCCTTGTGAGATATTCTGGGATGTCTAAATCTTTGCATGCTCTGTTGAAGTGCTCAAAAAGGGGGCGGACTTTATATAATCTATCATCGTCCATTTTCACGTTATTTGCAAAATGTACTGATCTCAAAATCACATCAAAAGTGTCTCTTCTCAACGATTGTGAAATTAAATTGTTGTGCATGTCAGTTGAAAGAGCCCAATAGGGTCTTCTGTTAGGTAGTTTGTTATATCCAGACACTAATAAAATGCCAATGAAGGCAAGAATATTTTCCTTTGTGAGAATTTTCTGAGTCCAAACCCACATTTAAACAGCACTAAAGAATTACGCATCTCATTTCGTGACACGTATTTATTGATAGGCAACTTTCTTTATGTGCCCTTGAATTATAAAAATTCATTATCACGAGGGAATGGAAGTGGCACAAACGAAACACTTTGCGACAAAAGCCAGCACAAATGAATGCCGTAATACAATTTAGATTTTGTTGATTGGGCGGGTCCACCGAAATGGTCGCCCTATGTTCAAAAAGTGGAAAATTCGTTATATCGAGGGAGTCAGAATGGCACAAACGAAACTTTTTACGGCACAAACCGACATTTACATAGCACTAAATAATTGCATATTTCATTTCGTGACACGTATTTATTTACGATTTTCAAAAGTGGTTTTCGATAAGTGCTTTTGAGTTACAAAAATTCGTTATAACGAAATAGAACGGAAGTGGCACAAAAGAAGTTTTTTGAGGCACAAACGTATGCAGTAATAAAATTTTCATTTTGTTGATGGTGCAGGGCTGTCGTTTCACTGGCCCCGCCCCATTTTGTTCGTTATAACGAGGGAACAGAAGTGGCACAAACGAAAATTTTTCCTGGAGAAACCAGCATAAACGAATGGTGTTGATTAATTTTCTAAATCAGTATGGGGTGGGGCCAGTGAAATGAAGGTTTATTTTTTTATTTTCTCGTTAACCTAAGATTGAGACTATATATATGCCGGTTGGTACAATTTTCTACCATTAAAAGTAAAAGTGAATATACAAAACGAAACAAAAGTAAAACTAACTTTAAATAGCATAATTCTATACAGTACACTATGACCAGGGTTGGGTTTTTGACGTCAAAAACTGGTTTTTGACATGACAAGCGTCAAAAACTGGTTTAAACTGTCGAAAACTGGTTTAAACCGTCGAAAACTGCCAAATACATGTAACACGCTAAAATATTTTAACAATAGATAAACATTAAATAAGTCAATGATTTATGTGATCTTTTATTGAAATTTAATAATTTAAAAAATATATTACTTGCAATAAAATATTTTATTTTTTGGATTTTTCAACCAGAAGAAAATAATTTTGTACAATTAAATAATCCAGATCAATTTTACCCCGCAGCATGCTGCAGCACACCACGTGTTTAGCACATTTATTTACACTCAAAAGATTTTTGAGTTTAGAGTGTATGAAGCGTTAGAAAACAGTCTGTCTCTTAATTGATGCTGAGCTAGTAGGGCTTGATAGCAAAAGCATTGCTAGATGAGAAAGTTTTGAAGCAGGCTCAAAAAGCTGTTGCATTTAGTGATACCTTTCCACCAAACAATGGAGTCCTCCCTATAGCACTGAAATAGGAAGACTGGAAAGGAGATTCTTTAGCTTCATACACAATCAGTATGGGTAAGCATCCATAAACTCTCTCTGTAGCTCAAGCGCGAGCTGAATCAACTGATACAGCAGTCAACCCTTGCCCCTGATGGTTGGGATGCAAAGTATAAGCCAAACAATGGTATGGTTTCATGATTTGATCCCTTCTATTATGCACTTTTTCGATATGGGTTTACAGGAATTTTCTTTTAGATGACCGAGCCAATTTTGTTCAGTTTTAAAATCGAAAACATTTTTATATATTGAAAGAAAGCATGTTTTAAAAAGATTTTGACTTTAAGCTTTTTTTTTTTTTTTTTTTAATTCTGTTATTTTGTAAATGTTTGAAATTAATAATCCAATTTCAATTTTGAATGGAATGGTTATTGCCTAGACTAGAATAACATTGATGCACATTATCTTGTTATATATACAAAAAAATCTACACTTTTCTAAGTTTTTTTTCCCCATAAAAAAATCTAGCTAATGCTTTAAGCTCTCAAAAGTAAGCGAAATTAAAACGATTTTAAGTAAGAGAAAAAATGTACAGCTCAGGTGAGCTTAATGTCTACTTTTTGGAAAAACACAATTTTACAAAATAAATAAATAAATAAATAAAAATTTTACCCTGTTAAAAAGTTGTACTTAACAATAATACTTTACTATGTACTAATTACTGATATACAGTAAGAGTGAATTTAAAATATTACATGTAATGTTGTCATGTGTGACATTTAATTTGAATTTTTACAGATCAATTTAGTATTTGAGGTTTTTGAAATGACGGTTTAAACTATGGTTTAAACCTGACATAAACTGACACATGTCAAAAACCTGCCAACCCTGTAATTATTACTGATACTGTATACTAATTATACAATTACAGTAATAGTGAATTTTAAATATTACATTTAATGTGAAATTTGACAGATCACTGTAAGTATTTGAGGTTTTTGACGAGGTTTTTGACAAGGGGTTTTTGACATGACGGTTTAAACCGCAGTTTAAACTGTCAAAAACTGACATGTGTCAAAAACCTGCCAACCCTGACTATGACAATTGTGATTCCATTTAAAAACACTATTAAAAATTCAAAAAAATATGCATAATTTACCTTTTTCTTTTTGAAGGTAGAGGCATGAGGATTGATTTCGTATTCACTCACTTTTTACACCTACTACTACGCACATTTTCCACAAAAATGCAGGAATTATATTTTTATACTTATTTGTGATTATTTAAGATGTCAAATGCATCAGTGTTTGAGAGATAGTGCCATCCAGTGATTAATAATAAAATTAATTTGGTTTGGTAGATTTTTGTACCAACCGGCATTAACACTATGCCGTCCGGCGACACCACAGTTGTGACGTGCGCAAACTAGCGGTCAACGGCAGGTGACACCACAGTGGTGTTGTGTGCAAATTAGCTGCCAACGGCCGGCGACACCACAGTGGTGTCGTGTGCATAGCATTGTAACGACCGAAGAAAAACTCGAAGAACTTTCTGATCCTGAGTTGCCGGACTAGTTTTGGCCCAGTGTTTGTCCATGTCTAGAATGGTCAATTGATGATCGCCTGTTCTTGCCTTACATCTTGGAGACTGTTTTGCAGCGTACCATACAAAATGGAAATACTAAGTACCAAAGAAAATGCAAATAAACCAATATATAAAAGAAACAAATTTTGTATTTATTTACATATGTATATCTTCGAAATTTCATGAAAGTAGGGGAACAGGGTTGAGAACTTATGAGAACTAACGATGAGATTAGTAAAACTTAACAATTTATAATCTCCCGATAATGTCAAGAATGGCCGGCGACTAGTCAACTGATCCGAATTAGCGCTGCCGGAGCCAAGCGAATAAATATTTACGAATCGTGCAGACAGCAAAGTGTTAATGGGTTAAACTTTTTATTTTATAGGATCAAAAACAATGCATAGCAATTCAACCATCTTTCACAGGCACATACTTGACTATAGTTGCGGTAGGAAAGATTGGCCTTTCAAGGATAAATGCCCCCCTTTCGTTGGTCACTCCTTGGCCTTTATCTTAGGTTAGTAACTATGGTAACAGCCATGTGACCGATTGACCACTCTTTTTTTTTCCCACACCGTTTGAGAGATTCAGTTGATCAGTATTACCCCATTCTTGGTTTGATTACGTTGCTTTCTTTCATTTTCTCTACCTTTTGCCTTCTTTTAACTATGGCAGCCAGTCCTGATCAGGGTTGGTAAGTTTTTGCCATTTTGCACACAGAAAAAACCGAAGAAAAAAACCTGGTTAAAACCGCCCTGAAAAAAGGTTTTTGCCAAAGTGGTAGCAAAAATAGGCTGTCTATTTAATTTTTTCTCCAGAAAATGAAAAAAACTTAATAGTTAAAGAGTCAATATTCTAAATTTATTTTTGAACACTTAAGTTAAATAATTATAATTATGCATTTTATGAAAAAATACTAACTTTTATAACAAAATTATATATGAACAAAATATTAATTTTATATAAATAAATAGAAAACTTGATTATTTATTCATGTTTATACAGTTATTAATGATTATTCACATAATAGAACTGTGGAGGCTCTAAATGAGTAAAGCATTTACGTGTATGTGTGTTAGAAATTGAAATAAGCAATTATATTCTAAATTAAATTTTTTAATATAAAATTATATTTAAAGCAGAACACTATTGAATTTCAAATAATCCAGCGATATCTCCATCACAACCTAATTTTTCCTGTTTTAGAATAGCATAACAAACTAGTTTAGAAAGAGTATTTGTTGACAATTTATTTCGAATTTTAGTTTACAGAAATGAAAAATTTGAAAAAAAAAAAAAAAATATCTTTCGATAATGGGTAAAAAAATGGATACAATGGCAAACAAGATAAAATGGCTACAGGCTACTTACTGAAAGTAAAGAATGTAACTTTTTGTCTCTTTCTTAGAGTGTAAGAGGGAGGGAAAAAAAAATCTAGTTTCCTAACAAAACATAACAGAGTTTTTCAATATATAATTTTCAATTTAATTTAATTACTTTTTTTTAATCTGTAACAGACTGTTTCATCATATAAATAATTATAAATTAGTAATAAAGACTTAAATATTTACATATTTTTAAGACTTATTACATAAAACAAAAGTAGCAAAGTTATATAAAACTTTGATAATTAAAAAAATATTAATGACTGACAAAATACTTTACTTAACGGGGAAAAAAAAAATTAGATATCCGATTCTCAAATTCTTAAGTATTAGAAATGAACCCCACCTATTTTATAAAGATTTAAAAGCAGCATTGGCAAGTTTTTGACAGTGTGGCGGTTTTATCCAGTTTTGACCATCATGTCAAAAACCCCTTTTTGATATAGTTTTTGATGACTGCCGAAAACCTAAAATTGAGTCCAAAAACTGTTTAAAATTATTTTTACAACATTAAATTTATAATCTTGCATAATTTTTAGTTTTAGACATCTGAGTAAACTTTTTGACAGTTTTAGACATTAAAAAACACATATCCTGTACAAAGCCCAAAACATGATATTGGTTCAACAAGTTGCTTAGAAAAAACAAAAAATAATTAAAAGTATCGTTACATTGAAAATATAAATGAATCAAACTATTAAATACTTTTAAAAATGAAAGTACATGGTGAAAATGAAATACTTGTATAAATTAATGTATGAAATCAGATATAAATAATATAGACATTTTTATATTGTTTTAATGTTAGTTTTATTCTAAGCCCCCCCCCCCCCCCCCCCATGGAGCATGCAGTAGCAGAAAACTACATTTGATGCCTTTTGTATTCCCTTTTTTAATCCAAAATTTTAAAATATATCCGCTCAATTGAAGCTGAACTGCATGGACTGGAATGGAAATGTACCATGAGCTGTATAAATTCACTTGGTATACTGTTTTTCTTTTTTTCCCTCAAGCATTTCCACTATACCATTTCTGGAACATCCTGAGATGAGAAAAAACTTTTAGGGTATGGTGGAGATTCAGCTTCAACAGCAATGACAAAGCTAGAAAATTTGTCTTTACTGCAAGCTGCCATGTTCGAGCATGAGCTGCTTCTATCTGTTCATCATTTACAAACTTGAAATATGCTCAAAAAAGGGACTATTTTACAATGTATAAAAATAAAATTTAACTGAAACTAACATGATAAAATGAAGATATATTACTATTTATGTGTAAATATTGAAAATAACAAACCATCTTCTTTTCAGTTACTGATTTAAAGAATGTTTAATTTTAATTATATTGATTTCATATAAATCATTTACTCAGAGAACATTTGTGATTTACGTCTAATGTTTATGTACAAAAACAAACATTGAGAATCATTAAAAATCTAGGAGCTTGTTCAGCAACCACGACTACTTCACCTGGGTGCGAAGGAGACGAGGCATATGGAGGGGGATTTATTTTAAACATACAGTTACGATGAACTTGGAAGCTAAATACTCAGCAGCTTTGTATTACCTTCAGAGTAAAGATAATAAGAGATTATATGACGTTTATGGTATTACCCAACATTTTTATTAGATAAATAAGGCAGTGTTCCGCATAGTGTTTTTAAAAGAGAATAGCAACATATGCACAAAGCGAATATTCAGTTCCAAAGTTTTTGTCCAATCTATGGCAGCATATTACAGAGCTTGGTTAGACGCTGTAGCCTGGTGATAGCCTAGTCTCTTCCTTCGCTTGAAAAATAGTGTTTTTTTCAATTCCTACTATTAGCTCACACTTTCCCTATATTTATTTATATATTTATCGTGTACAAATTTTCAATCATTAATAAAATACTCATTATTCATCCTATCAGGTTGAAATAAATTTTTTTAAACTTGTACTGGATGACAATTGATGTTAATAAAGTTTTTTCAAATATTAATTAATTAAATTTTAATTAATTAATTTTAGTTTTGCATCGGAAACAAAATGGCCGCCATTGGTTATTGAATTTCAATGAAAGTATTTTCAATAAGGGTTACCGTAGGGGGGACCTGTTCTGTCGCCAAATACCGCCATGTTTGTCGCCAACTTGGCGATATCTGTAATATTTCGCCAAATTCCCATAGAGTTCCATTGTAAACCTACTTGCTTATAGAAAATCAACAAATTGAGATATTTTAATGCAGCAAAAATTCATATTAGCTTGATTATATTAAATTTTTCTTTGATGGCCTAAGTAGGAATTGACTTTAAAAACAAAATTTTTATATTACTTGTTTCAATGGACTTTACCCATGTGATGTCAGACGCAGGTAAACAAAAGAAAAACACCAATAGGCGTGAAGAGCATTTTAACACTGCTACCCCTTTGTCAAATAAACAGTCTTTTTCGGATGGTTTTTCCCTGCAGAAGCATGGGTGTTGCCATTCGTGGGTAAAGTCCATTTTCATTTTGATGCATTTTCTGATAGAAATTGATGAGTCCTTTATAATTGTTGAATATTTGCTAAATAAATTTATGTCCTTTTGGCAGTAAACTGCATGTTAAAGCACATATTTTTCTGTATTTAAAGATAAAACTTTGTTAATCATTATTTTATAACATTGGAAATTATTTTTTTAATCTATGTGGCACATTATTTTTCTTGAAACTTGTTTACACTTGAGAAAAAGTCATTAGGGAGAGAACTGCTTGTTAAGTTATTTGAATCCCACCACTTTTTTTTTATGGTGTATTTTGTTTTTTTGTCGAGCTGTTCCAGCGAATCAGTCAACCTACCAAAACAAGTGAAAACAAACAAAAAAAGCCCAAGCACGTGATCATAATGACCACAGATTTTTTGTGGGTCAAGTGAGCGAAGACTAGGCGTAAAATTTGCTGCTGTTCGGATTTATATCAGATCACGTGATACTTTTCATGAATGTTTTGTATTTTGCCTGAGTGCATATAGACAGGGGTGGGGAAATACATTTTACTCGCCACTGGCGAGTGGATTTTCTGACAGGGCGAGTGGATTTGTAGGCAGTATTTAAAAAACTCCATGCCATAAGATATGCTAAGAACTTTATTTTTTTTACTAGTTAGCTATATTTTACAACTTTCCAAATTACGGCGATATAAACGCGGTACTAAGTTCTATTCTTTATTAAACTTTTCTCTCTTGTGTATATTTTTCTTAATTTTACAGGGGAAAAAATATATATGTGAAAATGTATTGTAGCAATAGTAATCAACTATTTTTGCAATCACCTAAGTTTTATTATAACAATCATTGCATTTTGCGGGCGGGTAAAATAAATCCTTGACTAGTAAGATTTTCTGAAAATTCCCCACCCCTGCATATACACATGTATTCCTATTATGAGAGACATTGTTTGGAAAGGTAAGAAGATTTAGTCATTGGTTTCACCTGTTTTGAACCATAAAATTACAAAATAATTAAATTATTTCAAAATTCCTTACATCTTTAAGACCTACTTCCATGAGGGATATTTCCCTGTGCCTGGGCGCTTCGATCTGCATCTGTGAACAAGCTCTCTGTAACTTATGATCAGTCACTGAGTAGTGGCCACTTTAGCTTTACACAAGCTTTTTTCTTTTTAGCATAAATTAGATGCTATTTTTTTTTTAATAATAAACTAAACACTTAATAGTAATAAAGAAAATCAGACCTGCCAACCTCTGAAAATGAGAAATCATAGCACACAAAATTTAAATTAATCTGGAGGTTGGTTGGTTGGTTTTTCGTGTTACACAGCCATCTTTTGACATTCGTAAAAGGAATAAGGTTTCAGTCCAGACTTAGATAAAATGTATAACTGTCTGCGAACTCAAATAATTTCATTAAAATTTTCTGCAAAAAAACGCTGCGCTCCTCCCGAGTCCTATATTGCTGCCAACAGCAAAAATGAAAAGTTATGTACAAGCACATAAACATTCGCTAAACTTTCCAACCAAATAAACTTTATTTAAAAAGAGATCAACATTTAACATTTATTTCTTAACACAAAATTTATTTTTAATCTGTTAAATTAATCTGCAAAGCCTAACATAATCTGCAGCACCCGCGTCGGTGTTGCACTGTTTCTGCTACCGGCCCTGGCAGGAGGGGGAAAAAAAAAAGGAATTGTACCTGCTGTTCCGGCATAAGCACTGCACTTACAATATTTTAAAGTTTTTAACTCTTATGAGCCGTGGCTCTTCTTCCAAGGAATACTGTACTATGGTACATGGCAAATACTTTCTAGCAAACTTTTTTTTTCTCCAGTTGAAAAATAGTCTACAGACCTTGTCAATAGTCTATAACATGCGTTACACCGATTCTCCGCCTGGGGTCTTGTTAATTTCTTTTTTTAAATAAAACTTGTAAAAAAAACCCCCATCAAAACTGTCTGCAAACTTTGAAAATTTTCTGTGAACGGCGTTCACGTGTTCGTCTATATTATCCGATTCTGTTTCAGTCTTTCAACTCAATATAGTAATTTTTTTCCTTTAAAAATTTTTATATGATTTTTAGAATTTCTTTTCATTTCGCAGCATTTTTTTTTTTTTTTTTTTTAAACATTTGTAAAAGGAACCTGGTTTTAATTTTTTTGCCCAGTGCACTAAATTTTGACGAAATTCGAGATTTTTTTCCTGCGATCATTTCAGGATATTCACAATTTTTCGGCAATCGTAAGTAATTCACATTTTTCTGTCACGATTCTTTGTTGAAATCTGCACTTTTTACCATGAACTTTTGACGAAATTCGCATTTTTTACCACGATCCTTTGTCGAATTTTGCGTTTTTTCCCGTGATCCTTTTGATGAGATTAGTTTTCTTTCTGCGATCTTTCGGTGAAAATTTGCGTGTACTTACTGATCTTTCGATGAAATTTGCATTTTCTTACTGATCTTTTGATGAAATTCGCGTTTTCTTTCTACGATTTTTTTGACAAAATTCACACCATTGCAAACACAAAATCTCAAATCTTCCGGTGGTTAATATACATAAAGAGAGTGTTTTATTTTAAGAAGTTCGTGTTGCAGCCCAGAATTTTTTTTTTTCCATGAGAATTTTTTAATTTCCGAATATTTCGACTAATGGCCAATTTTTTAAAACTTTCGGAAATTAATACTTTGACATTTTGGAAATTTCGCAACAGAACCACTCCTGAAAAATATGCTGTGTGGGATAAAAATTGCAACTAGAAACAAAAAATGCATTTGTGTTTTTTCTGCAAAAAATCGTAGTTTAAGACCGATTTTCGTAGCATCGTAATTTAAAAGGTCCAAATCGTAGCAACTACGATTTTTTCGTAGCAGTTGGCAGGTCTGGAAAATATATAAATACTTTTTAAAATGAATGTAATAGTAGTTTCAATATTTTTAGCTATTTTTCTTAGCATGACATTGACAAGTAATTTGAATTATGATTTAAAAATTTTTTACACCTTAATTATAGTATATAAATAAATAAAAATTATTTATATAACATATAAATTTTCACTTAATCAGTTTTTAGCTTGATTTAACATAAAATTTCACTTATGATTGCTAAAAAAATATGTATAAGGTTTTTGACACTTTTTGTCAGTTTTCACCACTTTTTGACAGGTTTTCGACATGCCATGTCAAAAACCCAACCCTGTTTAAAAGATGTAAAAATATTTAATTATATCTATTAATTAGCAAATTAAATAAAAATATTAAATGATATGTTATTAAATTTAATTGTTTACACCATTATTATCCTTATTAGCTTATAGATTTCATTACACATTAAAGACAAATAAGAATTTGCCATTTTTTTCCAGTGTTTGCTGGCAAAAATGCTAATCCTGGTCCTAATATTAGAAAACAGTCGAAGACCGTTATTTATAATGTATATAACTATTTTAAAGAGCTTGTTGCTTCCAATTCTGATGCACAAATCAAAGATATATTTATGCAGACACAAGAAGCTACTTCTAAAGCATGGTGCATAAGATGGAAAAGTCTGTGCTGAAGCTAATGCTATTGCAGACTCCAGCTTAGAAAATCTGTCATTTTCATCAACTAAAAATAAAGTTCCTAACGTAAAACGTGACAGGATTAGATGATTTTAACAAAGAAGTCGTATGTGTTACTTTTGTTGTTTTAAGGACTTTGGTCAGTGAGAGATCAAATTCCCAGATTTAAATCTGAATGTATTACTCACTACATTCATGAACACATTTTCATCCTTAAAAATTTAATGCATGAAATTTTTCTTACTCAGATTTTAATGAATGGAAGAGCTATTTTAATTTGCGTGTATTTTTCAGAACATCAAAAGAAAACAAACAAACAAACAACAACAACAACAAAAAAAACCCACTCATTTACCCCCTCCCTCAGAAGATTTAGAAAATGATGTACAATGTAATATGGATTTGAATGATACCCCTCCCCCCAAGAGCAAGAGTTATTTTGGATTCATATTAAAAGTATTATAAAGAACAATTTTGCATAATTTCATTTGAAGTGGCATGATCTGATTGAACCACGTTTACACCCCTACCCCCTTTATTTATTTTTGTTGTTGTTTTAAGGGTGTTAGTCAGTGACCCGGTAGCAGAAAGTTTGAGACGTGCGACGTGCGTCGCAGATTTATTTTGGACCTTGCAGATAAATTTGCCAACTTGAAAAAAAAAAAGTATTTCCTTAAAAAAAAAAAAATAAATAAAAAGTACGCAAATTCTGTCAAAAAATATCGCGAATTCGACAAATGGTCGGCGAAAAATATCAATTTCGGCAATCGTTCGCATAAAAAATCGGTAATTTATAGCCAAAGGATCGCTATAAAAACGCGAATTTCGTCAAAAGAGACCGGAAAAAAAACATGAATCTCGTCCCAGGGTTGTAGAAAAAATGCAAATTTCTGTCACAGGATCGCGGAAAAAACACGAATTTCGTCAAAGGATCGCGGAAAGAATGCGAATTTGGTAAAAGGATCGCGGAAAGAACGCGAATTTAGACAAACGATTGTGGGGAAAACGCAAATTTAGTCAAACGATCGCGAAAAAACGCAAATTTATGTCAAAGGATCGTGAACAAACGCAAATTTATGTCAAGGGATTGCGGAAAGAAGGAGGAATTTCATCAGAAGATCTCGAAAAGCGTAAATTTCTGCCAAAAGATCGCTGTACAAACTTGAATTTTATTTAAAAATCCCGAAAAAACGTGGATGTCGTTCCAGGGGCGCAACAAAAACGCAAATTTCTGTCACAAAATCGCAGAAGAAACTTGAATTTCATCAAAGGATCGAGGAAAAAACACGAATGTACAGACAATCGCGGAAAAAATGCAAATTTCTGTAAAACGATCACGAAAAAACGCAAATTTTTGTAAAACGATCACGAAAAAAACTCAAATTTTTGTAAAACATTCGCGAAAAAACTCAAATTTTTGTAAAACGATCTCGAAAAAACGCAAATTTCTGTAAAACGATCGCGAAAAAACGCAAATTTCTGTCAAAGGATCACGAAAAACGCAGATTACTGTCAAAGGATCGCGAAAACAGGAAAATTTATGTCAAAAGATCGGAATTAAATTTGCGGAATTTCGTCAAAAAATCGCAAAAAGTGCAAATTTCTGACAAAGGATCACTGTGAAAACGCGAATTTCGTCAAAAGATCACGGGAAAAACGTGAATTTCGTCCCAGAGGTGCCGAAAAAACGCAAATTTCTATCGCAGAAAAAACACGAAGTTCGTCAAAGAATCTAGGAAAAAACACGAAGTTCGTAAAGGATCGCGAAAAAATGGCAAATTTCGTCAAAAGTTCGCAAAAAAACGAGGAATTTCCTCATAAGATCGCAAAAAAAACAGCAGATTTCGTCAAAAGATCGCGAAAAACGGCAAATTTCGTCAAAAGATCGAGATAAACGGCATATTTCATCAAAAGATCGCGAAAAAACACAAATTTCATCAAAAGTGCGCAAGAAAAACACATAATTAGTGCTAGTAGTGGATTTTCGCTCCCTGTCCTCCCCACCCCCCTCTGTTGTAACCTTTCGGAAATTTTGCTGTGAATTTCAGAATTTTTTTTTTTTTTTTTTACTCAGAATCACCCCTGGTATTAATCAGTAAGAACTCTGTTTATTTTAACACTCATGTTTGTACATAAGAAAATATAACACACTACTCCCGCAGACAATTTTCATCCCACTAAATTGCTGTCGCAGACACAACCATAACTTTCTGCTACTGGGGTCAGTGAGAGATCAAATTCCCGGATTCAAATCTGAATGTATTACTTGCTAAATTTATGAACACAAGCTATTTTAATTTGCTTATATTTTTCAGAAAATGAAAAGAGAAAAAAACCAAACAAACAAAAACAGTTTATAGCACGCTTTTACCCCCTCCCTCGGAAGATTTCGTGGAAAATGATGCAGAATGTAATATGGATTTGAATGATCCATATGATTCATGATGATAGGATCCATATGATCCATAATGTCCATATGAATGATGAATTTGAAATCTCCAAGAGCAGGAGTTATTTTAGACTCATATTAAAAGTACAGTAGAACCTCTTTTAACCAAAATCCACTTTTAAAGCTTTTTTTTCTCTTTCACATTCCTCATGTACAAGCGGTCCTTTCCGAACCACAAGTACAGATAAATAATTTGGATCCCTTTTCTTAGAATTTCTTTGAATTTAACTTGAGCTCCCATACGAGATTTTTACTAGAGTAAAACTTTTCATTTTTATAATATGTACAAGAAAAAAAAAAAAAAAAAAAAAAGTGCATTACTTTAAGTATAGAAGAAAAAATTCAAATTATAAATAATATAGAATCGCATCAGAGTATGATAAAATAAGGTCAAGAATATGGCATTGGTATTGCAGCGGTTAGTGTTATGAAGGGAGATGCTGCAAAAATGAAAAAGTTTTATGCAGAAAGCAGCAGAATGACTGTGATACTGGTGAACCAATAGTATTAAAAAAACTTCGTGATAGAGCTGCAAATCAAAGGCAATTGAAACTTCAACACACAAAACTTTGTTTCAAACGCTTGTGAAGTACGTACAGGGCTTGAAATTCAATTTTTCCTAGGAGGGGAGTCTCCCTACCAATATTTATAAATGGAGGGGAGTCGAGCTATTTAGGAGGGAGAAATAAAATCTTTAACCCTTTGAGGGGCAAGCAATTATGTTTGTGAAATGCTGAATCCACACCGGAATTTAAAAAAAGAATTACTTTAAAAAGAGAACAGCAAATTTTTGACTTTTTTCCACCAAAGTTTAAAAAGTAAAATTTAATTAAAAGTTTCTGGTACGAATCTGCATTAAAATTAGATGGGATATAATAGATCCCACCAATATATTTAAAGAATTACATTAATACAGACATGACAAAATACCATTGAAACAATTTAAATCAACAGCTCAGAATAATTATGCAAAATGTTTTATTTAAAAAAGGAAGAAAATCAATCTGTTATACAGTCTATTTTTCAACTTTCAACCAAATGTCACGGGATAAAACTGAATTTCATCAGTCTGCCGTAAAAAGTAACAGTGAAATTTGAGGATAATTCTAAGTAAAAAAAAAAAAAATGTGATATTCGCAGCAAATTTTCTGAAACGGATGGGAAGGGGTTGGGAAATCCTCTCCCGGCACTAATTATATTTGTTGCAGGTCGAGTAAACTGTTTTTGATTCGAGTTGATTTCAGGCTCATTCCATGTCAAGTCAACACAATTTTCAACAAAAATTTACCTTACCCTCACAGATTTCGATGAAATTCGGTGCATAGTTACTTTCCATATAGATATAGAAAAATTCCAAATTTTATCAAAAAATATCGACCCGTTTTGAAAATATGCCCCCATGAATGTTCAAAAAATCAGTCAAAAAACCTTGACAGACCAGTTTTCAAAATGATGTAGAAACTTTCCTAATTAAGCTACAGAGCTAAAATTGATGCCATTTTACAGCAATTTTCAAAACCTTTTCAATGATATGTAACACAATTAGTGTTTAGAAGAATTTATTTTAATAAAATTTAAATTTGAATTTAAAATTTAAATTTTTCAAAATGCGCCGCTTCAAAAATTTTCAAAATTTTTTAAATAATACTTTATTTAGTACTAAAATGATTGTAGGAGTTTGAAAGTGGGATCTTCATGGGTTCATGTTAAAATATTGCATTGAATACAGCATTCCTGATTAAAAAATACATAATTTACTTAATATAACATCTTTTAAAGCCTAAAAAAAACATTAAAAAGAATAATTTATTTAAGATTAATCATATTTGCTTTGTATAATATCAAATATATAATTATAAGTGCATGTATTTATTGCTTGAAATTCTTAGTGTATTTCATTTATTTTTAAATTTTCATTTTGTACTTACCTTATTATTAAAATGATTGTAAAGATCACAATTAAATATATTTTATTTATGAATTTTAAAAATATAAAATTAATTACTGCATCTTGAAAGTTTTACTACAAAATCTTTCCAATCAGAATTCAACACAGCTGTACATGCTTTGCAAACCAAAACAGGCTTCTACAGAACAGTGCATGTCAAGATAAGTTTTGTTAGTCACAGACTACCTGTCTCCCTAATTTTCTAACTCGGCTTGTAAGCTGATAAGGTCTCAGTCAGTCAGATGTGTTTGATTTCTACTGAGATTTAGACAAACTAATGAACATACTGAATTTTCTAATTTTTGTAGTATAGTAACTTAAAAATTAAATATTTATTTTTTAAACTTAAAATATTTTATATATACTTAAAATTAATATATATATATATATATATATATATATTTAACATTAAAAATTGCTTATTCAATTAAAATATAATATAAATATTATGTAAAAAGATTAATCTTATATGAAATTTTAAATATGGCCGATCAAAGGCATTTTACTGGACAGTGTTTCAACCCATTTAAGAAAAATAATCACAGAGTAAGAGACAAAAGCAAATTAAGGGATGTTACAGACTGGATGATAGATCATTACAAAGATATGCCAAAAACAGCAAAAGTCTGCCATTCTTGTAGAAAACAGCTGTATCTTTGGAAAAAGAATGAATTAGACCAAAAATCTGAAGAAAATTAAAATTCTGAAAGTTTACATGTAGATCCAAATTTTACTCCAAAGTCTGAAATAGTTAAAATGCTTAATGTCTCATTACATGAATTAGGAGAGTCTCCTATTGATAAAAGAAAAGCAGAAAGCAAAGGTTATGCATCAAATAAAATCAAAAAGATAAATTCTGCAATAAGACGTGAACTTTTTGTAAATGCTGAAAGATCTTCAGCTAGTGAGACTGAGACACCAGAAGAAGCAGTTTTAAACAATCTTAAAATTCAGTTTTCTAACTGTACCTCTAAAGTTAAAAAAATTATGATACTGACCTGCTTGCCTGAAACATGGAGTATACGGAAAATTATGCGAGAGTTCAATGCTCCTAATTATATGGTCAGGAAATCAAAAAAACTCTTGCTAGACAAAGGCATTCTAGCAAGTCCTAATCAGAAGCCTGGAAAAAGTCTTCCTGCAGAAATTGCTGAAAACATAAAGGCTTTTTATGAAAGTGATGAAATAAGTAGAATATTGCCAGGGATGAAAGATTGTGCATCTGTACGAACAGAAAATGGAGAGAAAGTAAAACTATCTAAACGGTTAGTTCTGTGTAATTTAATGGAAGCGTACAGATCATATAAAGAAAAATTTCCAAATATGAAGGTAGGTTTTTCTAAATTTGCTGAACTCAGGCCTAAGCATTGCATACTAGCTGGTCAAAGTGGAACTCATACAGTTTGTGTATGCACTACCCATCAAAATGTGAAATTGATGATTGAAAATACTAAACTTGATGCTGGTACTGATGGTAAATTAAAAACATATAAACATTGCCTTGCTAAAATATTATGTAATCCTGCTTCAGTAGCTTGTTACTTGGGAGAATGTTCATCTTGTCCTGGAAGTGGAGAAATTAAAGACATGTTAGAAAATGTATTTGATGAGAACATGATTGAAAAAGTAACTTTTTGACAATGGGTTTCTGTTGATCGGTGTTATTTAGAAACTCTAGAGAAATCTGCAACAGAATTCATTGATCTGTTTTGTGAAAAGCTTTTTGTTCTTGCTCGGCATGATTTTATTGCAAAGCAGCAAGCTTCATTTATTAATGAAGTCAAGAACAATTTGATAGATTCAGAATATGTTGTAATGTGTGATTTTTCTGAGAACTACACATTTATTTTACAGGATGAGGTCCAAAGCTATCATTGGATCAGTGAACAAGCCACTGTCCACCCTTTTGTAATTTATTACAATAGTGAAGGAAAGATTAAACATCAGATTTTAGTTGTAATATCTGAATGCTTAGAACACAACACAGTAGCAGTGTATTGCTTCCAAAGAAAAATGATTGATTTTTTTAAAGCAAAGTTTGAAAGGATCTTTTATTATTCCGACGGTTCAGCTGCACAATATAAAAACAAGAAGAATTTCACCAACTTGTGTTTCCACAAAAATGATTTTAATATTGAAGCTGAGTGGCACATTTCGGCCACTGCACATGATAAAGGACCGTGCAATGGTGTTGGTGGCACAGTAAAGAGGTTGGCAGCTGGGGCAAGTTTACAGCTCCCATCTGAAAACCAAATTATGACACCAATACAGTTGTACCAGTGGGCTGTGGAAAATATTCCGTCTGTAAATTTTTTATATGTTACTCAAGACGAATACATCAATACAGAAAATTTTTTAGTAAATCGTCTTAGTAAATCCATTACTATTAAAGGTACACAGAAATTACATTTATCCCAGTAGCCTCAAGCACATCAAAAATTAAAGTTAAGGCATTTTCTCATGCATCTGAATCAGTAATTAAGAAAGTATCCTTATCGGAAGACAGACTTCAACTTTCAGAAGTAAGAGGTTATGTATGAACATAATTGGTGGCTTGCATATGTGCTGGCAAAAAAGGAAACTGATGATGAAGTAAAGGTGTCTTTTCTACATCCAGCAGGACCTTCACCTTCTTTTTCTTTCCCAAGTAAGCCAGATATATTGTGGGTTTCTATTATTCAAATCCTATCTTTAGTAAACCCTATAACTCCAACAGGGAGAGTATACAGATTGTCAGACAATGAAGTTTTACAAATAAATAAAATGTACAAGAGCTTCAAGCAATAAACTGTACAAGAGCTTCAAGCAATAAATATATGATCTGATAATTATTTGCTATTTATACAAAACCAATGTTATTACTTTCACATCTTAAATAAATTAGTTTTTTAACCAGCAATAAATTATGAGTTATTCAAATATTCTAACCAGAGAACACATCATTACACAATTTTTAAATATATATATATATGTGTGATTAATCTCAAATCTTAAATAAATTATTCTTTTTAATGTTTTCTAGGCTTTAAAAGATGTTGTATTAAGGAAATTATGTTTTTTAATCAGGAATGCTCTATTCAATGCAGTATTTTAACATGAACCCATAAAGATCCCACTTTCAAACTCATACAATCTTTTCAGTACTAAATAAAGTATTATTCAAAACTTTTTGAAAATTTTTGAAGCGGTGCATTTTAAAAAATTCAAATTTTAAATTTAAATTTAAATTTTATTAAAATAAATTTTTCTAAGCCCTAACTGTGTTATATATCATTGAAAAGGTCTTGAAAATTGCTGTAAAATGGCATCAATTTTATCTCTCTAGCTTAATTAGGAAAGTTTCTACATCATTTTGAAAATTGGTCTGTCACGGTTTTTTGACTGATTTTTTGAATATTCACGGGGGTATATTTTCAAAACAGGTTGATATTTTTTGATAAAATTTGGTATTTTTCTATATCTGTATGAAAAGTAACTATGTGCCAAATTTCATTCAAATTTGAAATAGTGAAGTAAAATCAGTGTGTTGATTTGACATGGAATGACCCTTCAGGGTAAGTGTAGATTCCTGCAAATTGGGTTCAGGCTAAACCCAATTTTTCAAAAGTTAGTTCCGTATATTATTTCACATCAAAAACTATACCTATAATAATAAACATAGATATTTGTGTGCTGTTTTTTCTAAAGAGATTGTTGCATTTTTTCCGCGACCCTTTGACAAAATTTCTGTATACTCTGCAGCCCTTTGAAGAAATTTCCATATCTTCTGCAGCCCTTTGACGAAATGCAAGTTTTTCTGCGATACTTTGATGAAATTTGCGTTTTTTGTGATCCTTTGATGAAATTTGAGTATTTTGTGCGATACTTTGATGAAATTTGTGAATTTTTTTTGGCGGCCCTTTAACTAAATTTGCATTTATTTCATAACCCTTTAACGAAATTCTAGTTTTCTCCTGCCATAATTTGACGAATTTTACTTTTTTGCATTCTTTTGACGAAATTAGCGATTTTTCTGCAATCCTTTGACAAAATTTGCGTTCTTTTTTTCCCATGATCATACGATGAATTTTGCATTTTCCCGCGATCGTTTGCCGAAATTCTCGTTTTTTCCGAGATCCTTTGACGAAATTTGCGTTTTATTATCGATTCCTTTGCACAATTCGCGTTTTATTCGCGACCCTTTGGCGAAATTAAGAGTTTTTCTAGGGGTGATTCTGTTCCGAATTTTCCGAAAATTTAAGGCATTCATTTCCAAAAATTAAAAAAAAAAATTGGCCACCAATCCGAAAATTCAGACATAAATAATATGCGAATTTCGACAAATCGTCGCCAAAAAAAAAAAATAAATTTTGTCAATCGCCTGCAGAAAAATCGGCAATTTCGTCAAAGGATCGCAGGAAAACGCAAATTTCGTCAAAAGATCGCGAGAAAACTGCAAATTTCGTCAAAAGATCACGAAAAAAGAAGGGCAAATTTCGTCAAAAGATCACGAAAAAAGAAGGGCAAATTTCGTCAAAAGATCACGAAAAAAGAAGGGCAAATTTCGTCAAAAGATCACGAAAAACAGCAAATTTCGTCAAAAGATCGCGAAAAAACCGCTAATTTCGTCAGAGGGCAGCAGAGGAAACGCATTAGTGCCGGTCGTGGATTCCCCCCCCCCCTCTACCGTAACTTTTCAGAAAGATCTTTTTTTATTCAGAATCACCCCTGAATTTTTCCGCGATCCTTTGCGACGAAATTGGCGATTTTTTCTGCGAACAATTGACAAAATTGATCTTTTCGGCAATCATTTGTCGAAATTCAAGATATTTTTCTGTTATACTTTAATGCCCGAATTGATGCCAGATTTTTCTTGATTTTTGGAAAATTCAGAACAGAATCACCTATGAACTCGCCAATCGGTTGCGGCAAATAACGCGAAACTTCACAATCGATCTCGGGGAAAAAAAGTGAAATTTGTTTGTCGGTCGCGGGAAAAAAAAATCGAGAATTTCAACTATCTTTCGCGGTAAAAAACTCGCAAAATGTATCAATCTGTAGCGCGAAAATATCACGAAATTCGCAAAGCGTTCGCAGGAGTTGATTGTGGTTTCAAAATGCAAAATTTTCCTGAAAAAGGTGAAATTTTTTGGATGGGAGCCTCCCGCCCACGGTATTCTTTTGGACAGGATTTTAAAATTTTGGGCGCGAATCCCGCCCTGAAATTCAAGCCCTGACGTAAAAGGTATTTAATTTCAAAATTAAAATTCAGGTAGTTTATTCTTGTTTCTATTTTGCTATTGATTTATTTTTAATAAGCACTTGTTATACCATAATAAGAAATACGCACATATTTGCCTTTAATCTTAAAATTGAAGCGTTCTCGATTATCCGAAAATTTCGATTTTACGAAAGATGGTCGGTCTCAATTACTTTGGATAATCGAGGTTCTACTGTATTATAAGAATAATTTTGCATCATTTCATTTGAAGTGGCATGATCTGACTGAACCATGTTTACACCCCTTCCCCCTTTATTTTTGTTGTTGTTTTAAGGATGGTGGGTCAGGGAGATAAAATTCTCGGATTCAAACCTAAATATATTTACTCGTCAAATTCATGAAAACAGTTTCATCTGTAAAAGCCTAATACATGAAGCTATTCTTATTCACATTTCAACTGATTTTAGCTTTCTCATTAAATGCAAAGTATTTTTCAGAAAATGTTGTGAATGTGCTATTTTATATCAATAATTGGGTCATGGCTGAAACGAGAAGATGATTACAAGATAGCAATACTGCATAATGCAATTTATAAGAAAATAACACACATATATATATGCGTATGTTTGTACGTTCATTTTTTCTCTTAAATAAATAATAGAAAACTTCATGCATATGCGAATGCAGATAACATTGTATGTTACAGAAAATTACAAATTATTTAAATTTATAACTAATTTAAATTAATAAAGTTAATTACAAATTATTAATTAAATAAAAAAAAAAGAACACCATTAATCTGTCTAAAAATCTATACATATTTCTAACTAGGGATGCACCGAATAGTAATTTTGACCGAATACCGAATATTCGGCTTACAGGCGAACCAAATATCGAATATTTGGCCTGTCGAATACTTTTATGTTTCAAAGTTTAAAGGCATTAAAATGTTAAATTTTAAAACAATTTTACATAATATTTAAAACAAACTTTTATTCTAATAAACAAGAGCTTTTTTCAAGTAAACTTTATGCTGAAAAAAATCTGCTTTAAGTTATTTAAGAAGAGGATAGTAATAAAACTTTTTTAATTAATAAAATTTTTAATTTCATGGCTTCTTCTGAGAATTAAAACAAATGAATAAAATTTTCTTAAATTCTAAAACAAACATTTTAAAATCGAAGAGAAAACGTGAAAAAATTGTACAGGATCATATATTATTTGTTTGCCAGGAAGAGACTAAAGTAAAAGTAAATAAATACTACAATCTAATCAAATTTTATAGGGTGAAAACTGAGCAAGAATAACTGTTCTACTCGCTTTGATTAAACAAGTTTTTAAATGCATCCTAGATCGGTATCTGGAGTGGGCGATCATTTATAGAGATTGTAAAAGCTCTTAAAATCTTAGCAAGAAACATTATTTACTGGACAGTGTTCAGGAACTTGCATTTGTACATTCCTATGAAAATCCTCGTGATTGGTTAATTTTCTTAAATAATACTTAACAAACAGCAAATAAATTATGTAAAAACATTCTCTTTTATTTAAATATGATTCTGTTTCTAATTATACTGAATATCTTTAAAAATTGACTGTTAAACGTAGAAGTTGTATAAGGTTTTTAAAAATATGTTTTAAAAGTTTTTTTTTAAGTATTCGGTTCAGCAGACCGAATAGTTTGATATTCGGCCAAACCGAATATTCAGTAACATTGCTGAATACCGAATATTCGGTGCATCCCTATTTCTAACTACAAATAACCTTACAAACAAGTGCTATAAAATCAGCTGAACAAATGACTCGCTTTTCCTTAACGTAAGAAAATCAAGATTGGTGTTAAGGCAGAAAGAGTCTTTGGATACTGCATTAACTCATACTCTTGCGATGCCGCAGACGGGACGCAAAAGAAATAGCTCTTCCGCGTCTCGTGGGATGCGTAATTTCGGCAATAAATCGCAGAAAAAAGCCAATTTTCATTAAAGGATCACAAAAAGGCGCAAATTTCATCAAAATATTGTGCAAAAAACGCGATTCTCGTAAAGGGGCTGCGGAAAAATAACGTATATCGTCAAAAGATCGCGACAAAATACAAATTTCGTCAAAATTCGCAGAAAAAAGCCGATTTTTGTCAAAGAATCGCGAAAAAAGCGCAAATTTCATCAAAATATCGCGGAAAAAACGCAATTTTGGTTAAAGAATCGCAAAAAAGTACAATTTCATCAAAATATTGAGGAAAAAATGTGATTTTCGTAAAAGGACCGTGGAAAAAAATAGCGTATTTCGTCAAAGGATCAAGAAAAAATAGCGAATTTCGTCAAAGGATCACGAAAAAAATAGCGAATTTTGTCAAAAAATTGCTGAAAAAAGCCGGTTTTTGTCAAAGGATCGCGGAAAAGTGCAAATTTCATAAAAAAATCACGGGAAAATGCGATTTTCGTAAAAGGGCAGCGACAAAATAGCGTATTTCGTCAAAAGATCGTGAATTTCATCAAAAAATTGCGGAATAAAGTTGAATTTCGTCAAAGTATCGTGGAAAAAACTATTTCCGTAACAAGTTCGCGAAAAATAGCGAATTTCGTCAAAGGATCACAGGAAAAACGTGAATTTCGCCAAAGGATCGCGGAAAAAAGCGAATTTCGTCAAAGGATTGCAGAAAAATAGTGAATTTCGTCAAAGGATCGCGAAAAAATAGTGAATTTCGTCAAAGGATCGCGGAAAAATAGTGAATTTTGTCAAAGGATCGCGAAAAAAACGCAAATTTAGTCAAAGCATCCAAAGCACCAAAAGAGATGTGCAAATCAAACTTATAGGTAGAACATTCATAAAATGGGATTTAATTATTTTTTTTAAATGAGATTCTTAAAAATACAGCATGATTTCAGTGTACTTGAATGTATTCAGGGGTGGGCCATTGAAAAATCCCCCCCCCCCCCCTTCTTACTGCATTGAAATGTCTCCCATCGTCAGAAGATTTAGGATTTGATGCTTATTAATGATTTAGATGTGAATTTCACTTCCAAGGAAAATGCCTGATTCCAACACAGATCATTGCTGACAAATAATTCAATGGGAAGTGTAATGAAAGCACCCATTCATTCAACAAAAAGTACCCCTTTACTTAACATAAGTATTCTTTTTTTTTTTCAGCAAAAATATCTTTTACAATAAACCCGCTTTGCCCCTTTTTAAAAGAAATGGGAACATTAGTGATACTTGTTAGTGGAACTTGGTATCTTCTGCTCTCAAATAAGCATTATTTTACCATTAAAATTGTATCTTGCATTTTTACTTTTAAAAAAAGTAAAGAAAATTTCCCTTAATATTTTTTAATAATATCTTATTTGAGTGCAAATAATACTGGTTTTAATTCATTATTTAATTATTATTAAAACAATAATTAATGCATTTATTTTATCTTTTCCAAATAAACAAGTTTCATTTATTCCTTTAAAATATGAATTATTATTGATGGGGACCCACTTTTGTAAAAAAGGGACCCATATTCTTGGAAATTCTGGGTCCCGGGTACCCAGGATTTTCCAAGTACAGCGACATCACTGATGGGTAAATTTGTTTTGAGGAAGTGCGATATAAAAAAAGGGATGAGGGGTTGGCATCAAAAATGAAAAGAGGATGTTTGTCCTTGAAAAGCCGATTTTTCTTACAACTAGTAGGGTAGATGCTCCAGTTTTAGACACACTGAATCAGTTTGTCCAATATTTAGGCTGTGAATTGATGTTAAGAAATAATTTGCAGTCTTACACCTTAAGCAAACAGTCTTTTATCATTTACAATCTCATTTGTTTATTTTTTGATAAAATGTGACTTGAAAAAAAAATAAATGTGTGAAACTGCAGTATGTGCTCACGAGTACAGTAGACTCTCTTAAATCCACGAACGCCTAAAATCAGGACAGTGGAAGAAACTGGAAAAAACCGGAAGAAGCGGGAAGAAATGGAAAAAACTGGATGAAAAGGAAGAAACCAACAGAAACCAAAACAGATGCTCAAAATTAAAGTATATTAACTATGTAAAAGAATTAAACTCAAAGTATAACTATATGAAATCTAAAGTGGAAAATTTAATTAATATTAAAATTATTATTTTTGGAAAAATAAGTTATTTTTTAATAACAAACTTCAGGTTCAGCATGCATTTACAGGTGATTGATTTTACAATTTTAGAGGTAGAGGGATATTTTCTCGTTAATTATGCCAATTCTGTTTTTTTTTTTTTTTTTTGTTGTTTTTTTTTAACTGCAAATTCTTTATTTTTCATATAAAAATACATTATTTTAAAGGTGTTTATGGATTATTTTACTGTACAACACAGGCAATAGATGTAAGTGTAAGTATTTATATTAGCATCTACAGACCTGCCAACCTTTGAAAATGAGAAATCGTAGCACACAAAATTAAAATTTATCTGGAGGTTGGTTGGTTGGTTTTTCGTGTTTCGCAGCCATCTTTTGATATTCGTAAAAGGAATAAGGTTTCAGTCTTTCAACACAATATAGTAATTTTTTTTCTCAGAAAATTTTTATAGGATTTTTAGAATTTCTTCTCGTTTTACAGCGTTTTTTTGACATTTGTACAAGGAGCCTGGTTCCAATTTCTTATCCCAGGGCAGTAAATTTTGATGAAATTCGCGATTTTTTCTCCCGCGATCGTTTCAGGATATTCACAATTTTTTCCCAATTGGGGAAATTTTTTATTCTGCAAGAAAAAAAAAATTCGCGAACTTCCAAAAAATTTCAAAATATACTTGCAGAAGAATCATAGGTCTGTGGAAGAATTTACAGGGGGAAATACTGCACATTTTTCATTATGCAGGACTTTCCTTTTCCGCGCGCAAATCGTGCGATTTTGCACACTATTTCAAACCTTGCCCCTCAAAGAACACCACCCCCCTCCAGAGATTCTTAAAATGGCACCCCTGTTTGTAAGGAAGGGAATTCCTGTACTATAAATATTTACAGAAACACGATTCACTTGTGGTTAATATACATAAAGAGAGTTGTATATTAAAAAGTTTGTTTTGTAGCCCAGATTTTTTTTCCCATGAGCATTCTTTAATGTCCGAATTTTCGGGTTAATAGCCAATTTTTTAAAACTTTTGGAAATGAATACTTTGAATTTCAGAATGGAATCACGCCTGAAAAATATGCTGCGTGGGATAAAAATTGCAACTAGAAAAAAAAAAAACATTTCTGTTTTTTTGCAAAAAATCGTAGTTTACGACCGATTTTCGTAGCATCGTAGTTTATAGGTCCAAATCGTAGCAACTACGATTTTTTCGTAGCAGTTGGCAGGTCTGCATCTAGCATGCTGTGATTAATGCTCTAAAAATGCCTGGGTATGTCTAAATGCTTTTAAACTCTCCTTCATGTTCTGTAAGACTTGAAAAAAAATTTTTTTCCTCTTTTGGATCCATTCTAAGTTGATAAACCGATTGCAGCATCAGACTGCTAAAAAACTTTTGTTTTGTTATACTATGTTGCACTGTAGTAAGAAAAATAAGGATTTTAATGAAATTTTTAAAACATTAATTATTGTGTATTACTTACTTTAATAAAATTGATGTAAATTAAAAGCACTGTCTTTTATTTAATTGAATTTCTTTCTACCATTCGTAAATGGTCCGCACTGTTTACTACTAGTTTCAGAAGTCTAAATAATTTTAAAAATATGTTGGTTAAATTGAAATTGATAACTTTTAATTGATTTTGTATAATTTTGATCAAATTTCTTTTCTTCAAATAGCGAATAATTGAAAAGCTTTGAACAGGTGTCGGTATGTGATCTTGGCTTAAAAAAATGACGTAATTATTAACTTAACCTATATAATTAATTAAATTTGTATAGGTCTAATGAAATTTACTTAAGGTTATCTATAAAAAGAATACATTTATTGTTTCTTACAAAGTTAAAACTTATATTGTAAATTGTTAAAGAATAACAGTTTCCTCCATTTCTTCCACTTGGAAGAAACCTATTTCTTCCGGCCGGTTTTTTCCACTTTGGAAGAAACTTGCCAACCCTGTTAAGTTGTAAAAGAACATTTTCTGGATCGAGATTGGGGAAGAGTATCCTTAAAGAATTTAAAAGAGTAACTTAAGATATCAAATTGAATAACACAGCTTGCAAAAATTGAGTGCTAGTTATAGCATTTCAATAATACCAACCAATCTTTTCTGTTACTTGCTGAATCTAATGGCCAAAAATGTTCACTTGGACACTTGGAGTTATCATTCAGAAAACAAAATAACCAGAAGTATTTGGATATTAAAATAATAATAATAACAACCACAGAATAATATATTATATTCATGAAACTGCATCAAATGTTTATTGATTATTATATTACTAATCAAAGGATTCTTCATACAAATTTCAAGTTGCCAATGTTTCACTGTGTGGAGCAGTTTACTTTGAACATAAGACATAGCTGTTACTAATAATGTTTAAATTAGAAATGATTTCAATTTTCTATATAATTAATTGTAATTATTTAATTTAAATATTTTCAAAAGCTATATTACTTATATAATATCCAAAAATGTTTATTTTATCAACAGATATGCATCTGTATGCAATAGGAAATTATATTTGAAAAAACCCGGTTTAAACCAAAAAAACCCGGTTTTTTTCCAACCCTGCTATTGTGGTTAGTATTGATAAAATCAAAGGGGAGGTGATATGTAATATATGATAAATAAACTGATACATAAATTTTGAAAGATTTTACAACTTATAAATTAAAAAGTTCAATAAAATTATAACAGGATTTCTTTTATTTTTCCTAAAAAAATGAAGTTCCATAATTTTTGAAAAATTTTGCGCACATGGGTTCAGAAATACAAAATATTGTGAAAATCTTTACTAGAGATATCTAAATACAAGTAAGAATGTATTTATTTATTTATAAAGAACAGGATTCATTTTACCAAGTTAAAAAAAGACAGAATGCTCTTAAAAAATGGCCTAGAGGGAATATAAAAATGGAACAACTTTAAGATTCTGTCCAGAAAATTGGGAAATCACTACAATAACTTGCGAAGCAGAATACATAAATAAGGTGCAAGCTAATATAAATCTAAACAAAATCAGAAAATGGTTTTAAGAAATATAACTCTTTGTGGATTGTTCGAAACATATTTGAATCTTCACCAATCTATGGATAATTATAAAACTGATAAAAAAATTAAATCTTTATATCCTGTAGACGCTGCTGTTCCTTTTATGAATCAAATGAAATGTATTTTGTATTCTTTAATTGAAATTTTCAGTTAAAATCAACCTAAGTGTGTTTTATTTGATGTTTTTTATCAATTCATAAAGAAATTTGCAAGATTCTGTTAATAAAGCAAACAAATATATGTGTGGTCAGACTTGAATAAAACCAAAAACTTTCTGCGCACGCAAATATTTGTTCAAAAACTTTCTGCAAAATAATTTAATGTTTAATAAAATAATGTGTTATATTATTTTGATGATATTAATTAAAAACAGTAGTTTTAAAGTAATTACCATTTAAATTAAAAATTAATTGATATTAATGAAATATTATTTATTTTAGTTAAAAAAAAAATAATAAAGCTAAAAATCCGTGATAAGAAAAGGTGAATTCTTATCAATTATTTTGTTAATGCATTAAGAAACAGCCCAATCCTTAATATTGTAACTTCTTCGCACAAAATGCCAGTCACTCTGTTCTGGCATTGCTTCTGAAACAACTGAATCACATTTTATAGGGAGAGGTCTCTTCATAGGTATCACCATTAAAGAGACTGATGCAGGGATGAAAGCGCACTAAAGCCATTTTAGAGTAGTAAAATCCATTTTTGGAGCAGCAAAAATCTGATTTTGGAGCAGCAAAAATTTGAGTTTGGAGCAATAAAATCCATTTCTGTAGCAGCAAAAATCTAATTTTGTAGCAATAAAATTAAAATTCTGTTTTTGGAGCAGACTGAAATTCTAATGCTAATAAACTGCTAAAAATTAAAATGATTGCTATCTTGAAAATATTTTCACATTTGAAGGAATAATTACTCTGATAAAATTTCTCCACACATTTTGCTAACTCTGCGCAATCTAAATGACAATTGGGTACAGATTGCAATAACGAAAAATTAGCAGCAGGAAGAAAAAAAAATCAGTTTATTTGGCTTTAAAAATTATTATTTTAGAGCAGCAATTTTAACTAATCAAAGAAAAGTGTATGAATACAACATACAGGACTCCCACTCAACTTTTGTAGTAAAAAATGGTAAAAGGGGACCATTTTTTTCAAAAAAAGGACCAAACAAGACCCAGGGTTCATACAGAGTTGGGAAGAAAAAATCCAAGGAGTCCAAAAAAAATTTAAGGATTTGCCTTTTTTTTTTTGTTGTTGTCGATATTTTTATGTGCTGCATCATTATGTGATATGCACACTCCAATTTTTAATGCCCAATTTGGAGAGAAAAATATTTCAAAAACAAATTTTACTCTTTTAGAATCGAATTGTTAGTGCTGAAATTGCACGGTATTCACAATATATTGCTTATTGATTTCGTAAGTTTAAATACAAAATAGACAATCTACTTTTTTAAGCAGTGGCCAATGGTCGTGTCACAGGGGTGATTCTGAGTAAAAAAAAATTTCTGAAATACACAGCAAATCTTCTGAAAAGTTACACCAGCAAGGGGGAGGAGGGGGAAATCCACTGTCGACACTAGCTATGCGTTTTCTTCGTGCCTCTTCGACGAAATTCGTGTTTTATCGCGATCTTTTGACGAAATTTGTCGATTTTTCGCGATCTTTTGACGAAATTTGTGTGTGTGTGTGTGTGTGGGGGGGGGGGTTTAAGAGACCTTTTGGCGAAATTTGCCATTTTTTCGCGATATTTTGACGAAAATTGCCGTTTTTTCGTGATCTTCTGACGAAATTTGCCGTTTACTTGCGATCTTTTAACGAAATTTTTGGGTTTTCGCGATCTTTCGATGAAACTTGTAAGCTTTTTCGCGATCATTTGACGAAATTTGTGGGTTTTTTTCGCGATCTTCTGACGAAATTTGTGGGGTTTTTTCGCGATCTTTTGACGAAATTTGCGGGAGTTTTCGCGATTATTTGATGTAATTTGCGTTTTCCCTGCGATCCTTTGACGAAATTGGCGATTTTCTTGCAAACGATTGACAAAATTTATTTTTTTCGGCGACCATATGTCCGATCTTTCGAATTGGTGGCCGATTTCTTAAAATTTTCGGAAATGAATGCCTTACATTTTCGGAAGTTTCAGACTAGAATTACCCCTAGGTCATATAAATAGAGATTAGTCAAACCCCCAAACACTTATTATGTATACAGTCAAACCTGCCTATCTCGAATTTCTCGGGAGACAAAAATTAATTCGAAATAAACAGGTTTCGAGATATACAGGTTTTATATAAACAGACTAAGAAAATTTCTTTATACTAAATACAAAAGAGTGAAGGTTTAAAATAGTAAGTTTTATTTACATACGTTACGAAATGTAATCCGTTAGGCGTTTTTGATAGAAAACATTTTTACATTGGACAATTTTTTGCAGTTTTACAACAGCAGACAAGCAATCCTGATCAATATTGTCCTGGCATTCAAAAAAAATTCTCAATGTTTCAACGGCTTTTTCTGCTTCTTTTGGTGTAACAACTCTTTCGATACTGATGTTGTCTTCATCATTTTCCTCTTCATAATCAGAAATCCCTGGAATGTTTTCTAAAATTTCGTAATCTGTTAATAATGTTCCGCTCGTTACCAGTGATTCATCTACGTTTACAAAATTTTTAAATGAACTATCAGTACTTAGTTCATCTCTGATAATCATCCATTCCTTGGAGTTTTCATCAATTTCATCGGCCGGTTGTTCTTCTGTTTCTTTTAGCTGTTGTTCTCTGACAGTGCATGATGGTTGTTCAAATCCAGCCTTTTTAAAACAATTCTTCATAGTTTTTTCCGTGACGCATCTCCAAGTATAGTCTATCATCCTCATAGCATCCAAAACAGTTATGCTTGGAAGTTTCTCACCATCTTCAATTGCATTGATGAGTTTTCGAACGAGTTCTTTTCTATATTCAACTTTAAAATTCCGATCGGAGTTTCCAGGATCCGTTAGATCCAGGAATTATTCGAATAATTCCTGGATCTAACGGTTGAAGCTCAGAAGTTGTATTCGGGGGTAGAAATTTTACCGTAATGTTCTTCGTTGAAGGAAGATTCATATGAGAGCTGCAATCATCGATGAAGAGCAGAATTTTTCTGTTTTTCAAGCCCATCGATTTATCGACTTTCTTTAAGCACTCGCCAAAAATTTCGCTGGTCATCCAAGATTTTCTGTTTGATTTATAGAGAATAGCAAATCCTTTTACTTTTGGAAAACATCTTGGTTTTGCAGAACGGCCAATCTTTACTGGCAGAAGTTTTGCACTGCCTTTGATTAGCAGCTAGAAGTACAGTTACTCTCATTTTACTCTGCTCGGCTCCTTTGCATTCATCTCCTTAAAAATTGTTGTTTTGTTCGGCAAGCATTGGGAAAAAGGCCGGTTTCATCAGCATTAAAAATATCAGCTGGATCATATCCTTGCAACAAAGATAAAAGTGTTTTAAGTCAATCATCGATAACACTTGTTGGCACAGACGTGCTTTCTCCACAAAGTTTTCTGAAGACAATGCCATGCCTCATTTTGAAGCTTTCAAACCAGCCATTACTATCTTCGAAATTACTAAGTCCCAGCTCTTTTGCAAAGTCTTCAGCTTTTTTTTTTTTTTTTGAAGCATTAACCCATTGGTAGGAATTCCTTCTCCACAGTATTTCTCAAACCATTTTTTTACACATTTATCCACATCGGAAAAAGGGCATGCACGGTTCTTTTTCATGATTTTAATGTTGTTTTCAAAGTTCTTTTCGATGAAATCTTTATAGTTTATGATGGTGAAAAGAATACTGGGTGGAATTCCAAAATTAACAGCGATTTTCATAGAAGGATTTTCCTTCAAAAAAGTCAAAATCTCCATCTTTTTTTTCGATTAATAAAATGATTAATTTTTTTTCACACCTGACATTTTTAGCTCTAAATTAAACAGTGAAATGTTTTGAAACGATTCTTTACTCATTACTTGTTTGGCTAAATGACTGCAGAGGCATGCTCTTTCTCACTCTCCGCGCAGCCCGAGGAGAGGTTTTCCATTTCGGCCAATAGCGTGCCGTGCCTTACTTCTCCCGTCGTTTCCTTCCGAGCGCTTTCAGTCACGTGCTATGCAGTCAAATCTGAGCTCTCCAGAGCGCACAGAATTATGCTCGCAGTGACGTACGCGAAATATTTGGCTATGTGTTGTAAAATTTAGTAAAGTTTATTTTTTCTGATTAACCTTCAGATCATTCGAGTCACCAAGATATTCTCATGATCTCTTAAATATCTTCTAAATGACCATAGACTAAGAAGGACCAGTTCTCTTTCCGGAGAAAAATTAGTATGACTGCCTATACACCTTCAACCCCTAGCCACCCCTCTCCCAACGTAGAATCTATCTTAATTCCCTGAGCAACACCTGCGGTGCAGAAAGTGGCGTATGTCCTCCAGGTATTTCACGGAAATGAAGACTAACGAGTTACAAACGTTTATTGTTGCTTCGGTGAGATTGTTTGTTACTCATAAAAAAGATCGGATCTTGAATTGAAAAGTGGTGTTTCTTCCGAAAATTCGAGATAGGCAGGTTTGGAGAAGCAATAATTTGAGATAAGTTTGGAAAATACGTTGATTTTTGAATGAAAATGCAGGGAAATTTAAAAATTTCGACATAGACAGGTTTTCGAGATAGGCAGGTTTCGAGATAAACAGGTTTGACTGTATCACATACATGATACATCTTAAAGAAAATTTTAAAAATCAGAAAAAAAAAAAAAAAAAAAAAAGGAATGCTAAATGCAACATACAAGAAAAAATATAACAAGTTTAGAATTTATTCTTTTAGACAAAGGTAATCGCTTTCTTTGAAGGTGAAATTTTGACGAATTCGCATTTTTTTTTGCGATCTTATGATGAAATTCGCATTTTTTTCCCGCGACCTTCTGGGAAATTCGTTTTTTTTTTTTTTTCGCGATCTTTTAATAGAATTCGCGTTTTATTTCGATTGTCTAACGAATCTGATGTTTTTTTCCAGATCTTTTGATGAAAACCGCGTGTTTTCTGCGATCCTTTGACGAAATTTGCGCGTTTTTTTGCGATCCTTTGACGAAATTTGCATGTTTTCGCGATCGTTTGACGAAATTCGCGTGTTTTTCGCGATCTTTTGAGGAAATTCACGTGTTTTTCCCAATCTTCTGGGGAAATTCGTGTTTTATTTCAATCGTTTGACGAAACTAACTTTTTTTGCGATCTTTTGATGGAAACAGTGTGTTTTTCGCGATCTTTTTAGGAAATTCGCGTGTTTTTCGCGATTTTTTTTAGGAAATTCGCGTATTTTTAAGAAATCCGAGTTTTCCTGGAGAAATTCGTGTTTTTTCATGATCCTTTGACAAAATTTACGAATTTTTTCCGCTATCGATTGACGAAATTTGACGGTATTTTTTTCGTGACTTTCTGGGAAAATTCGCTTTTTCGCGATCTTTTAATGGAATTCGCGTTTTATTTCGATTGTTTAACAAATCTGATGTTTTTTTCGCGATCCTTTGACGAAATTCGCGGTCCTTTGAAGAAATTCGCGTGTTTTTTGCGATCTTTTGAGGGAATTCACGTGTTTGTCGCAATCTTCTGGGGAAATTCGCGTTTCATTTCGATCGTTTGACGAAACTAACGTTTTTTTCGCGATCTTTTGATGGAAACCGTGTGTTTTTCGCGATCTTTTGAGGAAACCTGCTTTTTTTCTCGATCTTTAACGAAATTCCCGTTTTTTCGCTGTCTTTTAAGAAATTCACGTCTTTTTTAGAAATCAGAGTTTTCCCGCGATCTGTTGGAGAAATTCGCGTTTTTTCACGATTCTTTGATAAAATTTACGAAATTCTCCCGCGATCGGTTGACGAAATTTGACAGTATTTTTTTGGAACATATTTGCGAAAAATGCGATTTTCCCGAGATTCTTGGCTAAAGGCCAAACATCGATAAAATTTAAAATAAAGGTGGGCTAACAGTGTCGAAAAACGGACTTTACGGAGCTAATAATTGAAAAACGGACCTAGTGGGAGCCCTGCCAATCAATGTTGTGTTTCAGATGAATGACGTGGCATAAAGGATTTACCGTGCGTTTTTCAAACACGATTTTTTTTTTTCCTCGGCAGCAATATCGCTTGCGTCTGAAGCCGCAATAGAATATAAGGAGTTTCTAAGTAGTTCTAAGTACTACTTGGGAATGTTTTCATTTCTAAGGAGTTTCCAAGGAGTCTGTGCGAACCCTGAAGACCATATATTTCGCATAAAAAAGAACCTTTAGGGACCTAAATTCAGAAAATCACAAAATAAAATAAAATCTCCAATTTCAGCAACAATTTCACGAAATTAGCATGTTTTTCGCGATCCTATGACAATATTCACGTGACTTCACGATCTCTTACCAAAATTTGAGCGTTTTTTGCGATCTTTTACCGAAATTACAGTTCCTTTCGCAATCGTTTCAAGAAATTTGCTTATTTTTCGCGATCTTTTGATGAAATTCGCATATGTTTTGCGATCTTTTGAGAAAATTTGCGTGTTTTTCGCAATCTTTTGACTAAATTCACATATTTTTAGTGGCGAAATTCGCGTGTTTTTTGCAATCTTTGGACGAAATTCGCTTGTTTTTCGAGATTTTTGGACGAAGTTTGTGATCGTTTGAAGAAATTTACAGTTTTTTTTCTATCTTTTGATCGCGTTTTGTTCGTTTTTCACGAAACTAGCGATCCTTTCAGAAAATTCAGTTTTTTTTCGTGATCTTTTGACGGAATTCTCGTATTTTTCACGATCTTCCGACAAAATTTGCATGTTTTTTCCCGGTATTTTGACGAAATTTGCTGTTTGTTTCGCGATCGTTTGACGAAATTATTGCTTTTTCGTGATCCTTTGACGGAATTCTCGCTTTCCTCGCGGCCCTTTGACGAAATTCGTGTTTCTTTCGTGATCCTTTAACGAAATTAATTCTTTTTCTGCGATTCTTTTACGAAATTTGCGTTTTTTCCGCTATTCTTTGACGAAATTCGAGCTTTTTCCGCTATGCTTTTATGAAATTCATTTTTTTCCAGCACTCCTTTGACGAAATTTGCGTTTTTCCTGCGATTCTTTGACGAAATTATCTTTTTTTTTTTTTTTTCTTCTCCAGGATCCTTTGAAGAAATTAGTGTTTTTTTCTCCCCGATGCTTTGACGAAAGGGGTGATTTTTTTCTGCGAACGTTTGACGAAATTGATTTTTTTCGGCGGCCATTTGTTGAAATTCGCAATATTTTTTTATGCCTGAATTTTCGGGCTGATGGCCGATTTTTTAAAATTTTCGGAAAAGAATCACCGATGGCAAACAATAAATAAATAAATCGTACATAAAATTGGGAAATATTTTTAACATTTCATATTTAAAAAAAGTTACAGGAACAAAAATTACTTTTTTTTTGTTTTTCAAAAAAAAAAAAAAAATTCGCAATGTTCTGAATTTTGTGGAAAATTTTCCGCACACGGCGTGCGTCTATATTATACAACTCTGTGTGTGGTAAACTAGGTATTACATAAAAATGCTTTATTTTGACTTATTACATTAGCAATTAAAATGTTTGTTAAACTAAATGATACTGGAGTGGCCAAAACTGGTACATGTCGATGGCCAAAACTGGTACAAATTGAAGTAAATTATTTAATGAGTTATTACTCAGAATCTAAAATATTCTGTAAAAAGTTATTATAATCAACAGAAAGACAATTAAATTTACTAAAGAATGATGTTATGATTTAATATGCTTCAATCAGCTAATAACTATAAAATTTCTATTTCAATTTTTCTCTAAATGTGGCCAAAACTGGAGCATCTACCCTATAGTGTGGTAGTGCACACTTCAATTTCATTTTCTATATTTTCATTATTTCCTTAATTTCGGGAATATATGCCGCACCTCTGAAAACACAAATTGTCGGCACAGATGTCATACATGCATATTGACGTGATTTTTTTCCCAATGCCAATTTGGCAAAAACATCAACAGCATAAACAACATTCGCATTACCATATCAAGATAAATAACAACACTTTGGCACCAGTTAAGTACCCATTGCGTAGATGACATTGGCGTCAGAAAAAAATCACGCCAATATGGTATATGATATCTGTGCCAAATTGTCTATTTTTGAAAATACATCAAAAGAAAAAAAATATGCTATTTTCAACATTTTTTCGCGTTTGCGGCGATTTTTTTTTTTTACATTTGTAAAAGGAATCAAATTTCATACTTTTAGTTCAATATAGTAAATTTCGTATTTATAAAAGTCTTACCATGATGAGAGCTTTGGGAACGCACTATTCTAAGTGCATGAATGAGAAGGCAACTAGCAGGTGCAAATTCAGTACGGACACAACAATAAGAACTAAGGGCTGCGTTTTTTAAAGTGAGTGGCAAGAAGGGCGCTATTTTTTCAACTAAAGGGCAGGAGGGATGGAGTGCCTTCCTGAATCTGTCTGGGAGAAACTTTGGAAACAGCAATTAGGTTGCCATAAAAAAAAAATATATATATGCATGAAAAATTCGCTATCTCACAAAGACCACTACAGTGGAAAAATACCAAATACCTTTTGAAACAATGCAATTTATGTTTACCTGATATTTTAATCAATGATATAAAAACGAATCATTTGATTTGAGTCATTCATTTTAATGGTTAAGATTCCAGTAGCAGTACATACAAATTATCTGCCCGATAGCACTAACAGGAACAAAAAATTCTAGAAACACTTAAAACAGAGTACCATATTGATACAGAAAAAAAGCATTCTTATATGCCACCAGAAGCTGTAGAAGAAAATTCTGTGAACAGAATGGCTTTTTTCTTGGTCAAATCTAAAAAAGATTCGCCTGAAAAAGCCACTCAAAAAATGTTTCCCAATGCTGTGGAAAACAACTTTTGTTTGTTAATACTCAAAATGACAGAGTTTTAAAATACTTTTGCTAAGCCTCATGTAGCCCATAGGACACAGGCTGAAGACTCCCCTAATCTAGAATATCTACCACACAACTTATGGAAAAACAATTTTTAAACTTCTAAATAGAGTTTAGTAAATGATACAGCATTCTAAATGTTGTTGTCATACTTTTCAAAATTTTAAAATTGTCGAGTTCCTATTTGTACAATGAAAAAAATATTTAATGCAAGATTTTAACATATAAAATAAGTGTATGGCATTATCCTAAGAAAAATTATTACAGATAAACACAAGTTTCCCTTTGAAACTGTAATTTAATGTTTTACTACTTTATAATGTAACTATAAACTGAATATTATATACACCTAATAATAAATAAAACAACTGGATACATTGATTTTCTTGACTGTAACTTCAAAACTCACCCACAGAAGAAAGTTATGCAGGCACAGGAGCATTTACCCTTAAAACTACATATCACAGTATCTGTTGAAAGAGAACCAACAGCTACAACTGAGAAAGAAAAATTTTCATTCAATATCATTTTAGTCACATTTAACAAGTTGATTTACTTTCAAACAAAATAATTTTAAAACCAAAATGTACTTACTCACAGAATTCAAATGCTGAAAAGCAATTTAGTAAAAAACAGATATATACCTTTCTTACTGGGAAAATATACCTTCTTACCATTACCTCTTCCAACTTGTTAATATTCAAACTTTTTTCTTTTTAAAAATTAGTACTTGATATGCTACTTGAAAAATGAAAAACAGACAATTTCTTCTCTGTGTACAGAGGTTAATAACAACATCTTTCCCCAAATACAGAAACTTTTATAGCTCTTAGTAGAATACACTGTATTAGATAAGAATAAAATACATCTAATGACAAATCTTCACTTCAATATATGAATACTTTTGTATACATTCATACAAATAAAGATACAGCTTCAGAAAAGATACAATTATTGAGTCAATTTCTTCTTAATAATAAGCCATTCTTCTATGTCCACTTGCACTGGAAGGCATTATTCTTTCATGAACTCTTCGATCATGTTTCCAATCATCCCTCGTAGGTTCTCGCCTTGAAGAGGAATGTCTTTCTCGTTCTCGTGATGGAAAGCTCCGCCTGGTATCCCGGTCTTTAAAGTCATTTCGACTAAACACATGACGTTCTTCACGAGCACGAAGTGAAACTTCACGTCTTGCGTCACGGTCTCCATATTCAGGTCTTGACAAAGTTTCTAAATGTTTTGGTCCACTAATTCTTTCAGAATGACGTTCATATTCTCGACTGTAACTGGCACGATCACGAGGAGGATATTCATATCGAGCACTACCAGAAGGTTCAGGATGAAAACTCAAACGCCCATCATATCTTGATGGCTTCTTTCTTTCATCCCATATATGTTCAGGTTCTCTTTCAATACGGCTAAAAGGTCTTTTAGTACTTCTTCTCAATTCAGCTTGCCGCCTCAGTTCTTCTCTTTCCCTCTCAATTCTTTCACGTTCAAGCCTTTGTTTTTCTCTTTCTAATTTTAAAATTTCAGCCTTTTCCCTTTCTAATAATTCTCTTTCGATTCTCAGCTTTTCTTTTTCTCTTTCAAGCCTATAGGCTTCCTCTCTCTGTTTCCTTTCAATGTATCTACGTCGAGATATCTCATCTTCTCTTCTATGCTCAGCTTCCCTTCTTTCGCGTAAACGTTCTCGTTGGTAACGTTCCTCTCTAAGCTTCTGTATGAAGAGGCTAGGTCTTGGCTTAAAACTTGAACCAAAGGGAATACGACTAGGAAAAGGTCTTCGACTAAATGGCCGTCGAAATGTTCCATAAGATGGTCTTTCACCATAGCCAAATCCCCTAGGTTTGAATCCTCCTGGGCGTCTGACAGGCCGCCTTGTTTCTCTTTCTCTATCTCGTCTTTCTCTAGATTTTCTATCTTTCTCCTTAGGTTTGTCCTTGTCAGCAACACTTGTCTTTTCATCTTTCTTCTTAGTTGTTTCTTCTACAGATGTTTTACTGCTTTCAAGAGCTTTACTTTCTTCTTTCGCTAGCTCTTTTGAATCACTCTTGGATTCACTTGAAGCAGAAACAGCTTTTTTGGGAGTTAAAACTTCTTTTCGTATCGATGGTTTCTTTGTCAAAAGTCTGGCTTCAGCCTTCTTTAATAATGTGGTTGGTTCATTTTGTGTTCTTTCAACAGATATGACTCTACCATTAAGTTCAGTACGATGCAAATTTTGAATTGCTTTCGCAGCATCTTTACTTGTAGACATCGTAACAAATCCGTAGCATCTACTCGGGGTTTGTTTTGCATTTTTAATAATTTTCACTGCTAAGACTCTTCCTTGTTTACTAAACAATGCTTTTAAATCTGCTGCTCTTGTAGTGTCAGGAATTCCTGTTACCCATAGACTCTTAGCACTTGTAACACTAGTTCCTTTGGCTTTCTCATTTTTTCCAATAACTTTGATGACTTTGGGAGATGATGTGTTTGAAGCTTCAGGAGTTTTGTTATGCAGTGTTGATTTTGTAATTTTCTTTGGTTTTGAATCTTCATTAGATACTTTTATGACTTTTGCTGGTGAAATTTCTTTTTCAGATTTCTGTTCTACATTAGAATTGTTTCCTTTATCAGATACATCACAAACAGGTTCAGCTGCAATCTCTGTTTTATCTTCATCTGAAATTTTTGGCATATCCATGAGACTCTCTTCTTCGTTTAATTGTGCTTCTTCTTCATCTATTGATAATTGAAGTGTAACATCTATTTTTTCTTCTTGAAGTATCAATTTATCATTCTCATCAATATTTCCATTTGTTTCCACTAAATCTGTTTTATTTTTACTTATGGGACTTTTAATAGACTCAGTTACTTCAAAATTATACTCTTCTGGGTTCCCACCTTCTTCAATTATTGCTGTTTTCAACCTTTCAATTAAAACAGACTTCACACCATTTTTATCAAGATCGCGCTTTTCTAGTTCGTTTTTTAAATCAATTACTTTCAAATCTTCCAATTTAACTTTATTATTGTCATTGGAACTAACCTCTGATTCTGTAGAATTTTCTTGGGTTTTTTCTTCGGAATTTTCTGGAATTTCCGAGGCGGCAGCCATAATTTCTTAAGATTCTATTTAATAGGCACAAATTCTTCAATGAGTCAAGCCAGTTCTCTCAAAAGATAATCTTCTGTCAAGTACACGAAACAACTTTTCGGAGCGATTTAACTGCAAAGAAAATGGCGCTCCTCAATCAAAACATAGGCCGAAAGGAATTGATTAATCGAAAGTTAACGCTACTTAATCGAACTCGAGTTATAAGAGAATGGGGAATTATAAATTAATGGAATTTACCAAATAACCCATATGCTGGATAATATGGAAAATTCAAATTAATTTGAATATTTAGAATTTTTAAATGAATTTTATACAACTTGCTTTCGAAATCAATATCAGTCACGATTGATGAATCGATAAATCTTTTTAGAAATAATTCCGGCACGACCGGACTATTTGCGCATGCACACCATTTACCAGCATCGTTGTGTGCATCTGAAAAATTTTTTCAATTCGTGATAAACTGCGCCATTTTGCTGATTTTTTTATGCGGCGTCGTTTAATTGTTTTGTAAAAATGAGTTTGAAGCTAACAGAATTAAAGGTAGCCGATCTCCGAGCTGAATTAGAAAAGAGAGGCTTAGATAAAACGGGTGTAAAATCTGTTTTAGTTGAAAAACTAAGAAGCGCTCTCGAGGATGAAGGTCTCGATCCAGATGAACATGAATTTGAATCGGCTACCGAAGTAGTTAGTGTTAGAAGTTCTAAGAGGAAGAATGAAACAGGTGTGAATTCTGAAATTGGTGAAGATGAAGAAATGGATACCTCAGAAATAGATCAAAAAGAATCATCTCCGAAGACAATTACTCTTGAAGACGATGACGATGATACGCCTTGCAGCGATGAAGAAATGGATGATTACAACAAGCATAAAGAAGATACTGAAAGCGCTCGATTTCGGACCGCTACACAAGCCAGACAAGAAACAGTAAATGAAGACAATGAAATGAATGTGTCAACCGAAAATGAAAATACTTCTGATGGTACTAAAAATACAAATGAAGAGTCTGATGCAAATAAAATCGAGAATGAGAGCAATGAAATTAATGCGGAAGCTGGCGACGCCAATAGTACTGATTCAAAGGGAAGTAAAAGTAAAGTTTTAAAAGTAATAGGCAAAGACAAAGTTCAACAAGTGGCTGTAACTGCCCGGACACTTTGGGTAACAGGCTTATCAAGTACATCTAAAGTATCAGATTTGAAAAATTTGTTTAGCAAACATGGTAAGGTAACATCTGCTAAAATTGTACGCAGTACGAAAGGTACACAGAGGAAATGGTATGGACTGCTTACTATGGCTACTAGTAAAGATGCCACAAAATGCATTCAGAAATTGCATCGTACTGAGTTAGGTGGTCATGTAATATCTGTTGAGCGAAGACAGACAGCACCAATCGTTAAAAAATCAGAAACATCTGCTGTAAAAAAACAAGCTGTTAAAGATGGCGTGAAAGATTCTGTTGTTGGGAAGTCTGATCATGATTCCAAAAAATCTCAAGATGGAGATGATGAAAAGCAAAAAGAGAGTGGATCAGCAGAAGCTGTCGAAGAAAAAGATAAAAGTGATGATGAAAGAGGGAGTGCTGATAGAGGTTATCGTAGTCACGAAGGAAGATCATACTTTAGAGGCCGTTTTGAAAGACGGCCATTCAGGCGTCCATTTGGTTTTCGTGGTGGTAGAGGAGGGTTTAGAGGTCGTGGTCGATTTGGTGGCGGTTTTAGGAGACCATTTGGTAGAGGGTCTTTTGAACGTTCTGGTTTTAGAAGCTTTTCTAGAGGTTATGGAGGTTTTGAATACAAAGGTAGAGGTGGTCGAATGCCCCCCAGAGATTTCCTGCATGAGAGAGAAATGAGAATGAAGAGAGACGAAGAAATGTATAGACATAAGATGATTGTCCGCAAACAACGAGAAGAGGCATATAGATTAGAGAGAGAAAAAAATCAATTGAGATTAGAAAGAGAAATGCTTGAGCGAGAAAAAGCAGAAATGCTAAAGATTGAAAAAGCTAAGCAACGTATGGAAAGGGAGCAGATAGAGGCTGAGCGTGAAAAATTACGCCGGCAAGCTCAAATGGGTCATCCATCTAAAAGACCCTTCAATCGGAGGGGTGGTGGGCCATCTCATATGTGGGCTGATAAAAGAAGAGAATCGCCATATGAAACAAGTCCTTCTAGTAGCTTTAATCGTGAAAAATTTGGTGGTGAGGGTAAATTTTCATATGGTCGTGATCATTCTAATTATAAAAAACCTGAATTTCCACATCATGAGGAATTCAGAAGAGAAAAGATTGATATTCCTCCCTCTCATCCTAAATTTAGTGAAAGAGATGAGCGACGTGAAGTTACTTATCATGGTGCACCTGATCGTCGTGTTTATTCTCGTAATGAATTTAGAGGTCCTCATCCTGGCCCTAGTTCTTCACCTCCTCCAAAACATTTCGCACCAAGAAACAAACCTAGAGAGGATTGGAAATTTCATGAGCGTAGAAATGACAAACCCCCATATCCACCAAGGGGTCATAAGCGCATGTACTATTAATTTTTGCACTGGACACAGCTAAATGCAGATATTTGAGCTACTGAATAACAAAGATTAGTAACATACATCTGTATATATAGTGCTTTATCTTTTAGGAAATGTTCCTTTTCATTTCAACTGCTGTATTTTTTTTTATGTATAATCTTAGTCAGTTTTTCATGTCATAAATTTACTTTTTAAATTTTCAAAGATTGCAAACAATTATAATTTAGTATGCTTTTAATTAGAAGTGACACTGGATTTACTTAGGAAAATATCTTTGAAAAAGCTGAAAAATAACATTAATATTGCAATGTAAAAGCTCAAAAGTTGTGAAATATTCATTTTTCATGAACTTAACATATATATGTATGTATACGCATAAAATGCATTATATAGGTATCGTGTTATGAAGCATTTTTAAATATTTGTATATGCGATTGTATAAAATGAAAGTATTTGTTAATAACTTGGATAAATTTGAAGATATGAAATTGGTCATGTAGTAGCACAAGTTTAATGTTTTTAAAAAAATTCTTTCTTATTTTAGTTGCCATTAAATATTGATTTTATCCAAAAAAATTTATAGAACAAATTCTTTCTATGTGAGAAAATTTTTTACCTAGATGGAAATTACTATCATAAATTGTTGAATAAGAGTTGACTGAATAAGAATTAGCTAGATAAAAATTACTATCATAAGATTGTTGTATAAGAGTTGTCTGAATAAAAGTTTCATTTTTTAAACAGATTGAACAACAGATAACTGTTAACCCATGTCAGTTTCATTTGGTCATATTTTATGAAGATGGCAGTAATCTACTATTGAAATTGAAACTGATATAGCTTTTATGTTTCATTGGTTTTAATCCTTATTGATCTGCAATGAAATTTCAAACAAAAATTGAGTGTTTATGTACTGATTCAATGTTTGAAAAAATTGTTAACTTGTTTTTGCCTTACCGTCAGTTTTTGTATAAATTCTTTAAAGATTAAAAAAGATAAAAAGTTAGCTTGCATCAAATGAAATATTTTATCAGAAGTTGCCCTGTAAAAAGTATCCTTGCTTGTGAAAGTATCATTAGCAACACAATGCTTGTGAAAGTATCATTAGCAACACAATGCTTGTGAAAGTATCATTAGCAACGTAATGCTTGTGAAAGTATTATTAGCAACGTAAGTTTTTGAAGCATTGTGATTATTTAGCTTGATTGCCTCATATTTATTCTGAAAATAATGAATATTTCCTTCTCAAATGATTCTACCCAGGTTTGTATAGTTTTTGTATATTGACAGGTAAGATTTGTTGCCTAAATTTTTATAATATTAATGTTAAACCAATTTCTTTGTTTTAATTATGCTATTTCTTTCGGTACAGATGTCATATTCGCCCCATATTGGTGCGATTTTTTTCGGTTGGCAATTTGGCGAAAACATTAACAGCATAAACAACATAATCCAGGTTACCACATCAAGCAAAATAACGACATTTTGGCGCAAGTTAAGTACCCGTTGCTATATGATATTGGAGTTAGAAAAAAATCGCTCCAATATGGGGCGAATATGACATCTGTACCTTTCTTTCTATACCCTCCCTAAAAAATTGGACAAATAATAAAATAGTGCCTGTTTTCAGAAATTTTTTCTAGAATTTTAAATTCTTTGGAAGTAGATTGTTGTGCTGTCACAATTTCAGAGTATAGATAGTTTTAAATGTAAACATTTCCATGCAAATTAATCATTAGTATTCAGTTTATTTAGAAAACACAGTACTTGATGCAAATATATATATATATATATCATACCCACACAGGAGTCTATCCAGGAAAAAAAAAAAAAAAAAAAAAATGGGGCCTGTTTTGGTCTCCTTCACAAAATTCCATTCTATAGAAATATACTCTTCATTATTCGTATTTTGTTAGGTTTTACAATGTGATGTGTAATTTTCAATCAAGACCGGTTCACCAGAAAGGAAAACTTTAGAAGAAGGGCTATTAATAAATGCTTGTTTCAAATTTGAGTTACATGATTTCATCTTTCATTAAAAATATTTTTTGCAAAATTATAACAAATTTCACAAGTAACTTTTACTTTCACAAAATGAGCCCCAAGAAAAAAAAAAATTCCTGTATTGACTCCTTCTATATATAATTTTTTGTCAAGTTTTGTTTTGTTTTTGATTTTCGAAGGCATTATATTTATATATGTATAGTATACTTTATTGGTTAAAATTGCAGATGAGTAATTTTGAAAAAAAGAAAAATGTTTTCTAACATTTCATGACCTATGGTACTTGGTATTTCAATAAAACAATCAGTTTATTCTAAAAGTCCTGAAAATGATTGACCTCAAATATTAAATTCTAAGCATTCAACTTTATTACTGTTTTGAATAAAAATAGAATTTTTGATAAACAAAGTTTTTGTAAATATTACGATTGGATGCTTATAAAAATGTGTACCATATCAGGTTTCTTTCTAATTGCTAAGTTATAAAAGATAACATTTTATATAGATAACAAAAATTCCCTCCCCCCCCCCTCCTTTTTTCTTTCTTTCCACCATTTCAAAAACATGATAAAAAAAACGTTTTTGAGAATAGTTATACTAATTGTTACGTGCTATGTGGGTATTAATTTGTCTATTAATAGTCATGTGATATTTGAAAACGTACTTAACTTTGAAATAAAATTCAGATTAGTGTTGCATGAAAAGATGCCAACAATTTAAAAATTTTCTGGTGAATTATTATAATTCTGTTAAATTATAATTTTAGTGTGATCGGAGAAAGTTTTCATCTTGATATTTCAAATTTATTGTTCATCAATTGTTTCTAAAATTAATTTTTTAAATTGAAAGTAATTTAATAATTGTTTTTCAAGAATTGTTGCATTAAGTTAGTAAATAATTTATTTTTAAATGCTTACAGTTCAGTACTTGTTCAATATAGCTATGTATGTTTAAAATTGCAGGTGAGTAATTTTGAAAAGAAATGTTTTTTAACCTTTATGACTTGATATTTCAATAAAACAATCGGTCCATAAAAATACTTACGATTACCTTGGATATTAAATTCTAAAAGAACTTATTTTAAAGATATTGTGCTATTTCACACATTTCAGAATGTTTGCCAAGGCTGCACTGTAGCATTAAAATATGTACAAGAGTTAAAATAGCTTGTGACTTTGCAAAAGAAAAAATGTTTTGTATTGCACTTGCAATATTTGATTTGAATAATGTGTATTTCAGAGCATGCATTAAAGCTTTTCTCATAAAAAGATATCCTACTGAATTTGAATTGCTGAAAAAGCCTACTGAATTTGAAATTGTGAATGAGGATTTAAAAATAGTCCAACTGAAAATTTTACTTGTCCTTTACTAAAGCCTTTATTGACAGTATATTAAATAAAATTCTTGTGAGGAGAATGTTTGATTTATCGATCAATGAGCAAGTGTTTATAAGCATTTTGATACAAATGGCTTTATTTCTCTCAGAATTGTTTAATATAGTTATGAAAATTGATGATCTCAAATGATTGAAATGTTTTGTTATTCATTTCTCATTCATGCTGAACAATGTATAATATGATGCAATTACTCACTCTTAAGATATTTGTTATAAAGTAGGACAAACTTTGTTATTCATATTAGAAATGAACCAGTTGTGTTTTTCATTAAAAGAAAAGTAAAGTGTCTATTCTCTGAACAATTGTTGTTATCAGCAGCTCCTCTTTCATTCTATTTGAAATGCAGCACTTATTCTCATTAATATGTTTCTAAAGCAGTTAACAGGATATATATTAGGTTGTCTCTCATTTTTATCAGTAAAACTTGCAAGCTCAATTTCTTAAAATAACAGAAAAATGAAGCTTTAAGGTTTGTCCTTAACATTATTTTGCTAAGTAAAATCAATAAATTGGCCAATATTGCTCAACTTTTTTCAACTAAATGTGGTATGTTAAGAAAGAATTTGTTCTATATCTTCTGCACTTAAAAGTGAATAGTGTATATTCAGTATGCTCATAGATATTTTCCTTCCAATATATGATTGTTTAGCTGTTTTTGCATTTTATATCAGCTATTTACATACTTACATGAAATGGATATTTGAGATCTTTCCTGTTCTATATTGTAGAAATTTTTACCTAAATATTTTCATTTAATGATTAAATATGAAACCTATGATTTTTGTGATTGATTGTGTAATAAAGCAAGTAATATAACCTTCAGAAATGTAATGAAATACATTGTACTGAAGTGACTTAATGAAATGATTTCTTTGAATTGTGGAAGCACTAAAAACTTGCTATTGTCATAAATGTGAAAATTTAAAATAAAGCCATTTTTGTGTAATAGAATTTCGTGTCATTCAATGTAGTTCAAGAAATATTAGTCTGATTATAGTTACACCATTTTTAAAATGTACACTACTGTTTTCAACCGCCAAGTTTGATAACCTGTTGTATTCGCAAAAGTTTAATATGTGATTAATGCAGCATTTTCCATAAAGGAAGAAAAAAAACCCTCAGGAAAGTGTTTATTAGATTTAATATTTTATCAAATACAGTATTTGACTGTTACAACATTTATATAAAAGAAAGTCGAACTTGAGTAGAAACATTCAAATTGAGCTGCTGGGAAATATTTTTATTATCGTTCTAACCATGATAATATAAACCATACATCCTAAAACTAGTGCTTTTGAATTATTGGACAAACAGGATTTTGGTTAAAATTAAATTGATACTTTTTATAGCAACTTTATATATATATAAAGCTTTGACTACTGTTTAGTGAAAATATTTCTTTTGGGATGTACTGTCATATCAATGGACAATTTCTCTTAATATTATAAAATTGAATTCCAATTTTATTCGTGGAGAAAGCTTATTGGCTTAGTATCCTAATTTTTGAACTGTGACTTAGGTGAAATATCATCAGTCATGCGAAAAAAAAATGCTGTTGAAAATTGAAATAATCTCAAAGCAATGTTCTTGCTTTATCTTAAATATCAAGGGTAGATCTAGAGAATTTCCAAAGAAGCCCAGTAGCAGAAAATTCTCCAAGCGTCTACGACATCCTTTAGGGGCAGAAAATATTTTACAACTGAAGTGTTAATTAATCACTTACCTGTAACATCTTTATGCATTTTATTCATTTTAATTATTAATAATCTTAAGTTTCTGTATTAAATATTAAAGAGCCAAACATAATATAAAGCAAAATAAAGGTTCCATGCAAAAAAAAATCTGCAAAATAGAAAAGAAAATCTGCGGCGTCTGTGTCCTGTCTTGAACTTTCTGCTACCGGGCAAAAAGGGAGTGATATTACAAATTTGGTGTTTTCACGTAACATAAGGATGTATTTACAATCCCTTGAATAAAGTACCAGTCCACAGTATATGTGCAACAGGCACTCAATATAACGAACATTCATTATAGTGAGTTTCATATAACATCCAATCTAAAGAGTATGTAACCATTCACACACATTATTTTACATACTTCAGTGTCTGATATATGAAAAAGATTTACTATATCTATATATAAAAGTACTTGTTTCTTTATTTTTAAAGTAGTTGAAAAAGAATACTTTGAAACTCATTAAAGAAACATTTATTCAGCAGCTATGAGTAACTAAAAACTGGATACTTGCTCACTTAAGGTACTATTTCCACCTTGGATTTGTTTCTCCAATAAGGGAGGAAAAGTATTTCAAAAGCTCATTGTTTCATTTCTGACCATCAAACTCATTCATGGTTGCTAATCTTTATTGATTATATGTCCGGAAGGTATTCTACATGTAATTTTAGATTTTCTTTTATTAATGTATTTTTTATAGAACTTTCCTGGTAATAGTCGTACTACAGAATTTTTATCCAAAGATGAATAAGAACAGCTATATCCATTTTAAAAGTATAAAAATCATTAAAAGTGACTTCGTATGATGACTAAGAAACCCTTTATCATCGTCCAAGGGAGGAGAAACTCATCATTCCTCCTTTGGATCTGCCCTGTTTAAATGGAGGGGGAAAAATATTGAGAAAAACAGATTTGGCCTCATTTTCCTATTAAAAGATTTGTAAATGTTAAAATTTATATTTTGCTTTGAAAATAGTTTATCACATGGTCAGGATGGGGAATTTCTAGAAAATCTTGCCAGCCAGCGAAATGCAACGTACAGTTGAAAATTATTATGACAAAATTTACGCAACTGGAAAAATGGCTGATTACTATTATTACAATGCATTTTCATAATTATTTTTTCTATAAAATTAAGAAATATATACAAGAGAGGAAAGATTAATATAGAATGAAACTTAATATCATGTTTACATCACAGCAATTTGGAAACTTGCAAAATATACTAACTAGTTAAAAAAAATAAATTTTGGCATATAATTATAGTTGTTTTCGAAAACTACCTAAAAATTCTTGCCTTGTCAGGAAATTCGCTCGCCAGTGTTGAGTAAAATGATATATTTCCCCACCCCTGCACATGGTTATGAATAGTTTGATTCATTTCTCATAACTAGTAGTTGCTTTCTGAAGTTATTTAAATTATGAAGAAATGGAAGTTGCATTTTAAAGCAATAACAGTGGAGGTAATTACATGCTTTATCATTCTTGAATAGGTATTCTGCTTAAATTCTATCTGTTAAAAAGTGAAACATGTTAAGATATTAATAGACAATTCTTTCCATAAAAAGTGTATCGGAGAAAATTACTTATGTCATTTTATCTGAAGCATCCAAAGTACTTAAATATAATTATTTAAAATTATATTCATAATTTTCATTGAAGTTTAGTTTTTTACAAACCATTAATGGGCTGCAGATGTTTGGTATAATTTATCATGAAAACTGTTTATAAAGCTGTATTCTTTTTTAAAGGGAATGAGAGAGAAAACAAAAGGGACCATAAGAAAAAATATGTAAAGTTTGAAGTAAAAGTATTGAAGAAAAGTTTAACAAGAGAAAAGTAAAGGAATCGCAAATCATTTTGCATTGGGTTTACGGGTAAACTACTTTGCAAAACAATTCTGTGCTTGTATTTTACGTTTTTCCTTTATATAAATTGCCGAACTTTTGATAACTACTGTTAAAGACAGAGTAGAGAAATAGAGCATAGAATAACATGAAAACTCATTTCTGTTCAGTTTTGAAATTGCTTCAATGATCGTTTATTTTGATATAGCAAAGTTTTAATTGTGGCTTACTACTTTTATAGTTATAATCTGCCTCAAATGTTCAAGAGCACTTTGAGAATTCCTTTGAAATGAGACATATTCTTTTTTAGTGAGCTAAGTATATGATCCCTTTGTCATACTTTATTTTGACACAAAAAGAAGTATGCAAAAATCTCATCCACTTTTTCTTTTAAAAAAAAGTATTGAATGTAACATAATAAAACCCATTACTAAAGGACAAAATTAATGACCACTAAATGAGAATAAGTGACTATTAAAATATTGTTTGTCAGCGGCCAATTTCCTACAAGGAGAGATTTTTTTTTTTTTTATTTCACAATTAAAATTTCTTGCATTGAGAAAAAGTGGCTATTAAAAAAATTGTCAGCGTCCACCTTATGGCCACTTTTCCTACAATGAGAGAGTAATTTTTGCATTTCATCAAAGATTCTATTTTTGCTGTTGCAATATATTTTATATTAACATATTTATTGGAGCCATTCGATTTTAGGTTACTGCTAAAAGAAAATAAAAAAAAAAAGTTTACTGTTTAGTACTTTTAAATAATAAAGTGGCCACCTGTAAAACTGGTACTACTAGCCACTGGCCACTAATGAAATTTCTCAGTTTTGACCTTTACCCATTACATAGGCAAGAAAAATCTTAAATTTACAAAAATCAATCTCTGCTTTACAAATATTTCCTTTAGTCCATTTTTTATACTCATAAAATTTGATCTTATTATTAATATAAAATAATCACTGCAGTATGTTTTTAAGTGAGCTATGATTTCCTTATCAAAGAATCGTGATTTGATAAAAATGGATCAGAAATATGATTAATAGCTGCACTGGATTTTTGCGAATTCATGCTCAATTCAACTTTTTATTTACATAATTTACCTTTTGCAGGTTACGAAAATGAATTCAAATTATTTTATATCGTCTACGTTTGCAGTTTTCAAAAACATGAAATATCAGATTATACTGTTTCTAAAAGCAATTAAACTTTTAAAATGTTATCCGGAATGTCAAAAGAAAAGGAAAAAAAAAGTTGTATTTAAAACATAGCATCTTTTTTTATTAAAATTAATGTTTTCAATTGGTTATATTTTAAAAGTTATACTTACAGAATAATACATTTTTTTTAATTTATTGCAATCAATAAAAAATTAAATGTGTTTTAAAAGTCAACAAATCCGCAAATGCCTAAAATCTGCACATCATCACAGATGTAAACAATGAAACTTTCAGTCCAAATATAGGGGTAAAATTACAGAATTTTTTAGCTTTATATCATTCCATATGCATTTTAATGTGTAATTCTGGATAATGTGGCTGAACTCGTGTTTTTTCATGAAGGAGGTTTAAATTTATTTGTGAAAAAAATCAAGATATTGTTGATTACACTGGTAATCTCAATCTTTTTACCAAATATATTTATGTATTAATCAAGCTTTTTAGGGTATTAAGACTGCCTAAACCTGAAATAAAACTTCCTTACTTTATGATTTTGATGTGAATTAATAGGTTACCTTTATAAGGCAATTTCATTAAATAATTCAAGGAAAATCCATCTCATCTTTATTATGCATATTTAATTATCTTAGTACATAGATGCTTCACTAATAATGTATAAGTTTTTAGGATGTTCATTTAAGAGGAAATCAGCTGCAAATAAAAATTCTCACACTATTTCTGTATATAATATTTTACTAAAAATTTATATTTTTATAGGAAAAGTATGACCATTGATCTATATAGCATTAACCAAGTACATCTAAAAACAGATTTATGTTTTTAATGTGCAAAAATAAACACAATTGTGTGAAGATAATTATTTATAAAAATATGGAACCAGGGCTCGAAATGGAAAAATCCACAAACCGGAACGCTATTTCAAAATTATTGTAGACTATTATTATTTATTTATTTTTTGGAAAGTACAGTAAAGTCCCGATTATCTGAGTTCTGCTTTAACAGAGATATTTTTTTCTGATGGTCTAATAGCTTCCATTATTATGAAACAGACATTATAAAGTGTTAAGTGAAGACGAAAGAGCAGCCGTAAAAAGTTAGAACTCTGATTTTCTGGTCAGAATGGGGAAAAAATGGCCATAAAAAAAATTATGGCCATTTTCTTCCCCATTCTGACCAGAAAATCAGAGTTTTAACTTTTTACGACTGCTCTTTCATCTTCACTTAACATTTCATTTATGATGGCTGTTTCATAATAATAAAAGCCATCAGTCCAGAAGAAAATGATCCATTCCAAAGGTATAAGTTAGATTGAAAAAACTAGTTAATACTTTGAGCAGAAAGAAGAGGCTATACCTGCAATTTTCATGACACTAATAGAATCAGATAGCTGGCAATTTGTACGGTTTTGTTACCTCTAAAATTGAATACAAATTTTTGCCATATTTAATCGTTGACAATTGTTAGATTTCAACAATTGAATTGGGCAAAATTTACTGGTAAGTTTTTAGAGGTAAGAAAAAAAAAACTGCAGCAAAATTGACATTCAACAAACAAAAAGCTATCGAGGTCTTTTTCAAATAAACAATTTCATCCCCCGTATTTCTTAAAAGTGATGGAAATATACATCAAAGAAATGTTTAGCAGGGCCACGGAGTCGTCCATTTTACAAGCAGGTCTGCGTTGTTGGAGTTGTCCATTTTTCCCCACCGACTCCGCAGCCCTGGTTACTGGTAAGTTTTAGAGGTAAGGTATCTATGCAGTAGCGTAATACTGCAGCAAAATTGGCATTCAACAAACAAAAAAACTATCAAGAGCTTTTTCAAATAATTTAATTCCCTGTTTTTCTTGTACATCAAAGAAATATTCTTAGTACCCTAAAAATGAATGAATGAATTAAGTGGAAATTTATATTTCATGCCCTTAGTTGGTGACGATTTGTGTAAATCCTGTTTATACGAGTTTTTTGCTTATCTGAGGTGAGCTTTGTCCCTATTAACTTGGATAATCGGGACTTTACTGTATAGCAAACTTATATTTAACCATAGAAAAACCAATTTTAAAAAATGCACTCAAGATTCTAAATAATTAGGGAAAAAAAAAAAAAAAAAAGCTACAGAGAGCATAGTAAGCTATATGTATGAAATCGTAATAATATTTTTAAATAATTGCATGAACCGGAACAATATTTTCCATACTTTCACGAACTGGAACATAGTTCTGGTTTGCTCCGGTGCATTTTGAGCCCTATATGGAACTGATTACCATTAGAGCTCTTTTTTTCCTCTCTCTTTCTTTTAGAAGTGTATTTAACCTTAGAATGGTAGCATGTTTGAATTCACCTGTTTTGGCAATGTTGTGTAACATGTATTCATGCTGCTTTTTCTCCCTTTCTTTTCTCCATAAAAGGTTCAAAATAAGTAAATGTGATGGTTTAATTATTAAATATCCTAGAATGCTACTCTTTGAAATGCTTATGGGATGTTAGTTAATCCTTCATCTCTTGAAGAACATGAAGTTTTTTTTTTATTATTAAACAAACGAGAAAACGTTTTATTGATTTTGATGAATTTGTAAATTTCAGTTTTATATGACGGTAGTAAAAATTAGAGATGCAACGAATGTTCGGCTCATTCGGCTGAATATCAAGTCCATTATTCGGTCTTGGCTGAATAATACTGTAATAAATGTTTTATATTTACACAGTATAACTTTTTAATTTAACAATTTATATTCATAATGTATAATGAAAACTTTATTTGAAATTAACTAACACTTTTTTTCCCATTAACTTTCATACCCCAAATGGGTTTTATCTAAGGCTAATTTAGGAATCATGTTAAAAAAAAAAAAATTATGCTGTATCAGTAAGTACAAAAAGTATCTGTAATAAGCTAAACATAATCTGTTAAATTTAAAATTAATCTATTCAAAATTGTTTTATTACAGCTGTACAAACAAATTCAATTTTTTTTTTTTAAATTATAATGGGAAGTTTAACATTTATCGCCTGTTACATAAAAAAATATTTCTTTCAATAATATTTTGAATTATATCTATAAAGAACATAAATATATGATTGATTAGATATAGATGTATTATATGTATAAGATATTTAAGTCGTATGTGTTGCAATACTTAAGGGGTTTTTTTTAGTAAAATACGCTTAAAAGATAATTTAAGTGATTTTTTTAAGTGTGTTACTATTTCTTATTAAATAATGAAAGAAATGTAAGTACTAAATTAAATTCTTTTAATTAGTTTACTATGCATTTACGTTTTACATATTTTTTTTTTCAAGAATAGCATTGTAATGTTTATATTTGCCTTAAAAACAGTTAAAATGTTTTCAATAAACGTAGATTGTGATGCAGAAATAATAATAATTCAGAATTCTCAGGTGATAGTCTTATTCTTTTTCTTTCGTAAATGCTATCTGCTTCTGAAAATAATGAGTGGCAACATTCTTCCATGTATATAATTTGGCGAATAGTTTGATTTGTATAATTTGGAGAAATTGGTCGACTGGATAATCAAGTAGTACACATTTTTCTTAACCTGGCCCAAGCGATAAATCGCCAAATGTTGTATCTGTTGAAATATATCATATTGAATTCAATTTTAAGCATTACAAACATTTATTTCATGTTTAAATTATTTTTGTTATTTAAATTTATCTCTCATTAAAGGATTTTTGTTTGTTCCCCTTTTTAACTAAAAAATAAGTTTTTATCTTTTATTTTGAGAGAGAATTACATTTTTTTTCTAACTGATATAGCCCTTTCCATTCTTCAACCAACGGTAATATTGCCAAAATATAATCACCGGCAACCCTTTCGCAGAAAGTATCAATAAAATACATAGAATATCCAAAAATCATAGTTATCCCTGTATATTTGATGCATAAACCACTGCAGGAATATTCTCTATCGAATGAGACTATGTGAAAAAAAAATTCACCGGCTTGTTTTTGAAAACACTTGAGCCAAATTTTCAGAGCTTACTGCTTTATAATATACTAGCAGTCTATGCCCGCTGCACTGGTCACTATTTCCAAATAAACCTTGAATTAAGCGAAATGGTGAATTTGAACTTGTATTTTTTTTTTTTTTAATGGACCTTTAGCTTGAATGTCCTTCCGCGTTGCTGAAAAGATGCGAGCGCCATTGCGATATTATATTACCTTATGCGTTGGACAAAATTTAGCTATTAAGAAGCAGTTCTTTTAGTTGATTATTCACTGTGCACTTTTGGTAGGGAAATGAGACCGTTATGACAATAGGAATTAAAATGTTCTCATATCTGACAATATTAAATTAGAGGTGCATTACAATGATTGCAGAGATTTACCACTGAACATGAATAATGCTCAGGTGGTTTATTTTCGTTTGTCCTTGATCTCCTCTGGCCTCTCAGCTCCCGCAATATGTGATTCTGGTAGCTTAAATACAATCTCGCTAGATGTTAGTTATATTTCTTAATAAACATCCTCCTCTACTACTGTTTTCCCTCTTTGGATTCTAGCAGAGTAAATACTGTCAAAAAAGTAATTAATTATTTACAAACAAAGAAGATTGTTTAAATTTCATATTTAAAAGAAAAGTGAAACATAAAAATGTGTGTTTTTAAAGATGGATTGCCTGAATAAATCTAAAATGACGTCATTTTCACTGTCTTTTCATTTTGTAGACCAGCTGAAATCATGTAACCGTTAACACGGGAAAAAACTCAATGACTTACTCTTGTAGAAAAATAAACCTCATGCATCCAATAAAATCTTTATAATCATCCGTAATCAACGTCATTGTGAGGGTTCACGTCAAACATTAAAACTGATGCAACAATATTGTTACATGTATACCAGGGTTAAGATCTGACAATGATAAATAAAGTTAGTTATACAAAAATTTTAGCAATATGCATTTTAGGTGAATACCTGAACCGTAGATTTATTTTGCATTTTTCTAAAGAGCATAATAACACAGACAAACAAAAAAGCCTGCTATTTTCTTTATATTTAAGAGTAAATTAATCTTCCGTCTCTTGTGTAAATAACCCAGATTATGAAAATAACTTAATTTGTTGCTGTGTTTAGCTGCTAGAGTGTGCGTCAGGACAATTCGCTTTATACTGATCGAAATTCCAGTTAATTTAATCCTATCTAGGCTGAAATGATAAGTCCACGGGCATTATTCCATTTGCCACCATTTAGTAATCGCTAATTTCAAAATCTGTCTAATCTTTTGAATTTTGATACGCCATCCAATATGCTAATTGGCAGGTGACACGATTCTTTAAGATTAGTCCAATATGTTCAATAAAACATTTTTAAAACAATGGTTAAGCAAAAGAAAGTTATGCAGAAAAAGCTAAAAAGAAATGACAAATTATCGAGCAATATTTATGGCAAAATGTTTATTTATTTTATTTATTTTTTTTTTTTTTTATAGTAATACGTATAATTGCAGAAATCTTAACAATTTTCTTATATCCTAACTTTTAAAGCGGTGAATATTCCTATAAGTGCAATCGACAATATGTTCGGCAGGTTAAAAAAATAACATAACACACAATATTCAATTAATAAGTAATGATCTCAGTTCGAGGATATAAAAATCACATGCTTGAGGAAAACAAAATTCATGTTTGCATAGTAATGGTATTCCATAGTATGATAAAAAATATTTTAAATCCTTGAAAGTAAATTATTTTAGAATATGTGTGTATATGGAAGACATTTACACTAAAATTTAAATGATTGACTACATAATTATAATTTTAACTGCTTTTTATATATTTTACGCTTGAATATAAAAATGTACTAAGAAATGCTCTTCTCTCGGCTTATTTCACACTTGTGTCTTAAAATTGCATTGTTTGGCGACGGAGGTAATAAATAAATAGCATGTAGCTCACTAATACAGCCATTTTTACAAATATTTCTAGTTTTTCCTGTAAATCATATGATGGGAGAATTATATAAAAATAATAATTAAATTGACAAAAAAAGGAAAAAGACTAAAGAATGAACCTAGATTTTATTTCAAGTTTTCATTAACCTGGCGCAAGCGATAAAAAGGCTAAAAAGAAAAAAATGCCATTCAAAACTGTCAAATCAAATTTTCAGATTCATTTTTTAACCTATCGCAAGCGATAATTCACCAAATATTGTACCAGTTGTAAAATTTCACAATAATTTATACTTTAAAAAGCATTACAAATATTTATTCTATGTTTAAATTAAATATTTTCGTTTTATAATATGTTGTATTAAAACTTTTTTTGTTGTTTTTTAAATTAAATATCGGTATTTTTTTATTTATTCACAAGGTGTTAGTATTTTCTAACAGATATAGCCATCTTAATTCTTTAATCAACAAACCTTTCGCCAAAAGATAATCACTGGCAACCTTTTTCGTTCAAAATAGCAATAAAATACAAAATTTATTATCAAAAATAATAGCTATCCCTGTATTTTCTCATAAACCACCTCGGGAATATTTCCTATCGAATGATACAATTTGGAAAAAAATCCACCGGGTAGTTTTTGAAAACACTCGAGCGGAACTTTTAAAGCTTACTGCTTTATAATATATACTAGCTGACCCGCCCGGCGTTGCTCGGGATTTGTAAATAATAACCTTAAACAGAACTCAAGTTAAGATTTTATATCTTTTGAAATTCTTTTAAATGAACCTAATTTTGGAGACCTCATTGCCTTCTGCAGCGTCTAGTGTGTTCCAAACAAACTTCTTTCCGAACGAACCGGTAACCTACGTCACCGCTACGTATGGCCAGTGGCGTAGCTAGAGCATTTCGTTTGGGGGGGTGTGGAGATCGAATTTACCGAATGTTCATAGTATTTTTTTTTTTTTTTGTATTTACAGTACAGGACCTATTATCCAGAATCCTCGGAACCGAAGGCTTTCTGTATTTTGGAATTTTACAGATTTCTGGTTCTCTCAAATTTCACGTTTTTTTCGCGACCCTTTGACGAAATTTGCGTTATTTTTTCATGATGCTTTGACGAAATTTGTGGCGGTTTTTTCGCGATCATTTGACAAAATTTGAGTTTTTTCGCGATTCTTTGACAAAATTTGCGTATTTTTTCTACGATCCTTTTACGAAATTAGCGTTTTTTCGCGATCATATGACGAAATTCGCTTTTTTCCGCTATTCCTTGACAAAATTTGCGTATTTTTTTATGATCATTTGACGAAATTAGCGTTTTTCTGCAATTCTTTGACAAAATTCGCATATTTTTTCTACGATGATTTGACGAATTTACCGTTTTTTCGCGATCATTTGACGAAATTAGCGTTTTTTCGCGATCATTTGACAAAATTAGCGATTTTTCCGCGATTTTTTGAAAAAAATTTGCGTTTTTTTTCAGAATCCTTTGACAAAATTCGCGTTCTTTCCGCGATTCTTTGACAAAATTTGAGTATTTTTTCTACGATCATTTGACGAAGTTAGCGTTTTTTTGCGATCATTTGACGAAATTCTTGTTTTTTTCGCGATTCTTCGACAAAATTTGTGTTTTTTCGCGATCCTTTGACGATATTCGCGATTCTTTGAAAGAAGTTCGCATTCTTTTATGAAATTCGCGTTTTTTCTGTGATTCTTTGACGAAATTCACGTTTCTCTGCAATTCTTTGATGAAATTAGCGTTTTTAACGATCCTTTGACGAAATTATCGCTTTTTTCGCGATCCTTTGTCGAAATTCGCATTTTTCCGCGACTCTGACGAAATTTGCATTTTTTCAGAATCCTGTGATGAAATTTGCGGGTTTTTTGCGATTCTTTAACGGAATTTGCGTTTTTTTCGCGATTCCTTGACAAAATTCGCGTTTTTTCTGCAATTCTTTGGAGAAATTGGCGATTTTTTCTGCGAACGATTGACGTGATTTTTTTTCGGCGCCCATTTGTCGAAAATCGCGATATTTTTTTATGTCCGAATTTTCGGACTGAAGACCAATTTTTTTTTTTTTTTTTCAGAAAATTCAGAACAGAATCAATCACCCCCGGTGAAATATCTGACGATTTTCTTTTTTTAACGAATCTTAATATAAATTAATTTTATACTAAAATTGGAGAGAAAAAATGATTTTTTTCCTAATGTCGGGGGGAGGGGAGGGCGGCTTCGTGTTATCTGGCGGCTGAAATAACATATTTTAGTGGTTACACGTCGAAACACAATGGATTGAAAAAAAATTAGTTATCGGTAAAATTTTCAAAAAATTTCAAAATTTTAGTACAAATTTACAAATTTAGAAAATTTTCAAATAATTATTTTTTTCGGATTTCGGGTCCTTCCGGATTTTGGAATTCCGGATAATGGGTCCTATACTATATTTGTATTTTGTATTTTTATACATTGTTTTCTTTTGGGCGAGGGGGGGGGGTGGGGGTGGGATTAGACATTTATTTATTATTTCAGTAATATATAAATAAACAGACCAAAAAATTTTAACAAAAAACTAAAAAATTTCAACCATTTAAAATTTTACAAACTGGGGAAGCCACGGTAGTACAAATTATGAATGGAGGGAGTGAAATAGATAACTGCTGATTTATTTATCATATTGTACAATTACAAATAAAGCAGAGGAAAAAAGTAATTTTAAAGACTTTAACCCTTAACTGATCAGTCGAGGTGTTTTCCACCCCAGAGAAATTTCATTTATGAAGAAATTTTTTTGTGGTATTTAGATACGTGTATTTATATGTATATGTATGTACACTTACAGTACTTTTTCAGTTGTTTTTATTCAAGTAAATAATGCAAAATTCACAGGAGATTTTCTTACTTTAATTCGTAAATTTTTTTGAGTGCACAAGACAAGAAATCAAATTTTGGGGTTGTATACACACCAGCTCACCACGTTATATATATATATAAAAATCACCTCATCACTTAAGGTTTAAGCTTTTCGTGCTCGATACTTCAGTGAGGGGGGAGGGGGCAAAGGTAAAAGGAGTAATTTGGGGTGAGGTGTAAAAAGACAGATTTAGACTGATTATTTATTTATTATTACAATAAAAATAAGTTCAATAGAAAATATTTTAAAAATAATTATTTTTTTCTTTTATTTATAACTCAAAGTTTGAAATTTGCAATACTTTTTAAATTTTAAGTTAGAAGTCTTTACGGGTAGAAATTTTTAGGCCCGGGCCAGGCCGACCCATAGAAAAAAAATCAACCCGGCCCATTATAAAAGGTAGCCCTGAACTCCGCCAGACCTGTCAAAAAAATTATTGACCTGGCCCGACGTTATAGCAGCTAAAAGTTCAGCCTGAGACCATTCTGGCCCGAAAAAAAAAAAATGAAAATCTCGACCCGAGCCTGGCACGGCCCGAGTGAATTTTTACAAAACATTGATTTTTACGTCGATTTGGTTAAAAATTTGTCTGTACGAGGAATCTTGATCAAAAATACTTAATCTTAGCTTTTTTAATCTTTATTTTTATAGAAATACCGTAGGCTGCGATATTTATTTATTTTTTAAATAAATCTCTATTTGTTATATGCAAATGTTTCGATTATCATTATTTTTGTTAATCCATATTGCATGTATTGGAGACTTAAAAATCTAAAAAATGCTATACAGTGAAATCTTCTAAGACGGAATCACACTGTAAAGTAAAAAAAAAGCATTATAGACAAGTTCCCTTCTTAATAGGTGTAAATGTATTATATATCCTTTTCTCACATATTATTATATTAATTTTGCATGGATCAACACATTTTTCAGTTTAAAACAGGAATAAGGATAGGCAGGTTCTTTTTCACACGTGTTGCTATATTTTAATTTAGCTTTATTTTGCTACCAGTTCACGCTGAGACAATGATTTTCATACGGGTTGGGTGAAAACCGGAACTGAAAATTTTGGCCCTTGAAGACTTGGAAGAATGAAACCAGTCCCGGCTCGGTACAGAAAACATTAATTAGGCCTAGTCAGGCCTTATTTATGTTTTGCCAAAATGTTGCCAAAGCTGACGTTTGTAACAGATTTTTTTTTAAGCGTGGCAAAAGATCATTATGAGGTAGCAATTGATTATAATTTTATATGTAATACATTTATCAGAAAATTAATAAAGTCTATTGGATTTCAAAGCACTTCATTCCTTATGCCTGCTGATTTCATGCTTCTGGATTAAAAAAAATGTCTACTTAAATGTGTCAGAAAATTTACCATTCCTAAGAGGAGTAAAAATATTTTTTAAGAACAAGTGTTTTTTTTTTTTGTTGTTGTTGTTTTTTTTCATAAACGTGGCATTTAATTCGAAATTAGAAAATTATTTAGTTATTTCAAATCTTAATCCGTGTATGGTATATTTGATAATTTTGATGATATGTGACAGAAAAATGCACAATATAAGAATAGGAGGATTTGGATTTTATTTTTTCTTTTCTTTTATTTATTTCTCTTTTTTCATAAATATTTATCCAAGTAAAAACGTAAGACAAAATAAGAAAATTAATAAAAATTAAATAAAAATATATGAGAGAATTGGTTGATTAGCAGTTTTTATTTTCTCTGATAATTAGAATAAGGATAATTGTTGCAGATTACTTCAATGAGAAAATTTCAACTGTCTGTCCCCCAAAGCGCCAAAGCAGATCAAAGGACCAAAACAAACTACAGCGAATGACGAAAACATTTAGTAGACAATGTTGCATAAAGCCGGACAGAAGAATTTTTTTACTTGGAACTTTTTTACAGAACGTTTTTACTTGGATTTATAGAAAAAAGAGAAAGAAATAAAAGAAAAAAAATCCAAACACTCCTATTCTTATATTGTGCATTTTTCTTTCACATATGATCAAAATTATCAAATACACCATACACGGATTCAGATTTGAAATAACTAAACAGTTTTCTAACTTCGTTACTTCGTATTAAAAGCCACGTTTATGAAAAAAAAAACACTTGTTCTTAAAAAATAGTTTTACTTTAGACACATTTAAGTAGACATTTTTTATCCAGAAGTATGTAATCAGCAGGCATGACCGCATGAGGTATGAAGTGCTTTGAAATCAAATACCACTTTTAAATTTTCTAATAAATGTATTACATATTAAGTTATAATCAATCGCTATTTCATAATGATCTTTTGCCTATTGTCATGTTTAAAAAAAATCTGTTCCAAACGTCAACTTTGGCACCATTTTCTGAAAGACCAGTTACCTTTATAGGAAAAAAGAGAAACGCTATTCGTTTACGAATAAGAAAGAATATCTGCAAATTTCGTGCATTTAAAAATGAAAATTTCTTCACGAAAGTGTAAAAAAAGATACAAGTTACGATTTCAGATCAGCTTTAAATAGTTTTTAAAAACCACAAAATGTGGCTAATCAAACATGCACTTTATTTGTAGAATATTTTTTCTGTTGAATTTTTAAGATGGAACTCGTAATATAGAAAGTTATCAGAATTGAAATAGTCAAATATCATGTTGAGCAATTGAGCATAAGTATAAAAAAATTAAATATTATTTTAATTTGCATTAATAAAAAAAAAAAGAGTCTTGAACACAAAAAGATTTTTTTTTCTATGGAGAAGGGGAAGGAGAGAGGGAGTAGACAGTGTGGAAAATTACTTTGTGTTCTGCAAAATTACTTTGCTTGCATTTTTTTTTGTGAGCTGTAGCGTTGATTCTGTTACATGAATTAGCCTGATTTTTTTAAATCAATTTAAATTAACTTTGAGATCCCTTCATTTCAGAAAACAAAGAAAAAAATGGCTTTCAGTTTTTGCAGCAGAATGTAAATGTATGTCTCAATACGCCAATTAGAAGAAAGATTAATGTTTTATCATCAATGCACTTGCTTTATATATCAATACAACTGATGATTTTAAAACAAGTTCAAAAACATAAATAAAAAATATATTTTCGAACTGAATGTCAAGAACCAGTGTTGCAGTCATAAAAAAACAAAGGGTATAGGCTAAAGTCATGAACATTCATGGATGCAGTATACGCCAATGCTTTATTTGAGAAGCAGAGAATATGCGGAGCTTCTTAAAAAAATCCAGAGAGAGGGTATACGGCGTATATCTCCGTATACCCTCCACTACTACGTGACAAAAACAGATCCAGATCTTAAAACATATCGTCGGTTTATATTAAGTTACAAAGGAAAAAATCCAATATTTTATAGTTCTCTATCTTATATTAGTTTTCTTTAAAGCGGTTCTCGAGCTTCCTACTGAACAACGCAAAATTTTCTGACACATTTTCTGTCTCATTTTAAGCATTTGGCAGGCTTGACTGTTGAAGCGGAATACAATGGAAACTAGTTTTAATTTTTTTTTATAAAATTACTTATCACGTTATAAGCAAATGTTGTCACATGACGACAAGTTTTTTGCCTTTCTCGAGCTGCCGTGTCTGAAATTAGGTTCAAAACGCCAACTTTGAAAATATTTTCTGAAAAATCTTTTGCGTTTACCAAAAAATGGAAAACGTCTTTCGACTACATAGTTTCTGAATAAAAACACCTGCCAATTTCCGAACAAAAATGAATTCAGAAATGTCTCAGAAAGTAGCTCTTCTCACTGAGAACACTCTTAAGGATTTTTTTCCCGCGTTTTTTTCCCGAGTTTTTCAAGAAGCTTTTAGTTTTTCGAAGATACAATATATACCATTATATATAGTAACTACTAGAGATGTACCGAATATTCGGTATCTATTCTGTATTCGGCCTTTTCGGCCATGTTACCGAATATTCCGTTAGGCCGAATATCAAGATATTCGGCCAAACCGAATACTTAAAAAAAACTTTTAAAACATTTTTAAAAATCTTACACAATTTCTACTTTTAGCTGTCAACTTATAAAGATGTTCATAAAAATTAGAAACAGAATCATATTTAAGTAAAAGAGAACGTTTTTACATTATTTGCTTTTTGTAAAGCATTACTTTAAAAAATTAACCATAATGGAGATTTTCATAGGAATTAACAATGTAAAAATGCAAGTTCCTGAACCTTTTCTAGAAAATAATCGGTTTCTTGCTTTTTCACACAAAAGTGCGCTACTAATCGAAACAGAAAACTTTCAGGGTTGATAATACACATCAAGAAAGACAATTTTTGCTCAGAAAACCACAATCGCAATCCACTTATTCAGTTATAAATAAAGTGTATCTCATCTCATTCGAGGTCAAACTTGGATTTTCATTTGTTAACCCTAACGAAGATATCATAGCTATATTTTTAACAAACTTGCTTTGATTTCTGCGAAATATAATATTATGATGAGAAGTGCTGGAAATTGCCGCTTTTCATATTTAAACAACCATGAGGTAGACATTCCTTTATTCAGAATGCAATTTATAGTATTTATACTGTGTCACTGGCCAAAAGTCAATCATTTTCAATGATATCATCACATTTAATACAAACTAAATTAATATGAAACAAATCTTGCAAAAATATCTTCATTTACTGATAAAGTTGTGAACGAAAATTCAGTTTCGGCTTGTAGTTGCACACCCAGAATTTTTGACTGAATATATTGTAATTTTAATGAAATAAATGCAGTGAGGTGTTGTTTTTTGTTTAAAATTTTTTTGTCTTGACGATATTATCTCTGTTTTTTACAATTTTTTTAGGAACAATGTGTATGTTTACAATCTCTGAAAATAATCGCCCATTCGAAACACTGATCTAAGATGCATTTAAAAACTTCCTTGCTAAATCAAAGACAGTAGAAAAGTTATTTTTTCTGAGTTGTTTGTTTTAGAATTTAAAAAAATATATATTCACTTGGTTTAATTCACCAGAAGAAGCTATGAAATATCAAACTTTTTTAATTAATAAAATTTTAAAATTCTCTTCTTAAATAACACAAAGAAGATTTTTTTTCATGTATAAAGTTTACTTGTAAAAAGTTCTTCTTTATCAATATGTAAATTTCTGCATTAAATATTGTGTAAAATTATTTTAAAATTTAACATTTTAATGCCTTTAATCTTTGAAATATAAAAGTATTCGACAAGCCGAGTACTTGGTATTTGGCCGAATAGTTACTACTCGGCTGGCCGAATATTCGGTATTCGGCCTAACAGTTAATTCGGCTAGCCGAATATTCGGTATACAGTTCGCTTGTAGGCCGAATATTCGGTAGAAAAGCTATTTTTGCTGAGTTGTTTGTTTTAGAATTAAAAAAAATATATTCCCTCGGTGGTTTAATTCACCATAAGAAGCCATGAAATATGAAACTTTTTTAATTAATAAAATTTTTAAATATTCGACCAGCCGAATATTTGGTATTTGGCCGAATAGTTACTACTCGGCTAGCTGAATATTCGATATCCGTGTTCGCCTGTAGGCCGAATATTCGGTATTCGGTAAAATCACTATTCGGTACATTCTTAGTAGCTGATGTAATTTTATCACACCGTTTTAATTTTCTTTGATAAGAAAAGATTCCCTGTTCTCTCTTATTTTTTGCTTTGAAAAACAAACAATACAACAGAAAAAATCTGACGACATCCTGTTCACCGAAAAAACCGCGAAATATCTATCCCCGATAGCTTTCAGAGTCAAGCAAAACGAATTTTAACGAACAAGAAGTCTGGCCTTCTAATTTCATTTGCATTGGTCAAGGAGTGTACGCATTTACTCTCAAGGCACTTTTCTCCAGATTCCTTTCTTGAATGAAGCGAAGATATCTTCTAGCTTACAGGGATACTGCATAGAAATAGGAAGAAGCTTATATCTTCTAAGGGATACTGTAACCTGGACCACTCTCCCTCCCCTTCTTACACCCATGGAATAGTTAAAAGGTGAAATTGCAATCGACTCCCAGCGAAAAAAAAAATTACATAGTGCAAAGAGAAAGGAAGTTTCTAATTAGAAAATCTATATATTTAAAATATTTAATAATTTCAAATATGGTTTGACATTGTTTTCTGTTTTGCAATACATTTTGTAATATGTTTTTAAAAATTTAAAAAAAAAAAGAAAAAAAATCAGAGCCAAATGATGCAATTTTTGAACGAAAGTGAAATTACCGAATGTATATGAGTTTACCGAAGTGGGGGGGTGTCACACCCCCCCTGTAGCTACGTCCCTGCGTATGGCAGCATTTACCGGAAGTGCACCGCACGTGCCGGAGACAATTGAAAACCAAGTTGAGTGAGCGAAACCTCATAGTAATTTAGCCGATCGAATCCAAAAAAAAGAATGTACCATTAATGTTAGAAAACGTTGCTAACTGAAGTCTAAGGATAAAATTTCATAATACAGAAAGTAGCTGAATTGTAATTTTAAGTTGAATGAACCAAATCCCGTTGAAATTTGCTCCTTAGAACCCGAGTAAAGATTGCGTCCCCAAGCGATGAAAGATGCCACCACCCCTTGTAAATTTCATGAATTACTCTTAACATTAACATGATATTTAATAAATGGATAAAATCCCTTTCCTAAAGTTACCTTTAAAGTAAGGCGATTTTTAATTTACGGCTGTGGTGAGTTCACGTAAGTTGATGCTGAAAAAGGAGATTAATGTTCGAAAAATGTTGTAGCTGAGGTATAAAGAAAGACATAATTAGAATAATATTTTAAAGAAATGCCCCAAAAATGGGGTAAATGCTTAAAAAGGGCCCTTGGGGCCCAATAAATATATGCGGGTGTTGGTCTAGGAAGAGTAGTTCGAGACTCAATTTTAACATTATGCAGTGAGAAGGTGATAAAATTAGGGGGTGAAAAATACATGACACAAAAAAAAGTTCAAGAGGCCCCGGATCGGGTCAAACGGGACTCTGGGTTGCCCCAAGATTTTAACTGGAATATAGAAACGGGAAAATAACTAAATGGAAAAATGAAGCAGCCCAAAATGAAGATTAAGAGGGGCAATTTATAATGAAAAATCTTCAAGGGGCCCTGTACCGGGCCCCAAGGGATCAGGGAGTTAAGTGGCATATAGTTAGGTAAAAAGGTACTTTTGAGTAGTTTTTAAACTAATCAGAAGACGCTAAAACTATGTTAAAGAAAATTGCAAGCAATTCGGTTCATTTTTAAAGAAGCTGCACCAGGGGCCCAAGGTGGCGATTAATATTCAAAATTGGTGGTAGCTGAAGACTGAAAATTCTTTGTCGTTCATGTAGTAGTTGGAGGACCTAAGATGTTAGAAAAAAAAAGCTTGGGAATCTGGGCATTTTTAAGGTGGCTATAATAGAGGGACCAAAAAAGGGCCAACTGATAGTTAAAAGCAGGGCCCTAACATGAAACATGTTAAAATGTCTCAGTAATGTCTCTTTAGATCTACAGATAGTCAAAATTAAGCATACAGTATTAATTTTTCGTTAGAATAATATTTTAATTAAATGCGTAAAAAATTTGAGTAAATGCTTTTAAAAAAGGCTCAAAGGCCCCAATAAAAATATGAGTGTGTTGGTCCTGGAAGAAGAGTCCAAGACTCAACTTTAAAATTATGCACTGAAAGGTGAGAAAATTAGTTGTTGCAATATGCATGGTGCACAAAAAGTTCAAGGGCCCTGTACTGGGGCCAGGGTTCGCAAAAACCCGGGTTTTTCTGAAAAAACCCAACCCACATGGGTTTTTTCGGGTTTTTTCAAAAGTATAATATATGCGTAATTACATTATTGTATACTATATTTTCTATATATTATATACACTATACATAAAAAAATACATTGTTCCCTTATATACAATATAATTGTAATGCTATTTTACAAGTTATAAATTGCATAAATTATATGAACTTAAATTAATTAAATGTCAGTGTTTCTCACAAACTAGTTTTAAATATAATAGAAGATATAAAATTGTTAATTTTCTTTAAATCAAATAATGAATAGAATATTAAAATTTAAAATATATAAGTAGGAAAAAAAGGGGGGTAAACTAGACAGATGTGCCAATCCCAAAAGTTTCTTCTATCTCATACATGTTAATAATTCAAAATTCGCTATTACAGTGCCAAAATTAAATGACAATGTATGCTCATCATGAGGATTGTAAAATATAGATTTGTTGAATTGGATGCATTTAACAAGGAGATATAAGTATCACCTGTTGTGCAATTTAAAACAAACCTGATCAGTAACAGTTTACGTCAACGTCTAACTGAATCTGAAGTTTGATGAAAATCCATGCATTATTAGTTCTTGAGATAAAGCTATTGCAAAAAGTGAGATAAATGCAGCACAACAGTGCCACTGTTGGGCGATATACGCCAAAAACTAATCAGCACCAGTTTATATCAAGGTCTAACTGAATCTAAATTTGTATTCAATTCCGTACATTACTTCTTGAGATAAAGAGTTATTGATGAAAATCATGAAAAATGCAGCATAGCAGCACTACCTGTTGGGCGATATATACACCAAAATTCAATAAGCAACAACTTAACTTGTAACTGAATCTGAAGTATTATGGAAATCCGTGCATTAGTTCTTGAGATAAAGCTATTGCAAAAATTGAGGTAAATGCAGCATAGCAGCGCCACCTGTTAGGCAGTATACACCAAAAACTAATCAGTGCCAGTTTACATCAAGATCTAACTCCATCTAAAGTTTTGTGAAATTCTGTGCATTAGTTCTTGAGAACACAAAATTTTTTTCACATACAGACAGACATTTTCTAAAAACCATCAAATCGTCTTCAGGACCTTTTTTAAAACGTACAAATCCATCATAAACTGGAAGTTGAAAATTTTCACAAGAATACTTTCTACTTGTAAAGATAGAAGAAAGTAAAAATACATATTTTTTATTTCCATGAATATAGTTGATTTGAATTTTTTATATAAAGACATTCTTATGATATAACCTTTATGCCTACTAGGTTCTATGTTAGTCTTAGTAAAGTATTTCAATGTGCTGAAATACATTTTTATTTTACTTCAAATGTGTATGTAATGGCTTTTATATATTAATATTTTTTCAAAATTAACTGAAATGACTTAAATTCATTAAATGTATGTAATTAAATTTTAAAATTATTTCTGAAACTTGAAAAAACCCACATTACAGGTTTTTCAGTGGGCTTTTTCAAGTGGGCCCATTCTGAAAAAACCCCGGTGGGTTTTTTCGAACTGGGCCCAGCTTTGCGAACCCTGATTGGGGCCCAGGGTCTTAACTGGAATGTATAGACGTGAGAATAACTAAATGGAAAAAGGGTTCCAAAAATGAAGATTCTTGAATCAAACGAAATTGTGAATTTAACCTTCTATTTTAAAGCAGTAAAGACCATCACCTGGAATGTCCTTCCGCATTGTTGAAAGCAATGCGAATGCCATTGGGATATTATACTCTCTTATGCCTTGGACAAAATTTGGGCAGTTAAAAAACAACTCTTTTAGTTGATCATTTAATGTAGAGTTTGGTACTGAAATGATACAGTTATGACAACAGGAATTAAACTTCCTCTAGTCATAACACTATTAAATTAGAGAGTCATTACAATGATTGCAGAGATTGATTATTGAACTTTAAGAACATTCGGACCGTTCATTTTCATTTGTTTGTTTTTGAACTTCAGGCCTCTCAACTTGCGCTATGTGAGATTCTGGTAGCTTAAATTCAATCTCATTACATGTTGCATTACATTTTTTAATAAATGTCCTCTTCTGGCAGGTCTGCTACTGTTTTCCATCAGTTTTTCCAGCAGATTACATAGAATCAAAAACATAGGACAACAAACTGACATGTTTTTACAGTAAAGCATATTGAAAAATATTTTAAATGTCTGAAATTAAATGATTTAATCATATGTGCGAGAGGCGGTGGGAGTGAGGGGGGGCACACATTTAGCCGAAAATTTAAATATTTTACTTAACAATCATCATTTTAACTGCTTTTTATATAATTTACATTTGAATATAAAACTTTACTTCCAAATGTGCTCATACACAAATACTATTATTGTGGGAGTTGTTCAGGCCTATGTCACTCTTCTGCCTTTTTGGCTTAAAATTGTTTTGCGACCAACATAATAAACGAATAGAATGCAACTCACAAGTATATCCATTTTTACAATCAGCTACCAGTTTCTCTTGGAAGACACACACACACACATATATATATATAAAACATTTTATTTACATATTATTATCATTATTATTATAAACAAATTGGGTACTACTTGATTATCCCGTCGACCAATTTCGCCAAAATATTAGCCAAATTATGGAAAGGACATAATTTTTATTTTAAATAAGGAAAGAAAAAATAAATTAGTAAAACATTAATAAAAATAAAACGTCGTATTAAAAATCATTTGATGACGTAACAAACACGTGTAAAGTGTTTAATGTCAAGACAAGTTTGACATTTACGATCACCCATTATTGGCATTTAATTTTATAGTTTGGTGATACTTTTTATGTCGACGGCATAATCAAGTAGTACCACAAATTATTTCTGTTCGAATTTAAATGTAGATAAATAGATCTTCTTTATATTAAATAAATATCATAAATATCGAAAATAATGCTTACATGTGTATGAAAAGTAAATAGGTAGCCAGTAAATATACAAAAAAATCCCTTCATTCGCTAAGGCCATTTTCTCTATCTCGCCAAAGCCCATATAATAAAAATATACCAAATACTCTTCAATCTATTGTCTGATACTAAGTAATCACAATAATGTAAATAACTTTTAGGCACAGATATATACATACCGGGTTTGGCGCGCTTTTTAGGTGCGTTCGTAATTATATAAATACGTAGCACCTATAGTCGTCGTTCAGTCCGTCTGTCCGTCCGTCCGCATATAACAGAGCAAAAACTACCCAACAGAATGGTCTGAAATTTCAAATGTATGATTGGTGTAAAATTTTGTCGAGCCATTTCAAATTTTATAAAAATCGGATGTATAGTTTAATTACAGGGACAGTCAAAAGTTTTTCTTTACATTACGGCCAATGGGAAAAATTATTGCAAGTGCATTTTAATGTTGTTACAGCCTTCCGAATCATCTGAAATTTTAAATATATAATTGTTGCAAAATTTTGTCGAGCTATTTCCAATTTTATGAAAATCGGATGTATAGTTTAATTACAGGGACAGTCAAAAGTTTTCCGTTACATTACGGCCAATAGGAAAAAGTTATTGCAAGTTCATTTTAATGGTGTTACAGCCTTCCGAATCGTCTGAAATTTTAAATATATAATTGTTGCAAAATTTTGTCAAGCTATTTCCATTTTTATGAAAATCGGATGTATAGTTTAATTACAGGGACAGTCAAAGGTTTTCCGTTACATTACGGCCAATGGGAAAAAATTATTGCAAGTTCATTTTAATGATGTTACAGAATACGAATGGTCTGAAATTTTAAATATATAATTGCTGTAAAATTTTGTCTAGGCATTTCAAATTTCATGAAAATCGGATGTATAGTTTAATGACAGGGACAGTCAAAAGTTTTCCGTTGCATTACGGGGAATGGGGGAAAAAAATGCAAGTGCATTTTAATGATGTTACAGACTATGCACTTATGAAGTGCAAAAAAATATACATTCAGTACAATATGGGGTGCAAAAAATAATTATAAAACTAGTTATAGTACGAACGCACCTCATTTGCCACGTTTGACGAGCAATTTCCAACTTGTTTTTCACGCAATTTGGCAAAAACATCGTTTTCGAATACCAGTTACATATATATGTTTAAATTATTTTCTATTATTTTAAAAGGAAAAAAAGTGTAACTATAGAACAAAACAATTTATATAATTGTAAAAAAGAAAATAAATAATTTATTAATAAATAAACAATAGCCGGGTTACCATGCCAGGCAAAATAATGCCATTTTGCAGCACATTGGGTACCATGTAGCGTATGACATCTGTGCCAACAAAACTTCCAATAGTATAGTAATTATGTCATTTGGCGGTGACTTGATTATTGAGGATTATAAATTAAACAATAATAATAAAAATAATAACAGTTAATAAATAATCGTAATATAAAATTGAAATTCAGACGCTAATTTATGTGCTTTTACGTATCTAAGATTAGTCCAATACCTTTTAAAATACTACCTAACAGAGGGGGGAAATATGAAGAAATGCTACAGATGTCATATTGGCGCGATTTTTTTCGGTTGCCAATTTGGCGAAAACACCAACAGCATAAACAACATAATCCGGTTTACCACATCAAGCAAAATAATGACACTTTGGCGCAAGTTAAGTACCTGTTGTCTATATGATATTCGCAACAGAAAAAAATCGGGCGAATATGACATCTGTACTGAAGAAATAACAAAAAAGATTTATAATTTTTTTTCAGCAAGCAATTATCAATTTCAAAATGTTGAATTTTTTTATAGTAATAACACATGATTGCATAAATTTCCTTAAGAATAATTTTCAGTTCCTAAATTTTGAAATTGTGAATTTTCGGTGGTACTAAGTTTTTCCGTCGTCCAATTTCTCTAAATTATATAAATCACCAAATCACTCGCCAAGTTATACAAATTGACGTAATTTTTATTTTAAATAATGAAAGAACAAATAAATTGGTATAACATTAATAAAAAATACAAATAAAACGTCGAAATAAAAATTACTTGATGACGTAAACGCATGTAACTTGCTTAAAGTCAAATGATTGTGACATTTACGATCAACCATTATTGGCATTTAATCTTATAGTTTGGCGATAGATTTTTGGTCGACGGGATAACCAAGCAATACCGAGTTTTCCTATACGTGAAACTGGTGTTATCAAAGAAATAAACAATATTTTTTAAAAAAAGAAAAAAATGATAATATTCGTTGATCTGAGTTGAAATGTATAAAAATCATATGCTTCCTTAATTACGGCGAAAAACTTTTTAAGAAGTATGGAATTATTTTACAATATGTACTGTATTTTCGGGCGTATGAGCCGCGGCGCATACGAGTTTGAAAGTATAAAATATTCTAAGTGCGGCTCTTACGCCAGGGCGGCGGATACGGTGTTTTTTTTTCTTTTACAACGTCTTATGGCCATTTTTTTTTTTTTTAAACCGATATTTTATGACGCCATTCCCCCCCCCCTTTGATCAATAGTTTCATGCTCTCGAATTGGTACCAAAATATTAGAAAATGTCCCTCACCGCAGATGTCCGAGAAGTGTTATTTATTTTGTTTATTTTTAAACAATCAGCGGGTTGAATAACGTTTGTCTCGCCGGCTCTCAAGTTGAAAATGATTACATTTTCCGCGCATTCGTCAATAATTACTTTACCCTCTGGATACTGGAATGTACAGCTGTCGCGAGCTTTTCTTCTAATAAATCACCTTTCCTTTCACTTGCAAAGCAAAACTGCTCACAGAGTGCTCATTCTGTGAAATTACTGGTCTCTAACTAGAGAAATCTCAAATCAAGGATTATAACTTTTGTAGAATGGGTCTCCTAATACACAATAAACACACTGGAGAGCAAGATTTTTTTTTTTTTCAGTACCGGACTATAAACTCGGCCATTAAAATAGAGGCTGTACCCGACTAAACCAGACAAAATGAATTCAAACTTTGAAACCGGCCGGGTCAGCAGAATTAGTACAGTTTTTTTTATGAGCTGAGTCGGACGATAAACAAAATAAATGGTCCTGACCAATATAACAAATTAAGTGGGACGACTTCCGCGATATAAATATTGGGGTATTTTGCTCACGCAAAAACACCGGCGCGTTAATGTAAAACCTAAGAAAGATTTAAAAAAAAAAAATATGTTGTTCGCATTTCATTATTTTTAAATGATCTTTTTTGCATTGGATAGCTGAGGTCAGTCTCTACAAAGAGTCATTTTTACTTTTTCGATTGTGTTTAGATTTTTTTTACTAGAATACTTTCACTTACGAAACTGATTCCAAAAATCAAAATATACTACGAAAAACATCTGTAAACAAAATCGAAAAAGTGTCGAGATCAACCTCAGCTATTCGACGCAAAAAAAAACAACAAAAAAAAAACATATTGAAATGCTAACCATGTATTTAAAAAAAAATTCTTCCATAGGATTAACATTAGCGAACGGCCGTTTACCCTTGAGTGAAGTAGCCGATCCATAGGGGTTAAAAAATCGGCCCGTACAAAAAAAAAAAAATTAATGGCCCGGCATAAAAGCTAAAAGTTTGGCCTGTCCCGGAAAACATTTAAAATCTCGGCCCTACCCGACTGAATTTCTTCAAAACACTGATTTTTACGCTGATATGGTTAAAAATTGTTTCGTACGAAGAGTCCTCAACAAAAATACTTATTTTATCTTTTTTTTTTTTCATGTTTATAATCTTTATTTTTAAAGAAGTGCCTAATAAAATCACTCGAGTACACATTTATAACTGAAAAACAAACGTAATTTTGTTATCTCTTGACTCAACTTAAAAGATAAACACACTTGATTTCAAATTCACTCCATCTCTTCGCTCCTCGGACCGAACGTTCTGACATATTACCCTGTGACCTTGACGTGTAGTTGGCTAATAGTTTCTGTTTCATTTCTTTGAAAAGCACTTTGAATGCAGTAGAAAAAAGAGGTAACGAGATAAGAGATTTTTTTAATGCAAAGTGGGTTCGTGGATTTTCCTCTCTTTCCTTAAACTTATGATATATATCTTCATAATAATTATCATCATAACTTATGATGAAAAGGAAAGTCTAAATTCTGAGCAAGAAATATTTTTAAAACTTACAAAATTATTTTTAAAAATGAACAAGAAAAGATGCATATGTAGCAAATAAATCTGCCACAAACAGAATCAATGAAACAGTTATCAATAGTTGAACTGCTAAAAAAAAGAAAAAAGGAGCATTTCTAGTTATCCTAAAGTTGTTTCGGCAGTGTGAGATCTACACGGGCCGTCTTTTTGTGCCGGGCCATACTCTTTTCTGAAGGTTCTGTCCGGTCCGGGTTACGGCATTACTTTTTTCATGAAAGATCGGGCCAGACCGGACCTAACTTATTTTTTCTGTACAGAGCCAGGACTGGTTTCATTCCTAGTCTTCACGATCCAAAATTTTCAGTCCTAGTTTTGACAAAGCCCGTAAAAATGATTGTCTCGTCGTGACCTGGTCTGTTCAAAGGTCAGTAAAATTAGGCCCGGACCAAAAATGTTTGCAAAAAATGCATACATTTTTAAATCGCCATTATTCTACAATTAAACATTAAAATTTATTCTTTTTGAGTAGTAGATTTCATACGCTTATTAAAATATAGTAAAACGAGTGAAAAGAACCTGCCTATGACGGAATCCTGTTTTAAACCGAACGTCGTGTTGAGGATCTTGTCTATAACGCTTTTTTCTTCTTTTTTATACAATTCCGGCTTAGCAGATTTTACTGTATAACATTTTTCAGATTTTTAACACTTCAGTACATAGAATATGGATTAACAAAAGTAATGATAACTGAAACATTTACATACAAGAAATAGATTCATTAAAAAAATTAATATCACAGCATAGCTGCCAACTCTTCCGATTTTTTCAGAATTCTTCTGAAAAATCGGCATGTTTTCCGATTTTACGCGCGTAATGCGTTTTCTTTCGATTTTCGGCCTTTTCTTACGCGAGTTTCGTCAAAGGATCACGGGAAAACCAGAAATTTTGCCGAAGGTTCGCGGGAAAGACGCAAATTTTGTCGGAAGATCGTGTAAAAAATGAGAATTCGCCCCAAAAGAGCATGTAAAAAACACTAATTCCGTGAAAAGATGGCGAAAAAACGCGACTTTCATCAAAAGATCGGGTAAAAAAAAGCGCCGTCAAAAGATCGCGTAAAAACACTATTTCCGTGAAAAGATCGCGGGAAAAATGCGCGTTTCGTGAGAAGATCGTGGGAAAACCCCCAAATTTCACCGATGGATCGCCGAACGATCGCAGGAAAGACGCGAATTTCATCAAAAGATTCCATAAACTATGCGTAGGGGTGATTTTGGTCAGAATTTTCCGAAAATTTAAAAAAATCGGCCACCAATTGGAAAATTCGGACATAAAAATATCGCGAATTTCAACATCTTCGCCGAAAAAAATTAATTTTGTCAATCGTTTGCAGAAAAACTGCATTTTCGTCAAAAGATCGCGTGGAAAACGCTAATTTCGTCAAAAGATCGCGAAAAAAAACACAAATTTCGTCAAAAGATCGCGAAAAAAGCACAGTGAATATTTTATTCGAGTTTCTCTTTGAAATTTGCTTATTTATAAGGATTCAGCTGTTTTTTAATCTTTAGTGAAAGTGTTATAAAACTTAAAAAAAATCTTCTGATTTCTTCTGATTTTTTGTCCAAAATCTTCTGAGTTTTACTAAAATTTAGTTGGCAAGTATGTCACAGCCTGCGGCACTTCATCAATGTTTTGTAGAAATTCAGTCGGTCTGGGCAGAGATTTTAACTTTTCCGAGCAGTCTCGGGCCGAACTTTTAGCTGTTATATCGGGCCAGGCCGAACTTTTAAATTTTTTACCGGGTCGGGCCAATATTTCTTTTGTACGGACCAGACCAAACTTTTAATTTTTGTATTGGACTGGTCCGTGCCGAATTTTTTCTGCGAGTCGAGCAGTCCCGGGCCGAATTTTCTTCTACGAGTCGGGCACTCCCGACCTAGAAATTTCGGCCTGTGCAGACCTCTAAAAGCCGCAGCCGAAACGATTCTGGAATTTAGATTGTACAAATATCGGTTCCTTGGGTGCGGCGCTTACGTCGATAAACTTCTTTTTTTTAACATTTTCATTGGTGCGGTGCTTACGATGGGTGCGGCGGGTATTCCCGAAAATACAGTATGTGTGTCAGAAATTCACACTAAAATTCAGATATTTGATTCCATTTTAAAAATATTAACTGATATCTATATAACTTATAATTGAATACATAAATGTACTCCAAAAATGATCTCTGTCAATTGAAAAAAACACCATTATTGCAAAAATCCAAAAGCTAATGTCACGCTTATGTATTTTTGGCTTTTAAAAAAATGGCTAAACATTGTTTGGCGACAAACGCAAATTAGAAATCGGAAAGAAAGAATATATAATTTACAATTGCATCTGTTTGTTTATAGTGTAAATTACATGATGTGGAGTTAGATAAAAATAAATGAAAAAAAAAATGTAATTCAAAATGAGTCTAACCAAATTTTCAGATTAATTTTTTTAACGTAACGCAGGCGATAATTCGCCAAATATTGTATCAATTGTAAAATTTCACAATAAATTATATTTAGAGCATTAAAAATATTTATTTCATGTTTAAATTGAATATTTTCCTTTTATAATATTGTGTGTCTCATTAAAACTTTTTTTTTGTCTTTTTTAATTAAATATCAGTATTTTTTTCTCATTTATTTGAGAGGAATTTGTATTATTTTCTAACGGATATAGCCATTTCAGTTCTCTAATCAACAAACTTTTCTCCAAAATATAATCACTGGCAACCCTTTCCTTCAAAATAGCAGTAAAATACGAAATTTATTATCAAAAATCATAGCTATTCCTGTATATTTTCTCATAAACCACCCCGGGAATATTTCCTATCGAATGATACAATTTGGAAAAAAATCCACCGGGTAGTTTTTGAAAACACTCGAGCGGAACTTTTAGAGCTTAGTGCTTTATAATATAATGATGATATGATAAGGGAACAATATATTTTTTTTGCTGTATAGTATGTATAATATAGACGCGCAGGCCATGCGCGAAAAATTTTCCGCAAAATTTGGAACTTTGCGGAAAATTTTTTAGAAAAAAAAAATAATTTAACTTTTTTTTTTTTTTTAAATACAAAAAAAATAAAAATTCCCAATTTTATGTACGATTTATTTATTATTTGCCAGGGGTGATTCTGTTCCGAATTTTCCGAAAATTTAAGGCATTCCGTTCCCAAAATTTTAAAAAATCGGCCATCAGTCAGAAAATTTAGACATGAAAAATATTGCGAATTTCAACAAATGGTCGCCGAAAAAAAATTAATTTCCTCAATCATTCGCAGAAAAAATCGCTCATTTTGTTGAAGCATCGCGGAAAAAACGTAAATTCCGTCAAAGGACCACAGAAAAACGCGAATTTCTTGAGAGAATCGTGAAAGAAAAAAAAAAAATTTTTGTCAATGAATCGCAGAAAAAAAATCACCACAGGAAAAAACTAATTTCGTAAATGTATGGCGGAAAAAGCCCGAATTTTGTCAAAAGATCGCGAAAAAACACAAATTTCGTCAAAGGGCTTTGGAAAAAGTGCAAATTTCGTTCAAGGATCGCAAAAAAATACTAATTTCGTCAAAAGGTCACAGAAAAAAAAGCTAACTTCGTCAAAGAATCGCAGAAAAAAAGCAAATTTCATCAAAGGAGCACAGGAAAAAAGCAAATTTCATCAAAGGAGCGCAGGAAAAAACTAATTTCGTAAAAGAACCGAAGAAAAACTAATTTCGTCAAAAGATCTCGAAAAAAACTCCACTAATTTCCACTAAAAACCACTAATTTCGTCAAAAGATCGCTGAAAAAACGCGAATTTTGAAAAAAGAACACAAATAAAAGCAAATTTCGTTAAAGAATATCAGAAAAAAAATGCAAATTCTGTCAAAATAGCACAGGAAAAAAAATGAATTTCGTAAAAGCATAGCGGAAAAAGCATGAACTTTGTCAAAAGATAGCAAAAAAATACAAAGTTCGTCAAAGAATCGCGGAAAAAACTAATTTCATCAAAGGATCGAGAAAAGAAAACGCGATTTCTGTCAAAAGATCGAAGAAAAAAAGGCGGATTTCATCAAAGGATCGCAGAAAAAAGCGAATTTCGTGAAAACACGCAAATTTCGTCAAAGGATCGCAGAAAAAAAACGGGAATTTTGTCAAATAATTGCGGAAAAAACGGGAATTTCGTCAAAAGATCGTGGAAAAAATGAGAATTTCGTCAAAGGGCCACGGTAAAAAACTCATCTGTCTCTTTAATGATGATACCTATGAATGGATCTCTCCCTATAAAATGTGATTCAGTTATTTCAGAAGCAATGCCACATTACTTCTGTGAGCAGCAGAGATTATTCTGAGAAAGACAAAATTCTGAAATGTTACAACTGGGGGAATGGGGGGGGGGGGGGGAATCCGCTCTTGGCACTATGTGTTTTTTCCGCACCCCTTTTGACTACATTTGCGGTTTTTTTCGCGCTCTTTTGATGAAATTTGCCATTTTTGCGATCTTTTGACGAAATTTGCCGTTTTTGCGATATTTTGATGAAATTTGTCGTCTTTTTTTTTTTTCGCGATCTTTCGACGGAATTTGCCATTTTTTCGCGATCTTTAGTCGAAATTCGCCATTTTTTTGTTATCTTATTACGCAATTACTCGGGTTTTTTTTTTTTGCGATACTTTGACAATTGCGGTTTTTTCACAATCTTTTGACAAAATTTGCGTTTTTCTCGTGATTCTCTGACGAAATTCCCTATTTTTCTTGGATATATTGATGAAATGGATTTTTTCCGGCGACCATTTGTCGAAATTCGTCATATATTTTATATCTGAATTTCGGATTTATGACAGATTATTTTTTAATTTTCGGAAATGACTGCCTCAATTTTTCGGAATAGAATCACCCTTGGAACAGAGTGACTGACATTTTGTGCGAAGAGGTCACAATGTTAAGGATTAGGCTGTTTCTAAATGCATTGGCAAAATAATTGATAAGAATTCACACCCATCATGGATTTTTGGCTTTTTTATTTTTTTTAAACTAAAATAATTATTCTTTAAGAGGCTACTTCAGTCAAGTGAAAAGACCCGTTCGCTAATGCTAATTCTATGGAAGAAATTTATAAAGATATCTCGGTTGCATTTCAATATTTTTAAATGATTTCTTTTGCATTAGACAGCTGAGATCGATCTGTACAAAGGTTGTTTTTTACTTTTTCGATTTTGTTTACAGATATTTTTTATGGGGGCACTTTAATTTTCTGAACCGGTTTTGAAAGTGAAAACATCCTCATAAAAAAAAATCTGCAATGAAAATGGAAAAAGTAAAAAACGGCCTGCATACAGATCGATCTCAGCTATCCAAAGCAAAAGAAAAAATTTAAAAATATTGAAATGCGACCGAGATATCTTTATAAATTTCTTCCATAGGATTAGCATTAGCGAACGGGTCTTTTCGCATGACTGAAGTAGCCTCTTAATATCAATTAATTTTTAATTTAAATGGTAATTATTTTAAAACTATTGTTTTTAATTTAAATTTTCAAAATAATATAACACATTATTTTATTAAACATTAAATTAATTTGCAGAAAGTTTTTGACCCAATATTTGTGTGCACAGAAAGTTTTTGGTTTTATACTAGAGTTGGGCAGTATCGAAAATACATGTATTTGAAATACTTTTGTATTTTAAGCCGTCAAAACAAATGTATTTTGGAATGCTTTTTCAAAGTATTTTGTATTTTCAAAATACATTTAACAAAATTTCAAGCTGTCGTATCTAAACCGCAGATCCTAGATTTACAAGAGGGAAACACATGCCTGTATGTTTTGAATAGTTTTTGAATTTGTTCCTGGAAGTTTATATGCACACATTGTTTAACATTTGGTGCGATGCACGGTTAGCATATTAACCCTCTCGCTGCGTAAGTAATTCTTCGCGATGGGCGTCTTTTACAGAACTTTTAATCTTTATCATCGGTTCTTTAAAGGTGAAATTTTTGATTATCGTAATTGGGGAAAATGTCCTGATTAAATCAAAGTTTTTGCTAAAAAATAACTGGTGGGAACAACCAAATAGTATTAATTTGACGGGATAATGCATGTCCGAGCATATCTCGGGCTGCACAGCGAGATTGTTAATGAATCGGATGTTTATTTCTGCAGAAGCATTTTTTTTTTGAGTAGTCACAAAAATAGTTTTTATAATTTATAACGTTCAATGAGAATTGCGAAAAACATTTGTGGAAAAACTGTTGCATGGGCATGTGCTGCCTGTTTAAAATACATTAGAAGTGTAATGATGTTAGTTACCGCAGAGGCTCATGGAAATACTGTTAAATCTCCCAATGAAAATTTACCAAGAGGATTAATTATAATAATACACAATGTGCACAATTAGACATGAAATATATTTAATGTTCTGTTGATAACAAAAAAATTAAGGGAAAATAGCAGCAGTATAAAACAAGATGTTCGATTATAATTTAAATTTTTGAATGATAAAACAAACTTCAAAACCTATTTAAATGTAAGATTTTAGTCTTATGCCATCATACATCGATTTTAACATTTTTTTCTAGTTTCTTAGTATTCATTCAGTAGAGGTTCTAATATGATTTACCATACCTTTGACATTCATTAAATTGGGATTGAACTTTAATATAAAAGTTGTTCAATTTATTCATAAAGTATGCAAATGTCCATTAACTGAATTTACATTGAGCATACTACATATTGGATGTTTAAATGCAGACTTTGTTTTATTATAGTTTAGCGTTTACACGGTTGACTTTACATTTCAAAACATCTTGACATTTCATTTTTTATTTTACACATGCGAAGCTAACTCTTGTTTCCTGTCTTGCAGAACATCTTACTGTTTGGTGTACAAAACATACTAGCTGTAAACCATTTTTTATTAAAAACTCTAAAGCATTTTTTTATGTATGTTTTTTTTTTCACTAGCAATACAAAAAAGCAATTTTATATGAAAAGTTATAAATTATGAATTTGAACAAAGTTTTGATATTCATTAAAAACAGTACTTCCGCATTAGCTACATTTCAAGGATTAATAGGCAACTAAATCGTCAGAGAATTCACTAATTATAGCAGCTTTTTTATTCTACTTCTTTCAGTGGTAGTTCAATTATATATTGGTTAAATTTGTGTTTATTTTATTTATTTTTGATGAACTTTTAATATTGTTATATAATATTAACGAGGGACAAATAATGAACTTATCATAATATTATATCATTTTAAGTGCATACAGGTAAATTTTCCGCAATCGGGCTGCACGCGATATAGATTTTCATTTTTTAATCATGCTCGAATTTTTTAAAAAAAGACCATAACAAATCTGTAAATTAAGATAGTTTTCAAACAATTGCATTTCAAAGGATTTTTTTTTTTTTTTTTTGTATTCGACAGTGTAAAACTTCAAATTGTGGGAGGATTAGATGTTAATAGGTTTGCTAAAAGATAAATTTATTATTCAGATCATTGCATCGTCAATATGACATCATCGTTACTCATGGGCATGTTTTTGTTTTGTAATACAGACCAGCGATTTCACTCAGATTAAAGATGCCCGATATACTGTGCAGTGTACAGAACATATATAGGTGAAAATCATTTTTTAATTGAAAAGCAACAATTTGTTTTCAGTTTAGTATATTTTCTTGGATTTCCAACCAACTACACCGAAAAGTATTTTTGAGACTTTCTTATTAGCCACATACCAGCATGTAATCGAGAAGGGCGTTTTTCATTTACAGCAAACTTTGTCATTTTGATTACTTCAGCATTTAAATGCGTAGTTCAATTACACGTCTGTTAAATTTGTGTTTTATTTATGTATTTGTGAGATTTTAATTTTGTTTGGCAATTTTGTTATGGAATATTACACATTAATAAACAATGCTGAATTGCATCGTTATTTTAAGTGCAAGGGTTAACCATCCATAATTGGGTCTCATGAATATTTGCGAGATAAGTCTTAAAGAATTAAACTTGAAAATTTTTTTTAAAAAATCCCTAAAAACTGGGTAAATTGAGATACAGTTTTTAAAGAAAATGCATTTGAAATTATTTTTTTCCCTATTCCAGTGTGTAAAAATTGCAATTCTGCTATATTTTGAAGGTACAATATTTTTACAAAAACGGAAAAGGAAAAAAAAAATGTTTATTTAGGTCGTTGTCACCATTGGTATGACATTAGAGTTATTCACGGCCATCTTTTTTGCTTTATAATGTAGATTGTTTGTGAAAAAATAAACACAGTCAAGATTTTACAATAAGTGAGCAAGATTTTTAGTGCAAAATCATATTTCGATTTTTTTAAAGTTTCAACAGAAAACGAAAATGGAAATGTGGACCAATTAATATAGTATTCATAAGTATAGGGTGTTCATAATTAAACGACCCTACTTTAAAGTTGTCTACAGACCAAACTATATTGTACATAAAGTTGTGAAATTTACTGAAATACGGGATGGAATTTTGTAATATGATTGGAATTTGGAAATATGATGGAAATTTAAGCAAAAAAAAAAGTTCAAAATTTCACCACTAGAGGGCATTTTTAATAAATTACACATTTAGCATTAGGATAGTTTAGAAATTTTATTTATATATCAAATATGTTATTCATTTAATTAATTACAAGCAGATACATCTGACAAAGACAAATTGTGTATATGCGCTATGCATGTGTTTGTTTATAATAAAAACGAAAATATTATTAAAACATTACTTTGTATGATTTTATAACTAATAATCAGACGTTTATTCATTATTAACTGATGGCATTATATATGCATAAGTTTTTGTCTGAGATTAATGTTCATTGTACAGAGAGTTTCAAATTGTTTATTATTTGGCTTTTAAATTAATTTAAAAAAATCTCAAGAACATATATATTTACGATAATATAATATAGTTTTATAATATAAATGTGGAAGATATTCAGTATGTTATGAATGTTTCAGTAATTTTAATTCAGTGACTTATTCACAACCAGTGGAGTAGCCCATTGGGACACCCACTTACGGGAGCATAATCCCCTAATCCCCCCCCCCCCCCCCAAAAAAAAAAAAAAAAAAAAAAATTACATCAATAAATTTTTGAAATGTATTTTGTATTTTAAATGTATTTTGAAAATACATGTATTTTGTATTTGGGATTTTTAATTTAGAAAGTATTTTGTAATTACAAAATACTTTTTTATAAAAATAATTTTAGGCTCTAAAACCAATGTATTTTGTATCGAAAATGTTTTTTAGATGTATTTTGCCCAACTCTGTTTTATACTAGCCTGAATATCGCATATATTATATTTTTGAGAAAATCTGAAAAAAGCCCATGTGGGTTGGGTTTAAAAAAAAAGGGGGGGGGGGTTGCGAACCCTGGTTAATGAGGGGCTTGTTACTTTTGAGAGAAACAAAAGAGAAAAGTACATCTTGGTAGCAGGAATGAATAATTATATTTTAAGAAAATAACCTTTTTCTTTACATACAGAATGTAAATTTACTAAGTTTGAGTTGAATGAGAAAGGATATAAAAAGACAGAGGACACATGCAAGTTCTTATCTTTTGGGGTGTGAAATGATTTTACTAAAATAAAAAAAGTTTCATTTTTACAGAGGTAATGAGTTTCTATTTTATATAATATATATATAAATTATTAGAACTATGGATTAAATAAACTATGAATTAAATTATTTACATTTTTGAAAGTCGTGTTATCTTTAATGGCATCAAAGTATTTAAAATATTACAAAAAGTACATTCAGCTGCTATGATTTTTGAACACTCAAACAAAAAATTAATTTTAATTAGTCCTTAATTTAATTTTTGATTTTAAAATTGAAAAAAAAAAATCAGTATTCGGCCAAACCACTATTCGTTGCATCCCTAGTAAAAATTAAATATTATTACCTAATGTGTGAAGCAGTATCATGAATTCAGATTTCAGGTCAGGTAGCATCGTCCTGTTAATGAAAAGCAATAAATGGGCATACGAATCTTATAAAATTATAATTGCTATAACTTAAATTCAAAATAAACAGACTAAGCTAATTTTAGAGTAAAGCAGTTAAAAAAAAAAATTGATAATAATCTTTGAGAAGGAAACCAGTTTATGAAGCAGAGTTGCTGGGTAAGACAGAAAATGATTACATGAACATGCAAAACTTACACATGCTATCATAAAAGTTACTCGTTATATTTCAACAATGCTATTTATGATTATAAGTGCTAATTTTTTAACTAATTTTTCAAAACCTAAAAAAGATTCTGAAATTTCTTTAAGATGAAAATAGACTTTCAGTAAATTGTTGTAAATACTTCTGAAATTGAGCTTGCTTAGAAATCTATATTTTAAAAGGACAAATATGTTCTTACGAAATGTTGATTTCATTTTGAGGAGGACAACACCTGACAAATTTTTACACTACTGCAATATTTTAAAATTCTAAACATTGCATATTTTCAATTTTTACTCTTTTGTAGTGGGTGAGGAAGTACTTTCAAAAATCATGGTTTTTTTTGTTGTTCACAATTTGCTTATTTATTCTGGTTTTAAAAATAACTTTCAAGCATGAATTTTTTAAATTTACAAGTATCTCCATGTGCAAGCTCCATTATGGAAGAATAATTCATTTGTACTTAAAACAGTATAAATAAATGGTACTATCCCGTCAGCCACTTTCCATAAAAATCTTATCGCCAAATTATCTGCTAAGCTGTAATATACCTAATAAGCAAAGGACAGAATGTTGCCATTGGAATCTCCAAAAAATAAAGGATATTCAAAAAAGCCCTACTCAGTGACTAAAAAAAAATTGCAATATATTAATGAAAACAGAAAAAAAAAACTTGGATATTTATTTACATTATTTTTCTTAATTTTCCCTTTCGGTTGTTGAATGTTCTGATAAATTGTGTAACTGCATCGCAAATTTTTTTCTTTTTCTCTTTTAATATCATGACGCCTCCGTTTAAGGACGTATTTGTTATTTTAATTAATGAAATAACTAATAAATCAGTAAAACATCATTAAAAATACAGATAAATGTCGAATTTAAAATCGTTTGATGACATAACATGTGTAACTCATCTGGTGTCAAGTGAATGCTATACTTTGGCAGTAGTTTTTTCAGGAAAGTGGTTGACGGCATATTAGAGAAGTACCAAATGAATTAGCGTTTGTCCCGGTTAATTTTCCATAACAGAATTAAAACTTCATCCATAAATAAATATAAATCACATAAAATAAACCCCTCATTTAACACATATGCATTCAAACAATTAAATTTTTTATATTGGCAGCTGTATGTTTTTTTAATTATTCTGCAAATTATACAGTTATTTTCAAGAATCAAAAAGTATTTATCGATAAACGGAGAAACCGTTTTTACTTCGGTGAACGTGATTTGAATGGACAATACGTAAGTGACTTTGTCCCTGTTTACGAAACCGTTCTTACTTCAAAGAAAAATCATTGTGATATCTGGCATCGCAGACTTGGTCATCCGAGTGACAAAGTATTGAAAGATATGAAGCTTCCGGTACCTGATTCTTTTTGTGATATTTGTGCTCGGGCAAAACAGAGTGCAACACCAATGGGAAGAAGACCAAGAAAAAGAGAAACCAAGCCAATGACTTTGATTCATAGTGACATTTGTGGACCTATTTTTCCGACAACCTTTTCTGGCGAGTGCTATTTTATGACTCTTATTGATGATTTTTCTCGTTTTACTGAAGTACGTTTACTGAAACATAAAAGTGAAGTCTCAGAAGAATTTAAAATGTTCTTAAAATCCAACCCTACAGTGAAGAAAATTAGATGTGATAACGGGAAGGAATATTTTTCTAATGATTTAGTGAATTTTACTACAGATCTTGGTATAGTGATCGATCCCGCTCCTCCATACATGCAATCTTTGAATGGAGTAGCTGAACGCTGCAATAGGTCGCTTCTGAATATAGGACGTGCTTTGATTGCTGAATCAAATTTACCAAAGACTTTTTGGGGTCAAGCTATCCTTTCAGCAGCTTACTTGAAAAACCGAATGCCAAGCAGCACTATTGAGAACAAAACTCCGTACTTCCTGAAATATGGTGAAGAAGCCGATTTCAAGCACATACGTGTTTTTGGATGCAGTGCTTACATGTTAATTCCTTCCGTTCATCGAAAGAAGCTTGACGATAGGTCTAAACAAATGATCTTCATTGGTTATTCTTCAATGGGATATAGATTACTAGATCCTGAAACGAAACTCATAACTGTATCAAGAAATGTGAAATTCGACGAAGAGAAAAAGGAAAATGTTCAGTCGAAACAATACATTCTAGAAAATTCAGAACCAGTCGATAATGAAATTGATCCAGATGTTCTAGAAAATACGAGTGATGAATTAGATGATCCTGAAGAGAAAGAAGACAAAACAAGAAAATCTGAAAGATTTAAAAAGCAACCTGTACGATATCCAGATCCTGAAGTTTACGAAGCATTACTTTGCCAACAAGAAATATTAACGTTTGATGATATCAAATCCCTCCCTAGTGATGAACAACGCTTGTGGAAAGAAGCTATGGACGCGGAGATTGAAAGTATGAAAATCAACGATGTCTGGGATCTTGAAAAATTACCACCTGACAAACGACCTATTTCCTGCAAATGGGTATTAAAGAGATGGTCGACATAAGGCGAGGCTTGTAGCTCGTGGATTTATGCAAAAAGAAGGGCTAGACTATAGTGAAACCTTTTCTCCTGTAATAAGTATGCCAGCTTTACATTTGGTTCTTATTTTGATTTTAAATGAAGACTTATATGCATTTGTGTTAGATGTTAAAACAGCGTTCCTGAATGGTAAGTTAAATGAACTTGTTTTTATGGATCAGCCGCAAGGGTATGATGATAAAAGTGGGCGAAAGTGTAAACTTAAAAGAAGTTTATATGGTCTAAAACGAGCCCCACGACAATGGTTTGAAAGGTTTCATGAATTTATTTCAAAGTTAAATTTTAAATCTTGTGATAATGAACCTTGTATTTTTATTCGGTATAATAATGATCATAAAATAATTATTGCTTTGTATGTAGATGATATGTTAATTGCAGGTTCAGATGTAAATGAAACTAATGTAGTTATTTCCCTATTACATAACGAGTTTCACATGTCAAAATCGGAAAGTGTTTCAGAATTTCTAGGTATTCAAATGAAATTCAATTCTGATAGTTTAATAATGGATCAAGAGTCTTACATAATTAAATTGTTAAGTAAGTTTAATATGCTAGATTGTAAACCCAGTGACATTCCTATTTCTCCTAAGTCCACCCCATCTGATTTCAAAAATGGTAAACCTTTTAATGGCCCATATCGTGAACTTGTAGGTTGTTTATTATATTTAGCTTATATTTCTCGACCTGATATTTTGTATGCTATTAACTGTTTAAGTCATTGTGGTGACGATCCATCACCAACACACTTGGTCACGCGACAATAAAGTGGTAGTACAAATGATAGGAATATTACCCGATCCGCGTTGTGAAAGATCAAAAGAGGGTAATATTAATTAATAAAATAAGAGGAGAATAAATTTTGAATAGAATTATACGTCAATACTCAGAATCGACGTATTTAACGTTAAAATTTATATTCAGTATTCAGTGGGTTGCATAGATAATTTTTCAATTTAATATTTTCTAAAATTAAACTCTTAAAACTCATAAACTTAATAAACCTCTGAAAAGAAAGAATAAGAATAATGCTTCAAAGAAAAGATAGGAAATGCACATATAGAATCAAATTTTATTATTTTCAAGCACATAACTTCCATATATCAAACATAATTACTCTTAAATGCATATTAATTTGACAGCATACTCAGTTACATGAGATCTCATAACAAGATAATTATGAGTCATATCTTTGTGGAATTTTGGATTCAAAACGTTGGTTGAAGTTCTCACAGCACAAATAAATGTGCTTCTTAGTCAAGTTATTGACAAATTTCCAACGCTGATATTTTAATGTTATGATTAGTCCATAATAATGACAAATACTCATAACTGCATTAAAATTTTGCGTATAAAATATTAGACACATAAAATCATACGCACACAACATAAATATATAATAAAATAATGGCCATATATTAAGTAATAAACTCACCATATACCTTAGACGAAAGGGGCGAAAACACTTCCTGTAGAGCACTGATAGTTCTTATCACTAGGTAGATTTGGTCCGCACCTTTCAAATTTTGAAAGTCACTTTTGACCGAGCACATTAAAGTTCATATAGTCTCTTTTAGCGGAACTCTTTATACAATCACGGTGATAACTGGAACTTTTCGGTGTGGCATCCCATCTCATCCGCTAATGGCAATCAGAAAAATGGTGGTGTGGCATCCCCTCTCATCCGCTAATGGCAATCAGAAAAATAGTGTCGCACTCCTAGGTCAGAGTTCTGTCCATAATCAATTCAGGATGATGAAAAGTTTTCGCAGGGTTCCATCCATCAATAGTCATTAGAAATGTTGGGGCCCTCTGAGATCAGACTTCTTTCCATATCCGATACAGGGTGATGCAGGATTTCGCAGACTTCAGCTTATCAACCTAGCCCTTTTGGTCGCAAGACTAATCCCAGAGCTTCCTTCAGGAGGTGTGACATAGGTGGAAGACAAAATCCAAGTGTCTCTTTTTTTTTTCAAAATCTTCCTCCACAAAAAAAAAATGGGCGTATTTCATTAGTACAATATGATTTTTTTATTTGTCGATTGGTGCTTCTCTCTTACTGGTGCACCTGATCTCTTGGCTGTGGTTCGCTTTTTTCCCCTCTTCTGGGCGTCTTCGTATTTTTCCAACGCATAGCTAATTTTTTTTCTTCGTTTACGGGGATCTGACGTCACCTGTGAGCTTCGGACCCCCTCTGCCACACACGATGGTACCAATAAATAGTAGCCCTGTCAGTGCTAAGTGCATCATAAATAATTGTGACTGGCTTTATTATTAACATGTCTTATATGGCGTCCATGTGCCCTTCCTATAAGTTTTATTGCCCTATTTTCGTCTGAAGTATATGTGAATTTTTATCACACTATTAATTTTCATATAAAATATTACAAAATTCTTAATTAATTGCCATATTACGAAATACATTCAATATTCACAAACCTTAAATTTTTACAAATGAAATAATACCAAAAACATATATATGCATCCATATACTTATTATAAATTATGATTTTTCTTTATCTAAATACACTTAAGATTTTATTCAAATTAATCCACTTTATTTATTATATAAAGAAATATTTGTCAAAATGCCATTTATTATTTTCTCTTGAATAACAATAGGCTGTTCTGTTTTGTATAAATATTTTAATTGTATAACAAGCTGTGTGTATAGATTTCTATACCACAGTCATTTGCAAGAAAATCCTACTGAAATTGCATGGAGATCACTTAAGAAAATCTTAAGATATTTAAAAGAAACATTGTCTTTAAAACTTGTGTATAAAAAGCAAAATTCTGATCCTAAATTATCCATGTATGTTGATGCTGATTGGGGGGGCTAACACAAATGACCGCAAATCAGTAACAGGTTATATTTTAATGTTTTGTAACATGTCTGTTCTGTGGTGTTGTAATAAACAAAAATCAGTTGCTTTATCATCAACTGAAGCTGAAGTCATTGCTTTAACTAAAAGTTTGCAAGACTTGTTATGGTTTAAAAATATTGCTAGTGAAATTGTAAATATTAAGGATTTAGTAATTTTTGAGGATAATCAATCATGTATAAAATGTATCAGTAATGAGAGTAATTATGGTAGAATGAAACACATTGATATCAAATTGAAATTTGTTCGCAATATTATAAAAGAAAATAACATCAAAATTGAATATGTTCCTACGAATATGCAAATTGCTGATTTATTTACAAAGGCATTACCTAAAGTTAAATTTTATGAACTATTATTTCTTTGTTGTTTGTACAAGTAATGTTTAAATTGTGTCATATTATTATTAATGATTGATTTCAAGAAATTTCTTTGTTTTCTGATGTAATGCTAGATTATGGGCGGGTGTTGAAAATAATCATGGCATTACATTAAATTCTTATTAATTTCTTTTTGTACAACTATGTTTATTGTGATTGGTTGTTTAATGTAGCTTTCTTTCACGGCCGCCAATTCTCCGCCATGGGCCTTGCAAAATCTATAAATACCTGTAAATTTTCTGTTTTCTTTCAGTATGTTTGTGTAATTGTTCTTGTTAATATCAAATATACTCATTTCGATCCATGCCTTTATTTCTGCCTTTTTTATTTATTTCAACAATCTCATTCTAAAGCATTAATAAATGATGCAAATTTAAGTCATTTGGTCCATAAAGTAAAGTAATCATTAGAAACCAAAATTGTATGCGAAAAAATTATGAAAAGTAAACAAACTTCAATAGAAAATTTTTTCAGTCATGTATAGAGTTTGAAAATGTTAATAAACAGTTTTTTCACCTATATAGGTTTTGATTTTTTTATTTTAGTTGTTGTTTCTTGTCACCTCTATTCAAGGGCCACCCCTTCATAAGAGCCAATTGTCAATGGAATGGCAGGTGGCCCTTACAGAGAGATTTCACTGTATATGCACACACACACATTTTTATTTGTATACAAGCCTTGACATTTTTGCTGTATTTCTATGAAACAGCTACAGGAATCTTTCCAATTCACTTGCTGGCCTTTTATACATATATGCACAAACATTTTTATTTGTATACATGCCCACATGTATGCATTTATTATACGGTATGGAACCATTTTTCCAGAATCATATCCAATCATAATCGTCTGTCTTAAGAATCTTTCCAGAAAAGAAATGCCAGTTTGATGTGCATTGCTTGATACATTTTTATCGCATGCACAGGGCTCCCAAATGATCTGCGATTTAAATACCAGTATTTGCTTAGAGATAATTTCATGATAGGTTTCTACAGCATTTACACTAGAAATAACCTTCAGAGTCAGTTTCTAAAAAAATATGCAAGAAAAACGTAAAAAGAAAATGTTTCTAAGTTATTGGTATTCAAAAATCAGACCATTTGGGAGCACTGCATGCATGGTATAACTATATGACAACATCTAGTTTGATATGGAAATACAGGGAAACTTCTGAATAGCAGCCACCGCTGGGAGCATGATGAAGCGACCGTACTTTAAAGGTTGCCCTTATTCAGAGGTTCCACACTTTAGCTCAAAATTACATTACGTAAAAAGAAAAAAAACTGACCAAAATTATTTTATTTTTACGCTTAAAAAATACATACTGTTATTTTACACTAAAGAAATCACTTATTCATAATTGTTTTATTTTTTAAAGTGTATCTCTTTCTCTAAATGCATAATCATTTCCACAGATTTAGAACATCAAAATCATTTTATGCTACAATTTTGTGATAATTCCATTTTATCATCCGCTTCATTTTCATCTCTTTTATTCTTATTGACCTTGTTTTCTATTGTATTAAAAGTAAAAAAAAACTGCCAAATCATGATCTACATTCACATACTCGCTGGCTTTCGTGGTGAGCATTGTCCATGAATAGCAAGATGTTACGTTTTTGTCTCTGCATATTTTCGAGCTCTGTTAGCCATTTCAGGTTTTTTTATTATTTTTCCTAATCACAAGTATTTTTTTCATGTCCATATTCCCAAAACGTCGTGGCTTGGCAGATTTTCCAATTACAGTGTTTTTTTCAAATTCTCCTACTATATTACAGCATAAAAGAACCAACAATTTCTCTTTCGTAAACTTTCTTCCTCTACAAACATCAGTTTTCAGACATAATTTTATCTAGAATAGCACGAAAGAGCAGACCGGTTGTATCACTGTTGTTATACACATCCTTCGGATCATACTTAACTATTAAATGAGGTAGTGTTTGCATCAGGGCCGAAACTAGCCTTTTTTGCACCCGGGGCAAACATGGATTTTAGCCATAGGAAATATATTTACTAAGAGAATTTGACTAATTTTCTAATAGCCAACTTATTTTAAAATTTAAAATATGTAATACTGAACTACGTAATCTGCTAATATCAAAGCTAGAATCAAATATTGATTCATTGAAATTTTGAAAACTGAATAAAAAAAAAAAAAAAAATTCCGCTTAATACAGGATCCTTATGCCATATCCTTAGATTCTTCAATGCTTTAGGATACACCATACGAGACAAATTTAAAGATACCATGCTGAACATAGACGTGAGGGGGGAAAAAAAAAACTACATGGTGCCCGGGCGCGGGCCACATGCCCCCCCCCCCCCCCTAGTTTCGGTCCTGGTTTGCATCCAAGAATTAACTTCTTCGATCAGGGTATCTGCAGCTTCTCCATTTAATTTCCAAAATGTTTCTGGCCCTAAACTTTTGCAACCAACCATTAAGAGTTCTTGAAATCGTATATTCCCAGTTTCTCTGCAATTTCTAGGACACTTTCCTGCAACATTGGAGACTTCTCTCGACAGTTTGAAAGCCATTCCAAAAGCAACTTATCAGTCCCATCATAACTAGTTTTTTTTACTCTTAGTTTTAGATTACAAATTTACACCTTGAAATATCTTTTCTAAATAAAAGTCACCTTTTTTTTTCAGAATGTCATTTAGTTGGGTCCTTCAATTGTACATTTCAGCACATTTATACACTTGCACTTTTTTTGCTGTTCTGTCTAACTTATCACTTAAAGTTTAGAAAATTCCACTTTGAACTCATTATTTGCTACACATAGACAAGAAATTTCACAGAGAGTAAAAATGACTACCACTTGTTCACTTTCTTTTTCAGCAAATCTAAAATTTCGTCGTCCCCCTCTCACCGCACCTGTTTACGAATGGGTAGTTGCTAAGCAACAGATACAGATTATTAGGGAAATTGTAAGGAAGTCAAAAAAGCAAATAATCTTCCACATTTCGCAACCTCAATGGACCACAAGCATTACTGACGTCATACGACGTCATGATGGATTATAACCAATCAACTTCTCGATTTATCCCACAAGCGCTCACCAAAAGCCAATCAAATACCCCAATGCTTTTGGGAAACATTGCGAGCTCCACCCAATGCGCGTGGTCAATTGTAGATAATGTCAAAAAAAATATGGGCTGGCCGTTCCGCAGGTTTAGTCCAATGTCAGACGAACGTCTTTTTGCACGCTTTTCTCCCTACATATCGGCATTGTGTAGGGATGATATGTAGGGAAAAAAGTGTGCAAAAAGACGTTCATCTGACATTAGCCTTAGTGTAATGTTATTTCTATGAAAGAGATTCGATAACACTAAAACATGACCGGTATTCAAAGTTTACCATTTTTAGAGTGACCGTTGTAGGAGGTTTCACTGTATTTAGATATAAGGCATTTTGATTTTTATGCAGAATTAATGCCTCCTCGGAAACTGCTCTCTTTGCAACTCTGATTGATCTTGATTTTTAATCTTATCTTTGAAATAGTGGTACATTCACATATTCTACAAATCTGATCAAATAAGTGTTGCTTTAATGCCCAACTATTTTTCCAAAATACACCTGGTCCCGATTATACTGTATAAATGGCCTATACTGTACTTATTTATGGATGTATATTTGATAAATGCTTTACGACTTCTTTATGAAAGAATGTAGCTCTTTTTAACACTTTCCAACAAAGTTGAAAAGTGTTTGACGTCGGTTTGTCTGTCCGTGCTCTACCTCTCGTAAATATAGTCGGATCGTTCTGAAATTTTTGGATGTTAATGGCCTCTAAAATAGCATGATCCCTATTTCAAATAAAGTTTCTAGCATGTTTAGTTCATTTACAGGGGCAGTCAAAAGTCTTTCCGTTACATTACGGCCTATGGGGGAAAAAAACGTTTAAAATGGTTTTAAATGATGTTACATGCTTTCAAACATAATAAAATTCATATGCATTTATCAAGTGCGCTAAAATATACATTCTGTAGAATATATGATGCAAAGAATAGTTATTATTCATTTACAGGGCCACACAAAAGAATTCCGTTCTTAATGGTATAGGGGAAATTGTTTGCGGTGTATGTGAAAAGATTTCAGATACTATATTGTATCCGAATTACTGTATATTAGTAATGATTGCTCGAAATGCATTTTAAATTATGATATGCGCTTTTTTAGGGTTTCGTTCATCTGACAAAACCCTATTCGTCTCGCTCCTCCGTCTGTCACTGTTCTCAGAAACTAAACATGTTGGAGACTTGAAATTTTGCATACTTATAGCTGAACACCTCACATCAAATGACAAATCATAAAATTTTTAAAAAGCCGTACATTTAACCCTTTGAGCTCCCACATGTGTATTTTAAACAATTCTTTCTAAGTGAGCTCCTAATTAGGTTGGAGGCGTGAAATTTTGTATACTTATAGCTGAACACCACATATCATACAACAAATCATAAAAATTTAAAAAAATCGTACCTTTAACCCTTGTGCTCCCACATGCGTATTTTAAGCAGTTCGTTCTAATTCAGCCCCTTATTAAATTGCAGATTTGAAATTTTGCATACTTATAGCAGAACACTTGAGGCCAGGCGACAAATCATAAAATATTGAAAAAGTCTTGCGTTTAACCCTTTGAGCTACCACATATGTATTTTAAGCAATTCTTTCTAAGAGAGCCCCTAATTAAGTTGGAGACATGAATTTTTGCATACGTATAGCTGAATATCTCAGACCACACACCCAATCATAAAATTTTCAAAAAGTCATATTATTTACTCCGCCGGGCTCTAACTTGTGTATTTTAAACAATTTTTCTAACCTCCGCTCTTTTCACCCGGGGAGCACTTTTCCAACTTTTTCCGACACCCCTTTGACCATTCTTTCATATTATGCACATATTTTAGTTCCACTTTTTACCGCGGGGGGGCGACTACTTATCTCGGGTGCTATCGGCCCAATCCCCTCGACTAATATATCTACGGATAGTATATAAAACGGAGTTTCGTTCAGGATAGAGGTTTGTTTAGTTAGAGTGCACCCCTGGTTGCGAAATGTGAAACTAACAGATTTTTCAAAAGGATAAAGTGTTTTGAAAGGAATATTAAACGAAACCCTCTGTGCGATCTGTGATCACACTTTCCTACTTGTTCACTATATTTATGCATACTGTAAAGTGCATATAAATGCTATAGTTCATATACAGAGCTACAGAAATGAATTCGTAAAGGTTACTGAGTATGAGCATAAATTGCTTAAAGGTGGGTTTTAAAAGAGTTATGCATTTTTACGCTGAACTGAATTTAGTGTACTAAGAAATATTTGTAGAATATAGATAAAATGATATACAGGGCCACACAAAGAGTTGGATACATGGCCGTCTATGGGTGATAATTTCTGGAAATGTAATTTCAGTAGTTTTAAGCGTGTTTTAGTTTGAATTAAATTTTAGCTAAATAATGGCATGTAATAAAGGTACTAGGTAAACTACAGGGCTGTACAAAAGTATTCAAGTATGTTTCCATCTATTAGTATAAATTGCTGAAAGATGAATTTCAACCTGTTATGCATTTTCTTGCTAAATTAAAATTTCCCATTATATGGTATATATATAAACATACAGATCGAATGCAGGGCTGTTTAAAAGAATTGGAATACATATTTGGCTATGGATGGTAATTACTGAAGTCAGATTTTTAAATGTTTACTTATTTATCTTATTTCCCTAAGTAACGAAGCTTCGTTAAAGCTTTCAGGGAGTGTTGGAAAGTGTTTCATAATCTATGCTGTACGCATGATTTTTCTTACTTGTTTACTTTAGCATTTGTTCAATTTTTTTCTCTATTGCTTACTAATTATGGAATTGAATGAAATTTAAAAAAAAAATAAATAAATAATTCCTCTTTAAAAGATATTTTGCAAGTGTCAAAAGTAAGTAATATTCAAATTATAAACTCTTGTTGAATTGTTAAGAATTATGAATTTACAATTTTTGCCATCATTATATTCTGCATGTAATCTTATTTACCTAAATAAAATATTTTTTCTGAATAATTGTTTTTTGTTTGCATTCATTGTATAAAACTGTATCACCCTCCCCCCCCCCCCCCCAAAAAAAAAAAGCATTTTGCCTAAAACATGGATTAGACAATTTTTTTGAAAACTTAAAACAATTTTTATAAAATATTTATATTTCTTTCAAGTGTGGATAAATGCTATAGATACACATATGATATAAAGCCATCTATGGATACATTTTCATAATTTATAGTGGTTGCATTTTATTTTTGAATTCTTATTTTTCTTAGATTGATGTATTTTATAGGGATGCACTTACAAGGGAACCACTTTTGGTGTTGTTCGCACCTAGCATTGAGACCTGGTGCATTTTAAAACCCTATATTATGAAGTTCGAGAATCGATAAAATTTTTCTGTTAAAATAATATTTCTTGATTATACAGCAGCATAACTTTCTGAAAATTCAATTTTCGAGACCACTTATCGGACATTGAATTTTTTTTAAGAAAAACATATAAAAATTAGATAATAATAAGTATAAAATATTGAAAATTCCTTCAAAAACTCACGAATTTAATTTAAAAAAATTGCAACTTTATATTAATATTTTTGGCGGGGAAACAGTTGGCGTTTAATTTCAAAAGTAGAGCTTTTCGGCAACCCTAGCCAAATGTCATAGCTGAATTTGTAATGTCCGACCTATTTCGCCACAGTAATTTTTCTAAATTGTGTAAAAATATTAATTTATTATTACTTTTACCGAAGGACCATTTAATACAGCAACATTCGAAACTTTATTTCATTCGATTTCAAAAGAAAATAGTTTGCTTATTTTGTATTCCACTAAAAAATAGTGTCAATGATCTTCGAAGCTTTTATAGAATTATATTTATTATTTATATATTTATCGTCTGCATAGAAAAAAAGAATAAAAACCCAATATTTGTTTCTTATGCTATCAACTATATATATATAATCCCTATCTGATATAATAGATCAGTTTCAACTGACGTCGCACCCTAGCAACGACTTTAGCAACCAGGCTTGTTTTTTGTTTGCCCCCCAAATATGGCTGATTATGATTGGTTGGCTCATAATACAGACTGCAAATAGTTGATTATGATTGGATCGATGAAACTTGGGGTGGGGGGGGGGGGTAGGGGGGGCTTGTGATCACGTGGTTGAAACTGATCTATTCTAGTAATATGTTGAGTACATTTTCTCTTTGGATAAAGCGGGCGGAAAAATTGTAGCGCCATATTTGCCGACTTAACATATTTTTGGCGTGAAGTAAACAAATATGTAATAATAAAAAATAAAAGTATATAAAATATTTTAACAGAGAAATTTTTTCGGTTCTCTAACTTTTATGTATAGGGCTACAAAACGTACCAGGTCTCGATGCTAGGTGCGAGTGACATCAAAAGTGGTTCCCTTGTTAGTATTCGGTATTTGGCCATACTATAGATCTACTGAATAAATATAAAAATATTTATAAAACTTTTCTACTTTTAGCTTTCATTTAATAAAAATATCCAGAATAATTACGAAATAGAATCTTTTAAATAAGACATTGCTGTTTGAAAAATGACACTTAAGAAATTTAATTGTTAATGACTTCTTTCACAGGGGTGCCAACTACTACATATTGTTTACCGGAAAGTACAAGGCTTGTATTTTTATTAGGGAAATTTTTATGTGTTGCATAAGGTTTTAATGTGCTTCATAAAAGTTTTAACATTCTTGTAGATTTTTCTGCTTTGAATGTGTTTAAGAGCCATTATTTTGAAAATCAGACAAGTGTGGTAGTTGTATTTTTTGTTTTGCTTGATTTTTTTTATGTTGAAGTAGATCACATTTAATAAATAATGTGCAATTTTGAAGCCCTGAAAAAATTTTCCCTTCCCTGTAGAAAATGTCAAAGCTCAAGGTTGTGACCGTCATTTTTCATGAAAAGTGAAATGTGAGTATGTTTGCAGCAAGGGAGGCGCCAGAGGGGGGTCCGGGGGGCATATGCCCCCCCCCCCCCTCGGGGTCAAAATTTAATGTCGTCGGGGAAAATATTTTGACTTGAATTTCGGCCCGGTCGGGTTGGGTCTAGTTGGAGCTAATTTTTTTTTCTTTGTAAGTCGGATTGACTAAACAAATTCTTCCGGTCATGAGTCGCTTTCTAGATTGAATTGTGATTCTTGCTGGTTGGATTCAGGTGAACCCAATTTTTCGAAAAGAAAAAAAGTCCAAATTCCTTCAGATAAAAATCTACATATTTGATACATGGATGACTCTTTACATGTTCATTTTTCAATATAAAAGGTAAAATTTATACTGAAGTTATGATCATATGCTATTTTTTTTATAAATAACATTACATTGTGGATCAATTTTCACTCATTGTGGATTTACAGTCTGCTTAGTTTGAAGTTTGAAGTATTTCGGGTTCGGTTACGAATACGGAGGGCGAAAATTATTTTGTCGGTGTCGAGTTGGATGGCAAATAGTGTGCTGCATCGGGTAGGACAAATTGCACCTGACCTGACTAGTGGTCTGGGCCGGATCGGGTTGGACCTTGATCTTTTGCCGTGGCGGGTCGGATTCGAGTCGGGTTAACTTTAGTTGTTTCAGGTTCAGGTTGGGTGATGACACTTGCCGTTCTTGATTCGAGATGAATCGATCTGTTAAAAGAATTTACAAAATTTATTTTAAGAAGAAAAACATATATTTGAATATTAACGAATATATGTATATTGAATTTTTCACTTAAAAGTTAAAATTGATACTAGAAGTATAATTATAGACTACTTTTTACATAGTTGGATTACAGTATGTATATATATATATACAGGTATTTTTTTTCTTTTCATCATTTAGGATTAGGGTTTGATTGAGGTTCGAGTATTTCGGGTTCAGGTCGAAATGTGGAGGATGATTTTTGTCTGGCTCGGATCGCGTTTCGGGTAGAGTCCTGCATAGGGTTGGGCAAACTAAACCCAACCCGACTGGTGGTTTGAGTCGGATCCGCAGAGAGAATACTTTTTCAGAAAGGCTCGGATTGACTTCTATTTTTCGAGTTGGATTCACTTTAATTTTTTTCTGGTGGATGGGTTCGATTCTACCCGATTACTCAATATATTTTAAAATGAAAAACTATATTACTTGAGTATCAACGAGTACATATACAGATATATTGTTTTTTCTACATAAACAATATAATTGATGCTAGAGATATAATTGTAGACTGCTTTTCCACTATTCCATTACAATATGGATATTTTTTTTTCATTTTGTGTTGGTATTGGGTTCGGGTTGAATTCTGTGGTTTTGGGTCGATGTTTGTCGGGATCGGGTCAACTTTTTTTTTTAACTGGTTCAGGTTGAATGGATATAGAATTTCCGGGTTCGGGTCGGGTATAACCCAAACCGCGCAGGACTCTGCAGTAATAATCCGTGAATTGAACAATTTTTCCCTTGTTTATATTTCATTTAAACATGAAAAATTGCGCTTTGATTTGCCCATTTCCCCTCAAAATACAGAAAACAAGTAACTACTTGAAATACTCACACATAAAGCGGCATGGTCGTCAATTTACATGGGTGTTCCGGCAGCTCTGCTGCCTAGTATTTTTACTTTTAGAAACGGAATTTATAAATCCCTTTTATCTAAAAATAAGTGAAAATCATGAACCTAAGCACAAGATTTTCTAAAATTTTTCGGTCAAAAGACAAAAGTTTCTTAAAATAAGATGAAAAGCTCTTCAAATCACCGGGATATTCCGGCATTCTCGGGCCTGGAAATTTCGGACCATGCAAACATCTACTAGAGTCCTGCATCGGGTCGGAAAATCCAATTTTATCCGCACCCGATTTGACCATCGGTTGGGTTGGCAATATATTTTTTTTGCGGCTCGGGTTCGAGTTGGGATGACTTACTTTTTCCCAATGGGTTGTGTTGACTTTCATTGTTTCGGGTTGGGGTTGGGTCTTAACTTTTGCAGGTCTGGTTCTGGTTGACCAGATGATTCAAAAGAATGTCCAAAATATTTTTCCGGTTAAAAATTTATGTACAGTAAGACCTCCTAAATTGGCACTCCCGAAAAACGGACATCTCTATTTAGTGAACACTTTTTCAATTCCTAACACTTTAATATTTGTACGCTTATACCTCTTTGAATAGTGGATATCTCCTAATCTACAAACATGTAACGTGTAGGTGTGCATAAACTATCACAAATATGATGCATATGTTATTGTATGTCTAAAAAGCGAAAAGTTGATAATATTTTCCAAATTTCGAAAGAAGAAAAAATGGTTCTTAAAGAAATGATAATCTATTATGACACTTCTTATCATTTTATTTCTCATGCCAGTAAACTGAATGTATTCTCATTCATATTCAAATTTGTATTTCTTTTCATTTGATACTTACTTGGGGTCAAACATGTTTGGGAAAATCCCAGCAACCCGAATTTCAAAAAGCTTATGAACCTTATAAATTATTGTAGTGTGAACTTAAGGGTGTATTCGAAAAAACATTTTTCCGTCCTCAACAGTTTGAAATTTTCTGAGACATTTTCAAACTCATTTTTTAAAGTAAAAGCATGAAGCTTGCTGAGGTGATTTTTGAAGAGATGTTTAAGAAGCCGTGTGATTTCATTTTTCGCTCAAATAATTAGAATTTGATTTATATACAATTATTTTCTTAGTATGACCATTTTTTTCATTCCCAGATCTCCCGCTTCAGAAAATTCGGTTCAAAACGCCAACTTCGACAACATTTTATACTAAATTTTCTGCATTTATCAAAAAATTGAGAAGCACGGCACATTATGTACTTTCTAAATAAGAAAATTTCCCAGTTTGAGAGCACAAATGGATTTAAAAATGAATCGGAAAATAAGCAGTTTGGATTAGAATACACCCTTAATGTTACCAAGTGTTCAGATTTAAGCGGAATGTCCCGATTTTCAGGGATCCCGCGAAACAACTACGCCGGATGTTAAATGTTCCGCTTTTCACGACGCCCAAATTACATCAAATTTTTATGAGTTTACTCAGGGCCGAAACTAGGGGGGGGGGGGGGGGAGGGGGCATGTGCCCGGGCGCCAAATGAAGGATTATACCTTTGGAATGGATCATTTTCTTTTGATGGACTGATGGCTTCTATTATTATGAAACAGCCATTATAAATGAAGTGTTAGGTGAAGATGAAAGAGCAGTCGTAAAAAAATAGAACCCTGATTTTCTGGTCAGAATGGAAAGAAAAATAATGGCCATAATTCTTTTTATGTCAAAAAAAAAAAAAAAATTATGGCCATTTTTTTCCCCCCATTCTGACCAGAAAATCAGAGACTTTTTTTCTTCTCATTCTGACCAGAAAATCAGAGTTCTAACTTTTTACGGCTGCTCTTTCATCTTCACCTAACACTTCACTTATAATGGCTGTTTCATAATAATAGAAGTCGTTAGTCCATCAGAAGAAAATAACTCGGTGAAAGCGGAAACTCGTTTAAGCAGGACTCGGTTAAGCGGGGTTCGAATAATCGGGACTCTACTGTATATTTCATATTAAAAATTATCTTTAGAATATTTTTGTTGGTGTTCAGAGGGGAGTCATGACCCCTGTGACCTCCCACTTGGATCCGCCATTGTAGATTACGTAGTTCAGTATTACACATTTTAAATTTTAAAATAAGTCGGCTATTAGAAAATTAGTAAAATTCTCTTTGAAAATATACTGTGCGGAAGAGGGGGGGGGGGGGGGGGGGAGCCAAAAACCATGCTTGCCCCGGGTGCAAAAAAGACTAGTTTCGGTTCTGATACTCTAAATTAGGGATGCACAACCTGTGGCCCGCGAATTATTCAATTTCTAACTGGAAAAAAATTGCAATTTTTGTCCATTGGTCGCAAGAAAAAATCATGAATTTCGTCAATTTGCAGCGGGAAAAATTGAAAATTCAGTCAGTTAAGAATCGCGAATTTCGTTCATCGGAAGCGGCAAAAATAGCGAATTTTGCCGATGAGGCTCGGAAAATCGCGAATTTGATTGATCGGACACAAAAAATCTCGAATTTTGTCGATGAGGCGCCGACAAATCGCAGATTTCATCGATCAAGCATGGAAAAATCGCAAAATTTCTCGATGAGGTGCAAAAAAAATTGGAAATTTCTCCGATCGGGCACGGAAAAACCGCGCGAATTTCGTTGGTCGGGCACGAAAAAATAGCGAATGTTGTCGATCAGGAGCGGAAAAGTCGCAAATTTCGCTGATCAGGCACGAGAAAATTGTTAAGTTTGTTGATGATGCGCGGAAAATTTGCAAATTTTGTTGATGATACGCGGAAAAATTGCAACTTTTGTTGATCGGCTACAGAAAAATCGTGAGTTTCGTGAGAAAAAAACAATTTCGTCAATTTGCCGTGGGAAAAAATTGCAAATTTCATCAGCCAGCTGAGAATCACGAATTTCACTGAGGAAAAATCTCAAATTTCGATGTTCGGCTGCGGAAAATCGCGTATTTTGCCTGGCTATCGCGAATTTCGTCAATTTCCCGCAGGAAAAATTATTTCGACAGGGTCAGTTAAGAATCGCCAATTTCGTTGATCGGGCTCGGAAAAATCACTAATTTTGTTGATGAGACGCGGAAAAGTGGCGAATTTCGTTGGTCGGGACGAAAAAAATAGCAAATTTTGTAGATCAGGCACGGAAGAGTAGCAAATTTCTGTCATCAGGCACGGATAAATCGCGAATTTTCTCCCTGATACGCGAAAAAATTGAAAATTTCGTTGGGGGGGGCTGCGGAAATTCGCGAATTTCGTCAGTTTTCCGCGGAAAAAATTGCAAATTTTGTCAATGTCAGTTAAGAATTGCGAATTTCATTGATCGAGCGCGGCAAAATCGCAAATTTCGTCGATTGGGCACGGGAAAATCTCGAGTGTTGTTGATCGGGCTCCGAAAAATCACGATTTTCGTCGGTCGGGACGAAAAATTCGCTAATGTTGTCGATCAAGCGCGGAAAAATCACAAATTTCGTTGATCAGGAGCGGCAAAATCGAGAATTTTCTAGCAGATGCGCTTAAAAATTAAGAATTTCGTTGATCGGATGCGGAAAAATGGCGAGTTTCGTCAGTTTATTGTGAGAAAAAATCGCGACTTTCGTCAATTTGCTGCGGGAAAAATGACAAATTTTGTCAGTCAGTTAAGAATCGCGAATTTTGCTTTGATCAGACGCGGAAAATTCGCAAATTTCGTCGATCGGGCACGAAAAAAATCGCGAGTTTTGTCATGGGCTCCAAAAAATCGTGAATTTCGTCGATCAGGTACGGAAAGATGATCGGAAAAATCATGAATTTTGTCGATTAGGCGCAAAAAAATCGAGAATTTTGTCTACCGGCTTCAGAAAATTTGCTAATTTTGTCGATCAGGCGTGGAAAATTCGAAACTTTCGTTGTTCGGCCGTGGAAAAATCGCGAATTTCGTTGATCAGGCACGAAAAAAATCGCAAATTTCGTTGATCCGCTCCTCCTCCCCCCTTCGTTCATAAAATTCACATTTTTTTTTGGCGCTAGCCACTTTCATGCCTATGTTTGTGTTTTAGCACTTTTAATAGAACAAAATTCACTCCCCCAAAAGAATATTGTCAAAAAATATTATCAGACCTCCTAAATAATTCTTGCTATATCTCTATGTTATATATACAAATGTAAACTGTTGATCTACCCTTGCCAACTGAATTCGATATGTTGACTGGTTAAGGGAATCTAGAGGGGTAAAACTCCCACTCCCTCCTCTGAAATCATATTTTTTATCTGATTATAGGCCACAGATCACCGCCCTGAAATAGATTCTCTCCGTGTTACTGATGTGGCCCTCGACAACCCAGAAATTTTTGTAAGTGGCCCTTCTCTTAAAAAGGTTGTGCACCCCTACTCTAAATTACAATTTTATTCTTTAGTCTGAGACGAGAGAATTCAATCACAAGTCAGCCACAGTCATCACAACGGCCGGATGTTACCGAATACCTTATATATTGTCTTAGAACTCTCGTGCTCTGTTTAACTCTGTTTAATGTTTATTCGATTGACCGCAATCTTTAGGCGCCTATACGAAATAAGGTTCAAGAAGAGATAAGACATGGTAAAATACATTTGTTCACTTTAATCTTTATTAAAAAGTATTTGGCGAGTATTTTTATAAATTGAATGGGTAAACAAGGAGTGTTTTTTATGTTATTGTTTAAATTAACATAGTATCAAGCTGAACTATTGTTTGTCCGGCCCGTTATAAAAGCTAAACACTTGCGCATTTCCTGTTACAAGCATACCATGCGGCACAGTCTGTCTGCTTTTTTCGCATTTTTGGCCCAAGGGAATTTGATTAATTTCTTCAGAAATTGCCGGGATTTGATTAATTTCTCTAGAAATTAACCAAATACTCCGCCTTTTATTTAAAAAACGCAAACAAAAAAGAAAGAAGAAGAAAGAAACAAAGATATGCTGTTTTGTCGTCCATTTTCTCTACTAATAAAGGAGGGACGTTACCGGGATATTACTCGTGAGAAAAAAATTATCATCCTATACGGCCCCGAAAGAATAAAATATAGTCCTGGTCTGGCCCGAATCTACAGAAAAAATTCAAGACCCAGACCTGTCCCTGGAAGAATGAAATTCCTACCCAACCCAATATTTAAAAAAATAAAATTTAGTCTCAGCACGACCCGAGTCTTGAGATAAAAATTAAGCCTTGACCGAGCTTAATGAACGAAAATTTTACCGAACTCGGGCTTCGAGAAGGTCGGGCTCGTGGACACTTTTTTAATATATATTACGAAATCGGCCTAGAGTTCTGCATCGGGTCGGGTTACCCGCTTTTACTCGCATCCGACCCGACCCGACCCCGGGTTGGAGCTATATTTTTTTGTTGTGGGTCGAGGTCGGGTTGACTTCTACTTTTTTGCTGCGGTTCGGGTTCGGGTTGATCCGATTTTTCAAAATAATCTCAAAAATATTTTTTCAGGTTAAAAATCTATGTATACAATAAGATTTCCACAATGGACACGTCTGTTTAGTGAACAGTTTTTCAATTCCTAACACTTATACATTCGTACGGTTATACTTTTGAATAGTGGTCACCTCCCAATCTACATACATGTAACATGTGTATGTGTGCAAAAACTATCACAAATACGATACATATATATTTCTGTTTATCAGAAAAGAAATATTGGTAATATTTTTCATATTCCGAAGCACGCAAAAAAAAAAAAAAATGGTTCTTAAAGAGAGAATAATCTATGATCACATATACATTTTATATCTGATGCAGTAAATTGAATATATATTCATTCATATTCATATAGATATTTATTTTCATTTAAAACACAGTTCTGCTCAAACTTTTTTTTTTTTTTTTTTTTTTTTTTTTTGAAAATCCTAAAAACCCAACTTGCAAAAAGCATAAATATGACCAGCAAGAAATATTCTAGGGTGATCCCGACCAGCAGAAAGAAAGTTGGAGTCATCCCGACCCGAAAAAGGAAAATTAAGTACAGCCCGACTCCGACCCGATGCACTACTCCATCTAACAAGGTGTCTGCTATTCATTTTACTATATTCGAATATTAAAGAATATAGATTTGTCCATTTTTCTATGGAAAACATAAAATTGGTATTAGAGATGTAATTATAGATTACTTTTCACATTTGCATTAAAACTTTATTTACTTTCCTTTCATTTCGGTTTCTGTTCGGGTTACGGGTTCGAGCCGGATGCAGATTGAAATATGTCGGGTTCGGGTCGGGTTGCGGATAGATTTCAAATGTAATTTTCGGGTTCGGGTCGGGTGCGCAGTGACTAATTCGGCCCCCCTATCGGGGATACCATGCCCCCCCGTCGGGCAAGTTCTGGTGCCGCCCCTGGTTTGCAGTACTAAAGTACAGCGCCTAAAAGATACAGTGTGGAAAACGGCTATTCCTATAATGCTATAAAAAGTGCTAAAAACTTGTATCCCATAAATCTCCAACAATGCTCAGCGGCAATATGCTGATACGAGCGCCATCTCGTAACTCTTTTCAATATAAACCCTGTGTTTTCAAAAATTATAGAATGTTAAATATCGGAAACTATAAATATAAGATATTTTAGTCTGTTATAAGCTAATTTAGTTAAGGAATGACGTGAAATAGGTTAAAGAGTCTCTTTTAGAATGACTATAGTTTTTAAATCACTACGATGGCGCTACGATCGACATCTTGTTATTCAGCATCGTTGTACATTTATGGGATTCAATTTTTTAGCACTATTTTGTAGCCGTTTTTCACACTGTATCTTCTAGGCGCTGTAGCTAAAGCTTGGGAAAGCAACGACATCCCAAAATTCTTTTGTGATGAAATATTAATATTAGTATAACACTACCTGCTTAGTAGACTGTATTCGTTTCCATGGGGCATTGTTATATTGCCTCAAAATGCAATGAAAATGACGTTTTTGTCCGTTTTCCGCACGTATTTTCTTATTTAAGCAATAGTACCCCAAACTTTTTCTTATAGAATATCAAACTGTACTACTAGGACAAGCTAAATAATATAAAACTTTACCGGAATATTGCTGCTGTTAGCAGGAATAGTCTGTTAAATATTAAAAAATTTCAAAATAGGCAGCATTTCAATTAGTCTTTTCTCAAAACAGCATCACAGTTCAATAAAACAAAATATATCACGTAGTAGTTGGAAGTATGTACAAACACATGGAAAAGAAAAAAAGTGGGACTCGAGGCGCAAGAAAAGTCGTATGAAAATCACATCTTTGGAAAAATGAAACATCCTAAAGTCCATTAAGCATGCTTGGGCATTTTTCTGCAGCGAAATCTTTAAGTTACTCCATCATGCGCTTTACATCACACCCTTCATTACTAGACTTCTATCAGACATTGTTTTAAAGAAGAGACCGCACCCATCATCATTAAAGATGTCTTCATCTTTAAAAACTTTAGAAAACTCTGGGAATTTTTCAATAAACTTCTCCAAACTCCACCACTTCAGCTGAAACCTCATTCGATTCAACACACAAAACTTTTTGAGAAATCTCGTATCGTAGTTTGAATTTTTCAAGCCAACCTACTGACGCTTGGAAGTCCTCTATTTCGAATTCTTTTGCAAATTTTTTTGCTATTTCCTGAAGCATAGGTCCCTTGCATTGATTGATCTCATCTCTTTAAACCAACGAAACGTGGCTTCATTCACATCGTCGAGACACGTTTTTCTGCATTTTCTTTGGAGTCCGCCGTTTTCGGAAGAATATCTTTCCAAATATTGTTTAAAAATGTTGCTCACAGTTGTCTTGCTCACACCAAATTTTCCCGCTGTCTTTCTTTGGCTACTGCTTTCCAGAAAAGTAAGAAGATCCACTTTCTCCTTTAAGTTCTTTCAGAGCTTTTTTTTTTGCGTCATTTTTAATGAAAATTTGCAAATAAACGACCGGTCCCTTCACGACGCAACATCCAGAAAAAAAGAACGGAATGTGTTTCACATGTGAGCGATACATGTGGTTTTCCAATTCCGTATAGCTACACCGCTACGCACATCCCCCACTCCCCTGACATTTTTCGACAGATTCCAGGAATTCTGACATTTACCTCCCACTGTATCATACTGGAAGTGAACAATGAATGGAGCACCACAAGGTGAGAGAATGTTGCTCAGGTAAGCCGAATGACTGATAAAGAAATTCTGGAAACCGGATGGAGAACGAACGGAGGAAAAACCAAATTTTTCCGCTGTCTTTCTTTGGCTACTGCTTTCCAGAAAATTAAGAAGATCCACTTTCTCCTTTAAGTTCTTTCAGAGCTTTTCTTTGCGTCATTTTTAATGAAAATTCGCAAATAAACGACCGGTCCCTTCACGACGCAACATCCAGAAAAAAAGAACGGAATGTGTTTCACATGTGAGCGATACATGTGGTTTTCCAATTCCGTATAGCTACACCCCTACGCACATCCCCCACTCCCCTGACATTTTTCGACAGATTCCAGGAATTCTGACATTTACCTCCCACTGTATCATACTGGAAGTGAACAATGAATGGAGCACCACAAGGTGGGAGAATGTTGCTCAGGTAAGCTGAATGACTGATAAAGAAATTCCTGGAAACCGGATGGAGAACGAACGGAGGAAAAAGCAAATTCAAGAAAACATCAGTGGTCAAGTTACAGAGAATAAAACCTACAAAAAAGTGGTCAACATAGAGAGATAAATCTCCATTGACAATGCGTTGTGACCATTCAAACTAATAAATTTCGGTCAACGTAGAGAGATTGTCAACTTTGGAAGTTTTACTGTATTTCAGTTTTGGGCTGGAATTGCAGTGCTTCACTTAAGATCGGATTTACGATATAAACAAAGCGTAAACTGTATTGCAGTACCTCGCCTCGCGATCTTACGACAGCTTGAAATCCGCCGTAAGATTAAGCGCAAGTGGATGCGCGCGCAACCACTACAAATGCAACTGCGGCCTCTGATTGGCTGACTGTAGGAGGACTTACGCTGAAGCACCACAATACGAAATTATGATCGAGCATAAGATTTAAGCAGTGTTGAATTCAGGGGGGGGGGGGGGGCATTCTCCCCCAAAGCAATGAGACCCCCCCCCCCCCGGAAGATTTGAGATTTTGTGTTTTCAATGGTCAAAAAATGAAACTGACCCCGGAACTCTATAATGAACCCCCCCCCCTCCCCCGTTGGGAGCCACAGAAATCCCTCCCGGAGTAAAGTGTCTGAATTCCACACTGAATTTAAGATTTAAGCACCGCAATTCCAGCCTTGATCTTGTTTAACTTCAAATGATAAAATCCTAATTTAATTAATACAAATTTTTAATATACGTATTTTCTTATGTTTTTATTTTGCTATTTAGCTCTCTCTATAGTAATAATACATACGAATCTATGGATCATATACATGGCAGCACAAAAAAAATTCTGATATTTTTCAGTCTATTCATATTCATAGTAACTGCAGAAATTGGGTTTTAAAATGCGTTTTGAGTTTTCTAAATTGTTTATTTAGACATCTTTCACCTTAATAAATTGTCACAGTCTAAGAGCTAGCAACATAAAAAAACACGTCATTTTATCACGGTTCATTTTTCTATATGTTCTTCCGTTTTATGGTGTAGTACGTTTGCGGACGGTCTGGCTGGCGGGTGACGTTGCGTTTACCTGCGGGAGAAGGGGTTATGCAGGTCAAAGAACTTCAAAATTACATCATTTTATCAAGGCTCATTTTTCTATATGTTCTTCCGTTTTATGGTGTAGTACGTATGCGGACGGTCTGGCTGGCGGGAGACGTTGTGTTTACATGCGAGAGAAGGGGTTATGCAGGTGAAAAAACTTCAAAATTACGTCATTTTAGCATGATTTTTGTTTATAACTTATAACATCTGTTTCTACTAACTATTTGTGATATTAATCCATTATTGCCAGGCGTTACCAATGTTGCTAAGATCCTGCCAGATCCACATTTATAGGTAACATATTACTCTTTGGCCATCAGACAACCTATAATTAATTTGCCAGACACAAATTCGGTCGGAAAGTTAATGCCTTTAAATATGGCAACGAAAGTGCCTGTTTCAAGAGTGTTTTATAGTTTAAAAATTATAAGTCATCTTTACGTCATTTTATTAAGCTTAAAAGTAACAAGATATTACTCTTGGTCTAACAGACAACGCATAATTAATTTGCCAGACTGCCAGAACGGTTGCATTCGGTTATTTAATGCCAGACGTCTTTAAATATGGCAACGAAAGTGCCTGTTTCAAGAGTGTTCTATAGTTTAACCCATTTATGCCTAGCGTCCCATTTTTGGGACGTTTCGAAAAATTTTTTAACAAATTTTTATAATTGTCTTCTTCTTTACAACATGGTAATTGTATGAAGTAATTGTCTATAAATGTTTTTATCTATTATTGAGAGATGACAGCATAAGGTTGATATTTATTTGCTTAAATGAAGGCCTTTTTTCGGTGTTTATAGATTTTTCATTTTTCAAGATAGCGAAATGTAAAAAGTAAGTTTATTTGTATTTTTTGTATCAATGATCCAAAAAAATAAGTGATAGTCTTAGCTTGTAGATTTCTTTTAAATACGTGTTTTTTAATTTCCGAAATTATATGTTCAATCCTATTTTTTATGCATGTTTGTAACGTACAAAATATAGGGCGCTAGGCGCAAATGGGTAATATTCATATTTGCCAGTTAGGGGACAGTTATTTATGTAAAGTCCTTTTCAAGATGATTTTGAAATAAATTGTCTTCTAGCCTCAAATACGATTATTCTTAATTTATTAATAATAATAGTTATAATGCTATTAGTCTCTTTAAAGAAATAAACATATATATTTTTAATAGTTCATAAAAATACTAATTATAGTATCTAATAAAAGCGCAAAGCATTTGACTGTCATCAATAGTTCCGGGATGACCGCTTCACTTCTTATACGCCAAACGGCCATTTCGGTACTTTTATGTTAAAAGGACGCAGGTGTTCCATCGCCATCATTTCATTTAAAATATAAACTTATCACTCATTTCATTTAAATTACATAACTTTAATTTCAAACACATATATCAAACTAATTTAAACTACATTTCTTTCATCTTTAATAATAAAAGTTTAATTCGTGTGACTCTTATGGCACAGATTTCATATCGCGATTTTTTTCCGACGCCAATTTAGCGAAAACATCAACAGTATAAACAACAACATCCGGGTAACCATATCAAACAAAATAACGACACTCTGGCGCCAGTTAAGAACCCGTTGCGTATATGACATTAGCGTCAGAAAAAAATCGCGCCAATATTTGTATATGACATCTGTGCCACTGTTATCTCCAAATGCGGGCTGACAGCTTCGCTTTCCATATGATAAGCAGCCATTCTTAATCAAAATTATTTTTTCCAATAAAACTGCACAAAAGTTAAATTTTTCGAAAGATCGTTCAAATTACCACTACTTGGTATTATTTGGTTATCCCGTCGACCAAACTATAAGGTTAAATGCCAGTAATGGTTGATCGTAAATGTCACATTCATTTGACTTTAAGCAAGTTATACGTATTTAACGCCACCAACTGATTTTTATTTCGACCTTTTATTTGTATTTTTATTAATGTTATACTAATTTATTTGTTCTTTCGTTATTTAAAAATAAAAATTATGCCAATTTTGTATAATTTGGCAATTTACATAATTTAGCGAAATTGGTCGATGGTATAACTAAGTAGTACCAAAAAGAATTGATGCTTAAGCGATAAATTACATTCAAATATGGATAAATTCTGAGACAACATCAGTTGAAATTAGGCTGACAACTCAACATCTCATTGCACCAAAGTAAACAAACAATAGCGATTTGTTCATTTTGGCGATTAAAAATAATAAACCATGAAGGTAATCATTCGTAAAGCGAGTTCTCGAGAGAGGAATTTTAAATAATTAACCAGATTGTGATTTTTATATTTGTCAAATCATGAGGCAGAATGCAGCTTTGTTCGTGACGTCATTCGCTTATGAACCAACGAAATAAATTTTAGATTTAAAATTGAGCTCGCTATTCATTGAACGTGAATCATTTATTATTATTATTATTATTATTATTATTTAATCGTATTAAAACAATTGATTTGCTATATTTCGAAAATATACTATTTGTTTGCACCATAACTTACATTTCCCGTTGATTCTGAGGTGGATATTACAATTTAGTGCTTATTTGATGATGAAAGAGCTGCATCAAAATTGTAACATGGAATTATACATAAATATTTTCTTTGAGATGCAGGCTTACGAACATTTCTCAGTAAATTTTTCCAATTTAAATGATAAATTCACAGTAGTTTTGTTGACCCTGACGCTGGATCCCTTTGGTGTTGTATTAGCTGAAATGCGCCAATAGACAGAGGACCCAATTACGGAAGATTACTTAATATGTTAAAATCTCCGCATTAGTGAACGTATTACAATTGATATGCAGACGGACATGAAATAAAATGCCTAAATGAGTTAAGTGGTTTTTGACAAGATGAAATCATAACATCAAAAAATTACGAAATGCTGCCATGATCAAAGAATTTTCGATTTCTCGGTCAGAATCTTCCGTTTTGGCGAAAGATTAAGTAAATAAATTAAATTATAAATAAAAGCAACATGTTGCAATTCTTAGCATGCATTTAAAGGCGTCTAAACTGGTCGCCAGAAACGGCTAGTATAATATATAATTTAAAAGCTTAATTTATATAAATGTAGACAAAATATATACTTATGCATTTATTAATTATGCACAAATGGATTTTACCATATTTAGTACGTTTACATTTTATCAAATATATACAAAAATATTTTAGCGTAATTTTTTTTTAGTATTTTTCCAGTTCATTTTGCAGCATTTTAAAGTGATTTTACCAAGAAATTTGAGAAAACAAAAATTCAGGCATAAATGGGTTAAAAATTATAAGTCATCTTTGCATCATTTTATCAAGCTTAAAAATAACAAGATATATAACTCTTTGGCTAATAGACAACCTATAATTAATTTGCCAGACACAAATTCGGTTGCAAAGTTAATGCCAGACGGCTTTAAATATGGCAACGAAAGTGCCTGTTTAACTTTGCTTGCGTCTGGCATTAACTTTGCAGCCGAATTTTTGTCTGGCAAATTAATTATAGGTTGTCTGTTAGCCAAAGAGTAATATCTTGTTATTTTAAAGTTTGATAAATTGACATAAAGATGACTTATAATTTTTAAACTATAAAACACTCTTGAAACAGGCACTTTCGTTGACATATTTAAAGCCGTCTGGCATTAACTTTGTAACCGAATTTGTGTCTGGCAAATTAATTATAGGTTGTTAGTTAGCCACAGAGTTATTTTTAAGTTTGATAAAATGACGTAAAGATGACTTATAATTTTTAAACTATAAAACACTCTTGGAACAGGCACTTTCGTTGCCATATTTAAAGCCGTCTGGCATTAATTTTGCAACCGAATTTGTGTCTGGCAAATTAATTATAGGTTGTTTGATAGCCAAAGAGTAATATGTTACCTATAAATGTGGATCTGGCAGGGTATTGGTAACGTCTGGCAATAATGGATTGATATCACAAATAGTTAATAGAAACAGATGTTATAAACAAAAATCATGCTAAAATGACGTAATTTTGAAGTTTTTAGGCCTGCATAACCCCTTCTCCCACAGGTAAACGCAACGTATCCCGCCAGCCAGACCGTCCGCAAACGTACTACTGCATAAAACGGAAGAACATATAGAAAAATGAGCTTTGATAAAATGACGTAATTTTGAAATTCTTTGACCTGCATAACCCTTTCTCCCGCAGGTAAACGCAACGTCTCACGGCAGCCAGACAGCCCGCATACGTACTACACCATAAAATGGAAGAACATATAGAAAAATGAGCCTTGATAAAATGACTTAATTTTGAAGTTTTTTGACCTGCATAACCCCTTAAAAATCGATTTTTTTTGACAGATTTACACGTTTCAGACACTGGAGATTTCGAAAAACATATTTTTAGGAAAAAAAAAAAATTGCCGTCCGTTTGTGTGGCAATCCGTAAACGCTTTATCTCCCGAACAAATTGAGCTAAAGACTTGAAATTTGTTGTGTACTTAGTATGTAATAATGGGAAGAAGCCAATTGAATATTACTAACCTCGATTAACTGGAACTATTTTTTTCGTACTCTCGAAATATTCATTCTGATAAAAGGTTACAATATGAAAATTTTCGAAATTGTTTATTTTAATGAGTGGATATAAAAGACAATAAAAAAAACACATAAACTTTGCATAAAGAATGAAGTCGATAGGATAATTAGTTGCCGAGATATTTGTAATCATATTTTTCACACTCTTTGATATTTTATGACCCTGTATTTCATTCAAATTTCAATTCAAAGGTGTATTTTAATTGTAAATAAAACGCTTAATCCGACGCAGTCAACTGTTAGTTAAGGCTGTTCTCAAATCCAAAAGGGCAACTTTATGACATAAGTTTTAATTTATTTTTGTTCGGAATTGCATGAAACTAGCAGTTGTTATTGTTCAGAAACTATGTAATCGAGCTGTTTTTTCCGTTTGCTTGCAAACGCAATAAATAGATCTTTCAGAAAATAGTGTCAAAGTGGGCGTTTTGAAAAAATTTCCGCGCTAAAGAAAAGTAAACACTCAAAAACGAGCGAAAAACGTGTTTGTCACGTGATCAAAATCACTTATAACTCAATAGGTAACTTATTGATCAAAAAATGGAAAATGCAGTTCGATTCCAAATGGCTTCCATGGTCGGGGTTTCCAATTTTATATCTTCCCGTTAAAAAATGAATTTGTAAATGTGTCAAAACGTTTTGCGCTTGTTGAGCAGAGCAGCGTAGAACAGCCTTATGATTAGCATTTTTGGAGTTATAAGGATGTTTCTTTTACGCAATTCGGTACTACTCGATTATCCCGTCGACCAAAAAACTATCGCCAGACTATAAATGCCAATTATGGCTTATCGTAAATGTCACATTCACTTGACATTAAACACGTTATATGTGTTTGTTGCGTCCTCAAGTGATATTTAATTCGACGTTTTATTTGTATTTTTATTAAATCTTTTACTAATTTATTTATTCTTTCGTATTTAAAATTAAAATTATGCCAATTTGTATAGTTTTGGGAGTAGTTTGGCGATTTATATAATTTGTCGAAATTAGTCGACCGGATAATCCAGTAGTACCCGCAATTCAGTAATAGAGCATTACTGTGTATTAAAAATATTTAAATATTCGTTTAAATTGTATTTTGGAATTGCAATGCATTTTATAAATAGTTTACATATGTTTTATTTTCATATTTTATATTATGCAATATATATTTATATTATTATTATATTATATGATGGTACGGTATTACGATGGCCCCCAACGACACAGTGGCGTAGCCAGGATTTTGTTTCGGGGTGGGGGGGGGGGTTCCAAAGTTTTTCCTCCATGTTATATATAGTAAAACTTGTCAAGATGAAATCGCAAATATTGGTGAAAAATTCCATTTTACACAGGTTTTCGTGTTGCAGGTGTAATTGTATGGTATTCTTTTCGATAGCACCGTGGAACATTTCCATGGAACGTGGAACCTGTCTATAGACAGGTTCCATTTTTACAAGTTTTGTGTATTTATATAAATATATTTATGTATATTATATGAATAGTAAAACCTGTCAAAATAGTAATTATCTCTAACAGAATCCTGCCTTAAATGGAAGCGTTACATGGTCTTAATATGTATTGCCATACAATTAAATTTCCTAAAAACTTGTTTGAAAGGGGATTTTCACTGCACAGTAAAACCTCTGAAAGCAGAATTTTTCTATAACGAGATCCTGTCTCAAACGGAAGAGTTTCAGGATCCCGACGAAACGAGCAATAGGCCTTATTGAGGTAGTGTACCTTAGAAGTATAATTAATTTCACTTCTTTAAACGGAAACCTGTCTAAAATGGAACTTTTTCCAGTCCCTTCCCATCACGTCTTGACAGGATTGACTGTGTATGTATAATAGAAGTATTTCGTGTAACTTTAAGAATTTAGGCATATCTTTATTTAATTTCTTAATTTAAAAAAATCCCTGCCGGCTCGGGCCTACAGGCGGAGGTAGATTTCGAAGTTAAGTACTAAATTCACCAACAAAACTTAAATCAAGATTAGAGATAAACCCAGTTCCTTCACTAAGAATGAGCTTTAGGGAGCTAAACATTTTGTGAAAATTCTAATATACACGAATACACACACGCATGTATATAGAATAGGTTTAAAAAATAGCTAAAGCAAATTCAGAGAACCTCAAAGAGTTGAAATATGTTAACATTTCCATAGTCGGGTTTTTATTATGTTTTAATACGTTTCTTCACACTCACATGACGTTGAATATTCACCTGTTGAGGTCCATTTTATTTCCAATATGACGCAATATTTTGTTTTTGTCGTCAAACTAATTATTTCATTTTGAGTTTCCATGAGGAAATCTTGCTCTAGAAAACTTATGACGTAATAGTCAATTTGTTTTCAATTCGTAAAACTATTTATTTATTTTAATGTTTCACGTGAAGAAAATCTTGCAATAGAAAAAGCAATTGTTGTGGTGAGAATTTTATTGCTTTTTTTTTAAATTGTTGGCAACTGCCATAACGAAAAATATTTATTTTTTCCTGTCATTGTTGTGTAAGAGCTGGTTTTATCAGAATCATGTGTAAAGACGGTATTCAAAAAAATCCCTGCCGGCTCGGGCCTACAGGCGGAGGTAGATTCCGAAGTTAAGTACTAAATTCACCAACAAAACTTAAATCAAGATTAAAGATAAATCCAGTTCCTTCGCTAAGAATGAGCTCTAGGGAGCTAAACATTTTGTGAAAATTCTAATATACACACACGCATGTATATGGAACAGGTTTGAAAATGGCTCAATCAAATTCAGAGAACCTCAAAGTGTTAAAATATGTTAATATTTCCATACTCTGGTTTTTATCATGTTTTAAATACGTTTCTTCCAAACTCAATGACGTTACATATTCACCTGCTGTGGACCATTACATTTTCAATATGACTCAATATTTTGTTGTTTTTTTTAATTCGTCAAACTATTTATTTCATTTTGAATTTTCATGCAGAAATCTTGCTCTAGAAAACTTATGGCGTAATATTCAATTTGTTTTAAATTCGTCAAACTATTTATTTCATTTTGAATTTTCATGCAGAAATCTTGCTCTAGAAAACTTATGACGTAATATTCAATTTGTTTTCAATTCGTCAAACTGTTTATCTAATTTAATTTTTCACGTGAAAACATTGCATTAGAAAAGCAATTATTGTGGTGAGAATTTTATTGCTTTTTTTTAATTGTTGGCAACAGCTATAACGAAAAATATTTATTTTTTCCTGCCATTGTTGTGTAAAAGCTGGTTTTATCAGAATCATGTTAAGACGGTATTCAAAATTTTAAACCTTCCCCATTCCCATTCCCTTGGACCGATTTTGCTCATTTTCAATCCCCGCCGAGAAATTAGCCATCTTAAAGTGGTTGGCGAGTTTGAAGACGTTCCGTGCATAATTGCGACTTTTATCGTGCGGACAAAATTTAGTACATACATACATACATACATACATATATATATATATATATATATATAAACTTTTTAGGTGTGTGTGGGGGGGGTGGGTTCCTGGGGTCATGTAATGAAAAGTTATGAAGGAATTTTTCAAAAGTCGCACCAAGGTAACGACTGCAATAGGTAGTATTTCTTACGAAATCTACCTAATTTTGAACCCTCCCCATTTCCATTCCCTTCGGTCGATTTTGCCCATTTTCACTCCCCGCCGAGATATTAACCACCTCAAAGTTGTTGGCGAGTTTGAAGACGATCCGCGCATAATTGCGACTTTTATCGTGCGGACAAAATTTAGTACATACATACATACATACATATATATATATATATATATATATAAACTTTTTAGGTGGGGGGTGGTTTTGGGTTCCTGGGGTCCTATAATGAAAAGTTATGAAAGAATTTTTCAAAAGTCGCACCATGGTAACGATTGCAATAGGTAGTATTTCTTACGAAATGTACCTAAAAAAATCCCTGCCGGCTCGGGCCTATAGGCGGAGGTAGATTTCGAAGTTAAGTACTAAATTCACCAACAAAACTTATATCAACATTAAATATAACCCAGTTCCTTCACTAAGAATGAGTTCTAGGGAGCTAAACATTTTGTGAAAATTCTTATATACACGAATACACACACGCATGTATATGGAATAGGTTTAAAAATGGCTAAAACAAATTCAGAGACCCTCAAAGTGTTAAAATATGTTAATATTTCCATAGTCGGGTTTTTATAATGTTTTAATACGTTTCTTCAAACTCACATGACGTTACATATTCACCTGCTGAGGTACATTATATATACAATATGACGTAATATATATATATTTTTAATTCGTCAAACTATTTATTTCATTTCGAGTTTTCATTCTGAAATTTTGCTCTAGAAAACTTATGACGTAATATTCAATTTGTTTTCAATTCGTCAAACTATTTATTTAATTTATTTTTTCACGTGAAAAATCTTGCAAAAGAAAAGCAATTGTTGTGGTGAGAATTTTATTGCTTTTTTTTTAATTGTTGGCAACTATTATAACGAAAAATATTTATTTTTTCCTGTCATTGTTGTGTAAGAGCTGGTTTTATCAGAATCTTGTTAAGACGGTATTCAAAATTTTGAACCCTCCCCTTTTCCATTCCCTTGGACCGATTTTGCCCATTTTCAATCCCCGCCGAGATATTAGCCATCTCAAAGTTGTTGGCGAGTTTGAAGACGATCCGTGCATAATTGCGACTTTTATCGTGCGGACAAAATTTAGTACATACATACACACACACATATATATATATATGTATATATATATATATATATATATATATATATATAAACTTTTTAGGTGGGGGTGGTTTTGGGTTCCTGGGGTCCTATAATGAAAAGTTATGAAGGAATTTTTCAAAAGTCGCACCATGGTAACGACTGAAATAGGTAGTATTTCTTACGAAATCTACCTAATATTTATTAGGTAGATTTCGTAAGAAATACTACCTATTGCAGTCGTTACCATGGTGCGACTTTTGAAAAATTCCTTCATAACTTTTCATTACATGACCCCAGGAACCCAAAACCACCCCCACCTAAAAAGTTTATATATATATATGTATGTATGTATGTATGTACTAAATTTTGTCCGCACGATAAAAGTCGCAATTATGCACGGAACGTCTTCAAACTCGCCAACAACTTTAAGATGGCTAATTTCTCGGCGGGGATTGAAAATGAGCAAAATCGGTCCAAGGGAATGGGAATGGGGAAGGTTTAAAATTTTGAATACCGTCTTAACATGATTCTGATAAAACCAACTTTTACACAACAATGGCAGGAAAAAATAAATATTTTTCGTTATAGCTGTTGCCAACAATTAAAAAAAAAGCAATAAAATTCTCACCACAACAATTGTTTTTCTAATGCAATGTTTTCACGTGAAAAATTAAATTAGATAAACAGTTTGACGAATTGAAAACAAATTGAATATTACGTCATAAGTTTTCTAGAGCAAGATTTCTGCATGAAAATTCAAAATGAAATAAATAGTTTGACGAATTGAAAACAAATTGAATATTACGTCATAAGTTTTCTAGAGCAAGATTTCTGCATGAAAATTCAAAATGAAATAAATAGTTTGACGAATTAAAAAAACAACAAAATATTGCGTCATATTGAAAATGTAATGGACCACAGCAGGTGAATATGTAACGTCATTGAGTTTGAAGAAACGTATTAAAACACGATAAAAACTCGAGTATGGAAATATTAACATATTTTAACACTTTGAGGTTCTCTGAATTTGATTTAGCCATTTTTAAACCTGTTCCATATACATGCGTGTGTGTATATTAGAATTTTCACAAAATGTTTAGCTCCCTAGAGCTCATTCTTAGCGAAGGAACTGGGTTTATCTTTAATCTTGATTTAAGTTTTGTTGGTGAATTTAGTACTTAACTTCGAAATCTACCTCCGCCTGTAGGCCCGAGCCGGCAGGGATTTTTTTTTCCTGTCATTGTTGTGTAAGAGCTGGTTTTATCAGAATCTTGTTAAGACGGTATTCAAAATTTTGAACCCTCCCCTTTTCCATTCCCTTGGACCGATTTTGCCCATTTTCAATCCCCGCCGAGATATTAGCCATCTCAAAGTTGTTGGCGAGTTTGAAGACGATCCGTGCATAATTGCGACTTTTATCGTGCGGACAAAATTTAGTACATACATACACACACACACACACACACATATATATATATATATATATATATATATATATATATATATAAACTTTTTAGGTGGGGGTGGTTTTGGGTTCCTGGGGTCCTATAATGAAAGGTTATGAAGGAATTTTTCAAAAGTCGCACCATGGTAACGACTGAAATAGGTAGTATTTCTTACGAAATCTACCTAATATTTATTTTTTCCTGTCATTGTTGTGTAAGAGCTGGTTTTATCAGAATCTTGTTAAGACGGTATTCAAAATTTTGAACCCTCCCCATTTCCATTCCCTTGGGCCGATTTTGCCCATTTTCAATCCCCGCCGAGATATTAGCCATCTCAAAGTTGTTGGCGAGTTTGAAGACGATCCGTGCATAATTGCGACTTTTATCGTGCGGACAAAATTTAGTACATACATAGATATATGTATATATATATATATATATATATATATATATATATATAAACTTTTTAGGTGGGGGTGGTTTTGGGTTCCTGGGGTCATATAATGAAAAGTTATGAAGGAATTTTTCAAAAGTCGCACCATGGTAACGACTGCAATAGGTAGTATTTCTTACGAAATCTACCTAAAAGCACGGATAAAAAAATGTAAGATCAATCTTTGTAACTGCAGCTAATAATACATTGAAGTTACATTAATATTTATCAGTGAAAAAGATTTTACAAACATTATGATGTAAAAAACTGAGCGCATATGAAGAGTATTAATTTATTTAGCAATTATTAGTAATTTATTTAAGTCAGGTTTCATAATACATAACATTTGCCTACAATAAAGTTAGGATCAAGTGGTTAAGTTTAAAACAGCAATTTCCATGTTTAATTTCTTGCCATTGAATTAAGAACTTGCGCTGTAATAAACATCGGATAATGATTTCTCATAAGTGTCAGTGAGCCGTTAGTTGCGAGTTTTTGAGATAAGGTTTTAATCTTTAAGAAAAAGATCTTGCATTTCAGTTACAGAAACTAGTAATGTAAGAAGCACACGCATCAAATATAGTTCATGCCAGTGTTATCAGTTTAATCTCCACTTTTAATTCGAAATTTCAAGTTCACATAGGGAATTTTGAAAGAAGAATATTTTACCTTTTGTAATCACAAAATTTCTGTCATAAAGCAAAAAAGGCTATTTTTATTTTCTAATGCGAACTTGGATTTTCTTAATAAAAATGGAGGCCAAACTGGCAACCCTGGTTCTTGCTGGAAAAAATAGCTTTGTTACAATTGTCTAAAACAGCCATTATTCTTTTTGGTTTCTATGTTTCGCCATTTTTGATACCATATTCGATGTAATAGTTGCTTCCGATATCTGGTCATCTTTAGAAGTTAAATTTTTGAAAAAATTTTTATTTGTGATGGATTAGCACGCTTTTGGAAGTATTAGGATGCGTAAAAAATAATAGTGGTTTCTGTTATTGTACTTCCCAACCAATTTATTTTAGATGGTTCGAAACAGTTTTACAGCCTCCTCCAAGTTCAGCAGTAAGCTCGGGACTTTGGTACGTGGATTAGCTTCAATTCGATTTATTATTGTTAAAGGCAAAATGTCACCCAAGACCTTCTCCATAAAGAAAATTGTTATTGCCACCATGAAATTTTCTGAAACAATGTTAAACTGGGCGTTTACAATTAGTAACTGGGGTCAAAGGAAATGTTGAATCCAGACATTGTTTTCATGTGTGATTTCTGCAGCTCTGGAAGGGAAACTACGGAGTTTCGTGTAGGGGTAGCGCTTCTAGACCATTAATAAGCATAAAATTTCAAATCTTTCGTTCGCACCCTTAACCCGTTCGGGTCCAGCATCTTTTACATAAATTTTATACCTTTGACACCACTTTTTGTCAAATAATTAAATTTAGTTTATCAATCGAGAAAATGTCTTAATTAAAATTAACCAATTTTTACTTTTAATTTTTAGTGGTATCAAAAACATGTTCTGTATGCACCTTTTGAAGATGCATATATGCACCCATGGTCCCGGAGGGGTTAAATAACTTGACATGAGGATCAAAAACCTCATCTCTATATATTTCATCATTCACAGTTGCACTGGTAAAAATGTGTAGGCCAGTGTGGCCATTCAAAATTATGCCCACCCATACCATGATCCCACGACCTTGTAGCCTTTCACTGGTGTTTGCAGCTTTATTGCATCTACTTCATATGATAACACTTCTGCAATAATTCTCCAAAAGAAATTAGGATTCATCGGTAAAGAGATCTCGGCTCCAGCCCGTGGTACTCCAATGACGATGATCTCTGCACAACTTTAACCGAGCGCATTGCGCTGCCGGAGTTAGTGGAATACAAATAATGGGTTTCCTTGTATGCAGCCCTTTTCTATACAGCATGTTACTCACTGTAAATCTGGATAGTCGAGTTCCTGTTACTGCAGCGAACTCCCTTGCAATCTGAACATACGTCAGTGACCTGTTTCTTTTAGCAATCTATTGTGGAGAATCCTGAGAATCTATTGTGGTGGCAATCCTGAGAATCTATTGTGGCACGTATTTTACCTTGACCTGGTTGTCTATGCACATTACCAGTGTCTGTTAACCGTTTCCATATTCTTGACATGACGCTTTTGGCTATTTTTAAGTATTTACAGACCCCCTGAATGTGTCTGTCCTGCTTCCAATCTACCTATCACATGCTATTTCTCGCAATCAGTCAGATGACATATTCCACCTACTACAAGAGAAAATTTTACCCAACTATACGTACAATCCTTGAAATTAGACTTCAAGTCACCCACATGCAATCCTTGAAATTAGACTTCAAATCACCAACTTGCAATCCTTTTCACACGTGAAAAGAAGGAACGGGCTGAAAATTTTGCATATTTTTCTGTAGCGAAGGTTAATTCCATTGGGCTACGTGATAACGTTCACATTGAGTTACCAATCGATCACCTTCCATTGAAGTTCCCTTAATATAATTAAAACAAAGCACCTTTTTATGGTTATTCCTCTAATTTTTCTCGCTAGTGTATTTTGAAAGTTGTAAAAAATAACCAGTACAAAAATAAAGTTACTTTTATTAATTGCTTGCAGCATTTTCAAATTAATTGATAATATTGACCGTTATAAAGTAAACAAAGATAAGTGTCGCGAAACTCAACCAATGTGCCATTATTGCATTCGTGTAAACTCGTCTTTTCCCATGCCAACAGTTGGTCCCATCGAAGTCCAAGATAAAGAAGTTTTACGTTTAATCTAGTTACACAAAATTTGTGTAAACGGAATAGCAGGTATACTTGCATAGTTATCCTTCCGTCTCGGAATATTAAAATGTTTCCGTTTACAAGAAGATTCCGTGTTCACAGAAAACCTGCCAAGAAGGAATCACAATTGGAACAAGTTTCATTTCAGATGGGTACATTAGGAAGCATCAATATATAGTGTTGTTTTCGTCGAATCTTGAATTGTTTTCCTTTGAGATAGGTCATCTTCACAGATTTTTCTGTAATACATTTATGCTCAGAGGTGTACTATAGAATGAGTACGTTTTAGCAGTTTTGATGGATAATGTGAAAACGGAAAGTTGTTATAAACGAAATCTGTCTAAAGCGGAAATGTTCATAGTCCCGGCGGAAGACATACCTATGAATTATACCTTCTAAGACGAACACCTGTTTAAATCGGAAAATTTCATAGTTTTTTTGTGATTACGTCTTAGCCGTTTTTACTGTTGTATCCATGATTCAGTAAACTAGTTCTGCGTTCGGGGGGGGGGGGGGGAGGTCCGGGCCCCTGGACCCCCCCCTTTGGCTACGCCACTGCAACGACAAGTTCTGAATGTGTTGGAAAGTCTTTCATAATCTATGCTCGACGCATGAGTTTTCGTTATTGTTTGGATTTTTTTTCCGTACATATGTTAATGGAATATTTAGAAATTTATTTTGACTTAATGAATTAAACGCAGCTATATCTATACAATTTTATTAAGTTCAAAATTATAAATAAAAATAAAATAAGATTATACAGAATTATTTATAGTGTCTGGAAAATTTTAGACATTAATCTTACAATTTTAAAGATCTGAGAATGAAATATAAATCCGCCCGGCATCTTTCAAGCTTTTTTATTCCTTTCGAGCTTTTTCTTTAAAGACTGGAAGAATTTTGTGAACTTATTCGGTTGTCTGGAAGCAACTCCTGCAAATAGAGAAAGGAAAAAAAAAAATTGTAGTGAGTACCAGTGTTTAATGTACTCAGTAATTTCAAATTTAAGAAAAATGGTTTAATCTTGTAAACTTGAAGCTCAATGCTCAATTCCAGTGTCATAGAAGCAAATCACTGAATGACCCGATATAACTTTTAGGGACGTCGAATTTCTTAACAAGATCTGGATGTGTGGTGTTAAAATTTCTTTAATCTTATGGTGTTATTACACGTAAAAATTGCAAGCGACAAAAATCGCATGCGATTCGTCAGATTTCCTGAAACTTACGAATTATCCAAGCATTTCATTGGCTGTTCGGGAAAAGGCTTTTCCATCGTCAGATTTCCAAGCATTTGATTGGCTGTTACTGGCGACTCGCTTCGTTTCAGGCGTCAAAGACGCTCCGGCAGAAAAAAGTTGCTTGTTTTCGAAGCGACTCCCCTGGAGCCATAGGAATAACATGGAGACGCCTGGAATTTCAAGCGACTTTGACTCCTCGTGTAATAACACCATTACAGTGGATGCGCCTCCAGAAATTTTCCAACAAACATGGTATTTTTTTACATGCGACGTCGAAATTGCGTAAGGGGCTACTCCACTCACGCTAAAATAACCGCTCACTAATTTTAATCCTATAGGACGTTCGTTTAAATAATTCGCTTGCATTTCAATATTTTTAAATGATTCTTTTTTAAGACTTGTTCATGAATTCGGTTTGTCTGTTCGTTGTCCGTCTGGCTAACTGTCTGTCTGTCCACTCTCTAACTCGCGTAAATACATTCGGATTTTCATGCATTTGATATATATTAATGATGTTTACCATGGCACATTCGGTATTGAATATAAAGTTTGTAGTGTTAATAGGTCATTTACAGAAGCATTCAAAAGAATTCCATTACATTATGGTCAATGGGAAAAAATCGTTTGCAGTGTATTTTAATGACATTGCGTTATTTCAAATGTATTGAAATTGATATAAATCATTGAATTCCCCTACAAGATGATTACTGTAGGATAGGGCATTCATAGCGTTTATCGTTCATTTACAGGGATACACAAAATATTTCTGTTACAGTACTGACTTTGAGCAATAATTGCCGGAAGTGCGTTTTCAATTTCGATGTGCGCTTTTAAATTTAACTAATTGTTTTCATGTTACTCGTTGTGTACAAATTCTATACCTCCTGTACAGGGCTGCACAAAAAAATTCACGCACCATTTTCCTTAGCGGAATTTGCTGAAGGAAAATTTTCAACTGTAGTATGTATTTCCTAACTGAACTAATTTTCTGCATGCATGTAGTTTATAGATAAAAATCTATGCATATACATCGTATATAGGTGTGCTCAAGTAAAAAATTGCTCTCCTTTTAAAAAATTGTGTGTATGGAACGTTTGAAATAATGGATACCGACGATTTTTACTAGGAAAAACTAATTTTAAGATTTAGTACAAGCACAAACATTAAAATATACCTTCTAATTGACTAAATTCACATATAACCATAGCTTCAATATGTTTACTGAGTAATTTAATAAAATTAATAGTTTATACCAGGGCCGTGTCTCTTTATGACACAGGGCCGAAACTAATGGGGGGCAGAGGGGGCATGTGCCCCGGGCGGCAGAACGAAGGGGCGACAAATGAAGGATTATACCTTTGGAATGGATCATTTTCTTCTGATGGACTGATGGCTTCTATTATTATGAAACAGCCATTATAAATGGAGTATTAGGTGAAGATGAAAGAGCAGCCGTAAAAAGTTAGAACTCTGATTTTCTGGTCAGAATGGAAAGAAAAAAAAATGGCCATAATTTTTTGACAAAAAAAATTATGGCTATTGTTTTTAGCCAGAGGGGAGTCATGACTCCCGAGACCTCCCCCTTGGATCCGCCATTGTAGATTACGTTATTACATATTTTAAATTTTAAAATAAGTCGGCTATTAGAAAATTAGTAAAATTCTCTTGTTAAATATACTTTGCAGAAGAGGGGGAGAAGGGGGGGGGGGGGCGCCAAAATCCATGTTTGTCCCGGGTGCAAAAAAGGCTAGTTTCGGTCCTGCTCTTCAAATTTGTAAATCACTTTTTTTCCCCTATCTTTTCCATTTTCGAGATAGGAATGCTAACTCCGCAGTTTTCACCATGTGGCGCCGTAGGCGGTTTCATTCAGTAACGCATAGCTGCTTTACTATACCTAGACACCACTTTTATGAATATAGCAGCAGCCGTTCCGAAGTTAAGAGGGTGGCAAGGGACTTTAGTGGGCATACTGTATATTAATGTTAATGGTGATATATTTAAAAAAGAAACGTTTGTGTATTTGTAAAGGTGATCTCTGGAACTACCGAACCGATTTAAAAAATAATGGTGGCAAAATGCTGGTGACCATCTCTGCCTCAACATAGTCTATATTTCATGTCGGTGCAACAAGCGCCAAGGTGGTGCAGGAGCTAAAAACATTCTAATATTGCAATTTCTGTGATAAAAGGTGAAATAAGCGGAAAAGTTCTGAAAACGTTCTAAATTGCTATTTATTTGGAATTTTGTCTTGAAACTTAAAATTTGGCATTGCTTTTATTTTAGAGACGTAAATTCTCGCCCAGAACAATTTTTCCAAAATCCGAAATTAAAAAAGGTAGAGGAGCAAAAAACTCTAAAATTAAGATTTATGTGATATAGTTGGCATAGAAGCCTGGAATTTGGCATGGTTGTTACTTTTAAGATGTAAATGCTCGCTAACAACGCTTTCTAAAAAAATCGAAATTGAAAAAGGTGAAAATAGGAGAAAACGTTCTAAATTAATGTTTATTTGGAATTGTTAATTCTAGAAACGTGGAATTTGGAATGGCTATTGCTCTAAAGATGTAAATGCTCACCCAGAAAAAATCGAATTTAAACTGTTTCAGGAGCAAAAACTTTCTAAAATTATGATATATGTGAAGCAGTCGGTATATAAGCTTGGAATTTGGCATGGTTGCTTCTTTTAAGGTGTAAATGGTCGATAAGAATGGTTTAAAATAATTCGAAATTTAAAAAGATGAAATGAGCAGAAACGTTCTAAAAATATCCTAAAGTACGATTTAGTTGGATTTGTTCAAGTCAGAAATTTCAAATTTAGAATAGTGGCTCCTTTTAAGATGCGGGTGTAGGGGAGACTGGGGAGGGTTGACGTTGACCATAGGGTAAGGCTTGACCCACCCTTCAGTTTTCATATTAAAAGAAAAATCCCTGCCGGCCCGGCCTACAGGCGGAGGTAGATTTCGAAGTTAAGTATATTAATTACACCAACAAAAACTAAATCATGATTAGATATAAATCCACTTTAACAGTTTTATCTGGCCGCTTTTGACGAGTTTTTATTTCATTTTTATATAATAGGTGGTTTTATCAGAATCATGTTAAGGCGGTATTGAAAAAAAAAATACTTTTCCATGCTCAACAACTCGACATTTTCTGGCACATTTTCAAATTAATTTTTCAATTCCTACTATTAGTTCACACTCTCCCTATATTTATTTATTTATTTAAGTATTGCGCTTATTTATTTCTAGTGTCACTTCTCAATGTTAATTTAACATAGAAAAGTCTATGGAGATCATAACCTTTTCATTTTTTCTTCCCACCTTTTTGTCCCTGATGCCACTTATTTTTAATTCTTTGCTAATTCTAATAATATTATAAATTCAAAGTGTAAAAACATTTGCCAGACGTCAGGATCAAAATGGATCATAAAATGCCTTTGCATATAGATGGATTATAATCTAGAGAGTAACATGGGCTAATTTTTATTTACATTATTCAAATATTTTTCTTAATAATTCCAAATTTCGCTTTTTTCATTGAGAATGAACGGACATTTTCTAATAAAATTTAACATTTTTCCTTCATTGTTGTAAATAATTCAAAAGCCGTAATAATAATTTGCCTATTTTTAGTTGAATGATTTTCACGTGAAACATGAAACTGAAGAAACTGAAATAGTTTCTTTTTTTTAAAGAATTAAAAAGAAGATGAATATGACGTCATAGTGGAAAAAAATGACATTTTCAAGCAGATTTTTAAAGTTCAGATTGTAATTTTTTGACCAAACTACAACAACCTGCATTACTGCACTGGTGAAACATTTTGAATTACACATAGGTAAATTGCATCACAAATTGTGATCCGATATCGCACAAATCAAAGCCTGATGATGATACCCTCCATTCATTTTGAAATGTGTTTGTCTGAATGCAGTAATTTTTAAAAAACTTGACATATTAAAAAAAAAACCTTATTTGCTGAAAAAATTAAAAAAACAAAATTTATTTCCTAAATTGCTTAAGCCCGAGAAGAGGCAGATATTAAGATATTTCATTCAATTCGTTCTACATTTAATGTTAAATTTTTGTAACAAATAAGCTGAACCAATTGAACATTGAAAAATAAAAATGAAATTCATACAATATAATGCTTTAAATACCTCATACTTATACTTAGCACTACCTAAACACCATATACTAATGGTGTTATTACACGAGGGGTCAAAGACGCTTCAGATTCCGGGGGTCTCCATGTATTCCTATGGCTCCAGGGGAGTCGCTTGGAGCGCGAGCGTCTTTTTTCTGTCGGAGCATCTTTGACGCCCGAAACGAGGCGAGTCGCCAGTAACAGCCAATCAAATGTTTGGAAATCTGATAATAGAAAAGCCTTTTCCGTAACGGCGAATGAAATGCTTGGAAAAGACGGGCCGTGATGCGGCTGTTGTCGCTAGACGCCCTTGGATTTCAAGCGTCTTTGACTCCTCGTGTAATAACACCTTAAGTATATAGGTGTTTAAAGCATTATATTGTATGAATTTCATTTTTATTTTTTAATGTTCAATTGGTTTAGCTTATTTGTTACAAAAATTTAACATTAGATGTGGAACGAATTGAAAGAAATATCTTAATATCTGCCCTTTCTCGGACTTAAACAATTTAGGAAATAAATTTGTTTTTTTAAGGGGCCTTAAAATCCTTAAAAATAATTTTTTTTATTTTTTGTAAATTTCACCTAAATATTATTCAAGGGTACATTATATGCATTATGGCATGTATTTAGCACAAAAAAAAAAAAAAAAAATTAAAAAAAAATTATTTTTGAGAAAAAATGGAATTTTACGCGTCGTCTTAGAAATCTTCGAAATGCCCCTTGCGTTCTCCATATCAATGAAAATCCCCAATATTTTTTATAAAAGTTTATTTTATATATATAAATAAAATAGAGCATCGAATTTTAAATATTTGAATTTAAAGGTAAAAAGAAAAAAAAAAATTAAAAATTTTTAAATTTTTTCGAAAAAATTTCAAAAATTTTCAATTTTTCATTTTTTTTAACTTTAAAATTCAAATATATAAAACTTGGTGCTCTATATTATTTATATATATAAAACAGACTTTTATAAAAAATATTGGGGATTTTCATTGATATGGGATGCGCAGGGGGCATTTCGAATATTTCTAAGACGATGCGTAAAATTCCATTTTTTTCTCAAAAATAAATTTATTTTTTATTTTTTTGTGCTAAATGCATGCCATAATGCATATAATGTACCCCTGAATAATATTTTAGATAAAATTTACAAAAAATTTAAAACAAATGCAAATTTTTGAAATTTTTTCGAAAAAATTTCAAAATTTTTAATTTTTTTTTTTTTTACCTTTAAATTCAAATATATAAAATTCGATGCTCTATTTTATTTATATATATAAATCAAACTTTTATAAAAAATATTGGGAATTTTCATTGATATGGGACGCGCAGGGGCATTTCGAAGATTTCCAAGACGATGCGTAAAATTCCATTTTTTTCTCAAAAATAAAATTCTTTTTACATTTTTTTGTGATAAATGCATGCCATAATGCATATAATGTACCTTTAAATAATATTTAGGATGAAATGTACAAAAAATAAAGAAAAAATTAAAAACTTTGAAATTTTGAAATTTTTTCGAAAAAATTTCAAAATTTTTCATTTTTTTTTTTTTTTTTTTTTTTTTTTTTTTAACCTTTAAATTGAAATATATAAAATTCGATGCTCTATTTTGTTTATATATATAAACCAAACTTTTATAAAAAGTATTGGGGATTTTCATTGATATGGAAGACGCAGGGGGCATTTCGAAGATTTCTAAGACGTAAATATAGACGTAAAATTCCATTTTTTTCTCAAAAATAAATTAAAAAATTTTTTTTTTTTTTGTGATAAATGCATGGCATAATGCATATAATGTACCCTTGAATAATATTTAAGGGGAAATTTACAAAAAATAAAAAAAAATTATTTTAAGGTCCCTTGTCCCCTTAATTTGTTCTGCAAATTAGGTTTTTGTTTAATTTATTTATTTATCTTGTTCAAATTTTCAATCGTTAATAAAATACTTATTATTCATCCTATCAAGTTGAAATAATTTTTTTTAACTTGTACTGGATGACAATTGATGTTAATACAGTTTTTTTCAAATTTTAATTCATTAATTAAATTTTAATTAATTAATCTTAGTTTTACATGGGAGACAAAATGGCGGTCATTGGTTATTGAAGAATTTAATGCATCTTCATATCTATATAAGAGGGGTTACCATAGGGGGGGGGGGGCTGTTCTGTCGCCAAATAACGCCAAGTTTGTCGCCAACTTGGCGATATATCGCCAAATTTGGCGACCAAAATGTGTCGCCAAAAGTGACGCCAAATTGGCGATATCTCTAATATTTCGCCAAATTCCCATAGACTTTCATTGTAAACCTACTTGCTTATAGAAAATCAACAAATTGAGATATTTTAATGCAACAAAAACTAATATTAGCTTAAGGGATTATATTAAATTTTTCTTTGATGACCTAAGTAGGAATTGACTTTAAAAACAAAATTTTTATATTACTTGTTAATAGAAAAAATACGAAACTTACTGACGTGATTTTTGAAAAGATTTATAAGCGACATGTGTTTTTATTTTTCTTTCAATTAATTGAAACTTGATTAATAAACAATTATTTTCTCAGTAGGGCAATATTTTTCGTTTCTAACACAATCGCTTCGGGAAATTCTGTTCAAAACGCCCACTTTAACATCATTTTTTGAAATATATTCTGCCTCTATCAAAAAATCGATCATTACGGTACATTATATAGTTTCTGAAGAAGAGAATCTATCAATTGGACGCGTTTGAGAGCAAAAATTAATTTAAAAATGAGTAAGAAAATAAGCAGTTTGGATTTGAATACATTCTTAATAAGAGGACTTTTTTCTTCAACCGCTATGTATTTTTAATTTGTTTTTGCTGTAAGAATTGGTCCTGTCAAAAACTTGTCTGTCTAAATGTTGAAGACAATATTAAGAAGATATATGATAAATTCATGGGGATTTTATATCTTGGGAATTGACGGAGTTATAGAAATTTTTCTTCTTCACCCCCCTTTTTTTGTTTTCGTTTTAAATTTTTGTTTGCGGTACGAATTGGTCCTATCAAAAACTTGTGAATACAAAAGTTGTAGATAATATTAAGGAGATGTATAATAAAATTAATTGGATATGATATCTTGAGAATTGACGAAGTTATGAATTTTTCTCTCCCAAAAACCCTTATTTTTTGCGCCCCTTGAGCCCATTTTTAATTTTATCCGAAATCTGCGCTACATAAATTTTTAGTCCTATTTTTAGAAGTAATAAAAACTTTAAACTGATTTGATATGTACAAAAATTAAGAAGTTATGGGTTTTTTTCTGTTTTCACAAAACCCCTCCCTATTTCCATCCCCTTGGTCCGATTTTGCCCATTCACGAACTTGACCGAGATTTTATGCCCCTTGATTTTATGTATCAGTTTGGAAGAGATTTGTGCAGAATTGTGGAAGTTATCGTGTCCAGAAGAAAGCGATATATATATATATATATATATATATATATATATATATATATATATATATATATATATATATATAGATAGATATAGATACATACATATATATATATAGATAGATAGATAGATATAGATACATACATACATATATATATATATATATATATATATATATATATATATATAAGTTTTTTACTGATGGTGGTTTTGTGTTCTAGGGGTCATGATCGGTGTAGATCTGCAAAATTTTTTCAGAAATTCCAACATAGGAACGACGCCAATAGGTAGTATTTCATACGAAATCTACCTAAAAATTCAGAGTTTTGACAATACCAGGCAACCAAAGCTACTGAAATGCTCAAAAATAGTCTTTATTTCATGCAGATAATTGAAACAGGTGTGGAAAAATCAATTGTGAAGAGTTTTCAGCTTAAAAAGTGTATTTTTTAGAAATATTTTGTAAGATTTTTCTCAGATAAAATATATAATCGAAATTTAAGTATGTAGGTTTTAAGTAATACAGAAATATCGAGCTTTCATTCCAGGCATAAAGATTGTACAGATAATTAGGCTAAACATAAGCATGTGCTATACTTTAAAAAGTGGCTATGTGGGGAGGCTTGACGCAATCAATGTGTGGGATGGTTTCCCATGGTCAAAACTCCCTTATTTAAGTATTTTTGGAATTTTTTAAATTATACACTGTACATAATGAAGGGTTAATGGTTATATTTCTAAAATAATGTAAATTTATTCTGTAAAGCTGCAGTAAAAGGGATTGATAGGAAGGAAAATGTTTAAAATTGATTAACGGAAGATGTGAAAAATTGCTATAGAAACAAGAAAAACATTTGTGAAATATAAATTGGAAAGTTGATAGGAACTTTTATTTCGTTTAAATAGTACCCATAGTAAGTAAATAGAAAGAATGGAAAAGACTCTAAAGGATTAAAGCAGCATCCTTAAGAAATGTTATGTGCTCATGCCTCTGTAAAAGAACATAGCATTCATCAAAACACTTTAGGAAGGTATATAGACAAATTCAACCAAGATGAACACGATGAGATGAAGCCAAACTATGTGTCAACTAGTGTTGCCAGGTCGAGTGTCACAAAGAGTGGGTGTTTAAAAAAGAATTTTTCTTCTGTGTCAAGATTTCCGTCTCAGCAAGTTTGATTACACATCACATTTCCTCAAACAATTTTTAATAATAATTAAACCATGTAGCATAAAGTTATTCTGTATTTTTAAAAACTGATTTTATTTCCCTTAACAAATATTTCAATATAAAATAAAGTGGATCAAACCTCCCATATGTGGGGAGCCTTGACCCATTATTTCCCCATGATTAAAATCAATCATTTTTCAAACTTCATATATATTACACTTATGTCGCAATTTTATTTTGATAACTCATTGTATAAAGAATAAAATGAAATATGAAACTTTATTCTAGGTTCAATATTTAAACAAGTGGGTAAGTGTGATCATAGATCGCACAAAGGGTTTCGTTTAATATTCTTTCAAAGCGTCCAGTACATTTATCGCCATGGAACATCTTCTAAATTTTGGCAAACCCTTCCTAAACTATCGTAAAGCTTCAAACAGATTCGCCTTGTTATATTTCCTAATTTTGTTCGTGCCTCCCCTCCGAAATGCTACGATATATCACATGATGGGTATCTGCCAAATTTAGAAAAGTGCCCACCTTGGGGGGGGGGGGGGGGGCGAAGTGGGGTAATGGTCACCATGATTTTTGGCGCGGCCTGATGTTTAAAATTTTTGTTATGTTTTATAAGCTATATTAAAGTTTCAAACAGATCGTCCAGCTATATTTCCTAATTTTGTTCGCGCCACCCCCTCACACCCCCCTCAACCCCCATCGAAATGCGACACGCCATTCTTCTTTATACTTTTTTATCATGTGTTATAAAGTATCTTAAAGTTTAAAACAGATCGCATTGTTAGATTTCCTACTTTAAAGTTAGTTCTACATTCATCACCAGGGAGCGCACTCTCTTCTTAACAAAAGCGTATTTGACGGAACTCCTTTACACAACCTATCAGTAGATATGTTACTCGAGGGGAGTAAGCGGTCTTCAGAAAGAATTTAAGATGTTTGTTGAAATTACTATTCGGAAATAGTGGTAATTTAACTTTTGACATATTTATATTTAATAAGTAGCATGTATTTGAGGACTCCGTCAAAAAAACGCACCTGAAACGGTATGAAACAAAAAGGTAAAAAAAAAAAGAAATATTTTGCCGCTCCCCGCCTACCCGAAATTTCACGCGCCATTTTTTATAAACTTTTTCTTATGCGTTATAAACTATCTTAAAGTTTCAAACAGATAGCCTTGTTAGATTTCCTATTTTAAATGAAATCGCGGTTAGTTAGTTCCACATTCCACCACGAGGGAGCGCACTCTATTCTTAACAAAACTGTATCTGAACGTAACTCTGTTAAACAACCTATCAGGAGATATGCTAGTCGAGGGGGGTGGCGGTCTTAACCAAGAATTTAAGATATTTGCTTAAATTACTGTTCAAAAATAGTGGTATGAACACTTATAAAATTTTTGATATTGAATAAGTAATAGTTTTCTCATCACGCCATCAAAAAACCGCACGCAAAACAGTACAAAACGCCCTGTTTTGTTCGTGCCCCTTTCCCTCCCCCTTCCTCCAACTGGAATGTGACGCACCATTCTTTTTTATAATCTTTTACTATTTGTTATAAATTATCTTAAAGTTTCAAACAGATCGCTTTGTTGGAATTCCTACTTTAAATGTAATCGCGGTCTGTTAGTTCCACATTCCACCACCAGGGAGCGCATTCTATTCTTGAAAAAAAAGTGCATCTGAACGAAACTCCTTTACACAACCTATCGGTAGATACATGGGTCGGGTGGGGATGGTCTTAACCAAGAATTTAATATGATATCTAACAAAAACATAGCTGTGAAAAAAGGGAGCCAAGTTCTGTAAAGACAATGGCAAGAAAAGAAGTGATATCTAAGTGGGTGCCAAGTTCAAATAAAATTCACTCAAACTTACCTACTGAAGTATTATAGCATTTTAAAAATTGTTTAGAAATAAAAATTATTGATAGCATATTAATAATAAATGTAGAACTTGGCAAGTTTTTACCTACAAGTCATTTATTTTTATTAATGACATTATTATATCTAAACTTGTTATTTCATGTTTGGAAGCCTTCATTTGAGTGAGCTCCTTCCCCTTGAAGGATGGTGGGATAAAATATATCCCACCTAATTTTAACTGCAAAATGCCACATTGACACTAGAATTCAGGACTAAAAAGTTTAATTTTATTAAATACGTGAAAAAAAGCTTTTACCCATTTTGAAATAAATTTGTTTTTAAATTATGGTGTTATTGAATCATTTCAGCATGTCACGAATAAAAGCTCTTTGCCCCTGAAGTGTTAAAGGGGTGCAGTCTCTAGAGGGATGACCAAGAACAAGCGTAAAGGTATCTGTCTTTTTCTCAGGCCTTTTAGTCTGTTTGCATTGAGGTTTCCGAAGGGTGTGTGCTAGAGTGATAACCAAAGACGAGCGGGAATGTATTTGTGTATTTATTGGTTTATCAAATCTTTAACATGAGTCATTTGTTTATAATAATAACTATATTAATTTTTTTTTGTAATGTCATTGAATTTAATATTAACATCACCATTTTATTAAGACATGAAATTGATAGGCATAACATTTATCAAAAACTTGCCAAGTTCTAGATTTATTATTAATATGCTATCAATAATTTTTATTTCTAAACAATTTAAAAAATGCTATAATACTTCAGTAGGTAAGTTTGAGTGAATTTTATTTGAACTTGGCACCCACTTAGATATCACTTCTTTTCCTGCCATTGTCTTTACAGAACTTGGCTCCCTTTTTTCACAGCTATGTTTTTGTTAGATATCATTACTTTTTGTAAAGTTACAATATAGACGTACCGTAGACACTTTACTTAATGCTTTTTAATGTGTTTACATGAGACTATTTTATTCACCAAGCAACATTCAATTTTAATTTAAATTTCCTACAACAAACTATTTGGCTGTCAATTTGCGGCAGAAATCTATATTTTAATACTGCTACACTGAATGCATGTTTTGAAACGAAATGTATTGATTCGAAATTTTTATTGTTTCTGAAACAACAATTCTTATTAAATTCCTATATTAACTAAACTATGCATTAAGCAAGCAAGATGTAAATAAAGCTCCGGGCTCAGTTTTGTTCGACGGCTTAATTGTTAAAAGTGTATGTAAAACAAGTAAGATATATATTAAAAGATTACTAACAACATGTTTACGTTTTGGACATTTTCCAGTTATTTGGAAAAATGGCTTAGTTATATTCTTTAGGAAGCGTAACAAAGACGGAAAAACACCTAGATCTTATCGACCGATAACATTATTGAGCATTTTTGGGAAGATTTTGGAAAGAATAGTAAAAATCAGACTTGTCCCAAACCTTGAAGCTGCTAATTTTTGGAACGAGGCTCAGCATGGCTTTCGAGAAAAGCACAGCACGATCACAGCTATGAATTTTCTGAGGAACAATATTAAAAATAAATTAAAGAGATATAAATATGTAGCAATCGCATCCATAGATATACAAGCTGCATTTGATGCTGTTGCCTGGGAAATTTTAGCTAATTTGATAGATCATTTACCTATTCCTCTGTATATAAAATGTATCTTGAAAAATTATATAAGTAACAGAAAAATTGGGTTTAGTTACACGTATGGAATCAAATGGTTTCAACTTTTTAAGGGGTGTCCTCAAGGCAGTTGCCTTGGACCTTTGTTATGGCTAATTATTGCAGATCACTTGATTAAGAGATTTACTTTAAACTTTGAAGATATTTTGTCCTATGCTGACGACTTTGTCGTTATTGCCTATGGGGATACTCGTAACGATTTGGAACATAATATGAATGACAAGCTCCAATTGATGAATTTGATCTGTCAGGACTTGAGATTAACTATAAGTAAAGAAAAATGCGTTAGCATGTTGTTTGGAAGATTTACATTAGATAATCGACACCCGATTTTTAAGATAGACAGGGTTACCGTACCGGTGAAGGATAATATTATATATTTAGGATTTCAACTAGATGGTAAATTTAACTGGATCGGCCATATTGAAAGAATAAGAGAAAAGATTCGCAACTTTACATCAAATGTTCGCAAGACGAAGTGTAGAGATAAGGGACTGCACGCTAATTTTCGGAAAACTTGGTATAATCAAGTAATTGAAAAACAGATCTGCTATGGCTTCGAAATCTGGTTCCCAGATCTACACGTTCATGCATTAAGAAAATTATCTTCATGTCAACGCCTTGGACTATTATCTATTATTTCAACGTACAAAACAGTATCTACTGATGCTTTATGTACTCTGACAGGAATTCCACCAATCCATATTAAACTTAAACATGAATTTAGAAAATATGAAACTATGTTTAGTAATGCACGCATACAAGTAGGGGATTGCATTATTAACTCTACTAATATTATGAGAAATCTTACAACAAGTGACTTCCCAAGTTATAATGATATAAATAATCTGAATTTTACAGAGAAATCCGCTTTATACTTTGTTGATCTGAACTTCCAGTGATATATACGGACGGTTCTAAAATGGAATCTGGCGTTGGTGCAGCATTTACGACTTTTCATTGTGGATCTTTTATTTATGACTTTAAAATATCATTGGATAAGCACAACTCAATATATCAAGCGGAATTATCTGCGTTAAAGTATGCAATAGATTGGTCATTACATTCTGACTTTCAAAAAATTTGGATATTTACGGATAGTAAAACTTCATTTCTTGTTCTTCAGAGAACTTTCCCATCTAATACCTTGGTTAAAGATATTTTCGAATTATTAATCAGCGATCCCTTAAAAATAGTTACAATAGGCTGGATTAAAGCCCACGTTGGGAATATCGGAAATGAGAAAGCAGACGAATTAGCAAAGCAAGCAACTATTGAAGAAAATGCGGACATTGTGGCTCCTTTGGACTTTCCTATTTCTCTTATTAAACGTGTAACTCGGGAAAATACTTATGCTGAATGGCAAAAATACTGGAATTCAAGCGGTAAAGGAAGGGATACATATGGCGTTATCAGGAAGGTAAACTTTAACTACATTTGCTCAAACCAGGTGGTACAGTACTTTATAACTGGACATGGCAGCTTTCCATCTTTTTTAAATAAAATTGGGAAGAGAAGTTCAACAAAATGTGACTGCGGTAAGGAAGGCAATGTTACTCATTATTTATTTGGAAGGTGCCCATTAGTTCCTTTTTTATTTCATTTTGATACCTCTGCAAGCGTCAGATACAACATTAGAAGAATTTTATTTGATAATCACAACTATAGGAAATTATGTGATATTTGTAATGCTTTGAATGCTAATTACTCATTCATAAGGTATAAATTTTGAGTCTTCTATGTAATTTAACTGTATTTAACATTTTGGCTTATATTTGAAGTCTCTGTTATTGTGGGCTATTAAGCAACTAGACTATATGAATTAAGATCTCACAGGGTACGAGATGGTTCAAATATTTTAATTTTCTATTCTAATGCTGGTGCATTATTATCAGTTTCATTGCCTGTTGACTAATGTTTAGAAATGAAGAAGTATATTGGATGTATCGAATAGTGTTACATTATCTCATTTTCGTAATTTCCATTTCTACTTTGTGTTCAAGAGTAATTATTGCATATGGACATATTAAAATTTATTTTATTTACTATAAGCCATCTCTTGGGATATAAACATTGTGTTTTATTTGCATTTATATCAGTATATTAATATTCGCACTTATGACATTAACATTTTATCGTAATAGTTGTGATTTAGAGTGGTGGACTGACTATTAGTTTGTGTGTACTGTGTGTGACACTACATAGTTTGATTGCCCATTGTCACTTCATATATTCTACAAGTTATCATCTATGTTCTATTTTATGCAACTACCAAAATCACTTGATGAACTCAGTATTGATTGATTTTCTATTATCATCAATTGAGAAGCTGTTTGGTTTGGATCTTTTTGATTGGTTATGAAGAGCGAGGATTGGAGCTGATCTATATAGTGGAACAATTTAGAACTTGCTCTAAAGAATTACATTTAATCTTGCAGACTTTTACTTGCATCATTCTTCATTATATTTGGTTACAGGTAACCCATAAACCTGTGCTTTTGTAGTATCATTGTTTAGTATTTTGGTCTATTTATTGGTTGAGGGTTATCCATTAACCCCCATATTATGTTATTATTTTTAATTTTCTTACATTGGTTGTGGGTTACCCATAAACCCTTTTTCTTGTACTGTGTATTTTCAGTTGTATGTTAACTTGAACATACGTTTGTGTTGACATAGCGAGTTGCTATGAGCATATAGGTTATGCAATTTGTTATTTTATTTAGTTATATAATCGCCCACTGGTTTAGCCCGATTCTGCGGTAAGGTGGAACTGGGTGGAGGAGGGATCTACCTGCCAGGACATTTATCCATTAGCCTTGCGGTTGGCGTCCTGGCTGGGTGTCTAAATATCACATTCCATTCTTTTTTACACTTTTTCTTATGTGTTATAAACTATCTTAAAGTTTCAAACAGATCGAGTGGCGGTCTTAACCAATAATTTAAGATATTTCCTGGAATTACTATTCGAAAATAGTGGTATGAAGTAAACTTTCTGATGATGAATGAGTTATACTTATCTCACAGCGCTGTTCAAAAACCCCACGCAAATTGTTAGATTTCTTAATTTAAATTATTTCGTGGTTAAAAAAGCACGTGTCCCCATTTTAATCGACGCATTTGATAGTAATAAACCGATTAATTAAATAATAATTAATATTTCAGCTTGTAATTAAGATAGGACTTTAGAAATGGGTATCAATGAAATCAGCGAGAAATTTCACATCGGGATGCCAAAAAATTTTATCAAAAAATTTAATATTTAAAAAGTTAAAATTTCGTATTAAAATATCTTATTATGAAAAACCGCAGCGTCGTCATGTCTGATACCTGCTTTCCCACCGAAATGAAATCTTTTTTCCTTGTCTTTCCAATTAAAGAAATTAAATTTTTATCGATCGATTTTTAGTGGATATTTTAACTTATACACATCGCAGAAATGTGAACTTTATACCAAATGAAAGTAGATTTTTTTCCGCGTCTGTCTATACCATTTACAAATTTCTCGGACCAATACTTTCTGATATGCGATTTCGATTTAAAATGTCCACTTTATTTTTCGGCTTAATTTCGTGGTAACCGTGCATCGGCTGATTTTACTGGCAACCCTTAGGAGAGAGAAACTCTGATGATTTGGAGAAAGCCCGTTTGTACCTGCGTTAAAAAGGTTGATTTGTTAATTTTAGAAGTTAATTGGCCCGTAATTCGGTTAATTACCGACTTTTTCAAAATTTTATGATTTGTCGTTTGATGTGAGGTGTTCAGCTATAAGTACTCAAAATTTCAAGTCTCCAATATGTATAGTTTCTGAGAACGGGCTCTGTGACGGACAGACAGACAGACAGGCAGACAAAGGAGTGAAACGAATAGGGTTTCGTCAGATGAACGAAACTCTAAAAGTAAAAAATCATTTCGTAAAAAATGGGTCAACCCTTCCCAGTCTCCCCTACGGTATAAACAGTTAATTAAAAATTCGAAATTTAAAGTTGTAAAATGAGCGGCAAACTTTCTAAATTACGGTTTATTTAGTCAAGCTGTGGCTTAGTTAGTAATTTTTGAATTATCCGGAGCAATATAATTTCCTCTAACAAAAATAGGTAAAATGCCATTTGTTACATTTCAACAATTACGCGAACAAAGTCGCGGGTTTTGCTAGTATATTATATTTTATTTAAGAATCAAACTATTAAAAGAGATTTTGCTGGGGAAAAAAGTGACGCCATATTTTAAATAAAATGGGGATTTACAAGTATTTTTTAATAATACAAAGAGTGTGAATATCAATAGGTACGCCGACAAATCGGAACTTGTGTGTAACAGAAAAATGCTCTCTTCTAAAAGAATATTTGACCTAGGGTAATCGCTATAATTTTCGTGCAAGGTTTTAATTTAACGTCTACTACCTCTAATTTCTTCATAATTTTAGTTTGAGTAGATTCGGAAATTGGGGGGGGGGGGGGGGCATATTTTTGCACTACATCTTTTGACGATATCTCTGCAACTATAATACCTAAAATTAAAAGAAATGTATTTTTGAGTTCAGCGTTACGAAAGCTTTCACACGATACCCCACTTGGTATACAATGAAAAGATTTTTTTTTCAAGTGGCTTGATTAGCCCCTCTATTTTCCCTAAATATATTTTTGAATGTTTTATTATTTGTAAATATGTGGTCAATAGTCTTTATTACTTACCCCAATTTGAATTTTCCACAGTTTACGAGTAAAATGGCTGTGGCAGACGGACAGACAGACACAGGAGTGATCTTATAATGGCTCCGTTTTTCCTTTTTAAGTACGGAACCCTAAAAAGCACGTGATTTTAGCAAGGCTCATTTTTCTATCTGACTTTCTGTTCATGGGGGACAGTATGCGGACAGTTTGGCTAACGGGAGACGTTACGTTTACCTGTGGGAGAAGGGGTTATGCAGGTGAAAAAAACTTTAAAATTACGTCATTTTAGCAAGACTTTTGTTTATAACATCCGTTTCCACTAACTATTCGTGATATTAATCCATTATTGCTCAACGTTGCTAAGACTTTGCCAGATTCCGATTTATAGGTAAGAAAACATGTCATCTTCACGTCATTTTAGTAAGCTTGAAAATTGTAACATATTACTCTTTGGCTGTCAGAGAACCTATAATTAATTTGCCAGACGCAAATTCGGTTGCAAAGTTAATGCCAGACGGCTTTAAATCTGGCAACGAAAGTGCCTGTTTGAAGTGTGGTTTCCCAGATAGCATGAACACTAGCAGCAAGTTTGATTTTTTCTGATATTATCGTACCGTCACAAATTTGAATTGAGAAATTTGCATCAAATTTCCCGCAAGGTATACCATCCCCTACTTGCATGAATAGTTTGTTGTGAAACTGATGGCAAGACTGTCTTTAATTCACGAAAGTGAGGAAAGTAAAAAATCCCTCTGTTGAGAGAATAGACAATCAGCACATACGCAGAAATTGCAGAAATTTTATTCGATTGGCACCGCTTTTTCTAAACGCTATATTTATCAAATACCAAAAAAGGCTCGTATTGAAAAGTACAAATATTACCTGAACTTGCTTATGGTGATAAAAACGATTCATGCACCTTCCGACTGTGTGTTCGCATCAACAGACCTGATCAGGTCTATGGACCCCTCCGAAGGGGTTAAACTTATAGCGTAACAGTTGTAAACAGACAGTGGGCCGTGGAAAGATTACTACTTTGCAGTATTTTTGATTACTTGTTTGCCGTTAATTTGCAATAAATTTGATACAGCATGAATTTAACTTGCACGACAAGTTAGCTGCAAGTTCAAAGTGTGATGACTTCGGCGTTTTCGTTATCTTGCTGCAGTCTTGTTATGAACTTTCAGTCTTGTCATGCTGAGCTTGCTGCAACTTTGCAGGTTTTCAAAGCAAGACTGCTGCTAATTTTCTGCAAATTAAAAATGCTATCTGGGTTATAGGTTAAAAAAAATAAGTCATCTTCACGTCATTTTAGCAAGCTTAAAAATTGCAACATAATTACTCTTTGACTATCAGACAACGTATAATTAATTTGCCAGGCACAAATTTGGTTGTAAAGTTAATGCCAAACGGCTTTAAATCTTGTAGCGAAAGTGCCTGTTTGAAGAGTGGTTTATAGCTTTAAAAAAAAGTATGTCCCCTTCACGTCATTTTAGCAAGCTTAAAAAATTGCAACATATTACCCTTTGGCTATTAGACAACCTATTATTTTTTTAACCTATAAACGACTCTTTAAACAGACACTTTCGTTGCCAGATTTAAAGCTGTATGGCATTAACTTTGCAACCAAATTTGTGTCTGGCAAATTAATTATAGGTTGTCTGATAGCCAAAGAGTAATATGTTGCAATTTTCAAGCTTGCTAAAATGATGTGAAGATGACTTATTTTTTTAACCTGTAAACCACTCTTCAAACAGGCACTTTTGTTGTCAGATTTAAAGCCGTCTGGCATTAACTTTGCAACCGAATTTGTGTCTGGCAAATTAATTATAAGTTGTCTGATAGCCAATTCTTTCTAATGTCATACTTTTTCTAAATATACGATATACGAAAAGAAGGCAGTATAAAAATTAAATTTTGTATTTTAATATGCATCCAGGCCCTTTTTAAATAAATGCCATATCTAAAAGATGTACTTGGTTTGCATACTTTTTATAACTAGAAGTATCTGTTATTAGCGGTTCAAGAAATTGTATCTAATTTGAATCATCAGTAATTTTACAATTTTCAAGCTTGCTAAAATGACGTGAAGATGATATTTTTTTACCTATAAATCGGGATCTGGCAGGGTCTTAGCAACGTTGGCAACGTCTGGCAATAATGGATTAATGTCACAAATAGTTAGTAGAGACAGATGTTATAAACAAAAGTCATGCTAAAATGACGTAAAAAGCTGCAAAGCTTTTTCACCTGCATAACCAGTGTTGAATTCAGGGGTGGCCCGGAGGGGGCATCCCCCCCGGAGCAATGTGATGTTCCCCCCGGAAGATTTGAGATTTTGTGTTTTCAAAGGTCAAAAAGTGCAATCCCCCCCTCCCCCCGGAACTCTATAATGTCCTCCCCGGAGCCACAGAAATCCCTCCCGGAGAAAAGTGTCTGAATTCAACACTTTGCATAACCCCCTTCTCCAGCAGGTAAACGCAACGTCTCCCGCCAGTCAGACAACCCGCATACTTACTACACCATAAAACGGAAGAGCATACAGAAAAATGAGCCTTGCTAAAATATTAGTGACGAAAACGTTGCTAGCTCTTAGACTATAACGATGATCGAGAAGATTTCGCGATTCAAGCAATTGAATAATTGCCATGAGCAAAAGTTTAAGTTCACCACTTCAGGAAAACAAACGATAGCATTACAGGTATTTTTAACATTTTAACTTCTTCATGATGAATGATCTTTTTCGCAATTGCATCTCATACTTTGTAAAATTTTACCGTTTTCTCGCTGCTTCCTTCTGAGCAAATTTATGAAATTTTAATATAGCAAAGCAAATAGCGATAGCAACAACATTTAGAAAAATAATTTTGTTTTAAAGTTAAAAAATGTGTTAGCATTGCATCCAGTGCCATCGCTACGACTTTTTATTGGTGGGGGAGAGAACCTCAAATTGCCAAGCCAAAATTCAGTATTTGCCAACTCATTTTACAATTTTGCCAACTTACCACAGTTAGAAAATGTAATATAGTTCTTATTTGTTAAAAGTTTAATAATAATCCTAATTAGTTTTGTAATTTTTGCCAAGTCTATCAGAAATAGAAAATATATAGTAGTTTTTATTAAAGTTTTAAAAGAAATTTGCCAACTAAGTTTGTAAATTTGCCAAGTGTAATAACATTCGCGAATGTTTGGGGGGGGGGGGGAGGCTCCCCCCATCCACCTCCTTAGCGAGGCCCCTGATTGCATCGATTTTATTTTTTCAAAGAAAAGAATAAATTCACTTACTTTGTTCTTCTGTCAAGACTGGTTGGAAGCCGTCGGAATCATGGACAGGTAAGTCGGCTAGCATCAGAGCATCATTTATATCAAATATGATTCCCTTTTCTTCTAAAGGCATTTTATCTCCTACATCTCTTGTGACCGATGGCTCAAAATGTAATTCATTTTTATCTGTTGGGGGAAAAAGAAAAATAAACAGAGTGACAGTGACATACAAATACTAAATAACTGATAATTCTTCAGAGTTTTTACGAACGCAAAATGTCTATAAACATAAGCTCTTAACCTCTTGAGTACGCCTACTAACGATGTGTACGTGGTTGAAAGTATGTGCGTAACGAGGGCAACATACGCTGCGTGGGTGGTTTGGTACCTGGAAGCCGTTCACTATTTTCGACGACGTACTCAAGGGGTTAATATAAGTAACGGAAAGAATTAGAGCAGTGGTCAGTTACTTTTCTTAATCTGTGCACCATCTAAGCATCTCTAGAATCTTGAAGCGGCCACTTCCTCTTTGACATATACTCCTTTTCGTTTTAAAAACGAACTCTTATTTACGTGGAGAGAATTTAAAATGCTATTAATTTTGTTTAAAGCAATTTGAGAAAAAAAAAAACCAAACAAACAGCAACAACAACAAAAAACAACACAGCATTCAACAACATTCACAACATTCACTCAGCAGACTTTAAAAAAAGTGAAAAGACAGTTTAAGTTCTTTGGCAGAAATCACTGAGGAATTTCCGCAAAATAATAATGGTGTGAATTGCTGAAAAAATATCAACCAAAATTTCAAAGCATATAATAGTAAACTGAAACACGTAAAAATAAAATAATTTGATTGATTTAATCCCTTCATGAAGAGTGGCACGTATACGTACTGTTTAGAGTGCGCGGAATTGAACACCAGTATTTTAGTGCATAATATTTTTGACTGATCTAATCACAGATTTTCAGTGATTAAATAAGGAAAAAATTACAATCTGTGAAAACTGACGACGAAGAATCATAAGTGTAAAAGATGCTCGTCCCGAAGGGGCTTAGTAATTACCCTTTGATGCTTTATCCCTGTTTAAAGTGAAAGTCTTATAATAGTCTGCAATTATGAATTCACAAAATTGCTTGAAGAGATAATCACTTATGGTATTAGCTTTTATAGACTTGATACACTTTATGTTTGCATATCGGTAAAAACAGGAGAAATATTTCGAACACCCAGTTTTCTCTATATAATTTTCCCTGACAAAATGCGCAAGAAGTATTTTTGGATTATCATCTTTCATCAAGTTAATTAATTCCTCTTCCTCTTGCTCCTCATAAATTTTTATAGCTATTGTTGAATTGCACCGATTAAAATTCAAATTCCGTGTTAGGCCTGGGCCTTACGTTGAGAACCATGGAATTAGAGTAAAATGTCTGCGTTAGTCTGAGTTTGAGTAAAATGTCTCCGAAAATTGCGTCATTTGAATAAAGGCATCAAACTTCTCCATTTTTTTGCTCTTGCATCCCCAAAAAATATTTGCCCCCAACATACTTTTAAAATTTTTCTCCCATTTGTATTCATTTGTTTCAATATCAGAAAAAAGATTTGTTAGATACAGAAGAACGTCGAAAAAGACCTCAGCTATATTGAAAAAATGGCATTCTTTATAGTATTATTAAAAAAAAGCTCATTAAACAAAATAATGTGTTTACCAGTCACAAAGATACACACTGTAATATTATTTATTTTCCGTTCTGAAAATTTCAGGTTATTTTAAAAAAACACACTTTAAAAATTGCTGCATTAAAGATAATGTAACAACATTCCTGTATTAAAAGCAATGCTTTTGCGTTAATTTTATGGTAAACTTGTCTGATAAATGGATCTATATTATTGAAAGAAAGTGTATGTGAGCGTGCAATCTCTAGACTCTAGAGGAATGTATTGCACAATCTGAAATTCTTTTGTAGAAGGAAGTAGACAAGTCCTTCTACCTCTACACCTCGAAGTCTGAGTTTCCATTTTTTGATTAGTTTTTTAAATTACTTTTTCACGCTTTCACGTTATCCGATGTGTAAGTCATTGTAAAACAAGAAAGGAAAATCATGCGTCAAGCATTGATTATGAAACACTTCCAGCACATTCTGAATAATGTAACAAAACTTTCACCGTTTAAATCAGTTGAAATATGAAGTTTAATTGAACCATTGGAAACGCATAATACATTTGAAAACCGTAGGCACTATGCGATTTTTACATGCCTTAGCAGGTAGATTTGCCTGGTATTCCTTTTGGTGGAAATATAAAACATTCCTTTATGGACATAGGTTCTCTTTTTAGAGGTTTTCCTTAGATAGTTCTTGAAATTTGTCTGTAAATAGTACCCGAAGATAACAACACTGGCAATCATTGTATCACATCCAGAAAATTCTTGTTTTTGAGCATTTAGGGAAATATGACTTTGTTTTCAAACAGTTAAGAAAATGTGATTGTTTTTACATATCATTTATTGAATTTTTACACACGAAGACGCAATTAAGAAATTTACTCAAAACACAATTTATGAAAAAATTCTCACATTGACAAAAACTTGAAACTGCGCGTATTTTTTTGTATGATTAATAGTATCATTAATATCACTCTAAAAAAAATTGTGAGCTTAGTAGATGAGAAATAAAATATAAAAGAAAACAATAAAAATAAAATAAAATAGTAATAAGGCAACAAAAATCGGCATTTGATTAATTTTTTTATTTATAAATTATCCGAATTCATCTTAAATCTATCAGAGTGAGATTTAACCCTTTGCATTCGAGGGCTCCGGAGCGGAGCCATTTAAAATTTGTCTTCAAACTCGAGGGCTCCGCTACGGAGACAATGCAAATAATTTTGTGATACCTGTCTAGAAAAGCCAATATTACATATTGGCAGTTGCTTCGAGAGGTATCACACATTGGACGATTACAAGATGTAATAATTATATATATATATATATATATATATAAGCTCAAAAAGGTTAAAGGTAAAACTAAAACTAAAATATAAAAATAAAAACAAAATCCATGCGATAAGCGCTACATAAGCGCAAACTGCCACTACTGAATAATAATATTTTGTTGTAAATTGTAATTAGTCTGAAACATTGCTGTGCTTTTCAAAATGCCCACCGCTGAAGAGACCACAGCCTTTTGTTGTTTTTTCTTGTTCAGGTTATCTCTCTATTCTAAAAAAAAGTAACTCCCGCTGTCACCGCCGCCGCCGCCGCCGGTTTTGAATTTTTTGTGACCGGAGGTCTTTCTTCGTTAATATTAAGAAAAATAATGCATACAAAAATATGAAAATTGGTAGTATTATACAGAAATGTTTGATAAACACGCTGATGTAGACAGTTTTCAAATCGAAGAATTATTTTAAGAGATATTTAATGCTAAAGTTGGACAAAATCGTTCCATTAAAAAAGTTTTATAGGAGCAAAAACTATACATCGGAATTTAATACTTTTTAGATCATTTTATACGTTATAATTTCCCGGTGTGCAGAAATAATTTATTTTTTTAATTTGACTCATTTTTCGAGGTTTCATTTCTATTTTAAATTCAAATTTTCAGCATTTCGAGAGATATTTTTTTACTTATTTCAGAAAATTGTACTAATTTAACCTGTTGCCAAACTGTATAAACAACGGAAACAATAATGTTTGCTTCAAATTAAAAATTTATTTACGCGTGACTATTATAAACAGAAAAGAAAAACTTTTAAATTAGAATTAAATAATTACGTATAAAAAGCAGGAACTTATTGAAAATTACTTCATCTATAATTACACGTGAATTTTAACAGAGAAAGGATATTGTAAAGTAATAAATTCATTAACATGCGTTAGAAGTCTTAAATAGGAGAAATTACATCACATTTACGTCACATTATACTTATTACGTAAAATGAACAAAAAATAATATTGCAAAATAGTAGTTTAAATTTAAAAATAGCGCGAGACATTTACTTGATATTTTGAGATGAACTTTTCAACTATTTTTTTTTTATTTTTTTTTGACAGCGCAAATAATATTTCATTTCTAATAAAAGCATTTTCACGTGAATATTAAAAAGGGAAAGAAAAGTTTGGTGAAAATTACGTCAGATTAAAAACGATATATTTAAAATGTTTTATTTAAAAGGATCTTTTCGCTTTGTTAAAAAATACCCGGAGACAAAGACTCTGTTTACTTAATTCATTTTATATTAGATGATTTTGAAATGCCATTGTATCTTTTAACAGCAGCTGATTTTTCCGTAAAATTCCCCAATCAAAGAGAAATGAATAGAAACCCGTTTATAGGGCGATCGCCTTTGCTTTTTTAATTATAATTCAATCTTCCAAAAAAATTCAATTAAAGCCGATCAAATTAGCGTGCTTTTAGAGACTGCAGTGTCTGAACGGGGGGTTGGCGAGCGTAGCTCGTAGGGGGCCGAGCCCCCTAGTATGTTTAAATTTCTTGGATGTTTTATGGTTATACTTAATTTATTTATGGTGCAAGATTCTGGGTCTGACAAATGCATTTAATACATAATGTGCTATATATATATATATATATATATATATATATATATTAAATAAAAACCTAATTTGAAGAACAAATTAAAAAAACAAAATTTATTCCCTATATTGTTTAAGCCCGAGAAGGGACAGACATTAAGATATTTCATTCAATTCGTTCTACATTTAATGTTAAATTTTTGTAACAAATAAGTTAAACCAATTGAACATTAAAAAATAAAAATAAAATTCATACAACATGATACTTTAAACACCCTAAAAACTTAGATTCCGTTCAAAGGAAATCGAAATAAATCTTAGACGTTTTCCGTTTTTCAGTTGTAAATATCTGTATTGCAGATTTTTGCATTATTTTTATGATGATTGTACATAAAATGATAAGATACATGAAAAATGCAAAACTTTAAAAAGGTCTAAGATTTATTTCGATTTCATTTGAACGGAATCTAAGTTTTTAGGGTGTTTAAAGTATCATGTTGTATGAATTTTATTTTTATTTTTTAATGTTCAATTGGTTTAACTTATTTGTTACAAAAATTTAACATTAAATGTAGAATGAATTGAATGAAATATCTTAATATCTGTCCCTTCTCGGGCTTAAACAATGTAGTGAATAAATTTTGTTTTTTTAATTTGTTCCTCAAATTAGGTTTTTATTTAATATGTCAAGTTTTTTAATAACTACTGCATTCAGATGAACACATTTCAAAATTAATGGAGAGTATCATTATCAGGCTTTGATTTTGATTCATGCGGTATCGGATCACAATTTGTAATGCAATTTATTTATGTATAATTCAACATCTTTCACCAGTACAGTAATGTAAGTTGCTGTACTTTGGGCAAAAACTTCCAATCTGAACTTAAAAAATCTGTTTGAAAATGTCATTTTTATTTCTACTATGACGCCATATTCAACTTCTTTTTTTAATTCTTAAAAAAACTATTTCAGTGATTTTTCACGTGAAAATCATTCAACTAAAAATAGACAAATTATTACTACGGCTTTTGAATTATTGGCAACAATGAAGAAAAAAATGTTAAATATTATTGGAAAAATGTCCGTCGATTCTAGTGAAAAAAACTAAATTTGGAATTATTAAAAAAAATATAAATAAAAATTAGCCCATGTTACTCTCTGGGTTAAAATTCACCCATATGCAAAGACATGTTATCATCCGTTTTGACCCTCACATCAGGCAAACATTTTCACACTTTAAATTTATAATATTATTAGAATTAGTAAAGAAAAAAATGAGTGGCATCAGGGACAAAAAGGTGGGAAGAAAAAAATGAAAAAGTTATGATCTCCATAGGCTTTTCTATGTTAAATTAACATTGAGAAGTGGCACTGGAAATAAATAAGTATTGTGCTGCCGCGCAATACTTAAATAAAACCATTAATTAAACATTACTGACCACCATCAATAATTGTGATAGTATGAATGAATTTACATATATATATATTTTATATATCATAACATTTGTATTCATAAAGGATTTAAAAAATAATAAGACATAACTAAAATCGCTTCGAGTTGCTGGTAATACAAATGAAAAAGAATTTCGAGTGCAAAGGGTTAAATATGATTTTTTAACAGTATCTAACAAAATTGAAAAGTTTATGAATTCGGTTTGCCTTTCCGTGCTTCAACTCTCATAAATGTACTTAGATTGCCATGTAATTTTTATATGTTATATGGTATAGACTGTTTGTATTAAAAATGAAGGGCTTAGAATTTATAGTTCGTTTACAGGGACCTACAAAATTATTCCTTATGGTCTATGGAGAATAATCGTTTATTTTCACTTATTGATATTAACACATTTGAAACATAATGAGATAAATATGCATCACTGAGGTAGACTATAACGTGCTTTCTCAGAAGTACAGAATAAATAGAATTTGTGGTTCATTTACAGGGAGGCACAAAAGAATTCCATTACGTTGTGATCTATGGTGAAAATCGGTGCATGTTAAAGGTGTTATGATACTTCCGACATAATGACATTAAAAAGGAGCATAGGCATGTTTTTGCAGTGCGTAGCATATACCGTTCATTTACAGAGACGCACAAAAGAATTCGGTTACAAGACTGACTATGATTGATAATTGCTGGAAGAGCGTTTCCGGCTACTGTAATGCATTTTTATATATCTAATTTTTAGTGTATTACGTGATGTGTATATAAATTCTATAGATAATATACCGGGCTGCATGGTAGAATTTGCACACATTGAGGTATGGACAGTCATTGCTTGATTGAGTTATGTGTTTCATAAATTTCTTATTTAGGGATCTCATTTCATTGTATGAAAAAATGAAATTTCTTAATAATATTCTGTTACTGTTGGGAAGTGTTTCATAATCTGTGTCTGTTGCATGATTTTTCCTTCTTAGTAACACTTTCCAGCATAGTTGAAGAGGGTTTATGACTTCGGTTTGTCTGTCCGTGCTCGAACTCTCGTGAATGTATTCGGATTGCCTTGTAATTTTTATATATCATTGTCGTCCACTATAGCACGATCACTATTGAAAATGAAGTGCCATCTAGTATTAAAAGTTTATTTAGGAGGACAGGTCAAAATAATTCCGTTACATTGCGGTCAATGTGGTAAAATCATTTTAAGTGCATTTTAGTGATGTTACGCCATTTCAAACATAATGTAATTGATAGAGTACGGAGTGCACTAAAACATATGCATTCTGTAGAATATGGAGTGTAAAGCATATATTATTCATTTATAGGGTAACACAAAAGAATTCCGTTGCATAATGATCTACGCGGAAAAACTGTTTGCAGCGTTTTCGGCTTAAAGCTGCGTCACTCGGAATACTATTGTCTCCGTCTCCCGTGTTATGTCTGTAGCGTGTAGCATATAAATAAAATCATATGCAGGGCCACGCAAAGAACTGGATACTTGATACATGGATACCTATGGATGATAATTTGTAAGTGTGATTTCAGTAGTTTTAAGTGTGTTTCAGTGTTTCAGCCGTAATTAAAAGAATTCAAGCATGTATCAGTCTATTGGTTGAAATTGCTGAAGGTGAATTTACAACCTGTTCTGCGTTTTTTTACTAACCTGAATTTTAGCGTCCTATGTAGAATATATACAAATCTATAGATCAAATTCAGGGTTGCACAAATGAATTGGAATACTTTCCGGCTATGGACGATAATCCGGTTGAAATGTTATGCGTTTTCCAAAATGTTTACTTGGGTTACTTATTTACCTTATACGGTTTGTTAAAATATTCTGAAAGAGTTGGAAAGTGTTTCATAATCTATGCTTGCCGCGTGATTCGCCTTTCTTGTTTTTTTAATTTGTTTTGTGTAAATTTCAAATCTCACATGTAATCATTGATTAAAGTTTCCCAAATTATTTTAATTTCAATACCTTCCAAACGTCCAAATGGCTTTAGCGGTTTATTTTTTCAAAAAGTTAGGTATCGATATATAAATCAAAGAATAAGTACAAAACTTATCATTATATACAAAAAAAAAAAAAAGTAAATAAAATAATAATAATAATGGTTAAAAATTGAGAAAACTTGCCCAACATGTGGAAATACTACTATAATCTATATATATATTACGCTATCGTACGTGGCACAGAAATCGCGATTATTCGTTAAATGTTTAATAGCAACACTTGAATGAAACGCTTCTAGAGGTCTGCACGGGCCGGAATTTCCAGGCTCGGGCCCGGCCCGGTGTAAAAATTGAAAGTTCGGCCCGAGCCCGGCCCGTTTACATTTTTACCGTTCTCGGCCCGGCCCGGCCCGTACAAAAATCAGTGAAAACAGGCCCGGCCCGGCCCGACTAAATTTCTACAAAAAATTCCGTTTTTTCTCGACATACAATTAAGATTCTTTTAATGAATAAATACTACATGCATATTTATGGGAACATTTTATAGTATATTTTAAATTGCTATGTGTTCGCAAAATAGAAAACACGCAATAGTAAACGTTAACGATTACTTACAGCGTTTTAGTCAACGTCTCTACAGACGTTTCAAAATTTAAATAAGGGTTCATTAAAAGATTATTGTAGTTTAGAATAAAGGGTTAAAAAACATGATAATTTTTGAAGATTATAATAAAAGGTAGATTTGTGAAAATATTTCTGTCATTTTTAAGGCTTTTCTCAAATCCAAAGGAGCTACATTTTGATACATTTATGAATTCATTTCTTTTCGGAAACGCATGAGATTGGCAGGTATTCTTATTCAGAAACCATGTAAATGCCGTTTTTTCTTAGATAAAAGTAATATATCTTTCAGAAAATACTGCCAAAGTTTGCGTTTTGAATCGAATTTCCGGAAGCGATACCACAGGAAAGGAGAAAAACGTACAGTCACGTGACAAGAGTCTCTGTTATCTCTGTACGTAATTTATGAAAAATGGAAACGCTATTCGATCCCAAATGCCTTCAATACTCAGGCCTGTCAATTTTATGCCTTTATAGTTAAAAATGAGTCAGAAAATGTGTATGAGAGTTTCGCATTGTTGAGCAGTAAATATGAGAACCACCTTAAGGTATATTTCCAAAGATACTGTTAACAGAAGTTCATTATCGCTATTAATACTTTTACAAAACATAATGCCTGTCCTACACATCCTGAGAACGATTAAGACCAGTTCCGTCCCGGCACAAGTCTGCCGAAAAAATTAAACCCGGGATCAGGCATCATGTAACTGTACGATGCCGATCTCTACGATGGACATGTTACATTTCTGTATTGATGTTGTTAAACTCGCATCGGCTCGTAACGCACATTTATACTTCTCGAAAAAGTCATATTCATTGGAAATGACCTCGTATTTTATCTGCTCCTCTCAAATTCTTATATCGGGCCGGTAGGCCCGATTAATTTTTTTTATCGGACCGGCCCTGCAGGTCCGTTCAATTTTTTTGCCGGCCCGGCCCGTTAAAAAAATTGTCTTAATTCTGCCGGCCCGGCCCGGCCCGTTTGAAAATTCACCTCCATTCCGCCGGCCCGCGGGCCGGGCCGGGTACGGGCCTCGGGCCAAGCCCGGGCCCGTGCAGACCTCTAAACGCTTCTCATTCGTTATTGTGCAAAAGTTCTTTGGCAGGATTTAGACCGAGGTAAATCGGGTTTATTTACGTTTCGCCCTTTCGCTGTAATTACGGAGCTTCAAAATATCATTAGAAATGCCCGTAAAAGACCGTCTATGGACAGCTTTTTCCCCTGACCGTTTCATTTTTTAAGCGTAACTGTTTTTTTTTTTCTAAATTTTAGCTCTTATTTAAAATTTTTACAAGTTTTTAGCATAAATAAATATTTTTCAATCTTTTTTTATGAAGTCCACTCCACTGTTATATTTTTCAATGACAGTCTGCCTGGGCAACGCCGGGCAGGTCAGCTAGTTTTAATAACAATTGATGTATTTCAAAACGAACTAAAGAATATGCATGAACATAAACTAAAGTACCCATTGGTTTTGAATTATTTAGAAATCGCGTGAAATAAAAAAAAAAAGAATATTTTATGTACTATTTTCTTTAAAAAAAAACTATTTTCGAACAGGAAACTTTCATCTTTTATTAGAACACGCGCTATATGAACTTAGAAGATGCTATAATTCATAGAGCTGATGAAAAGAGAAATTCTTAAAACTCTAAAAAGTAACTTTTAAGAGTATTTAAGTGTGATATACCTTTTGTGGGGTAAATTCCACTCATGAATCGCTGAAGTCTTTTCACTGAAAGTAGAAAATTTTTACACTTTTGATTTATTATTAACTAATAGATACATTACATACTCGTATATACAGGGTGTTTTTTAAACTGACGCTATTCTGAACCATCTGTAGCTAGTTCTAATAACCTGAATGACATTAAACTTGGTAAGGAAACTAATGACGTCACGGGGAGAAAGATTCTGAGAAAAAAATTCAAAACATCGTCGATAGGGGGAAATATGGCGCTGTTGTAGTCTACGCAACCGAGAATGAGCATAAAACAAGGGTTCAAATTTATACCTACGTATGCAACAAAAGTGCCAATAATTTGGGATATACTCGCGCTGTGATAATGTGAGACTCATATTCAGCCTCAGATGAAAAATTTTCCAGCCCAAATTATTTATTGCCTTTATAGCACAAATTATTGGCGTTGTTGTTGCATGCGTATAAATTTGCATTTTCACTTGTTAACCGTCTATTATGCTAATTCTCGGCAGCGCAGACTACAATAGCTCCACATTTCCCCCTATCGGCGATGTTTTGAACATTTTTTTTCCTTTCGGAATCTTTTTTCCCATGGCGTCATTAGTCCAAGTTTACTGCCATTCCGGTTATGTGAGCTACAGATGGCTCTGAATAGCGTCAGTTAAAAAAAACCCCTGTATATGCGAATATATGTATATATATTATTTATATATCAATATTAAAAACTTAGATTTTTGTCAGTTCTTTAAAGAAGAATACTTTAGCTCTAAGTATTGCATAATTAAGGTATTGTAGATTAGTTTTAGTTTTACAGTTACAGTTTTTGTTTTCACTCATCTGTGCAGGGAAAGGGTAGAAGTGGGCCATTTTCAAATTTATTTAACTAAATTTTCTTTATTTCTGATGATTTTAAAAAATAATAAAATGTATTCATCCTAAATAAACAAATATGTATTTTTTTTTTTTTTTAATTTTCCGTTTTAAAATAAGAATCTCATTTTTGGATTATTAATATTTGAGGATCCCAGAAGCCAAGGGATACAAGTGACAAAATTTAGATTTGGAGGAAATTGAGTTCAAAGTTGGAAAATCAATAGTAATTGACTGAATTAAAATATGAAACTGTTGCTTATTTCACAGCGGCCTTTGAACTCTTATTTCAATAACTGTTAAAGAAAAGTGGGGTACAAATTTTATTTAAAATTTAAGTAGAGATTAAAGAGTTAAGTAGTTGTCCTCTAGAACACAGCACATAATTGGAAAATTACTTATATTTCTTTCCCTCCAAACAAATAGCCTTATTTCCAGATAGCCTGTGTGCACTTAGCTCAGTTTTTTCAAATGTGTCACTTATACCCCTTGGCCTCTGGGGTCCTCATTTGTTATTTTTTTATATTTCTGTACTGTATTTTATGTTGACATGTTTAAGCATATTCTTGCACGGGGAATTTACGAAAAGATTATTCTATTTCATGTTTATATTCTCCATTTAAAAAAATGCGAGTTTAAGAATTTTAAAAATGATCGCCATTTTGACAATCGGGGTTTCCCCAAGTCTTTCAGGTTGTCGACTGATTTCTGAAATGGTATTTTGGGGACAAAGAAAGAAAAACACCCCACCAAGTTGACAACAGGCCCATCTGTTTCGAAATCTTGCCTCTCTCTATATTCTGTTCTACTTGCGCCTATGCACCCCAGTATAGTTGCATGTGATCAACTAAAATTAGAGATACTCTATCAACAGTAATTAGATAGAAAAACCTAGATAACAACATATTTTTATAGTAAGTATTCTAATTTACAAGACTAAACTAATTTAAATAGTAACTAAGTTTTTCATTAATAAAGCGTTTCCTTCACCAGCTATGTCATTTTAATTACTTTTTCCCAGTAAAGTAGCGAACTCGTCAACGTAAGAAGCCAAGTAGTATGTTCTTTCGGTTATTCGACCCCGATTTTTACTGTTTGAAATAACTCGTCTCATGAGCATCGAAAAATTAGGAGTCTGCTGTTTCAAAACCGCAGCATCTGTAAATAAATATTTATTACATACACAGAAACGAGGTGAACAAGAAATAGTGATCAGAAATGTGTGTGATACTCTTTGAAATTTTTATTTTTCAAATTTGATTGCTTTAAAATTTAAAATGTCTCCTGTAATGCAAATATTTACCATTTGAATGAAATTTCAATATTGAATTGATTGGAAAAGCAAAATTAAAATACCTTTCCCACGAAAATTACAGCTTTATATTTAATCTCAAAAAGAAATTTGTTGAAGTATCCACTTGATGACCATTGCATATATACTGGGAATCCCATAAGGCAATTCACATTTTAAAAACCAATAATTTGTCGCATTGGAGTGCAGTTTGCGTCATAAGACGTCGGACTTTTTATAGAAAGATCAAATTTTCTTTGAACTATTTTTTGCTTCAAAATTTCTGACCATTTGCCAAGTCTTAGGTTACAAACCCCACTACGATACGACATTTAAAAATTTTTTTATTGTTTTTTGAAATGTAAATGGACTTGTGAGAATCTTTAAACTATTTCTTTTTTCTTTGTCTTTGTTTGTTTTCTGTTTTTTGGGAGGAGGCAGCGAGCACTGAAAAGTTCACTTTTTGACAAGTCTTATGGTGTAAAACGTACTGCGATATGACAATTCACAAAATTTTCATAAATTTTTGAAATCAGAACTTATTTTTGGATCTTTTTGAACTATTTTTTTTACTATTGCCACAAAAATCTGAGTCCTTGACAAGCCTTATATTGGAAACCGCACTCCGATGCGACAATTTGTTAATTTTTTAATGAATTTTTGAAATATGGACAGATTTATGAGACATCCTGTTCTATCGAATTGTCCCTTTGTTTAAAGTCGGTAAAACAGAAAGGAAAAAAAAAATGTTGATTCAAAATTTTTTGGATAAGTGAGGAAAGGCTGAAATTATATATTGGTTTTCGAAAACTTTGTAATTTTTTTTGCATTGATACTAATCTATATTATCCCAGTGGTAGGGGAGTAAAAAAAGGCTGAATTTGGAATTAATTAAGGGAAAGCTGGAAATGGTTTTAATCCATTTAGTTTAGGGCTAGAATGAATATACTATGTTTTCCCTCTCGTACTAGGTGAGTGTTAGGAAATATGTATAGATTTATAGTCAAAAAACACGTTTTTTTAAAATACCATAACAATATCTCAAAAAAAAAAAAACAAAAAAAAAAACCTAACTCTATCAAAAACATTGTCAGTATAAATGTTGTAGAGCTTAAAATTCTGAAAAAAATGTGTATCCACACTTAATATTTTTGTTAAACATTAAGCTCACAATTCTATTTCAAAGTTTAGCCTAAATCGCTAATCAAGAGCTTGAAGCCAGAACAGACCCGGTTTCAGTCTACCCTGCTTTTAAATTATTATATACATATATATTTTTAATTAATCGAGGCATTTACGATGTTTTTTAAATTATTTTAGCTCATTATTTTGGCTATTTTAAGAATTACGGTTTAACCTCTTGATTACGGGCCCAATGGTAGGGGATGAAAAAAAAGGCCGAATGCGAAATTAATTTGGGGAAAGCTAAAAATAGTTTTAATCCCTTCAACATAGGTCGGAAATTAACAAAAACACATATATATAAAAATTGGAAGCAGTGTGGACTGATAACTTGATCTCTCCTGGCTTCAAACTGTTGATTAGCAATTAAGGCAAACTTTTGAAATAGAATTGAGACCTTAATATTGAACAAAAAATATTAATGTCGGTAGTCATTTTATTCAAAAGTTTAGGCTCTTCAACATTTGCTTTGACAATTTTTTTTGACAGAGTTAGCTGTTTCGAGATATTGTTAAGTTAACTTGGTCTATCCTGGCTTCAAGCTCTTGATTAGCGATTTAGGCAAAATTTTGAAATAGAATTACGACCTTAATTATGAACAAAAATATTAATGTTGGTACTCATTTTATTAATAATTTGAAGATCTACAATATTGGTACTGACAATTTTTTTATACAGTTAGCAGTTAGCTATTTTGAGATATTGTTAAGGTAACTTGGTCTCTTCTGGCTTCAAACTCTTCTTTAGCAATTAAGGTAAAATTTTGAAATATAATTACGACCTTAATGTTGAACAAAAATATTAATGTGGGTACTCATTTTATTCAAAATTTTAAGCTCTACAACATTTGTATTGACAATGTTTTTGATAAAGTTAGCTGTCTTGAGATATTGTTAAATTAACTTGGTCTCTCCTGGCTTCAAGATCGTGATTAGCGATTATAGCAAAATTTTGAAACAGAATTGCGACCTTAATGTTAAACAAAAACACTAATGTGGGTACTTATTTTATTCAGAACTTTAAGATCTACAATACTTGCATTAACAATGTTTTTGATAGAGTTAGCTATTTTCAGATATTGTTATGGTATTTAAAAAAGACGTGTTTTTCGGAAATAAATATTTACATATTTTCTAACGTTCAGAAAATACAAGGAAGAAAACATAGTACGTTCATTTTAGACCTAAACTGAAGGGATTAAAACAATTTCCAGTTTTCCCCTAATTAATTCTGACTCCAACCCCCTGACTATGGGGCTAAAATTTTGAAGTAGAATTGAGGCCTTAATGTTCAACAAAAATATTAAGTGTAGGTACTCATTTTACTCAGAATTTTAAACTCTACAATATTTGCATTGACAATGTTTTTGATAGAGTTAGTTGTTTTGAGATATTGTTATGGTATTTAAAAAAACCCTGTTTTTTTTACTATAAATCTATACATATTTCCGAACGCTCACCTAGTACGAGGGGGGAAAACATAGCATATTCATTCTAGATCTAAACTGAAGGGATTAAAACAATTTACAGCTTCACCCTAATTAATTCCGAATTCAACCCCCTAACCACTGGGTTCACCTTCACAGTTAATTATTATAATACTAAAAATGAAAGATGATAAAGTTAATTGTTTAAATTAGGTTATGTTGCTGTAAAATCATGCGGTATAGAAATACTTTTCAAGTAATACTTACGGCCTGGCTGCATTTCATCTTTCTTTATAGATTTAGGAATAGTCCTTCCATATGGCTCTGCAGTTAAAGTAGCCATATTTTCTTTAATTTTGGGTTTTATAGCAGGTTTTGTTTGGCTTTTAGGGAAGAAATCATATGAAAAGTCATTCCGATTGTCGTCCATTTTGTTGGAAAAGCCTCTGATTTCTGACACATACTTCTCTTTCTGCCCATTATCTGCACAATGTAAAAAGTTTTCTGCGAAACCAGTCTCTAAATTGCTTTCAGGATGTTCTATCTTGACTTTATTTTTATCTCGAGTGTTCGAATTTGATACTGGCACATTTACGCTATCAAAATCTGCCCAGTGTATGCCTTCTGAAATGTAATCTGTCTTCAAATCGCTTTCAGGATGTTCTTTTTTGTCTTTATTTTCATCGCGAGCAGTTAAATTTGAAACTCGTTCATTTATACTATCAGAATCTGTTAGAGATATGCCCTCTGAAATGAAATAATTTTTAGAATCACTTTCAAGTTCTTTTTTGTCTTCATTTTTATCACGAGTACTTAAACTTGATGTTGATCCATTTAAACTAATAAAATCTGGAAAACTTATAATATCGAAAATGTAATTATTCTTTAAATCGTTTTCAGCTTCTTGCGTTTTGTAGCCGTTATTTTCATCTTGAGTATTTAAATTTGATACTGATCCATGTAAACTAACCAAATCTCGAAAATTCGTGATCTCGAAAATGTAATCATCTTTTGAATCACTTTTAGTTTGTATGTTCTTATCTTTATTTTCATCTTGAATACTTAAATTTGAAACTGGTCCATTTATATTATTCGTAATCTCAAAAATGCAATCATCTTTTGAATAACTTTCGGTTTGCATGATCTTATTTTTATTTTTATCTGGAATATTTAAATTTGAAACTGGTCGATTTATATGATCAAAATCTTCCAAAGATATGACCCCTGAAACAAAATCATTCTTAGAATCGCTTTCAGGTTCTTCTTCCTTGTCTTTATTTTCATCTGGCAATAAAGTTCGCAATAGATCACGAAATTTTAATCTTGCAATCGAATACGTTTTTAAATTTGAAACTGGTCCATTTATATTATCAAAATCTGGTAAAGATATGTCCTCTGAAAAATAATCATTCTTGGAATCATTTTCAGATTCTTCTTTCTCGTCTTTATTTTCATCTTGAGTATTCAGATTTGATTCTATACCATTTCTGTTAGGGATATCTAAATAATGTATATCTGTTTCAGTAGAATCATTCTCTAAATTGTTTTCAAGATATTTTTTCTCGTTTTGATTTTCCTCTTCCGCATTTAGGTTTGTTGGCTGTTCATTTTTATTAGTACTCTCGCTTTCTTTTCCCTCGTTCTTGTCTTTATTGTCATCACGAGTGTTCATATTTGATTCTATATAATTTCTATCAGCATTATCTAATAAAAGTATGTCTATTGCAGTAGAAACACTTTTTATATTGTAGTCAAGATATTTTTTCTCGTTTTGATTTTCATCTTCCGCATTTAGGTTTGTTGGCTGTTCATTTTTATTAGTACTCTCGCTTTCCTTTTCCTCTTTCTTATCTTTATAGTAATCTTGAGTGCTCAAATTTGATTCTATACCATTTCTATCAACATTGTCTAATAAACGTATGTCTATTGCAAAAGAATCGCTTTCTATATTGATTTCAGGATATTTTTTTTCGTTTTGATTTTCATCTTCCGCATTTAGGTTTGTTGGCTGTTCATTTTCATTTGTACTCTCGCTTCCCTTTTCCTCTTTCTTATCTTTATAGTCATCTTGAGTGCTCAAATTTGATTCTGTACCATTTCTATCAACATTGTCTAATAAAGGTACGTCTATTGCAAAAGAATCGCTTTCTATATTGTTTTCAGGATATTTTTTCTCGTTTTGATTTTCATCTTCTGCATTTAGGTTTGTTGGCTGTTCATTTTCATTTGTACTCTCGCTTCCCTTTTCCCCTTTCTTATCTTTATAGTCATCATGAGTGCTCAAATTTGATTCTATACCTTTTCTATCAACATTATCTAATAAAAGTATTCCTATTGCAAAAGAATCGCTTTCTATATTGTTTTCAGGATATTTTTTCTCGTTTTGATTTTCATCTTCCGCATTTATGTTTGTTGGCTGTTCATTCTCATTAGTACTCTCGCTTCCCTTTTCCCCTTTCTTATCTTTATAGTCATCATGAGTGCTCAAATTTGATTCTATACCATTTCTATCAACATTGTCTAATAGAGGTATGTCTATTGCAAAAGAATCGCTTTCTATACTGTAGTCAGGATATTTTTTCTCGTTTTGATTTTCATCTTCCGCATTTATGTTTGTTGGCTGTTCATTTTCATTAGTACTCTCGCTTCCCTTTTCCCCTTTCTTATCTTTATAGTCCTCATGAGTGCTCAAATTTGATTCTATACCATTTCTATCAACATTGTCTAATAGAGGTATGTCTATTGCAAAAGAATCGCTTTCTATACTGTAGTCAGGATATTTTTTCTCGTTTTGATTTTCATCTTCCGGATTTAGGTTTGTTGATTGCTCATTTTTATTAGTACTCTCGTTTCCCTTTTCGCCTTTCTTGTCTTTATAGTCATCTTGAATGTTCAAGCTTGATTCTATACCATTTCTATCAACATTGTCTAATAAATGTTTGTCTAATGCAGTAGAATAACTTTCTATATTGTATTCAGAGTGCTTTTTCTTGTTTTGATTTTCATCTCCCGCATTTAGGTTTCTTGACTGTTCATTTTTACTGGCATTCTCGCTTTCTTTTCCTTCTTTCTTGTCTTTATTTTCATCTTGAGTATTTAAATTTGATTCTATATTATTTCTGTCTGAATTATCTGAATAATGTAAGTCTATCACAGTAGAATCACTCTCTGAGTTGATTTTAACATGTTCTTTCTCCTTTTGATTTTCATCTTGTGTGTTCAGATTTGATGTTTGTTCATTTTTATTAGCATTCTCGCTTTTCAAATGTTCCATCTTAGATATTTTGTTTGAGAGTTCTGTGCTTGATTCATTTTTAGCATTATTTTCCGTAGATGTAGTATATGTTGATAAATCTTTATTACCTTCATCTTTGTTGATTTCAGGATATTCTTCCTCGTTTTCATTTTTATCTTGTTCATTCAGGTTTGATAGCTGTTTATTTATACAAGCATCCTTGCTTTCGGAATGTTCAATCTTAGATAGCTTACTTGGGTATTCTGTGCTTAATTCATTTTTAACCTTATTTTTCGAATATTTAGAATCTGCTGAAAAATCTTTATAACCTTCATCTCTATCACCTTTATCGTTATAACCGCCATTTTTCTTTTCTTTATTTTTGGCTGATTTTAGATTATCATTCTCATTTTCTGAGTCGGAATCCTGTTCGAATTCTTCCATATCACTGAAATAAGAGAAAACAAATTCTTTTAAGCTCCATGTTTATGAAACGTTTTCGTAAAAATGCACAAAAAAATGTGGAAATTTCAGAATTAGAACATATTCAGCTAGCAAATGTTTTAATTTCACAAAAAAGGAATGGAGAAAAAAATAAATAAATAAAAAGCTATAAAAGAGCTCCCGCACGTATCAGTACGTTATTTCTTCTCAGACTTTTATAACTAATCCTACAGCAGATTTGGTTTAGGTTTAAATGGTATTACCTATTATACCATTTGTTTTTCGAGCGCCTCAAACGGAGATGCCATTAACTTATTGCATTAAGGGGACAGTAAAATTTAAAATTTATTTTCAGTTACTTATGCATGGATGCCAACGTCCCGATTTTAGGTAGCTTTCATTACAAAAAGCTACCTATTGCAGCCGTTCGGAGGAAAGCGATTTCAAAAAATTTTGGTAAATTTTCATCGATCATGACCCCCCAGACCCCGAAACCACCCTCCGTTCAAAATTGACATATATATATATATATATATCCATACATATATCTGACCTTTGTCACACTGTAACTCTCGTATTTATGAACCGATTTGGATGTAATTCGGTGTGTACATAGTACATACCAATGTCTCGACCGAGTTCGTTGGCCAGCTTCATCCGCCATTTTGTTTAAAAATGGCGACCATTTAAAATTTTTTAAAAAATTTAAAATTTGAAATGTGGTACCAAAAAATTGAAAATGGAAAAATATTTTTTTCTTATGTATTTGACCTTTATACAAAGACTCCGTAGCAGTTTTTGTTTCGTCTATATCTTAAAAAATGGCTGAGTTATAGCATTTTGAATTTCTAGCGAAGCTGACATTTTGAAACGTCCTGAATTTTGTCACGCGATAAAAGGCGTATTTATGAACCGATTTGGATGTAACTTCGTTTATACATAGTGCAGACCAATGTCTCGACCGAGTTCGTTGGCCAGCTTCATCCGCCATTTAAAATTTTAAGAAAAATTTAAATTTGAAATGTGGTACCAAAAAATTGAAAATTGAAAAAATATTTTTTTCTTATGTATTTCACCTCGATAAAAAGATTCGGGAGCAATTTTTGTTTCGTGTATATCTTTAAAAATGGCTGAGTTATAGCATTTTGAATTTCTAGTGTGGCTGACATTTTGAAACGCCCTGATTTTTGCCACGTGATAACAGACGTATTTATGAACCGATTTGGATGTACCTTGGTGTGTAAATAGTACATACAAATAACTCAACCGAGTTCGTTGGCCAGCTTCGTCCGCCATCTTGTTTCAAAATGGCGGCCATTTAAAAAATTTAAAAAAAAATTAAATTTAAAATGAGGTACCAAAAAATTGGAAAATGAAAAAGAGTTTTTTCGTATGTGTTTGACCTTAATACAAAGATTCCGGAACAGGTTTTGTTTCGTCTATATCTAAAAAAATGGCTGAGTTATAACATTTTGAATTTCTATTGTGACTGACATTTTAAAACGACCTGATTTTTGTCACGCGATAACAGGCGTATTTATGAACCGATTTGAATGTAACTTTGTCTGTACATAGTACATACCAATGTCTCGACCGAGTTCGTTGGCCAGCTTCATTCGCCATCTTGTTTCAAAAGGGTTGCCATTAAAAAAAAAAAGTAATTTAAAATTTAAAATTAGGTATTAAAAAATTGGAAAATGAAAAAGATTTTTTTTATGTGTTTGGCCTTGATACAAATATTCTGGAGCAGTTTTTGTTTCTGAAAATTTGTTCTTTTGTTTATATCTTAAAAAGTGGTTGAATTATAGCACTTTGAATTTCTATCATGGCTAACACTTTGAAACGATCTTGTATTTGTCTCGCGATACCACACGTATTCGCCTATTTCCATGTAAGAAGGCATGTGGATAGTATACATCAATATCTCGACCAAGTTCGCTGGCCAGCTTCATCAGCCATCTTGTTTCAAAATGGCGGCCATTAAATTAAAAAATATATATATTTAAAGTGAGGTGCAAAAAAATTAGAAATTGAAAAAGGTTTCTTTCTTAAGTATTTGACCTTGATATAAGGATTCGGGAGCATTTTTTGTTTGTCTTTATCTTAAAAAATGGCTCAGATATAGTAGTTTCAATTTCTAACGTGGGTGACATTTTGAAAAATCTGATTTTTTGCCTGCGACAGCACTCGTATATATCAACCGATTCCGATGTGAGTGAGCATGTGCACAGCAATTACTAAGGTCTCGACCAAGTTCACTGGTTAGCCTCATCCACCATGTTGTCTTAAAATGGCAGGCACTTTAAGAAATCGCCGAATTTGGCAGCCAAATATAAGTTACTTTAAATAAAAGCAGCTTGGATAAAGCTGACTAATTTCGCGAAATTCTCATTCATAATGAATTAGTATTGATAAAAATTAGTATTGAATCTCCTACATTCGGTTTCCACTTAATTGAGCTTCGTGTGTTTGAATAATATAAGTTGGCTTTTTTAAAATAAGGAATATGAAAGCTACCTCTTCCTCCCGGCACTGGCCGGAAGGACTTTTGAATTTCTAGCGTGGCTGACATTTTGAAACGTCCTGAATTTTGTCACGCAATAAAAGGCGTATTTATGAACCGATATGGATGTAACTTCGTTTATACATAGTACATACCAATGTCTCGACCGAGTTCGTTGGCCTGCTTCATCCGCCATCTTGTTTAAAAATGGCGGTCATTTAAATTTTTAAGAAAAATTTAAATTTGAAATGTGGTACAAAAAAATTGAAAATTGAAAAAAATATTTTTTTTCTTACGTGTTTGACCTTGATAAAAAGATTCGGGAACAGTTTTTGTTTTGTCTATATCTTAAAAAATGCCTGAGTTATAGCATTTTGAATTTCTAGCGTGGCTGACATTTTGAAACGTCCTGATTTTTGTCACGTGATAACGGGCGTATTTATGAACCGATTTGAATGTACCTTGGTGTGTACATAGTACATACAAATATCTCGACCGAGTTTGTTGTCCACCTTCATCCGCCATCTTGTTTCAAAATGGCGGCCATTTAAAAAATTTAAAAAAATTTTAAATTTAAAATGAGATACCAAAAAATTGGAAAATGAAAAAGATTTTTTTCGTATGTGTTTGACCTTTATACAAAGATTCCGGAGCAGTTTTTGTTTCGTCTATATCTTAAAAAATGGCTGAGTTATAGCATTTTGAATTTCTAGCGTGGCTGACATTTTGAAACTTCCTGAATTTTGTCACGCGATAAAAGACTAACGTCTAGGGACAGCACCCTCACAAAACGCACACAGCACAAGTTTCTGTTTCTATTGCTGCTCCGACCGGTTTCCTCCGTTTTTCGACCATTGGCTTTTTATTGCGCATGCTTTTGGACTTTGTCGTTTCGTTACTGTGCGTATTTCACGCAAATATTTTAAATGCATACTTTCTCTCGCATATGTAATGTTAATGTTTTCGTCACTCAAGTATTAATGTGTTGAGAAATCTTATGTTCATATTGTGAAGCTTTAATTTTTATGTTATGAAAGTTTCGAAAACTGCCGGCAGGCTTGTGTTTCGAGCATGAAGCATTTCCACTCTCTTAACATGAGTTTATGAGTTAAATAAAGAAAATCCCAATGAATAAATTTCTTAAATGATGATTGAAAAAAACCACCCTCTCTTTAAAATATTGTTTTTTCTTTTCTTTCTTTTCTTTTGAAAAGTGATAGATTTGTTTATGTTTATTACCTACAATATAGGGTAAAAGTTAAGTCATTTTAGAACCTTGTGGAAATTAATAACTAAGCTTTTAGATGTAATATTTTAATTTTAGAAATACTTTTCTTTTATTTATTTTCTTTTAATTGTCGATAAGTGAAAGAAAGTTATGTGATGAATATGATGAAATTATGTGCTTATTCATAACAATTTAATAGATAATGTGAATTTATTTTAAGAGCATGTGGAAAAGCTGTTTCGGTAATTCTATTCAAGAGTTTTCCATAACCAATGTGATACTAAAATCGCCTTCTTTTGGTACAATACTCATTTGCATTCTTAACGTGATGTAGTACTGCTGCACCCGCCCTACTTTATCATATGGTAATAGGAGCAGCCTTTTCAATTTTCAAATATTTGAGACTCCAACATTTAAAAGTAATCTGTATTTATTCCATCAGGCTGTTTTAAGTTGTACAAGGACACAATGAGGGTAGGGGGGGGGGGTACATTGAAATGAGCCTCTGCTATCACAATAGGCTGACTTCAACTTTTTTTATTGCATTCATTGGCTACTTTAATAAAAATTAAATTCATTCACTATGCAAGTGTATTTTTTTTATTCTTATATTTACACGTATAATAGCTTATCATTTATTATAAATTGTACGAAATATTTTTATTCAGATCTGCAGTACCTTAACTTTATTCAATCTAATTAAGTTTTATGTGAAGAAAAATATTTTTATTCAGATCTGCAGTACCTTAACTTTATTCAATCTAATTAAGTTTTATGTGAAGGAAATTTCATTAAATTCCAATAAATTGTTGTAGATAAATAAGAACTTTCACAATGCATCGAAATTGAGTTTGCAATATTTCATAATACCATCACAGATATGTGAATATCAAACATTTATGTTAATTATTATTAATAATGTTTTTGGGGGAACTGCTTTTCATGCATATCCTATTCTTTAAGTGGATCCTGCATACAAGTGTTATGATGAAAATTTATTTTACAGCTTTCTTTAATTTCAAAATATACAGCTAGTTCCATAAATTGAAAACATTAGATAATATACATATACAGATAAATAAATAGTTAAAATAAAAATGGAGAAAAGAAAAAATAAATTATATGCCCTCCCCCCCCCCCTCCCTTACGAAAATGTTTACAGAAAAGGTCATTATTTATTGAATCCATTCCATAATCACTAATTCCTGACCTGTTCCTAAAATCATTTTCATTAGTAAATGTAGGAAAATAGCTGGTATTTTTATTTATGTACTAAGAAATCAAACAGCTTTTCCAATTTCACCATAAAGATAAATATGTCTTTTTCAAAAAAAAAAAAAAAAAAAAAAGGTTCCAAATTTTAACATTTAATCTAATTTTGAACATGAGAGCGATAAAGAAAATAGAATTATAATTCAAGAAACATGATAATAATGACAGTAATTATTTATTTTATTTACAATATTTTTTCACATATATTAAAGTTTTGACACTTATAATGTGCCACTGATATTATGTTCTCATTATTTTCGAATGATTTGCATTATCATATTAGTTCCATAAATATCAGGTAATTCGTATAATGCTTGTCTGTTTCCCTGTTTTGAGAATTTCCCTAATTTTTAATTTTTAATTCATAAGTCAATATTTTAAAAGGAAAAATGATCTAAATTTTTGTTAACTCTTATTTTGGTAATTTACGTATTTTGTACTAATACTAACTTATGATAGTACTAATAGTTTTTAATTTTCATTTTTTAAACTCATTTAAAAAAGTCTGTAACCACATCGCAGTGCAAACTGGACAAATAAAAAAGTAAAACAATAAAATTTTAATTTTGAAGCATTAATAAGGGGAGGGGAAGTTGCAGAAACTACTAAAAAAAAATTCCGAAATGTTTTCAAAATCCATAAATCTACATTCTGATAACACTTTATTCATTATTTGTTAATATGTAGTACATTTTCAATACATATGAACTGCTTTTAAACGAAAATTTTAAAGTATTCATAGCCAACGAAGAGATCATCTCGTTGTCAGCGAGCACTCATACTGTAACTCCACTTTCCTACGGCGGGGAAACCGGTTTTCGCCTCCGAGAAACCAAAACTTGGTGCATGGTGCATTTCGTGAGAGTGCTGTCTTTAGACGTTTGTGATAAAAGGCGTATTTATGAACCGATATGGATGTAACTTCGTTTATACATAGTACATACCAATGTCTCGACCGAGTTCGTTGGCCAGCTTCATCCGCCATCTTGTTTAAAAATGGCGGTCATTTAAATTTTTAAGAAAAATTTAAATTTGAAATGTGGTACCAAACAATTGAAAATTGAAAAAATATTTTTTCTTGTGTGTTTGACCTTGATAAAAAGATTCCGGAGCAGTTTTTGTTTCGTCTGTATCTTAAAAAATGGCTGAGTTCCAGCATTTTGAATTTCTAGCGTGGCTAACATTTTGAAACGTCCTGATTTTTGTCACGTGATAACGGGCGTATTTATGTACCGATTTGAATGCACCTTGGTGTGTACATAGTACATACAAATATCTCGACCGAACAAATATCTCGACCGAGTTCGTTGTCCAGCTTCATCCGCCATCTTGTTTCAAAATGGCGGCCATTTAAAAAATGTAAAAAAATTTTTAATTTAAAATGAGATACCAAAAAAATGGAAAATGAAAAAGATTTTTTTTCGTATGTGTTTGACCTTAATACAAAGATTCCGGAACAGTTTTTGTTTCGTCTATATCAAAAAAATGGCTGAGTTATAGCATTTTAGGTAGCTTTCTTTACAAAAAGCTACCTATTGCAGCCGTTCGGAGGAAAGCGATTTCAAAAAATTTTGGTATATTTTCATCGATCATGACCCGCAGACCCCGAAACCACCCTCCGTTCAAAATTGATATATATATATATATATACATATATATATATATATATATATATATATATATATATATATCTGACCTATGTCACACTGTAACTCTCGTATTTATGAACCGATTTGGATGTAATTCGGTGTGTACATTGTACATACCAATGTCTCGACCGAGTTCGTTGGCCAACTTCATCCACCATTTTGTTTCAAAATGGCGACCATTTAAAATTTTTTAAAACATTTAAAATTATATTTTTTTCTTATGTATTTGACCTTTATACAAAGACTCCGTAGCAGTTTTTGTTTTGTCTATATCTTAAAAAATGGCTGAGTTATAGCATTTTGAATTTCTAGCGTGGCTGACATTTTGAAACGTCCTGAATTTTGTCACGCGATAAAAGGCGTATTTATGAACCGATTTGGATGTAACTTCGTTTATACATAGTACATACTAATGTCTCGACCGAGTTCGTTGGCCAGCTTCATCCGCCATCTTGTTTCAAAATGGCGGCCATTTAAAAAAAATTAAAAAGAGATACCAAAAAATTGGAAAATGAAAAAGATTTTTTTTGTATGTGTTTGACCTTAATACAAAGATTCCGGAACAGGTTTTGTTTCGTCTACATCTAAAAAAATGGCCGAGTTATAACATTTTGAATTTCTATTGTGGCTGACATTTTAAAACGATCTGATTTTTGTCACGCGATAACAGGCGTATTTATGAACCGATTTGAATGTAACTTGGTCTGTACATAGTACACACCAATGTCTCGACCGAGTTCATTGGCCAGCTTCATTCGCCATCTTGTTTCAAAAGGGTTGCCATTTAAAAAAAAAATGTAATTTAAAATTTAAAATGAGGTATTAAAAAATTGGAAAATGAAAAAGATTTTATTTATGTGTTTGGCCTTGATACAAAGATTCTGGAGCAGTTTTTGTTTCTGAAAATTAGTTCTTTTGTTTATATCTTAAAAAGTGGTTGAATTATAGCACTTTGAATTTCTATCATGGCTAACACTTTGAAACGATCTTGTATTTGTCATGCGATACCACACGTATTCGCCTATTTCGATGGAAGAAGGCATGTGGATAGTATACATCAATATCTCGACCAAGTTCGCTGGCCAGCTTCATCAGCCATCTTGTTTCAAAATGGCGGCCATTAAATTAAAAAAAATTATATTTAAAATGAGGTGCAAAAAAATTAGAAATTGAAAAAGGTTTCTTTCTTAAGTATTTGACCTTGATATAAGGATTCAGGAGCATTTTTTGCTTGTCTTTATCTTAAAAAATGGCTCAGATATAGCAGTTTCAATTTCTAAAGTGGGTGACATTTTGAAAAATCTGATTTTCTGCCTGCGACAGCACTCGTATATATCAACAGATTCCGATATGAGTGAGCATGTGCACAGCAATTACTAAGGTCTCGACCAAGTTCACTGGTTAGCCTCATCTACCATCTTGTCTTTAAATGGCAGGCACTTTAAGAAATCGCCGAATTTGGCAGCCAAATATAAGTGACTTTAAATAAAAGCAGCTTGGATAAAGCTGACTAATTTCGCGAAATTCTCATTCATAATGATTTAGTATTGATAAAAATTAGTATTGAACCTCCTACATTCGGTTTCCACTTAATTGAGCTTCGTGTGTTTGAATAATATAAGTTGGCTTTTTAAAAATAAGGAATATGAAAGCTACCTCTTCCTCCCGGCACTGGCCGGAAGGACTTTTGAATTTCTATTGTGGCTGACATTTTAAAACGACCTGATTTTTGTCACGCGATAACAGGCGTATTTTTGAATTTCTATTGTGGCTGACATTTTAAAACGACCTGATTTTTGTCACGCGATAACAGGCGTATTTATGAACCGATTTGGATGTAACTTGGTCTGTACATTGTACATACCAATGTCTCGACCGAGTTCGTTGGTCAGCTTCATTCGCCATCTTGTTTCAAAAGGGTTGCCATTTAAAAAAGTAATAAATTTAAAATTTAAAATGAGGTATTAAAAAATTGGAAAATGAAAAAGATTTTTTTATGTGTTTGGCCTTGATACAAAGATTCCGGAGCAGTTTTTGTTTCTGAAAATTTGTTCTTTTGTTTATATATTAAAAAATGGTTGAATTATAGCACTTTGAATTTCTAGCATGGCTAACATTTTGAAACGATCTTATATTTGTCACGCGATAACACACGTATTTGCCTATTTCGATGTAAGAAGGCATGTGGATAGTATACATCAATATCTCGACCAAGTTCGCTGGCTAGCTTCATCAGCCATCTTGTTTCAAAATATCGGCCATTAAATTAAAAATAATTATATTTAAAGTAAGGTGCAAAAAAATTAGAAATTGAAAAAGGTTTCTTTCTTAAGTATTTGACCTTGATATAAGGATTCAGGAGCATTTTTTGTTTGTCTTTATCTTAAAAAAATGGCTCAGATATAGCAATTTCAATATCTAATGTGGGTGACATTTTGAAAAATCTGATTTTTGGCCTGCGACAGCACTCGTATATATCAATCGATTCCGATGTGAGTGAGCATGTGCACAGCAATTACTAAGGTCTCGACCAAGTTCACTGGTTAGCCTCATCCACCATGTTGTCTTAAAATGGCAGGCACTTTAAGAAATTGCCGAATTTGGCAGCCAAATATAAGTTACTTTAAATAAAAGCAGCTTGGATAAAGCTGACCAATTTCGCGAAATTCTCATTCATAATGATTCGTATTGATAAAAATTAGTATTGAATCTCATATATTCGGTTTCCACTGAATTGAGCTTCGTGTGTTTGAATAATATAAGTTGGCTTTTTTAAAATAAGGAATATGAAAACTACCTCTTCCTCCCGGCACTGGTCGGAAGGACTTTTTTCAAATGAAATAACACCAGAAATTTTATTAAATAAAATAAATTATTTAATAGCCACATGGAAACAAGACACATTCCATTAAATATTTTTTCTGGTTAAAATTATGTTTATTTGATTTAAAAAAATCCTGAAAGTTGGCAGCTATGTTTATACTATTCTAACAATTTTCAAAGAAATTTTCTGTACCACAAATTAAATATTAAAAAAATCAGTTTCCCAAAAATGTAAAAGTTTTTAAAGCTATAAATTAATTTTTCAAATTTTAAAATGCTCCATGCTTTCCAATTTAAAAAATATTTCCTTTGTTTTTTCATTTTATTACTTAAAAGTAATTTATTAAAAAAATTGTGTGTCCTTTTTTGAATGAAACAGTTTTTTTAAAAAAGTTGCGATGTTTATTTTCATTTAAAATTGCCACGTTAATTAGCTAAATACTAATTTGAGAAAGTTAAAAAACTAACATTGTAAAACGAATACGCAGATTTGTTGTAGTATGTATTGCGGTACTTCTACGGCGTTTCCCTGCATTCCCTCTAAAGCAGGGCTCGAAATGGAAAAATCCACGAATCGGAACGCTATTTCTAAGTTATTGTCGACTAATTTTTTTTTTTTTTTTTTTTTTTTTTTTTTTTTTTTTTTTTTTTAACCATTTGGAAAAATGGTTATTGTTCTCGTCAGGATGGGAAATTAAAAGCATATCTGAAGATTTTCATTGGTTTAATCCGCATTTTATTCGTTTTATGATTGGTCTATACAGTAATCTGTATTTCCCTTTAATTTCAACAACGATGGATACCTTCTGTTGCCACTATGACAAAAAAGTAATAAAAACTACAAAAAAAAAAAAATAATAATAACTCAGAAACAAATTGAGATACAGCTTTCAAACAAATTGCATTTAAAAGTACATTTTTTTTTCCTCTATCCGACGGTGTAAAAAGTAATATTGTCGGATGTTTAGAAGTTTAAGAATGAAATTTCATTTAAAATGGGCCGTCAGATTTCTTGGAAATCTGACGATGGAAAAGCCTTTTCCCGAACAGCCAATGAAATGCTTGCATATTTACGTAAATTTCAGGTGGATAATACTTAAGTTTCATGAAATCTGACGGGTCGCAGGCGATATTTTTGGCTTGCAATTTTTACGTGTAATAACACTATTAATGTTTAATTCATGGCGTACGTAATGTATGATCAACTCCGTGCGATTTTTATGTCTTAAATTTTAGTCTTCAGAAAAATCGTTTTCCAAATGGTCGTTGTAATTTGATAAATTGCTATTTTTTTTTTTAAAGTACAGTAAAGTGCCGATTATCCGAGTCCCGCTTAGCCGAGTTTCCGCTTTAACCGAGTTATTTTCTTCTGATGGACTGATGGCTTCCATTATTATGAAACCATCTGATTTTCTGGTCAGAATAGAAAAAAAATGGCCATAATTTTTTTGGCCATTTCACCCCCCCCCCCTCCCCATTCTGACCAGAAAATCAGAGTTCTAACATTTTACGGCTGCTCTTTCATCTTCACCTAACGCTTCATTTATAATGGCTGTTTCATAATAATGAGCCAAGTCCAACAGAAGAAAATGATCCATTCCAAAGGTATAAATTCGATTGAAAAAAACAATTTCATTCTCCGATTTTCTTAAAAGTAAGGGAAATGTACATCAAAGAAATGTTACTAGTACCATAAAAATGAATGAATTAAGTGAAAATTTATATTTCATCTCATTAGTGGGTGACGATTTGTGTAAATCCGGTTTATACGAGTTTTTGGCTTATCCGAAGTGAATTTGGTCCATTTTGTAACTTGGATAATCGGGACTTTACTGTATAAAAAACGTTACATAGAGCATAGTAAGGTATATGTATGAAATTGTAATGATATTTTTTAATAATTCCACGAACCGGAACAATATTTTCCATACTTTCACGAACCGGAACAATATTTGTCGCAATTTCACGAACCGGAACATCGTTCCGGTTTGCTACGGTACATTTCGAGCCCTGCTCTAAAGAAGAAATATGTGAGAAAAATTCACGGTTACTTTTCCCACGGTTTTACAAGGAACTGTAGACAACTCCAGCAACCTTGAAAAAGACAGGGAAAAATCCGGAACGAGAGGCGAAATTTGACTTTCCATAAGACTTTTAGCATTAGTTCGAAATCCGACAATTTCATTGGCTGTCGGTGAACCGAACTTCTTTCCCTGAAAGGAAGAAATCCATTTTACGAGTAACAGCGCTGCTACTCATTTCATCAAATGTATTTCTTGATAATAATAGCTTGATGCATTAAAAAAAGCTTATGTATTTCTCATACTGAGCACGAATCAATTGTTATACAGTTAATAACATAATATATAATTAATTATTAAATCTAATATAATTTTCTAGTAAAAAAAATTATTAAAAATTCTAAAACAACATTGACTTAGTTAAATTATAATAAAATAATGAGATTGTTATAATAAGCTACTTAGAACTTTTTTTTTTTTTTACTCAGATGTTTGCAATTAGTATTAAAGTTCTAGCAGCTTAACTAAAAATAAGTAATTGAAGTTCCATCTAGATACATAAAAAATATTTTTCTATGTCAGTTTAAAAGATACTATTATTACATTTAAATAGATATTTTATTTTAATTATATAACATTAGCTTCTAAGTGGTATTATGTAGTAAAATTTAATCACAATATTATATTTCAAATAAAAATTGTAAAGCTACTGATAATAAATTAATAAATAAAGGTAAAAACAAAAATCTCCATAATAATAATAATAATAATCGTTATTTTAAATATATATATATTGCAACTAATAGCAAAATATTTTTCATTGTTCATGTTCGATGTATATTACATTTTTATTGCAACATATATATATATACATATATATTTGTTTTTGTTGCATTTTTACCATACATTCAATTATTTAAAGTATAGTAATTTACTGTCTTTTAGCATAAAAGTACTTTTCATGAAAGTTTAGAAGATATTAAAATTAAATTTTAATAAATATTCATTTTAAACATACAGTTTATATATGATAAGAATTTAGTAGTATTGAATATACAATAAAAAAAATTAGAAAGCAGCTGATAAATTGATAAATATTTTTATATATGAAAGATAATACTTAATTTTGAGAAATGAACACTAATAAATTACTACTGCTAATTATATATATATATGTATAACTTACTAAAGTTCCAGTAAGAATATATTATTATTACATTATTATTAAGAAATAGATTAAATAAATTATTTAATTTAATTATTTAAATTTATTTAAAAAAATCTAATTGACAGATTTTTTTTAAAGGAACTGGTGATAAAGATCAATTGATTTTAACTAACTGACTTAAGGGTGTTCTCAAATCCGAAAAGGCAACTTTCTGATATAAATTTTAACTTATTTTTGTTCGAAAATGCATGAAAGTAGCTGGTGTTGTTGTTCAGAAACTATGTAATTGAGCTGTTTTTTCCATTTTTTTTGCAAACGCAATAGATCTTTCAGAACATAGTGTCAAAGTGGACGTTTTGAACCGAATTTCCGCGCGAAGGAAGAAAGAGCACTGAAGAGCGGGCGAAAAACGTGTTTGTCACGTGATCAAAATCGCTTATAACTCAATAGGTAATTGATTGATCAAAAAATGGAAGAACAGTTCAATTCCAAATCGCTTCCATGGCCAGGCTTTCCAATTTTATACCTTTTCGTTAAAAAATGAATTTGTAAATGTGTCAAAACGTTTTGTGCTTGTTGAGCAGAGCAGTTAAGAACAGCCTTAAGAAATTATTATTATTACTCTTTAATTATTAAAGAAATTTATTTATTAGAAAAATACCGTATAAGTCATATGAATTTTAAAATTTAATTCAATTATCTGTATAACATTTACAAAAAAAAAAAAAAAAAAAATAGTAATCTGAATAACAGATAAATTTAAAATGATCAGAACTTTATAAAAATCTAACATGAAAATATTTTTAATGTAAGCCTAGGAGATTTATTATTGCATTCTAATAAATGTTTACTTTAATTATTAAAAAATAGATTAAATGATTTTTTTAATTTAATTATTTAAATTTATTTTAAAAAATGTAATTGACAAAAAAAAAATAAATAAATAAAAAAAAAAAAAAATACAACGGAACTCGTAATAAAGATCAACTGATTTTAACTAACTAACTGAAGAAAATATTATTACTCTTTAATTATTAAAGAAATTTATTTATTAGAAAAATACCCTATAAGTCATATGAATTAAAAAATTTAATTATCTGTATAATATTTACGATAAAAAAAATTCAAAGCCACCTAAGTAACAGATAAATTTAAAATGATCAGAACTTCATTAAGTTCTAACATGAAAATACTTTTAATGTAAGCCTAGGAGATTTAGTATTGCATTTTAATAAATATTTACTTCAATTATTAAAAAATAGATTAAATTATTTTTTTTAAATTTAATTATTTAAATTTATTTTAAAAAATCTAATTGACAAAAAAAAAATTACAACGGAACTCGCAATGAAGATCAACTGATTTTAACTAACTGACTTAAGAAAATATTATTTTTACACTTTAATCATTAAAGAATTTTTTTTTTTGAAAAATACCCTATAAGTCCTATGAAATTAAAAATTTAATATAAATATTTGTGTAATATTTAAAATAAAAAATTATAAAGTAACCTATCATAAATTAATAAAGATTTTTATGTCTCGAGGATAATTTTAAAATAAAAAACCTTTAATATATTAATTCTGATAATTTTGCATTTATCTGTTACTATAGTAACAGACAAATTTAAAATGATCAGAACTTTAAAAAGTTCTAACATGAAAATACATTTAATGTAAGCCTAGGAATTTTATTATTACATTTTAATAAATGTTTACTTTAATTATTAAAAATTAGAGTAACTGATTTTTTTAATTTAATTATTTAATTTATTTTAAAAAATCTAATTGCTAAAAAAATTTACAAAAGAACTGGTAATAAAGATCAACTGATTTTAACTAACTGACTTAATAAAAATCAAAACAAAACTCTAAAAAAGTGAAAACGCCAGCGAAAGGACAGAACACGCAACTTGAGTATTCCAAATGCAAAAACTTAACCAGTCCTAGTCTTGACCACTAGGCTAGATCATTCACACATTTGAGATACCAAAATATCATGTGCCGGCTTTACACAGTATTTTACTCTTGTACTTGTCCTTTCAGGGAAAGAAGTTCCGTTCAATTTCATTGGCTACCGGTGAAGTGTCAGCCAATGAAATTGCAGGATTTCACGCTAATGCTAAAAGTCTTATGGAAAGTCAAATTTCGCGAACGAGAGAGTTGTGACAACTTCTCCCCCTACTAAGAGAGTGGGGAAGAAGAGAGGTCCGGCTAGTTATGAACATCACCCATGAGTGGCAAAGACCATGCCTCTGCGGGTATATAGCCTTTGAAAAAGACTCTCTTTCTAACCGATGACCAAGCCACTACCTGCCGGGTTGCCCCAGCTGAACGGGTTATTATACCTGGTATCGGAGCGGGTGACCGCCTAATCGCCGCATAGCGGCAATAAACCTAGCGAGCGTGTAAAATGTCATCTTATCGGCAGTGCCTATTGCTTAGTTGTGTACTTTTTATACCGGCTACTTAACATATGACTACTTTAACATATCTTGTTGTTTGGCACCTGCACATTGCTACTTAAGTTGATATCGTAATTTAGAGCCTTGATCAGATGACGAGACCTGCACCTGGCGAGGCACGAGGTATAATTCATAGGTAACTTGGAGGACTTTGCACCCACGACGGATATCTCATGCACCAGGCGCCATTAGCTTACATGGTCATTTCTCACTCTTTCTGCTGGCGGCTCTCGCTACTCGAGTTGGTCTCGTAATTTAGAACCTTGATCAAGTGACGAGACCTTCCCCTGACTAGGCACCTCCAGATATATAATTCATATGGAACTCGGAGGACTTTGCACCCAAGACGGATATTGCATGCACCAGGCGACATTAGCGTGCAGGGCGAAAAAATACTCTCTTATTAAATAACGGGGAAGCAATATTCAAATATTGAAATATTGCATGACAGCGGCGACGTACGGTGTGGTATACTATAACATTTGATTGCCTGACACGATTCTGAACAAAAACGAATCATCAAGCATCTTGGCAAGCCTGCCATTATCAACAAGCTAATACTCGGTAACTTTTCTTACTCTTTTAATCATACTCATCCGGGCGAGTATCGTCATGTTCCGGAAAAGTCTGAACACTGTACGTCGTCACTCTCATATAAAGGGACGCTAGATTTGACTGGGTCACCCTTAGTGTTTCGTAATGAGGGCACGTAGCACTGATTGAGAGGAGAGATCCAACTCTCCGAAGTGACAAGTCGTCGCGAATACGGGAACCAGAATCCAAGATCTGGACTATTATTAAGATTCTATCTAACTAACAGCAGATCGACGCTCAGCGTTGAATGTATTTTTTTTTAAATATTTTATTATTTATTTATCTAGCCCCGGTTTCCCCTAAGTGTGATATGCGTATCCCTTTCAAAGAGGTTTTAGGGGCGAGTCTGTCTCAACAATCCACATACGACATGGTTTTTCTAAATGAGTCAGGGAAAAGTTTTTTCATCTCATTGATTTCCAAAATATTACAACACACTGGGACTAGATGGTAAAGTGACTTCTGATTGTACCTCAGCAAATAAACACCTTAATTTCATACTCAAGTGTAAACAAATGAACCGTCTAAAAAACTTGTTACGCGTACAGCTACATTAAACGTTAATAAATGTATGCTTATTTGTTGCTATTTTGTTTCTATTTTCTATTCATGACTCTTACAAGTAAAGGAAACAAAAACTAAAATTCATACGTCAAGTATAGATTATGAAACACTTTCCAACACTATCAGAATACTTCAACAAAACTTCATCGTTTAATAAGGTGAAGGTAGGACACAATAGTGTCCTATGTGCGCAAAACATATTTCAAAACCCTATTTTAGGAATTACCATCAGCAGTCGAAACAATATCTGAATTCTTTTGTGCACCCCTGTACATATGATGTATAGATTTGTATATATACCACATAGTATGGTAAAACTTAGTTCAGTTAGGAAACGGATGATAACGCAGTTGTAAATTCCCCTTCAGAAATTTCCGGCAATAAACGGAAATGTACTCGAGATCATTTGTGCTGCCCTGTATATCATCTGTAGAATTCATATACACCAAGTGATAGGCACAAAATTAGTTTAATGTAAAAATTAGTACCACAACTTAAAACGCACTCCCAGCAATTATTGTTCTTAAACAGTACAGTAACTAAATTATTTTGTGTGTCCCTGTAAATGAGCGATGAATGCTATGCACACCCTATTTTATAGTAAGAATCTTGTACGCACCTCAATGATATACAGTAAAACCTGTAAAGTTGACCACCCTTGTAAGTTGACCACCTGTCTATGTTGACCTCTTTTGTCAGGAACCAAATTTATCCTATTCAAAACTATAAGACAAACCCTTTGTAACCTGACCACCTCTCTATCTTGTATCTTGAGCACTGAAATTATTCAAATTTGACTAGAACTATTATAAAATGCCCCTTTATAACTTGACCATCCAAAAGGCTAACAAATCATGAATAAAAAAAGTAACTCTCCACGAAATTTTTTCTTTTTTTTTTCTTTTTAACTAGAATTTTTAAAAGGGTAAAATAGTTATTATCCTGGGGAATGCTTTTAGTAGTGATAGGTGTAGATAAATTATTCAAGGCTTATCTATTCTTACACTGTTGATCTTGTGGATTTGGCTTTCCAACCCTCCCCTTCAATTCTTTGATTATAGAGTTCTTTCTTCTATTTCCCAATCTCTTATCATTCCTTCCCTTCTTTCAATAACCCCAAGTGCTAGTTGGTGAGCAGAAATATTCCCACCTTCCACCAGTTGCAATGGTTTGTGGTAATTGTAATAACAAGTGATGAGTTACGGTGGAACTGTGTTGTAGTACTGAAGGATTTGATTATTATTTTCATCTAGTAAACTTGGTGTAGAGTAGTATTCAAGACATTTATATTTTGTAATTGCTTTTTAACAAGAAAGATTTTGTTAACCTAAAATGGCTCTAAAAAGAAAATTAGTTGAACTTTCAAATTTCTTCTTGGACAAATAGGTAATGCAAATGACAAACTTAATTTTAGAATGTGTATGTGTCTTAACATGTGAAAAAACAAGTGTTTTTTATGATTTTTATAAATTATGTGTAATAACTAGTATAGTTTGAAGAATCACTAATTGGCTGTATATTGATTGACTGTTTTTTAAATAAATAGTTGTTAGTACTAATTGATTTAAAAATTGATACAAAACTATTAATTCATTCTTGTAATTAATATTTTCTTTTATAAGGTGTTAGAAATATGCATGGTAATACAATATTATTTTAAAGCCCTGTCAATAAATAAAATTTGTGGGAAAAAATGACATGGCATGAATATTACGTAAAAAAAAGTAAATTTATTATCACCCTTTATAAGTTGACCACTAAAGTGTGGCACCGCAAGTGGTCAACTTACGTAGGTATACAGTATATGTATACTGCATATTATTTTCAATATGTTTGAAATAGTGTTATATTATTAAAATACACTGTAAATGTTTTCTTCCATTAGACCGTAATCTAACGAATTCTTTCGATTGTTCCTATAAACGAACTATTAACGCTACAAACTTCATTTTCAATACCAATAACCGAAAAATGTAATAAAAGGCAGAGGGATGGTCAGCTAGTATATTGAATTTTAATTTATTTTAAGTTAAAAATAAATTCTTATTTTCCAACTGTACAACAATCACATAACTAAACATTATGAGGCAGAATTTCTTTACTTAGACGAATAGAATCTAATTAAACCGAATCACAGTAGAAAAAAAAATCTTCTGTTCTCTCATTAATAAAAAGTAAGTATTTAATAAAAATAGGAAATTCGAAAATGGTTTAAAAATATAAGGCAAAAATACTTCAAGACTATTGATCGAAAGATATAAATCTTGTACATTCATTTACTGCATTAAATGTTAAATTTTAATGAGAATCTGGATAGTCATTTTTGAAAAATCGGGTACGCGAACTTTAAATAGTTGTTTTGAATAAAATAACTTTAGATGATAGATAGCTGAATTTTTTTTTAAAGTTTGACTACAACATTATTACTAATTTTCTAAATTTTAATGTGAATAAATAATTAAAAAAATTGATTTTTTCGTCATCTCAAAGTGTACTTGACCCCATAATTCGTTTAATTCTTCTAAAGTTCCTTCTGATGTATTTTGGGTTCTTATTTATAGCTACTCTGTCGCTATTAAATAAATAAATAAAATTATCGGATTGCCTTTTCATGAATCTAACGTTATTTTTCTAGTGATTTAAAAGAATAGCTGAAAAGTACAAAAATTTTAAAATAGGAAAATCGCAATAAAGAAATGTAATTAACATTGTATAATTTAACTAATAAATATAAGTACAGATGGCAGCACCATAACCTTAAATTCCTTATTCTTTGAAACCATGGAAGTAGGAACAGAACTTTTTGTTATGTACGAGTGGAACTGTCCTCGAAATAAACAGATTGAATTCTTTGAATAATTAAAGAGTTCGGCGAGAAAGATAAATAAATAAATGAAGAGGGTGGCTTTATTTTTACAAATTTTTTAGGAAATAGTTCAAACTGTTTAAATTATTAAATTTGTCTTTTTCACTTTTTCCCGAAAACTGTGTTGTAGTTTAGTAAGAAATTCGAAACGTGTACGTGATTGAGAGGTTCTGCTTTCCCATCTGGTAGGTTCGATATTAGATTTGGGTTCGACCCCAATTGCGCCCGTCGGCCTAAGCGTTCGGAGGTTTCGTGGTTTTATTCGAACCTTGGGAAACCTTGCGTAAACACGGGTTGGGTTCCCTTAGAAAGACACCCACAGAGGGCACTCCCCCTTGGGTCTATATTCCTTGGGTAGATAATTGGTCGTCAAAAATCAACCCAACCCAACTCGAAACGTGTACGTGTTAGGAAATACCTACCTGCAAAAAAAAAAAAAAAAAAAAAAAAAAAAAAAAAAAAAAAAAAATGCATTTAAATAAAATTACATTTTCTGAAAGTACAATTAATAAAGAATATTTAGTTATATTTTCTAGTCGACCTGATAAAATTAATAAAGTTACGCAGTTTAAATTTACTTTGTTGTATCACACATAAATCCTAACTTGAATCTCTAAATGAGATTATCTCAAAACTATGTTTTTAAAGTCGGTGATCATGATAACTTGAACAAATCTCAACCAACCTTCTTAATTTTGACCAATTTTTATTAACCATATTATTTAGAGACTAATTGTTCCTTCTGGCGTTCTGATGATTTTTATTTTTAATTATCAAAGTTCAAATTTTTTTGTAAAAATCGATACCTTAAGTTTGAACGGCTGACATTTTGTTCAAAACCAATTTTTCCAAAAATCCGAATATTACTCTCTTGTTTTAAGCGCTCGGAGTAAAGACATTATGCTCAGAGCGCGAGTTAGACTATCTAAGGCAGTCTTTCTCAACCTTTATTACCACGCGGCACACTTAAACACACCTAAACTTCCGCGGTTTTCGTAAAGTTAGGACGGTGAGAAACTATATGAATGGAATATAGGTCATTTTTAATTTATTTACGAACACAGACGAAATGTCACATCAGAGGCCCCCTCCCCCCCACCCCACCCCACCCTCAAAAAACGGGGAAAGAAATGTTATCTGTAATAAAAAGTTAACATTCTTACAAACCCCTCTTTTTATATTTCTCCTTAATAAACATTAACATTTAAAGATATATATGAGCATGATTTTTTAAAATTTTTAATTAGAATCTTTTTTTTAATGTCATTTTTCTAAGATAGAATTTTTATATAGGCACATGTTTTTCCAACGCTCGTTTACTTCTACTGCATTTTATATTCTAACCCTTTTATTTCAAGAGACTTTTTTCTTCTGAAAGCCTTAAAATTTTAGTATGTGAAACCATTTTCATCACAACTATCTTAGTGCTTGTGCTACATTTAACAATCGCGATACAAGTTGACTTAAAAATTCATGGCACACCTGATGCTCCTCTCATAGCGCACCACTATGCCGGGACACACCGGTTGAGAACCACTGATCTAAGGCCTCGGGCAAGCATCATTCCGGGGGGACAGTCTTCTAGCCATGGGAATTGTTCGTGAATTATGCTGAAACGATTAGAACTAAACTCATACATATTGTATGGATACATAAATTTCGTGACAGGTACTATTCACATCTTAATTGTAACAGAACATCCAGTTCATGGTTGATTAAAAAAAAAAAAAATCTAAATTTGGATTGTTAAACGTCAAATTTCAGAATCATTTATTTTAAATTTGTTCGGGTCCAGCCCAATTATTAGCATGCTGGTTACAAAAAGGGAAGCTGGTCGACGTTTGCGGTTTCGATACTTGCGTGGTCTGGGCGGAGTGACTAAGGTTTTCCTGTTTTCCTAGTACGAGAACCGTAATTGGGGTCTTTTTTTTCACTAAAAGTCCTCCCTAAAGGCAATTCTTTTACAGAAAAATGGTCAAAAACTGGCCGGTGATTAAAAAATCCCTTCACTTTTTCTCCGATTCTTCGCTTATGACTGTACGCAAAATAGATTTTCACTTTACCATCCACTTTTTGATTGTCGAATATTTTTCGACTTTTGAACGTATTTTTTACAACCTTTTTCTCTTTGTCATCATCGAGCAAATTTTTTTCTCTTTATTCCGTACAGTTTATACACCAAAGGGAATCTCATTCACGATCGAGAAGTGATGAACTCAAATAATCTTGATAAATTTAAATTTTCTTCAATAGCGTTTCAATAATATGTATGGTCGATTGGAGTAAATTTTTATATGAACTAAAAGCAGTAGGAAGCAAGATAAAAAAAGAAAAAAAAAACTCGCTAATATGCGTTATATATAATGACTTCCTTGAAGGGCGGTGGGATACATTTTATACCACTTAATTTTAATCAAGATTTGTACCACAATTTTTCAATAAAACTTTACTTTTATAACTTTGGTGTAAAATTGCAATATCTTATTTTCAAATAAAATTTTTGAAATTTATGATGCGAATTCCACAGTACAAAAACACAATTACTTGCCCCTGAAAGACTTCCTTAAAAGCACAATCGTTATGTGCGATAACGTTGCATGAATTAATATTTACATTAAAGCAATAAACATAGATGGCAGCACGAAAAGAAACTTAGCCGCGGAACTGAAAGCTTTGAGCTAGAGAAACAGGGTTTCTCGGGTTTCTCAAGTGAGGTACACTGAGCCCTCTTTTACGGGCCCCGACACCCCCCCCAGCCCCCCCCCCAAAAAAAAAGTGAAAAAAGAAAAAGAAAATGTGTCACCAGAGCCTGAGCACGATGAGAAAGTCCGCAGTAAAAAAAAATTAATAACATTTTAAATTGCTTCACGATTAATTTTCCCATTTAAAAATATATTCTTACTTAGAAATAAATATTATCCAAAATGCTACAACCCATATGATGAAATATTGTCATTTTCTTCTTGCCGAAACTATCTTTTAATATTTAGATTAAATAGAGAAAATAGTAACTTTGTTATTTATACTTATCCACTGGCAGAAATCTGCTAAAGTCATAGTTCTTATTATTTAAAAATATCATTGTATAATTATTGCAAAAAGACATGAGTTCTGTTTTCCCGTAATTTTGAATAAGGACTTCAAACATAAAGAGAGGATAGACAAGGGATACGGCTTCTTTGTGTTACTCACACTGACCGTGCCAGGTCTTCAGAATCAGAATATTTCTCATTATATCCCATTAGTTGCTACTCGTGATTCCGTTCACGCAAGATTTAAAGACGAATCAATGCTTTAATTAAGGAAAAATTTCGCTTCCAATTCTTAAAAACACATAGCATTTTATTGTAGACAATATATATATATTCTCATAGTCCCAATTTGCATATTTATGATTTTATATATAAGATTATTTATATTTTTTTCAAGTGCTTAAAATTTCAAAGCAAAGTGCAAAATCGTCTTTTTTTTTTTTCATTGACGTTTTCCTTAACGCACTACGGCCGAACCGTAAAAGAAACGGAAAACAGATGATATATTCTTAAATTTCGTACTGCTACGCTTTAAACGCTGCAATACGTTAGAAAAAATATTAACGTTATTACTTTAAAAAAGATTACCTAATTACGAAACTTCCAATTCATGCTTTTTATTTTCCCCTGTTTTACGAATTTCCCATTCGCGTAACTGAATAAAATACGGAAATATCGATTACCATTACACCAAATTACAGGCCGTACTTTGCACTTTCAAACGAAGTCTTCAGATAAAAAGTATTAATATTAACTCTTTGAAAAAAATTATTTTCCGTACGCGTTTCGCAATTTTTAAAAATCTGTATCAGCGCTTCTGTTCAAGCTGCGAATACACTAAAAATATCAGACTTTCGTCTACGTTCATTCCCATTTCGAAATCTGCAATTCTTTTCGAAAAATACGAATATTAAACTTTAAAAAAAAAAAAAAAAAATCATTTGAAAAACGAATTTGCGAATTCCTGTTTTCTGCGATTTTTAAAATTGTGCATCGGCTTCGTAAATGAAAATACAAAGAAACTAAAGACCCCTAGCCACATCTACGTTCATTTTCGTTTACAACAGAGCCTTCAGTTTGAAAAAATATTAATATTAACTGACCCCTTCAGAACGTTCGTTTCAGTAACTCACTTTTACGATTTCTGCAATTTTTAAAATTCCGAATCTGCGTTTCTAATCAAGCTACGAAAAAACTAAAAATACCTAACCATATCTATGTTCATTTCCATTTCGAAATCTACAATTCGTTTTGAAAAATAGAACATTAACCCTTTGAAAAAAATTAGTTTCCGAAAGTCACTTACGCGAATTTTGTTTTTTGTGCGCCATATTTTAAAATCGACACCGGTATTGGAAATTAAAATACGAACAAACCAAAAATGCCAAACCATATCTGTGTTCATTTTTTCTTTACAATGCCGCTTTTGATTTAAAAAAGCACCAATATTAACCCTTTTAAAAACGTTCGTTTCCGTAAGTCGCTTTCGCGAATTCAATATTTTTTGCATTGTTTAACGTTCTCCCTCAGGAATTTTCAATCGAAGCACGAAATAATTATAAAAGTAAAAATAGTTTTCATTAAAAACATTCTTTTATAAAGCATTCAGTGTTCATTTTGAAAATCACACCTAATTTTTTGTCTGAAATTTCATGTTTTTTTCAAAAAAATTTCATTACAATAAACCAATTGGGCGTGGGCTCCGAACTCGATTATGAAAAATTCCCATATTTTTTATGCTCGGTAGAAAGCAAGTGAATTTATTAAAAAAATATGTAACTTTTGCTCTAATTTCTTTTTTAAAACATCGCGACAGGGGGAAAAAAAAAAAAAAATGAAACAACATTTAAACTATCTTTTTAGGATTTCCCAACCTATAATCGTAAATTAATTAATATTAAACAATGAATTGACAAGAGGGTATTTCTCAGGGTTTCGTTCATCTGACGAAACCCTATTTGTCTCGCTCCTATGTCTGTCTGTCTGTCCGCCACAGAGCCCGTTCTCAGAAACTGTATATGTTGAAGACTTGAAATTTTGCATACTTATAGCTGAACACATCACATCAAACGACAAATCCTAAAATTTCGAAAAAATCTTATATTTAACCCTCTGGGCTCTAACTTGCGTATTTTAAGATTTTTTTTTTTTCTAACTGAGCCCCTAATTAAGTTGAATACTTGAAATTTTGCATACTTATAGCTGAGCACCTCACATCAAACGACAAATCATAAAATTTTGAAAAAGTCTTATATTTAACCCTCTGGGCTCTAACTTGTGTATTTTAAGCTTTTTTTTCTAACTGAGACCCTAATTAAGTTGAAGACTTGAAATTTTGCATACTTATAGCTGAACACCTCACATCAAACGACAAATAATAAAATTTTGAAAAAGTCTTATATTTAACCCTCTGGGCTCTAACTTGTGTATTTTAAGCTTTTTTTTCTAACTGAGCCTCTAATTAAGTTGAAGACTTGAAATTTTGCATAATTATAGCTGAACACTTGCGATCACACGACAAATCATAGAAATTTCAAAAAGTCTTATATTTACCCCTCCGGTCTCTAACTTGTGTATTTAAAAAAAAAAAATTCTAATCTCCCCCCATTTCACCCGATGGGTACTTTTCTAACTTTGCCGACACCCCTTTGACCATTCTTTCATGGATAGGTTGTAAAACGGAATTTCGTTCGGATAGAGGTTTGTGTAGAATAGAGTGCGCCACCTGGGTGCGAAATGTGGAACTAACAGATTTTGCAAAAGGTTAAAGTTTTTTGAAAGGAATATTAAACGAAACCCTCTGCGCGATCTATGATCACACTTACCCACTTGTTTAAATGTTACACTCCTACATTTCTATTTATAATTTATTTTCTACTTTTGAGTCTTTAAAATGTTTCATTGTCGCAATTTTACAACCATTTGGTCTATTTTGCAGAGCTTGTATTGGTGCATAATTAAATCCATTTTTGTTTCAACTCATGTACAATTGTACGAGTTACAGAGAACATTTGGCGATTTATCACCTGTAGTGGGCTAACGAAAAAATGCCTTAAAATCAATGTACTAATTTGTAACTAAATTTTAAGAATATCAAAATGTTGTACTGTTACAGAAAACACACATGGGAACTTAGTTTTTATAATGCTAGCATATCACGAAATGGGTTAAAAATCAATTACAAAATTCAATTTTTACATACGAAAACCAGATTGAATTAAATAAAAAAAAGTATAAAAACAAATAACACACTCTTTTCGAGCGAATTATTATTTTTAATTAATCTTTCTAAATCATTCAATCCTCCTAAAATCCTTCTAAAATTTATTAAATGATTATGTAAATTTTCTAATGTAGTTTGAACAATTCACGAAAAATGCTTTAGAAGATAGAATTTTCATGAATTCTTAATTCAGTACATAAAGGGTTAAAAAACATGCTACGTCTATAAAGTTCACATTAAAAAACTTACTATGCATAAAGTTCACATTAAATGTAGAATAAAATTATGCCCATTTGTATAGTTTCGTTGTTTTCTTTCTTTCAACGAATTTTTGTTCTATTCACGACTCTCACAAGTAAAATAGCGAGGCAAAGAAGAGTGGTAACCACTGAGCTAGGAAAAGAAACCTCTGTTGTGATTGACTTAAAACAGTCGAGCCCCGTTATAACAAGGACGAAAGGGGCCTCAACATTTGCTCATTACAACAGAGTTTGCTCAATAGCACTTTTATTATAAGAAAATATATCAAATATCTGCTAAACTATTATATTACAACTTATAGAACTAGGGAACTCTGCCCCCTACGAGCTACGCTCGTCAACCCCCGTTCAGACACAGCAGACTCTAAAAGTACGCTAATTTGATAGGCTTTAAAAAGATTTCGGAAGATTGAATTATAATTTAAAAAACAGTGGGATCTCCCTATGAACGGATTTCTATTCATTTCTCTTTGATTGGGAAATTTTAAGGCCAAATCCGCTGCGGTACTACTTGATTATCCCGTCGACCAATTTCGTCAAATTATATAAATCGCCAAACCACTCGCCAAATTATACAAATTGACATAATTTTTATTTTAAATAACGAAAGAACAAATAAATTAGTGCAACATTAATAAAAATACAAATAAAACGTCGAAATAAAAACAACTTGATGACGTAGATACGTGTAACTTGCTTAAAGTCAAGTTAATGTGACATTTTCGATCAACCATTATTGGCATTTAATCTTATAGTTTGGCGAATGATATATCTTTGGTCGACGGGATAACTAAGTAGTACCAAAGATACAATCGCTGTTTTCGTCTTTGATTAAGTAAAATAAGTTAAACACTTCAAAATAAGCTAATATAAAAGGAATTAAGTAAACAGAGTCTTTGTCTCCCGGTATTTTTTAACAAAGCGAAAAGAAAGTTCTTTTAAATAAGACATTTTAAATTAATCGTTTTTAATCTGACGTAATTTTGACCAAACTATTCTTTCTCTTTCTAATATTTACGTGAAAATACTTTTGTTAGAAATGAAATATTATTTGCGCTTTCCTAACAAAAATAGATGAAAAGTATCCTCCCAAAATATCAAATAAATGTTTCAAAAAATTCCTAAATTTAAATTGTTTTGCAATATTATTTGTGTTCATTTTATGTAATAACTGTAATGTGACGCAAATATGACGTAATTTCTCTTATTTAAGACTTCTAACGCATGTTAATGAATTTATTATTTTACAATTTCCTTTCTCTCTTAAAATTCACGTGTAAATATAATTTTTATGACTTAATTTTTAATAAGTTCCTGCTTTTTGTACACAATTATTTAATTCTAATTCCAAATGTTTTTTTCTGTTTATAATAGTTACGTGTAAATAAATTTTTAATTTGTTTACACGTATAAATATTTTTTATTTTATTTGAAGCAAACATTATTGTTTGCGCTGTTTATACAGTTGGCAACAGTTTAAATTAATATCACTTTCTAAAATACGTAAAAAATATCTCTAGAAATGCTAAAAATTTGAATTTAAAATAGAAATAAAAGCTCAAAAAAGGAGTCAAATTAAAAAAATAAATGCATTCTGCACACCGGGAAATTATAACGTATAAAATGATCTAAAAATGATTAAATTCCGATGTATAGTTTTTGCTCCTATAAAACTTTTTTAATGGAACGACTTTGTCGAACTTTAGCATTAAATATCCCTTAAAATAATTCTTCGATTTGAAAATTGTCTGCATCAGCGTGTTTATCAAACATTTCTGTATAATACTACCGATTTCATATTTTTGTATGCATTATTTTTCTTAATATTAACGAAGAAAAACCTCCGGTCACAAAAAATTGAAAACCGGCGGCGGTGACAGCGGTAGTTACTTTTTTATAGAATAGAGAGATTATTACCTGTGGCAGTATTTTTATATTTCTGAATTACTAAATTAAATTAGTAATGGTAGCTTGTCATTTATTTTAATATTTTTTATTCTATTTTAAATTTATGAATATGGCATGTTCTATGAAAATATTTGAAGAAATCAGGCTTGGCATTTACTATTTATATGTTTAAGGGGACAAGGGACCTTCAAAGTCATTTTTTTAAATTTTTTTTTTAAAAAATTTCATTTTAAATATTACTCAAGGGCACACTATATTATATCCATTATGGCATATATTTATCACACGAGAAATTAAAAAAAGATTTTTTTTGAGAAAAATAAGGAATTTGCCCGAATATTTTAAGCGTTATGAAGAACTTTTCAAAATGTTTCATGCGCATTCCGTATCAATTAAAATTAAGGATCGACCGAAACAGGTTTCTAAGACCGAGACAGAAACCGAAACCGAATTTCGGTAATCTTCCTATTTTCGACCGAAAACGAAAACAAAAATGTCCAAAATTTTTTTAAAATAATTAATACATACATAAATATACATAATTATTAATTAATTATACGTGTGGCCTAAGTTCAAAACTTTTTATTTTCATATAAAATAAAATGTAATTAGGTCATTATACAAAAGGATTTTCTAATTACACGAATTTCATCTAATTGCAAAATGTTTTAGGTATACATACTTTTTTTTTTTTTTTTTTTTTTTTTAATAAGGAAGGCCTTTTATAAATGATCAACTGTTTTACTACACTGCTCAAAACAATTAAAGGATATTTGAAGTTTTATATAAAATAAAGATATAAACGAAATTTTTTTTGCCGAAAATAGAAGAAGAGAATCACAAATGCAAATTTTTCTGGTTTTCAAACTGTGGAGTATGCAAATTTTGAGTTCGACGTCAAAAACGTCGCTTCAGCGGCAGCGAATGAAATTTGACTTTCAACTGGATAAAAGAGAATGAAGACAAGGATGATCGGCATTCAGTGATTGCTTTGTTTCGATGAGTACGATGTCTCAGCGAAGTCATGTGACAGATTCAGAAGCTTTGAGAATTGTTGGTAGGTTAGAAGGGGTCCAAACTCAAGCCGAAGTAGCGCAAGCCATTGGAGTGTCACAAAGTGTCATTTCCAGGATCTGGAACCGTTTTTTGGAGAGTGGATGTGCAGGCCGAAGACCAAAGCAAGGTCGTAGACGGGCAACAACGCCCAATGAAGATCGGTATTTAGCGTTAACAGCTCGGAGACACCGAACCATGAACGATACTCTTCTCCAATAACACCTTCGCTCGGCTACAGGCACCACGATTTCAACTCAGACTGTCCGAAACCGGCTCCATGCTGTAGGTCTGTATGATCGCCGACCGATGGTATGTGTTAGATTAACATCAAGGCATCGTCACGACCGCAGGGAGTGGGCAATCGAGCATGTCAACTGGAGGAGAAATGAATGGAGCAATATTCTGTTTTCTGACGAGTCCCGTTTTTCTGTGCATCCGGATAATAGGCGTATTTTCATCTGGAGGGACCGTGACAGTAGGAATAATCCTGCGTTCGTGCACGAAAGTGTCAGATTTGGCGGTGGTGGAGTGTTGGTGTATGGTGGCATCTCCATTGACGGGCGCACTGACCTCTACATCATTCGAGATGGAGCTGTATAGAGTCGAGATGGACTGGTCGCCGATATACGGATGAGATCCTCAGACCTATTGTAGTCCTTTACGCTGCAGCAATCGGAGATAACTACATTTTAATGGACGATAACTGCAGGCCACATCGTGCAAACCTGGTGGAGGATTTCCTTTTCGAGGAAGGAATCGTTCGAATGGAATGGCCAGCGTGTTCTCCAGACATGAATCCAATCGAGCACGTTTGGGACGCTCTAGGAAGACGAGTTTCTGGCCGCCAACAACCCCCACAAACTCTCCAAGAACTGGAAAGAGCTCTTCTGGAAGAGTGGGGCAGAATACCCCAACTCGTCATTAATAGCCTCATTGAGTCCATGCCTCAAAGGTGTTCAACGTTGCTGGCCGCCCATGGAAACCATACCCCCTACTGAAAATGATTTTCTTTGAAGAAAACACCTTTTCTTATTCTTTTTTTCTCATATGCACAAATTGTGTTTTTTTCCTTTAGTACACAAATGCGCAATAAAAATGCATTTTTTTCTGCCAAACATGTGTAATTTATTCTCATATAACCTACTATGTCTGTCGACCATGTATCAATCAGCTAAACAGTTTACCAGATACAAAATCCACCCAAAACTGCAATATCCTTTAATTGTTTTGAGCAGTGTATAATATACTGTTATACTACTCTCTTATACTATACTCAAAGAGTATTCGAAACACTTCTGCGGCTTCAAACTAAAAATGTTCTATTACTGACTCTGCAGCTTTTAATGAGAACTTGAAAAGCGTCCTTAAAGTTTAGTCATATATGCATTTATTGCTTTATAACTTGCATTCAAGTCTTGAGTCAGTCATGTTTGATAATTATAAACGGTGAAATTCATAGCAGTGAAGTTCTCTGTACGTCTAACCAAAACTTTAAACCAAAATAAACATTGTCTCTAAGCCGATACAGATCAAATCAATGGGTAACGTTAAAAATGTCCGAAGGAAGAAACGAGGTTTTTGGAATACAGATAGTTTCGGTCGGATTTCGGTCCAGCTGAATTTTTGGCAGCATTTTATTCCAAAAACGAATTTCCGGCGAAACTCTGATTTGGGGCCGAAAACAAAAACGAAACCGAATTTTCGGTCAATCTCTAATTAAAATTCCCAATATTTTTTATGCGAGTTTATTTTATATATACAAATAAAACTGTGCATCGAATTTTATATATTCGAATAAAAAGGTAAGAAAAAAATATTTTATAAATTTTATGAAATTTTAAAAATTTTTCTATGACGTTTCTGCAATTAACAACCTTTAATATTTCCAATCATATTTAGCTTAAAAGACTATGCACAGTTTTATTTGTATATATAAAATAAACTCACATAAAAAACATTGGGAATTTTAATTGATATGGAATGTGCATGGGCCATTTTGAAAAGTTCTTCATAATGCTTAAAGTATTCAGGAAGTTTTTTTTATTTTTTTCAGTTTTTAAAAAACATTATTGTGTGATAAATACATGCCATAATGCATATAGTGTGCCCTTGAATAGTATTTAAAGAGAAAAAAAATAAAATGAGTTTGAAGGTCAATTGTCCCCTTAAATTGGTTTTTAATAATTTGCATTTTTTCTTTATTTTATTTTGCCCCCTTCCCATCCCCTTATAGGGCAACGCACCTAAAAGTTATTTTCTCAATGTATTACCGTTGAAAACCCTATTTGCCACATTGGCACCCGAGTTTTCTAAGGAAAATTTCACTTTTATTAGGTTAAAAAGTACAATTAATTAAAATTACTAAAAAGGATCAGTGAACAACAGCTCATGCGCCTGGCTCACGCTTCACCGCGAGTCCAGGCTACCACGGTTTCACGAAAATTCGCGGTAATATGGTCTTAAAAAAGACCCTTTGAAATGCCCTGGATCCACCGAGATTAGGAGTACCGTTCACAACTGGGTTGAGGGAGAGAATGGCGTCCTGCGAGTACGCGAAAATATACTTTTACTTGTTTACAAATAAATTTTCTTGTGCATACTGGTGTCAATCAATTATTTCAACATTTTACGAATACAAGGACCTTGCCCCTGAAAGAGTTAAACTATTCATAGGCAAAAAACATATGTATATTTAAAAATATAATACTGTTTATTTTTTATTTATATTTTATTTTCCACAATTTGAGTTTAAAATATTTCATTATTGCAGTTTCATGGAGAGTTGGCATGTTTTAGCGACCGTGGTTAGCAAGATTTGGCGTATCATTAACTCCCTGGTTGTTACAAACTTGCGACTCGTATATAGATATAACCAGAAAGAATATTTGGTGATTTATCATCTGCACCCAATTAACAGAAAAATGCCTTAACATTAATTTATTAATCTATAAGTAAATTCTAAAAATATCAGAATGTTGTATTGCCATTGGAAACACAATTGTGTATACAATTTTTAGAATTCCAGCATATCAGAAAGTGAGTGAAAAATCGATTATGAAATTTCCTCTTCACATGCATGAACCAAGTTAAGTTAAATAAAAGAGTGTAATAAAGAACAATGAATATGCATTTTCATCGGAAACACACCCGCGTACACGATATTTTGAATTCTAGCATATGAGAAAGTGAGTGAAAAATCGATTAAAAAATTTCCTCTTCACGTACATGAACTTGATTAAGTCAAATAAAAGAGTGTAACAAAGAACAATGAATATGCATTTTCATCGGAAACACACCCGCGTACACGATATTTTGAATTCTAGCATATGAGAAAGTGAGTGAAAAATCGATTAAAAAATTTCCTCTTCACGTACATGAACTTGATTAAGTCAAATAAAAGAGTGTAATAAAGAACAATGAATATGCCTTTTCATCGGAAACACACCAGCGTACACGATATTTTGAATTCTAGCATATGAGAAAGTGAGTGAAAAATCGATTAAAAAATTCCCTCTTCACGTACATGAACTTGGTTAAGTCAAATAAAAGAGTGTAATAAAGAACAATGAATATGTATTGTCATCGGAAACACACCGGTGTACACGATTTTTGGAATTCTAGCATATCAGAAAGTGAGCAAAAAATCGATTAAAAAATTTCCTCTTCGCATACTTGAACCAAGTTAAGTTAAATTAAAGATTGTAATAAATAACAATGAATTTGTATGAAATACCAGAAAATATGTATGTATTAGCTCAAAAAAGGATCGCTTTTCAGGTGAGTCTGCTATCGAGAACCGCTATTCTAAGTAATTTTTGTCGCTGATGTTTTAATTAATCTAACTTAACATTAGATTAAATCTATTAATCTTATAAAAAATTAGATTTCATAACTGATCCCATCTAATTCCAGCTCTGAATTTTAATTAAGTCTTTTGGTCCCTTGGTAATGCTGGAATTTCCTTCACAGAGGCCGATGCTTTTAGCGACTGATAAGCAGATTGCTTGGTCGCTCCATAGAGGCATACAATCCCCAGAAGTTTTAGTTTAATTGCGGGAGATGAAGTTTCGTGCCTGATTACTTTAATCCACGTCCTCTGATCAATAAATATTATTTGAACTACTTATGATATTCAGCGGAAATAGACGGAAATTGTCATAACCTAATTTAGAGATGATATTCACTTACAAATGCATCATAAACTAAACTAAATTTAGAGAGATAGTGGAAGAAAAGAGTAAATGCATCTTTTGCAAGAATAATTTTACGCATAAATGAGATCATATGATCATATATTAGTAAGTGGTATTTCGAGATATTTAAGGGATAACTTAATCTGCTCTAACAATATTGACTTAAGATTTTTTTTTTATATAATGCTCATTCACTGCAACACTGCACAATGCAAGTAGTTTAGAGCCGCGCGTTATAATATGCTATATTAAAAGCATTTCTATAAAAATTCTAAAATATATGTCTTCATGCCTAAGGAATATTAATTTGTAATGTAATAGTTTTTAACACTTTCCAATATAGTTGAAAAGTGTTTATGAATTCAGTGTGTCTGGCCGTCTGTCTTGTCACGCTCTAATTCGCGTAAATATAATAGGATTTTCATGCAATCAATATATGTTAATGATGGTTACCATGGCACGTTCGGTATTGAATATGACGTGTGTAGCATTAACAGTTCATTTACAGAACCACTCAAAAGAATCCTATTACATTATGGTCAATGGGGAAAAATCGTTTGCAGTGTATTTTAATGACATTACGCTATTTCAAATGTACTGAAACTGATATAAATCACTGAATTTCACTACAAGATGATAACTATAGAATACTGCGTTCATACCATTTATAGTTCATTTACAGGGACACACAAAAGAAATCGGCTACAGTACTGTCTTTGAGCAATAATTGTTGGAAGTGCGCTTTTAATTTCGGTATGCGCTTTTAAATGTAACTAATTTTTTGCGTGTTAGTCGCTGTATATAAATTCTATACCTCGTATACAGGGCTGCACATAAGAGTTCACGCATTGTTCTCCTCATTAGAGGAAATTACTGAAGGGGGATTTTCAACTGTGGTATGTATTTCCGAACTGAACTAAATTTTTGCAGGCATGTAGTTTATAGATACGAATATATACCTCATATACAGGACTGCTCAAAGAATTCGGATATTTTTCCGATTGTAGATGGGAATTGCCGAAATTGGGTTTTCAAATGGTTCAATTAGACATCCTATTTCAACTTATTAAACTGTAAAGTTTTGTTACATTATTCTGAATGTTTTGGAAATGTTTCATATTCGATGTTTGACGTATGATTTTTTCTTACTTGTTTATAATAAGAAGGGAATATTTTTAATGCGTTTCCAAAAGTATAGGTGTCGCGTATCTGGATAACAGGTAATTATATTTAAAACAAGGTGGTTCAAATTTCACATAAGCGAGGGTTGAACTCATTTAATCATCTCCCCCCCCCCTTTTTTTTTATAGCTCCTTAGATCAAAGCCGAAGCATCTATCATAATAAAATCTGCCTGTCTGCTTGTATTTCACAACTCATCTTCCTAGAATATGAACCGCGACACGATGAAATTAACATCAGTTATCCGCATGGATCCGAAGATGTCATATAAGCTCTCAGAATTATAAAATATGACTTAGTTTTCGAGATATTAATTTTTTTTGTAACTTTTTAATGAAAGTTCTCTAAAGGAGGCAAGTAACCTTAATTTTTGGAAAAAAAAGAAAATGAAAAGGTTAATAATGGGATATCTTCGGCTATCTTGAATATTGAAGAAATATTTTTATTTTTGCTTTGTTTGAATAAATCAATTTAATGATTTTTAGTTTACATTCTCTTTTTGCATGAAAAGAATATTCATATGACTTACTTCCACTTTTATTGAAGTTTTAAAAAGACTCTGAAAGATCTTAATGTTATTGATTTGTACGAAATTATGTTTTCCGCATTTGTTTAAAATGTAAATGTTATGAGCTGTGATAGAACATGGAGTTTTGAGTATGGAGTTTGAACATACATACAGTGCATATGATCAGATTAAAAGTTTTTGTCCCAACCACAGCAACCCACATTATAAAAACGATACTCGCCTGGGCAAATTTGCTTAGACATGTTAAACAAGTAAATAAACGTTAGCTTGGCCATGATGGTAAGATTTCCAAATTTTTATACAAAATCCTCTCTATCAGTGGACTTTTATTAGCCACTTTTGCCGCCATTTTCTTATAAAGGCATTTTACTCTAATTGCAGCAAAGTCACGCAACTCGCAAAATATAAATTATCAATTCGCAGTTCATTTATATTCTGAACGCGATTTCTTGCTTCTTATAAGAAATTTTAAATTATAAATCTTTTCTAAATGTAGAATTAAATTATGTTTCTTTTTTCCTTAAAAATCGAAGGATCTCATTCAGTGCAAATGCAACGCATCAGATAGTTAATTCAACAAGTTGGAAATTGCTCGTCAAACGTGGCAAATGAGGTGCGTTCGTACTATAACTAGTTTTATAATTATTTTTTGCACCCCATATTGTACTGAATGTATATTTTTGTGCACTTCATAAGTGCATAGTCTGTAACATCATTAAAATGCACTTGCAATAATTTTTTTTCCCATTCCCCGTAATGTAACAGAACACTTTTGACTGTCCCTGCAATTAAACTATACATCCGATTTTCATAAAATTTGAAATGGCTCGACAAAATTTTGCAACAATTATTTAAAATTTCAGACCATTCGGAAGGCTTTAACATCATTAAAATGCAACTGCAATAATTTTTTCCCATTGGCCGTAATGTAACGGAAAACTTTTGACTGTCCCTGTAATTAAACTATACATCCGATTTTCATAAAATTTGAAATGGCTCGACAAAATATTGCAACAATTATGTATTTAAAATTTCAGAACATTCGGAAGGCTGTAACACCATTAAAATACACTTGCAATAATTTTTCCCATTGGCCGTAATGTAAAGAAAAACTTTTGACTGTCCCTGTAATTAAACAATACATCCGATTTTCATAAAATTTTAAATGGCTCGACAAAATTTTGCAACAATCATATATTTAAATTTTCAGACCATTCGGTTGGGTAGTTTTTGCTCTGTTATATGCGGACAGACAGACGAACTGAACGACGACTATAGGTGCTACGTATTTATATAATTGCGAACGCACCTAATAAAGGGTGCTGTCTGATTATACAAAAATACGTAGTTACTATGCAACAAAGTGCAATGGATAAATGATTTCTTTTAAAATTATGCCATTCCATGAAAAATTTTTAATAGCAATATAAAACACAAGAATATAAATAAACAAGAACGAAAAATCATGCGATCAGCATAGATTATGAAACACTTTCCAACACATTTAGAATATCGTAACAACACCTCACCATTTAACCCATTACCCGCTGGTGTTGCGGTCACGCAACGGTCAAAATAATTGCTTATGCTTAAATTAATTACTTTGCCACCACTATATTAGAATTAAAAAATTGCTTATTTATTGACAGAAATTTTGGTATTTTAATAAAGCGGAAATTACCTTTCTGAATTTGTGGTGGTAAACGACTTTCAGCAAGAAATTTGAAAATTCCTACTTTATAGTTTTGACGGTTAGTGGGTTAATAAGGTGAAAGATGATGTCTGAATAAACAATTTTGAAAATGCAAAACGCATTTCAAAACCCGATTTCTGATATTACCAGCAATAATCTGAAAGATATCCGAATAACAGTGTAACTTCAAAAATCCGGCATTCAGTAATCCGCAACTTCAAAAACCTGGCAACAAAAACCATCTTTTCCCTTCCTTTTTATTTTACATTTTCAAGTTATGGGAGAAGAAAAATAGCAATTCTGTATGAATTAAAAACTGAAGATCGGAAGTAAAAATGCAAAAAAAGAATATTTGACTTTTTTTTACCTTTATCAGAAGCAATTATTTTCTAAACAAATTTTCCTGTTCCCTTGCTTAGCAACGAGAACAACTTTGGGAACAACTTTGCAGATAACTTTGGCGAATGCATTGCACAATATACTGCAGGAACGAATTTTCGCAACGGCGACATCAATGATGAGGAAGAATTTTCAGGCTTTCACGTTTCCCGTGAAAAGGCAGCAATTTATGACTTGATTAAACACGCAAAATCTGAAAATGCATTAAGAGTCGGAAAAATGGAAATAGATGATTGGATAAGCAATGACGAAAATGCATCAACTACGAACAATTTAACGAACAGCGAGATCACTGACGCTGGGCTAAATAGAATCGCCAAAAATGCTAGTAGCGGCTCAGAAGACGAGGATGAACAACTGGCAGAAGAAAATGTGTCACTATAAAAATACATAAATTTGACAGGATAATTAATATATGCTTTAGAGAACCAAGACTGTATTTCCGAAATAGACTTTTTTTATTTGTATAAAATATTTAATATTTATTTTTCTCTTTTTCTTACATAATTATCACTTAATAATGAGTTAAAGTTATAGATAAAGGCGTTAAGAATATAGTACTATTGTTGATATTCATTCAAAAACCCGGAATTTTCAAAAATTGGGCATAGTCTCGGACCCGATGATGCCGGATTTTTGAAGTTATACTGTATTTTGTACACCCCTGTATATGATCTATATATTTGTATGTATACTACATAGTATGCTATAAGTTTGTTCGATTAAACGCATAGTACAGTTGGCAACTCTGATTCAGCCATTTCCGCCAATAAATGAAAATGTGCTTGAGACCTTTTTCTTACGATGTATAGGATCGTAGAATTTATACACGCCAAGTGATATGCAGGAAACTAGTTAAATTTTAAAACGCATACCACAACTGAAAACGCACTTCCAGCAATTATTCTTCATGAGCAGTACTGTAGCCAAATACTTTTGTGTGTCCCTGTAAATGAACGATAATTCATACCAGATTCTAGAGTAAGCATCTTGCAGTGCCCCTAAGGGATTTATAAAAATTTCAATATGTCTAAAATAGTGTAATATCATCAAAATACACCGCAAACGATTTTTCCCCACAGGCCTGTAACGCAATTTTTTGAATGTCCTTATAAATGAACCGTAAAAGCTACACTTTTCATTTTCAATACCGAACATGCCATAGTAAACTCCAATTTCATGGTAATCTGACTATATTTACGCGAGTTAGAGCACGGAAGAATGGACAGACAGACAAACAAATCGAATTCATAAACACTTTTCAACTATGTTGGAAAATGCTAACAAGTTGGAAATTGCTCGTCAAACGTGCCAAATGAGGTGCGCTCCTACTATAACAGTTTTATAAATATTTTTTGCACCGCATATTGTACTGAATGGTTATTTTAGTGCACTTCATAAGTGCTAACATTTTCATTCTCTTCGAAAGGCTATAACATCAATAAAATGCACTTGAAATAATTTTTTCCCATTGGCCGTAATGTAACGGAAAATTTTGACTGTCCCTGTGATTAAACTATACATCCGATTTTCATAAAATGTGAAAAGACACGACAACATTATGCAACAATTATATATTTTAAATTTCAGACCATTCGGTCGGGTAGTTTTTGCTCTGTTACATGCGGACAGACGGACAGACGGATGGACGGACGGACAGACGGATGGGCAGACGGATGGACGGACGGATGGACGGACGGACAGACAGACGGACTGAACGACGACTATAGGTGCTACGTATTTATATAATTACGAACGCACCTAAAAAGACCCAAAATCATGCTATGACTTGGTCCCCAAATTGTGCAAGTTGAGCTCTAATACCCAATATTTCACTGTTTTTGCTAGTTGAAACAAAATTTTCAATGAATATGAGCTTATTATAAAGGAATTCGATAGAAATAAATATTTAATACATATTACCTCAAATCTTGAATGGTGAATTTCACATCTGGAAGATATTTCACGTGGGGAGCGTAATATTCAAATTCATCACTCGAGTCGTCCAGCCACGCTTCCATCGTCCCTTCTCCAAGCCGGGCATAAGATGAGGTTATTTCAGGCAACTGAAGGAACCGTGACGTTAGGTTTTTTTGAGAAACTGGAGAATTTTCATTCGTCGACGGTTCATTTTCTAAAGGTGCATATCCGACGTTTGTGAGGGAAACTGTAGAATTTCTGCTCGTTGATGCTTCACTTTCCAGAGGTATATAGCTGACGACTGAACCTGAGGGATGGAATGCATTAAATTTATCCAAAATAAAACCTTGCCTTAAAAGCATAGACCTTCGAATTAGACTGAGCATGTGGTGGTCGTTCTTCTGTTCAATTTGAATCTTGTGTCCCAAACACAGAAAATAGTATTGAAAATGTTTGATAGGTCGAGAGATCAATCTTGCTTGCCATTATCGTGGCAAGACTATTGGTCTAATCAAGTCATGCGTAGTTAAGAAACATGACTGATATTTGACTACTGCTTATAAATGTAAAAGTGATGCTTTGATCAGTCTGATTCTATAAAGTCTATGCTTAAGAAAAAAATTGAGGCATTATCGCATCCTACGAAAGAGACATGCTTCAGCACTCTACAGATCTCGGCTGCTTTTCAGCCTAACTTGACCACGTGGTAATTCGACAATTCGTTGATTACCCTGTTAATTTTTCACGTGACAGTAAAAAGGGATATAAGTATCTCGGCTTGTCTCTTTCGTTGTTTGCGGGCGGTATCATAGAAAAATCAATGAGCACCAAAAATCAATTTTCCTTTCTTTTTGAATGAAAACATTTTAAAAGCTGATGCAATAGTGTGATGAAAGTCGCAACTGAGTACGATTTTTCATTTAGTTGCTAGAGCTATCAAGAGATGACGGTTGTATTGTGTTTAACAATCTGGCCTTGAAAAATGTCACAACTGTCAATTCATCATAGGTGCATACCTCATTCAAATAGCATATAAGACAGAGAAAGCTTACCTTACTACGGTAAATTATTAAAAAATAACCTTAGACCTATATAATGGATTAAAAAGGCATCACAAACCTGATTAATTATTTTATAAATAAGGTTTGGACCTTTCTTGCCAGTTTCAAACTAGATATTGAACCAAACTTCTTGAACAAACATATTTTCCATTTATTAAGAACTTTCTGTTCAAAGTGAGATTTCAGAGTTTTTCTATTTATCATTGAATGGTCTGAACTGATATACGGGGTGAATTAAAAGACTTGCCCTGATTATAATGATTCATTACAAATTAACCGTTTGTATAATAATGTAAATTGTTGTATCATTGCATAGATCAGTTTCAGTAGTTTTTTTGCGCAATAGATGGCGCGATTGCTCCTTCGGTGGATTAGAAGGGATGGACCAACACGCTGGCCTCCACGCTCTCCAGATATAACTCCTCTGGATTTTTTCTTTTGGGGCTATATCAAGGACAGAGTCTTGGCCACACCAATTGCTGACGTCGAAGAATTGAAGACCAGGATACAAGCTGCTGTGTGTACTGTAACAGAAGACATGTTAACGAACACTTGGCGGGAACTAGAATACCGCTTAGACATTCTCCGAGCTAAAAATGGGTCACACGTTTTAATTTACTGAGGCCTTATGAAAAAATTTACAACAGCACTTACAATGTATCCAAACAAACATATATCTAATCATAATAGTTTGTGCAAAATAAATATTTATAATCAGGACCAGACTTTTTGGTTTACCCTATATAATGCAGACTTCACTCTCAGAAATAAAACTCTCACTTTTGACGATTCAGAAATCCCCGAGCTGTATTTCGTCGTTTTTGACGATCATTTCCTATTAACATCACGTGACTTTTAACGAAAGGTAAACTCTCAAATATTTGACGAAAGTTTTGCCTCAATCACGGTCAGACTCGATGCATTTTAAGGAAACAGTTGCTGTACATCCTCAAATCCTGCGATTTTAGCAAGCAGATATTTGCTTGTTTATGTTAGTCTTGTAATAATTTATTTTAAAACAGCACTTAGTGCTTTTCAGAAAATACTGAAATATAGGTAGTTATTGTTTCTTCATTAATTATTTTTTTAGCTGTTAGAATTTTTAGGAATGCTTATTATTATTATTATTATTATTTTATTTATATGTTGTCGTTCGTTATGTTTTAATTCGAAAAGAATAAATTTCCTGTGTTCTTCAAAACTATTCAAAAAGAAAATTAAGTCAATAAAATTTCAAACTTCGAGGATACCATTTTTTTTTTAAAGAAGTATATTATGTTTTCAATCAAATTAAAAATAAACATAATTTATCCCTCTCCCCTTTATAAACAGTAAAGTGTTAAAATCTTATCCTCCTACTCAAAGTGATAAAATCTCATGCAATATGCACTTCACAATTCGTTATTTGTGAGCAATAAATTAACCTTACCATATTCTAATCATTCATTGATCAAAGGAATTTTCAGTAATAAATTATTTAATCAAGCCATATTATAATTATTCATTGATACGAGAAAACCATAAAAATAAATTAGCCTTTCTTAAAACTTCCAGAAATTATTGCAGCGCCGATAAAATTGCAATCTACGTTATAAAAATAAAATGAACATAAAGCGGAATTCATTACACCAATCTAAAAGCACACCATTTCAAGTCTCCAGTAGCGAAGTTGGAAGAGCAGCGGCCTCCCATACGAAAGGGCGTGAGTTCGAATCACGCCGAAAAAAGTGATTTTTTTTCTTTCCCCGTGTCAAATACTGGAGCTTCCGAACTGTTTAATAGATGGCACCACCAGCCCTCTTTTGACGAAACTATTGACGAAATTTATATCGTCAAGCAAGTGAAGAAACTAATTTCATCAATTTGACGAAATGTTCGCTCGGAGCATTTTCCAGGAAACCATTTCGTCAAAAACAAAGAAAATTTCGTGAAATCTGACATTTCATTTCTGAGAGTGTTCTCAATTAAGAAGTGTGGGAAATGATATTCTCCCCTCAGTTAAAATCTCCCAGGCGAATAACTTTACCAATATACGCAAGATGACAGCACTACACAGAGAGAGGGGACATTAGGTTGGTTGGTTGGTTGTGTTTATGACGGCCAATGATTATCACGAGGGATATGGGCCCTAAGGTGGGGGGGGGGGGTGCCCGCCGTGGGGGTCTTTCTAAGGGAACCTAACCCGTATTTACGCTTGGAAAACTAAGGCTCGAAGAAAACCACGAAAACTCCGAACGATTAGGCCGACGGGCTCGATTGGGATCGAACCCAGCACCTCCCGTCTACCAGCTTCGAGAGCAGAACCTCTCGGCCGCTGGTGGGGCGGGGGACATTAGGAGAGTATCCAAAACAGATTTAAAGACGTCATGTGAATATTGATGCGGACAGCGTAAAAGTGAGGCAGTTCCGATAGTAAAAAGTTCGAACTGGAATGCCGTAAGAAAAGGATGTGAAGTTATTTCTTAAAGGCGGCTAAATGCTTCAATGATAAAAGTAACATTCTGGCAATCCTAAGATTTTATTATTTTTATCCTGTATATGTAGATAGTCATTGTTTTTTTGGGGGGGTGGGGGGTGGTGTAAGTATTTGCCTGTGACAGTAATATATTTGATTTCAAAGTAATAGATATAGAATGTGTCTTCAATGCTTGTAAATTTAAAACTACTCATTTGGAGTCTCACAGAAGTTTAGCGAAATAGAATAAGAAATGTTTAACCGTATACGTACAAAAAAAAAAAAAAAAAAAAGAATTTGTCAATAAAAGTAAAATATGTTTTGTTTTTTTTAAATCCAGCAAGAATTGAAAAAAAAAAAAAAACGTTATTTAAAGCTATGAATTAAATTTCTATTCGGATAATGAAATTTTAAATAAAAAATTGAAAACAAAATCTCAATAAAAAATGATTGGACATTGTACACCACAATCGAGTTATGTATATACCTGCAAAAAATTGTTAAATTGCTGTGTATAGTTTTTGATCTTATAAAACTCATGTAACTGCACTATCGTGACCGATTTCAACATGAAGTACCGCTTAAAATTATTCTTCGATTTCAAAACTATCTCCTTCAACCTATTTAGCATACATTTCTCTCTAAAACTGCCATTTTTCATGTTTTAATATGCAATAGTTTTGCATTACAAGCTGAGAAATAAAAAAGTCACAATAAATTTAGTTATGGCAGCAACAACAGAACTAGTTATCGTTTTTTTTATTTTTAGAATAAAGAGACCCTTTTAGAGTGGTTTGACGCATAATTAACTACATCGTGTTTGCAAACAATCGTAAAACAAAAACAGTAACAGCTGTAACCGTAACAAATATTCGGCGATTTATCACCTGTGGCCGGCTAATGATAAAATGCCTTAAAATTAATTTATTGATTTGTAATTAAGTTTTCAAAATATTAAAACATTGTATTAACATCAAAACACACCTGCATGCATAATCTTTATAATTGAAGTGTAACAAGAATTACGTTAATCAAACTTATTTAAGAGTTTCGGGATTTAATGAAATTTTATGCAATCCAACTTACCGCTGTCTGTGGCAATTATGTTAAGGTGATAGTTATTGTTTTCGGTCTGCTGAATCGACAAGCGCACTTATACGCGTGATACAGTTCCTTATAAAACGATAACCAATGTTGATCGCAATGCGCACGTACTGTTTCGTGGTATTTGTGCATGAATTGCAACATGTACAGTCGAGGAAAAAGAAAAAGTAGACACCCCTACTAACTCTATAACGAATTATTGTAGAAGATAGTTACTGGTTCCAAACGATTGGAAATAAAGTCTACTTTTAAATGATGTATATAAAATTTGCTTAGGGGGCATCTACATATCAAAACGAACACAAACTTTGTATTTTTCAATAGCAATACATAAGTTTGACACCAAAAAAGATTCTACACCCTTCAAGTAGCCTAAATCCAAATTTTCATGAAATTCGTATGATTAGTTTCCGAGAAATTAATTATTTTAAAATGAGCCTATTTTACGGGCTGTATGCAAATTGAAGTTCGGTACTCGATTGTTGAAATGCTACAGAATGACTATGCAACTTCTATTAATGTATTATTTCTTGCCAATATGACCGTTTCCCTCGCTTAATATGTTTCGACTACTGCCATCCCAAATGTTTCATTAAAACCAGTAATGTATATATTTTTTCAAATTATGCTTTTCTGGGCATCATAGAAAAGCTTAAAAACTTACTTAAACCGTCATTTTAACGTTTCTTGCTCATAATTTGAAAACTACTCGGAAGAAAAATTTGAAATTGAGAATTTGCATCAAACATGACATAATAAAGATAAATCTATCAAAAAAAAAATGTAGGATGAAATTAATATTTTTTTCGAATATTAATTTCATAATTCATATCATAAGTTTTTTAAAAGTACAAATTCAATGTATTTATGTTTAGGTTTTTTAGTGTTATAACCACACAAAAAATATATAATATTAGGATTATAATTTCAGGAGATATTAATAAAAATATGAAAATGTAATTTAACATTAGAAGCTCTAAATTTTGAATGTTTATAATTCAAAAACTTATCATCCAAATGACTTGAAATTTAGTTTCTAGGCATAGTTTGAACCAAAGATTTAAAATATATTGTCAGAATTGGGTGTTGCCATCGAAAAAACAAACTTTGATCTGGTTTTGATTTGTAGATGGCCCCTAAACAAATTTTATATACATCATTTAAAAGTAGACTTTATTTCCAATCGTTTGGTACTTATAATTTTCTTTTATTATAATTAGTTGGAGAGTTAGTAGTGGGTATTTACCTTTTTTTCCCCCACGACTGTACGTTACAGGTTTGATTGTATCCCCCCCCCCCCCCCCCACTAAAGCCATATCAGAGTGGAAAGGCAGTCGAAAATTTGCAGTGCGTGAATCTTTTCTTTTCTTGATAGAAGAGGAAATAACGTCTTGTGGATTGCTGTGTTTTTCATAGAAAAAATTCATGTAATTCGGTAAAATCTCTACCAGTGAGCAAAGGCAAGCAAAACTTTAAGCTCTAGAGCTGCCACCTTGATGTTCTACTATCTGGTAACACGTTTGGGGGGGGGGGGGACGGGCAGAGCCGAAACTAGCCTTTTTTGCGCCCGGGGCAAACATGGTTTTTCGCGCCCCCCCACCCAATTCTCCGCTGAGAAAAATTACAAATCGAATTCTACTAAGTTTCTAATAGCCGAATTTTTTCGAAATTTAAAATATGTAATTATAAAATTCATAATACTGAACTACGTAATCAGCTTTGTCAAATATTGATTCACTAAAAATGGAATTGAAAATATTCCGCTTTATACAGGTTTTCATCTTAGCAGGTGTAATTGTTGACATTTTTTTCTGTTGAAAATATATAATTCAATTCCTACTATTAGTTCACACTCTCCCTATATTTATTTATTTATATATATATCTTGTTCAAATTTTCAATCGTTAATAAAATACTTATTATTCATCCTATCAAGTTGAAATAATTTTTTTTAAACTTGTACTGTATGACAATTGATGTTAATACAGTTTTTTCAAATATTAATTCATTAATTAAATTTTAATTAATTAATTTTAGCTTTACATGGGAGACAAAATGGCGGCCGTTGGTTATTGAAGCACTTAATGCATCTTCATATCTATAAGGGGGTTACCATAGGGGGGGGGGGCCCTGTTCTGTCGCCAAATACCGCCAACTTATCGCCAACTTGGCGATATATCACCAAAAGTGACGCCAACTTGGCGATATCTCTAATATTTCGCCAAATTCCCACAGAGTTCCATTGTAAACCTACTTGCTTATAGAAAATCAACAAATTGAGATATTTTAATGCAACAAAAACTAATATTAGCTTAAGGGATTATATTAAATTTTTCTTTGATGACCTAAGTAGGAATTGACTTTAAAAACAAAATTTTTATATTACTTGTTTTTTTCATTTAAGACCGGATTCCTTTAGAGAGATTTCCTTTTCACAAATTTTACGACAGTATTACAATTGAGACGTTTAAAGTCAGAGTGATATGAATTAAGAGACTACATAAGTCACGCTAAGACATTCGTAAGCTAATATTAAAACAGGTATCATATAACAGAAAAAAAAAATTAAAATTCAAGCGAGAATTTTGAAAAGAATGTTACCATAGGTTTAACATTAGCGTGCGAGTGTTTTCGTGTGAGACTACGCTAGTTACGTGAAGAAACTCGAACGCTTATGTTAAGCCTATGGGAGTATTCTTTCAAAATTTCTCATTTTAATAGTTTTATTTCACATATTTATACATTTTTGTATCAAACGACAAACAAAATTTGGGCACATGCGCCCCTCTGCCCTCCCTAATTTAGGTCCGAGAGGGGGGGGGGGGGGGGAGTTGCGAAAAATGATCCTCGCGCAAGAGTCTTGAATTTTTTGAGCAACAGTTCCAAGCCGAGATTTGTGCTGATTTGAAGATTCACTCACACAGTAGTTGTGACAGCTCTTTTAGAGTGCATCAAATGAGACGCATGTCGAGGTACTTAGATGTGGTAGAGTAGTAATTTCCAACTTATAAGTATTCGCGGGCCGCAAATGATCATTCGTATGGCGTGTTGTAGCAAAAAAGCCTATGAATATGATGCTCGCATGAATAGAAAAGTATTTTATTTAAATGCAATATTAAATAAAAATCAGTAAATTGGATATATACACTGCTCAAAAAAATTAGGGGAGTAAACAAAAAAGTAAAGAGAACAGTGCAAGACAGTCATGTATGGGCATAAAATGGATAGTACACGTGTATCAATGCGCAATACAGAAAAGAAGACGCAAAAAAAATTTGTAAGGGAGCTTATATTCTTTAAAAAGCTGAAAAGACCATGGAAAGATGGTTTAGGGTAAAAATTTGGTTTCATGTAAATGATAAAAACAGTATTGTTTAGAAATGATGCAAGATTTTTGATATGGCGTGTGGTCTCCTCGAACAGCTAAGAATGCTGCACACCTGTTTTCCATGGATGCGATGAGGATATCGATAAGACTTTGGGGAATACTGTTCCACTGCTCAAGAATTGCAATCTCTAAGTCTTGGACAGTAAAAGGAGGCCTCTGTCTCGCAGCAATGCATCGTCTGAGTATGTCCCAAACATGCTCAATCGGATTTAGGTCATGAGAGCATGCTGGTCATTCCATATGCTGTATTGTTTTAGCTTCAGCATGTTTTCCACAAGACGAACTGCATAGTGTCTGGCATTATCATGCATTGAAAAAACGAAATCACTAATTACTGCAACATAAAATACGACATGAAGTCTCAATATCTCGTCTGTATTACTTCGGATCGTCAAAGTGCCATTCCGAATGATATGTAGGCCCGTACGTCCACCTGTGCTGATTCCAGCCAATAGCATCAACCCACCTCGTCTGTAATGTAATCTTTCATAAACGAATGTGAGATTTTTTTGAGTGCCCCTTTCTCTCCATGCCAAAACACATCAGATGTCACATCCAGACTGAATCGGGACTCGTCTGTTAACAGAATTTGACTCCAACAACGTTGCCTCCAAACTCGATGTTCAGTTCCCCACTTTCTTTAGGAAGCACAGTGGCTTGAGTTCGGAATACAGACTTACGCGCATAGGGACCGCCCTGATGAAGCCTATTTCGGACTGTTTGGCTGGACACCCTTCGTCCTGTGACCAAGAACAACTGTGTTTGCAGCTGAGTAGCATTGCCCGTTCCGTCTCGACGAGCTGTTAACAGGATATATCGGTCATCAGTTTCTGTGTTAGCACATTTTCGACTTTGCACTTGTGAATGACTACCATTCCATGTGTCTTGGAATAGATTCCACAGCCTTTCAGGGACACTTCTTGCGACTCCAACAGCGTCCATTATACTTAGTTGCGTTTCCCCAAATTAAACTGTCCCGATAACATGCCTAGCCATGGATTGCGGTAAATCATGTTGTTGTGACATTTTCAAGCCACCTTTTCTCAAAACACAAGCTGAGCAATTGAATTTTACAACTGAGGCAGTGAAACAGACGTTTCTGCAAAATCCCGATTTCTGCATTTATCTCCTTTTTCTAGTTTTTGACGGCATAAACTTTAATTTACATCTGAAGTTTTCTTTATCTGTTTTCTACAGCACTTTAAATTATGGACGTTTTATTTTACGTTACTTATCGGTGTAAATATTTGCGTAATTTCGTTAAAACCATGTGCTCCTCTAATTGTTTTGAGCAGTGTATATATATATAATAAATATATGTATAAATAAAATGTTTAGATATTTATATTTATATATTTATATATAAATATCTAATTTGATATTTATATGAATTTTTATTATGATCTAATTTGATTTTATTATGATAGATATTCATATATAAATATCTATCATAATGTTATAAACAAGCTTAAAAGTTCATTAGGTTTGCTTTCATAGCTGTTCATTTGGCAACAAATATCACTTTCTGAAGCCCGGATTGCGCCAACCTTTTAAAAATAAGGCCAATGCCCCTATACTGGAAAAGTACCTAAAAATAATTGAATACATTGTTTTCTATCTTGCAATCAAACACGTTCCATTTGCCAGAGCAAAACTTACAGCAGAATAAATCAATTGCTTTAAAGAACTCCGCCGGCTGCAAAAAATGAGTGTCGCCAGGCACTAGTTGGAAACGGCTAGATTGAGAGCTGATGAAGAAATTTATTTAAGTATTTGATAAAGGTTGAAATATTTAAAAAACGCTTCTTCTTGCTTGCCTGAAATAGATATGGATGACTTATGTCTGCCCTCCAGTGGTTCAAAAAGTACACGTAGTAACATCAAACAGCCCGCTACAAAGCGAAATGGATAGTTTTACTATTACAGATTTTACCACGAAGAGTGGCAGCCATCCGTAATCAGAATACCCATTAGTTTGGTTTTCAGCGGGCTTTTTGAACCACTGAAAGACTGTGAGGCCATCCGTACCTATTTCAGATAAGCAAGACAAATCGTTTCTAACACTTTCCAACATAGTTGAAAAGTGTTTATGAATTCGGTTTGTCCGTCTGTCTGACTGTCCACGCTCTAACTCGCGTAAATATACTAGGATTGTGATGAAATTAATATATGTTAATGATGTTTACCATGGTATGTTCGGTATTGAATATGAAGTGTGTAGCATTAACGGTTCATTTACAGGGGCACTCAAAAGAAGTCCGTTACATTATGGTCAATGGGGAAAAATCGTTTGCAGTGTATTTTAATGACATTATGTTATTTGAAATGTATTGAAATTGATATAAATAACTGAATTCCACTTCAAGATGATTACTGTACGATAGGGCATCCACAGCATTTATCGTTCATTTACAGGGACATACAAAAGAAATCGGTTATAGTAATGACTTGAGCAATAATTGCTTTAAGTGCGCTTTTAAATTTAACTAATTTTTTGCATGAGACTCGTTGTGTACAAATTCAATACTTCGTGTACAGGGCTGCACAAAAAATCCACGCACCATTCTCCTTATTAGCAAAAATTGCTGAAAGGGAATTTTCAACTGTGACTAAACTGACTAACTGAACTAAATTTTTTCATGCATGTAGTTTAGAGATAAAAAAATATATAGCATATACAGGGCTACTCAAAGAATTCGGATAATTTTCAGACTGTAAATAGGAATTGCTCAAATTATGTTTTCAAATTTTTATGTGTTTCTGAATGATTCAATTAGACATCCTATTTCAACTTATTAAACGGTAAAATTTTGTTACATTATTCTGAATGTGTTGGAAAGTGTTTCATAATCTATGCTCGACGTATGATTTTTTTCTTTCTTGTTTAAATGTTTGAACCTTCATCAAATACTTAACACTAGAACAGCGGGAATTTTTACATAAGTTTTATAAAAAATATTTCTCATCAGAATTTTTATTTAAAACTAGTTACCTTCTTTATTTAAATTATTCTTGTGCATCATATTTTTAAATAATTTTATAAAAAGTTTTCTGGTTCGAATCGAGATCTATTCATTTGGTATGGGTCAAAAAGACCCATCACCGCTGTTCTAAAGTTAAATGAGTTTCTTTACTAGCTGTCGATCTATTCTGTGGTACAACATAGCAGAAGAGCGCGTTTACATGTTGATAATAATGAAATTTCTTTTAACGAAAAAAAAAAAAAAAAAAAAAAGTTTTAACTAACCGTCACTTTCTTCATCACTTTCAGAGGACAAGCCTTTTGATGATAAAAGTAAAGGAATGTCTTCGGAAGGAACACTGCAGCTGTTGAACAATTTCTCAATGTTGAAGTCGAACGTTTCCGGATAGTCCTCGTTCCAATCTCTACCATCCAGCTCTGGATTTAAGGGGCAATAATGCGATCGAATGCCATCCTCGTCCTCCCGAATGAATATATCTTCAGTCCGTTTTGATTTTCCGGAAACAGGAGAGCCAGAAGAAAATTCATCAGGAAATCTACGTCTTCTACCAGTAATGGGCGGCGTTTCTTCCATCTGAATTGTGTTATAAAAATAAGAACTGAGACTGCAAGTAAATAACATCGCTCAACGTTAAATTTATAATGATACATTTTCAAAGTATATTAAAATGTGATATCAGAATTACATGTTATTTATATTTCTAGAGTGTCAATTTTAGGTTTTAGCACTTTGTCGCTAAAAAAGAAAAAGAAAAAAAGACAAGACAAAGAATATTTTGATGCAATGCATCTTTTAACAAGTTCAACTTAACTTGATTTAAGTTCATGTTCAAAATAAAATGGAAATCTGTTTTTTTTCCTTGGGAGATTTCAGTTTAGCGCCAAAATGCGACATATTATGGTTAATCTTCCGTAATCAGGTCTGAAGCCAAATTACGTATGTGATTGAATGTGATTTGGTGCCAGAGTATTTTTAAAACTGTTTTCGGTATTCACATTTGCATTAAAAGACATTGTAGCCATGATGTCAACGCTTGGAATTCGACTCAATTACAAAAGATTGAAAAAAAAAGCATCTGCCTTTTTACTTTTCTTTAAGATATCAATTTACAATAGTGATAACTCTGCCATTAGTTGCTTTCCATTACTATAGAAAAATAATGGTCATTGTTGAGATAGGTTTCATATAATTCATGCTTGCAAATATTTCATAAAAGGTCTCTAAATTGATCTACAATTTTCAAACAAATTTCATTTGAATATACATCTTTTGTCCTATATGGTGGTGTAAAACTCGAAATCGTGCGATATTTAGAAGTAACGAATGAGCAATAACAACAGAAACTAGTATTTAGCAGCTGTCTAAAAGTGAACAATACATTTTTGACGACGACAAAAGCCCGTAGTGAAAGAAATATAGGACTTCGTCGCTAAGAAAACGCTTTTACGAGCAGCACCAAAATAATAGTAAAAGTATTATGGTCGTTTGGGATTGAAAATAACTCAGACCTGAAAATAGTTCGGATATGCATAGTAGAAAGAAGCGCCTATTCGAATTAAATAGAAGCAGAAAATTAATATTTCAAAGGAAAGACAAATATGACGTTAGAAATAAGAAGAAAAGAAAATGAATTTAAAGATGTCGAACAAAAATGAATAAAGTGCGTACTTTGATTTATTTGCAGGTAGTTTTGTATATGTTTTACTTACCCATCATGCGTAGTATAGGGTAAGTCTTGTAATCGTTTTAAAAATCGAAAAATTTTTTTGACGGATTTACACGTTTCACATACTGGAGATTCCGAAAAACATATTTTTAGAAAAAAAATTGTCCGTCCGTCTGTGTGTCTGTAATCGCTCTATCTCCCGAACAAATTGAGATAGAGACTTGAAATTCGGCGTGTACTTAGGGAGTAATAATGGAAAGAAGCCTATTGAATGCCAGTAACCTCGATTAACCGAAACTATTTTTTTCGGACTCTTGAAATATTCGTTCTGACAAAAGGTATACAAAAATTTTAGAAATTGTTTATTTGAAGGAGTGAATATAAAAGACAATGAAAAACCATAAATTGTTCATCATGAATAAACTCGATCGGATAATTAGTTGCTGAGATATTTGTCATTCCATTTTTCACACTTTTCGATTTTTCATGACCCTGTATTTCATTCAAATTTCAATTCAAAGATATATTTTAATTGGAAATGAGACGTTTAATCCAACGCAGTAAATTGTTAGTTAATAGGATTATAATTTTTCAAGTTATAAGGATGTTTCTTTTACGCAATTCGGTACTACTCGATTATTCCGCCGACCAAAAAACTATCGCCAAATTATAAGATTAAATGCCAATAATGGCTTATCGTAAATGTCAAGCATTTAATGCATCTCCATACCTGTAAGGGGTGTTACCATAGGAGGGACCCTGTTCTGTCGCCAAGTACCGCCAAGTTTGTCGCCAACTTGGCGGTATATCTCCAAATTTGGCGGCCAAAATGAGTCGCCAAAAATGACGCCAAACTGGCGGTATCTCTAATATTTTGCCAAATTCCCATAGACTTCCATTATAAACCAATAGCGTTTACTTGCTTACAGAAAATCAACAAATTGAGATATTTTAATGCAACAAAAAGTAATATTAGCTTATGGAGTTATATTAATTATATTTAAGGAAGTCCAAATAAATTAAATTATGAATAAAAGTAACATGGTACAATGCTTAGCAAATATCACATGTTTTATTTTCATATTTTATATTATCTATATCCATGATGGGTAACTATTACGGTGGTCCCCAACGACTAGTTTCTGTCCGTATGTAATGACTGTGACTACTTGACTTACGGCAATTGGTTTTGAGCTATCCTGTACCTATCGTATTCATATTGTTTACCCATCTGCTTTCGTTTCTCTGCCGGTCCTGATTAAATCATGGCCCAATAGGGCCGTTGTCCTACCCCCCCCCCCCCCTGTGATAGTGATTTCGTACACCCAGGTTCACAGAACATTAAAAAACTCAAACACAATACTTTAGGAGACTTAAACTTTTTATTATAAAAAACTTTTAGAAGGAGTGCCGTGAAGATGTACAGAGAGACGGGGAGAAGTCAAACACAAGACTGCCCGATGGGGCGGCCGCGAAGGGCGAAAAGCCGAGGTCCGTCACGTTCAAAATCAGATGGAGTAGTGGTAAAATATTCATTACAATCACTCACTCATTGGCGAGATGAATAGGAACATATGTACTATATTGGCGATGAATATGTGTGGCGTAGACAAAGGAATCAGGAGAATCCCGAAGCATTACATAGAACTCAAACCTACGCCATGGCAGGCTATATGGTTACCAGAATTAAAATTCCTGCGGTAAAGCAGGGTGACTTAAAGAAATAGCTAACACGTGATATTAGATGCACGTTACAGATTTAACGACAGCTGAAATTAGTCAGCAAGGGGCATATGACTTTTATCCGACAAAATACAAGGGTGAGAATTGATTATTAATGCAAGCCAAGAGGCTGAGAAAATATGCATTACATATTGTCGGCTGCGATGCGAAAGACATTCACTTCTATTTTATTCTTTTATTTTATCTCAACGGAGCATCACTGCGGTTAAGATATTTTTCTATCCGTGTGAAAGTGAAAGAGGAACTGAGATAAATGATGCCTGCATTTAAAACGAACTTTAAAAAGTAAAAATGGAAACTTACAGTAGTGTGAAAGGGGGGGGGAGAGAATGAATAACGACATATGAAATTAAGTATAAAATGTCAAATTTAAAATAAATATTTTATTTTAAGGAGGGGTGGGGGGATGATGACAACTACAAAATGAAACAGTAAGGTTAAATGTTGATTTTTTGAGGGGAGAGGAGGTTAAATGAATATATAACGGAAAAGCCGGTATACCCCCCCAATCCCCCAAATTTGGTGTAAAGTTAATATTTTTATATCTTCTTTAGCATTTTACTTATTAAAAAGAATAATTTGCACTTTTAGAGTAGGATAAGAGGAAAAGTAAAAAATATATTTATCAATATACGTGTTTATTATATTCATATACAGTGTGTCTGGAAAGAGTTCAATAACTCGAGAAATACACATCAGATTGAAAAACGGAAGAATATGTGTTAAATGTTTTTTAAAAAAGCTATTCAGTGACACCACAGTTGACCCACACCCTGGGGGTCAAAGGGGTCCAACTTTAAAATCTTGAATGACAACCCCCCTTTTTTATTGCATATTCGGAGTCTACCGGAAAAATTACGTAATTTTTGTATTTAACATTTTTTTCAGATCGTCGTAGATGGAGATGCAATCGAGCAAAATGCGGCGTTAAACAGCACCCCGAATTGTGAGAGGTAAGGAGACTCACTTTAAGGATGCATCCCGAAGGGAATAGGAAGCTACTACGACCAAGGCATTGTTCTCAAGTAACGCTTAAAGTAGTGCATTCATTTAGAATTTAAGCATTAGCACCCTTCCTACTCATTATGTAGGGAAAGAAGCAGCATTTTTCTATTTAGTTTCTATTTCTTAAATTTTAAAATCAGAATTTCAATGGAAAATAGGATTTCCTGCTCAGCAAACGAATCTGGCCACATTTTGCTCTATTGCATCACAATCTACACTGTAAAAAAACTGCTGTAGATTTGCCAGAACAAACTCGATCACAGTGAATGTGTTGTATCTTTCTTTGGTTTCCTGACTATATTAATATGGAAAATACAGTAGTTGCGTAAAATTAACAGCGCTGTTAATTTTACGCAACTACTGTATTTTCCATGTTAATATAGTCAGGAAACCAAAGAAAGATACAGCACATTCACTGTGATCGAGTTTGTGCGCGAGATGAACAGTACTTTGTACTGTAAAAATGTCGTTTTTTTTACAGTGTATAATGCTCCGAAAAAAGTGTTAAATACAGAAGTTGCGTATTTTTTCCCGCAGAATCCGAATATGCAATAAAGTAGTTGGATGTGCCAACCCTAGAACTTTCTTCTATCACATATATTTTAATATTTCAAAAAGTTGTTACAGATTCCAATATTTCATTTTTATTAGTTCAATACTATATCAACTTTGACTTTCATCTTAAATTAAATTTCTGCTTCAGCCAATTAATCGGAGTAAAAACGAGTTAATCTCGATCATGATTAGAGCTGGATGATATCAGAAATTTAATATCGAAATATATCAACGAGTTAATATTGATATTGGTGATATATTGCGATAACTACCTTAATGTGCGTAGGAGTTGAAAAAAATCCTTATTTTGAAAGATAGGTAGGTAGGGGCAATTTAAATACAAACGGCTCTAGAAAGCAATGAATCAATTGTTTTATACATATTTTCTCACAGGAGTATCCCTTAAATATTATATATATTTCAAGGGCGGTGGTCACACGGCGTGACCTACTATTTTGAATTCCAAAACTGACATCCGGCTACAAGAATATTTTAATAAAATTTTACTTTTATAATGAAAGTGTAGAAGAGCAAGTTTTTATTTTGTAAGAAATTCGTTTTAAAATTCTGGTGTAAGTCAATTATTTCGTCATTTTACAAACAGAATTTTTCTGCCCCTGAAAGGTTTAAAATAAGTTAAACGCAAAAGCAAAAATTGAAATTGATTTATTGCCACATGTCATGCTAATATATTTGTAATTAAATAGGTTTCAATGGATGGGAGATGCAGCAGAAATGTTGTTTCTCAATATTTCTCTATGGTATCAAAGTATCTTAATTCAAAAATGAAAAGTTAAAAAAATATGTCACTGTATTTATACGTTACTATTTGTTTACTACATGAATACAACATTGAAACATTTATTGAAATATTAATCAAATGACGCCTGGAAATAGTTTTATACTAATTGATGTTTTTTTTTCATGGAGTAATATTCATTTTAAGCTGAAATACCGAGTCAGCTTACATTATATTCACTCGAAAAACATTCACTATACCGTTAATACGCCTCAGGGCCGAAACTAGCCTTTTTTGCGCCCGGGGCAAACATGAATTTTGGCGCCCCCCCCCCTTTCTTCCTCAAAGTATATTTACAAAGAGAATTTTACTAATTTTCTAATGGCCGACTTATTTTAAAATTTAAAATATGTAATATTGAACTACAAAAATTGAACGTGACGTTAGTTGCAATTATAGTTCGTTCACATAAAAGAATTCGCATGTATTACCGGCTATTTACAGTGTTTTCTTATACAGTAGAGTTCCGATTATCCGAGTCCCGCTTAACCGAGTTTCCGCTTTAACCGAGTTATTTTCTTCTGATGGACTGATGGCTTTCATTATAGTGAAACAGCCATTATAAATGGAGTGTTAGGTGAAGATGAAAGAGCAGTCATAAAAAGTTTGAAGTCTGATTTTCTGGTTAGAATGGGAAAAAAAATGGCCATAAAAAAAAAAAAAAAAAAAAAAAAAAAATATGGCCATTTTTTTTCCCATTCTGACCAGAAAATCAGAGTTCAAACTTTTTATGACTGCTCTTTCATCTTCACCTAACACTCCATTTATAATGGCTGTTTCATCATAATGAAAGCCATCATTCCATCAGAAGAAAGTGATCGATTCCAAAGGTATAATCTTTCATTTGGCGCCCCTTGCCTCTGGCGTCCGGGGCACATGCCCCCTCTTCCCCCCCTTAGTTTCGGCCCTGATACGCCTGGAAAAATAAGATCATACTAATATTCTACGAATGATACGGTGCAGCAGAGGCAATTTCTAGACGTTAGTAGCTAGGAAATTCAACTCAAAAGCAACCAATGAAGACGCGGAGAGGCTTTGCCATGGTAACGAAAAGCAACTAATTGGATGTGCCAATCCCAAAACTTTCTTCTATCTTATACATCTTAATATTTCAAAAACTAGTTACACATGTTAATACTTCAATATTATTAGTTCAATATTATACCAACTTTGATTTTCATCTTAAATTCCTGCTTCAGTCCATTAAATGAACTAAAAACGAGTTAATCCAAAGCATGATATTTCTTAAAATTAATAGTTTTTCCTTATTCTGTTTTATCAGATGTTTGCCAATAGCCGGCTTAGCAGAAAGCGAGTTCCCGCGTTTGCACGAGCCGCCGATGGACAACAGAACTACAAAAAATCAAGAAAAGTATACAAAAATCGCTATCACAGACCCCCTTTACCGCGCGATATTTCCAAATTCGAGAGGACCTGTTGGCCAAAGCCAAAAATATGCACAAAAAATTTGGTTCAATTGTATGCATAATTTTATACACTTTTCGACTGTACAATAAAGAAAATGTCACAAATATCTCTATTACAGTGCCCCCCTTCCTTCAGATTTTTTGCAAATTCAGGGAGGACTTGTTTGCCATAGCCAGAAACGTACACAAAAAAATTGGTTCAATTCTATGCATAAATTTATACAATTTTCGAGGTACAATAATGAAAATGGCGCAGAGATCCAATTATAGCGCCACCTTCTGGCGGTATTTTTTCAAGTTCAGGGAAGACTTGCTTGCCATAGCCAGAAACATAAAAAAAAAATTGGTTCAATTCTATGCATAACTTCATACACTTTTCGATGGTAGAATAATGAAAATGGTACAGACATCGCAATGATACCACCACCTTCCGGAGGAATTTTTCCAAATTCAGGGATGACCTTCGTGCCATGTTTAAAAACAAACACAAAAAATTTGGCTCAATTCTATGCATAACTTCATACACTTTTCGATGGAACAATATTCAAAATGGCACAAAAATCGCTATTACAGCGCCCCTTACCGGTGAATTTTTCCAAATTAAGGAAGGACCTGCTTGCCATAGCCAAGAACTTAAAATAAAAATTTGGTTCAATTCTATGCATAACTTCATACACTTTCGGATGGTACAATATTCAAAATCACACAAAAATCGCTATTACAGCGCCCCCTACCGGCGAATTTTTTTCCAATTTAAGGGAGGATCTGCTTGCCATAGCCAAAAACTTAAAATAAAAATTTGGTTCAATTCTATGCATAAATTCATACACTTTTGGATGATACAATATTCAAAATCGCACACAAAGCGCTGTTACAGCGCCCCCTACCGGCGATTTTTTTCCAATTTCAGGGAGGATCTGCTTGCCATAGCCAAAAACTTAAAATAAAAATTTGGTTCAATTCTATGCATAAATTAATACAGTTTTGAATGATACAATATTCAATGTCGCACAAAAATCGCTGTTACAGCGCTCCCTACCGGCGATTTTTTTCCAAATTCAGAGAGGACCTACTTGCCATATCTAAAAACTTAAAATAAAAATTTGGTTCAATTCTATGGATAACTTCATACACTTTTAGATGGTACAATATTCATAATCGCACAAAAATCGCTGTTACAGCGCCCCCTACCGGCGAATTTTTTTTCAAATTCAGAGAGGACTTACTTGTCATATCCAAAAACGTAAAATAAAAATTTGGTTCAATTCTATGCATAACTTCATACACTTTTAGATGGTACAATATTCAAAATCGCACAAAAATCGCTGTTACAGCGCCCCCTACCGGCGAATTTTTTTCAAATTCAGAGAGGACTTACTTGTCATATCCAAAAACTTAAAATAAAAATTTGGTTCAATTCTATGCATAACTTCATACACTTTTAGATGGTACAATATTAAAAATCGCACAAAAATGGCTGTTACAGCGCCACCTACCGACGAATTTTTTCCAAATTCAGAGAGGACTTACTTGCCATATCCAAAAACTTAAAATAAAAATTTGGTTCAATTCTATGCATAACTTCATACACTTTTAGATGGTACAATATTCAAAATCGCACAAAAATGGCTGTTACAGCGCCCCCTACCGACGAATTTTTTCCAAATTCAGAGAGCACTTACTTGCCATATCCAAAAACTTAAAATAAAAATTTGGTTCAATTCTATGCATAACTTCATACACTTTTAGATGGTACAATATTAAAAATCGCACTAAAATGGCTGTTACAGCGCCCCCTACCGACGAATTTTTTCCAAATTCAGAGAGGACTTACTTGTCATATCCAAAAACTTAAAATAAAAATTTGGTTCAATTCTATGCATAACTTCATACACTTTTAGATGGTACAATATTCAAAATCGCACAAAAATCGCTGTTACAGCGCCCCCTACCGGCGAATATTTTTCAAATTCAGAGAGGACTTACTTGTCATATCCAAAAACTTAAAATAAAAATTTGGTTCAATTCTATGCGTAACTTCATACACTTTTAGATGGTACAATATTAAAAATCGCACAAAAATGGCTGTTACAGCGCCCCCTACCGACGAATTTTTTCCAAATTCAGAGAGGACTTACTTGCCATATCCAAAAACTTAAAATAAAAATTTGGTTCAATTCTATGCATAACTTCATACACTTTTAGATGGTACAATATTCAAAATCGCACAAAAATGGCTGTTACAGCGCCCCCTACCGACGAATTTTTTCCAAATTCAGAGAGGACTTACTTGCCATATCCAAAAACGTAAAATAAAAATTTGGTTCAATTCTATGCATAACTTCATACACTTTTAGATGGTACAATATTCAAAATCGCACAAAAATCGCTGTTACAGCGCCCCCTACCGGCGAATTTTTTTCGAATTCAGAGAGGACTTACTTGTCATATCCAAAAACTTAAAATAAAAATTTGGTTCAATTCTATGCATAACTTCATACACTTTTAGATGGTACAATATTAAAAATCGCACAAAAATGGCTGTTACAGCGCCCCCTACCGACGAATTTTTTCCAAATTCAGAGAGGACTAATTTGTCATATCCAAAAACTTAAAATAAAAATTTGGTTCAATTCTATGCATAACTTCATACACTTTCAGATGGTACAATATTCAAAATCGCACAAAAATCGCTGTTACAGCGCCCCCTACAGGTGAATTTTTTTCGAATTCAGAGAGGACTTACTTGTCATATCCAAAAACTTAAAATAAAAATTTGGTTCAATTCTATGCATAACTTCATACACTTTTAGATGGTACAATATTAAAAATCGCACAAAAATGGCTGTTACAGCGCCCCCTACCGACGAATTTTTTCCAAATTCAGAGAGGACTTACTTGTCATATCCAAAAACTTAAAATAAAAATTTGGTTCAATTCTATGCATAACTTCATACACTTTTAGATGGTAAATATTCAAAATCGCACAAAAATCGCTGTTACAGCGACCCCTACCGGCGAAGTTTTTTCGAATTCAGAGAGGACTTACTTGTCATATCCAAAAACTTAAAATAAAAATTTGGTTCAATTCTATGCATAACTTCATACACTTTTAGATGGTACAATATTCAAAATCGCACAAAAATCGCTGTTACAGCGCCCCCTACCGGCGAATATTTTTCAAATTCAGAGAGGACTTACTTGTCATATCCAAAAACTTAAAATAAAAATTTGGTTCAATTCTATGCGTAACTTCATACACTTTTAGGTGGTACAATATTAAAAATCGCACAAAAATGGCTGTTACAGCGCCCCCTACCGACGAATTTTTTCCAAATTCAGAGAGGACTTACTTGCCATATCCAAAAACTTAAAATAAAAATTTGGTTCAATTCTATGCATAACTTCATACACTTTTAGATGGTACAATATTTAAAATCGCACAAAAATGGCTGTTACAGCGCCCCCTACCGACGAATTTTTTCCAAATTCAGAGAGGACTTACTTGCCATATCCAAAAACTTAAAATAAAAATTTGGTTCAATTCTATGCATAACTTCATACACTTTTAGATGGTACAATATTCAAAATCGCACAAAAATCGCTGTTACAGCGCCCCCTACCGGCGAATTTTTTTCGAATTCAGAGAGGACTTACTTGTCATATCCAAAAACTTAAAATAAAAATTTGGTTCAATTCTATGCATAACTTCATACACTTTTAGATGGTACAATATTAAAAATCGCACAAAAATGGCTGTTACAGCGCCCCCTACCGACGAATTTTTTCCAAATTCAGAGAGGACTTATTTGTCATATCCAAAAACTTAAAATAAAAATTTGGTTCAATTCTATGCATAACTTCATACACTTTCAGATGGTACAATATTCAAAATCGCACAAAAATCGCTGTTACAGCGCCCCCTACAGGCGAATTTTTTTCGAATTCAGAGAGGACTTACTTGTCATATCCAAAAACTTAAAATAAAAATTTGGTTCAATTCTATGCATAACTTCATACACTTTTAGATGGTACAATATTAAAAATCGCACAAAAATGGCTGTTACAGCGCCCCCTACCGACGAATTTTTTCCAAATTCAGAGAAGACTTACTTGCCATATCCAAAAACTTAAAATAAAAATTTGGTTCAATTCTATGCATAACTTCATACACTTTTAGATGGTAAATATTAAAAATCGCACAAAAATGGCTGTTACAGCGTCCCCTACCGGCGAAGTTTTTTCGAATTCAGAGAGGACTTACTTGTCATATCCAAAAACTTAAAATAAAAATTTGGTTCAATTCTATGCATAACTTCATACACTTTTAGATGGTACAATATTCAAAATCGCACAAAAATCGCTGTTACAGCGTCCCCTACCGGCGAATTTTTTTTCAAATTCAGAGAGGACTTACTTGTCATATCCAAAAACTTAAAATAAAAATTTGGTTCAATTCTATGCATAACTTCATACACTTTTAGATGGTACAATATTAAAAATCGCACAAAAATGGCTGTTACAGCGCCTCCTACCGACGAATTTTTTCCAAATTCAGAGAGGACTTACTTGCCATATCCAAAAACTTAAAATAAAAATTTGGTTCAATTCTATGCTTAACTTCATACACTTTTTGATGGTACAATATTTAAAATCGCACAAAAATCGCTGTTACAGCGCCCCTACCGGCGAATTTTTTCCAAATTCAGGGAGAATCTTCTTTCCATAGCCAAAAACGTAAAATAGAAATTTGGTTCAATTCTATGCATAACTTCATACACTTTTTGATGGTACAATGGAGACAGACAGACGGACACACGGACACACAGACAGACAGACATTTTCTATAAACATGTTTTTTGGGATCTCTGACCCCTAAAACGTGTAAATCCGTCGAAAACCGGAAGTCGAAAAAAATTTCGATTACAATACTTTCTTCTATTGAAGATAGAAGAAAGTAAAAAGGTGAAGGCAAAGCGTACCATTGGCGTACTCTGATTGGTTGTTCTCGAGCCGATTTTTCCAGCTGTTAAGCTACAGTTGTATTCTTTGGACTCCGCACATATGATGATATATCAAAGCCTTGGTACATATCAATAGGTCTAGACCAATAGCAGCAGTGGAATTAAACACAGACGATGTCAGCTTTATTCAGTAACGAATGAGCAACGAAATATGCGGTTAATAACAGCAAATGTAGATAACGTATTGGGATATGAACAAACAGGGATAATCACTGGAGGGGGATATTCTGCTCTGAATAGAGCGGGACGTTGAATAATTGCGCTCGTTCGCTAAAGTAAAGATTTGAGAAGGTATTGCGATATGTATTGGGATATGTTTGGATATGAACATACAGAGATAATCACTCGAGACGGATATTCTGCTGTGAATAGAGCGGGGCGCTGAATGATTGCGCTCGCTAAAGTAGGGACTTGAGAAGGTATTGCGATATTGGTACGGAATATTTTGCGCTTTTTTCCTGGTTTGATGTCGCGGTACGGAAGGAAAAATGTTTTTGGGATATATTGGTAGAGGTAGAACTTAGATATCGCTATTGGGATATATCGTCAGAGGCAGAGCTTGGATATTGTTATTGTGATAATTAAAAAAATATCAATATTTGTCAATATATTGATAAATAATCCAGCCCTAATCATGATATTTATTAAAATCACGAATAGTCGCGAATAGTCGGCTTATCGGGATGGGAATTTCCCGTCGATTCACGAGCCATTGGTTTACAATAGAACTACGAAAAATTAAGAAGATTACACAAAAATCACTATTGCAGCGCCCCCTTCCTGCGGAGTTTTTAAACATTCAGGGAGGAGCTTTTAGTCATGGCCAAAAACATACACAAAAAATTTGATTCAATTCTATACATAACTTCATATACTTTTTGAAGGTACAACATTGAAAATGACACAAAAACGCTATTACAGCGCCCCCTTCAGGCAGAATTTTTCCAAATTCAGGGAGGACCTTCTTGCCATGACCAAAAACATGCAGAAAAAAGTTCAGCGTTCGAATTTAGCCGATTCCTTTATTGTTTTTCAGACTTCACAACACTGTTTTCAATACCTTCTTCTGAAGTTAAAGTTAAAAATGGGCGTTTTTTGAACATTTTAATATTTAATTTTTTTGGTTTTTTTAAATTTTGATACAAACACTCAATAGCCACTTGATCGAAAGGCTGAGCTATAGAAATTATGTTAAGAGAAAGGAATACATTTTTTAAACGTTTTTAGCTGTCAGCACAGAAGGGTATGTCTGGGAGGATGATTTATTTAGTAGGATTCAAAATTTTTTGAAAAAGCCGAACAATTAATAGTCGGGAAAGGAGGCAGCCATAGAAATTTTCAAGCGATGTTAGCGACAATAATTTTTGTATATATGATAGATTAGATGGTTCAAATAATAAAAGTGCCAGTCAGATTGGCACACTAGGAAGGATATGTATGTTTACATAGCAACATACCACTTCCCAGTGCAAAGCAAAATGAATCAGGGTTGGACTGGGCCAGACCAAAGGGCGCAGACCTCGGATATTCAGAGGGCGCAAGTGTTTTAACGAACTACGATCTTTTTACCTACTTGCATAGCTTGCACATATTATAAGCAGCGCTGCGGAGTCGGAGTCGGAGACGGGCCCATTTTTGAGCGAAAGAGTCGGAGTCGGAGTCGTCCAGTATACAAGCAGGTCTGCGTTGTCGGAGTCGGATCTGTTAAAATTCCCGGAATCGGAGTCATCCATTTTTCCCACCGACTTCGCAGCCCTGATTATAAGGCTAACACATGCGCGTACAATTATATATCTCTAATATCAATTTGATCTTTTATGTAGAAAAAGCAACATGTAAGAGTGATGCCGGATATGCACTACAGTGCATCATTTAAGCAAAAAAATCGGAGAAGGAATGCATAAAAAAATTGTGATGGGTCCTTGAGGATGGGTAATTTCCCTCTTGAAAAATGGGAAACGTGGCTTATTTTCTATTAAATACGTTGAACCTGTCTTATTTTTAAAAGGAAGATGACTCAGTTTTTTGGAATTGTCTGGATCACAGGGACCCAAAATTTCAAAAGTCACTAATGTAAAGATACATTCATATTCAAATATGTAGTTTTCATACGAAACAATATTCTAGACTTATTTATGATGAATCGGATTAACCCAGCCCGTAAGTTTCAAAACTCAATCCGAAACCAAAAGAATTAGAGTGACCTGGATCCGCAACGAAACAAATTAACTTCAACTCGATCCGGTTAGAATCGAAAGCCGGGTTCCGGTAAAATCGGGTTACCCGACCCTACCCGATGCAGAATTCTGATTTCTACAAAGGGACAATAAATATCCTCTCTGTGCTATTTGTCTATTAATTGAAATTCATAAAAGAAATATTCATAAACGGATCTCAAAACTTCAGAATCAGAATACATACGTTGAACGATGGAAAAAAAAAAAAAAATAGATTGGCTTAAAGGTCGCGAAACTTCCCCTGTCCGAGGGAGAACCTGTCGTCCATAAGGCTGATGACCCAGCGGGCCCGTCCGAGCCTGAAATGAATAGTATCCTGATTAAGGAGGATGGTATCGTACCGGGGCAACATCTGAAGTCTGGATAACATTCATTTTAATTTGCAGCGCGCTGTGTGATGTTGGTATGTCAACACCCGCGCTGGTGCGTCAGCTGACGGCAGTCTATCATATAATCTTAAGATACTATGATAAAGATTACATAATGCAAAACATCAGTGATGCTAAAACTGATTGCAAATATCTGTCAATTCCCGGCGCCCTGACTACAAGTTTTTATGTAGGTTCCATTACGAAAAGTGAAAAGGCTGTCTATTGCAACCGTTCGGAGAAAGCAAATCCGGAAAATTTCGGTATACAGCGCAACCTCGGTTATCCGATCTAGTTGGGACCACTAGTACCTCGGATATCGGAAATCTCGGTTAATAGAAATTGGGTATATAATCTCGCCGTGCTCGCGAATTTAATATCTCTTAGAATAAAAAACAACAGAATGTTTTTTAAATGACAAAAATAAACATATATAAAGTTACGTTTCAGAGAGCTCAACAAATTTTAAAAGGAAATCAACTTCTAGTAGTAAATTTAAAAAATGAAATTGAAATTTTTTTTAACTATACTCAGTTAAATATTGAAAGATGCATTTTCAAAAATAAAACAAATCTCCGGAAAATGCATACATTTTTTAATTTAATTACAATATTTTGTTAAATTTACATCATTTTAAAAAAAGTATGTTACCTTTCGTTGAAAAAGTCCGGATTTTATATCAGTGGCTGCCCGATCACGCCACTTTTCGAGCAACAGAAGATCTATCGGCGTAACATCGATTTTTTGCTCCAAATATTTTAGGGCAGTTGTCAGTGCAGTAAAAAATGTGGTCTTTTTCAAGACTCATTCACACAAAAAATGAAGATTTCGTTATGGGCTCGGTTAAGAGAAACCTCGATTAATCGAAGCTCGGTTAATCGAGGTTCTACTGTATTTTCACCAATCATGACCTCCCCAGACCCCAAAACCACCCTCCCACTCAAATAATGATTTATCTATCTGTCTATATATATCTGATGTTTGTCATGCTGTATCACATTTATTAACCGATTTGGAGGTGACTGAGCATGTGTACAGGACTTACCAAGGTTTCGGATAAGTTCGCTGGCCACCTTCATCCGCCATCTTGCTTCAAAATGGCTGCCATTTAAAAATTTCGAATTGATAAAGATGTACAAAAAAATTAGAAATTCAAAAAAATTTTCTCTTTAAATGTTTCGTCCTTGATGCAAAGATTTCGGAAAGTATTTTTGTTTCGCCCCTGTCTTAAAAAATGGCTGAGATATAACAGTTTGAAATTCTATGTTGTCTGATATTTTGAAATATTCTGATTTTTGTCATGCAATAGCTCTTATATTTATCAACCTATTTGGATGTGACTGAGCATGTGTATAGGACATACCAAAGTCCCGATCGAGTTCATAAGGCGAGCTTAATTCGCCATATTGTTTCAAAATGATGATTCAAAATTCGGGATTCGGATATCCGGCGTTCTACTGTATGTATTTTACATCCATTTTACCCTTTATCTTGAAAATGGTAGGAACAGCATTAATTTACAAACATTTCGCTCAAATGTAATAATAAAAAAAAAAACAACTACCGCTCGGCAGTTTTTTATCAATATGGTAAATTAGCCGTATTTTTACCACTCTTTTGGCAAAAAACGGTTGAATGGAATTGACACTTTACTGCAAATGTTTTACATTGTAGAGTATTTTTAGGTGCGTTCGTAATTATATAAATACGTAGCACCTATAGTCGTCGTTCAGTCCGTCCGTCTGTCCGCCTGTCCGTCTGTCCGCCTGTCCGTCTGTCCGCCTGTCCGTCTGTCCGTCCGTCTGTCCGTCTGTCCGCATGTAACAGAGCAAAAACTACCCAACCGAATAGTCTGAAATTTCAAATATGTGATTGTTGCAAAATTTTGTCGAGCCATTTCAAAGTTTATGAAAATCGGATGTATAGTTTAATTACAGGGACAGTCAAAAGTTTTTCTTTACATTACGGCCAATGGAAAAAATTATTGCAAGTGGATTTTAATGATATTAGAGCCTTCCGAATGATCTGAAATTTTAAAGATATAATTGTTGCAAAATTTTGTCGAGCCATTTCAAATTTTAGGAAAATCGGACGTATAGTTTAATTACAGGGACAGTCAAAAGTTTTTCTTTACATTACGGCCAATGGGAAAAATTATTGCAAGTGGATTTTAATGGTATTAGAGCCTTCCGAATGATCTGAAATTTTAAAGATATAATTGTTGCAAAATTTTGTCGAGCCATTTCAAATTTTAGGAAAATCGGATGTATAGTTTAATTACAGGTACAGCCAAAAGTTTTTCTTTACATTACGGCCAATGGGAAAAATTATTGCAAGTGCATTTTAATGATATTACAACCTTCCGAATGGTCTGAAATTTTAAAGATATAATTGTTGCAAAATTTTGTTGAGCTATTTCAAATTTTAGGAAAATCGGATGTATAGTTTAATTACAGGGACAGTCAAAATTGTTCCGAAAAAAATATTGGAAGTGCATTTTAATGATGTATCAGACTATGCACGTTATGAAGTGCAAAAAATTATACATTCAGTACAATATGGGGTGCAAAAAATAATTTTAAAACTAGTTATAGTACGAACGCACCTCATTTGCCACGTTTGACGAGCAATTTCCAACTTGTTAAATTTACAAAAGTAAGAATGTGATTTCTTTAAAGTTTTAGTGTTCGGACTATTTTAAACACTCTTAGTTTAGAAAAGAAAACTGCTTCAAGAACAACTCTTAATTCCCTAGACTCTACTATATTTCACTATAAATGTACAATTACAACATAAAAATAAATGAACCACTTACATTATTAATAGGATGTCCGTCAGCGTGTTTTGAGATCTCAGGATCGATTTCACCTACAAGTAAGCTTGACGTTGTAGGTATGGTGCTTCGAAGCTTCACTGTAAGTGAAAACATATTGCTTGTATTATTTAAAAAAGTGCTTCGTAATTCTTGGTCTATTTTACACAAAATTAGACAAATTAAATCTAAAAAATGAAATTTTAAATTCACACGGAATTCCATAGAAACTTTATATTTAGTTTGATCTTGATTTAAATAAGCGTTGCATACATATTGATGTATATTGTTCAACAAGTGGCGCTGCTATGTTGTGTTTTTACGATTTGCGCAATAACTATCTGGGCATTTATGGGTTAGATTTGCATCATATTTAATATGTAATATGCTTATTATAAGAAAAGTGCGTAGATCCTATAGTGGTTTTGATCACTCACCAGGGATAGCTATTTGAGCGATGCTGCTTTTAGCGATGAACCTTTTTAGCTGTATCTTAGATTCTTTATCGTAAAAATTTACCAAATATTTATATTACAAGTTAAAAAAAAAAGATTTATCTAATTTTGAAGATTATCTAATTTTGAACCAAACAAGAAGACGATGTTGTACTGTACTTTCTTTTTATTCACGGATCACTGTAATTTCCTATTCAATTCAAAGAAATGCACTATACTTCTTATTAAAAATTATTAATGTATACTACATTATTTAACGAATTATATTAGAATGATATAAAAAACAGTTTTGTGCACAGCAAATAAGTTTTAAGTAGTTTCGATTATTTTCTTTACAAGCACAATAAATCAAATATTCTGATTCAAAATATTTTGCTTTGTAGACATTTGAGAATGAAAATACTATTGTTTAATACGAGGGTTGTACCGAAAATAATTCAAAATGTGGCATAACTGTTTATTAATTCATATTACATCGTTCTAATTCTACATGTTTGTACACTGTTAAAAATTTTGCAGCATTCTGGCAGGTCATTCGACCGTTTTTAGAAAAAAATGGTTTCAAACCATAATTTAACTATATTCTGACCATAAAATGGCCAATAATATGGTCTGAATAGTGTTAAAATTAAGGTTGTGTAACCGTTTTCGGAAAAAACGGTCAAATGACCTGTCAGAATGCTGCAAATTTTTAACAGTGTAGAGAAACTCTTTCTTAATACAAAGGTAGTACGTACCCAACATAGTCTCCATCACAAGAGATGCATTTGTGACAACGTTGAACCCATAGACCAGATTTCTGCTCTACACTGTTACAAATTTGCAGCATTCTGGCAGGTCATTTGATCGTTTTTTCCGAAAACGGTTACACAACTGTGAATTTAACACTATTCTGACCATATTATTGGCCATTTTATGGTCAGCATATAGTTAAATTATGGTTATGAAACCTTTTTTCAAAAAACGGTCGAATGACCTGCCAGAATGCTGCAAAATTTTTAACAGTGTATGCTTGAACAAAACTCTCGAATCTTCTAAAAAAAATCAGGTGTGCATTGTTGTACTCGCTTCTTCACAGCCACTTTCACCTCATCAGTGTCATAAAATCATTATGCGCGAAGATTCTTCCCCGAGAATAACCCTTTTTTTCCGTTACAGGTAATTTATGGATTCCAAGCAGAAATCATTCTCAGAAATAAAACTCGCTTTTCACGATTCCGCAGTCCTTGAGCTTTATTTCGTTATTTTTGACATTCATTTCGCCTCAATATCACGTGATTTTAAACGAAACGGAAAGCCTAAAATATTTGACGAAACTGTTTCCTCACTAACGGCCAGACTCAATGCATTTTAAGGGCACAGTTGCGGTAGCTGTTTGTCGAGGGGCGCGCTATTGTACCTTTTCAAATCCCGCGATTTTATTAGGCAGATATATGTTTGTTTATGTTATTCCTGTCACAATTTATTTAAAAAACAGCCCTTTTTAGCGCTTTTCAGGGAATACTCAAATATAGGTTGTTATTGTTCCTGCATTAGTTATTTTTTTAGCTGTCAAAGTTTTCAGGAATGTTTATTATTATTTTCGTTGTTGTTGTTGTTCGTTATGGTTTAATTCGAAAAGAATAAATTTCCTGAGCTTTACAAAATCGTTAAAAAAGAAAATTTAGTCAATTAAATTAAAAAATTCCAGGAGCTCTGTTTCATTTAAGAAATATATTCATATAACAATCAAATTTAAAATATGCAAAAAAAAAAAAAAATAAATAAAATAAAATAAAAAAACCCAGATGCTTCTGAAATTCTCAATAGATGCATCACCGGCCACTTTTTTTTGCACTTTTCGAACAAGCACTTTTGACCAAAATTTGTATCCTCAAACACGCGAAGAAGGTAATTTCCTCAATTTGACGAAATGTTCGCTCGGAACATTTCCCAGGAAACGGTTTCGTCAAAGACGAAAAAAATTTCGTGAAATCTGAGTATCAATTTCTGGATGTGTGGGCACACATTTCTGCTTGGGAGTGCAGAAATGCTCAGATGTTCAGTACGCACATGAATTTTTTCAAAAGGGATTTGAGAGTTGGTTCAAAGTTGGTGCAAGCGCATTGCTTGTGATGGAGACTATATAGAGTAGTACCTTTTTATCGAAAAAAATTTGCTCTTCAAGCATGTAGAGTTAGAATGACGTAGGGGAAATGAGGGATGAATGGGAAAATTTCACAAAAATATTTAATTTTAAATACTTTTTATAATTTATTATCAATACTGTACATTACATTTCACACATTAGGTATTTGACTACTTCTATGCACAATATTTATTCTAGATTATTATTATGCAATAAAATATTATAAAATAAAAAAGAGCCCTTCTCTGTCCCAATCATCCCCATAGGAGGGATGAATGGGACACAAATATTTCCCTCCCTGTATTCAATGTTACCTAATTAAAATTTATAATTATAAACTTATATGTAATTATATTTGTAATATATGATCTTATACTATAGCTGTTATATCTTAGCGTTTGTAATCACTGCTTTTACAGTAGTTTTAACTTGTAATGCAAATTTTGACTGTCTATCTGTTCCTTTTTCCCATTTTCGAGACGTTTTAGATATGAAATGAAAGTGGAAAATTTCTTTGAAATACGGCATAGCTAATAATTTTCATTCACAACTTATTAATTAATATTAATTAAATGTATCTTAGATTAATCATGCACAACTGAAATTATGTTTGGGGAGTGGAGATTTATTTAAGCAAAATTTCAAAATTCAATATAATATCTCCTATTTGATCAATAAAATATACTATTTTTAACAATTTTATCTATTTTGATAAAGTTTAAATAGCAATTTTTTGGAAATTTTTTTTAACCTTTAATACAATACAATAATTAAGATTCAATATAATTTTTACTAATAAACAACAATCTATATAACACGAATACGGTATAATATTAATAATTAACATATGGACACTTGTATATGGACACAAGTCGTCCTGCATTCATACTACATTATAGTAATTATGCTTTGATTTAAGTAACTTTGTACTGTTACTTACCCATCATACGTAGTTTAGGGAAAGTCTTGTAATCGTTTTAAAAATCGATTTTTTTTTTTTGACGGATTTACATGTTTCAGACACTAGAGATTCCGAAAAACATATTTTTAGAAAAAAAAAATTGCCGTCCGTCTGTGTGTCTGTAAACTCTCTATCTCCAGAACAAATTGAGATAGAGACTTGAAATTTGGTGTGTATTTTACAGGTCTGCACGGGCCCGGGTTTGGCTCGAGCGAAATGAAGGCGAACTTTCAAACGGGCCGGACCGGCAGAATTAGGACAATTTTTTAAACGGGATTTTAAGCGGGACTACCGGTCCGCTTAATGTTTTTTCTATACTCTTTCTTTTCTATACTCTATTTTCGCTTAATGTTTTTTCTATCGGGCCGGTAACCCGTTTAGAAAAATTTAAATGATGTCGATAAAATATGAGCCATTTTCAATGAATATGACTTTCGCGAGAAGAAGTATAAATGTGCGTCACGAGCCGATGCGAGTTGGACAGCATCAATACAGAAATGTAACATATCCATCGTAGAGATCGACATCGGGCAGTTATATGGTGTCTGATCCCGGTGATCTGATTCTTTCACAGACTCGTGCCGGGCCGAGATCAGGCTTGCCTTTTTTTTTTCTACATAGTCGTACCAGGACGGAACTGGTCTTAATCGTTCTCAGGATGTGTAGGGCAGGCAATATGTTTTGCAAAAGTATTAATAGCGATAATGAGCTTCTGTTAACAGTATCTTTGGAAATATACCTTAAAGTGGTTCTCAAATTCACTGCTCAACAATGCGAAACTTTCCAACTCATTTTTGACTGTAAAGGCATAAATTGAAAGGCCTGACTATTGAATGGATTTGGAATCGAAAACGTTTTCCATTTTTGATAAATTACTCACAGAGATATAAGAGATTCTTGTCACGTGACTGTAGTTTTTTCTCGTTTCCCGTGCTATTGCTTCCGGAAATTCGATTCAAAACGCTAACTTTGGCACCATTTTCTCAAAGATATATTGATTATATATATATATATATATATATATATGTATTCTTATTCAGAAACTATGTAAACGGCTGTTTATATATATATATATATAAACAGCCGTTTACATAGTTTCTGAATAAGAATACCTGCCAATCTTATGCGTTTCCGAAAAGAGATTAATTCAGAAATGTGTCAAAATATAGCTCCTTTGGATTTGAGAAAAGCCTTAAGAAATGAAAAAGAAATATTTTCATAAAATCTACTTTTTATTATACATCTTCAAAAGTTATCATGTTTTTAACTCTATAAGCTACATTAATTTTTTAATGAATCCTTATTTGAATTTTGAAACGTCTAAGACTGTAATTAATCATTAATGTTAGTATTGTGTGTTTTCTGTTTTGGGAACATATAGTAATCTAAAATATACTGTAAAATGTACCCATAAATATGTATGTAGTATTCATTAGAAGAATCTTAATTGTATGTCGAGAAAAAACGTAATTTTTTGCAGAAATTGAGTCGGGACGGGCCTGTTTTCACTGATTTTTGTACGGGCCGGGTCGGGTCGAGAACTGTGAAAATGTAAACAACCCGGGCCGAGCCAAGATAGTTTTCGTTAGGGCCGGGCCTGTAAATTCAGGCCCGTTAAGACCTCTAGTGCACTTAGTATGTGATAATGGGAGCAAGCCTATTGAATATCAGTACCCTCGATAATCCGGAACTATTTTTTTCGGACTCTCGAAATATTCGTTCTGATAAAAGGTATATAAAATTTTTCAAAATTGTTTATTTTAAGGAGTGGATCTAAAAGAAAATAAAAAAACATAAATTTTGGATAAAGAATGAAGTTGATCGGATAATTACTTGCCGAGATATTTGTAATAATACTTTTCACACTCTTCGATTTTTCATGACCCTGTATTTCATTCAAATTTCAATTCAAAGATGTATTTTAACTGGAACTAAGACGCTTAATTTGACGCAGTATACTGTTAGTTAATACGATTATCATTTTTGGAGTTATAAGGATGTTTCTTTTACGCAATTCGGTACTACTCGATTAGCCCTTCGACCAAAAACTATCGGCAAACTACAAGATTAAATGCCAATAATGGCTTATCGTAAATGTCACATTCACTTGACATTTAAACACGTTACACGTGTTTTGTCGCGTTATCAAGTGATTTTTAATTCGACGTTTTATTTGTATTTTTATTAATCGTTTACTAATTTATTTGTTCTTTCGTTATTTAAAATAAAAATTATGCCAATTTGTATGATTTTGCAAATAGTTTGGCGATTTATATAATTTATATATATGGCGAATTATATATTAGCGAAATGGGTCGACGGGATAATCAAGTAGTACCCGCAATTCAGTAATAGAGCCTTACTATGTATTAACTAGTTGGATATGCCAATACTAAAACTTTCTTCTATCTCATACATGTTAATTCTTCAAAATTCGCTATCACACTGCCAATATTAAATGGCAATCTATGCATCTCATGAGGATTCTAAAGGTATGAAATTCCGTGCATTAGTTCTTGAGATAGGACTATCACTGAAATCGTCTAAATCCAGCAAAATGTAGCCTAGCAGCGCCATGGGTAATTTATAGCAAATCCTAATCAGCAACAACTTATGTCAACGTCTGAAGTTTGGAGAAAATCCGTGCATTAGTTTTTGAGATAGAGTTATTGCAAAAATCGTGAAAATTCCAGCATAGCCGCGCCACCTATTGGGCGATTAACACCAAAACCTAATTAGCAACAACATTAGTGTCAACGTCTAACTAAATCTGAAGTTAGATAAAAATTCGTCCATTAGTTCTATAGATAGAGCTTTTGCGGGAATCGTGAAAAAAAAACAGCACAGCAGCACTACCTGTTGGGCGATTTACACCAACACGTAATTAGCACCAAGTCATATCAAGGACTAACTGAATCTGAAGTTTGATGAAAATCCGTGCATTAGTTCTTGAGCTTTTGGGGAAATCGTGTAAATCCTGCGAAATGCAGCATAACAGCGCCACCTGTTGGGAGATTTACACCAAAACGTAATCAGCATCAATTCATATCAAGGACTAACTGAATCTGAAGTTTGATGAAATCCGTGCATTAGTTCTTGAGATAGAGCTATTGCGGAAATCGTAAAAAAAGCAGCATAGCAGCGCCACCTGTTGAGAAATTTAAACCAAAAACTAATCAGCATCAATTTGTATTATGGAATAACTGAATATAAATTATTATTAAATTCCATGCATTAGTTCTTGAGATAGAGAGCCCACAAAATTTGTGTCACATACAGACAGACAGACAGACAGACAGACGGACAGACAGACATTTTGTAAAAACATGTTTTTTGGAATCTCTGAGCCCTAAAACGTGTAAATTCGTCGAAAACCGGAATTCGAAAAATTTCATGAATCCAATATTTTCTTCTTGTAAAGATAGAAGAAAGTAAAAATATTTAAATAAACGTTAAAATTTTATTTTGGAATTACAATGCATTTTGTAAATAGTTTACACATGTTTTATTTTCATATTTTATATTATGCTTATCCATGATGGGTAAGTATTAAGGTGGCCCCCAACGACTAGTTTATATAACATTTTTAATGTTTTGTTTACTTTTTAATATGATTTAAGTTAAAAGAAAAAGGAGTGAAAGTGTGTTTAATCGCACCTTTTCAACATTTTAAATTTTGACAATTTCTACTTTGAGAAAAAATGCTGTTTTATTATTACTTACATTATTCTATTTAACTCAACTTGTTTTTTGTATGTACAGATGCAACTTTGTAATCGATTTTTCACTCACTTCCTGATATGCTAGAGTTCTTAAATTTATGTACACGTGTGTGTGTATTTCCGATGACAATACATTTTAATATTTTTAGAACAAAAGTAAAGTATAAAATAATAAATTAATTTTAAAGCATTTTTCTGTTACTTGGATGTGTGTGATACATTGCCAAATATTGTTTAGGGTTGCAACTATATACGAGTTACAAAAACAATGGAATTTATTATGCGCCAAACTACGCTTACCAAAATATGCCAAATGGCTGTGAAAGTGCAACAATGAAATATTTTAAGCTTAAAAAGTAAAAAAAAAAACCGCTTCAATCAATTAGTAGTTTAACACCAAATTGTGATTCCACGCGTAGAAAACAATTTAAAAATCGTGAATAGGATAGTTTCAATAATGATTATTTTCTTTCCTATTGCTATGTGTTCAATAATAAAAAAGTAAAATTGATAATTTTTTTAAATAAATTCATTAGTTCGCGCTGTCTATCAAGCGTACATCAAACCAGTGAATTTTTCATAACTGGAACCCATGCGAAATTATACCTTATTGTAACCAAATTTTTTTTGGAACAACATGAATTGCAGTTATGAAATTAGATGCGATTTTAAAGATAAACATTGAATGCTTATAAAAGAGTGATATTTTAAATTAGTTTTAGTTTTATTTAACTACTTTATTCAGTAAATGAACGAAATTGCTTGAATGTTGCACTTAGATTAATAAAATTACACTATATCGTACCCGTGACTTCTACGTTTCATAGAATTCAGAAACCCCCAGTTATTTAGTAACGCAATTTCACATTCTGATTATTTGCTTTTTCTCAAAGAAAACTAAGAAAAGCAAAAAAATGATTCTAGTTTTGGCCAAAATTTCCGATAAATAAGCCACTGTGTGTGTGCGAAGCGATCCTGGGTGAAGATCTATTTTTCTGAAGGGGAAATTTTAAGGAAATACACATGGTATTTTCACTGTATTGCCTAAGTGGTACACAATTTTAAAAAATACGCATTTTCCCCTAAATAATAATAATAATAATAAAGCTTTAAAAGAACAAACAACAACAACAAAAGTCATTTCGGTAGATGATAAAAATATATAATACGTTAACATAAATATTGTACGAAATTTGGAAGAATTACATTAGTATACCACGAAATTAATCCATTGAAATGACATAGCTTAAAGCTGCAAGTTTCTATTCTGCATATTAATCTCAAAAATACGAAATTCGTATCCGAGTGTAATTCGGCCTTTTAGGAACCCATATATAATATCCTGCTTATACATCCTATTGTATTTTGCAAGAGTAAAAAACAAGCAGAAGAAAAAAGGGTGTATGTGTCCAAAATATATAAATCACCAATGCTTGTTATTTCTGAGTGTACCAATGCCAGTGAATGCAGCCTGTTATTTCAGAGATCACTTTAAATATGGTCTTTTTGAGCTTAATGCAGATAGTAAATAAATAGATAAAAAATAATGGTAAGTTGAATTAGCATAATCAATTTGTGCTTTGTTTAGTTTAACACTTTCCAGAATTCCTAACAAAAATATGAGAAATATTTTTTACATTATTTGGTTCTCTTCACCCACGTTCGCTTCGCCTACTGTACTTACACATCCTACAGTTAATGAGACAGAGAAATTTTTATGTGTATACGGAATTTTTCTAAACAAAAAATTTTCAATTTAAGAAAGAAAACAAATAGAAACCTTTTCTTGCAGGTCTGCTCATGATACGGTCTCGACAACGAACAGAAGAGTTCCCGACTCCGAAAGACGAGAAATTCTTAAACAACATTGTTCAATATCTTCTAAGGGCTGAAGAAATTTTTTCGATCCTATCATACAGACACACAAAAATAATTTCATCATGTTTTAATAATGTATAATAATAGTAGAATAGCTTATAACATTAGAAAATCTAAATCTGAAGTTAATCCAGATTTGGCTGAAAGAGCATATTAGCGAAACTTACGAAATTATACTTTATGCATAGTTATATTGGCTATGCTTTAAATAAAGCTATGTGATTCATTGAATTATTGTTATGTAATGTAGCAGTATAATTGCCAGGTCTAATGTGACCAGTGGATAGAGAAATCCAGTGTGGACAGAAAAATAATAATAATAAAGAAAAGCCGAATGCTGTCATTCGTTATTGAGATGTAAAAATTTTTTTCACCTTATAACTAAACTAAATGCACGGTGCTACAATCGACGTAGGATCATGGTCTACGATGTACAATTCCCCTTACATAAGCACGGGCCTGGGGCTATATGGTATGTGTGCCGGTCAAGTGATCCGCATGACGCGGAACCAATAGGGTTCCCTAAGCATGCTTGATTTCCACCTTATTGAACCAGAAGTAATGAAAGGTTGAGAACACTTGGCTGAAATTCGGAGGCCTACTTGTAGTGTGGCAGCGGATTCCTTAATCACTCAGACACTGGGCGTCGCACCGTATTGCATTTGTGTTAATGTAACAACATTTTAAAGAACATAGTGTGAAGTTGGGCAAAAATAGCTAATCATTGGAATAATTAATATTACAAGTCCATCAATGTGTACTTATGACAATGTTTACTTACAATGTATACTCGCATTATAGCTTGGCTTACGAAAATTCCTTTGTTCGTATCGATATTTTAATTATGTGGGCGAAGAGACGTGGCTGAAGCGAACAGTGGTTTGAACGAATACTTTTGTAGAAAGGAAAGAAAATAACGGGAAGTATGATGACGTCATCCTCTTCCGGGATAACGCAGAACAGGGGAAAATGCATGAAAAGTAAGTTAAATATGCGTGACAGATTTTTTTGACCAATATTAAAAAAAAAATAAACAACTTCGAATGTGAGTGTTATTTGTTAATTCTGTGATTAGTATTGGATGTTTGCAAAAGTTCGTGCCCGATTTCCGATGCACCGAGTTTCGAAGTAAACATAAGCTGTTTTAAATGGTGAAATGCAGTCGATTATCAACTTTAAGTCTCTCAGCAATCTCTTCAGTAATAATCAGTGGATTTTTTTTCTCTAAATCACGGATTAAATCATTATCTATGCCAGAAGGTCGCACAGAGTAAATTTTATCGTTTAGATTGAAATCATCATTTGAAAATCAACAAAACCACTTTTAACTGTCCTAAGAGTGGGAGCACGTTCCAAATAAACGTCTTGAATACTTTTTGTAGCACGTCCAACACTCAATTCTTTTCTAAACTCATGTAACTTATCATGACAAAAATGTAATTTTTCATTTTCCATTTTGAATATTAACCTTGCACACAAATTAATTTGAAAAACTTTTCTTAAACTTTATGTTCACTCACAACACATGTAGATAATTGTCAGTTAATAATATGGCTATAAAAGAAATATCAGCACAGTCAAAATTGCAAGATTCTGCCATCTATGAAATAGGGCACGAACTTTTGCAATCACCCAATGTAACAAGATCCTTTCTACATTCCGCACATATGTAAAAACAAAAACAAAAATTAACAATGGTTTCGATTAATTCACTGCTCATGAATCTAAGAAACCTTGAAATTCAAATCCAAATTTGCCCAGTTGTCTACTTCGCCCATTTCTAAAACATTTGTGATTCACTGGTAAAATACTTATCGAGTGGATTTTTTATGTGACTCAAAGAGTCAAATTGGTTTTGGCGAAGGGAAGTTTTGAGAGAAATAAATAAATAGTAGTCGGACTGGAGCAATGTCCGGAAAGTAGAGACGGCGTGGCATAAGGGCAGAACGTCTCAATCTCTGTGGTCGTCTCATGGTGGAAGACAATACCTCGTCTGTTTGCTAATTCGGGGCAGATACTGCTACCTTTAGTTCGTCGAGTTGCGAGCAGTATTTTTCAGAGTTGATGGTCTGTTTTGGTGGAAGTAGCCCGTAGTAGATAACACCCTTCCAATCTCACCAAATAGATAGCAAAACTTTCATCGGGTGGAGGTCTGGTTTTAGCGAGAGAAATGCGACCTTTGTCTCGGCTGGACCAAGATCGTTTGCGACCCATTTGTCATAAAGTGTCCAAATTTTGTCCTCAGTGACCAATGTTTTAAAAAAAGATCTATTTTGCAGATGGTAAATGCGTTCTAGAATGTTACGCCCCGTCAGGTCATGGGCAGGGCAGCCACTGGCGACTATTTTTATGTTATATTTGTACCATTATTTTAAAAATACGTTTTATAGAACATTTCTTTTGCAGATATTGTCAAAGTAGATTTGAGGGATTTTTGTTTTCAGAAAGTGGTGCGAGATGAATTAAAAAAAAGTCCTTCCGGCCAGTGCCGGGAGGAAGAGGTAGCTTTCATAATCCTTATTTAAAAAAGCCAACTTATATCATGCAAACACACGAAGCTCAATTTAGTGGAAACCGAATATAGGAGATTCAATACTAATTTTTATCAATATAATGAATGAGAATTTCGCGAAATTAGTCAGCTTTATTCAAGCTGCTTTTCTTTAAAGTAACTTATATTTGGCTGCCAAATTCGGCAATTTCTTAAAGTGCCTGTCATTTTAAGACAACATGGTGGATGAGGCTAAGCAGTGAACTTGGTCGAGACCTTAGTAATTGCTGTGCACATGCTCACTCACATCGGAATCGGTTAATATATAGGAGTGCTGTCGCATGCAAAAAATCAGATTTTCAAAATGTCACCCACAATAGAAATTGAAACTGCTATATCTGAGCCATTTTTTAAGGTAAAGACAAACAAAAAATGCTCCTGAATCCTTATATCAAGATCAAATACTTAAGAAAGAAACCTTTTTCAATTTCTAATTTTTTTGCACCTCACTTTAAATATATATATATTTTTTAATTTAATGGCCGCCATTTTGAAACAAGATGGCTGATGAATCTGGCCAGCGAACTTGGTCGAGGTGTTGATGTATACTATCCACATGCCTTCTTACATCGAAATAGGCGAATACGTGTGTTATCGCGTGACAAATACAAGATCGTTTCAAAATGTTAGCCATGCTAGAAATTCAAAGTGCTATAAATCAACCATTTTTTAAGATATCAACAAAAGAACAAATTTTCAGAAACAAAAACTGCTCCGGAATCTTTGTATCAAGGCCAAACACATAAAAAAAATCTTTTTCATTTTCCAATTTTTTAATACCTCATTTTGAATTTTAAATTTAATTTTTTTTAAATGGCAACCCTTTTGAAACAAGATGGCGAATGGAGCTGGCCAACGAACTCGGTCGAGACATTGGTATGTACTATGTACAGACCAAGTTACATCCAAATAGGTTCATAAATACGCCTGTTATCGCGTGACAAAAATCAGGTCGTTTTAAAATGTCAGCCACAAGAGAAATTCAAAATGCTATTACTCAGCCATTTTTTTTTTTTTTAGATATAGACGAAAGAAAAACTGTTCCGGAATCTTTGTATTAAGGTCAAACACATACAAAAAAAAATCTTTTTCATTTTCCAATTTTTTGGTATCTCATTTAAATTTTTTTATTTTTTAATTTTTTTAAATGGCCGCCATTTTGAAACAAGATGGCGGATGAAGCTGGCCAACGAACTCGGTCGAGATATTTGTATGTACTATGTACACACCAAGGTACATCCAAGTCGGTTCATAAATACGCCTGTTATTACGTGAGAAAAATCAGGACGTTTCAAAATGTCAGCCACGCTAGAAATTCAAAATGCTATAACTCAGCCATTTCTTAAGATATAGACGAAACAAAAACTGCTCCCGAATCTTTTTATCAAGGTCAAACACATAAGGAGAAAATATTTTTTCAATTTTCAATTTTTGGTACCACATTTCAAATTTAAATTTTTCTTAAAAATTTAAATGGCCGCCATTTTTAAACAAGATGGCGGGTGAAGCTGACCAACGAACCCGGTCGAGACATTGGTATGTACTATGTAAAAACGAAGTTGCATCCAAATCGGTTCATAAATACGCCTTTCATCGCGTGACAAAATTCAGGACGTTTCAAAATGTCAGCCACGCTAGAAATTCAAAATGCTATAACTCAGCCATTTTTTAAGATATAGACGAAACAAAAACTGCTCCGAAATCTTTGTATAAAGGTCAAATACATAAGAAAAAAATATTTTTCCATTTTCAATTTTTTGGTACCACATTTCAAATTTTAAAATTTTAAAAAAATTTTAAATGGCCGCCATTTTGAAACAAAATGGCGGATGAAGCTGGCCAACGAACTCGGTCGAGAGATTGGTATGTACTATGTACACACCGAATTACAACCAAATCGGTTCATAAATACGCCTTTTATCGCGTGACAAAATTCAGGACGTTTCAAAATGTCAGCCACGCTAGAAATTCAAAATGCTATAACTCAGCCATTTTTTAAGATATAGACGAAACAAAAACTGCTCCGGAATCTTTGTATAAAGGTCAAATACATAAGAAAAAAATATTTTTCCATTTTTAATTTTTTGGTACCACATTCCAACTGGATAATCCAGTTGGAAAAAATATTCGTTCCCTTCATTATGACCTAATTACATGGTATACAGGAGTTTCCGTGTTGAAGTAGTTTCATCATGTAAATGCTATAGTTATAGCTCGGATGAATGAAATAGCGCTGCAGTTCGCAGCCAAGTCCAACTAATAAGAGTGAATTATGTCAGCCAGGTATCGGTCCGGATAGCCTAACAGGTAAGGCATTGGCACGGCACGCCAAGTATCCAGGTTCGATCCCTGGTCTGGACATTTTTCGCTCTGTTGGAATAAACTTCAACTGTGCTACTCCAGCTTTGAATATGATATAATCCAGTTGGAAAAAATATTCGTTCCCTTCGTACTGTAACATTTTTATTTTTTGCACCCCATATTGTACTGAATGTATATTCTTTTGCACTTCATAAGTGCATAGTCTGTAACATCATTAAAATGCACTTGCAATAATTTTTTCCCATTCCCCGTAATGTAACGCAAAAGTTTTGACTGTCTCTGTAATTAAACTATACACCTATTTTCATAAAATTTGAAATGGCTCGAAACATTTTGCAACAATTAGAGGAGAAGGTCCAAATACCGGCTACTAGGTGTTCTGAGAACTGAGCGTAGCGCAGCCTAGCGGTGATAGGCAGAGTTTGTAACTTTAATTGAAATAAGAAAGTTACGAAAAGTACGTCGCTGAAGTTTGTGTCATTTACAAATAGTAAATGCAAAAGTGTCGAATCTACGTAATCTGGTACATCAAAAGTTTTTCAGATATGTGTTTCTCATTTTTTAAAAATATACTGATAGTAAATTGGCTTGAATTGTTGATTAAGTTATTTTCTAGACATATTTAGCTCTCAATTGCCACGAGCACAGTATTGGTATTTTTTATATGAATGAGTAATACCGATTTTAACTTAAACATAGCAGTGGTCCGAATACCGGCTACCTACAGTGGTCTAAATACCGGCTAGCCGGTATTTGGACCTCTCTCGGTTGCTCTGCTTGAAGGGGAGGAAAATAAATAATTTAAATAGTTGCATAATTAATAAATTAATTTAAATGGTTCAGAAATAGTCCCCGTCCCATTTCGCAATATGAGAAAAGCAACCATGGCCGTAATTCTTCAGGACCGACACTGGTTACCGGATCACTTTCCAAAAAAGAGCTGTTGGACACTACAAAATTGCCTGTAATAAATGTGAAGAGAAAGAAAAAGAATGACGGAGTAAACCAGGCGAAAGAGGCAGAAATTTGATTTTAACCCTCTCTCTGCTCAACCCGAGATTTCCTCGGGGATGCATTTTTTTCCGTCTAATTAATCCTGCTTGATTATTCCCACCAGTTATTTTTTTTATTGTAAATTATGCCTTATTTAATCGGAGCAAGCATTTTCCCGGTTAAATTAGGCAAAAACTTTTGTTTTGAAAAACCGGTGACAAGAGAATAAAAATTCTTAAAAGATGCTCGTCGCGAAGAGGTTAAATACGCAATTTTTGAAGCTATTTTGATAAAACAATTACACAGCGAGAGGGCTAAAAAAGTGCAAAAGGAAAATATCCAACAGAGGAAAATGATAAATTTGTGTTTTCTGCATGGGTGCTTTCTCTGTGAACAAGAATGGGGGAGGGGATTCTGGGATCAATGTTAAGAATGCGATATGTGGGCTGATAGGGACTACACCGACGCAGAGAGTGATATTATGCTTTTGATTTTTTTCAGATAAAATAATTCTCATTTCAATCAGCAAGTTTTTTTTTGTTTTAAACGTTAAAAACAAAATTAGAAACATAATGGGAAGAAGACTGTGAGAGATAGTCGTAAAGAATTTTAGAAATTTGACAGAAATATTTATTAAAAATTGCGTATTTTTTCTGTACATAAGATATGTTATTAATACAATTTATTAAAATAATATTCTTATTGCTTAATAATTGTCATTAGCTCTGTTTGTGTGATCTTTTGGAAAAAAAACTTAGGTAGCCGGTATTTAGAACCCATTTTAAAAACTCAAAATTTGAAGACTTTCGGAATTTTGCTTCTTATAAACAGAAAACGCCTTTTAAACGGATTTTGTTTCTCTAAACAGGTGTAAGACGTGTCAAGGTACCCTGCTGTCACTTTTTATTTTACTAATTTTGAAAATTGTATGATCTAGATTGAAAACAAAAGTGGTAGCCGGTATTTGGACCTTTTCCTCTATATATTTAAAATTTCAGACCATTCGGAAGGCTGTAACATCATTAAAATGCACTTGCAAGAATTTTTTCCCATTGGCCGTCATGTAACGGAAAACTTTTGACTGTCCCTGTCATTAAACTATACATCCGATTTTCATAAAATTTGAAATGGCTCAACAAATTTTGCAACAATTATATATTTAAAATTTCTGACCATTCGGAAGGCTGTAACATCATTAAAATGCACATGCAATAATTTTTCCCATTGGCCGTAATGTAAAGAAAATTTTTTGACTGTCCCTGTAATTAAATTATACATCCGATTTTCATAAAATTTGAAATGGCTCGACAAAATTATGCAACAATCATATATTTAAAATTTCAGACCATTCGGTGGGGTGGTTTTTGCTCTGTTATATGCGGACAGACAGACGGACGGACAGACGGACAGACTGAACGACGACTATAGGTGCTACGTATTTATATAATTACGAACGCACCTAAAAAGAGACGCATCCTGGAGGGTTCATTGGAAACTAAAGCCCACTAAAGGCTAATTATTAACTTAAATCCCTTTGCGATGAGTGACCGGTGTAAGACTATATATTTTTTAATACCACTATTTCCGAAGACTAATATTCGTCATATTTAATCTCAGGAATTCTGCGTTTGTTTAAGACGAAGATTATTATTTACAAATAGATAGTGCTCACAAGGAAGGTCTCCATACTGGGCATACTCAGAATATGTTGAAAAAAATGCTAGTGAAAGTACTCATGTATGTAATAAAGGATCAGTTAAAATTAGCGGCGGAATTACAGTAGAAAATCTGTAAAAAAATAAAATCCTATTGAATAATTGGCGTGAAAAGACGAAAACGGCATGCAATTTGGCGAGCAGCACTTTTCCTCGCCAAAAGCAAACGATTTTAACTGAAAATTGTTTGTTAATTGATTTTGAGAATATGCGGTATTTAATGAATTTAAACATAAACCATGAAAGAATTTTTTTTAATTATTATTATTACATTTTGTATTATACTTGTTGCCGATTTGAACGAAATTTTGCCGTTGTTTTATTCTCCAATCCACAATTTTTTTAATTTAAACGGCTTTATCGGTTATAAAAATAACTTTTAACGCCAGATGAATGATGCTGCCGTAATACATTTCCACACGGAAGAAGCTGTTTCCATAGCAACAAAGTTGGATCGACAGCATATTTTTCAGTTTGGAACAATTTTAATCAATGTAAATTTTGTTTTAAATCGTAAAATATGATAGTTAAAATTCGTTATAAGTACATATAAATATATATGACAAAACTATAGTTAAAACAAACTAAAAATGACAAAGCTAAAGTTATTTAAATTAAACTTATTTAAACAAATTCAACATAAAAAGTTTTTTCCTTAAAGAGTATTTGACAAGCGTATCTTTTTTTAAACTTAATTTCTTCGCCAAACGGTGATAAGTCGCCAAATAAGCGAAATTTTCATTATTTTTTTACGGACGTTCTACCGAGGTTCCGCCAAAAATTTCTTTATAAACATATATACCCATGAGAGAAGAACATTCTGTATTTTTTTCAGATTTTTCTGAGTATGCCCGTATGGAGACCTTCCTTGTCAGTATTAAAGAGCATACACACACTATAAAGCATATCGCTCACCCGCAAGAAAAGTGACACATCTCGACAAAAGTAAATTTCTCAGGAGAGGCAAAAGAAAATTTCCATGATTTTACTGTCACATGAAACTATAGCACTTAGCTCTGCATGCAGGAATGAAAACGTCATAAAAGCGTAAAATCCTTAAAAATGAAGATGTAGGATGAGGTTTCGAGGTTTGGGTAATTTTTACCTTCCCACAGAATCACCCTCTTCTGTAGTCACAAATGGATGTATAGCGCAATAAATTGATTTTCCGCATACCTACACTTATGAAACTGTTTGGGTAGCAAGACGTATAATAGACCTATTAGTGGAATAAAACTCAAAATTAATTTTTGCGAGATGTGTCACTTTTCTTGTGGGTGAGTGATATATACTTGAAGTTTGTGACACATGTTTTAAGAAACAAAGTAATTTTTCCTTACTCTTTTGCACTACGCAATATCAAATTTTCATTTGCATCTCATTTGCCATTTTTATTCGTAACGTATTTGTAAGCAGTAAGAATATATTATATAGCGGTTTGCATCACGTTTTGGACTTGATAAAATCTTCATTGGAACTCTTTCTTTTTTAGATTATGGAGATCCAAACTTTACCAAATGACTTTTTTCGAAGAAAAAGAGACTCCGCAAATCATAGGCTTTAAACGGAAGGAAAATCACTATTAAAATTCTCTTTCTATTTTCTAACGCTCTCACGGGTGCTACAGTTAAGGGTAACTTTTAATGTGACATCCTGGAAGTTTCGATGAAAATCTTATAAACGACACGAAGAGAAGAGCAATAAGTAAGTCTGGCGATAAAAGTTTAGGAGCATTTAAAAAGATTCTTTAGGGAATACAGAATAAGGAACTTCGCAGTATAACAAGGCGAGATGTTCGAAAATATCATAAAAGAAAAATTCCTTAAGTTCGCCATGTATTTTATAGCAGGGCTCGAAATGTACCGGAGCAAACCGGAACGATGTTCCGGTTTGTGAAATTGTGACAAATATTGTTCCGGTTCGTGAAAGTATGGAAAATACTGTTCCGGTTCGTGGAATTATTAAAAAATATTATTTCAGTTTCATACATATAGCTTGCTATGGCTCTCTGTAAAGTTTTTTTTTTCTAATCATTTAGAATCTTGAATGCATTTTTTAAAATTGTTTTTTCTACGGTTGAATATAAATTTGCTATACAGTAAAGTCCCGATTATCCGAGTTAATAGGGACCAAGCTCACCTCGGATAAGCAAAAAAACTCGTATAAACCGGATTGGCACAAATCGTCACCCACTAAGGAGATGAAATATAAATTTTTACTTAGTTCATTCATTTTTATGGTACTACGAACATTTCTTTGATGTACATTTCCGTTACTTTTAAGAAATACGAGGAATGAAATTCTTTATTTGAAAAAGCCCTTGATAGTTTTTTGTTTGTTGAATGTCAATTTTGCTGCAATATTAGGCTACTGCATAGCTACCAATTTCTACCTCTAAAACTTACCAGTAAATTTTGCCTAATTCAATCGCCGAAATCTAACAATTGTCAAGGATTAAATACTGCAAAAATTTGTATTCAATTTTAGAGGTAACAAAACTGTACAAATTGGCAGCTATATGATTCTATTAGTGTCATGAAAATTGCAGGTGTAGTCTCTCCTTTCTGCTCAAAGTATTAAATAGTTTTTTTCAATCGATATGTTTGGAATGGATCATTTTCTTCTGAAGAACTGATAGCTTCCATTATTATGAAACAACCATTATAAATGAAGTGTCACCTAACACTTCATTTATAATGACTGTTTCATAATAATGGAAGCTATCAGTCCATCAGAAGAAAATAACTCGGCTAAAGCGGAAACTCGGTTAAGCAGGACTCGGATAGTCGGAACTTTACTGTACTTAAAAAAAAAAAAATTAGTCGACAATAATTTTGAAAATAGCGTTTCGGTTCGTGGATTTTTCAATTTCGAGCCCTGTTTTATAGGTTGGTTGGTTGGTTGTATTTGTGACGGCCAATTATCTACACGAGGGATATAGGCCCAGGGCGGGGAGTGCCCTTCGTGGGGGTCTTTCTAAGGGAACCTAACCCGTATTAACGCTTGGAAATCCAAGGTTCGAAGAAAACCACGAAAACTCCGAACGATTAGGCCGACGGGCGCAATTGGGATCGAACCCAGCACCTCCCGTTTACCAGCTTCGAGAGCAGAACCTCTCAGCCACTGGTGGGCCTGTTTTATAGGAATTTAATATACTTACAGACGTGTGAAAATTATTAGAATAATTGGGATTTTTTCAGTTTTTTTATTAATACTGTATATACTTGCAAGTTTTCATGAAATATAATTTGTTTTGTTTATCCAGTCGATTTTTCACTCCTTTAGAATAGGTTTGGGGATATAATTTTGTTAAATGTTGCCATTCTTTAAAAAAGAAAAATATTTGATCCAAAGTAATCAAATTTTTTCCATTGCATAAAGAATTTCTTTGATTAATAAACGAATTTAAAATAAAATTTTAAAATCGTCTGCTTGCCGCGCTAGTATGTTCTCTCTTTTCTTGAGCTGGCATCAGTATAATTTTATTGTTAAATCAAATCTTTTCGCTGTTTTGATTATTTTCTACTAATTGGTAGCTTTTTTTTGTTTGTCAAAGGATTATTGCGTGATTATGGGTAAAGCAAGGGATTTCTCCTAGAAAACTAGCTGTGGTAAAGTGTCTCATTCATGAAAATCACTATACACAACACGAAATCGCTAAAAAAGGCAAAAATTTTGCAAGCATCTGTGTGTTGAATAAAAAGATCTTTTGACTCCAAATATGAATATGAAAATTCTAGAGTAGGGGAATGCGGAAGGAAAAGTATATTTACTGCAAGAACAGAAAGGAAATTAATTCAAATTGCTAAAGCTAACAGAAGAGCAACTGGTCATGGACTAAAAATCTCTTTGCAAGAGTATGGCGTAAATGTATGTGATTCTTCTACCCGTAGAAAGCTCATCTCAGCTGCACTCGGTGCTCGTTGTCCTCGAAAAAAGGCTAAAATCACATCTACTATGGCAAAGAAGAGACTTTGTTGGGCAAAAGTTGTGCAAGAACAATTTTGAAATGACGGGAGCAAGGTGAGAAATATTAATTTTCCTTTAATTAATCAGGTGAATTAAAGTTGTTCATTTCTTTTTTTGAAATCATGTTTTTTGCATACTGACTAAAACTGTTTATAAATTTTATTATAAATTTCTTTATAAAAATATTTCTCTACAAATTACATACCTTAAAGTATTTTTTATCTTTTAGGTATGTTTTTCTGATGAGCAATGTTTACGATATCAAAAGAAAGTAAACAATATGTCAGGAGAAGTACCAGTGAAAAACATTTCCCCAATTTGCATAGCACAAACGGTTAAACATCCTACTAAAGTAATGGCTTGGAGCGTGATGTCAGCTCAGGATACTGGACGTTTATACATTATAAAGGCACGATGGACCAGTATCACTATAAAAAAGTGCTCGAACAAAGACTAATTCCACAATTAAAAGACTGGTTTCCAAATGGAGACTTCATATTCAAGCATGGTGGAGCTCCGTGCCATAAAGCTTCATCTGTGACCAAATTCTTGGATGAAAAAAAATATAAAAACACTTCCATGGCCTGGAAACAGTCGAGATATGAACACAATAGAGAATCTTTGGGCCATTGTAAAGAAAAAATTAAAGAAATGCAGCATCACAAACAAGAATGGTCTGATAGAAAGACTCATCCAAATTTGGCACCATGACAACGAAATACAAAGTAATTGCCAAAAACTCATACAAAGTATGCCAAGACGTATCAAATCTTTAATAAAAAATACAAGGGATCCATACTAAATATTAAATGTATCAATATTTTTTAAATAATGTATTATTTCTTAAATATAGCAAGATATGTAAATTTCACAATTATTCTAATAATTTTCACACCTCTGTAAGTGGTTTTTCCCAGGAATGAGATATGGCTAATATGCTAATGCGTTTCCTTGAGGACAATCTGTGGTAAAATTTAACCCTTAAATACCTCATATAACTTTTGTTTGAATAAAAACAAAATGTCATGTTGTTTTAAAAATCAGTATGATTTAAAATAAAGTAGTTTAAAGTGTAATGTAGATTAGTAACTTTATCTACATCTTATATACATATCATTTTTATCGATAACATACCGTATTTACTGGCGTATTTTGCGCACCTTTGTTACCATTACATAGGTATCAGAATGAGAGGGTGCTAAAAATACGCGAGTTATTTTTTAAAAAATATTTGTTATTAAATTTTCTTGAAGAAAAGTTTAGAACAAGTAAAGCACTACCTATTTGTAAAATACATATAATCTTTGAATAACAAATAATTATGAAATAATGAGAATTACAGTTTCAACAGGACCACACAATGCTTTCATGCTTTTATGAATTTTGTTAACAGCTTCATTCGCGTCAAATTATCTTCCGATGTTTTTTTCTTTTTACTACTTATTAACACTTTCCAAAATGAAAAGGGTTTAGGAATTCGGTTTGTTTGTTTGTCTGTCCGTACTCTTCGTATATATATATATATTTAGATTCAGATGCAATTTTAATATGTTACTGAGGTTTACTATAGGATGTCCGCTATTGAAAATAAATTACGTTGCATTTATGGTTTATTTAAAGGGACACACAAAAGAATTTCTTTACATTATCGCCTATTGAAAAAAAATCGTTTGAAGTGCATTTTATTGATGTTACGATATTTCACACATAATGAGATTGATAATTTTTTATACAACGGTTTATATCAGGATTTGTTCTTAATAAAATCTCCATTGGAACTCTTCCTTAGATTGTTTTTTAGATTATGTCGACCAAACTTTACCAAATGACTTTATTCGAAGAAAAAGAGCCATCCTCAAATCGTACTCTTTAAATGGAAGGAAAATCACTATTAAAATTCCCTTCCAGTTTCTAACGCTCTCTTGGGTGCTACGGTTAAGGGTCACTTTTAACGTGACATCCTGGAAGTTTCGATGGAAATTTTATAAACGACACGAAGAGAAGAGCAATAAGTAAGTCTGGCTGTAAAAGTTTAGGAGCATTTAAAAAATATTCTTCAGGGAATAAGGAACTTTGCAGTACCAAAGTGAGATGTTGGAAAGATATCATAAAAGAAAAATTCTTTAAGGTATCCGATTCATCTTTCAGGAATTTAATAAAGTTAAGTGGTTTTTCCTTGGAATGAAATATAGCTAATATGATAATGCGTTTGTTCGAGGACGGACCAATCTGTAGTAAAATTTAACCCTTACATGCTAATATAACTTTCGTTTGAATGAAAAATATCACGTTGTTTTAAAAAAGCTTTAATATTAGTATGATTTTAAACAGTGCAAGTGCAAAGTGTAATGGGCGATTCTTAAGTGATGCACCGGACATTTACATGTGTTTCAACCACTGAATTTTACCAAAATTAAAGTTATTAAATACTTGATAATTATGAACACTTTTCAACTACGTTGGAAAGTGTTAAAAAAAGATAGATGATAGAGCGTATGCGGTTAGATTAATATGGAACCTTTCTTTCTAGTCTAAAAAAAAAAAAAAAAATAACTAACGCTGCCACCTCCTTAAATGACTTTTCTGTGACCGGAGAACTTTCTAGACTAATATTAACTATTGCATATAAAAGTATGAAATTGATAGTTTTATAGAGAAATGGTACAAAAAAACGCTGAAGCAGACAGTTTTTAAATCGAAGAATTATTATATGAGCTATTTAATGTTGAAATCTCTATAATAATAGCCTAAGTCATGTGACAGTCATCAACAGTTCCGGGCTGACCGCTTCGCTTTTATATGCCAGGCGGTCTTTTTGGCACTAAGGTTAGCCAGGCGCAGGTGATAAATCGCCAAGTTGTTCCATCGCCATCATTTCATCAATATCACAATAGTCCAGGTCATGTGACTGTCATGAACAGTTATGGACTGACCCCTTCGCTTTCCATATGCAAGGTGGCCATTTTTAATCAAAATTACTTTTTCGAATAAAGATACGTAAAAGTTGCCATGATCACAAATAATTCTTGGTATGTTTATGTTATCTGGGAGCAAATCTCGCCAATAGCATTTTTTAACCCGTGAGTTAGCATTTTTTTTATTTTTCGCATGGTAAATTAAATCAATCTTTAATGTTGAAATTAAATGTCATGGTTTATGGTATTATTTGATTTTTCTTTTCTTTTTCTTAAAATGAAAGTCGTGAATTAAAACTTTTTCAGTTTTAAATTAAAGATATGTATTTCAAATAAAATGAATGAATGTATCATATTTTAATTGAAATTATGAATTATAATGTGACGGGAATAATGTTTGTGAATGTATCACCTCCGCCCGGATAACATAAACACACAGATTTCTTGATTTCTCAGTGAGAATCCTCTGATTTGGCATAGGATTGAGAAAGTAAATTAAATTATGAATAAAAGTGACATGATACAATGCTTAGCATACATTTATGAGAGACCAAACTGGTCGCCAAGGGCGGCCAGTCGGTCAAAATAGTTTCGTTTAAAAAGTTTTACTGGAGCAAAAACTATGCATAGCAATTTGACCATCTTTTCCAGGGACAAGCTTGACAAGCTTGCGGTGTGCAGTGTGTAATTATTATTATTTTTTAATTTGACAAATTTTTTGAGGATTTTTTATAAATGTTTTAATTAAAATTTCACCATTTCGATGGAGATTTTTTTATTTTTAAAAGGTCAGTTTTTATCAGAGTTGGGCAAATTTGTAATTTCAATTATCTGCAATGTAATTACAGTTTAATTGTATGTAATTAATTATAATTAAATTTCATGCCGTAAAAAATTCTTGCAGCACTGTAACCGGAACCGACCCCATACCATTATTTAACAAAACGTCCATGTTCGAATGTGTGTAACTATAATCAATTACATGCAATTAATTAATCTGTAACTACACTGCGGAAAATTGAGATTACAAATTTGTCCAACTCTGCTTTTTATATCATTCAATTCCTACTATTAGCTCACACTCTCCCTATATTTATTTATATATTTATATATTTATCTTGTACAAATTTTCAATCGTTAATAAAATACTCATTATTCATCCTATCAGGTTGAAATAAATTTTTTTAAACTTGTACTGGATGACAATTGATGTTAATAAAGTTTTTTCAAATATTAATTAATTAATTAAATTTTAATTAATTAATTTTAGTTTCGCATGGGAAACAAAATGGTGGCCATTGGTTATTGAAGTTCAATGAAATTATTTTCAATAAGGGTTACCATAGGGGGGACCCTGTTCTGTCGCCAAATACCGCCAAGTTTGTCGCCAACTTGGCGATATATCGCCAAATTTGGCGGCCAAAATGAGTCGCCAAAAGTGACGCCAACTTGGCGATATCTGTAATATTTCGCCAAATTCAGATAGAGTTCCATTGTAAACCTACTTGCTTATAGAAAATCAACAAATAGTGATATTTTAATGCAACAAAAACTAATATTAGCTTGATTATATTAAATTTTTCTTTGATGGACTAAGTAGGAATTGACTTTAAAAACAAAATTTTTATATTACTTGTTCTCAGATGATAATATTGGCCAAATAGTTTCAATTTAAAAGTATATTTACACGAGAAATTTATTTAATATTTCGAGATGGTATTTTAACTATTAAAACAAGTTGGAAATTGCTCGTCAAACGTGGCAAATGAGATTCGTTCGTACTATAACTAGTTTTATAATAATATTTTGCACCGCATATTGTACTGAATGTATATTTTAATGCACTTCATAAGTGCATATGAATTTCATTCTGTTCGAAAGGCTGTAACATCATTAAAATGCACTTGAAATAATTTTTTCTCATTGGCCATAATGTAACGGAAAACTTTTGACTGTACCTGTAATTAAACTATGCATCCGATTTTCATAAAGTTTGAAATGACTCGACAAAATTTTGCAACAATTATATATTTAAAATTTCAGACTATTCGGAAGGCTGTAACATCATAAAAATGCACTTGCAATAATTTTTCCCATTGGTCGTAATGTAACGGAAAACTTTTGACTGTCCCTATAACTAAATTGTACATCCGATTTGCATAAAATTTGAAATGAGTCGACAAAATATTGCAAAAATTATATATTTAAAATTTTAGACCATTAGGAAGGCTGTAACATCATTAAAATGCACTTTCAATAATTTTTTCCTATTGCTGGACGTAATGTAACGGAAAACTTTTGACTCTCCCTGTAATTAAACTGTACATCCGATTTGCATAAAATTTGAAATGACTCGAGAAAATTTTGCAACAATTATATATTTAAAATTTCAGACCATTCGGTTGGGTAGTTTTGTTGTGTTATACGAGGACGGACAGACGGACGGACTGAACGACGACTATAGATGCTACGTATTTATACAGGGTGATTCATAAATATCGAAACAATAGGCTATCTCCTTAAATGTTGCCCGTAGGCACATACTTCCAATTGCAAAGTTTCATGAAAAAAGGTGCAAAATTTGATGAGATAAGTTTAAACTCGATGGGGGGGGGGGGGTCTATATGAGGAAATACAAAATAAAATTTTTATACGGCCCCCGTAGAGTAAAATTCCCAATTAGGAAATTTTTCCTTATCCATTCCTGAGTTAAACACACACAAAAAAAAAATAAAAATCATCTCCATATCTTCAAAATTCGCAGAAATATCAAAATCCAAAATTCTTGACTTACACCATTTATCCATGCCTCTGAGCAACGAGTTTTTGACTCATTTTGAATGCAAGATAGGGATCATCCACAAATTGTACATTATTAAAAGTCGATATAAGACAGTGCCTCTCCTTTGGACATAAAATAGGCAGCGTATAGATTTTACGTTAAACCTGTTTTCAAAGTATACTGGTGGTCTTCACTAGAGGTCTGCACGGGTCGAAATATCTAAGTCCGGTCCCGAACCCACACATAGGAAAAAAAGTTCGGCCCTGCCTGGAAAAAAGTTCAAATCATAGCCTGTACCGGCTTGAATGAATTTCTACGTAGTTTTTTACATCATATGGTTAAAAGTTGTTTCGTATGGAGGAGTTCTGACCAAAAATACTTATTATATCTTTTCTTTTTTCATGTTTATAATTATTATTTTCAAAGAAGCGCCAAAAGCTGTGATTATATGTTTTATTAATGAATCTCTATTTATACGTAAATGTTTCACTTCTCCTTTAATATCGTTAATCCATATTCCATGTGTTGGAGACAATGAAAAATGCTATAAAGTAAAATCTTTTAAGATGAAAATCATATAGGAAAGAAAAAAAAGCGTTATAGACAAGTTCTCTTCTTAGGAGTTGTAAATGTAGCCTATTTTTTCTCAGGTATTATTATATTCATTTTCCATGGATCAGCAGATTTTTCCGTTTAAGAAAGGATTCTGCCATAGGCATATTTTTTTGGCTAGTTTTACTGTATTTTAATTTTTTTGCCTTAAAATCTACTATCCTTTAAAAATATGAATTTTAAAGTTTTATTATAAAATAATGGCCATTTAAAAATACATGCATTTATTGTAAAAGTTTTTCGGCTGAGCCAAATTTTTGTTATTTTTGCACGGATTAGGTCAGTCAGAGATAATAATTTTAATACAGGTTGTCTCGAGACCGAGACTGAAAGTTTCGCCCAGGTGAGACCTAGGAATAAGATAGCCAGTTCCTGTTCAGTATAATCTGTGGCCGAGAGGTTCTGCTCTCAAAGCTGGTAGACGGGAGGTGCTGAGTTCAAACCCCTTCGGCCCAATCGTTCGGAGTTTTCAGTGTTTTTCTTCGAACCTTGGATATCCGGGAGAAAAAATGGGTTAGGTTCCCTTAGAAAGACCACCACGGAAGGCACTCTCCCCCTTCGGGTCCATATCCCCCGTGCAGGTAATTGGCCGTCATAAATCACGCCAACACTTTGTTCGGTATGAAAAAATCCCGGCCTGGCCTGGCCGTGTCTTCAGAAAAAAGTCGCCAATCCCGTGTCTGGCCCGGCTCGGCCCCAGAATGCAGACTTTTTTAACGGTCTCGCTGGGGCGATAAAAAGCCTGAATTTGTGAGGGCTAAAGTTATTCAAAACTCTTAATCGGCATGTTAGAAAAAGCATTGTTTCAAATTACATATTTAACATTTATTTATGGACCATATAAATAGTACAAAAAGGAGGCGAAAACGGCTAAAGTTAAACTGAATCGGAAGTTTAAGCTACAGAAAGAAGTTACTTTTTCACGTGCAATTTTTAAAAAAGCATTTAAACATTTTATTTGGAGCCAATCAATGTTTAAAACTTTAAATGCGTTTTTCTGATTGATGCTTTTATTTATTTATTTATTTTTATTTTATTTTTTTAAACCATTTTTTTAAAAATTATTATACGTCAAGAATCATAAATAAAAAAGGTGCAAACTTGGAACATGTCTTTTTTGATTATTTTACATTAATTTTGTTTCGGCAAATTAAAAAAAAAAAATTTCTTTTGAAAATGTGATTTTTTAAAAAATAAGTTACATAATTTTTTAAATAAATATTTTTAATAGTTTTAAAATTAATATTTAAAAAAATCCTGAAACAAAACTAAAATTATACTTTCCTCTTTAATTAAATGAAAAAAAAATTGAAATCCGATGAATAATGCTTCGAGTTATAAAGATTTTAAATTAACTCCGCTTAAAAAAATGCCAATCATTTAAATTTTTAAAACTTTATGAGAAATATTAGGATGTGATTTTGTTTGCAAATTATATGGTTAACCATCACAAAAAAAGAAAAAAAATCGAAATTATAACCCAACAAATATATTTTTTATATGTTTCCTAGAACTAAAGAAACATTGTTTCTTGAATTGCTCGCATTTCAATTTGTGTCTAATCCCTTAAAACCTATTGAATTATTTAAACGGCCATAACTCTGCGAGTTTTTCAGATATGAAGATGCAATTTTTTGTGTTTAATTCAGGAATGGATAAGGAGAGTTTTCCTGATTGGAATTTTTACACTACGGGGTGCCGTATAAAAATTTAATTTTCGTATTTTTCAAATAGACCCCCCACGGAGTTGCAACTTATGTCATTAAATTTTGCACCTTCTTTTATGAAACTTTGCAACTGGAAGTATGGGTCTAGGGGCAATATTTAAGGAAATAGCCTATTGTTTCTATATTTATGAATCACCCTGTATAATTACGAACGCACCTATAAAGGTATTTTCACATGAATAATAAAAAGAGAAAAACATTTGATGAAAATTGCATATTTAAAACAATACTTTTAAATTGCCTTATTGAAAACAATTTTCTTAGAGCGTCATTGAAAAATTCCGGGAGGCAGCAATATAGTTTACTTAGCCATTTTATACCAGTTGATTTCAAAGGTTTAAATGATCTAATTTAATTAATCATCTCTATAATAATAGCCTAAGTCATGTGACTGTCATCAGTAGTTCCGGGCTGACCGCTTCGCTTTTTATATGTCAGGTCACCATTTTTTACATTTTTTATTTTTCGCGTGGTAAATTAAAGCAATGCTTTGATATTGAAATTAAAAGTTATGGTTTTTGGTATTATTTATTATTTTTCTTTTCTTTTTCTTAAAAAAGGGAAAGAAAAAGTGAAAGTCATGAATTTAAAATTAAAATTAGGTATTTTAAATAAAATGAGTGAAATTATTATATTTTAGATGAATTTAATGAAATATGAAAAAATGCGATAGGAAAGACAATGTTTGATGATTTATCACTTGCGCCTGGCTAGCATAAAAAGGCACTACTTAGTTATACCGTCGACTCATTTCGCCAAATTATATAAATCGCCAAACCACTCGCCAAATTATACAAATTGAACTAATTTTTATTTTAAATAGCGAAAAAACAAATAAATTAGTATAACATTAATAAAAATACAAATAAAACGTCGAAATAAAAATAACTTGATGACGTAAACACGGGTAACTTGCTGAAAAACAAGCAAATATGACATTTACGATCAACCATTATTGATATTTAATCTTATAGTTTGGCGATATATTTTTGGTCGACGGGATAACCAAGTAGTACCCTTAAAAATACGGAGTTCTTGATTTCTCTACTAGAAACTTCTGATTTGGCGAAGTATTGAGAAAGTAAATTAAATTTTGGATAAAAGTAACATGGTACAATGCTTAGCACACATCTAACGGAGACCAAACTGGTCGCCAAGGGCGGCTAGTATATTATACTTTGATTAATATTACGATTTGTTATTAATAAAATACTTGTTGGAACTCTTATTTAGTTTGCTCATGGTGATCAAGCTTTACCAAATGACTTTTTTCGAAGAAAAAGGGACATCCGCAAATCGCACGCTTTAAACGGAAGGAAAACCACTATTAAAATTCTCTTTCTATTTTCTAATGCTCTCTTGGCTGCTACAGTTAAGAGTCACTTTAATGCGACATCCTGGAAGTTTCGATGGGAATTTTATAAACGACACGAAGAGAAGAGTAATAAGTAAGATCGGCGATAAAAGTTTAGGAGCATTTAAAAAGATTCTTCAGGGAATAGGGAATAAGGACCTTTGCAGTAACAAGGCGAGATGTTGGAAAGATATCACAAAAGAAAAATTCTTTAAACTATGCGATTCATTTTATACAGGAATTCAATAAAGTTAAGTGGTTTTTCCGAGTTATGAGATAGACCTGGAATGAAACATAGCTAATATGATAATGCGTTTCCTTGAGGACAATCTGTAATAAAATTTGACCCTTAAATCCCTCATATAACTTTTGTTTGAAGGAAAACAAAATGTCACGTGGTTTAAAAATTAGCATGATTTAAAATAATGTAGTTTAATGTGTAATATAGATTAATAACTTACTCTACATCTTATCTATCATTTTTATACATAACTAAACGTATTCAATCGCGTATTTTGAGCACTTTTTTTTATCATTACATGGGTATCAGAATTAGAATGTGTTAAAAAATGTGAGATTTCCTTCTATATATAAAAAAAACGTAATGATTTCGAAATGAACCAATGAAAATCTGCGTAGATACCGCGAAATGCATCTGATTGGTCAAAGCTTTCTGTCTTTTCTTAGCGGGATTTATGGTTTGCGAAAACCATGAAAGTAGAGAATTTAGATAGGATGGGCGGGGAAAGGGAAGAATTTTCTGCATTTCGATACTTCTGCTTTTTGGGGTTTTTTTAGGTGTTGATGGCAAAAGTGATTTTTGCAGAAAGAAGATAATTTCCATTAACTAATGAAAAAGCGGGGGGGGGGGATCTAAAAATTGAATAGATAGAAAATAAGGGATCACAAAGCGATCCAGTAGGGAAATCCGAAACAATTATGTCTGGTGTTGGCTAGAAAATAGGGATTGCTTCGTGATGCCGAACGGAATCGCGATGCGATTACGCGGGGGGGGGGGGTAAGGGGGGGCAGGACCCCCCCCCTAGTATAAAAAATATTTATTGATATTAAATTTTCTTGAAGAAAACTTTAAACAATGTCTATCTGTAAAATGGATATAGCCCTTGAATAAAAAATAATTATTAAATATTAAGAGTTACAGTTTCAACAGGCCCACAAAATGCTTTCATGCTTCCCTTTATTTTGCTAAAAGCTTCATCTGCACCAAATTCTCTTCCAGTGTTTTTCTTTTTACTATTTATTAACACTTTCCAAACTGAAAAGTCTTTATGAATTCTGTTTGATTGTCTCTCTGTACTCTTCGTACATATACTTGGATTGCCATTCACTTTTAATATGTTATTGAAGCTTACTATAGAATGTACGGTATTGAAGCTGAATTGCTTTTCATTTATAGTTCGTTCACAGAGACACACAAAAGAATTACTTTATATTATGTGGTCTACAGAGAAAAATCGTTTGCGGTGCGTTTTATTGATGTTACGATAATTCAAACAAAAGTAGATTGATATACTTCACTTAGGTGAACTACAACATATTTTTTCAGGAGTATAGAATAAATCGGATTTATAGTTCATTTACAGGGACGCACAAAAGAATTCCATTAAATTATGATCTTTAAGGAAAAATCTTTCGTGATGCCTTTTGAGGATGTTATAATACTTCAAATATAATGACATTAACAAGGATGAAAAATAATGCAGCAAGCATCTAGGTTATGAAACTCTTTCCAGAACATCTAGAAAACTGCAACGAAGCTTACCTTTAAGTACTTTTAATATCAGCAATCACCATCTATAGTCTGAAAAGTATTCCATTTTGTTTGTGAAGCCCCTGTATATGATCAATGGATTTTCATCTATACTACTAAATATTATGCTAACATTTAGTTCAATTAGGAAACGTATAACACAGTTGAAAATACCCTTTTAGCAATTTCCGTTAATAAACAAAAATGAATTATTTATGCAACCCTATGTACGAGCAATTATTGCTCATAAACAGTACTATAAACGAATTGTTTTGTGCGTCCTTGTGCATGAACGAGAAGTGCTATGAACAGCATATTCTACAATAAGCATCTTATAGTGATCATAATTGATGTATATCAATTTCAGTATGTTTGTAAGTGTAACACTATCAAAATACACTGCAAATGACCCCTCCCCCCTCTCATAGACCATAATGAAACGCAATTCCTGTGTCCCGAGTGTCCCTGTAAATGAACTATAAATGCTACAAACTTCATTTTCCATACCTAACATGCAATAGTAATTCTCAATATCATATATTAATTACATGGCAATCCGAGTATATTTACTCGAGTTAGAAAATGGACAGACAGATGGCTAGACAGACGATCAGACAAACCAAAGTCATAAACACTTTTCAAATATGTTGGAAAGTGTTAAAGATGATAGATGACAGGGCGTATGAGGTTACATTAATATGGAAACCTATTTTATAAACAATGTTCCCGGTATTCTTTATGTCAAAATTATACGAATCTTTCTTTTTTTAACGCTTTCCAACAAAGTTGAAAAGTGTTTATTCGGTTTGTCTGTCTGTCGACTATCCGCACTCTAACGCACATAAATATAGTCCGATTGCCATGAAATTCACAGATGTTATTGGGTATTACTATGGCATGTTCGGTATTGAAAATGAAGTGTGTAGCAATTAAGGTTCATTTACAGAGGCACTCAAAAAAATTCCGTTACTACTGTCTGTGGGGAAAATTCGCTTGCGGTGTATTTTAATGATAGTAAACAATTATAAATGTACTGAAATTTATATAATGACTGAGGTGTACTACACGACGCTTACTGTAGAATAGGATCTGCACATAATTTATCGTTCATTTACAGGGACACAGAAAATAATTTGGCTATAGAAGAAATTGAACAATGATCGAACTATTAAAGACTATGAATAATAACTGCAGCGTTTTTGTTGTGGTACGCGTTTTTAAATTGAATTATAATTTAAAATATTACTTGGTGTGTATAAATTCTGCAGATCCTATACAGGACTGCACAAAAGTTCTCAAGTACATTTCCGTTTATTTACTGAAATTGCTGAATAGAAATTTTCAAATGATATTCATTTAACTGCACTAACTTTTAGCATACTATGTAGTACACATACAAATCTATCGATCATATACAGGGCTGCACAATAAAATCGATTATTTTTCCGACTACTCATGGTAATTGCAGAAATTGGGTTTTGAAATGTGTTATACGTTTTTGAAATTGCTTATTTAACCTTGACTTTCTCCTTAATAAACTGCGACGTTTTGTTACAGTATTCTGAGTGTGTTGGAAAGTGTTACATAATCTATGCTGGACGCATAATTTTTCGTTCTTATTTTTCGAAAAGTAGGGGCTGGGAAAATTGTGCGGGAGTGCCAATTATGCAAGTAAATACGGTAGAAACGGTAAACATATATATCGATTTCAATAACAACTCCTTGCTAAAATCCTCATTTAAAGTCTTCTGAGATTGTTATGGTGACCAAACTTTATCAAGCGGATTTTTTTTTTTTTTTTAAAAGAAAAAGCGATATCCGAAAAACGCAAGGTTTTTACGTAGACTACCTTATGCACGATCAGAGTTGAAATTTAACCCTTAAATGCCTCATGTAACTTTTGTTAAATGAAAAAAAAATCCCGCTGTTTAAAAAATATTGGGTGTAGTAAGAAGTTGTAAAGCGAATTTTGTCTGACGTTTACTGCGAAATAGCACACCAATAAGTAGACCGCGTTTGTGTCATGTGATAAGAACCAGATCAGTGCTCTCAAATCGATGCAGAATTTGGGAGAAAAGTGAAAGTAAAGTTGAAATTTTTAAGGTGAAAGATGTCATACGATAAGTCATTTATTCGTCACTGCACTCGTTACGAATTTCACCAAAGAAAAGTGCTGCAAAAGCATATCAATCAATCTGTTCTGTTCTTGGAGAAGAAATCGCATCGTAAAGCACATGTGAATTTTGGTTTCGAGGTTTTAAAGATGGCGATTTTGATTATAGCAATCGAGAACGTAGCGGCGCTCCACTGAAGGCTAGTCATAAGGATTTGCAAACACTGCTTGATGAAGATGCATCTCAGACGCAAAAAGAACTTGCCTAACAATTAAGAGTATCACAGAAAACGATTTGTAATCGCTTACACGCAATGGGAAAGAACCAGAAGGCAGGAAGATGGGTGCCACATGCATCGAGTTAAAGGAACAAGGATGCGCGTGTCTTGAAGTGCATGAATCTGCTAAACAGGCAACAGAAAAATATTTATTGTTTAAAATCGTGACGGGAGATGAAAAATGGATATGTTATGACAATCCGAAACGCAAAATATATTGGTTGAATCCCGGCGGAGCAACAACATAAACGCCGAAACGAGCCATTCACTGCAAAAAAGTTGCCCTCTGCATCTGATGAGATATGATGGGCGTGCTCTATTACGAACTGTCGGAACCTGGTGTAAGTGTAACTGCTGTACTCTACAAGCAACAATTGCTTCAATTGAACCAGGAAATCGGTCGAAAACGTCCATTTACAGTCAAAGATTTGCGCACCAAGAAATTGGTCCATGACAACGCCAAGACTCATGCTGCAAAACCAGTCAAGGACACGTTAGTAATTCTTGGCCGAAGAGTTTTGGAACACCCGACGTATACTCCCGATATAGCCCCTTCGGACTATCATTTGTTTCGGTCGATACAGAATGCCTTGTCTTCTGTACACTTCCGGACAGTGGACGAAGTGCGAAACTGGGTTGACGATTTCATCGCGTCAAAAGACGGATTGTTCTACACTGCTGGCATCCGTCAACTGCCCGACCGATGGCAGAAGGTGTTAGATAATGACTGAAATTATTTTGATGAATAAAGATATTATTCTCAGTTTTTAATTGCATATTCATTTCTCTGAAAAACGCTTTAAAACTTTTTACTACACCCAATACTTTAATGTTACTATTTGTAAAACAGTGTAGATAAAAATGTAGATGTAGATTAATAACTTAATTTGCATCTTATTTACCTTTTTTAGACGTAACGTATTTGGAAACGGTAAGCGCGCACTATGCATTGATTTATATTACGGTTTGTTATTAATAAAATCTTTGTTGGAACTCTTGTTTACTTTGCTTATGGTGTCCAAACTTTCCCAAAAGACTTTTTTCGAAGAAAAATAGATATGGGAAAGTCTATTCGTTAGTTTTGTGACATTAGAGCAATTTTATATATATTTTTTTATAAATAATTCAAATTATTTTATTACAAAATATAACTAAGAAAAAAATTGATATACCTAGCTAAAACCAGTGTGTTCCACTTACGTAACATACATCTAATTTGTAACAAAAAGCATATTACTTGTCTATATATTAAATCAAAATTTTGTTACTCTTGTGACCAGAGTGTCACAGTAACAAAATTTTGATTTATTATTCAAGCAAAGTGCTTTTTGTTACAAATTAGATATATTTTATGTGAGTGGACCACAATGGTATTTAACTGGTTATATCAATTTTTGTCTTAATTATACTTTGTAATAAATAATTTGAATTATTTATAAAAAATTGCTCTAACGGTCACAAGAGTAACAGTGGACGTTCCCATATCCGCACATCGTAGGCTTTAAATGGAAGGAAAAGCATTATTAAAATTCTCTTTCTATTTTCTAACGCTCTTTTGGGTGCTGCAGTTAGGGTAACTTTTAATGCGACATCCTGGAAGTTTCGATGGAAATTTTATAAACGATGTGAAGAGAAGAGCAATAAGTAAGTCTAGCGATAAAAGTTTAGGAACGGAAAAAAATTCTTTGGGGAATAGAGAACAAGGAACTTTGCAGTAAAAGGGCGAGATGTTAGAAAGATTTCATAAAAGAGAAATTCTTTAAGTTATGCGATCCATTTTACAAGAATTTAATAAATTTAAGTGGTTTCTCCTGAGTCATGTGACAATCCTGGAATGAAATATACCTATTATGATAATGTGCTTATTTGCGGAGAAGGGGGAAGGACAATATGCAATAAATTTCAACCATAAATACCTCATATAACTTTTATTTGAATGCAAAAAAATCACACTCTTTATAGAGGTATTTTTAAAATGTTATTCCAATAAAACAGAAAGACTAATTCTTTCTACATTTTTACATGTTGTTTTTCAAAAAACTAGTGTTACAGAGTTAAGGAAAATTATTTTAATTAACTGATAAATTTTTATTAAGTATTTACTTAAAATTGTTCATAAAAATTTAAAACAGTCGCATTGTAATAACAGTCACTATACAGGTTATCTCAAAAAGGTTTAAACGGGCTTTAATTCTTTATCTGTTGGAGGACTGGTTGGTTGCAATGATGTTTAAAGAAAGGTAGAAAATCAAAATATATTAATGAAATAGGCCTGCCATTAATAACTAGTATGTTGTGGCCATCACAAAACTTTCTTCTATATAAATCACGTCAACTAAGTCCTTTAAATAGTACAAGAAGTTACATCAATTTAGCCCGATTTCATATCAAAGTATATCTGAATTGGAAGTTGAAAATTCGCGCATTAGTTATTGAGATACAGCTATAGGAGAAATTCTGAAAAATGCAGCATAGCAGCGCCACCTGTTGAGCGATTTGCTCCAAAACACAAACAGCACTAATTCATATCAGGGTATACCGGAATCTGAAGTTTGTTGAAAATCCAAGCATTAATTATTGAGATAGAGCTATTATAGATATCACAAAAATGCAGCATAGCAGCGCCATCTGTTGAGTGATTTACAACAAAAGGTGCAAAGCGTCAATTCATCTCTTAATTAATCTTTTAATTCATGTCAAGGACTAACTGAATCTGGAATTTGATGGAAATTCGTACATTAGTTCTGGAGATTGAACTATTATGGATATCGTGAAAAATCCTGCATAGCAGCGCCATCTGTTGAGCGATTTACACCAAAACATAAACAGCACTAATTCATATCCAGGTATACCTGAATCTGAAGTTTGTTGAAAACCCAAGCATTAGTTCTTGAGATAGAGCTATTGCGGAAATCACAAAAAATGCAGCATAGTAGCGCCACTTGTTGAGCAATTTACACCAAAAGGTGCAAAGCGTCAATTCATCTCTTAATTAATCTTTTAATTCATGTCAAGGACTAACTGAATCTGAAGTTTGATGAAAATCCGTGCATTATTTCTTGAGAGAGAGCTATTATGAAAATCGTGTAAATGCTGCAAAATGCAGCATAGCAGCGCCATGTGTTGGGCGATTTACACCAAAACGTTACCAGTACCAATTCATATTAAGGGATAACTGAATGAGAAGTTTGATGAAAATCCGTGTATTAGTTCTTGAGATAGAGCTACTGCAGAAATCGCAAAAATGCAGCATAGCAGCGCCACCTGTTGGCCGATTTACACCAAAAACTAATCGGCACCAATTTATATTAGGGACTACTTGAATATAAATTTAGCTCACAGGCTATCAAAGCCTGAGAGCTAATGTGCCCGCCCGTTCTGTATGTATGTATGTATGTATGTACGTATGTACGTAACGCGATAACTCTTGATAGAAACATCCGATTTGCTTCAAAATTTTTTCCTAGGTTCACCGTGATAAGGCGCTTCCCTGATTAGTTTTTGGAGTTCATTGGTTAAGGATAAAGGGGGAAAAACGGGGTTAGTCCACACCCCACCCCCTTAATTCAGATAAATGGGTTTTTCATGCAGAATGATTCGATTTGCTCCGAATTTGATATACCGGTTTAGTATGTTAAGGAACATCCCTGATTAGTTTTGGGAGTTCATTGGTTAAGGATAAAGGGGGGAAAACGGGGTTAGTCCACCCCCCTTAATTCAGATAAATGTGTTTTTCATGCAGAATGATTCGATTTGCTCCGAATTTGGTATAGCGGTTTATTATGTTAAGGAACTTCCCTGATTAGTTTTGGGGGTTCATTGGTTAAGGGTAAATGGGGAAAAACGGGGTTAGTCCACCCCCCTTAATTCAGATAAATGGGTTTTTCATGCAGAATGATTCGATTTGCTCCGAATTTGGTATACCGGTTTATTATGTTAAGGAACTTCCCTGATTAGTTTTGGGAGTTCATTGGTTAAGGATAAAGGGGGGGAAAACGGGGTTAGTCCACTCCCCTTAATTCAGATAAATGTGTTTTTCATGCAGAATGATTCGATTTGCTCCGAATTTGGTATACCGGTTTATTATGTTAAGGAACTTCCCTGATTAGTTTTGGGAGTTCATTGGTTAAGGATAAAGGGGGAAAAACCGGGTTAGTCCACCCCCCTTAATTCAGATAAATGTGTTTTTCATGCAGAATGATTCGATTTGCTCCGAATTTGGTATAGCGGTTTATTATGTTAAGGAACTTCCCTGATTAGTTTTGGGGGTTCATTGGTTAAGGGTAAAGGGGGAAAAACGGGGTTAGTCCATCCCCCTTAATTCAGATAAATGGGTTTTTCATGCAGAATCATCCAATTTGCCCCGAATTTATTATACCGGTTTATTATGTTAAGGAACTTCCCTGATTAGTTTTGGGGGTTCAGTGGTTAAGGATAAAAGGGGAAAAGGGGGGTTAGTCCACCCCCTTAATTCAGATAAATGGGTTTTTCATGCAGAATCATTCGATTTGCTCCGAATTTGGTATACCGGTTTATTATGTTAAGGAACTTCCCTGATTAGTTTTGGGGTTCATTGGTTAAGGGTAAAGGGGGAAAAGGGAGGTTAGCCCGCCCCTCTTAATTTAGATAAATGGGTTTTTCATGCAGAATGATTCGATTTGCTCCGAAGTTGGTATACCTGTTTATTATGTTAAGGAGCTTCCCTGATTCGTTTTGGCGATTAATTGGTTAAGGATAAAGGGGGGTTAGTCCACCCCCTTAATTTAGATAAATGTTTTTTTTTTTGCAAGATTATTGGATTTGCTCCAAGTTTGGTATACCGGTTTATTATGATAAGGAGCTTCCCTGATTAGATTTGGAGGTTCACTGGTTAAGTATAAAGGGGGAAACGGGGGCTAATTCCCCTTCACTTATTTTTTTGAGGGGCATTATCCTTTAAAATAAGAGTATAATATACAATTAGTGTGAATAGTCTGTGAGCTCAATGCCATCAGTTTAGCTGGGCACTTTCCTTTTTTATTTTCTCTCAATCTGGTAGAGGAGGGAAATTTCATAAATGAAATTTTAAAATGGATTTTTTAAAGTTTTTCACATGATAAGCATAATTCATGATGAAATTAGATAAGGCAGATGATTCAACTCAAATGTTCTTTTACGCCGATAACGAACGCTTCCCAGAAACACAGTAACCAAATATAAATAAAACAGATTTTTTTTATAGCTTACTGTATAACACTTGTACTGAAGTTAAAAATAGGGAGGACAGATTCAACACAATTTTCTTTTGCTTTTAGAGCGACTCCTGATTTACTGAAACGAATCTTCTCAAACCTTTAGAATAAGCTTCAACAATTGTCAAATTTATGTATCGATAAAAACTCTCACATTACAGTTTTTTTTTCAAACTCTGGTACTCCCTTGGTTGGAAATTTCATAAATGAAATTTTAAAATGAATTTTTTAAAGTTTTGTCGTATGGTAAGTATACTTCAGGATGAAATTAGATAAGGCGGATTCAATTCAAATATTCTTTTACCCGATAACGAACCCTTGTCAGAAACACAGTAATATAAATAAAATAGATTTTTTATATTTTACTGTATGACAGCTGTACTGAAGTTAAAAATAGGTAGATACAACACAATTTTCTTTTGCTTTTACATCGACTCCTGGCGAGAAATAAGATAAATAAATTTAAATAAAACTTATTTTCTATGTTTTACTATAAGAAGCAGAAACTCGAGCTTAAAAACATTACACAGATTGAACACAATTTATTTTTGTGTATAGGGAAATAATTTAACTAAATTTATGTAAATTGATTTTTCATGTTTTTTTAATGAAACTTTCAGAATTAGCTTCTGCTACGGTGTGAAATTTATGTTCTGGTAAAAAATTTCACATTAAAGATTTTACTTTGGTAACGCTCCTTGTGAAAAATTGCATAACTAAAATTTTAAAATAATTTTCCTGAGATTTCTCACATGACGACTATATTTATATGGTTATCATTCTCTAAGTTAAAATTAGATAACACAGATTCAGCGCAACGTTCTTTTACGCTATTAACGCTCTCTAGCAAGAAATACAATAACAGATTTAAATAAAATGGATTTTTTACATTTTTCTTTATGAAGCCGTACTCAAGTTAAGAAAAAGTTGCACAGATTCAATGCAAGTTATTTTTGTTTATAGTTCTCTTTGTGGCAAATAATTTAATTAAATTTAAAGAAGATTGATTTTGCATATTTTTTAATGAAATCTTCAGAATAAGCGTCTACTGCGGGCAAATAAATTTACGTTCTGGAAAAAAGTTTCACATGAAAGTTTTTACTTTGATAACGCACCTGATGAAAAATTGCATAACTAAACTTTTAAAATAATTTTCTTATGTTTCCTCAGATAGCGACCATACTCAAAGCTAAAATTAGGTAGGACAGATTCAAATCCACTTTCTTTATGCTAACGACAACTCCAGCGGGAAATTGGTTTGCCAGTTTCTACTAAATTTGTTTCATTATACTGTATGGCAGTCGTACTGAAATAAAAAATTAGTAGGACAGATTCAATACAAGCGTCTTTTTCGTTTATAGTGACTACCCTTTTGGTTTATACCCTTTGGTGAGAAATAGGATAAGTAAAGTTGGTTTTTTATGTTTCAAGTGCGTGCAAGTTGATTTTTTATGTTCCGTGCTCAAGTTAACGATAGATTGAACAGGTTTAACAGAATTTTAGTTTTCTTTATAGCGCCTCCTAGCGGATAATAGTGTAACTAAATTGAAATAAAATTGAGTTATATGTTTCTTTAAAACTTCAGAATAAGCGTCTGCTACGGTCAAATTTATATTTGATAAAAATTTACATATGATAGTTTTTTATCGTGCCCTAGTGGGAAATTACATCCTAAAATTTTAAAATCCATTTTTTTGTGTTTTCTCATATGACAACAATATTCCAAGTTAAAATTAGGTAACCCAGACTTAACTCAACTTTATTTTACGCCGACAGTGCCCCTAGTGATAAATAGAGTAACCAAACTTAAACAAAATTAACTTTTTATGTATCACCTTATGATGCCATACTCATGTTAAAAATAGATCGGACAGATTAAACACAATTCCATTTTTTAGGACGCTCTGGCGGGAAAGAAGGTAACTAAAATGAAATAAAATTGATTAAAAAAATAAATCTTTAAAATAAACTTCAGCCACAATCAAACTTAAATAATAATAATAAAAAAAAATACAACACTTAGTACTGTTCCGGTAGTTCCGGAGCTCAGTATTTATGAGCTCCGTTGATTTCCGATCAATACTTGAATATTCACTAAAATCAAAGAAGTGTCGGAGCTGAGCTCCAGTGAGCTCCGTCGCAAATGCAGAATGTCTGTTCTGGAAAGAGATACGGAGCTGATAGCTCCAGGGACACTGAATAACGAACTCTTCCCAAGTTCCAAGTTACGAAAATTTTCTACAATAACAGCGGAGATGTTTTGGTGAAAGGTTTTGTTTGCTCTCTAGAGCCACATTGATTATGCTGGCGCAGAGACAGATCATTATACTCGTGATTTGTGCAAAAGAGCTGAATTATATTGCCTGATTACCTAGATATCATATTTTGAGCATTAAATTTCCTTTATTATTTTTTTAAACAAAATTTTCTTAGCCCCCGGTATGCTATTTCTTTCTGCCAACTATTAATGTTTCGTCTTCAAAAAATAACGTTACCTTGTATAAGCCAGCCGTAAAACAAAGCAGATGTATCATTGTACGGAATAAATTCTGCTGCAATTTTTTTAAACTTCTAAGCACCGCACATTTTCAATTTTTATACCGTCGCATTGGAAAAAAAGTACTTTTAAATGCAATTTCTTTGAAAATTCCATCTCCAGTTATTTTTGAGATATTAATTTTTTTGTAGTTTTTAGCACATTTCTTTAATTTTGATAACTCAAGTACTCCATTTCTGTAGAAAGTAAAGGGAAAATAGTTGAAACATAGCAATTATATCTTTTTGTTGCCATTTTCTCATAAAAAACTGAAAAAAAAATGTAATTAAAATACGTGCTATTGAGAAAAAATATAAATGAATTATTTTTGATAAAACATGGAGCTATTATAAATTGAATTTAATTTTAAGTATCTATATTAATATTACAAACAAATGAAGACATATGAATCATGAGATAGCCGATTTTTTTTGTCCAGTTTTTTTTTGCAAAACTAGGGGGCGCTGCCCCCTACGAGCTACGCTCGTCAACCCCCGTTCAGACACCGCAGACTCTAAAAGCATGCTAATTTTATCGGCTTAAAAAATATTTCGGAAGATTGAATTTTAAGTTTAAAAACAGTGGCGATCTCCCTATAAACGGGTTTCTATTCATTTCTCTTTGATTGGGGAATTTTAAAGCCAAATCAGCGGCTGTTAAATGATATAATGGCTGTTTCCGTCTTTGATTAAATAAAATCAGTTGACATTTCAAAATAAGCTAATATAAAATGAATTAAATAAACAGAGTCTTTGCCTCCCGGTATTTTTTAGCAAAGGGAAAAGAAAGTTTTTTTTTAATGACACTTTAAATGTATCGTTTTTAATCTGACGTAATTTTCACTAAACTTTTCTTTCTCCTTTTACTATTCACGTGAAAATAATTTTGTTAGAAATGAAATATTATTTGCGCTATCCTAATAAAAATAGTTGAAAATATCACCTTAAAATATTACATAAATGTCTCGCGCAATTTTTAAATTTAAACTGTTTTGCAATATTATTTTTTGTTCATTTTACGTAATGTGTAATGTGACGTAATTTCTCCTATTTAAGACTTCTAACGCATGTTAATAAATTTATTATTTTACAACATTCTTTCCCTTTTAAAATTCACGTGTAATATGGTTTTTATGATAATTTTCAATGAGTTCCTGCTTTTTATATTTTCTTGTTTATAATAGTCACGTGTAAAATAAATTTTTAATTTGAAGCAAATATTATTATTTGCGCTGTACAGTTGGCAACAGTTTAAATTAATACCAATTTCTAAAATGTGTAAAAAAATATCTCTCGAAATGCTGAAAATTTGAATTGAAAATAGAAATAAAACCTCAAAAAATGAGTCAAATTAATAAACTGAGTGCAGTCTGCACAAATTTTGCAACAATTATGTATTTAAAATTTCAGACCATTCGGAAGGCTGTAACATCATTAAAATGCACTTGCAATAATTTTTTCCCATTGGCCGTCATGTAACGGAAAATTTTTGACTGTCCCTGTCATTAAACTATACATCCGATTTCCATAAATTTGAAAAGACTCGACAAAATTTTGCAACAATTATATATTTAAAATTTCAGACCATTCGGTTGCGTAGTTTTTGCTGTGTAATATGCGGACAGACTGAACGACGACTATAGGTGCTACGTATGCATATAATTACGAACGCGCTTAAAAAAGGGCTGTTTGATTAACATAATCTTACTGCCTAACATTGCCTAATTTTCTACAAAAGAAAAATAAGCACGTTTCACACACTTTGAGATGTCCTATCTAATTCGCTATTTGAAAACAACACACATTACTTTTTACCAGCGGTATTAATGTAAATTTAACCATGAAAAAAAATCTACCTTACATAAGGAAGAAAAATAGAAGCTGTCAATCTTATACTTATAAAAAATTGAATATTTATAAAGTATTAAAATGTTTAATTTGTTACACGAATTCAAGAAAAAATCATTTGTTCTTTAAATAATAATATAATAAAAAAGAAACCCCTTAAATTCTTTCCTTTGATCGTTTAGTTTCGTTTCGTTGCAGATTTTAAATTTCCTACGAAAAATTGCTGTCCAACATCTAATCAAGCAGTTCGAATGAAAATATATAAATCAACTAACTTTTCCTTCCTTCCGTGTGGGAACGAAACTCATAAAATTCCCACAAACGGTACTTAATTTTGTATGTCTAGCTACTGTTTTCGGGTGTCTCTATGGGCGAATGTGTCTGCAAATGCAGCTAATGACACAGTTAATGAAGGGTTGAAAGATGCCATTGGATGGTTAAATATACTTATTTGACTTAACGGTCTAAGTTAATTACACGAATAAAAGATGCTGTTATCGATAATGCTGTGTTACAGAAATAATTAAATAGGCTAGTGTTAGAAAATGGAGCAATTTATTTTTGTTTGAGAAGTTTTATTAAATGTAAATTCGATGTTACAAAAGTTGATTGCTGAAAAGCATCTGGAAATACCATCATAAGTCAAACAAAAGCAGGTTTTAAATATTATTTCTTGTAGTTGCATGAAAACGGCAAACGCCAGAATATTAAATGCTTTATTAGGTATATCTGATTGTAAATTCATAAAAAAAAAATATATGTTTCGTTCTGAGCACTCTTAAGAATAATTAGAAAAAATCTAAAACAAGACAAAACAACAACAAGAAATAAATATAAAAAAAGCAAAAAAACATGCTTTCATTAAAATTCACAAAAATGTAGAAAGTATATACGTTTTTAAATGCACTAAAAAGTAGAAATGGGAATTTCGCCAAATTAGCCAGATATCGCAAAGTTGACATCATGAATGATAACTTATTTCTGTCGCCATATTTGGTGATATTTCGTTAAGTTGGTCCAAATTTGGGGCTATTGTGGTAACCATTAACACTTTTCACCAAATGACCCTTAATAAATTCGATTATTACATTTAAAATACATTTTATTAACAAATGCAATTTCTAAAAAATATCGGTTTGTTTATGGTTTAATTTAATAATTCTGCATTTAAATACGTAAATTATCAGTATTCTTTTGTATGAAACTAGGGGGCTCGGCCCCCTACGAGCTACGCTCGCCAACCCCCCGTTCAGACACTGCAGTCTCTAAAAGCACGCTAATTTGATCGGCTTTAAAAAGATTTTGGAAGATTGAATTATAATGAAAAAAACAAAGGCGATCTCCCTATAAACGGGTTTCTATTCATTTCTCTTTGATTGGGGGAATTTTACGGGAAAATCAGCTGCTGTTAAAAGATACAATGGCATTTCAAAATCATCTAATATAAAATGAATTAAGTAAACAGAGTCTTTGTCTCCCGGTATTTTTTAACAAAGCGAAAAGAAAGTCCTTTTAAATAAGACATTTTAAATATATCGTTTTTAATCTGACGTAATTTTCACCAAACTTTTCTTTCCCTTTTTAATATTCACGTGAAAATACTTTTATTAGAAATGAAATATTATGTGCGCTGTCCAAAAAAAAAAAAAAAAAAAAAAAAAAAAAAGAAAAAATAGTTGAAAAGTTCATCTCAAAATATCAAGTAAATGTCTCGCGCTATTTTTAAATTTAAACTGTTTTGCAATATTATTTTTTGTTCATTTTACGTAATAAGTGTAATGTGGCGTAAATGTGATGTAATTTCTTCTATTTAAAATTTCTAACGCATGTTAATGAATTTATTATTTTACAATATCCTTTCTCTGTTAAAATTCACGTGTAATTAAAGATGAAGTAATTTTCAATAAGTTCCTGCTTTTTATACGTAACTAGGGGGCTCGGCCCCCTACGAGCTACGCTCGCCAACCCCCATCCAGACACCATAGACTCTAAATGTACGCTAATTTGATCAGCTTTAAAAAGATTTCGAAAGATTGAATTATAATTTTAAAAACAGTGGCGATCTCTCTATAAACGGATTTCTATTCATTTCTCTTTGAATGGGGAATTTTAACGCCAAATCCGTTGCGGTACTACTTGATTATCCCGTCGACCAATTTCGCCAAATTATATAAATCGCCAAACCACTCGCCAAATTATACAAATTGACATAATTTTTATTTTAAATAACGAAAAAACAAATAAACTAGCACAACATTAATAAAAATACAAATAAAACGTCGAAATAAAAATAACTTGATGACGTAGACACGTGTAACAACATTTCAAAATAAGCTAATATAAAAGGAATTAAGTAAACAGAGTCTTTGTCTCCTGGTATTTTTTAACAAAGTGAAAAGAAAGTTCTTTTAAATGAGACCTTTTAAATTAATCGTTTTTAATCTGACGTAATTTTGGCCAAACTATTCTTTCTCTTTTTAATATTCACGTGAAAATACTTGTGTTAGAAATGAAATATTATTTGCGCTTTCCTAACAAAAATAGTTGAAAAGTATCCTCTTTCATACATTCCTCATCAAATAAATGTCTAGCGCAATTTCTAAATTTAAACCGTGTTGCAATATTATTTTGTGTTCATTTTATGTAATAACTGTAATGTGACGTAAATATGACGTAATTTCTCCTATTTAAGGCTTCTAACGCATGTTAATAAATTTATTGTTTTACAAATTCCTTTCTCTCTTAAAATTCACGTGTAATTATAGTTTTTATGATGTAATTTTTAATAAGTTCCTGCTTTTTGTACATAATTATTTAATTCTAATTCCAGATGTTTTTTTCTGTTTATAATAGTCACGTGTAAATAAATTTTAATTTATTTACACGTATAAATATATTTTTTTTGAAGCAAACATTGTTGTTTCCGCTCTTTATACAGTTGACAACAGTTTAAATTAATATCACTTTCTAAAATCTGTTAAAAATATCACTATAAAGGCTGAAAATCTGAATTTAAAATAGAAATAAAACCTCAAAAAATTAGTCAAAATAAAAAAATTAATGCAATCTGCACTCCGGCAAATTCTAACGCATAAAATGATCTAAAAATGATTAAATTCCTATGAACAGTTTTTGCTCCTATAAAACTTTTTTAGTGGAACGATTTTGTCCAACTTTAGCATTAAATATCTCTTAAAATAATTCTTCGATCTGAAAACTGTCTGCATCAGCGTGTTTATCAAACATTTCTGTATAATACTACCAATTTTCATATTTTTGTATGCATTATGTTTCTTAATATTAACGAAGAAAGACCTCCGGTCACAAAAAAATCAAAATCGGCGGCGGCGGCGACAGCGGTAGTTACTTTTTTAGGTAGCTTTCATTACAAAAAGCTACCTATTGCAGCCGTTCGGAGGAAAGCGATTTCAAAAAATTTTGGTATATTTTCATCGATCATGACCCCCAGACCCCGAAACCACCCTCCGTTCAAAATTGATATATATATATATATATATATATATATCCATATATATATATATATATATATATATATATATCTGACCTTTGTCATACTGTAACTCTCGAATTTATTAACCGATTTGGATGTAATTCGGTATGTACATAGTACATACCAATGTCTCGACCGAGTTCGTTGGCCAGCTTCATCCGCCATTTTGTTGCAAAATGGCGGCCATTTAAAAATTTTTAAAAAAATTTAAATTTGAAATGTGGTACCAAAAAATTGAAAATGGAAAAATATTTTTTTCTTATGTATTTGACCTTTATACAAAGATTCCGGAGCAGTTTTTGTTTCGTCTATATCTTAAAAAATGGCTGAGTTATAGAATTTTGAATTTCTAGCGTGGCTGGCATTGTGAAATGTCCTGAATTTTGTCACGCGATAAAAGGCGTATTTATGAACCGATTTGGATGTAACTTCGTTTGTACATAGTATATACCAATGTCTCGACCGAGTTCGTTGGCCAGCTTCATCCGCCATCTTGTTTAAAAATGGCAGTCATTTAAATTTTTAAGAAATATTTAAATTTGAAATGTGGTACCAAAAAATTGAAAATTGAAAAAATATTTTTTTCTTATGTATTTAACCTTGATACAAAGATTCGGGAGCAGTTTTTGTTTCGTCTACATCTTAAAAAATGGCTGAGTTATAGCATTTTGAATTTCTAGCGTGGCTGACATTTTGAAACGTCCTGATATTTGTCATGTCATAACAGGCGTATTTATGAACCGATTTGAATGTACCTTGGTGTGTACATAGTACATACAAATATCTCGACCGAGTTCGTTGTCCAGCTTCATCCGCCATCTTGTTTCAAAATAGCGGCTATTTAAAAACTTTTTAAAAATTTAAAATTTAAAATGAGATACCAAAAATTTGAAAAATGAAAATGATTTTTTTCGTATGTCTTTGACCTTAATACAAAGATTCCGGAACAGTTTTTGTTTTGTCTATATCTAAAAAATGGCTGAGTTATAGCATTTTGAATTTCTATTGTGGTTGACATTTTAAAACGACGTGATATTTGTCATGTCATAACAGGCGTATTTATGAACCGATTTGGATGTTACTTGGTCTGTACATAGTACATACCAATGTCTCGACCGAGTTCGTTGGCCAGCTTCATTCGCCATCTTGTTTCAAAAGGGTTGCCATTTAAAAAAAAAATTAATTTAAAATTTAAAATGAGGTATTAAAAAATTGGAAAATGAAAAAGATTTTTTTTATGTGTTTGGCCTTGATACGAAGATTCCGGAGCAGATTTTGTTTCTGAAAATTTGTTCTTTTGTTTATATCTTAAAAAATGGTTGAATTATAGCACTTTGAATTTCTAGTATGGCTAACAATTTGAAACGATCTTGTATTTGTCACGCGATAACACACGTATTCGCCTATTTCCATGTAAGAAGGCATTTGGATAGTATGCATTAACATCTCAGCTAATATAAGTTACTTTAAATAAAAGCAGCTTGGATAAAGATGACTAAATTCGCGAAATTCTCATTCATAATGATTTAGTATTGATAGAAATTAGTATTGAATCTCCTATATTCGGTTTCCACTAAATTGAGCTTCGTGTGTTTGAATGATATAATTTGGCTTTTTTAAAATAAGGATTATGAAAGCTACCTCTTCCTCCCGGCACTGGCCGGAAGGACTTTTTTAGAATAGAGAGATTATTTAATTCTAATTTGAAAGTTTTTTTTCTGTTTATAATAGTCACGTGCAAATAAATTTTTAATTTGAAGCAAACATTATTGTTTCCGTTGTTTATACAGTTGGCAACAGGTTAAATTAGTACAATTTTCTGAAATAAGTAAAAAATATCTCTCGAAATGCTGAAAATTTGAATTTAAAATAGAAATGAAACCTCGAAAAATGAGTCAAATTAAAAAATAAATTAATTCTGCACACCGGGAAATTATAACGTATAAAATGATCTAAAAATTATTAAATTCCGATGTATAGTTTTTGCTCCTGTAAAACTTTTTTAGTGGAACGATTTTGTCCAACTTTAGCATTAAATATCTCTTAAAATAATTCTTCGATTTGAAAACTGTCTGCATCAGCGTGTTTATCAAACATTTTTGTATAATACTAGCAATTTTCATATTTTTGTATGCATTATTTTTCTTAATATTAACGAAGAAAGATCTCCGGTCACAAAAAATTCAAAACCGGCGGCGGCGGTGACAGCGGTAGTTACTTTTTTTTAGAATAGAGAGATCCTTCTATATATAAAAAAAAGTTTTGATTTGGAAATGGACCAATGAAAATCTGCGTAGATATTCTCGGTAGATCGGCATCCAATTTGAATGCTTAAGCATGGTCTTTCTTCGTTAATATTAAAAAATCTGTTGCATACAAAAATATGAAAATCGGTGGTATTATAGAGAAATGTTTGATAAACACGCTGGTGCAGATTGTTTTCTAATCGAATAATTATTTTAAGATATATTTAATGTTAAAGTTGGTCAAAGTCGTTCCATTAAAAAAGTTTTATAGGAGCAAAAACTATGCATAGGAATTTAATCATTCTTTGATCATTTTATACATGAGAAGTTCTCGGTGTGCAGACTGCATTTATCTTTTTTATTTTATTCATTTTTTGAGGATTTATAACCATTTTAAATTCAAATTTTCAGCATTTCCAGAGATATTTTTACATATCATATTTTAGAAAAGAATATTATTTTAAATTGTTGCCAATTCTTAAAACAGTGCAAAGAATAATATTTCCTTCAAATTAAAAATTTATTTACACGTGGCTATTATAAGCAGAAAAAAAACTTTAAAATTAGAATTAAATAATTACATGTTAAAAGCCGGAAAATTACGTCATAAGAACCATATTTACACTTGAATTTTAAAAGACAAACAAAATGTTAAAATAAAAAAAATATTATTATGCGTTAAATCTTGTAAATGGAGGAAATTACCTCATATTTAAAATGCCCTAAAATATGGCAAAACAATTTAAATTAAAAAATACATTTGCTCGAGACGTTTATTTGATATTTTGAGATGAACTTTTCAACTATTATCGTGAATTCGAAGACAGTGCAAATAATATTTCCTTCTAACAACAAAAGTATTTTCACGTGAATATTAATAAGAGAAATAAAACTTTGGTGTAAATTACGTCAGATTTAAAACGATACATTTAAAATGAATTATTTAAAAGAACTATCTTATAGCGCTGTTAAAAAGTAACGAGAGACAATGACACTGTTTACTTAATTCATTTTACATTAGCTTATTTTCAAATGTTTAACTAATTTTTTTAATTAAATACGAAAACAGCCATTGTATCTCTTAACAGCAGCAGATTTGGTCTTAAAAATCCCCAATCCAAGGAAAACGAATGGAAACCCGTTTACAGAGTGATTGCTACTGTTTTTTTTTAATTTTAATTCAATATTTTTAAAACCGATCAAATTAGCGTGCTTTTTGGATTTTGGTGTGCCTGAACGGGGGTTGGCGAGCGTAGCTCGTAGGGGGCAGAACCCCCTAGTCATCTAAATAAATCAAATTTTATATTTGGTGTATTGCTACGACATAAGTGAACGGCCATCATTAAAGTAACCGGTACTACTTAATTATCCCGTCCACTAAAAGACTATCGCCAAACTATAAGATTAAATGCCAATAATGGATGATCGTAAATATCACATTCACTTGACACTAAACACGATACAGATGTTTGTTGCGTCATCAAGTGATTTTTTTTTAATTAGACTTTTTATTTTAATTCTTATTATTGTTTTATTAATTTGTTTGTTCTTTCGTTATTTAAAATAAAAATTATGTAAATTTTTATTTTAACGTTTTTATTAAAACGTGTAACTTGCTTAAAGTCAAGTGAATATGACATTTACGATCAACCATTATTGGCATTTAATCTTATGGTTTGGCGATAGATTTTTGGTTGATGGGATAACGAAGTAGTATCAAATTTAGAATGGCAACATCTTTCCATTTGTATAATTTGGCGAACGGTACTTCTTAGTATTTCGCCAAATTATATAAATCGCCAAACCACTCGCCACACATTAACATAAATTTTATTTTAAATAACGAAAGAACAAATAAATTAGTAAAACATTAATAAAAATACAAATAAAACGTCGAATTAATGGTTTTATTGCCCATTATTGGCATTTAATCTTACAGTTAATTAATTAATGGCAACCATCATTGGCATTTAATCTTACAATTCGGCGACAGTAATTTGGTCGACGGGATAACTAAGAAGTACCATATATTATACTTATATTTATGTTATATCATTTTATATAATTATACTATAGGCTAAACCGCAGAATTAACGACTGCTCGGCGTATGACTTGGCGGCGCTGCGATAAATTCGCCAATTCTTCCAACCTAAATATTCAAATTCAATGTAAACAATAATGTAAATAACTAATGTAAACAAGTAACGTAGCAAATAATGTGGTAGTTGTTAGTTATCCCGTCGATCAATTTCGCCAAATTATATAAATTGCCAAACCACTCGCCAAATTATACAAATTGACATAATTTTTATTTTAAATAACGAAAGATCAAGTAAAAAAGTATATCATTAAACTAAAAATACAAATAAAATGTCGAAATAAAAATCACTTGATGACATAAACACGTGTAAGTCAAGTGAATGTAACATTTACGATCAACCATTATTGGCATTTAATCTTACGGAACAGATGCTGTATATTCCCACCATCTTGGATTTTTTTCTTGTCGTTGAAACAGTTTTTCCGTCAAGTAGTAAAGGTCGCCAAGCAGCGATTTATGTGCATGTTAAGCTTAACAGGGTTACCAGAACACGTCACTCATCGGGGTTGTCTTATCGATAAACGACAACAAAAAATCGCCAAGAAATCCAAGATGGCGGCCGCGGGAATATACAGCATCTAAGTCTAAATGGATAATGTAAACAAATAATAATAAAAATTCATGCCAAGTAGTTGCCTTTTTAAAATCACGCCAAGTAATCGTTAATTCTCTAGTCGCACCATACTATATAATATTAACTATGCAGTTAAAATGAAGTGTACTACTTTATTATCCCGTTGACCAATTTCGCTATATTATATAAATCGCAAATCTACTCGCCAAATTATACAAATGGCCATAATTTTGATTTTAAGATTTTTTTTTGATTTTGACGAAAGAACAAATAAATTAGGGTACTACTTGGTTATCCCGTCGACCAAAACTCTATCGCCAAACAATAAGATTAAATGCCAATAATGGTTGACCGTAAATGTCACATTCACTTGATTTTAAGCAAGTTACACGTGCTTACGTCATCAAGTGATTTTTATTTCGACGTTTTATTTGTATTTTTATTAATGCTTTACTAATTTTTTGTTCTTTCATTATTTAAAATAAAAATTAAGTGCATTTGTACAATTTGGCGAATAGTTTGGCGATTTTTATGTTTTGGCGAAATTGGTCAACGAGATAATCATGGACTTTTTCTTGGCGTGAAAACCCCTTTTGCGCCAAGTAGCAAATGTCTCCAAGCATCGATTTATGTGCATGTTAGGCTTCACGGTTTTGCCAACACATGTCACTCGTCGGGGTTGCCTTATCGATAAACGCCAACAAAAAATCGCCAAGAAATCCAAGATGGCGGCCGCGGGAATGTATAACATCTAAGCCAAAAAATATGATGTTTATACAAATAGTTTTATTTTTATGCATATATATATTACATATAGAGATATACCTTATACATACATAATATATACACCTATCAATAAATATTATGTACTTATATATAATTTTATATATTTATTATATTTATTATATATGTCAAATTAAAACAAAAGTTTTAAATTTTTCCGAAAAAACAAATGCTAAATGCAGAAAATTACACAAAAAACATATGAATAAAGATCATTCCAGAAAAAAAGCAACCCCGAAGGCTGAAGATCGCAACCACATCAGTTCATTTAATGTAAAAAAAAAAAAAAAAAAAAAAAAACTAGCACAGAGGATGGAACTCTTCCCAAAGATGTAGTAGCCAGAAACAAAAATGCTATTGGCAAGATATGCGCCTGGCTAATAAAGTTACCAAGTTTGCTGTTATGGCGTTATAGTTTCTTTTTCGTTATTCTGAATTTAAAGTTGTACAAAAAACTTTTTAAATGTACCATAAAAAAATCTCACTTTCTTCGCAAATTATGATACTCTTCATTTCGCTTTTTATTAATATTTTAAAATAGTAATTACAAGACAACAAATTATTACGGGACAAAGAAGAAGAAATTTTCTTTATGCCAAATAAATTTTATTTTTGTTATACTTAAAAATGTATTATTTTGAAATTGTAAATGAAAAACAGAAAATAATGATACAGAAAGAAATCCGCACTGAATCGAATAAAAAAAATAGTTTTAAACAAAAAATATACTTACAGATCTGGTACCAAATTTATGATTGAAAAATTTACCTTTTAAATTATGAATCTGATGAATGAAATAGAATTAAAGTAAAAGTAACTAATCTGGCAACAGAAGAAAAATATCATTGGGTTGAAACTTTTTAATTATTGTTTGAAAGAAATTTAAAAAGTGATATTTACTTATTAAAACCATAGCAACAGTTCTAATAATTCAGTATTTATACAGTTCACAAATGTTGTGAGAAAAAAAAATGTGCCCACGGAAGAAAATAACTTTGGCAGTTAAAGGTGCGTTTACACTATGGTTTGTTTACTATAATTGTTATGACCATGACATTCCGAATTCTTTATTACGTAGGCCAAGCTATAACATAAAATTCAAGTTGAGTGATAACATTCTACCAATCAGAAGCATGCTTCCGCCAATGAAAATGACGTCACATTTAAAAGATAAATTGTACTGGCCTTTATATAACTCAATCATTTTTAGAACTATTGAGTTAAACGATGCGATAATCTTGGGATTGGGAAATGGTTATGCGATAATCTTGGGATTGGGAAATGGTTCCGATGGGGAGAATGATGTCATTCTCAAAATAAAATACCATTTTCACCCATGAAAATTAAATATTTTGCTATCATCCTTAGAAACATAATAAAAGTCGAAGTCATGTGACTGTCATCAATAGTTCCGGGATGACCGTTTCGCTTTTTATATGCCAAACGGCCATTTCGGTACTTTTATGTTAGTCGGGCGCAGGTGATAAATCGCCAAATATTTTTCCATCGCCATCATTTCATTAAAAATATAAACCTGTCACTCATTTCATTTAAAATACATAATTTTCATTTAAAATACACATCTTTCATTTACCTCATTTAAAATGCAATAAATAAATAAATAAATAAATATTTTTCCAGTATAGGTTCTTGGCGAGAAAAAAAAAATGGTATCGAATTTTCCGGCAATCTATATCCTATTTCATATACATAAGTAGTTTTTTCCATATCTATACAATTGTCTTAATCTAAAGAAGCCAATAATCTATTTTTATATAGAAACAGAAGTAATATATATGTAAACAAATATTGTATATATATGTGCAAATAAAATGTTTACATGCAAATAAATACATATAAATAAAAATGGAAGTTCCCAGGTTTGTTTTCATAGCTATTTATATATTTTATCAACGTGTTTCACGTTCTGAAGTCCGAATTGCGCCAAGCTTAAAGAAAAATGCCAAGGCCCCGGTAATGGAAAAGTACCTAAATAAACAATTAATCGTAATAATAATAACATAAACTAAAATATTTCATTTCAACAACAAAGTATTGTTTCTAATTTACATTCAAATAAATATATATTCCAAGATTTGATTTCAATTGAAATTAAGTTGACAGCTTTCTATTTCACTTGATAGAGCAAACAAACACAAGAGATTCATTCATCATATAAACAGTAGAAAATATTAGACCATGGAGGTAATCATTCGCAAAGCAGGTTCTCCAACAATGAATGGACAATATTCTTATAACGTCATAGTAGGTAAATTGGCGGCGCTAACGTTTGTTAACGGCTTGCATTCACGATAATTTTTATTTTGCTATTTTTCTTAGTTACGTTAGTATATTGTCATATTTATGAACTCAGAAATCAAATCTATAAAAACAAAAGTACATATATTCATTATTTAGTTATTAAGTAATGAAAAAAAAGATAAATGCATGATTTGCAAAATTTAAATAAATTTATTAATATTAAAAAATAGCATTGAAGTAACAGCATGTTTATGTAGAATAAGTTTAATTTAGATAATTTAAGAACAAATCTCAGTTTAAACACTTGAAGTTTCACTCATTTTTACAGCTACGGAAATTATGAGGTATTTGTCAAAAAAGACGAAATACGCATAACACCAAAAATGTATGAAATGTTATCAAGTTCGCAAAGAATTCTTGATTTCTCTATCAGAATCTTTGGACTCGGGGAAGGATTGAGCAAGAAAATTAGTTTCAGAATGAAAGTAACATGATGTAATGCTTAGCATACATTTAAGGGTGACCAAATTGGTCGCCAGAGGCGGCTAGCAGTGGCGTAGCCATGTGTGGGGGGTCCAGGGCGTCCGGACCCCCCCCCCCCCCCCCCGAAAGTAGACTTGGTTTACTGAACCATGGATACAAATACAACAGTAAAAACTGCTAAGACAGAATCACAAAGGATCTATAAAAAATTCCGCTTTAGAGAGGTTTTCGTCTTAGAAGGCATAATTCAAAGGTATGTCTTTTTTCGGGACTATGAACTTTTCCGTTTTAGGCAGGTTTCCGTTATAAACACTTCCCGTTTTCACATTGTCCCTTAAAACTGCTAAAACGTACTCACTTTTCAAACTTTTTTCTTTCACGTACCCCTTTCTTAGGTTTTTCATTTCAGAGTACCCCCATTTCTCATAAACATACCCTCCTCCCCCCCCCCTCCTCCACTCAAGGATATAACGTAAACATGCTTTTTTTCATTAATAATCTTCTTATCACAGCCATATAATAAATCGATGCAAATTACATTGATATTCGTAACATTTTGGTGACTTCCGCCATTATTAATGATATTATTTTCACATACCCCCAGCAGACCCGCCAAGTACCCCCAGGGGTACGCTACCCCAGGTTGGAAACCGCTGCTATAACACCACCTCTGAAGAGCATAAATCTATTACAGGAAAATCTGTGAAGATGACCTATCTCAAAGGAAAACAATTCAAGGTTCGACGAAAACAACACTATATATTTGTGCTTGCTAACGTTTGAAACCTATCTGAAATTAAACTTATTCCAATTGTGAATCCTTCTTGGCAGGTTTTCTGAAAACACGGAATCCTCTCATAAACAAAAACATTTTAATGTCCCGAGACGGAAGGATAACTATGCAAGTATACCTGCTATTCCGTTTACACAAATTTACTGTAACTAGATTAAACGTAAAACTTCCTTATCTTGGACTTCGATGGAGTTCTGTTGTCGACACTTACGGGAAAGAACGAGTTTATACGAACGCAATAACGGTACATTGGTTGAGTTTCGTGACCCTTATCTTTGTTCACTTTATAACGGACAATATTAACAATTATTTTAAATCTGCTGCCTGCAATTAATAAAAGTAACTTTATTTTTGGACTGGTTATTTGTTACCACTTTCAAAATACACTGGCAAGAAAAGTTAAAGGAACAACCATAAAAAGATGCTTTATATTAATTCTATTAACCCCTTAACGGTCGCATTAAATTACAGTTTAAAAATTCAAATTGTTTATTGGCATCACTTTTTTGAAAAAGAAATATTCACCTTATTTAATGACAGGTGAAATGATACCATAATAAAGCTAATTACACTATTTTATAAAACTGGTGGGAATCAAACAAATCTGAGTAAATCTGAAAAAAGACACAGCCCGTGAATATGACGGGAGCGAGAATTAAGGGGTCAAGGGAACTTCCAGAAAGGTAACTCAATGTCAACGTTATCCCGTAGTCCAATCGGATTAACATTCGCTAAAGAAATATATGCAAATTTATCAGCCTCAGACCGTTCTTTCGGTTCACGTGTGAAAAAAGGCGCACGTGGGTAATTTGAAGTCTAATTTTAAGGATTGTGCGTGTAATTAGGTAAAACTTTTGCTTCTAGTAGGTGGAATATGTTGTCCGGAAGACATTTGACCGATTTTGAGAAATTGCGTGCGATAGGGAGAATGGAAGCAGGAGAGACACTCTTAGCGGTCTGTAAAGACTTAAAAATAGCCAAAAGCGTCATGCCAAGAATCTGGAAACGGTTTAAAGTCACTGGTATAATGCCCACAGACAACCAGGTCAAGGTAGAAAACGCACCACAATAGGCTCTCAGGACTGTAATTTGCTAACGATTGCTAAAAGAAATAAGCAATTGACGTCAGTTCAGATTGCAGGGAGTTTGCTGCAGCAACAAGAACTCTACTATCCTGGTTTACTGTAAGTGACAGTCTGCATGCAAGGAAACCCATGATTTGTGTTCCACTAACTCCGGTAGCGAAATGCACCCGGTTAAAGTGGTGCAGAGATCATCGTCATTGGAGCACCACGGACTGGAGGCGAGTTCTCTTTACCGATGAATCCCGATTTTGTTGAGAGAGTTACTACAGACGGGTTACCATATGGAGGGAGAAAATCACACGCAATAAGGCTGCAAACATCCGCGAAAGGCATCGATACAAAGGTCGTGGAATCATTATATGGACGGACATCATTTTGAATGGCCGCAGTGACCGACTCATTTTTACCAGTGCAACTAAGAATGCTGAAATATACAGAGATGAGTTTTTTGATCCTCCTGTCAAGTTTTTTAAGGGTGCAATCGGAAGGTTCGGAATTTTATGATTATTAATGGTCTAGAAGGGCGCTAAACCCCCTCCACGGAAATCCTAAGTGTCCCTTCCAGAGCTGCATAAATCCGACCCGTCCGAAGCTTACTGCTGAACTTGGAGAATGTTCTAAAACTGTTTTGAGCCATCTAAAATAAATTCGCTGAGAAGTTCAAAAACAGAAACCACCATGAACCATTTTTTACACATTCTAATACTTCCAAAAAAGTGCTCATCCATCACAAATAAACTTATTACAAAAAATTAACTTCCTTAAAGAGGACCAGATTTCGGAAGAAACTATTAGATCGAATATGGTATCAAAAGTGGCGAGACATGAAACATGGAAACCCAAAAGAATTATGGCTGAATAAGACAATTGTAACAAAACTACTTTTTCTAGCATGAACTATATTTGATGTGTGTGCTTCTTACATTACTAGTTTCTGTAGCTGAAAATGCAAGATCTTTTTCTTAAAGTTAAAACCTTCCCACATAGCATTTTTAGTTTGCAGAAAATTTGCAACAGTCTTACTCTGAAAACCTGCAAAGTTGCAGTAAGCTCAGCATGACAAGACTGAAAGTTCATAACAAGACTGCAGCAAGATAACGCAAACGCCGAAGTCACCACACTTTTGTCGTGCAAGTTAAATTCATTCTATATCAAATTTATTGCAAACTAACGGCAAACGAGTAATCAAAAATACTGCAAAGTAGTAATCTTTCCATGTCACACTATAAGTTTAAAACCTTTGAAGGGGTCCATAGACCTGATCAAGTCTATTGATGCGAAAGCGCTGTCAGAAGGTGCATGCATCACCATAAACAAGTTTAGGTAATATTTGTACTTTTCATTTCGAGCATTTTTTGGTATTTAATAAGTATAGCGTTTAGAAAAAGTGGTGCCTACCGAATAAAATTTCTGCAATTTCTGCGTATTTGCTGATTGTCTATTCTCTCAACAGAGGGATTTTTTGCTTTCGTCACTTTCGTGAATTAAAGACAGTCTTGCATCAGTTTCACAACAAATTACTTATGCAAGTGGGTGACGGTATACCTTGCGGGAGATTTGCTGCGAATTTCTCAATTCAAATTTGTCACGGCAAGATAATATCAGAAAAAATCAAACTTGCTGCTAATGTTCACGCTATCTGGGTTATCTCAAAAACTCCCATAGGGAGCGCGGCGGATCGCATGAACGGCTCATGCGATTGACACTTATGTGAAATAATTATCCAATATCTATTACATTATAAGTTTTTAATTCAATGGCAAGAAACTAAACATGAAAATTGCTGTTTTAAACTTAACCACTTGATGCTAACTTTATTGTAGGCAAATGTTATGTAATATGAAACTTGATTTAACCCATTTGCTGCCAAAACTATAAAGTAAGAATTTTCAATTTTTTTGTTAAAATTCGTTTTCTACCACAAATTCAGAAAGGTAAATTTCGCTTTACTAATACAGCGAAATTTCTGCCAAAATGAGGCAATTTCTTTAATTCTAAAATATGACAAAGTAATTAATAAATTAAAGCCACGAGTATACTCGTGGATGACAGCGAATGGGTTAATTAAATTTAACTCTTCAGTATGCGCTTAGCTTTTTACATCATAGTGAATCTTTTTCATTGGTAAATATTAATGCAACTTCAATGTATTATTAGTTGCAGTTATAGAGATTGGCCTTACATTTTTTTATCCATGCTTTTTTTTAAATTAAGAAATTAAATAAGGATATATCTAAATTCTTAAAGTTACTCGAAATACTTCTATTATACATACACAGTCAAGACAAGATTGCAAGGGACTGGTAAAAAGCTCCATTTTAGACAGGCTTCCATAGAAAGAAGTGTAATTAATTATATTTCTAAGATACACTACCTCAATAAAATCTATTGTTTGTTTCGCAGGGATTCTGAAACTCTTCCGTTTGAGGCAGGATTCCGTTATAGAAAGATTCCGCTTTCACAGATTTCACGATGTTTCTCTAAAGAACGATGAAAATCCCCTTTCACACAGGTTTTCAGCAAATTTAATTGTATCTCAATCCATATTAAGACCATGTAACGGTTCCGTTAAAGACACGATTCTGTTATAGACAATTACTATTTTGACAAGTTTTATTCTATTCATATGACATAAATAAGTATATTTACATAAATACACAAAACTTGTAAAAATGGAACCTGCCTATAACGGAATTCTGTCTTAAACAGAAATGTTCCATAGTACTACGGAAAAGAATACTATACAAATACACCTGATAACACGAAAACTTGTGTAAAACGGAAATTTTCAACAATATTTACGATTTCATCTTGACAGATGTTACTATATATATAACCGGAAGGAAAAATTCTGGACCAGCCCCCCCCCCCCCAAAGGAAATCCTGGCTACGCCACTGGCGGCTAGTCCTTAGAAATAATAGGTAATATGACCTCAGATAAAAATTTGACGTTGTATGAAAATATGACGCCATATTCCCTGGCTTTTACTTCGGATACTAAAGGGTCTATAAAAGCTATTATTTATTGAAGGATTTTTGGTAAGTGTAGAAATAGTGTAAGGATTAATTAAGTAATTATTTGATTAGTAGGAACCAATACAATCAAATTTTAGGTGATGTATATACCATGTATTTTGATTTTACAACAGTGCTTAAAACCTGCTTTTGGTGTTTAAAACGTATGTAAAATAAGATTAGCGAACTGGGGGCAGAGCCGCCTATTATTATGACATAGAATTTCGTTATAAACAAGAATTTATTCAATTACAGTAATAGGCCGGGAGGCGAACGTATAAAACCCTATGTTATCAAATACAAGAAAAAATGATATATTTTATGTGAGAGTAGGAATAGGGGAATCTAATGATTCAGGGCTGACAAAAGTGGTGTCTAAGCTAAAATTTAATACCAATTCCGGTGTTCATTTAGAAGTTTATCCTAAGTTATGTAATACAAGAAAAATAAAATATGGAAAATGCTTCCTTTATCCAGTACTATCATAATATCCTGGTCTGCCTTGTCACAACCGGTGCCAAACACTGTCATGATATTATAATGTAACTGATATTACCTGTAACCATAACTGTGTATGCTTTACCTGACATCCTGTAACCGTTAACTGTGTTCCAAATATATCTTGTTATTGTGCATGTGCGTATCGTCTATTAACTTATTGTTAGTTGATATTAATTGTTATTAATAGGACGTTCGTATGAATCATAAACGTTACATGGTGCCGAAATGTTAGCATTTTAAAGAAATCGTCATGCCGGGAGATAATAACAACAGCAATAATAGTGTGAATATTCGACCGTCGCCGCCGCTAAGCCTCACGACCAATGATGTTACGAAATCATGGCAAGAATGGTATCAACAGTTTGAATGGACCGATACGCACGATACGCACATACACAATAACAAGTTATATTTGGAACACAGTTAACGGTTACAGGATGTCAGGTAAAGCATACACAGTTATGGTTACAGGTAATATCAGTAACAACGGTCATCGAATTGGAGAAAAAGCCGGATAAAATCCAGTTACCTTTGTTTATGTCAGCTGTAGGACATGAAGCAGTAAGCATTTATAATACTTTTACTGATGATAAAAAAACTAGTTTGAATGTTTTAATTGAAGCTTTCAAAAAATACTTCAAGCCTAAAGTAAACATAACGTATGAAAGATTTTTATTTAACAAAATATTTCAAAGCGAAAATGAGAAATTTGATGATTTTCTGACGGAATTACTAGGCAAAAGCAAATCTTGCCAATTTGGTACATTACACGACAGTTTAGTAACTGATAGAGTTGTAATTGGTGTTTACAGTGATTCCGATCGAGAAAAATTATTGGCTGAAGATGATTTAACTTTAGATAAAGCTGCGAAAATTTGTAAAGCTAGTGAACAAGCTCGATCACAGTTGAGTTCTCTTAAAGATAAACCATTAAATATTGAAAGTGTAAAAAAAGAATGCAACAAGTATAAAAAATAAATATGCTAAAGAAAAGCAAACTTTTAACGGTAAACTATGCACGCGATGCAATACTTCTCATAAAAGGTTTGAATGTTTGGCTTATAAAAAGCAGTGTTTTTCGTGTGTCAAAGAAGGCCATTTTAGCATTTGTTGTTTTTCAAAGAAAAAGAAAAAACATGTAGCTTCTGTAAATAGCTCTTTTGACGAAAGTTGCAAACATGATAAAGATTCAAAAAGTTTCGTTATTAGTAGTATAGCCAATAATGTAAAATCAGTAGGCTGGTATGAAACGGCTGAATTTGAGAACAAGTTCAGAGTCAAATTCAAATTAGATACTGGAGCTCAATGTAATGTCCTATCATATCCTTTGGCTAAAAAAGCAAATTTAAGCATTAAATATTCTAACGTGCAATCATTATCATTTTCTAATCATAAAATGAAAGTAGCTGGTGAAGCTGTTGTCAAGTTGAATATTAAAAAGAAAACTTATACTGCTAGATTTGTAACAATTGAAGAAATGTTGCTACCTATATTGGGAAAAGATTCATGTGTAGAAATGGGTTTAGTTAAACGCGTAAACAGTATTGGATTAACAGAAAGATTTTTAAACACCAGTGCTAATGAAGATGAAATAGGCTGTTTGAAAAATTTTGCATATGAGATATATTTAATTGATGTCCCTAAGCTTGAAATATTTCCTGCAAGAAAAGTTCCTCATTCCATTAGAGAAAAAATTAAAGAAGAGCTTGATAGAATGCAACAGTTGGGTATCATAAAACCAGTGAATGACCCTACGCCTGCAGTCTCGCCTATGGTTGTAGTTCATCGAAATGGTAAGATTAGAGTCTGCATGGATCCATCTAGTCTGAATAAGAATTTGAAAAGAAGACACTATCCTTTAAAAACATTGGAAGAAATTGCTGCACGTATAAATGGCTCTAAATGGTTTACATTACTGGGCTGTAAAAAAGGATTTTGGCAGCTAAAAGTGAGGGAACGTACTAGTCGATACCTGACTATGGCCACTCCTTGGGGTAGATTTTCCTACTTGAGAATGCCAATGGGTTTAGCATCTGCTCCGGAAGTTTTCCAGCAAATTATGGAACGTCTGCTAGGACATATAAAAAATGTTGAATGTGCGATGGATGACATTCTGATACATGCTTCATCTAAAGAAAAATTGAAAGAAATGACTTCTAAAGTCATAAAAATTCTCGCAAAATCTGGTTTGACTTTGAATAAAGAAAAATGCATATATTCACAGAACAGTGCTAAGTTCTTGGGACACATAGTTACTGATGTAGGACTGATAGCCGATCCTGAAAAAATCCAAGCTATTACTCAGCTAAAAGTTCCAGAAAATGTAGCATCGTTACAGCGTTTTCTTGGAATGGCTACCTACTTGGCTAAATTTGTTCCGAACTTGTCCGAATTAACTAAGAGCATTATGTAAAAAAGACGCCGAATGGATTTGGGAGAGTGAACAACAGACAGCATTTGAAAAGCTGAAAGAAATCTTAAAGAATTTACCTGTATTGAAGTACTTTAATGTGAATTTATCTATAACATTGTCAGTAGACGCAAGCAAACATTCTGTAGGAGCTGTAATTATGCAAGAAGGACGCCTTGTAGCTTATGCAGCCAAAGCATTAGACAAGACGCAGCAGAATTATTCTAAAATAGAAAAAGAAGCATTTGCAATTAAATTTGGATGTCTACGTTTTCATCAATACGTCTGGGGATGCAGAAAATGAACTGTGGAAACGGACCACAAACCGTTAGTATCAATATCAAAGAAGCCATTACATTTAGCGCCTCCTCGTCTGCAAAGAATCATGTTGGACATCATGCCTTATCGTCCTGAAATTATTCATAAAAAAAGAACTGAAATGTTTATAGCTGATACTTTGAGCAGAGATTGTAATCTTAATTTTAATTTAGATATGCCTCAATTACAGATGGAGATTCATTTAGTTGTTTCGATGACTGAATCTAAAACAACTGAACTAATTCAAGCATTGAAAAATGATAAAGAGTTAAGCCTGCTAATTAAGATGATTCAAGATGGTTGGCCAGAAGAATTAACTAAAGTTCCTGATAGTCTAAGAAAGTATTGGACTTTTCGAGATGAGTTTGCCGTTTATGATGACATCCTGTTCAGAGGTGATCGAATAGTCATTCCGCGCAAGCTTATGGAACCTACGTTGAAAGCTATTCATCTTGGTCATCAAGATATTCAACATTCACTCAGTATAGCTAGGAAAAATGTCTACTGGGTTGGCATGGATAAAGATATTACGTTATATGTAAAACAGTGCAAAGTTTGTCAACAACGACAAAGAGATAATCCCGAAGAACCGTTAATGTTGAATGAAATACCAAAGAGACCTTGGCAAATTGTTGGCACAGATATTTTTCATTTGGATAAAAAGAATTATTTACTTATTGAAGACAGCTATTCGGGTTATTTTGATTTTTGTGTGCTGAACAACTTATCATCTAGTAAAGTTATACGAGCTTTTAAATGTTGGTTTGCAACTTATGGTATTCCTGAAATTTTATGCTCTGATGCAGATACTCAGCTAATTTCTAAAGAAGTGAGACATTTCGCTAAACGGTGGAATATAAATCTTCAAGTATCAAATCCAGAACACAAAAGATCCAATGGTCTAGCTGAACGTTATGTTCAAGAAGCTAAACAGCTTATAGCTAAATGTACTGCAGATGGTTCTGACTTATATTTAGCATTGTTAAATAACAGAAATACACCTAGACGAGTTTTAGGATCTCCTGCACAACGTCTTATGGTGCAGAAGAACTAGAGGAATATTGCCAGTAAGCTCAAAGTTGTTAAAATCATCTATCATAAAAAATGTTCCCTCTAATCTTACAGAAAAGAGGATAAAAGAGAAAGAGTATAGAGATAGAGGCTCAAAGCCAAAAAAGCCAATTTCTATTGGTCAGAAAGTGTGGTTTAGAAAAGGTCATAGAAAGTGGAGTCCTGCTGATGTAGTTGCTCCAGCTCAAGGACCAAGATCATTTATCATTAAGACCGCAGATGGTGCAACTTATAGAAGAAATACTTGGTTTCTCCGTCCAAATGCTACTCCTGAGAAACCTTCAGTTTCAAGTAGTTCAGATCCGACACTTGAAGAAACTGACAGTCCTGATCCTACACATTGCTAAAGTGAATCACCGCCAAAAATGTCTGATGACTCGGGTTTTGTAAGTGCTGATGCTTCTCCGAATCTGTCATCTACTCCTGTTCCTAAGATCAAAACTCATGTGTTCAAGACAGATACTGGTATAAAAACCCGTTCTGGCAGGACTGTTAAAAAAACCTGATAAACTTGACCTGTAAAAGAAAAACTGTTTCTTTTTATAAAAAAAGGAGGATGTCATGATATTATAATGTAACTGATATTACCTGTAACCATAACTGTGTATGCTTTACCTGACATCCTGTAACCGTTAACTGTGTTCCAAATATATCTTGTTATTGTGTATGTGCGTATCGTCTATTAACTTATTGTTAGTTGTTATTAATTGGTATTAATATGACGTTCGTATGAATCGTAAACGTTACACGTGGCAGACGTATTTTGATCGCAATTATTTTCAAGGTTGTCTATGTTGTCGAACACAAGGATAGCTTGTAGTTTAAAATTAAGTTTAAAGAGTTTTATTTCAAAACGTCGAGGGCTGCCAACGTTCAGCTGTAGCTAGACCTTCTGCAGAACAATTTATAAAGTGTGCATTCATACAGTCAAATCCCGATCTATCGTTCTCGCATCCATCGTTTTCCCGCATTGATCGTTTTATTTCTATGGTCCCTGCACAAATTATATTTAAATAATGTTAACGAAACCCGCATTCAACGTTCTCCAAAAAGTCGTTTTCCCGCATTTATCGTTGTAAAATTTTTCTCCTCACCAAAATTAAATTTAAAGTCAAGCAGATCCATATGACATACAAACTGGAATTACTTCTTTTATCTTAAAATAACTCATTTGTGTTGTTTTAGGGATGATAATGCAGATGAAGAGTGGTTGCGTGTAGTAGTAGATGTATCTGGTGTGAAATTTAGCGATTCAAATTCCATTAATCAAGATGTTGCGACATGTGGTGTCCTAACCGTAGGAGAAATGTATCTGGTGTGAAATTTAGCGATTCAAATTCCATTAATCAAGATGTTGCGACATGTGGTGTCCTAACCGTAGGAGAAATGTATGATGATGCAAAAAATGCAAATAATGGCTAAGAAGCAGAGGATATGTTTATGCCGATGAAGCTGAGCCTACACTAGTGTCAAGTATGCCTGATGCAATTACGGCATTTGAAACATTACGAACTTTTATAAATACACATACAATTACAAAAAAAAATGACCAGAAACAGGTTGTACATTTTGAAAAGTTCTTGTTTAATTTAAAAAATGAATGAAAAATCCAACTTAAAATTACTGATTTTTAAAAAAAATAAATATCAATTTTCTTCAATTTTGATTTATTTATTTCACACTTTGGTAAATAACAAATCAGCATTTATTAGTATACTGTATACACTGCATGTATTAGTAATGCATAAACATTGTTTTTTTCGTGTTTTGACGTTAACTCGCATTCATCGTTTTCCCGCATTCATCGTTTTTTTTAATGCACCCCTTGAAAAACGATGGATCGAGGTTCTACTGTATCAGTTACCATCGATTTAATCAAAGAAAACTCCGTCATTTGGAAAGTTTTGCGTCGCTCTCTTAGTACCACGGATAATGAGGAATGCTTATAGAAATTTAACGCCGAACACAAAATAGATCAGTTTCACCTGACGTCATGGCTCTAATCACGTGACCTCTAGCGAAAAACTTGGGGGGCAAACAAATAACATTGGTAGTTTTCTTTGACTCGTACTTTCAAATCGGTCTACGTGAATCACATTGCTGTTGCTTTTGTTGTGAAATATTTCACTTTATAAATCTGAGACTACATTTCAAAGTTTTTGTGAGCGATTATTTACATTGTGATAGGATATCTTATTGCAGGTGTTATCATGTAAATTATCACATTTATTCGCATCACCATGCCAGTGACTTGTTGTATAAAAATGTGCGGTAATCGTTCGAAAAGGGAACATAATAAATCCTATTATAGATTACCAGGCATTCCAAAGACAGATAATATTATGAGAAAAAAGTTGTATGAAGAAAGGCGATAGAGATGGTTGTCGTCGCAATATTGTGTGAATTAATTTTACGATTTTTATTATGAATTAAATCACAACCACATGAAATTTGTTCTTAATTCATGCACAGAAATGTATGCTTATTTTTCGAATAACAAGATGAAAATCTCCGATTTTCAAAGAATGCACTTCTGTTACACAGTTGCAGTCAAATTGTTTATAAGATTGAAGGCTTTTATAACACCTGAAGTCTTTCTCAGTGTGAAAACTTTGCCCATAAACTAAACAGTTTACGATGTCAAAATAACTAACGTCGGGTAAATCCGCTACATATTTCTTCAAATTATTTTTTTTCAAACTGTATGGATCTACACCAAAAAATAACACTAATTTTGGAAGCATATCGTTCCTTAGCTTATTGTTTTGCCTTATTTAATTCTTGGCACAGATGTCATATACGCACAATATTGGCGCTATTTTTTTCTGATGCCAATTTGGCGAAAACATCAACAGCATAAACAACAATATCCGGGTTACCATATCAAACAAAATATCGACACTTTGGCGCCAATTAAGTACCCGTTGCGTATATGACATTGGCGTCAGAAAGAAATCGCGCCAATATGGTGCTTATATGACATCTGTGTCCAATTCTTCATAATATTTTGAAGACATTTTATTTCGTTAAGTTTAAAAACTTGCACTAAATTAGATGGCAAAAGATAGAGAAAGAAAAATTCACTAAACAAAAACAAAGTGGTTCTTTTTGCGACCGAAGTAGAATAGGAGTAAGGAGAAGGGTAACTCTGGGAGAGTCACTGCAGACGGGATAGAAGCCACACCCCTTGTATTTCTTGAAATTATCGATAGATGGTCGTCAAATGCACAGTATAAATGCGCAATAAGATTATTTTAACCAGTGTATAGCGTGAATCTCATTTCGATGTTTACTTGTAGAAGTACAGTCCTTAATCTGACGTAAGTGCATGATTTCACTGTCCAAACTTTTAAACACGTTATGTTTAAATACTTTTCATACACCAATTACTAAATGCATGCATGATTTCAAAGTCAAAACTAAGTGTAGCGTTTGTATAGAGTACTGTGTGTATGGTTACGACATTCCCCTTAGCGATGGCAGGTAACTGTGATGGCCGATGTCAGCACCATGAAAAATGGGATACATGCCGCACAGCTATTCCGGTATACATGCCGCAGTTATATGCATATAAGCACCTTTATTAAAGAGCTTACAAAATTTGTTTCTGGCACCAGTAAAAAAGAAAATTAATATTTGCTTTGTTTAATTAGAGCATTTTCATGACTATTTAACCCTTTCGCTACGAAGCCGCCCGAAACGGCCGAACAATCAAACTACGGCGAAACCGCCCGAACGCCTGAGAAACAGGTATTCCTTTTCCATCCCCCTCGGAAATATCCAGCTATTGTCCCTGAGTAAGTGCGAGGGGAGTGATTGATGCGGTGATTATTGCAGTGAACGGATGGGGAATTTCAGAAGGAAAACACTTTCTACATTTTCTTTCTATTGGTGATACATGATATATTTGCTAAACTTTATGCATTATTCAAATTTGTATTTTACAATGATATTATTTTTAAAATTTAACATAGTTATCTGAATTTCATTCAGTTATTTGTATACAGTACATAAAATGTATCGCAGAGGAAAAAGTCTAACTCAAGAAGAAGCGTTAGCAATAATTTTTACGAGGATACAGACGAATCTGAATCTGATAAATCAGAAGATGAATATGATTCTAATGAAAATATGGAATTACCCTATGACGAATCAGTGGATTCTGATAATCTATGGGATTATTGTTTACATATTTTTAGCTTGCATTTTAATTATTATTTTTTAAAGGTTTTATTGTTTATTTATTTATTATTATTATTATTATTATTTTGCATAGGGTACCTGAAGTCGATCACTTTTATTGTGCGTCAGGATGGGGAGTGTGTCGCCGAAATACATGTTTGCGCCGCGCGCAAAAAAGCTAGTTTCGGTCCTGATGATGAATATTAGACCCATTTATTACAAATTTATAAAAATTGACTATGTCCATTTTCCAGAATAAAAAAAAAAAAAAAAAGATATTCTGCTAACTTCATGATTATTAACAACATGAATCCATTTATCACAAATTTGTAAAACTTTAAAATGTTGTCCATTTTTCAGAATTGGAAAAAAAATCCTCTAGATAACTTTATTTTCTATATTCTTTTCCTTGTTTTAGTTACTGTATTTTTTATATGTTTGGAAATTTAGCAAAACCGTACATCCATTAGGATCTATATTAATGAACAGGGCCGAAACTAGGGGTGTATGTGCCCCGGGCGCGAGAACAAAATCGAAGGGGGGGGCGTGAATTTACGATTTTGTTTGTTGTTTCATACAAATATATACATATATATATATATATATATATATATATATATATATATAATTAACAATAATATTAAAGAACTAATTTATGATGCATTAAATCATGGTTTTCCAAAAAAATTCATATATTCATTAATATACAATTAGTATTTTTCTTACATGATCTTTTAAAACAAATTAACACATGCGTAAACAAAATTACAAAAAAATTATAAAATAAAAAAATCTCTATAAAAAAATAAAAATTGTAAAATAACATAAAAAAATTATTATAGGTTGGATGGGTGGGTAGATGTTAGAGTACGGAGGAGGGTGGTGTTGTCTGGATAATACGCAATGGTTAATTTATATATATATAAAAAAATGGGGCTTTTGTATTATTACTATATTTTTGATATGTATTTTATAAGGATGTTGATTTGATATTTTATATGTAATTGGTGAATTTCATTAATTATTAGCTTTATTATTGTTTAATCTTATTTACAATCATTTGTTATAAATTTTAATTTAATAAGGACAATATCATATTAATTACTAATAGTATGCCATTTTTATAGTGATTAATATACATATAAGTATATTTAATATAAATAAAGTTATACTGTATGGATTAAAATTGGGTAATTATATTTATTATTATTCCTCTATTCTTATTAATATTTTAATATTTATTTATTTTCACTTAGTGTTATATAATTTATTATCGGTTTATTGTTTTTGAATGTCCCACATTCATACTTTTAGGATTTTTATGGATGTATAAAATAATCCACACACTATATTTGTGCTTTTTAGGTAATTGGAATTTAAGTATCAGTTCACCTTCTTTATACTACCATATGTTTTTTATTTCCTGTTCATTTTATAACTATCTTATATATAATAGTTTTTATTAAAGATTTTTATATTTTTAATAATTATTTATATTAATTATTAATGAAATTATTTTGTTTTATAGCATATAGCTATATGCTATATATTATCGATGTTCTAGAATTATTTAAATTCTTAGTGTAGTTTAAATAAATTTGCTAATAGAATATTTTGTATGCTTTTTAAATTTTATTAACAGTAGTTTTTTTTAAAATACATTGTGTGGTTTATATTCAGTTTATAATTATCTATATATAAGGATATGTTTGGTTTTGCTGTTAATAAAACAATTGTTACATTCAATTGCTTACAACTGAAGCAAGTCTTTTGACAATTAAATCATAAAAGTAATACTAGATGGCAGCACCACAATTTGTGGTTTTTTTTCGATAAGTTCTAGATTTACTTATTCCAGCTACATTTCAGTTATAATTTACTACACCAGGGGGAATTTTTAGCTAAATTTTGACGATATTGTTTAACGGTTTTTAATTAATTTAATAGTGCATTTTAATTATGTAATTACTTTCTATTTATATTATTTTATATTATATTAAAAGTTATTTAACATTTATTTCAATATGTATTAACTGCATCCTATGGTATCAATTACTGTGATTTCTTAACTGTTTTATTAAACTTAATCTTTACGATATGGGTGCCATGTGCGCGTGGATTTATTCTAAAATATTAATCGGTATGGTGTTTATTATTTCATTTTATATCCTATAAATATTTAAATAGGTTTTATTGTTTTTTCCATTTCATATTATTTGTTTCTATTCTGTTTTCATTTTTAATCAATTCACTTGATTTTAATGGTTGTTTGGGCACAGGGGAAAATAACTTTTAGCTTTAGCTTATTTTTCCCACAGAAAACAACCATTTTGCTTATATCATTGAATTCTGTGCCCTTGAAAACGTAATTCAATATATAAGCATTTCCATTATTTGTCGGTGTCCACTTTCTTATTTTTCTTCCATAATAATTCTTATAAATAATTTAATCTTTTTTTTTTTATATACTTACAGCTTTAATTCATAATATTACGGTTTTTGATGGTGGTAGGTTATGTTTAATTATTGGTTATATATATAGATAGATATATATATATTTCTTTTCAAATTTTTCGCCTGCACTTAAATATTTTAAAATTATTGTTTTGTTTTTTTTTCCTTAGGATAGCTTAGGTTGATCTTTAGAGTTTCTATATTTTGAGATTTTGGAACCTGTATTGAAAGTGAAAATAACTTTACAAAATAAAAAAAAAATATCTGCAACCAAAATCGGAAAAGTAATATAGGTTTAACATTCAGAGCTGCGGAGCGGGTGGGAAAATGGACGACTCCGACTCCGCAGCCCTGTTAACATTAGCGTCCTAGTTTTTCGCGTAAATACTATTAGCTCTCAACGCTCAAGCTAATGTTAATCCTATGGGACCATTGTTTACATATTTCTTCCTCACATTTTAATTATTATTAAATTATATTTTAAGGATTTTCTTTGTTTGTTTGTTTTTGCATAGGATACATGAAGTCGATAAGTTTTATTGTGCGTCAGGATGGCGGTGGTGTGTGTGTGTGTGGGGTGGGGGAGGAAAATACATGTTTTCCCCGGGTACAAAAAAAATAGTTTCGGCCCTGATAATGAATATTAGATCCATTTATTACAAGTTTATAAAAACTGACGATGTCCACTTTCCAGAAAAAAAAGTAGAAAAATAAAGGCAATTTTAATTCTTCTAGATAACTTTGTTTTCTAGTATATGCTTTTCCTTTTTTTAGATACTGTATTTTCTATATGTTATGAACTTAGAAAATCCATTACATCCATTCGGATCTATAATAATGAATCTTAGATCCATTTATTACAAATTTATAAAAATTGACAATGTCCATTTTTCAGAATAAAAAAAACAGAAAGAAAATTTTAATTCTTCTAGGTAACTTTATTTTTGTATATGCTTTTCCTTTTTTTAGTTACTGTATTTTCTATACGTTTGGAAACTTAGAAAATCCATTGCAGCTATTAGAATCCATAATAGCGAACCTTAGATCCATTTATTACAAATTTATAAAAATTAACGATGTCCATTTTCCAGAAAAATAATAATAATAATAATAATAATTTTTCTGTTGATAACTTTGTTTTCTGTATGCTTTTCTTTTTTTTTCTTTTTTTTTCTTTTTTTTCTTTTTTTTTTTTAGTTACTGTATTTTTGAGTCTAGAAACATAAAAAAAAATCTATTAACAATATAAGGATTTAATGTTTATTTCACTTTTATTACAAGTTTGCTAGATTAACAGTATGTACAGTAATATGCATATATTTTCTGTATTGCATAATATTCAAATACATTTTGGGACAAATAGTTATTAAGTTATTATTATTTATTTATTCAAGTCATTATTATTTATTTTAACGTTAAACATTTTTAAAGCTTTGACTTCTAGGGAAAAGTTGAAATTTTGTTAAGAAAAAATAAATTGAATTTTTGAGATATTAGTTTCTAGATACAGCTTTTTTAGTTACTATGTTTTCATAAATCGTATGTGTTTAATAATTAATAGAAAATTAATATGAAATTTTAAAATGCTAAAAATAAAAAATAAATTGTTTACTATCATTTTTTTTAATGGCATCAATCAGTATTTTTTTTTAATCACAATGATGTTATTCCTTGAATAATTTTAAAATTCGATATTAAAAATTTGGTACTTTCTTACGTTTCACAAATATATAACAAAAAGTAGAATTTTTATTTTTGATGTGATTTGTAAAATAATTTTCGAACAGAATATTTATTAGTTATTATCTTTTAGTTCGCATCTGATGTTTCTCTTTTAACGATTTGACTTATGACATAAAAAAAAAATATATATATATCTGTCAAATACAGTTAGGCAATTTAGAAATACCCGTACAATGGAAATATTGGTATATTTTTTCATAAATTTCTTTGAAAACAGAAGTCGATTTTTTTAAATGTTATTTGTAGAACAGATTTTTTTAGTTCACTGCAAAAATTTATCTGAAAAAAATATACAGAAAAACGAAAAGCAAGAAATTGTATTCTCCTTGCGACAAATTTCATTATTGGACAAAGGTTACTCTAATTCTAACACGTAAGAAGCTAATTTCGAGACACTCTCAGAAATAACATGCTAGGAATAAATCCTGAAAGATAAAACATGCACAAATAATTCGGGCTTTAGTACAATAAAAACATTCCCTTGAAAAGGATTAGCCTTTTGTATGACTGACCTTACGAGGGATAGTAGGGGAAAATAAGTTCTACTTTCGAAGAAGGCTGCCTTCTTATTGTGCTTCTGACAGGTCAGAAGCACAGAAGAAGGGGGTAAAAAATTATCTCAGTAAAATTTCAACATTCGGGCGTTTCCGTATTTTGAATGCCAGTGCGTTTTTAGACTTCAGTATTCAAAGGGTTATGTAAAGGTAACTTCTTTTTAAAAAGTGGTACCAACCAAATAAAATTTGTGTAAAAGTCACCGGTCCCGAAAGAGTTAACAAATAAATTATGGAATCACAATTTTACTTTTTTCCTTTTCCCTTTCTAATACATTGATGTTATTATTGATGTTATTACTCATTGATGTTATTACTCTGCCCCCCCCCCGAAACTAGGGGGGGGGGGGGGGCAGAGGGGGCACGTGCCCCGGGCGCCGCTTTAACAGGAGGTGAAGGGGACGCCAAAATGAAGATTTTGTTTGACGTTTGACACAAGAATGTATATATATATATATATATATATATATATATATTATGAAATTTGTATAAAAATGTCTCGCAGCTGGAAAATTTAAAAGGAAAACTGAACCAAATGCATTAAACTTTACAAATAGATAAAAAGATTCATTACAATACAAAATTTCAAAGTATCATGCCTATGCGTTTGCTTTCTATCTTTTAAATCACTTCCTGTGAGGAGAATCCGAGGGAGAATCATTACCGTTTTTCAAGGTCAGTCTCTATTGTGGGACACCCTACTGTCCACTACGGATAACTACCAAAGGAGAAGTGACCCCTCAGTCTAGATAAAAAAATTCCATGAAAGCTGTTTGTTTTTTTTCCGCTGAACTGTGTTGAGCTTCCTTTCTTTCCTTTTTTTTTTTTTTTTTTTTTTTTTTCCGTCTTGCCATGGGCGCTGACTGCCCAGGACAACGGGAAGGGGAATGCACAGAGTAAAATTCTTAGTAAAACCTTTCTTTTTCAGATATCGACCTCATTTAGACTATGCAAAAAAAAAAAAAAAAAAAAAAAAAGTTTAAAAAGATTAAAATGCAATTCTTTTCAATAACTTTTCAAAGATTTTAATGGATCAATGTTTGACAAAGCTGATTACGTAGTTCAGTTTTATATATTTTAAATTTAAAAATAGGTTGTCTGTTAGATATTTAGTAAAATTCTTTTTTGTAAATTTACTTTGTGGTGGAGGAGGGGGGTGGGGGCGCCAAAATCCATGTTTGCCCCGGGCGCCAAAAAGGCTAGTTTCGGCCCTGGGCAACACTTATTAATTTGAATCTACTAATACGTTTCATTGTACTCATTTAATTTCATTTTGTTATTACATCGTTCAGATATGAATAGTTTTTAAAAATATTTTTATTTATAATTTCATTCTGTTCTTATTACAAGCGCGGCATAACTACCGCACAAATGCGGCGTCTCAGCCTAATTGTACGGGTGACGCGCCGCAGTGTAATGTTTTAGAAAAAAATTGTTAAAAAATATTAATAATTTGTTTTGAACTTTTTTATTGCAGTACACGCGTTGTATACTTAACACTAAATAGCACAGCATGATTTTTTTAATTTTATGTCCACCATGGGACTTTATACACAAATTCAAAAAAATGTGCGGCATAAATCCCGGAATTACTCTACTGTATTATTATTTGTTTGCCCACCAAAATTGGTTGCCACGGGTTTTCCAGGTTTGTGATCACGTGGTTGAAACTGATCTATTCCAAGTCATCATACTTAAAACCTTTAGATTTCCGAAAATTGAGATAAGTTTTTATCTTTACCACAAAAAAAAAAAAAAAAAAAAAAAAAAAATTGTGTCATTTTTATTCATTTTTTTTAAAAAATGTAGAAAAATTTCTTTTACTTCATACTGATTTTCAGGCGATTTTCAAATTTACAATTCATTGAAAAGCAAATGACGCATTGGGATAATTGATTTAAATGTTAAATTATGGATGCAATTTTTCTCAATAGGGAAGAGGGTTAAATTACACCGATTAGTTTGAAATTTGGGCAATAGATATGTCAGACATTATTTTGTGCATCTGTTCGAAAAATACAAAGAATTTAATTTTTCAACTTTTCTCTTTTACTTCACCAGCTACCTAGCACCCAACACTTTTTCTCGCCGTTAAAATGCAAGATTACGTTCAGACGTTATGGTCACGTGGGGAGAATTGCGATTTATCTAAAAACAGTTTATATTCAAATGTAGATTATACGAACATGGTTTATCAAATTAATTATACAGCAATTATATAAATATGACGGTAAATATTTAAACTTAAGTGTAAATATTTGCCGTACCAAAACGTACAGTCGTGGAAAAAAAAGTAAACACCCCCTACTAACTCCTTAACAAATCATCGTAGAAGAAAGTTACGGGTACCGAACGATTGGAAATAAAGTCTACTTTTAAATGATGTATATAAAATTTGTTTAGGGGATCATCTACATATTAAAACGAATCCAAACTTCATTTTTTTCAATGGCAATACCCAATTTTAACGAGATATTTCAAATCTTCGCTTCAAACTATGCCTAGACACCAAATTTCAAGTCATTTGAATAATAAGTTTTTGAATTATAAACATTCAAAATTTAGTGCTTCTAATGTTAAATTACATTTTCATATTTTTATTTATATCTCCCGAAATTATGCTCCTAATGTGCTAATTTTTTGTGTAGCAATAATACTAATATACCCAAACATAAATAAGCTGAATTTTCAATTTTTATAATTTTATGATATGAATTATGAATTATGAAATTAATATTCGAAAAAATTATGAATTGCAACCTACAATTTTTTTGATGGATTTAGATTTATTAAGTCCTGCTTTTTGGAAAACAAAAATTTTACATTTTTCTTCAAAGTAGTTTCAAATTATGCTTAAAAAACGGCGAAATGATGGTTTAAGGAGCCGTCTATGATGGAAGTGAGTAGACATTTTGAAATTTATTCTGGTGTGCTGTAATCTAACACGCTTCATTGACTCCTTGAGTGGCGCTTAAGGTGCCTTGATCAAGAAAGGGGCTCTCTCGGTTAACAATCGAGTACGGAACTTCAATTTGGATACAGTCCTTAAAATACGCTCGTTTTAAAATAATTAATTTCTCGGAAACTTATGTTACGAATTGCATAAAAATTCGTTTTTAGGTTAATTGAAGAGTGTAGAGTTCATTTATGCTGTCAGAATTGTGTACTGCTATTGAAAAAAAAAAGTTATTGTTCGTTTTAATATGTAGATGGCCCCCTAAGCAAATTTTATATACATCATTTAAAAGTAGACTTTATTTCCAATCGTTCGGTACCAGAAATTTTCTTCTACGATAGTTTGTTGAGAAGTTAGTAGGGGGTGTTTACTTTTTTTTTCCACGACTGTACATATGTATGCATACATACAATTAATACAAACATGAAATGCATATGCATATATACAATGAATATAAATATGACATGAATTTTTTCTCGATTTCTTTGGTGATTATCCGTCGGCATGCGGCAAATACGAAAGTACCCAAATTCGCATATGCATTGTAGGTAAAAATAGTAAGGACATTTAAAATTCGAACCAAATCACAAGGATTTCAAAGTTACAAAGAGTGTCAGGTATGATTTGGCTATCTGTCAATTCGCGCTTTCAAAAACAGTTTGCCAGATACGCTAAAAGTAAAAATTTTTAAAGTCAGTTTGTATCATAAATCATAAATATGTGAGTCAGTAGCGTTGGCATAATAGCGATGTGGGCAACAATGGAGTTAGAATGCATAAAAATTACAACTGTGGACAATTTACCAATTAGAATAATTGTGTTAAAATTAATCTAGTGTAATTTCGTATCCAGCGTTTTCTGGCGTTCCATTACCTGAGATTTATTCTATTGAACTGAACCAGGTTTCAGACCAGATGCTATAATCATTAAGGTAAGCTGGGTGAGAAAGTTCCACCAGATTCGCCCGGGGTAGCTCAGATGGCAGAGTACTGGCGGCTTCAACCAGGAGATCCCTGGTTCGAATCCTGGTCCAGACATTTTTCACCCAGTTGGAAATTTAGATCCAATATGTGGACAATGTTATCTTTATGGTGAATTTGAAAGTTTTTGGCCTGACGTTTCGCTGCGTTAGGTTTGACGAACATATTCCTGGTGAGGTTTTGGCCTTATCGACGTTCATTCCAATTTTAGTGTCAATGCGGCTTATATTTTTGATGGTATCGTCTTCAAAAAAGTTAAAATTTTCACTGGAAGCCGCAGCTGTGCTCCAAAATAAAAATAATGTCATAAAAAAGACCCTGATGTCATTCGCATATAAACCACTGAAATTAGTTTAAGTTTCAGAAATAAAGGTTCAGACAACTCAACTCGATTTTCTGCGTATAAATTTCTGAAACACAAAAGGTAATAAATATCGTTTTAGGTGCGTTCGTAATTATATAAATACGTAGCACCTATAGTCGTCGTTCAGTCCGTCTGTCCGTCCGTCTATCCGTCCATCCGCATATAACAGGGCCAAAACTACCCAACCGAATGGTCTGAAATTTTAAATATATGATTGTTGCAAAATTTTGTCGAGCCATTTCAAATTTTATGAAAATAGGATGTATAGTTTAATTACAGGGACAATCAAAAGTTTTTCTTTACATTACGGCCAATGGGAAAAATTATTGCAAGTGCATTTTAATGATGTTACAGCCTTCCGAATGGTCTGAAATTTTAAATACATAATTGTTGCAATATTTTGTCGAGCCATTTCAAATTTTATGAAAATCGGATGTACAGTTTAATTACAGGGACAATCAAAAGTTTTTCTTTACATTACGGCCAATGCGAAAAATTATTGCAAGTGCATTTTAATGATGTTACAGCCTTCCGAATGATCTGAAATTTTAAATATATAATTGTTGCAAAATTTTGTCGAGCCATTTCAAATTTTATGAAAATCGGATGTATAGTTTAATTACAGGGACAGTCAAAAATTTTCCGTTTCATTACGGAGAATGGGAAAAAAATTATTGCAGTGCATTTTAATGATGTTACAGACTATGCACTTATGAAGTGGAAAAAAATATACATTCAGTAGAATATGGGGTGCAAAAAATAATTAAAAACTAGCTATAGTACGAACGCACCTCATTTGCCACGTTTGACGAGCAATTTCCAACTTGTTTTGTTTGTTGGCTTCAGTTTTCTATGCATAATTTATTTTGGTAAAATCAAGTGATTTTATGAATCATCAATCCATTTAGTCTTTTTTTGCTAGTTGAATTACTTCTCAACATTGCATAATTTTAATTTTTACACTGCTGGATAGCGGAGAAAATGTACTCTTAAATGTAATTTGTTTGAAATCTGTATTTCAGTTTACTGATATTTTATGACCTTATATTTTAAACCAAAGAGCTCGAAAACGGAATACTAACACGTTTACGCTTAAAACAGTATAAACAATTCAGCGTTTGTTTCCGGCTAATATACCCTAACAAAATTAAGACTTAATAATAAAACACAAATTTAACAAATATGTAATCGAACTCCGTGCTTAATCACTCAAATAATCTGACTTAAAAAGTTTGCTGTAAATATATAAGTTTTTGACGATTTCTTTTATATTATTTCCTGGCAAGTGGCTGATACGAAAGTAACATTCGTAAAAAGGAAAAATACAGATTCAGTAAAACTTTTAACGTTTGAACTAGCATATTCACAACTTATTGAGTTAAAGTTACTGATACCAATGAAATTAATTTTTTAGAAGTAAAGATTTAGACAACTCAACTCGATTTTCTGTGTATTAATTTTTGAAATGGCATAAAAATAATGAATAGTATAAAATTCAAAATGTATATATGAAAATATATACTATCAGATCGTCATATTCACCTTGAATTATATTAAAATAAAATTAAATAAATTTGCTAAAAAGGTGCATTTAATACGTTAAAGATGTCACAAATGTAAAAGATGTTATTACCTATAAACACACAGTTTTAAAAACTTAAAACTTCAACTATTATACGCCGAGCGCTTTTGATCAGAACTTGATCGTCCTCAGGTCGTAATCAAAGCTGCCCCTGAGGATGGTCAAGTTTTGATCGAAAGTGCTCGGCGTACAATATTTGAAGTTTTAAGTTTTTAAAAGTGTGTTTTTATATGTAATGACATCTTTTACATTTGTGACAAGTTTAACGTATTAAATGAACCTTTTTAACAAGTATATTTAATTTAATTTTAATAGTATATGAATGTTTTTACCAATTATTTCTAAAATTTAAATGATTGCCACGATTTCTACTCATTGTCCTAGGACGGACATTTAGAACAGTATTTTATATTCAAGATTAACGATGAAACAGCTTTATTAATCATCTTGTATACAATAGACTTGATTTTTATATGTTCAAGAATCATTGTGTGCAGGTGTTCGTTGAAGACTTATAAGTGTTTTTAGCTTTATGAATGAATCCAAGTTGAAATTTTGTAGGTTTATCTTTTGTAGGTTTTGTAGGTACTCTTCACAGATTCTGATTAAATATTTATATAATTTCTATGAAACTTCAGATTTTATAAACCAAGCACAATTCTAATTTTATAAAAATATAATTCAATATTTTTAACTGGATTTTTGAATAAAGTTAAGTCAAATTCTTTTCAAATAATAATCATCTTTGTTTTTCCGTTTTCTTAATATTCTTGTACTTTTAAACGTCTAGCAGTCAACTCCATTTCTTCCAAATTCAAATTGGGTGCACAAATATTTTACAGAGAAACGTTAGTTAAGAGCTCTCGAAAGACATATTTAAAAAAGAAAAAAGGAACAAGTTAGAAATTACACATCAAACGTGGCAAATGAGGTGCGTTCGTACTATAACTAGTTTTATAAATATTTTTTGCACTGCATATTGTACTGAGTGTACATTAGTGCACTTCATAAGTGCATATCAATTTCGTTCTGCTCGAAAGGCTATAACATCATTAAAATGTACTTGAAATATTTTTTCCCATTAACCGTAATGTAACGGGCAACTTTTGACTGTCCCTGTCATTAAACTATACATCCGATTTTCGTAAAATTTGAAATGTCTCGACAAAATTATGCAATATATATTTTCAATTTCAAACGCTTCGCTTGGGTAGTTTTTGCGCTGTTATATGCGGACAGACGGATTGAACGACGACTATCGGTGCTACGTATTTATATAATTACGAACGCACCTAAAAAGAGCTGATTCTATTTTTACCTCCGTTAATTCTACATTCAGATTTAGAACAACTAGAAAAAGTGTCAAACCTTTGTTTTCCGTGAATTGTTTGTATGAAAGATTGTGGCTCTTCCTTAATTTGAAAATAAAACCCCGCTTCATTAGTATTTTAAGGTTTTGAGTGTAATTAGTACTCTGTCAATTTTTAACACTTTCCAACACAGTTGAAAAGTGCCTATGGCTTCGGTTTGCTTATCTGTCCGTACTCTAACTCACATAAATATAGGAAGATCGCCATGGAATTGATATCTGTTATCGATACTCACTATGGCAATTTAGGTATTGAAAATGAAGCACGTGGCAGTTACAGTTCCTTTACGGAGACATTCAAAAGAACTCCGTTACATTACGGTCTATGGGGAAAAATCGTTTTCAGTTGTTTTTAATAACGTTTGATAATTGCAAACTCATTGAAATTTATATATAGCTCTGGAAGTACACTACAAGATACTTACTATAGAATATGTTATGGATAGCATTCATCGTTCATTTGTAGGGACACTCAAAAGTTTTCCATTACATTACTGTCTATGGATAAAAATCGTTTGCTGTGTATTTTATTCATGTTACATATTGGAATTGTATATTTCTGAGGTGCACTGCAAAATATTTACTATAGAATATGATATTCATAGCATTCATCATTGATATACAGGGACACACAATATAATTCGGTTACAGTCTCTATGAACAGTAATTGCTGGAAGTAGTACGTTTTCTGTTCTGGTACGTGTTTTTAAACTTTTTTTTTCATATTTCTTAGCGCGTATAAATTCTACAAATCATATACAGGGCTGAACAAAACATCTAAAGTACATTTCCGTTTATTGTTGGAAATTGCTGAAGGGCATTTTTCAACTGTGATATGCGTTTTTTTATTGAACCAAACGTTAGCATATTATGTATTAGGTGATAAATCTATAGTACACATACAGGGCTGAAAAAATATCAGAATTTCTTTCGTCTTTTGATGGAAATTTCTGAAATTAAGTTTTTAAATGCGTTATGTGTTTAACAAATTATTTATTTGGACAACCTTTTTCACTTTATTAAACTGTGAAGTTTTATTATAGTATTCTGAATGTCCTAGAAAGTGTTTAATAATCTACGCTTAACTCATGAGTTTACGTTCTTCTTTAAAATTAATTTATGTCATACACTCAAGTTTGAATCGGAAATTTGAATTGCTATGAAAAAGTTAAACGCAGTTTTCTGGCTCCATAAACCCAAATGCACATAAGCATGAAAAAAAAAAAAAAAAAACTATACATTTTCAATCTCAATAAAAATAAAAAAGGACAATTGGATAGTTCTATTACTTCGAAACAACATTTTTACTAAAAAGAAGAAACTAAAAATAAAACATTGCAAGCTTGGCAAAATTTTATTAAGTTATGACAAAAAAGTTATACCTAGCCATTTTCCTCCATAACGCAAAATTAAAGGCATTTATTTTATTGCCTTCTAGTTTAAGAGAATTTTTATATAAAAAAAATTCCCCTAAAGAATTACTAATTGATATCAGATTGTACGTAATTGAAATTGATGGTCCAGAGAGATATTACGTAGCTGTTAAAGAATATATTTTAGCTTTATCCATTTTTATTTCATTTTTATTTGCTATAAAATAAATGATGATTATTAGATTACATATGACATAAATTGAGATATTTTTTGGAAGTCTGATGAATTTAACTGGCTCGTGTAATTGAATTTCGCCATTTCTGAAAGTGTATTTTTTGTTGAAATCTTTCAAATCGAATTAAGCTAAAACAAACAAGCTGTTTAAATACGTCTTGCACTGATTTATGCGTTGTGTTTTCTCAAATTTGTAATATTAATTTCATTGGAAGAGCATAGCATAATTAGTAAACAATCAAACAATGTTTAAATCTGAAGGTTTTTATTTTTATATTTTTTGCGAATCAGTCTCAAAATACTCAATACGTTTTGGGGACTCAGTACCTGCCATTTTGATAAAAAAATAGGCAAAAATGTCTAATTTCAGATTTTTATTTTAAAATGTGCCTTAGTATTCTTAGACCATTCTGTCCAAATTTCGAAACGATTCGATAAATAATAAAAGAGATATACTTACAAGGGAATTACTTTTGGTGCTGCTCGCACCTAACAACAAGACCTGGTGCATTTTGTAGCCCTATACATAAAAGTTAGAGAACCGATAAAATTTCTCTGTTAAAATCATATTTTATGTACTTTTTTATACTTTTAATTTTTTATTATTACATTTTTATTTGTTTATTTCACACCAAAAGTGAGTTAAGTCACCAAATACGGCGCTGCAATTTTCCCGCTCGCTTTATCAGGAGAGTAAGCGTACAGTACATATTGTTAGATAAAAAATGAGACTGAACGTAAATAACAATAATAACATTCAATCACAAAATAAAGATAAGGTAAAACTCCTTACCTTTTAGTTCTAGATCGTCCACGTCGAAACCGGTAATTTTCTTCATCATATCCATTGAAGTGCTATATCTGTATTCACTGATTATTTAAATATCTTTGAGAATAATCCTGTAAAAAATCTTGTGAAGGTGTATGTTAATAAAATGTATTTTTCTCATTATTTGTACTGAAGAAATTTGTATCACCTTTTGATTTCCAAATTAATTTATATATTGCTAAATGTATACACTCAGGAGCATTCATTTTTGCTCCTTCCTTTTTTACATTCCAAAATACACACTGAAGAAAATTATAACTTACAAAAAAAATATTATTGATATAGGATTAAAAATAACATAAACAAAAATCTTGATTAAATATATTAATAAAACAATCAATATTATTTAGAGTCTATAAATCATTATTATACTTCTTTCATCTGTCACAATTGCAGTCATTTAATATAAATGTTTATCAGTTTTTGATTGGCATATTACACAAACAAGGAAGTAATTTTGTGAAGTAACAATTAAGTCTTATTTATGACAGACAAAGTGTTTTTGAATGACAGGAAAAAAAGTTTATCTTGATTAATGATGAGTTTATATAATTCTGAAAGAGATTCGTTTTTCTAACATGCCCCCTTAATCTCTTCAGATTGATGAGGCAAACAAGTTCATTGAATTTCTGTGATTCACTAATTCAGGCTTGGGAATGTGTTTCGTGAGTGCATCCGCGATCATATATTTCGATGGACAGTACTTTAATTCAATTATTCCATCTTCTTTGGGTTGTTTTATTGCGTGAAATCTAATATCTATGTGCTTACTCCTTTTTGAAAACTTCTCATTTTCAATCATTTTGATACAACTTTGGTTATCTTCATATAAACAGATAGGTTTTGTCTGTGCTAAGTCCAAATCTTCCAGGAGTTTCAATAAATAAATAATTTCTTGCCCTGCACTTGCAGCTGAGACATATTCAGCCTCTGCTGATGAAAGGGCGAGGGATGATTGTTTTTTTGTAATCCATTGAATTGGATTATTACCTAAGGTAAAAAGGTTGCCGCTGGTTGATTTTCTTGTACTAGTGTCACCTTCCCAGTCAGAATCCGCAAAAGCCTTTAAAATCGGTTCAGATTTAGTGTCAATGCGCAAGTTCAATTGTTTTGTACAGTTTAAATATCGTATTATTCTTTTAGCTGCCATCCAGTCCTTTTGACGCGGGGATTCGTTTCTTCTACTTAATATATTAACCGCAGCAGAAATGTCAGGTCTACTGACAGATGCGATAGAAAGCAATGAACCTATCGCCTGTCTGTATTTAACATTATTTGGCAGAAAATTGTCATTATCTTCTAATCTATTAAAATTAGGTTCCATCGGAGTACCGACTGGTTTAGCTTCCTCTAAATTAAACTTTTTTACTAGTTCTTCTATTTTACCCCTTTGATTCAATTCGTAACCTTCTGCTGTTTTCTCTATTTTCATTCCTAAATAATAACTTAGTTCTCCTAGATTTTTTAATTCATATTCTTGCTTAAGTTTTTCTATTTAATTTCGTCATCTTTTCCTGCTATCAAAATATCATCCAGATAAACGATAATATACGTTTTGTTTTCTCTTCATTTCGAATATATAAACATGTGTCTGAATTAGACTGTTTAAAATTTAAATCATTTAATGATTATGTTATCTTAGTGTGCCATGTCCTGGCTGCTTGTTTCAAGCCGTAAATGGATTTATTTAATCGGCATACTTTGTTTTCCTGATTTGGAATAATATAGCCTTCTGGCTGAGTTATGTAAATTTCCTCATCTATGTTACCGTACAGGAAAGCCGTCTTAATATCAATGTGATTAATTTTTAATTCGTGGTAAGCTGCTGCTGCTATAAAAGATCTGAGTGTCGTATATGAAACAACAGGGGCAAAAGTTTCTTCGTAATCTACGCCATATTTTTGATAATATCCCTTTGCCACTAATCTCGCTTTGTATTTCTGTATTCTTCCTTGATCATCATATTTGATTTTAAAAATCCATCTGGATCCAATTATTTTTTTACCTTGTGGGGGATAGACAAGTGTCCATGTTTTGTTTTTATTAAGAGAATTTATCTCCTCTTGTGTCGCATTTAACCATTGTTGTTTTTCTTCTGGATTTTCAATATTCATTATGTCATGAAAATTTTCTGGTTCTTTTATATGTTCGTGTGTTGTCATGTAAATGAATCTGTCTGGAGGGATTCCTTTATTTGATCTATCTGACCGCCTTGGTTCTGGTGTTAATTGTTTTGACTCACTTGGTGTGTCTTCAGTGTTTGTCACTTCAATTTCTAGAAAGTTTTTATTCTGTGTTTTGTCATTTTCATCGAATGGTTTTTCTCTCAAATTTAATTGTGTTTCTACCTTCTGGTGGGTATTTTTGTTTTCTAAAAATTTCACTGTTCTTGCGATTATTATTTCTTTACCACTTGTGTAGATGCGGTACCCTTTGGAGTAATTGTCGTAGCCGACAAAAATGCCTTCAACTGCCTTATCATCTAATTTTTGTCGTTTATTTTTGTTGACATATGCAAAGGCTTTACACCCGAACACTCTAAGGTAATGTAAGTTTGGTGATTCCAAAGCTCATACGGGGACTTTTCATTAGCTTTTGTTGGCAATCGGTTTTGCAGGTGATTCGCCGTACATATAGCTTCACCCAAGAATTTTTGAGGCAAGTTTGCTGCGCTAAGCAAAGCTCTCGTCATTTCAATTAAAGTTCTATTTTTTCGTTCAGCTACGCCATTTTGTCTTGGAGAGTACGGAACAGTGTGTTGGTGCTTTATACCGTTTTTTATAAGATAATTTTCAAATAAATCATTGTTAAATTCCCCTCCATTGCCTGTTCTTATATTTTTCGGCTTTTCGCCAAATTTATTACTAACTAAGGCAACAAATTCCTTAAGTTTTTCATAAACTTCTGATTTCTTTGATAATAAATACAGAATTGTAAATCTAGAATAATCATCTACAAATGTTAAGAAATATGTTTTTCCCCTAATAGTTGGTATTTGGAAAGGCCCACATACATCAAAGTGTATCAACGCTAATCGTTTAGTGGCTCTTTAATCTGCTAATCTTGGGTAAGGTGCATCTGTTAGCTTTATTTTGATACAAGTTTCACAAGTTGTGTCCTGTTTACAATTATTTATTTGTATTCCTTTCGCTAGGTGTCTTTCTTCGATTTGTTTTATAGATGCAAAATTGTTATGGCCGAATCTTCTGTGCCACAATTCTATGCAATTATTATTGTTACAATTGTAAGTTTTATTGACATAGTTTACGTTTGCGCTTTCATTTGCTAATTGAATTGCATATAAGTTATTTTTCTTTACCGCTTCTAGGCGGGTTATTCCGTTATACATTAACTTACATTTATCATTTTTGAATAAAATCTCGCATCCATTTTCTGTAGCTTTACTAACGGAAAATAGGTTCGATTCAATATCTGGAACAAATAACACATCTTTTAGTGTTATGTTGTGTGTTTCACCGTCTGAAGTTAAAGTATTTATTAGCGCTAAGCAAAGCTCTCGTCATTTCAATTAAAGTTCTATTTTTTCGTTCAGCTACGCCATTTTGTCTCGGAGAGTACGGAACAGTGTGTTGGTGCTTTATACCGTTTTTTATAAGATAATTTTCAACTAAATCATTGTTAAATTCCCCTCCATTGCCTGTTCTTATATTTTTCGGCTTTTCGCCAAATATATTACTAACTAAGGCAACAAATTCCTTAAGTTTTTCATAAACTTCTGATTTCTTTGATAATAAATACAGAATTGTAAATCTAGAATAATCATCTACAAATGTTAAGAAATATGTTTTTCCCCTAATAGTTGGTATTTGGAAAGGCCCACATACATCAAAGTGTATCAACGCTAATCGTTTAGTGGCTCTATAATCTGCTAATCTTGGGTAAGGTGCATCTGTTAGCTTTATTTTGATACAAGTTTCACAAGTTGTGTCCTGTTTACAATTATTTATTTGTATTCCTTTCGCTAGGTGTTTTTCTTCGATTTGTTTTATAGATGCAAAATTGTTATGGCCGAATCTTCTGTGCAACAATTCTATGCAATTATTATTGTTACAATTGTAAGTTTTATTTACATAGTTTACGTTTGCGCTTTCATTTGCTAATTGAATTGCATATAAGTTATTTTTCTTTACCGCTTCTAGGCCGGTTATTCCGTTATACATTAACTTACATTTATCATTTTTGAATAAAATCTCGCATACATTTTCTGTAGCTTTACTAACGGAAAATAGGTTCGATTCAATATCTGGAACAAATAACACATCTTTTAGTGTTATGTTGTGTGTTTCACCGTCTGAAGTTAAAGTATTTATTAGTGTATTTCCTGATCCATAAGAAACTAATTTGTTTCCGTTTGCAATAACGACATTAGTTTTTTCATTTGATTTAATTTCTGTAAATAAATTTTGATCATTTGTTATGTGACTGGAACTGCCACTGTCAACTATCCACGCTTTGTTATTGCGCGGTTTTATTATAAACGCACAATGTTTATTACCTTGTTGACTTTCATGTTCATTGCAATCGGCATTTTTATCCGAATTTGATACATAATCATTTCTTACAGTTTTATCATCCTTTCGGAAAACAAGCGACGAATTAAAATTTCTTTTGTAGTTTTGTTTATAGTTCGTATTATGTGAAGTATTGTTTTTATTTTTATAATTGTTATTATGCCAGCAATCTTTAGTGTTATGTTTTTTTAATTTACAATTTGAACAGTATTTTTGTTCCTTTTTATATCCCGCATTATTAAATTTATATCCTGCATTGTTAAATTTCTTTAAAGTTTTAAATGCTCTAGCAGTATTTTCAGATGATTCTGAACTATCGCTTCTGCGATTATATTCATCGATCAACTTACTCTTAATAAAACTAGGTGTCAATTCTTCTTCATTACGGGATTCAAGTGCCGTTATCAATGTATCGTATGAAGCTGGTAAGCTACACAGCAAAAGCGCTGAGTATGATTGTCCTTTATTGTTTCTCCGATTGCAGATAATTTATCAATTGATTCTAGTATGTTTGTGATATGCTTAACCATATTACCACCTTCAGGTAATTTTGTGCTATACAACTTGCGTAAAAGGTATAGCTTACTCGATAAATTGCTTCTTTCATGAATTGCTTTTAAAATGTTCCAGGTATCTCTTGCATTTTGAATATTTTTTACGTGGACGATATGGCTATCCTCAATGTTGAGGTTAATCATAGCCCTTGCCTTCCGGTCCTTTTTGGACCAATCGGTCGTAATTGGGTTTAGTGGTTCATCAGTAATGATCTCAAAAAGATCTTCTTTAATGAGAAGCATCTCGATTTTAAATTTCCAAACATTATAATTATTAGAGTTTAGCTTCTGTATTATCTGTGCATCTTTTGCAGTAGTCATTTTTGACTTCTGTTACCACCTTTTAATTTTCAAATAAACCCTTTAATTAAATTATCATATACTAATATTTAATATTTAAGGAAGGCAGCGCGTCAGTCTCATAATCATTGTTAGATAAAAAATGAGACTGAACATAAATAACAATAATCACGTTCAATCACAAAATAAAGATAAGGTAAAACTCCTTACCTTTTAGTTCTAGATCGTCCACGTCGAAACCGGTAATTTTCTTCATCATGTCCATTGAAGTGCTATATCTATATTCACTGATTATTTAAATATCTTTGAGAATAATCCTGTAAAAAAACTTGTGAAGGTGTATGTTAATAAAATGTATTTTTCTCATCATTTGTACTGCAGAAATTTGTATCACCTTTTGATTTTCAAATTAATTTATATATTGCTAAATGTATACACTCAGGAGCATTCATTTTTGCTCCTTCCTTATTACATTCCAAAATACACACTGAAGAAAATTAAAACTTACAAAAAAATATTATTGATATAGGATTAAAAATAACATAAACACAAATCTTGATTAAATATATTAATAAAACAATCAATATTATTTAGAGTCTATAAATCATTATTATATTTCTTTCATCTGTCACAATTGCAGTCATTTAATATAAATGTTTATCAGTTTTTGATTGGCATATTACACAAACAAGGAAGTAATTTTGTGAAGTAACAATCAAGTCTTATTTATGACAGACAAAGTGTTTTTAAATGACAGGAAAAAGAGTTTATCTTGATTAATGATGAGTTTATATAATTCTGAAAGAGATTAGTTTTTCTAACACATATTAGAATTATATAAGATTGCGATTTGTTTGATAATTGATATGATAGCGTAACAAACAAGAATTAGTTTTTTTCTTTTTTTTTTCTCTGCAGACGATAAATATATAAATAGTAAATATATTTATATAAAAACTTTCAAGATCATTGAAAACTATTTTTTAGTGAAATACCGAATAAGCAAACTATTCCCTTTTGAAATCGAATGAAATAAAGTTTCGAATGTTTAAGATGAAATGTGGTTGAATTAAATGGTCTCTTGGTAAAAGTAATCATACAGTAAATTAATAAATTTACACAATTTAGAAAATTTACTGTGGCTATTTAGGTCAGACATTACAATTTCTACTGAAGTCCAAACCGCTCATCACACAAGACAAACAGCTATGACATTTGGCTAGTTGCTCTTCTTTTGAAAAAAAACACCAACTTTTGCCTCGTCAAAAATGCAAACATAATGTTGCAATTTTTCAAAATCAAATTCGTGGGTTCTTAAAGGAATTTTTAAACTTTTTTCAATATTTTATACTCATTATTAACTAATTTTTATTTTTAAATGCTTTTCTTTAAAAAAACTTCAATATTAATATTCCGATAAATGGTCTCGAAAATTGCCTTTTCAGAAAGTTATGCTGCCGTAAAATCAAGAAATATTATTTTAACAAAATTTTTATATCGATTCTCAAACTTCGCAATCTAGGGCTTCAAAATGCATCAGGTCTCAATGCTAGGTGCGAGCAGCACAAAAAGTGGTTCCCTTGTTAGTCATAAAGATGGAATTTAATAACATTTATGTGTAAGTGTTTCATTTAAACTCATTTTCTCAGTTCGCAATGTTTTATATTTTCATTTTGATCGAAATGCTAAAGCTTCTTCAATAATTAAGCAAATTGTCTGAAGTTTAAAAAAAGAAGTATCTTTAGACCCTGTGTGTGATAATTAAGTATCGGATTTTTTTATATGTTTGTAACTTAAAAAAAAAAAAAAAAATGTGAATTTATAAACATGCTATTTTCTCACGTTTTTTCCATACACATTCACTAATTACTTTTTTTGATGATCTAATGAACTAATCAAAAATCAGATACTTAGATTTATAGAAAAAAGTACTCTGAATAAAAGATAAAAAAATCTATTTCCAAATATGAAAAATGAAAAAGGAAGAAGGAATTTTAAAATTGTTAAATTAAAAAATAAAAATGCAATTAAAAAAAGTTATTGCTACAGGGTTCGTACGGGTCCTTGAATTTCCAGACTAAATTATTCTTCCATACCAGTATTTTCTAATAGAAAATATATCCTTAAATAAGGCGAAATTTCGCGCGTTTAAACTAGATTTATTTTTCTATAAAAAAAATACTGATATTTGGCCTTGAAAATAACGGTACCCGTACGAACCCAGTGCTATATTAAGAATTTAACACATTTATGATCTATTATTACTATACTTTATTCAAACATGAACCTAAAAATTTAATATAAGTTATAGTTACAAAATAAATTTTTTTGATAGCGAGTCCCTTTAACACTAGAACCGCCGTAGCGGTCATTTTGACCGCTACCAAATAAATATATTTTGATTATCACCAGAAATTTCTTTCTAAAAAAAGTTTAAAATGTACCTCGGAGAAATAAGTTAAATAAATATGTTAAGTAGTTTCAATTAAAATTTCCGGTGTAAAATATTTTTATAACACTTCAGTAAAATTTCCGGCGGTTCTAGTGTTAATGCACTATGTTTAGATTGAAAATTCTTAACAGGCGAATACACTAGGATTACTTACTTTTAAAATACATCATTTATTAAAGCATGGATTTTTTTTTTCTTTAGCCGTACTTTTCTCAAAAGGTTGCTGTTTTGGTCAAAAATATACGGAGGATTCATTATAAAGGATTGCGCAATTCTAAAATTACAGACCATTTTCTTTCAGTTTAGTGCACGTATAAATGTAGATACTCATGTATATAATAAATAAAAATGGTTATTCATGCATTTTTTGCGCATTTGACTGTTTTAATGAAGGTAAACATTTTTACCCAGTCTTTTTAAAAAAATGAACGCCTGGGCTTTTTTCCTTTAAATAGCTGTATATTTTTTCCTCTCTGCGTGTGCGCCGCTTACTTATAAACGTTTCATTGCAAAAAATAAGTTTTCTTTTCCTCTAGTCTTAATTGGGTGCACGATTATTTTACAGATCGAAGTTGATTAAGTACTTCTGAAGGTTATCCAATGCGGATAATGCAAACAAAAAAAAATCTTTCGTGATGGAAAGTTTCAGTTTACTTTCATTTACATTGCTCTTAAAGAGAAGGAAGACTTTTTTTTTTTTTATAAACGAAAGAAAAAACCTTTTTTTTTTCTGATACCATTTTTTGAAATTGTTGATTAGATTTTATGGTTACTTTCTAAATCAAAATGCACTAATTAAAAGTTTAGCAAAAACTTAAAACGCTGAATTTTACAGAAATGTATTCTATTTCATTACATTTTAAAATTAAACTCTTATCTTTTGCTTTCAACTTACAAATATGTTATAAAATGATAAAGTACTTTTATTCTTTGGTTAATAAGAAATTTATCTGTGGCTAATATTTATCGAAGGATTTGTACATACAATCACGAGCATTTCATATGTAGTCGATAAAATCCTAATATCATAACATTACATCCTATTTATAGAAAATTTGAAATATTGTATATATGAAAGCACTCGAGTGGAACAGCTTGATAAAACATTTCATATTACTTTGCAATATTTCTTATGACTTATTTATAAAAGCTATAATAATTGGTCGAAGAAACGTGAAAAAATTTGTATCACACTGAACATTTACCAAGATTGTTTTACCGCTTAAAAAATGTTTTAATTCGAAAAAAAAATTAAAAATGTTTTCTACAAGAGTAAACGCCTTTAATACTAAATACTAATTTTTACAATACAAGATATTTGGTGTTTAAATTTAGAATAAAAAGAGAATGAACTAGTATGTCGCAATCAAGACAAAACTTTCTTCTGTATCACTTTAACATAATAATTTATAAAAGCATCAACAATTATGAATATAAAGCCAAGTGCATTTTTTTTGCATTTAGCACACAATTACAGGGATCAGTGAATTAAAAAAACAACAAGAGTGCTCCTGTTGGGTATTAAAATTTAAAATAAGATCAACATATATATTTTTACTTTCTTCTATATTTGTAATCGAAATGTTTTTGACTTCCGGTTTTCGACAGATTTACATGTTTTAGGAGTCAGAGATGACAGATCCCCAAAAACATGGTTATACAAAATGCCTGTCTATCCGTGTGTCGGCATTCTACCATCGAAAAGGGTATGAAGTTAAGCATAGAATTGAACATAATTTTTTTGTATGTTTTTGGCTTTGGCAAGCAGGTCCTCCTTCAATTTAGAAATATTCCACCGGAAGGGGACGCTGTAACAGCGATGTTTGTGCCATTTTCAATATTGTACCATCGAAAAGTGTGTGAAGTTATGCATAGAATTGAATCAAATTTTTTTTGTATGTTTTTGGCTATGGCAAGCAAGTCCACCTGAATTTGAAAAAATTGTGCCGGAAGGGGACACTTTAATAGCGATGTCTGTTCCCTTTCCATTATTGTACCATCGAAAACCGTATGAAGTTATGCATAGAATTGAACAACATTTTTGTGTATGCTTTTGGCTATGACCAGCAGTTTCTCTTTGAATTTGAAAATATTCCGCCGGCAGGGGTCGCTGTAACAGCAATTTTTGTGCTATTTTCTTTATTGTACCATCGAAAAGTGTATAAAGTTATGCATAGAATTGAACCAAATTTTTTGTGCAGGTTTTTGGCTATGGACAGCAGGTCTTCCTTGAATTTGGAAATATTCCGCGGGAAAGGGGCACTGTGATAGTGATTTTTACGTACTTTTCTCTATTTTTCGTAGTTCTATTGTCCATCGGCGGCTCGTGCAGCGACGGGAACCCGCGTACTGCTATGCCGGCTATTCGCAAACAGCTGATGAAAACAGAATAAGGAAAAACTATTGATTTTAATAAATATCATGATCTAGATTAACTCATTTTTACTCCGCTGAAGCAGAAATTTAAGATGAAAATCAAAGTTGGTATAGTATTGAACTAATAATATTGAAGTATTAACATGTGTATGTTGGGTCGTTTTCTCTTCTTCTAATTACACTCCACTTTTAATTTACTCAATTAACTGTCACTGATGATATTAGTCTGACCTTAAATTTTTAAATAAGGTGTGAACAGTTCACCAACACCTGGATGTTGTTACAAAAAGAGGAAAAAGAAAAAAAAGCAATTTGCTTAGAAAGATACTAATTTGATTTAAAAAAAAAAAACTCTTAGAATAATTACCAATAAAAAAAAACAAAACAACGAGGAAATGCATAAACTAACTTAAAGTAAATCAAAAAATTACTATCAGAAATGTGAAATTAAACCTTAATTATTTAACAGTAACAACATCCTCAACCATTCACAACTTATGAAGAGAAAACTACCAACACTTCTGAATTTGAGAATACAATGCATTCACAACAAAATAAGAAAAGCTAAATTGATTACCACAGAACTTCACAACCGAAAGGCAAACTCATGAGTCCGCATTATATCAAATAATATGTTTTGATAATTTAGAAGGATTTAATATCAAGATTGTGACTGCACTTATACTCTCAAATCCAGGGGCCACATAATCATATAGTAGATCATTAGCATTGAAAATCATTAAATCTAGCTGATGTTTAACACTGCAAACAAACTAACTTCTTGAATTCTTTTCCTTTTTTTTTTTTTTATATTTTAGGAGTTGCCCTGAACATTCTAGCAATTATATCAATTTCAGTTTTTTTTTTTTTAATTCAATGAACAATACATACTTTTTTCAGAAATTATTTATTTATTAAATTTATTTTGATTCAAATCTCTCAAGGAATATATGTGTTTATGAATTTCCACCTAGCATAGATTCTGTTACCATAATACTTAGTTACCAAATTCAAAGGATTTAAGATTTAAGACAAATACAACCAGAAACGAAAGGTAATAAGAGAGGTGACAACCATTAAAATTAATTTTTAAATCAATCATAAAAGGTAACAAAACCCTCAATTCATCTCACACAACATTCCTCACTTAAAATCTGATAGAAATAATTACTCCTGGTTATAAAACTTTAAGATATATATATATGTATATATATATATATATATATTTTTTTTTATATACTAATTTTATTTATCAATGATATTAAGCTTCCTTCATTTTAAAGATTAAATTGGTTAAATAAAAAAGAAACAGAGTAATGCAATACATTTAATATCATTTTATTAAGTTTTAAGTCTTATTTTTTTTAAGAATTTTCTATTATTTTAAAACAATTTGTTGCAAAGAAATTTAAGTATAGAGATATCAAATTTATATTTACATAGCTGAATTCATTTCAAAATAATTTTCAAAACTTCGAGAAATTACTACTATCTTGCAAAGAGTCTTGAATTCAATAAACATTACAAACAGATACTTAAAACTACTTAATTTAACATGACTCATTCCCTTTCCTTTTTTTTTTAAACATATATTTTCAACATATCAAAACAATAATGCAAAAGTTACTTACATTGTACATCATTGAGCAGGGTAAATGCTGAACCCATGGCTTTACACTCTGTTATATCCTTTTTGTTGGCAGTCCTCTCGAGGGCACATATATTAAAATTTGGAAGTTGGAGATACACTATAAAATAGTATTGTTAGCTGTGCAGTTAATTAACTCATGAACATCAGAATCCTTGGAGGAGATAAGCCACTATATAACATTCCGAAAAGTGTCTGGTGATTTATTCACATTTTTCTTCTCTTCAGATTTTGAGTGTGTTGACGATTGTGCGAATACTTCTTTTTTTTTTTTTTTTTTTTTTTTTTTTTTTTTTTACGGGATGTATAGCTGCGTGTTTAGAACCTCATCGGCTGGTCCTCTGCACTAGACACTGACTCGTCCAGTCTTTCAGATAGAAAACAGGATTACTTGAATGAAATTTTACTAAAAAGTATCGACGAGTATTTCTGTTTCACAAGTCGTCACTTTCCACCAGCTGGATTGGATTCTCTGTATCATGATCCTTATTAGGTATAAACTGCTCCATCGATGCTAAACTGCCCGGCATACCCTCGGCTCTCAGGAGAGTGCCCGTGCTTGATACACAAGAGAAACAGACGACCTCCTTAGACAGTAGCTATTCTTCTTCTTCTAAACTATTTTTATTTTTTGTCACTCCCGAAAACTCCATTGGTCAGGGGGAGAGCTAAAAAGAAAACCCTAAATTCCCCCTGCCCCCACATATTCAAAAAAAAAGGGAGCCAAGAATCAGCGTCTTCACTCTTTGCTGCCCTTGCCTTGACTCACTTTTCCCCGTAGCGTGTAATAAAAAATCACACGTGCACTCTTACTTGCTGACGTCAGACGCTCCTATTCGCTAACCTGGTAGGGTTCAACCATTTAACTAAAAGGGTGTGTTGTCCACTTTCCACCCTACACATTTTTCTAATGGGCCACCCATCTTTAAATGCCAGGCAAACTATCTATTTCCCACGGCAGTTGCCCATAAAATCTCCCAAATTGTCTGTTTGACAATAACTTTTAAAAGGGGGGTAATAAAACTGCACCAAGCATTTTACTTAAAAGGCTCATAAAATTTTATATATATAGCTGGCCACCCAAGCAGGCTTTTAGGCTGTGATACGAACGTAGCAAAAGAGGTGTATGAAATTCACATGGAAAACACGTTTTTACTGCATCCTATGTGATATTACAAAGGCAGACTGAGGGTGTTTTGATTTTACGAGCTGGCGTTGCTATGGTAACACCGCTCTATAATGGGGGAAATACTTGACCGTTTTCAACAGCTGCCTAAATCCAAAGCTAAACGAGGAGTTTCGCATTTTTCTTGGAAAAAAAAAGGGACGGGACATCTTGCCTGTGTTTACGTTCTCAGATAAAAGATTACACGTATCCTAGTATTTCTTTCCACTGAAATAATACGTGTTTTTCTAGATCTGAAACTGAGAAAAAGGAATTCTCTGGCATTAAGTAATATGCTTAAACTATGCAAATTTTGTCTGACATTTTTCCTTGAAAAAGGGGGGATATAATTAAAGAAAATTAATAATTTTAAGATGAAAGCATACAATGTTATATATATATATAAAGAGGGGGGATTTTAATAACACCAGAATTTGTCAAAATAAGGATATTGTTAAATATTCTACAACATGTAACTACTTTTTGAAATATTAAGATACATGAGATAGAAGAAAGTTTTGGGATTGGCACATCCAACTAGTTAATCATTACCTTCAAATATAAAGTTTGGTGCATTTTTACTCAATAGAAAATGAGATATATCTATAATGTTCATCGCAAAAAGCATAAGACTAACTTTCCGTGATCGGGTCCACCACAGTCAAAGTTGGTGGTCGTCAAAATATGTGATCTTGGCACAATGTAGTTGAAAACGTATAAAAGTTACAAGAATGGAGTTCGTTATATGGCAAATCACGATCTCTAAATTGCATTAATTGGTTTTAGGCCAGATTATGAAACTTTCCCGAAGCATGAGATAGCAGTCACCCTATTAAGTGATCAAAGGCAAAATTTAACGAGCATCGATATTCAGAAAAATCATCTTGCATATAAAATTTTGTGCAATTGCATCCAACAGATTCTAAAATGTAGATATCAAGGAAGTACTAAAGAATGTTCACTGTTGGGCGATATGCAGCAAAATATAATCAGCACTAATTCATGTTGGTCTAAGCTCATATGGATTTTGATGAAATTCAGTGAATAAGTGTTTGAGATACAGTTATCATGGTAATGGTGATAAACACAGCATATCAGCGTCACCTGTTGAGCAATATACACCAAAATATAACTAATACCAATTTATGTCAAGGTTTATTTAAATCTGGAGTTTGATGAAATATCGTCTATCAGTTATTGAGATATAGGTATCGTGGAAATTGTGAACAACACACGTAAAGGGGCCACTTAAAGAGATATGTACCAAACACTAATCAACAACCGCCTCCTGAATACTAGGCCTACATGGTGACAAAAAAACGGCGGCTGCCATAGGTGGATTTTTTTTAAGCGTTTGTACTGTCACCTGAGTTTTGAAATCAATATTTCCTAAAAGTTTTCTTTGACTTACTTAATCTCACTAGAGAACATCCTCAACTGTCAGTTATAGATTTTGACAAGAGTGGTGTCGTTCGAAAGCTCTTGCTACGAGAATCAAGAAATGTATAGGAACTACACTCCAGAATCCAGTAGGTCACGAGATATCGAAACTTTTCTGTTCCCGAAGAAGAGAAATAAAGAAGGAAATAAAAAGAAAAATTTCCCAGTTAAACTGAGGGCATTAAGCTCACAGGCTATTCAGACTAATTGTATATTATACTCTTATTTCAAAGGATAATGCCCCTCCAAAAAATAAATTAAGGGGGGATTAGCCCCACCCCCTTTTTCCCATCTTTATACTTAACCAATGAGCCTCCAAATCTAATCAGGGAAGCACCTTATCTGAATAAACCGGTATACCAAATTTGCAGCAAATCAGATAAAAAAACCCATTATCTAAATTAAGGGAGTATTAGCCCCCCGTCCCCCCTTTATACTTAAACAATGAACCTCCAAATCTAATCAGTGAAGTGCCTTATCAGAATTAACCATTATACCAAATTTGAAGCAAATCTAATAATTCTGCATGAAAAACCCATTTATCTAAGTTATGGGGGTTAGTAACGAATGAAACTCCAAAACTAATCAGGGAAGCGCCTTACCAGAATAAAACTAGAAAAAAAGTGAGCAAATCGGATATTTCTATCAAAAGTTATCGTGTTACGTACATACATACGTACATACGTACATACGTACATACATACATACAGAACCTGTGGTCACATTAGCTCTTATTCTTTGATAGGCTGTGAGCTAAAAACAGCATGAGATTCTTTCAGAAGCTATCGGAGGGAAGAACTTTGTCTTATAATTAATCATGATAACGTTTTTCTACCTAAAAGCGTTGAAAACGTTTGTGTTTTCAACACCACGCACAAACGATGAAATGTTGTTTGGCAGTCACCGTAGGTTTGTTTAGAAATAGTGAAGTATACATACTTTACTAATTGGAATTTTCACATTGAAGCCTATTGGAAAGCATACTGACGCATTGCATCGAAAGTAGATGATGAGAACTGGTTGTAGTCCAAGTGATGTCTTTTTAGTGTTCTTTCCCCAGTGGTAGTGTCCGCAAATACTTCCATGAGTTCTTGAATATTTTCCTATTATCTTTACCAAGATTTTGTATTCTTGAAAGAAACATATCCAGTGACTGAAGGTATTTTGTCGATCGTGCTGGAAGGAAGACTGGCTGTAGAGAAGAATCCAGTTTTTCGATGCATAAATTTCCATTTATTTCATTTATTTGACCACTGCATCTGTCCAGTACACTATAAAAAAATCTGTAAGGTTACAAAGAATTTTCTAGGAAACTGGGATGCATAGAACTTTTTATGTAACTCCAGGAACCGAAATTTGTGTAATTATCCCGGGTTATAGTAAGCATACAGATTTCTGTAGATTTATAAACCTAGTTTTGTACATTTACATCTTTTTTCTGTACAGTGTACAGATAAAATTTTAATAAACATACAGATTTCTGAAGCTTTTACAAAAACTAATTTTGTAGACTTACATCTTTTTTTTACAGTGTACCAGAATAACACTCTTATTACCAATATTTCTTCAATTTTTAAAAATAATCCACACCTAGTGATTTGCTGCTCTTGCCTGATTTAGAGCACCTGATACGCAAATTTGGTTACGATTATTTTTGCAAATTCTTCATAACTGAAAGTCCGGATTTTCCTTTCGGTTCTTGAATTATGATGAACAAAGCACGACAAATTTCTGTGCTGCGCTAATAGTTATTTGTATGGTATATGAATGTGTCATTTTGTTCTTACTCATAACGCATAAATCCACATTTTTGGAACCTTTAACATTGAGCGATCTTTTTGATACAATTTCAGTGTTGAGACTACTTTGGTTGGTGTTTAGGATGTTTGACAAAGTACAGTTGTGCGGCTCAACGAACGTTTTTAAATTATCGCGACGGTCATCTGTCACTGACTGAAGGGACACTTCGAGAAACAAATCTCTTTGTGATATGGAGTGCGTTACTTTACGATTCACTATTTTGTGTGTATTTAAAAAATTAAAGATGAAATGTGGACTCGTTTTAAATTAAAAAATTCCAAGTTAAAATGCTTTGTCATTTATATTAATTGCCGATAGATGACGCCAAAACAATATTTAGAAACGAAATGTAATCAATGAATGGAAGCTCCATTAATCGATAAGTAAAACCATTGTCTTGATCCACACCTGGAACTTCCTACCTACATCCTGCCCATGCCTTCTTTTTAAGTGCGTTCGTAATTATATAAATACGTAGTACGTATAGTCTTCGCTTGGTCCGTCCGTCTGCTTGCATATAACAGTCCAAAAACTAGCGAACCGAAAAAAATGGTTGGTTTTAAATTTAATATATATAATTATTGCAGAATTTTGTCGAGTCATTTTAAATTTTATGGAAATTGAATCAAAACTTAAAAATATATTAATAAAAGTTTTTTTCATTCTATTAAATCCTATCATACGTAATTAATTAAGTGATATCCCATGATAGGTAAGGATTCTAGGTTGTCATGGTGATTACGTCCTATTTAAGATGGAGTCATGTTATTTCTGTATTACTGAATTTAATATATATAATTATAATAAATTTTGTATTCATGCATTTTTTGAGAAGAGTACAACAGCTATTGCAATAAGATCTGTATATTTATAAAACTAGTAATAGTACGAACGTACCTCATTTGCCACGTTTGAAGTACAATTTACGGGTTGTTATCCCATAGAATAAGACGAGGAGTTATCTCCTGTTACTAAGCATACTACACTTGCATTTCTCACTTATTGCCCACTAATTTGTAAAACAGTTTTCAAATCTTTTTTTTTTTTTACTATTTTGCTATTTTTCACTGCAAATATTTTGTGAAGTATTGGATTCGGGAGTATAGTTCTTATACATTTCTTGATCCTTATAAAAAGAGATTTAGAACGAAACCACTCTCGTCAAAAACCAGATCTGACAGTTGGGTATGTTCCCTAGTCAGAAAAATAAGGGGATGAAAACTTTAAGAAATTATTGGTATTTAAATTCGAGGAACCAAACAAACGTTGAAACTACAGAACAGGAATTCTGCTTTTACAGAATTTAGCGTCGCCTCCGATGAAAAACAAAATGTATGTATATAAATATAGATACAGTAGAGTCCCGAACTTATAACTTTGGAATGGATCATTTTCTTCTGATGGACTGATGGCTTCTATTATTATAAAACAGCCATTATAAATAAAGTGCTAGGTGAGGATGAAAGAGCAGCCGTAAAAGTTAGAACTCTGATTTTCTGGACAGAATGGGAAAAAAAATGGCCATAATTTTTTTTCAAAAAAAAAAAAAAAAAAAATTAGAACTACAGAGCTCGTCAAAAGTTCTACCCACAAGAAGAAAGATTGTTTAATTACATTTCCAAGCAAATTTCATTAAAGCTGTGCAATTCTTATGTTGTTTCTGAATTTCCAATGAATTATTACAGAAACAAATATTTTTTTATGATTTGTTATTATAATAATAGAAAAATTATTTCATTATTTTAACTTCCATAATACTACAAAGTATCATTAAAATTATCAAAAAGTAGCTATTAAGTAATTAGGTAAAATCATTTATTACCTGTCTTAATGCTTTAAGCCCTTGGGCGTAACACGAGCGTCACGTATACGTGACGCATAAAGTGTTCAGATAATGTGATTATTTTCACCAGTTGCTTTTTTATTGTAAATTTTGCCTTATTTAATCGTGGCATTTTCCCGATTTAATTAGGCAAAAATTTCTGTTTTGAAAAACCAGTGACAGAAGATTAAAAATTCCGTAAAAGACGCTCGCCTCGAAGGAGTTAACCCTTTATGCCTCGACGGTACTTTAAAGTACCATTAAAGTAACTAACTATAAAATTCATTTAATATATCGATTAGTTGTAATGCAGTTTAGAATGAGTTATAGGTACTTTACTTTATCTTGGTCCAAAAGCATTATTGGTTGTCCAAAACAAAATATTTTTAAAAGGATGATTTCTTTTGACTTTGCAACTTTTCAGCTTTCTTGACGCTGAAAGATTGGGGAGGGGGAAGTGGTTCAGTTTGGAAATATTTCTATATTTCTATTGGAAGAACATTATATTTGTACATTTTCCAATCCTACAGAATACTAAAAGAAATATTTTAAATAAATGATTTGAGTGTAGTTATAAATATTGCACAAAATCCCTATAAGTTCAAATTTAATTGGCAAAATCCTTCAAAAATTTGTCCAATGATAACGTAAATCTTCTAATGTCGTTTCAAAAATTCACGAAAAATGCTTTAGAAAATGAAAATTTCATGAATTCATAATTTGGGACATAAAGGGTTAAAACTCTTTTATTTAATTCAATAATCCATAATAAATATCAAATATAGATTTCACCTCTAATGCCTGAAATGAATCAATTTTCAATTAAAATTAACCATCTCCGAATAAACTTTGATTTAAAATGTAATATACTTTGTTAAAATGAGTTTAATATATCATTTATTTAAATAAAACAACTAATTCAATAGAAAGACATTCAAAAATAATTTTAGCTAGCTAGAATCGGCAAACATCCCACTGTAAGGCACGCCGGTGGGATTTTTGGCGGATCCTCTATATTATATTATTTGCTTTTATTTAATGAAGCATTTACGCAAATAACTGACTTTACAGAGGGAGAAAATACATCCTGCTTCACTCGTACTTGTTAGATAATCCTAATGGCTTCCATATTCTCTCACATCTGTAGTATCTAAGCGCATTCCCACTTGAGAAAGCTCGTGAGAACAAGTGGTTATTTTCTCAGGAGTCTTTTGGCTGTAAATATTCAAGCTAGTAATGCTCTAAAAGAAAGAACTAAGTATCTGTTATTTCATTCATGCCTCTTTCTTCGAGCATAGAATCTTAAACAGTTTAAACGCTTTTGAGTTGCTCCGTAAAAAAATGACAAATTTCAGATTAAGATTCTACTACAATTTAAAACAAGTAAGAAAAATCATGCATTAAGCATAGATTATGAAACACTTTCCAACATTTCTTGAATACTTTAACAAAACTTCGTTATTTAGGAAAATAAGGTATATAAGAGAACCAAGTAAACGTTTTAGAAAACGCATAAAACATTTGAAAAACTGATTTCAGCAATTACTGTCCATAGCAAATATGTATTCCAATTCTTTTGAACAGCCCTGTATTTGATCTGTAGGTTGATATATATACTATATAATGGAGAAATTTAGTTTAGAAAGAAAACGCATAACAGATTGAAATTTCTCTTTCAGCATTTTATACTATTAGATGGAAACATACTTGCATACTTTTGTACAACCCTGTAGTTAACCTAGTACCTTTATTACACGCCACTATTTAGCTAAAGTTTAATTCAAAGTAAAACACTTTTAAAACTACTGGAATCACATTTCCAGAAATTATCATTTATAGACGACCATGTATCCAATTCTTTGCGTGACCCTGTATATCATTTTATCTATGTTCTACAAACATTTATTAGTATAAACTAAATGCAGTTCAGTGTAAAATGCATAACTCTTTTAAAAACAACCTTTAAGCAATTTGCAATCATACCCAGTAACCATTACGAATTCTTTGTTTAGCCCTGTATATGAATTACAGCATTTATACACACCATATACAATGCATAAATATAGTGAAACATAAAAGCACATAACATAATTAAAAATGCATTTCCAGCAATCACCGCTACCGTACAGTACTTTGGATACAATATAGTATCTGAAATCTTTTGGGTGTCCCTCTAAATGCCATGCACTTCGTACTATACATGAAATAAGTTATAGTAAATCTCAGCGACGTACATCAATATCATTATACATGAAATAATTTAACATAATTAAAATACGCCGGAAAAATTCCCTCCACCCCTATATCATTATGTAACGGAATTCTTTTGTGTGACCCTGTAAATGAATAACAATTATTCTTTGCACCGCATATTCTACAGGATGCATATTTTAGTGCACTTGATAAATGCATATATATTTTATTATGTTTGAAAGCATGTAACATCATTAAAAATCATTTTAAACGATTTTTTCCCATAGGTCGTAATGTAACGGAAAACTTTTGACTCTCCCTGTAAATGAACTAAACGTGCTACAAACTTCATTTGAAATAGGTTCGTGCTATGGTAGAGGTCACTAACGTCCAAAAATTTCAGAACGATACGAGTATATTTACGAAAGTTAGGGCGCGTACAGACGGCCAGACCGACAGACGGACAGACAAACCGAAGTCATAAACACTTTAAACTTTGTTGGAAAGTGTTAAAAAAGAGTTGATACATAATTTTTTTAGCCCCCGGTATGCTATTTCTTTCTCTCAGAAATTAAAGAGTCGTCTCCAAAATCATAACGTTCCGTTGTATTAGCCTGCCGTAAAACAAAGCAAATGTATCATTGTACTGTTAAATACTCTAATGCAATTTTTTTTAACTTCTAAGCATCGCACATTTTAATTTTTATACCGTCGTATTGGAAAAAAAGTACTTTTAAATGCAATTTGTTTGAAAACTGCATCTCCATCTATTTTTGAGATAGTAATTTTTTTGTAGATTTTTACCGAGATTTGTTTAATTTTGGCAACGCAAGTACACCATTTTTGTATAAAGTAAAGGATAAATAATTGAAAAATAGCTATTATATCCTTTTGTTGCCATTTTCCCATAAAAACTGAAAAAAAATGTAATTAAAATACGTGCTATTTTGAAAAAATATAAATGAATGATTTCTGATAAAACATGGAGCTATTATAAAATAAATTTAATTTTAAGCATCTATATTAATAAATATAATATATTAATAAAAAGTTAGAACTCTGATTTTCTGGTCAGGATAGGAAAAAAAAATGGACATAATTTCTTTTGAATTTTTTTACGGCTGCTTTTTCATCTTCACCTAACACTTCATTAATAATGACTGTTTCATAATAATGGAAGTCATCAGTTCATCAGAAGAAAATGATCCATTCCAAAGGTATAAGTTCGATTAACTCGGACAATCTGCACTCTACTGTATCTATATTTATATACGTATACAGGGTGTCCACGTATAACCTGACCGACCTTTATTTTCGCAACCTTTGGTCCTAGATACATACTTCCAATTACAAAAATGGTTTAAATAAGGTAAATAATTATTTTTAAAGCGATTTGGGTCAAGAAAAGGATTTCCTAAAAAATTATACAATTTAAATTTTCATACGGTCCCCCGGTCCTATAAGTTATATTTAGTAAAATTTTCCTGTTACACTGACAAGTAAGACAAAAAAAATCCCGTTATTCTACGATTAAAATTGACCGAGTAATAGCTGTTTAAAGTTGGAGCATACTTTTTGCTGCCAATTAGGAGGCATTCACAAATTTAGCAGAAATATAATTTCGTCAGATACATTAAAATTATGGTTCAGAGTTATTTTTTATATTACTTACCTATTTTTTTTTATTTACTTGTATTGATGACTTTTAAGTTGTGTTTAATTGTTAGTTCCTATCGATAAACACTGTTTTGATGAGGCCTATGGTTAGAGTTGCAGTAAAGCTAGAGATCCTAACTACACAACTTCCAGGTTGCGTAATATTTAAACGGAGCTTCTGACTGTAAAATAGTCAATGAAACATCGTCTTCATTTTGAAAGACCTATCCAATGATATGCACTCAATAGAGTGCGTAAAAATCTTTTTCGTCTCTACCGCCATTTTGAATTTATAAAAACAAAACCTAGCCTATAACCATTGGACGGTTAAGACGAATCGATAGAGACCTCATTCATTAAAATCCATCCAGCCATTGAGATGTTTCGAGGGTATAAAGAAATCCACATACCCAGATACGCGTGAAACACACAACCCTTCTTGGCTGTCGGGTAATTAACAGCCTCAATTCTTTACAAAATGATGCATATTTTAAAATGTTATTAGATTACACTAGCCTGCAAAAGTTGGGTTATGTCATGTTTTTTAGCTTCTGATAAATGATTCTTATGTATTCTGTACCACTGAATCTGAAATTGACCTTTATTTTTTACGATCACGTAAAGATTTTTTTGCAAATCGTAAATTAAGAAAAGAAAAAAAAAATAGCAAAAATTTGATATTATGAAATAGATGTGATGGTTGCGTTTTTAGCTTTTGAAAATTGATTCTTATGTATTTTTTAGCGCTGAATCCAAAAATGACTTTATTTTAAACTATCACGTTAGGATTTTTCTTAAATTGCAAATTTCAAAGTTAAAATTGATCCCCCTTCCCCTCCCAACCTCATCGGATCCCTCTTTTGTTTAGCTGGAAGAATCCCAGCATAAGCCAAAAAATTGAATAAATTTTTGAATTAAATAAAATTAAACTGAATAAAAAAGTCTTACATCTATTTTATAGTATCAGATTTTTCGCTACTTTTTAACCTTGAAATTTAAGATTTGCGAAAAATCCTGACATGATGGTTAAAAGCATAGGTAATTTTTTTATTCACCGTTAAAAAATACATAAAATGTAATTATAAAAGTTAAAAAACACAGCCATTGCAGGTTTATATTATCTAATCTAAAACTCTTTCTTAAACTTGTTGACGGTAATCTATCGGATTTTTTTGTGTTATCCTCTAATATAAGTATATATAAGATGGTAAGCGTCGAAAATCATAATAATATTACATTGTCATCGGATTTAAGTCGGTATGTAAAATTTAACTTCGATCGGACATTTGAAAGTGAATAAAAGTTCAAGTACAACTGGAAGGGCGATCATTACAAGCTAAATAAAACCTTATGAAAGTAACATAATTAATGTTAAAAGAAATCATAGCCTCAAATACTTAAAAAATAAAACATGTATTAAAATACAATTATTTTAACTAATCTGGAATTTAACTAATAAAAGTTAACTCAATCATAATAGTTGTACGATTTCTTTTAAAGCGCAGATACCTTGAAATAAGTTTAAGTATACTTCATGTACGACTCATGAAAGCATGGCCGAAACCGTCTGTTTTGAGATGCAAAAAAGTAGTATAAGTCATGCATTTCAAAGTTTCATAACTCGGTCAATTTTAATGTTGCCTCACCAGTGGGCGAGAGGTTCTGCTCTCGAAGCTGGTAGACGGGAGGTGCTGGGTTAAAACCCCATCGCGCCCGTAGGCCTAATCGTTCGGAGTTTTCATGGTTTTCTTCGAACCTTGGATTTCCAAGCGTAAATACGGGTTAGGTTCCCTTAGAAAGACCCCCACGAAGGGCACTCCCTCCTCGGGCCTATATCCCTCGAGTAGATAATCGACCATCAACAATCAACCCAACCCAACCCAATTTTAATGTTAGATGAATGGGACTTTTTTGTCTTACTTGTTAGTGTCACAATAAATGTTTACTAAATGTCTATATTTTTGTCTAATGTAAATATTTTTATACGGTCCCCCGGTCCTATAGGACCGGGGGACCGTATAAAAATTTTAATTTCGTAATTTTTAGGGTTCCGTACTTAAAAAGTAAAAATGGAAACATTATAAGATCACTCTTGTGTCTGTCTGTCTGTCTGTCACAGCCATTTTACTCGTAAACTGTGGAACGTGGAAAGTTCAAATTCGAGGAAGTAATAAAGAATGTTGACCCACATATTTTCAGATTATTAAACATTTATAAATATATTTAGTAAAAATATATAGGAGCAAATTCAGTTGCTTGAAAAAAAAATATTTTCTTTGTATATCGTGTGGGGGTATCGTATGAAAACTTTCGTAACGCTGAATTCAAAAATACATTTCTTTTAATTTTAGGTGTTACATTTTCAAAGATATAGTCGAAAATGTAGCGCAAAAATGTCCCCCCCCCCCATCTAATTCCGAATCTACTGAAGCTAAAATTATGAAAAGTAGACGTTATGTAGCGCAAAAATATGTCCCCCCCCCATCTAATTCCGAATCTACTGAAGCTAAAATTACGAAAAGTAGACGTTAATTTAAACCTTGCAGGAAAATTATAGCGATTACCCTAGGTCACATACTTTTTGAGAAAATCGCATTTTTCCGTTACACACAAATTTCGATTTACGGGTATTCAGCAAAACTGTTGAGCAGCGCTGGAGGTATCTATCGTAGCAGAAGTATAAAAGCATTGTTGATCATGATTTTCGAAAAAAATCGTCAGTAATTAGCCAAGATATAAACCCTTAAAAATATGGACGGTTTGGAAACACACAATGACAGGGGCGACGTACTCTATGTAAGATTGGGTTTTAAAGCCTAGATAACAACTTTTAATGATATATGTGTGGATTGCAATGGCCAGTAACAGTATAAAAACAAAAAACGTCAAATTGTTAAAAACAGACTAATTTAAGGGGTCTCAGGACTCTTAAAGTTTCAAAATGTTTTAGATGTTAATCTTCCATCTTTTCTGAACATTTTAATATAATTGTTTCCTTCAAATTCTCATTAGAATAGAATATATGGCTTTTATAATTATACCTCAATAGCTTAAGCGGCCTTTTCGAAACTTTTAAGTCATTTTTCTCCAATTGACTTTTTTTGGCATAACGCGCACGATATCTCAAAAACTTTTGAATATTTTTTCATGAAATTTTCAAAACATACGTTTTATATTAATCTGTTTAAACTGAACCTAAAATTTCCTTTTTATTGTTCAAAAAAATATGTTTTGAGTAATTATATTGTTCAAATTTTCAAAAATTTCTATTAGCTAAATACAACTTTGTATTAAAAATATAAAAATGCTTTAAATACAAATTTATTTAGGTTCATGGTAATTATTATAATCTGAAGTACACTGTAAAAAAAATCACTGTATCTTTACAGCAAAAAATGCTGGCAATATGGGTGCCAGCAAATTTTGCTGTCAATTTACAGCAGTTTTGTTTTTCTCGGGTAAACAGCAAACTTGTAAATTTACAGCACTTTTACAATTAATTTTACAGTAATTTTGTTTTTTAGATTTTACAAAAAATTGTATTTTTTCAGCATATTTTGCTGTTAATTTTACAGCACTTTTAACAAGATAACAGTAATTTTTTAGCCTTTATTATTATTTATTTTATATCGAAATAAAATTAAAACTTGCTAAAAAGTGTATTTAATGTCACAAATATAAAAAGATGTTAATAAGATGTTGTTACATAATAAAATAGTTTTTTAAAACTTAAAAACCTCCAAGATTTCACGCCGAGCGCTTTCGATCACTATCGCTATTCGATTATTAGTTGATCGAATGCGCTCGGCATGAAATCTTGGAAGTTTTTAAAAACTATTTTATTATGTAACAACATCTTATTAACATCTTTTTATATTTGTGACATTAAATGCACCTTTTTAGCAAGTTTTAATTTTATTTCGATATAGTTTTCAAGGTGAATGCCACATTCCAACGGTATATGTTTTTGTTTTCATATATACATTTTGTATTTATTTTATTTTATTTATTATCATTATTATTTGTAGAAATGCGTTTGCATCCCCCCCCTCCCGCCAGCCCTGCAATGTTTATTTACTTTGAATTTTTCTTTTTTGTATACTATGAGACATCTTTTAAAAACTAAGAGCACTATAAGTGTTATCTTTATGTCTACTTATATCATTGTTTTAATAACATTGTTATATAATAGATTCAGTTATACATGTGTAAGATACAAATTTAGCATCACCATAAAGCAAAATAATAAATAAAATAAGAAAATACACCGAAAAAAGCAATAAATCGGAAATTTTAATCTATTGTAACTCATTGTAAAGAATTTTCCTTATGTGAATTTCAAATATACTACGTATAACATACATGGAGAACATTCAAAATATCTAATTTCAGCATCTATTGCTAATTACTTTTTATTGTTCGATAATTATCAAAAGCAAAATGCAGTCTGCTGCTTTTGAATGCTGCGATAATAGTAAGCAAACTCTTGAAATATTTTATGGATTAATAAAGAAGTGTATCCAGCTTACACATAATAAATGATTTCAAAATTACATATAAAAAATGAAAAGAAATGCACGTAAAAAACTAGCATCTATAAAATCTGAATAACTCCGACGGAAAATAGGACCATAGGTCGTAAGATTTTTTTGAAATTTTAATAAACTATAATAATACATTAAATAAATAAAAATATTTAAATCAGTACAAAAAGCGTACTTAAAGATTTTAGACAACTAAAAAATATTGTATAATTTAGATTAGTAAGGTATATTAAAATACAAATAACGGAAAAAATGGAATCGCGAAAAATATATAATAGCAAAGCAAAACATATCTAATAAATAAGGATTTTTTTTTTTTTTTTTATCTGGTACTTTGACACATAAGTAAATAATAACTAAGTCCTATGATGAAAAGAAAAAGAAAAATAATAATTTTTTTCAAATCTAAATTGGAAATATTTTCTTTTGTTATAATTTAAGACAAAATATTTAATCCTTATACAAATGATTCAAAAGCTACTGTCTCAACGTTTATATATATATGTGCTTACATACGAAATTTGTATCTTGCATTATATAAGAGAACTGCCCTATTTGATACAGTTATTAAATCAATGATACGAATAAACATAAAAATAAAACTTACCCTGAATTTTTAAAATATATTAATCCAGAATTGTATTTAAGTATCCAAAACCGCCATTTTGAATTCAATAATAAGCACATATTCAGGCCGTAGACCGACTCTAACACTCGTACGACACTACTAACGCTAATAATAACCTGCTTTGGCTTTACACTGTGCCTGTAGATATCTCATCTGGAATGTTGTTGGGGCGGTTTTGGCGTTGTTGAAATAACAGCAGTTTACTGTAAATCGATAGTGAAGTTAATAAAACGCTGTTTTTTAGTGATTCACAGCTTTATTTTTACTATGTATAAGTAGGCGCCAAAATTTCTATTCTAGTTACAATATTTATTTTCTAATCGTGCGCGTAAGCTGTTATACCAATATTCTGCTTATCAAATGTCTGACTGTTTGGAGCACCCTGTAAATGCTAATTCTTCATCTTGCAAATTTTTAAATACATAAAATGAAAGAACGTACCTTTCATCTCAATAAAAATTGTGTTTTAAAATCATATACATTTTAAGATATTAAATGTTGAATACGGTCTCTTTTTATCATTTTTCCAATTTTTGAGATCCTGAGACCCCTTAATTAGAATGAATTACATAAATACTATGGGATTTCGAAAATTTGCATTGAATTGCTCTTTCAATACGCCTCGAGTGGCTTTAACAGTTAATTAAAAACTTATCAGGAAAAAGGCGGCAAGGACCTAGGCGGCGTTGCAAATTTGTGACCTCCTTTCGAAGCGCGCTTAGCACAATTGCAAATGTGAACTTTGAACGAATGTTTTGTTTTAGCTGCACTTTAGAAAGAAAGGTTATTACTATGATGAATTAAGTTTTATGAAATGACAAATGAAGTTTAAATATGCATTTCTTTTATTGTCAGTACCGAATTAAGTTCATTATAAAGATATTAAAATAATATTAAACTAGTCGGATGTATCAATCCTAAAATTTTCTTCTATCTCATACATGTCAATACTTCCTGATAAATGCAGCACAGCAACGCCACCGGTTAGGCGATTTATACCAAAATCTAATCAGGGACAACTTTCGTGAACTTCTAATTGAATTTGAAGTTTGGTGAAATTTCGTGCATTAGTTTTTGAGATAGAGCTATTACGGAAATCGTGAAAAGTTCTGAGTTACAGTGGCACCTCTTGGGCAATTTACACCAAAAACTTATCAGGATCAGTTCATATCAGGGGCTAACTGAATCTAAAGTTTGATGAAAATTCATGCATTAGTTCTTGAGATACAGCTATTGCGGAAATCGGGAAAATTGCAGCATAGTAGCGCTACCTGTTGGGTGATTTACACCAAAAAGTAATCAGCACCAATTTATATCAGGGACTAAATCAATCTAAAGTTTTATTAAATTCCGTTCAATAGTTCTTAAAACAGAGCGCCCACAATATTTGTGTCACACACAGATAGACAGACTCACAGACAGACATTTTGTAAAAACATGTTTTTCATTACCTCTGTACCCTAAAAAGTATACATTTTTATCATAGTATTGCATTTGTATTACATAGTATTACATTTTTATCATAGAAATATAAAATTTTGTGCATATCTACATTTCATCATAAGTATATAAAACACCTTAAAAGAAATTTCCAATCTTATTATAATTTTAAGATTTAAAAAAAAATTAAAATTTTAAAATGAAATTTTAAAATGCTCCGGGTATCATAATTTTTGAGATATGTCCTTGCTTTTGCATTTTAATCACTTAAGACTGTATCACAAACAAATCTAAGCATCGATTTTTTAATCCCTTGTATAGTTAATTTTTTAGAATCTTTTTTCTGAATTTCGAATGGATTTTCATCAAAATTCTGCCTTTTAATACGTTAAAAATCAAATTTAATTATCTTAATAAAGTCTAATTTCAAAATGCATGCTTAGTTTCTTTGAAAGCAATATCAGGGTTCTTCCTTATCAATTTCATGAATTTTCATCAAAAATTATGACGCCTGGAGCATTTCAAAAATCAAAAAACGTTGAAAAACCAATTTTGGGAAAAACAGATTTAACCCTTAAATGCCTGGTGTTGTTTTTCGGCAACATACCTAATTTAGGCTATATAATACTATTAGAATAATATTGAAGCAATAATGCCTAATGTTGCCAATAAAATACATTCTGAAAATATTATTAAATCGATTTTAAACATGTAGAAGGCAACACTTGTGCTGTTTAAGAATAAAGATAGATTTATTTTTTCAATTGTTGCTATTTGTTCTTTTTGTTTTGTTTGGAAGCTTGCGAAATACCCTATTTTGTTCTGCAGTGAGCGAGTAAAATTTACTTCTTATTATAGTTCCTAAAATTCTTGTGTGTTTAATGTTATAGAATTTTATCAAGGAAAATTATTTTTTCAATTAAAGACCAGTATTGCCGATTAGTAAGAAACTGTTTTTTAGCCGTAAACCATACTGAAAACAAAATATGATTTTTTAAAGTATTTTTCCCATGATTTATTTAAAAAATGAAAGCCGAAAAACATTATTACAGTGATTTTTGAAAAGTCAGGCATTTAAGGGTTAAAGTACCGTAATTTCCGGTGTATAGCCCGCAGATCAAACAATTCAGTTTGGACCCAGAAATTTTATTTAGTATTTCAAGACCAATATTTACCGTGATCTAAAAAGTTAATTTTATTTTAAAAAAATTCTGGGTCGAAACACGATTGTTTGATCCGCGGGCTATATACCCGAAATTACGGTATATTAAAGGGTCGAGAAATTGTTTGAATACAAAACTCAAATGCTTGTAACTTTGTGAAAAATAATCGCATCTGCATGCAGTTTTTCGCAAATGGTTCAGACCAAACTGGAGAATAATAATTGTTGAAATAAATAAAAGGCAGACATAAAGGCGTGGATCGAACTGAGTATATTTGATATTAACAAGACAATTACACAAACATACTGAAAGAAAACAGAAAATTTACAGGTATTTATAGATTTTGCAAGGCCCATGTTGGGGAATTGGCGGCCGTGAAAGAAAGCTACATTAAACAACCAATCACAAGAAACATAGTTGTACAAAAAGAAATTAATAAGAATTTAATGCTATGCTATGATTATTTTCAACAATAATACGACAGTTTTTTTTTTTCAGTTTTTGGGTCCATTTCTGCTCAAATAAAGGTCCACGGTTCCCTTAAGTAAAATTTTTGTTCGACATACGTTTATTTTCCTTTTTTATCGATGATACAGAAATCAAATAAACGAATAGCATGCGATAAAAATGAAGTTTAGCTTTAATATGACGTTTTTAAATTTACTAACTACACTTTATTATTTTTGTTAACTTAAAAAAAATCCTTGTATAACAGCTGTCTTCTGTTGTAAAGTGGATTCTACAATAATCTTTATTATAAAGGCTATTTTATACTATATTTTTATGCTACCACAACATGTTAATATAGCATACTATCTGTTTAATAATTTTTTTGATGCATTTCCTGCTTATTTCGTCAGCATTTTTACTGTAAAAGTTTGCATGATTACAGTCAATTTTGTTTAAACATAGTTATATTTTGTTGCTAATTTGCACACAAATTACTAACAAATTCTCCCTTTTTTTTTTTCTGCGGCTTGTGTCTTTTGAACATTTTTTTCGTATTCATGATAGATTTAAAGTACGAAACTTCATATTCACATCTAAATTACTATTCAACTTGGATTTTTGTCCTATTTTTCTTGATTTATTTGTTTTAGTGACTCCTTGTAACTTAATTACGTTTACTTATACCTAATTTTAAAATATTTTATTTTGCAGTATCAGACAATGACTAAGAGAAAAAATAAATAGCTAAAAGATATGCCATTTATGTACAATGTTGTAAATGAGCTGCAATCGATGCGTAGCACTCGAATTTTCTTTATCATTAGACGTTTTGTTAAATATCTAGAAAACTACATGAGGAATTATCCTGAAACTCCAGGTGTGTAAACATAATTGCACAGGTATACATTTCCGTGAGTATTTTTTCCCGAAGCCTTTGAAAAAGAGCGAATATCTTTTGGATAACCCTGTAAAAACTAATATAGCAAAAGCGTTCAAATTTAGATTATGATCAAATGCCTTATTGTAATAAACTGTGTTCATTCGTATGAGGATAGAGTGTATACTCGTAGAGAAATTAAAGTTTTTATAAAAAGAGTCCCAAATTTTGCCAAGTTTTTTGCTTATAATTTGTAGAGTTCTTAATATAAAAACAAGTTATATAAAAATGTTGCTTTTAGAGTCAATTCCTACTTAGGCCATCAAAGAAAAATTTAATATAATCCCTTAAGCTAATATTAGTTTTTGTTGCATTAAAATATCTCAATTTGTTGATTTTCTATAAGCAAGTAGGTTTACAATGGAACTCTATGGGGATTTGGCGAAATATTAGAGATATCGCCAAGTTGGCGTCACTTTTGGCGACTCATTTTGGCCGCCAAATTTGGCGATATTTGGCGACAGAACAGGGTCTCCCCTATGGTAACCCCTTATTGAAAATACTTTCATTGATCTTCAATAACCAATGGCCGCCATTTTGTTTCCCATGCAAAACTAAAATTACTTAATTAAAATTTAATTAATTAATTAATATTTGAAAAAAACTGTATTAACATCAATTGTCATCCAGTACAAGTTAAAAAAAATTTATTTCAACTTGATAGGATGAATAATGAGTATTTTATTAACGATTGAAAATTTGAACAAGATAAATATATAAATAAATATCGGGAGAGTGTGAGCTAATAGTAGGAATTGAAAAAGTTCTTTTCAGATAATATGACAAACAACATTGTACACAATATCCAGCAATCAGAATTAAAAAAATAATAAAAATCGTATGAAAAATGAGCACGTTTACTGAATAAAGATTCCCTGCGCAAGCCCGAATGTAATCTAAATATAATTTGCATAATGTGTTAGCTAAATGTATAGAGCAACTTTTCTGAAAGTCTTAAAAACATAGTTTGAAAAGTCTGAAAATTATCGTTCATAGAATAAGCTCAAAATCCGTTGTTCCCAAAAGGAAGCAAAAACATGAGGGGTTGCATCCAAATACAGTAATGCGTGCAATATTGTGTAATGCTATATTGGCACTAATCAAATGTATGGATACCGCACATCATCTTTTTGCTTCATTTTGGGAACAACGGATTTTGAGCTGATTCTATCAACGATGATTTTCAGAATTTTCAAGCTATGTTTTTAAGACTTTTAAAAAAGTTGCTCTATACATTTAGCTAACATATTATACAGATTATATTTTGATTGCATTCGGGTATGCGCAGTGAAACATTATTTAGTAAACCTGCTCATTTTTCATACAATTTTTACTATATTTTAATTCTGATTACAGGGTATTTGTGTACAATGTTGTTAGTCATATTTTTTGAAATAACTTTTTTTTATATTAAGAACTCTGCAAATTATAGGCAAAAAACTTAGCAAAATTTGAGACTGTTTTTATGAAAACCTGAATTTCTCTTCGAGTATACATGCTATCCTCATAAAAATGAACACAAAGTATTTCAATAAGCCATTTAATCATAATATACAGTTTGAACGCTTTTGCTACATTAGTTTTGACAGGGTTATCCAAAAGATATTCGTTCTTTTTCAATTTGTTTACGGTCCCCTATGGTGTTTCGGGAAAAAAATCTGCGCGGAAATATATGACCTATACTATACTGTTTTCACACCTGGAGTTTCAGGTTAATTCCTCATGTATTTTTCTAGATATTTAACAAAATGTCTAAAGTGGCCGGTCATCTTTGGCCATATAGTGTAGTTGAAATAATTATTGGCTCTCTCATTTTAAAAACAAAGTGACCCCCCGTGATGTATTTGTATAAATAAAAAACATTTAGTTATTAAAATATTCCCTGATGATGAGCTTGTGGAAAAGGCTTGAAATTACTAAGAAGTTTTAAATAAAATGTATATTTTTAACTTGTAACATCTTTTTCATTATTTTAGTCGCCTTTTAAGTATGACAGTGAATTTTTTAAGTATGATAGTGAAGTTCACATTGTATATTTTATGTTTGAATCAAGGGGAAAAACTGAGTTTCGTCTTATGATTTTATTTGTATGAATCAGTGTTTATTTGAAAAATAATTAAAAAATTAAACTATGCTTTATAATATTACCTACAGTAAAAAATAATATTTGATATTTCTCCAAATACAAAGGATGCTAAATGCACTCAAAGATCAGACATAATCCGCTATTATAGTATAAACAAGTAATATAAAAATTTTGTTTTTAAAGTAAATTCCTACTTAGGCCATCAAAGAAAAATTTAATATAATCAAGCTAATATTAGTTTTTGTTGCATTAAAATATCTCAATTTGTTGATTTTCTATAAGCAAGTAGGTTTACAATGGAACTCTATGGGAATTTGGCGAAATATTAGAGATATCGCCAAGTTGGCGTCACTTTTGGCGACTCATTTTGGCCGCCAAATTTGGCGATATATCGCCAAGTTGGCGACAAACTTGGCGGTATTTGGCGACAGAACAGGGTCCCCCCTATGGTAACCCCTTATTGAAAATACTTTCATTGAACTTCAATAACCAATGGCCGCCATTTTGTTTCCCATGCAAAACTAAAATTAATTAATTAAAATTTAATTAATTAATTAATATTTGAAAAAACTGTATTAACATCAATTGTCATCCAGTACAAGTTTAAAAATTTTTATTTCAACTTGATAGGATGAATAATGAGTATTTTATTAACGATTGAAAATTTGAACAAGATAAATATATAAATAAATAAATATAGGGAGAGTGTGAGCTAATAGTAGGAATTGAAAAAGGAATAAAAGTTTCACATCTCATAAAACCAAGACAGGATTCTCCTGGAAGGATAAACATAAAAAGTGATATTAAATTTTTGTCTCATCAGTTTGACAGTCTTTCCAAGACAAAATAACATTTTGTCTAACAAATTTGTACCAGCAAGTATAAGCTTTAATCTTTTTTACTTTTTTAAAAGAATATTTTAGCTGTTAGATTATAAGTGAAGTTAAGAAACACGAATTTCGCTTTGGGATTTTTAAAAAGTATCCTCCTCTCTGTGTACAGAATGTATGTAATATAAAAAAAGTAAATTTAAATATATAAGGTGGAAGATTTCCTTATTTAATTTAGTTAGTATTCAACAGTTGCTTATATACTGAATGATGCAAGTGACACAAAAGAAAGGCAAAATGTAAAAAAATCAGTAATTCGTAAACATACAAAATCCATGTTTTCGAAGAAAAGATGGAAATATTTTTTCTTGTTTGTCTAGAAACGAAATTTTAATGTTAGAGTAGTTCGTTATGTGACAAATAGATGGTACCTTAGGTTATAGAATATATATGTGACTGTTTTAACGTATCAGACCTGATACATTATCATGTATATTGAAACGGCAAGGAAAAAATTCAGTTCAATGCAAAATTGACACATTTGCGCATGCGTAAAGTTAAATCTAGCACCTGTTTAATTTTAGATTAAACTAGGACAAGATCCGGTTAGTCCAGTGGCCTAAGGCGTCAGTTTAAAGCGGTGATTTTTTGTAGAGAACGCGGGTTCGACCGCAACGCCCAAGAAAATTATTTATGTAATATTTTTGGCGATAATTCATTTCAATAATGTCATATTTTGTTTTGTATTTTTTTATTATTTCTATTCGAATACTTTATAGTTAAATAAAATTTAACACTCAACAATGTTTAAAAAAATAATAATTTACATTAAAAATATTTAAGTATTTTGTATATCAATTAAATAAACTGAGCTGATCTACAATTTTCGCTATATTTTCAGACCACTATCAAGAATATATATGTGTGTGTGTACAAAGAACAGTTTGTTATTCTTTTCCGTAAAAAATGAAAAAAAAAAAATCCAAAGAAAGAAAAATATTCATATTAGAACTACAAAAGAAATTACCTTGATATCATGGTTTACTATTTAAATAATGTATTTATGAAAATGCAAAATAAAATTCAATAAATTAAAAAATATATACTATTATAAATATTAAAATAGCAATTAAAGCCTTTGTGCAGGAATATTAAAAAGCAGTAAACCAACGTTTAAAATGCACAAATAATGCGTGAAAAGCAGCAAACAGCTGTTTCGAATCTACAGCGAGATTCTTCTTCAGTGCAAGATAGGGAAAAAAGAACAGCGTGCTAGTTGCTCAGCCTTGCTTTTTCTAGCACGCTGTTCTTTTTTCCCTATCTTGCACTGAAGAAGAATCTCGCTGTAGATTCGAAACAGCGGTTTGCTGCTCTTCACGCATTATTTGTGCATTTTAAACGTTGGTTTACTGCTTTTTACTATTATAAATAGTTAGCTGCTAGCATCAACTTTTAAATTTAGGCATTAAGAATGAAACTGATAAAAATAAAGTCAATGAAAACTTTTAATGGCCATGTAGTATGCTTAAATGATATATTTATTTAATGCAGTGCAATAGCCTCTATGTCAGTGCAGTAGTCTCGAAGGGGGCTACTGCACTGACTCGACAACACTCGCTTGCTAATGCTAATCCTATGAAAGAATTTTTTAAAGATGTCTCGTTTGCATTTAAATATTTTAAAATGATTTTTTGCATTGGATAGCTGAGGTCGATCACTAAAAAGACGGTTTTTTTACTTTTTTTGATTTTATATGCATCTTTTTTTTATGAGGATGCTTTCACTTTCGAATTTGGTTCCAATAGTGAAAGTATCCTAATAAAAAAACTGTAAATAAAATTGAAAAAGTAAAAACTGTAAATAAAATTGAAAAAGTTAAAAACGGCCTTTATTGAGATCGACCTTATCTATCCAATGCAAAAAAAGTCATTTTAAAGTATTGAAATGAAATGAGATATCTAAAAAATTTTCCCCATAGGATTAACATTAGCGAGCGGGTGTTTTCGCGTGTATGAAGTAGCTTCTTAATCTTGAGCACAAAGTGGTATTTTGTCTGACATTTATGTTGTTGAATTGCAGACGGTACATTGACAATTTGAAAACCGTTACATCGCCTAACGTCTTAACCTGTATAATGCATGGCTGGTGAAACTGCCGGGCATCTAATTGTTCATAATCTTTATATATTTCTCTTGCGTGGTGCTAAAATAGGGCTGAATTTGTCGCTTCCGTTTGACGACAACTGTCAGATTACTAATATGCACACCGGCATTCGAGGTTCTTTACTTGATTGAGAATTCAATAAAAGGGCGAAAATAATAACCATAAAATAGATGTCTCTATTGAAATTGAAAAACTATAACGTTACGCGTTTCGTTAAAAAATACTACTATTTACCTTATTCTATAGAGACCTATAATTATAATATTAAAAATCGCTGGATTTTATCTTTTAAATATATTTATTCACCAGCTATATCTTTAGAATACAAAACAATTATACAAACATAAAACTATTGTTGCCAACAACATCAAAATAGTATAAACAAATAAAATAAAATAAATATGATAAAGTTGCTGAAAACCATTGAGTTTGGTTGATTACGCGACATCCTCCCACCTTGAGTTGGTGAGAGGCAATTCAACTAGTCACGAGAAGTTCTTACATTACAAGTCTAGTTTTTGAGGCACTTTGATTATCCGCCCACATCGTGTATACTTTACAGGTTCATCTTTAGACACAGTCTGGATAGTCGGAAATAATTAAAGTTCCTTTCGTTCCTCAGACCATGTTGAAGATACTTCTAAGGGATAAATTCTCTGAATAGGCCGTAAAACTTCTGATGTTGATGTTCGTAGACGGACTAATCTGGTGACACCATCTTTTCCGAGTATAAGTTCTACGACGCGTTCTAAAGGCTAATCAATATGTTTGGTATTATCTCTGCCAATTAACACGACGTCACCAAGTTGAATTTGTTCTTTATATTTCTTACAGTAGAGCTCAAAAGTATTTTGACAACCTTTTATTCTCGCTTATTTTATTTAATATAAAAATGCAAAAGAAAATATATTCCGTATAATTGAGAACACTATGACTGCAGTTATTCAAATGTATCAAGTTTCAACTTGTTTGTTTACATTCGGCGCCACCGAAGAAATATGACTCCTCCTTAGCTCAAAAGTATTTTGACAATTAGTTTGCATTTAATTGTTGCAGGTGTCAGTGGCGCTGTAGCTTCAATTAGTGTTTATATCGACTTATTGTGATTATTTTTAAATGCCGAAATGTAAGAAATATTGAAGTGATTCAAGAAAAGCCGCTGTAAATGCACTTAAGAAAGGTAGACTGCAAGCAGAATTAGCTCGTTCTTTTAACGGGTCTCGTCAACTTGTTATTACATGGAATAAAGTTTTTAATAAACAGAAATACATCGAAAATAAGCCTCAAAGTGGCCATCCGAAAAAAACAACTTGCAATGTTGACTGTATTCTAAAAATGATATCTACAAGTGATTGTCGTAAGTCCGCTGTAATTATGAAAAATGAATTGAGAAAAAAATTACGGCATAGAAATACACGTTTCATCAGTGAAACGACGCCTAAACCTCTATGGTTTACATGGCAGAAGACCAGCAAATACACGTTTGTTATCTACTAAGAATAGGAAGGCTAGAGTTGCATTTATAAAACGGCATAACCCTTTCAGGGGCAAAGCAATTCCATTGCTAAAGTGTTGAAATTAATGATTGACACCGGAATTTTGGTTAAAAAAAATTCTGTTTATTATATGTGTGAAATATAGCTTTTCTTATTTAGAAATAAATTTGTTTTCAAATTCCGGTGTCAGTCATTAAATTCAACACTTTAGCAATGGAATTCCTTTGCCCCTGAAAGGGTTACGCCGTTTTACAAATGCGAATCTAGCCTTCATATTCTTAGTAGATAACTAACGTGTTTTTGCTAGTCTTCTGCCATGTAAACCATAGATGTTTAGGCGTCATTTGACTGATTAAACGTGTATTTCTATGCCGTAATTTTTTTTTTCAATTCATTTTTCATAATTACAGCGGACTTACGACAATCACTTGTAGATATCATTTTTAGAATACAGTCAACATTGCAAGTTGTTTTTTTCGGATGGCCACTTTGAGGCTTATTTTCGATGTATTTCTGTTTATTAAAAACTTTATCCCATGTAATAACAAGTTGACGAGACCCGTTAAAAGAACGAGCTAATTCTGCTTGCAGTCTACCTTTCTTAAGTGCATTTACAGCGGCTTTCTAGAATCACTTCAATATTTTTTACATTTCGGCATTTAAAAATAATTACAATATGTCGATATAAACACTAATCGAAGCTACAGCGCCACTGACACCTTCAACAATTAAATGCAAACTAATTGTCAAAATACTTTTGAGCTAAGGAGGAGTCATATTTCTTCGGTGGCGCCGAATGTAAACAAACAAGTTGAAACTTGATACATTTGAATAACTGCAATCCTAGCGTTCTCAATTATAGGGAATATATTTTCTTTTGCATTTTTATATTAAATAAAATAAGCGAGAATAAAAGGTTGTCAAAATACTTTTGAGCTCTACTGTAAGAAATATAAAGAACAAATTCAACTTGGTGATGTCGTGTTAATTGGCAGAGATAATACCAAACGTATTGATTGGCCTTTAGGACGCGTCGTAGAACTTATTCCAGGAAAAGATGGTGTCACCATGAACATCAGAAGTTTTACGGCCTATTCAGGGAATTTATCCCTTAGAAGTATCTTCAACATGGTCTGAGGAACGAAAGGAACTTTAATTATTTCCGACTATCCAGACTGTGTCTAAAGATGAACCTGTAAAGTATACACGATGTGGGCGGATAATCAAAGTGCCTCAAAAACTAGACTTGTAATGTAAAAACTTCTCGTGACTAGTTGAATTGCCTCTCACCAACTCAAGGTGGGAGGATGTCGCGTAATCAACCGAACTCAATGGTTTTCAGCAACTTCATCATATTTATTTTATTTTATTTGTTTATACTATTTTGATGTTGTGTGCAACAATAGTTTTATGTTTGCATAATTGGTTTGTATTCTAAAGATACAGCTGGTGAATAAATATATTTAAAAGATAAAATCCAGCGATTTTTAATATTATAATTATAGGTCTCTATAGAATAAGGTAAATAGTAGTATTTTTTAACGAAACGCGTAACGTTATAGTTTTTCAATTTCAATAGAGACATCTATTTTATGGTTATTATTTTCGCCCTTTTATTGAATTCTCAATCAAGTAAAGAACCTCGAATGCCGGTGTGCATATTAGTAATCTGACAGTTGTCGTCAAACGGAAGCGACAAATTCAGCCCTATTTTAGCACCACGCAAGAGAAATATATAAAGATTAGGAACAATTAGATGCCCGGCAGTTTCACCAGCCATGCATTATACAGGTTAAGACGTTAGGCGATGTAACGGTTTTCAAATTGTTAGTGTAGCATCTGCAATTCAACAACATAAATGTCAGACAAAATACCACATTTGTGCTCAAGATTAAGAAGCTACTTCATCCACGCGAAAACACCCGCTCGCTAATGTTAATCCTATGGGGAAAAATATTTTAGATATCTCATTTCATTTCAATACTTTAAAATGACTTTTTTTGCATTGGATAGATAAAGTCGATCTCAATAAAGGCCATTTTTAACTTTTTCAATTTTATTTACAGTTTTTACTTTTTCAATTTTATTTACAGCTTTTTTATTAGGATACTTTCACTATTCGAACCAAATTCGAAAGTGAAAGCATACGGCCTATTTGAATTTCCTATTCAACTTTTTTTTATCCGCATCATCAAAATCTGGTGTACCCATTTGCTTTACATCTTGTATGAACAAAGCAGGATACAGCGGGACAAGTTCACCATTGCTTTCAGAAATATAAGTAAGAGGTCGAGAATTAATTATTGATTATGTATCGAATAGAATGGTTGCCATTCCTTCATAAGAAACACTAGACTTTCCTAAGACTCTTCTAAGAATAGATTTCATAACACCAACTAATCTTTCCCAAAATCCTCCCCACCATGAGGCTGTCGGTGGGTTGAAAAACCACTCTATTTTCCTGGTAATACTATACTGAACGACTTTATTCCAGTTAACCTCTTTAAATGTATTTGAAGCTCCAACGAAGTTAGAACCGTTATCACAATAAACAGTAGAGGGTCTTCCTCTTCTTGCTATAAATTTCCGAAAACTCTGTAGAAATACTTCTGTCGACAAAGATGACAAAAGTTCAAGATGTACAGCTCGGTATATCGCACAGGTGTACAAACAAATCCATGCTTCCGAACCTTCCTTAAGGTATAAAGGCCCAGCCAAGTCGAATCCTGTGATTTCAAAAACTGCTGCATCTTTAATTCGATTTTCTGGATGTGCAGCAATAGGAGCGTTTAGAGAAATTCTTTTTTGTCGTATACAAATAACGCATTTCGATATCACGGATCTGATCGTTTTCCTCGCATTCAAGATCCAATAGTGTTCTCTCAAAATATTTAGTAATATTTGCGATCCAGCATGGCAATTTTTTCGATGCTCTGTCATGATAAGTCTTCTGAAAACAGGATGCTCGGAAGTTAGAATCATTGGACCTCAAAAATCTTCAGCATCTTTTCTGTACACAATTTTGGTCTTCAATCTGAGGAGACCGTGTTCGTATTTATAAACGTCTAAAGTAGGGGTGCACAACATTTTAAAAAGAAGGGCCACTTTAAAAAATGTCCGGGTTGTCGAGGGCCACATCAGTCACACGAAAAGAATTCTAATTCGGGGAGGTGTGGGGGAGGGTGACCCCTCTAGGTTCCCCTACCCAGTCAACATATTCAATTCAGTTGACAAGGATATATCAACAGTTTATGTTTGTATATATAACAAGGATTAATTTGAAAGAGTGATAATATTCCTGGACTTTATTCGGGGGAGTAAATTTTGTTTTATTAAAAGTGCTAAAAAACAAACATAGGCATGAAAATGGCTGGTGCCGAAAAAAGATGCGAACTTTATGAACGAAGGGGGGCTGGAAAAGCCGATCAACAAGATTTGAGTTTTTTACGCGCCTGATCAACGAAATTTGTGATTTTTCCGTCCCTGACCAACGAAATTTGAGATTTTTTTCGCGCTTGATCGACAAAATTAGCGATTTTTCCTCACCGGATCGACGAAATTTGATATCTTACCGCACCTGGTCGACGAAATTCCTATTATTCTGCACCGATCGACGATATTTGCGATTTTTCTGCGCCTGATCGACAAAATACGCAATTTTTTTCGTGTCCTACCAACGAAATTTGCGATTTTCCGGATCTCGATCGACAAAAACTCGCGATTTTTTCGTGCAAGAACAACGAAATTTTCGCTTTTTTCACCCCTGACCGACGAGATTCGCGATTTTTCCGCGAACGATCAAAGAAATTCGGGATTCTCAAGTGACACTGATGAAATTTGCGATTTTTTCAAATGGTAAATTGACGAAATTTGCGCTTTGTTCTCGCGATAATCTGAAGAAACTCGCGATTTTTCTGTGCCTGACAACGAAATTTGCGATTTTCCAAGACCTATTGACAGAACTCGCGATTTTTCAGTGTCCGTTTGACGAAGCGTGCAATTTTTCCGTACCCGATCAAAGAAATTTGTGAATCTTAAATGACTAACGAAATTTACAATTTTTCCCGCGGCAAATTGATGAAATTCCCGATAAACAAACGAAACACGCAATTTTCCGCATCTAATTGATAAAATTTGTGATTTTTATACACCCGATAGACAAAATTCACGATTCCTGACTAACTGACAAAATTTGCAATTCTTTCCCGCGGCAAATTGACGAAATTCGCGATTTTTTTCGTAAGACTTACGAAACTCACGATTTTTCCGAGCCCGTTCGCCAAAACTCGCGATTTTTCCTATCCCTATTGAATTCCGAGCCCAACTTTTCCGTGCCCGATCGGAGAAATTTGCGATTTTTCTGCGCCTGACTGACAAAATTCTCGATTTTTCCGTGTCCGATCAACGAAATTCGCGATTTTTCGGCACCCGATCTGCCAAATTCCTAAATCTTATCTTACTGACGAAATTGGCAATTTTTTCCGCGCAAATTGTCGAAATTCGCGATATTTTCTCGCGACTGACGAAAATCACGATTTTTCCGCAGTCGATCAATAAAATTTCCAATTTTTCCTCGCATCATCAACAAAATTTATGATTTTTTTCGTCCTCGATCAATGAAATTTGCGATTTTCCCGTGCTTGAGTGACAAAATTCGCGATTTTTTCGTGCCCGACCTATGAAATTCGCGATTTTTCTGAGCCTGTTTGCCAAAATTCATGATTTTTCTTAGCCCTATTCAATTCCTAGCCTAACTTTTACGTGCTCGAACGGCGAAATTTGCGATTTTTATACGCCTCACCAACAAAATTCACGATTTTTCCGTATCCGATCAATGAAATTTGCGATTTTTCCGAGCCTTATCTACAAAATTCGCTATTCTTCTGCACCCTATCAACGAAACTAGCGATTTTTCCACTCCGATCTATGAAATTCCCAAATCTTAACTCATTGACGAAATTGGAATTTTTCCCGCGGCAAATTGGCGAAATTCGCGATATTTTCTCGCTACTGACGAAAATCACGATTTTTCCGCAGTCGATCAAGAAAATTTGCAATTTTTCTTCGCATCATCAACAAAATTTATGATCACTTTTTCCGAGCATCATCGACAAAATTCGCTATTTTTTCGCACCCGATCAACGAAATTCGCGATTTTTCCATGCCCGATCAACGAAATTCGCGATTCTTATTTGACCAACAAAATTTTCAAATTTTCCCTCTGCAAATTGACGAAATTAAAGATTTTTTCCTGCGACTTTTGGACAAAAATTGCAATCTTTTCCAGTTAAAAATTAATGAAGTTCGCGGGCCACAGGTTGTGCATCCCTAATCTAAAGTGTCTAATTTACTTTTGTTTTCTGAAGTGAAAAATAATTCCTGAATAAGTCTGACAATTACTTTTTCAGCTGCATTTATTTCTTGAAGGGATAATTCTCCATTCAACCTCGAGATTTTGGTTATCTTGCGATTATGAATGAACCTGTGAATCCAAGCACCAGACGAACAATTTTATCATAATTTGAGAAAAACCTAAAATACCACTCAAATCCATGGTACTTACAAAGACTATTCTTCTCATGTTTAGGTGAATTGCACCACTCACAAAATGTTGTCTGGTTCGTTAAACATTTTACTGATTTTTCATAAACAGGCATTTTTGACTTCCTCTTTTCTTGAGCAATGGCGTTTTCATTATTGACTACATTAGACGAGGGCCATTTATCTTCAGTTTCCTTAAGCCAACTTGGGCCCTCCCACCATTTTATTTTCATTAGATGTTTCGCAGAACATCCTCTGGATGGAAGATCAGCTGGGTTTTTAGTTCCGTGTACGTGTTTCCATGAGTTTGGATCTGTAATTTTTCTAATCTCTTTTACTCGATTGCTTACGCAAACAGTCCAAGATTCTTCTCTTTGTATCCAGTTCAATACCGTAGAGGAGTCTGTCCAAAAATACAATTTTACATTTTCCCACAGATGTCATTTCATGACTGAAGCACATAGTCTAGCTCCCATTTAAGCGATTAATTTAAGACGTGGGATGGTAATTATTTTGACTGGTGCAACTCTGGATTTAGCTGCTAATAGATGTACTTCGACTCCGTCAGCAGTACTTAGTCTAACGAATGTTGCGGCGGCATAAGCGGGTTGACTTGCATCACAGAAGGTATGTATACTAAGAGTTTCACAGTTTGCATCAACACAAAACCATCTTCTTACAAATATTTGTTTCAGGCAGCTAAGGTCGTTAAACCAGCTGGAGAATTCCTTTCTTATATTATCATCAACCTCTTCGTCCCAAGAAATTCCATTTTTCCACATTCTCTGTAATAAAAGCTTTGGCAACAAGAAAACTGGACTTGCCAATCCAATTGGATCAAACACCTTGTGTGCAATGGAGAGAATGGTCCGCTTTATAATTTTTCTCAGCTCAAAATTCTCTAGCCAGCCCAAATTAAGAGCTAAAGTATCATTTTGTCGGTCCCAAAATAGACCAAGTACAGGTGAAATTGTAGGCTCGACATTATCTTCAGGATATTGCCAACCCCTCAAATTGAATTTACCTTCCTCCATTACATTTGTAGCTTCCTGTATAAATTGTATCAATTTGTCTTTATTAGAAAAACTCGTAACAACATTGTCAACATAAAAACTATGAAGAAGTTTTGTTATCATCTCTTTGTCCCAACAAGGATTATCAGCGTATTTCAGTAAATGAAATTCAATAATGACTGCCAAAATGAAAGGACTGCACTTTAAGCCAAAAACTAATCGTGCATGACGAAGTATTTTCAATTTTCTTTCATCTTCATCACTCCACCAAAAAAATCTTAATAAATCCCTGCACTCTGGTCTGATGCTTATTTGTAAAAAAGCTTTTTCTATATCCGCTATGACACCGTATTTTTGTTCGCGGAATCTAAGAAGAATATCGGGAATAAGTTTCATTAAGTTCGTCCCACATTCTAAACATTGATTTAACGACGGGAATGACTTTTTTCTCGCAGATGCGTCAAAAACTGGACGAACTTTCGTCGTAGTGTTCTCTTTGAGCACTGGTCTATGAGGTAAGTAATGCACAGAGTCTACCTTTGAATTGGTTTCTAATCTTTTTAACGCTATATTTTCATTACTAGAAATAGGAAGACGTTCTTCAGCCCATGGGAGAGAGATTTCATAACGTCCTTCGCTATTTACACTGAGTCCAAGAAACTGATTTTTGATTCACGTTCCTTCTCTTCTTGGGACTTCTGAATCACAGGATCAGTTATACCGATTGCATCAAGACTCCACAGGTCTGTTATAGAAAATTCTTTCGAAAATAAAGATGTTTAAACCATTGCATCAGACTTTTCATGGACGTCATTAATCGGAACTTTACCCATCAGTGTCCAACCTAGATATGTTTCAATTGCAACTAAATTGCAGGATAATTTTCTTCTGCACCCAGTTAATAATCTTCCGGCAACATCGGCACCAATTAAAATTTCGATTGGTCCTGGTTTTTCGTATATATCCCTTATGGAAATTTTCATATCTTTTAATTCATCTATCCAAGGACCTTTCTGTACCGAACGAATATTTTCGCAAATAACAGGTTCATCAAGAACATCAAAATTACAAAGAAATTTTCCATTTATACTATCTAAATGTATTTTGTAACACATATGCTTATTTCTACTAGTTTTCTTTTCCCCAAACAAAGAATGGGTAACTAGTTCTTCTCTCAATGGTTCGTAATCCATATTTTCAGCAGTGCGTTTTAAAATATAAGACTTCTCTGAACCTGTATCGATCAACGCTCGAACATATGAACATGAATGAGGCCCTTTTAATTTCACTACCAAAGTTTGCAAAATTACCTTTGGATTGTGGGATAAACTCGATAAATTAACAGCGTTCTGTTCAGATGTTTTCTGTGTAGATGGTTCAGTTTTCTCTTCTTTTTTATCCCTTTTATCAATATGACCTCTCGAAACGCTTTTATTTGAGAATATTTTTGGGCACATCAGTGTGGCATGTTCTGTATTACAAACTAGACATCTTATGAATGGATTACACTTATTTGAGCAGTGCTCTCGTTTAAAACATTTAAAGCAACATCCGTTTTGTTTTCAAATCTTCTGTTTATTAACCAAATTTATTTTCTGCGCGTTGAAGCAGTTAAAACTTTTGTGCTGTCCATTACAAAAAACACAACTTTTAACGAGCGCCGGACTGGTGGATAACAAACCAGCAGCGGTAGATATTCGTTCTTCTACTGAAATACCCTGTTTTTCAATCTTAGGTTTTAGTTCAAATCTAGATAAGGCTAAATGAATTCTTTCTCCCGACTCTACTTCAGATTTTAAGAATTCCATTAAATTATCTAACCTATTTTAGGTTCCGCGTCATCTATAAACTTAGAACTTCTTTGCCATGCCCTTAAAAATTCTTCTGGCATGCGTGATTCTACTAAGGGGTATAACATAGCGGCACACTTTTCTGTGGTGACATTAAGAGTTTCAAGAGCTCTAATATGGGATTCTAAACTATCATAGAGTGAGCACATGGAACTAGAGTTATTTCGTGAAGACGAATTCTTCAAAACTAATTTTAATAACTCTCGGATATATACTTCTACTAACAGATCTTCCCTACCAAATCTAGATTTCAAACTATCAATTACCTTGGCATAATTATCGCCGGTTCGCAGGAACGTTCTACGATTTCTCTGGCCCTAGAGCCTTTTACTGTAGCCTGAATAAGATATTGAAATTTATCAGAGAGAACTATATCCGAGTCTTCGTGTATTTTTCCGAACTGGCACCAGAATTGCAACCAGTTTTTATTGCACCATCAAATTTATAAAGTTCAAGCTTCGGAAGTTTAAACTTCCTTTTAATATTAGCTTCACTAATACTAGAACTGTTATCTATATCATTAGAAGATACATTAATAATTTCATAAACGCTAACCTGTGTTTCAAGAAATTGTCACATATAACTATCAGCTACTTCAGATTCTTCATCCAAATCATCTGCGTTGTTTTCTATTTTCTGAAGAAGAATTTTATAGTTAAGCTCGACCAACTGTTTGTGTTTATCTTCTAACATCGATAAAGAAACCTGCAATTTCTTCTTATCCGGCGTATCTTCTTTTAATTCTTCTTTTATGGAATTCAGTTGTTTTGTAAAACCACTTCTAACAGTTCCTCTTAATTTCACATTATCACATAAACTTAAAGCCATCACTTTCTCAATACAAGTCCTGTATGCGGACGCCACCAAATTTCAGATTACTAATATGCACACCGGCATTCGAGGTTCTTTACTTGATTGAGAATTCAATAAAAGGGCGAAAAAAATAACCATAAAATAGATGTCTCTATTCAAATTGAAAAACTATAACGTTACACGTTTCGTTAAAAAATACTACTATTTACCTTATTCTATAGAGACCTATAATTATAATATTAAAAATCGCTGGACTTTATCTTTTAAATATATTTATTCACCAGCTACATCTTTAGAATAGAAAACAGTTATACAAACATAAAACTATTGCTGCCAACAACATCAAAATAGTATAAACAAATAAAATAAAATAAATATGATAAAGTTGCTGAAAACCATTGAGTTCGGTAAATTACGCGACAACAACCACAGTAACACAATTACTTTGCCTCATTACATTCCACCAATCAGAAGAGTGATTTCACCACTTAAACTCGCGTCATATTTAAAAGAAAAATTTGAATGGTTTTCATAAAATGTAAACATATTAAAACGATTCCGTTTAATTATGCACTAATCGTGTAAGAGCAGAACACAGATTATTTATTGAGAAATAATATTAAGTAATCTGTGTAAATAAAATGACAGTGAATAATCTTTCATAGTAAGCAATATGGAAAACGAAATGTTTCCGATGAAGATAATGACGTCATTCGGAAAACAAAAGATATATTTTCATCCATGAATTAAAATATTTTATATAACTGTGGTGTTTGACGGATATTGTATTTTTCACGTCGAACGAACTTTAGATAGTATTTGTTGATTTATATTCAACTATCTTGGTAACAGGTAGTGTTTTTGCAAGAGATTTTCGAAACAAATTTAAGCCGTTGTATACAATATTATTCGCAATAAGTTTTAAATTAATTATGTTCCAAGGTAATTTTTTTCAGTTAATTATTTTACTCATTTCAAAAATTGGTAAATTTCAAAATGTTAAAATGATTTATGCCTATTGGTAGCACCAACTAAATGCATTTTTAATTGTGATTTCAACGAAGTTTTCAATTATTGATTTTTTATCTTAAATTTGTTTGAAAATTTCATAAGTTAAAAAATTTATGATAGTACTCATTATGGCTAGAGTTACTGCAAAAAGTGTCGAGCAAGTGAAGCGAGCTGGGGACGCGTGAGTTGTGTTGCAAGTCATGGGGGTTAGCGACCGTTAGTGAACAGGGGGCATCAGAGCCCCCTAGTATAAATTATTCTTCTAATACAGTTTAGATTTTGACAAATAAAAAGAAAGTAAAAAGACTATAAAATATATAGACTATAAAAAGACTATAAATTTAAAATACTATAAGATAAACATAAATTATTGAAGAACATAAGCGGAAATAATATACAATGTGTATCTTTTATGTGAAAAAGTATTTTAAATCAAAATATGAATTACGATAACAAAAACTATAAATCTAATCTGTAATATCTGTTCTATCACTAAAGTTACTAGATACGCCAGAAGGTTAATAGCTGACATTGATACCAATCTTCAAGAGCATAATGAAAGGCAATTATTCGGTAATGTTAAGCAAAAATGCAGCATAAAAATCGCCATGTCTCATAAAAACAGGGGCAGATACGTTCTGGAAGTACAGGCATAAAGATGACACGAAAACGAATTACATGAAAACATTTTATTCTCCAACAGTAGATTAAGATGCTTGATTATCTCTTTCCAGATAAAGTAAATTTTCGTTTCAGTTTGTTTTATATACGAAGATTAATTTCGTTTTTTTAAAAATTTCGTTTCAGAATACTTTACCCTTTATATTATAATTGAAATTAAGAAATACGGATTTCTTTATGTTAAAAAAAATACCCTTATTTCTTGGTAAAAATGCAGGCAATTTAAAATTTCAATGAAGAGCAATCTTAAAGTTATTTATTCAGAAAATTTTTAACATTTGCTTGTTTACTGAAAACGTTTTCATAATTTTAGATTACTTTTCTTTACAAAAAAAAAAAAAAAAAAAAAAAAAAAAAGTTTAAAAGTTTAAAAATTATTAAAAAATAGCTGACTAATGGAAAACCACATAAAATAAGAATTTTGTTTGTAAAATAATTCTAAAATCAAAAGATGGATTACATTTCAAATATGATAAAATGAAAGCACAAAAATCATTAAAAAGTTGGTACTATCACGGATGTAGCTTTGAATAGCAATCAATAATAATTAGATGAATTTACTTGCTCATTCTGAAATGATATCGGTTTGTATTGAAAAATATCTTGAAATTTTTAACGATTTTTGTATTTATTTTTTAGCATATTAATATTTATTTGAAATAATCTAAAGTGATTTTGACACATCTTTAAACGTACAAATTACATTATCAAGTAACATAAATTACAATATTTGACGTCTTTCCAAATAATGTTTTGATGTATCCAAAGATTAATGTTTACAATCTATTATGAAATTGATGTCATCGGATAATACAGAGCAGCGTTTCACAAACTTTTTTTTTCTCCCGGGTAGATACCAAAGGGAAAGGGGAAAAGGGAAATCCGAACCGTAGCTCCAAGCTGCAAGCCTGATGGAGTGTTTTCCTACGGACGGCCGAAACCCATTTGTTAGTCCGTCCTTTTGGCAGCAGTTAAAAAGAAATGTTCAATGTTTATATTTATGCTATAGTAAATAAAAAAAAAACTGTAAGATTCTCAATATAGCTGCCTGGTTCAAAACAGGACGAAATATAATAAATACAAAATATTAATAACAAAAACACTACTTGTAATAACTATAATACCAATAATAATAAAATTAATAATAATAATATTTAATGAATATATATGAAAACTATTTACAATGGAAACAAAGAAAAAAAAAATCATAAATTTTCGTCTGAAGAAGTGTCCGAGAGGTATGGATAATTATTTCTAAATATGACTTCATTTTTCTCTATAAATCTCATTAGTGCTGATATTCTGTTCATGAGAACAGGACTTTCACTAATATAATTAATCCAATCCGGAATCGTCATAGCTCTATGTTTTTTAACGTGATAATATGTTGTTAGAGGACAATACAATACGTAGTGAAGTGAGGTGGAGGGGAGACCACATACCATAAGAGAGGAATCACGTTTACTTATGTCGTAAAGATATTTCTGGAAAGGGCCGTGATTTGTGAAAAAAAGAAAAAGGTAACGATTATTTACGGTAAATTGAATGGGAACGCTTGGTAATAAGTTATGTGTGTAGCGGCCTGTGCCTTCATTGTCCCATCTTTGCTGCCATTCATTTTTTATTTTCTGTTGTAATTTATATTTTAAATGAGAAGCCGGATGTGGAAGGAAGTATGATGTGACATTAGTGCCCTCTACTGCCTTTTTTGCCATGGCATCAGCTAATTCGTTCGCTGTGATTCCTGAGTGCTCTTTAACCCATTTAAAATGGAAAATTTTACTGGATTTGTGTATTAAACCTAGAATATCTGAAATCATATAGTCAACTGTATGTGTGTTTTGCAGAGTCATTAAACCTGAGAGGCTATCTGAAGAGATTAGGAATGATTTGTAATCAAATGAATCCGCCCAAACCACAGAGTTTTTAATGGCAAAAAGTTCAGCTTGGAAAACGGAATTCTCTACGGAAAGATGAGCATTCCACGCATGTATTAAGGAATTCTCTTTAAATGCACAAAAAGCGGATCCTGTACCTTGATAAGATTTTGAACCGTCTGTGAAGATATGTATTGTGTCGTTGTATTGAGACAAGTCTCCTTCCTTGATACCATTCCATGTCGGATCAGTGGCATATTTTGAGCATTTACCGTAAAATTGTGGCGCAAAATAATTTTGAGTAGAGATCCCTAGTCTAATCACCGATGAGAATTCTGTTTCGCATTCCAATTGGATATCTAAAGGCGGCAAGTTGGTTAGGGTCTGAAGTGCTAAAGTTGATGTTTTCTTATATGCTCTTGAAATCAGTAACAAAAGTTTACGTTGTGCTGAAAGCAGATATCTTCTGCCATGTGATGACCACATATGTGGAAACCAAACGGAGCATGCGTATGCTATTTTACGTAACAAAATAGATTTGTACCATATTACAAAAAATGTTCGGAAGTCTACCTTGAATCGATGAAAATCTGTAAAGATTTTGCGTTATTTTTTGAACCTCCAATGGCTTGTTCCTTAAATGTGGCAGGAAAGAAAGAGATAGAGATAAGTCAAGAGTCACTCCTAAATATTTTAAGCATTTAACATTTTTAAGATTCTGGTTGTAAATTTTGAAAATTGGCGAGCGTTTCAGATTTTTAGTTTTACCAAAAGTAATGAATGACGTTTTATCTATAGATATTTGCATTTTATTTAAAGTAGCCCACTCTTCAATAACCTTCAATGCGGCGTTCCCTCCCTTTTCCAAAATGGAGCGCGATGAACCCCAGATATCTAAAAGAAGATCATTCGCATATGCTATCAGTAAACAGTTAGCACCAAGATACATTGAAAGAAGAGTTTCAAGTAATGCCATCCACAGAAATGGTCCTAGACATGAGCCTTGTGGGCAACCTTTAGTGAAAAAATGCTGAATATGTGGATTCAGCCAATCCACCTGGCCTCGTCTGTCTGTGAGAAAAGAGGATATTAAATTAATATACTGTTGCGGAATGTTTAGTCTATGTATACAGTAATAATATACAGTACCAGAAAAAAAATCTTGACAGTCATTGAACATTTAAAAAAAAGCTCGCTTTTCAAACCACTACTAGAACTAAAAAAAGGGAGAAAGCTGAGTCATCTCAAGCTGCAAGGGCCACCACTCCACGTGATCAACGCGCGATAGAAACTCTCCCAGCCTCTTCCATTTAAAGCAGGAAAAAGTAGAATAAAACATCTGAACATTGAGATTTTGACTTAAGTGTCAAGATTTTTTTTGGCACTGTAATGTGAATGATTACAGTGCGAAGGCCACACATGTGTCCAATGGTCACATATATTATTTCCTATAGAGGAAGTTCGGGTATTATGGAATGGTCGGGCAGTATAGAATACTTCGGTATCTGGCACATACAGTGTTGCAGTCAAGCATAAATCTGCCATACGGCTTCCTAGTACTCCCATGAGGCATTGTGCTCAGTTCTGTTTGGATACCTGTTGTTGGAGCGACATGGTAAAATAAAATCTTATTCTCAATTTTTGAAGCTAAATTTTATAAAATTCGTACTAACTATAAAATCTCACTGTCAGTGATGTTAACCAAGTTCAGTATAAAGTTGAACAGTTATATTTATTGCTAGCGTTAGTCAGTTTGCCTCTATGCTAACTTGTTGACGAGTGAAGACGCTATGTTTTTCAAGATGGTGTGTCGAATAATATGGAATAACAGATAGAGAACTGTTTCAAGACGAGTCTAAAAATTAAAACAATTTTTTTAAAAGAATCTGATGATTTATAGATGATGTACTAAGGGAGACCCATTAAATAATTATGGTTCTTTTTTTAAAATCGTGTTTTTTCTTGCAATTTTATTATTCCTTATGATCCTATTCTATGTTACCCGATTGTTTGCTATTACTTGAAAAGTGCAACTTTTTATGAAACGCTAAAATTTTATATATATATATATATATATATATATATATATATATATATATGTTAAGAAATAGCCAAAATATGTTCTTTACTAACCTGTAATGTAGGGGGAGACTGGGTAGGGTTGACCAATTTTTTTACAAAATGAATTTTTTATTTTTTTAAATATTGAACCTAGAATAAAGTTTCATATATCATTTTATTTGTTATACAATCAGTTATCAAAATAAAATTGCGACCTAAGTGTTAAAGCCAGTGTTAAAGTGTTAAAGACAAAAAAGCTTACAAAGTGTTTCTAAAAAATACTCTCTTTAAGCAGAAAACGCTTCACAATGAATTCTTCCACATCTGTTCCAATTATTTGAAAGAAACAAAGACTATTGTTTGAGCATTTTAGTAGCTTTGGTTGCCTTCCTTTTGCAAAACTCTGAAATTCTTTTAAATATGAAAATTGAAGGGTGAGTCAAGCCTGCCCCATAGTCAATCCTCCCCAGTCTTCCCTATATCATTTTTTTTATGTTGACTTAAAAATAAAAATAAAATGGTAGTCCATAATACACGAACTTCTTATATATTATTTCTCCATTTCTATACAGATACAAAAATTCGAACTTTACGTCATGTACATTAAAAAGGTTTATGAACAAGCTTTTAGCATAGTACGATCATATCATTAAAACAGGTTGTTTGATTTAAAATTGCTGTTAATTAAAAATGAATAAGAAAGAGATACGAGGAAGTAATTTCAAAGTCTACAGTGCAAAAGCCTCGTAATTTAATAAAGTTCGGCTCGAATTCTAGTCAGTTCCTATATTTATTGTTATTTTATAACAATAACGGTTTTCAAAAGCTACTTCCCAATTTTAAGTGTGAAAACACTCAAAGTGCATTAAAACTTTTGTATGTTTTTTAGATAAAGTTGGGTCCTTCTCTTTAAAGACTTTTTGACGCGGCCAAGTGTTCGTTTGTGACAGGCATTTGGGAAGCACAGGTATAGAGTAAAGGAAAGTATAAGAACTCTCACATCTCATAAAAGCAAGATTCTCATGTTAGGATAAACATAAAAGTGATATTAAATGGATTATAAGATTTTTTTTCACATCAGTAGCTGAGCATAAAATTTCCCAGACAAACTTAAATTTTGGGGTCAGTTTATGTTCTATATACGAGACTTAGTTTGGATCGTTTTACTGTTTAAAAATACTTTAGTTTTTATATTGCATTTCAAGTTTAAGAAATACGCATTTATTCTAAGCAATTCTTTTTAAATTGTCTCTGTGTCTAAAGCATATGAATGCAAAATCTCAATAATGCGGAAGATCTGAGCTATTTAATTCAGTAAGTGTTGTATGTTTACCACATGAATTTTTTTTGAGTTTTACATATATTATAATAATTTGTGTGCGTACGTGTCTGTGTTCTGAAGAGAACGAATTTTGCCTTTTTTTCATGTTTTGCGGATATTTTTTCACATTAGTAAAATGAATCCGGTTTCATTATTTCATCCCATTACGGTAAATTTTGTAGGCTTTTCAATAATGTTTATTAGGAATTCGTACAGTGATTGTTCGCGTGAACTTTTTCTGCAATTTTTAGATTTTTTCCGCGTCTCCCGGTGTTTTTTTGACATTGGTAAATGATGTTCGGTTTCAAAATTTTAGTCTAATGTAGGACTAAATTTTTCGTCCTCGATTTTTGAATTTTTAGAGATTTTTTATTCTCTTTTTAAAATTTCTATCGATTTTCATATTTTGCGGTGATTTTTTTCACATTCGTGAAAGAATTACGATTACAATATTTTAGTCCACTAGGATAAATTTTGTCCTTTGCGATTTTTAAATTTTTAGCGATTTTTAATGTGATTTTCAACGCGATTGTTAACGTTCTTTCGAATTCCGAGGCTACTTTTTGATATTCGTAAAAATAATTCTGTGTTGAACTTTTGGTGTAATATAGTAAAGTTTGTCCGCCGCAGCTAATTTTGAATTTTTAGCGCAATACGTTTTTTAGTATTTTTTCTCGTTTCGCGGCGATTTTGCGACATTCGTAAAAGGTATTTGGTTTCAAACCTTTAGCCTAGAAGAGGAGGCTCTACCAGTGGCTGAGAGGTTCTGCTCTTGAAGCTGGTAGACAGGAGGTGCTGGGTTCGAACCCAATCGCGTCCGTCGGCCTAATCGTTCGGAGTTTTCGTGGTTTTCTTCGAGTCATGGATTTCTATGCGTAAATACGGGTTAGGTCCCCTTAGAAAGCCCCCACGAAGGGAAATCCCCCTCGGGCCTATATCCCTAGCGTAGATAATCGGCCGTCAAAAAATCAACCAGCCAACCATCAACCTAGTAGAGGAGAGTAACCGAATTTGGAACACTTCGCATATTTTCAGGTGTAACTCACTTCACTTTTGGGATATCTGCAAAATATCACTGCACGTGGTCAATCTATTCATCTTCTAACTAAATAAATCTCTAGAACAATTTCTTTTTCTAAACCTTAAGTTTTATTTTAATTTGAAAAAAATTATCAAAAGTGGTCCAAGTTCAGCGACTGGTCTCCTAAGTTGGACCCCCCAATCTCTTAAATTACGCTAAACATCGTTAGGCTGTTTTAATGAGTAGGGAATATAACTAAATTTATTAAAAGTAAAGTTTGCAATTAATGAAGTAATCAAGCAAAACAAAAGCAATGAAATATAATGAAATAAAATGTATGAAAGTAAGAGTAATTGTTTTAAATCAAAATATATTCAAAATATAAATCAAAGTTATAAGTAATGAAATATAATGAAATAAAATGTATGAAAGTAAGAGTAATTGTTTTAAATCAAAATATATTCAAAATATAAATCAAGGTTATAAGTAATGAAATATAATGAAATAAAGTGTATGAAAGTAAGAGTAATTGTTTTAAATCAAAATATATTCAAAATATAAATCAAAGTTATAAGTAATTAAGAATAGAAATTGTTGTTCTAATTCCCAGTTACTTGATATCATTTGTATCACTTGATATCATTTGTATCACTTGATATTATCACTTGATATGATGCTACTTTTTCACAAGAATTTCTTTTGTTAATATTTTATTCCAGCGCACACAAATGGAACTATATTTGGCAATCTGAAACTGAATCATTTCTGCTATTAAAATTTTCTTACAAATTTTGCAAAACTGTCTGGATTTTTCTTTTTAGATTCTGAATCATTAGACATTTTTTTTTTTTTTGCAACACAAGTTTTCTTTACCTTATGTGTGTATAGTTCTTCCCTTTCATCACTTTCTTTCCAATTGAATTACTCCTATTTTTTAAAACGTGATGTTCCATTTAGTTTTGTGTTTTGAGAGATTCCATTTTGTCTTTTTTTTTGTTTTTTCATTTTTAGGTTTATTTTATATGGCAAATATGTTAACACGGCTGTTTTGGACTCCCTCTGTACTTTGACTTAACTGATTTTGCGAAGGGAGCTAACATTTCTAATGATTATTTAGCTTTTTTTTTGGGGGGGGGGGGGCGGTTGTAGCTGCAGCCTTCTTGTGGGTCAACCTCTTCACAACTTACTCTTTCCATTTCGTTTCCTATATATCTTTAACAATTTTTGCTGTCATTGATGTTTTTCTTCTAGACTGCTTGTCTGTGTCGTTTTCATAATTTTTTTTACTGGCTTAGTTTTAGTAGGTTTCATGAATCGATTACTGATTCTGTCCCCGAAATCTCACTAGCAGGAGAAACAACGGATCTATCTGCAGTGCCTATCTCCTTGTCAGGAATAAGTGATGAAGCAGCTGCAAACTGGTGATAGTACATCAGGGTCCAAGTTAAGCGACTCAAATGGGTCCAATTAAGGCAACTGCGCCATTTTTTAAAAAAGATAATCTCAAGACTAAGAACTAAATGATAGCAAACAAATCCGCCTGAAAAACATGCCCAATAAACCTATGAACTTAGATAAGTATATGAAAGCGTAGTAACTTACCTTAGATTTAAAGTACTCTCTTACGTTTAGTAGGAAAAATTTAGATGAAAACTGCTAATTTTAGATATTTAAAAAATGTCTGAAAACGGCACGTGGAAGGCGGGTGCTTCTTCTAATCATAAATGACGCCATTCTTATGAGTGGGATTTCAGCGATAGATGGCGTCTCTTTCTGTAATTAACGGCAGAATTGCAGCGGAGGTCCAAATATGGCTACTATCCCTTATAGTAAATTTTGCCCTTTACGATTTTAAATTTTTTAGTGACTTTTCATGTAGTTTTTAGAGTTTTCCGCGTTCAACGGTTTTTTTTTTTACATTAGTAAAAATAATTAGATTTCAAATTTTGAGCCTATTATATTAAATTTTGCCCTTTGCAATTTTTGCAGCTTTTGCATTTCTTAATGTGATTTTCAATGCGATTTTTAGCATTTTTTTTGCTTTCAGCGGTGATTTTCGATATTCTTAAAAGGAGTTCAGTTTCAAACATTTGCTCAATATAGTACCTTTTATCTTCTGTGAGTTTCAATGCGAATTTTAGCGTTTCTTTGTGTTTCACACCTACTTTTTGATATTCGTGAAATAATTGCAGTTACAACGCGCTGTAGTAAATTTTATCCTCTGCAATTTTTTATTTTTTAACGATTCATAAATATATATAAATATATATAAATATATATATATATATACACAGGGTGTATCTGAAATGCTTCAACAAACTTAGGGGGATGATAGTACTCATCAAGACGAACAAAAAATGCAATGGAACATGGAGTCTCAAATGACGTTTAAAGGGTGAAAATCGCAAAACTAACAAAAATATCAAAATCTCGCATGCTGCTTATCTGCAGAACTTGCTGAATGTACGAAGTTGATTTTTCTTTCACTTTGTGCATATCCGGTCAGAAAGAGATAACAAAAACTTAGAAGAAAGCCAAACAAGTAGTAGCGCGTACTGTGACTGCTGTAGGAGAAATCCAGGAAACTCCCGAAGTCTTCGAGCGTGTCCGCCAGTCGTTCCTCCGTCGATGTACTCTGTGTAATAATGTCCGCGGTCGACACTTTGAACAATTGTTGTAAAATATTTGTTTTCTTTGGACATCACGAGCTGTGTTGTACCTATTCTGTGCAATAAATAATTTTCTGGAGTGTTTCTTTCTTGTCTCAGTTTATCCATTTCCAGACGCAATTTTTGGATTTTCATCCTTTAAACGTCATTTGCGACCCCATGTTACATTCCATTTTTTGTTCGTCTTCATGAGTACTATCATCCCTCTAAGTTTGTTGAAGCATTTCAGATACACCCTGTATATTTATAATACTCTTTTTTTAACCATTTGGAAAAATGGTTATTGTCCTCTGTCAGGGTAGGAAATCAAAAACATATCTGAAGCATTTTATTGGTTGAATCCGCATTTTATTCGTCTTCTGATTGGTCTATACAGTAATCTGTATTTTCCCTTTACTTTCAACAGAGATGGATACTTCTGTTGTCACTATGACAAAAAAGTAATAAAAACTACAAAAAAATTAATAACTCAGAAACAAATTGAGATGCAGCTTTCAAACAAATTGCATTTAAAAGTACATTTTTTTCTCTATACGACGGTGTAAAAAGTAATATTATGGGATGTTTAGAAGTTTAAGAATGAAATTTCCTTTAAAATTGGTCCAGGAATATTAATGTTTAATCCATGGCGTACGTAATGAATAACCAGCTCCGTAGAGGTTAAAAAAATTACAGTACCGAAAAATATAATCCATGGCGTACGTAATGTTTGATCAACTCCGTGCGATTTTTTATGTCTTAAATTTTAGTCTTTGAAAAAATCATTTTCCAAATGGTCGTTGTAATTTGTTAAATTGCAATTTTCTTTCTCACACTAGTAAAAGGAATCCTATTTCAATCTTCCAGTCCAATTTTTTGTTTTCTTTTGACTAAAGTTTATTTAGAATTCGTGTATTAATTTTTAAATTTTTCGCGATTTTTGAATGAATTTTTTAAACCTTTTTCGTGTTTTGTGCTATTTTTTGAAGGGCCCGGGTAACAATGGGTGGATCAGCCAATAATAATACAGAAGAATTTATTCTGCAAATATTTTACTGGAGACCATGAAAAATTATAGAAAATTATAAACGCAGCGAGCCAAAAAATGAGAAAAGATCCCTATGCTTCCACTATAATCTGACAATTAAATGAACAGCAATGGCTCGACGAATTACAGTTTAACTTTCCAGAAACATATGAAGAGCTCAGATGACAAAGGTGGTATGTGGAAAAAAATTGAGATAATTATATGATTGACGATTATGAATGAACCTCTATCATCTGTTAAATTACTATTTGAAAAAAAAAAATCTAATACTCATAGTGATTTTAATTGATAAAGGACGCATTTGGCAATAAATAAAAATAGATATTTCAAACTTTCTCAAAACGATGATTTTGTCACTTACCACCTTTATCATTTCAGCTCTTCATATGTCTTAGTAAGACAGAGGTAATAATGTGACTCGATTTTTGAAATTCGACCTGCGGCTTGGGTAATAAAAGGTAAGAATTCTATCAAAATCCTATGTGCAACGGTCTTAATAAAGTAATAAACGTAATAGGGCTGGGCAATGGGCATTGCCACGGTATATGTAGGTGTCGGCTGACCATCCTGCACAACATCAACCACCATCGAGAGCGATAAATAAACTCAAAACTGTCGATGTATTAACCCATTTTCGGGCAAAGGTGCGTAAACGCACCATTTTAATAAATATTTTTTTATTAACCCTGTGATGAATATTTTTCAATAATTTTATTTTTCTGCTATTTTTAAGGGTTCTGGAGACATTTATAAAATATCAGTAATAAAATTGGAATAAACAATTTCTGTTGTGAAATTTTCAAAATACTCTAGTTTTTTTAGGTAGCTTTCATTATAAAAAGCTACCTATTGCAGCCGTTCGGAGGAAAGCGATTTCAAAAAATTTTGGTAAATTTTCGTCGATCACCCCAGACCCCGAAACCACCTTCCGTTCAAAAGTTGATATATATATACAGTGCGTCTCATAAATATAAAGACACTGATATTTTCGAAATAATCTATATTAATAAAAGAACAAATCTGTGTGTGTGTGTGTCTGTCTGTGTGTGTGTGTGTGTGTGTGATGGCTAGCGAAAACTACTGCACGTAGAAGTCTGAAAATTCTGGTGTGATTAGTCCAAGACAGGTCCAGATGCACCTGAGGCTCCGATTTTTAATTTTTTAAGGGCCGGGGCCCCTGGGCCCCTTTAAGTTTTTATGCACTAAATTGTTAATAACATGCCTCTTTTCAATCCGATCTTCTTCGCTTTTGGGGTCAATTCTCCTTTCAGTTTCTGCCCCATTTCTACATTTCAGTTAAGACCCTGGCACCCTTGTAAGGGGCCCCTTGAAGTTTTAGTGCACTAAATTGTTAATAACATGCCTCTTTTAAATCAGATCTTCTTCGTTTTTGGGGTGATTTCTCCTTTCAGTTTCTGCCGCAATTCAACATTTCAGTTAAGACCCTGGCTCCTTTGCAAGGGGACCGGTATAGGGCTCCTTGAAGTTTTAATCCACTAAATTGTTAATAACATGCCTCTTTTCTATCCGATCTTCTTCGTTTTGGGGGTAAATTCTCCTTTCAGTTTCTACCCTATTTCAAGATTCCAGTTAAGACCCTGGCACCCTTGCAAGGGGCCCGGTACAGGACCCCTTGAAGTTTTACTGCTCTAAATTGTTAATAATATGCTTCTTTTCAATCCGATTTTCGTCGTTTTGGGGGTGAATTCTCCTTTCAGCTTCTACCCCATTTCTACATTTCAGTTAAGACCCTGGCATTCCTGCAAGGGGCCCGGTACTGGGCTCCTTGAAGTTTTAGTGCACTAAGTTGTTAATAACATGCCTCTTTTCAATCCGATTTTCGTCTTTTTGGGGGTAAATCCTCCTTTCAGTTTCTGCCCCATTTCTTTTCAGTTAAGAACCTGACATCCATTCAAGGGGCCCAATACAGGGCTCCTTGAAGTTTTTGTGCACTAAATTGTTAATAACATGCCTCTTTTCTATCTGATCTTCTTCGTTTTTAGGGTTAATTCTCCTTTCAGTGTCTACGCCATTTCTACATTTCAGTTAAGACCGTGGCACCTTTGCAAGGGGCCCGGTACAGGGCCCCTTGAAGTCTTAGTGCACTAAATTGTTAATAAATTGCTTCCTTCTTATCCGATCTCACATTTTTGGGATATTTTCTCCATTTAGTTATTCTCCCGTTTCTACATTCCAGTTAAGACCATGGGCCCGTCTAGGGTCCTGTAGGGCTCGGTCCATGGGCCCTTAAATTTTTTGTGTGCCATGCGTTTTTCACACCCGAATTTTCTCACCTTCGCAGTGTGTAATTTTTAAGTTCAGTTCTGAATTCTTCTCCTTAGACCAACACTCATACATTTTTATTGGGCCCTAGGGCCCTTTTTTAAGCATTTCCCCAATTTTTTGCACATTTCTTTCAAATTATATTCTAATGATTAATTCATACCCTATGCTTAATCTTGCCACATTTCTTTCAAATTATATTCTAATGATTAATTCATACCCTATGCTTAATCTTGCCACATTTCTTTCAAATTATATTCTAATGATTAATTCATACCCTATGCTTAATCTTGCCACATTTCTTTCAAATTATATTCTAATGATTAATTCATACCCTATGCTTAATCTAGACTAATCGAAGATCTAAAACGCTAAGTACTAAAACATTTTAACATGTTTTCATGTTAGGGCCCTGTTCTCAACTATCAGTTGGTCCCTTTTGGGCCTCCAATTATAAGTCCCTTAAAAATAGTCCGATTTACTAGCTTTTTTTTCTAACATCTTAGGTTCTCCAGCTATTACATGAACGACAAAAAAATATTTCAGACTTCAACTATCACCAATTTTGAATATAAATCGTCTTCCTGGGACCCTTGGTGCATCTTCTTTAAAAATGATCCGAATTCCTTGCACATTTCTTTACCATAGTTCTAGCGTCCTCTGATTACATTAAAAAATACTAAAAAGTGTATTTATACCAAACTACATGCCACTTAAGTTCCTTCCCCCTTGGAGCCCAGTTCAAGGCCCCTTGAAGCTTTTGCACCACAAATTATTAATAAATTGCCCCTCTTAATCCAATCTTCATTTTTGGAATCATTTTTCCATTTAGTTTTTCTCCAGTTTCTATATTCCATTTAAAATCCTGGGGCACCTTATGGTCCTATAGAGCATGATCCAGGGCCCCTTGAACTTTTTCTGTGCTATGCATTTTTTACATCCTAATTTTCTCACTTTCGCATTGCATAATTTAAAAATTGAGTCTTGAATTCTTCCCTCCTAGACCAACATCCTCATATTTTTATTAGGGCCTTTTTTTAAGCATTTAGCCAATTTTTGCGCATTTCTTTAAAATATTATTCTAATGATTATTTCAAACCGTATGATTAATATTGACTAACTGAAGATCTAAAACGCTAAGTATTAAACGTTTAAAATGTTTAAATGTCTTTATAGAAGCTCTAAAGAAGTTGCAGCTTCTTTAAAGACATTTAAACATGTTTTCATGTTAGGTCCCTGTTCTCAACTACCAGTTGGATTCTTTTGGGCCTCCTGTTATAGCTAGCTCCCTTACAAATGGTCCAATTAACGAACTTTTTTTTCTAACAACTTATGTTCTTCAGCTACTACATGTGCGACAAAAAGAATTTGCAGACTTAAGCTACCAGCAATTTTGAATATCAATCGTCTTCTTGGGACCTTTGTTGCAGCTTCTTTAAAAACTATCCTATTCTATCGCAAATTTCTTTAACATAGTTTTAGCATTTTCCAGATACTTTAAAACCCTTAAAAATTTTTCTTACACATAATTACATTCCAGTTAAGACCCTGGCCCCCAGTGCCCGGTCTTTCTTTATACCTCAACTACCACCTTCTTCGAACATTAATCTCCTTTTTAAGCATGAACTTACGTCTACTCACTACAGCCGTAAATTAAAAATCGCGTTACTTTAAAGTTAACTTTAGACATGGGATTTTATCTGTTTATTAAATACCGTGTTAATACTAACAGTAATTCATGAAATTTACAAGTGAAGGGACATCTTCCACCGCTTGGTGGCGCGTTATTTGCTCGGGTTTAAGGGCCCAATTTCAACGGGATTTACTTCCTTCAACTTAGATTACGATTCAGCTACTTTCTGTATTATGAAATTTTTTCTTAGACTTTAGTTGCCAACATTTTTTAACATTAATGGTGGATTCTTTTTTTATTCTATGGACTCTTGATTCCTACGAGGTTTTGTTCACTCAACTTGGTTTTTGATTGTCTTCGGCACGTCCGGGTACTTCCAGTAAATGCTGACATAAGTAGTGGGGATCTAGATTACAGGTTCGTTCGGAAAGAAGTTTCATGGGAACACACTAGATGCTGCGGAATGCAATGGGGCCTCCGAAATTAGGTTCATTTAAAAGAATGTCCAAAGATATAAAATCATACAAAATTTAGTTTTGTTTAAGTTTATTTTTTACAAACCCCGGGCAACGCCGGGCGGGTCTGCTAGTATTTTAATAATTCCGTATTCAAAATTATATTTATGCATATAACGAGAAGTATGTGCCAAGAAAACATTTTACAGTAAATTAAATTAGAATTAAATAATTTCAACTCGAAAAACGATAAATGTAAATAAATTTGCTGTCTCATAAATATAAAGACATTTTACATACTTTTGAATTACCGTCCAATAAATAACCCATTCTTATTAATGACAGAAAATATTCTAGCTGGCATGCTTTTTATTAAGTTCCATAACTATTTTGGCTTTATATCAAACCAACTTCATTCGATTTCTTTTTTCAACTCAAGGACCTTTGAAAATTGTCTTCCAGATGCATATACACTGCGAACGAGAGTGCCACAAAGATTCTTAACTGGATTTAAATCAGGGTTATGTGCGGACCGCACCGTGACATGAACATTGCTACCGGCAAACTCTTTTTTGTGAGTCTTGAAGTGTGAATCGATGCATTATCCTGATGGTACAGATAATTCCGACCACCAAGAGTTTCAGCAATTGGCAACAACTGACTATCAAGCAGTTCGATATACTCTTTAGATGTATGTTTACCTTCCAGAAAAGCAATATCCGTAGTTCCATTAAAAGAGAAGGTACCCCACACCATAACAGAACCTCCCCCTTTCTGCCTACTGAAAAAGGTTCGAGATTATGGTCTTAAATCGTGCGAGTAGGAATTCCACCCATCTGGACCATCCAAGTTAAACCTCTTTTCATCTGAAAAAATGTATTGCATCCATTCGTCCTTCCAGTGCATATGATCTTTAACCCCGAACAACCTCCGTTCTTTGTGTTCATTTTTCAGTAAAGAAAATCTTAACGTATGTCGGCATACAATGTTTTTTCTTTCTTTTATACGACGATGAACTCTATCCTTTGGGACCATACCATAAACTCGTTGAGAAACTTATCGGAGTGACATATTTGCGACGAAACAAGTCGCATGATCTTGCGATCGAGTCTTTCACTAGTTTTTCTCGGTCTGCCAGAACGTTTTCTCGAATGTTTTTGATAAAATTTTATAAAGTGCAGCTCTGATTCTCCCAGTTTTTTTTACATATTTGACAAACTGTTAAGCCATTAGCTTTAAATTAACGTATTTTACAAATTTCATCTTTAGAAATTTCAATGCTTCACGGCATCTTTGCAATCGAAACAAGTCAAACAGCTTCGCTCGTTTGGGTAAGATAAAGTGTATTTCTGCGCGTGCGCATTAATTCTGTACGCGCGCATTCGAAAAAAATTTGTATATGAAGCCGTTTCAAGGTAGTCTTTATATTTATGAGACAGCGTATTTTTTTATTTTTTTTTATTATTCGAGACGAAATTATTTTATTTAAATTAAAACCCCTATAAGAGATTCAATTCAGTGTTCTTAATATGAGGTATAAAATTTAATTTCTTTTACCTGAATTAATAAAATGTAATTTCAAAAACATCTGTGTCTTTATATTTATGAGACGGACTGTATATATATATATATATATATATATATATATATATCTGATCTTTGTCACACTGCAACTCTCGTATTTATGAACCGATTTGGATGAAACTTCGTGTATACATAGTACATACCAATGTCTCGACCGAGTTCGTTGGCCAGCTTCATCCGCCATCTTGTTTCAAAATGGCGGTCATTTAAATTTTTTTGAAAAATTTAAAATTTGAAATGTGGTACCAAAAAATTGAAAATAAAAAAATATTTTTCTCATGTGTTTGACCTTGATACAAATATTCCGGAGCAGTTTTTGTTTCGTTTATATCTTAAAAAATGGCTGAGTTATAGCACTTTGAATTTCTAGCGTGGCTGACATTTTGAAACGACCTGATTTTTATCACGCGATAACAGGCGTATTTATAAACCGATTTGGATGTACCTTGGTGTATACATAGTACATACCAATGTCTCGACCGAGTTCGTTCGCCTGCTTCATCCGCCATCTTGTTTCAAAATGGCGACCATTTAAAATTTTTAAAAAAAATTAAAATTTAAAATGAGGTACCAACAAACAAGAAAATGAAAAAGATTTTTTTGTATGTATTTTACCTTAATACAAAAATTCCGGAACTGTTTTTGTTTCGTCTATATCTAAAAAAATGGCTGAGTTATAGCATTTTGACTTTTTATTGTGACTGACATTTTGAAACGACCTGATGTTTCAAACGCAATAACAGGCGTATTTATGAACTGATTTGGATGTAACTTGGTGTGTACATAGTACATACCAATGTCTAGACCGAGTTAGTTGGCCAGCTTCATTCGCCATCTTGTTTCAAAAGGGTTTCCATTTAAAAAAAAATAATTTAAAATTTAAAATGAGGTATCAAAAAATTGGAAAATGTAAAAGATTTTTTTTATGTGTTTGACCTTGATACAAAGATTCCGGAACAGTTTTTGTTTCGTCTATATCTTAAAATATGGTTGAATTATAGCACTTTGAATTTCTAGCATTGCTGACATTTTGAAACGATCTGATATTTGTCTCGCGATAACACGTGTATTTATTAACCTATTTCGATGTTAGAAGGCATGTGGATAGTATATAGCATTGTCTTGCCCAACTTCGCTGACCAGCTTTATCAGCCATCTTGTTTCAATATGGCGGCCAGTAAATAAAAAAAATATATATATTTAAAGTAAGGTGCAAAAAAATTAGAAATTGAAAATGGTTTCTTTTTCAGGTAACATTTTGAAAAATCTGATTTTTTGCCTGCGACAGCTCTCGTATATAACAACCGATTCCGATGTGTGTGAGCATGTTCACTGGAATTACTAGGGTCTCGACCAAGTTCACTGGTTAGCCTCATCCACCATGTTGTTTTAAAGTGGCAGGCACTTCAAGATATCGCCGAATTTGGCAACCAAATATAAGTTACTTTAAATAAAAACAGCTTGGATAAAGCTGAGTAATTTCGCGAAATTCTCATTCATAATGATTTAGTATTAATAAAAATTAGTATTGAATCTTCTATAATCGGTTTCCACTAAATTGAGCTTTGTGTGTTTGAATAATATAAGCTGGCTTTTTAAAAATACGGAATATGAAAGCTACCTCTTCCTCCCGGCACTGGCCGGAAAGACTTTTTTAAATTGAAACGGTTATTGACAAATTCGACTTTTCGAAAATGTATAATTATTAAACTTGAGATTAATCATATGTTTTTATAATGGATTAAAGTTGCAAGTTCTGTAAATAAAATAATAATAAAGCGAATTTCATAAAAAATTTAAAAAAATTATTAATTTTAAATTTAATGGTGCGTTAGCGCACCATTGACCGAAAGCATGAAAATGCCGAATGCATTTTATTTCTCAAATAAAATACTACTTTTCATGCGCGAAACTTTTTTTTTTTGCCATAATGAATATAATTTAAGGATATTTCAATTAAAATAATACCACATTTTATAAAATTTCTATGCTGGGCCTAAAATGGGTTAAATGTTCCCAGCCCGGTCTTTCTACTTAAGGAAAATCATTTAAAAATTTTTCTGGTAGTCGAGATACCGCAGTGTATAAAGGGTGGTGTTCATTATTCCAAATGAGATAAATAATTTAGAAATGGATTTTAATTGTAGTATTTATTTTTATAAAGTTTTTCCTTTCGAATTCGGTATTATCTTAAGATCTACTTTCATTTGTGATAGGATAACTTCTCTGAATTTCATAGACGTTATCTAACCTGTTAGGCTTCAGTTACGAATACTTTATTTAGCCTTTTATACAGTGATGTAGTCGTAAAAGAAACAGAGGGTATACGCAACAAAACATTAAATATTATAACTATAAATAATATAACTATCAAACATTATAACAAATAATATTAGATTTTTGTGTTTTTTAAATAAATTTTTAGTTGGAACAAAATATTTGCACTTGCAACTAATTAACGAAGCAATATCATTCAGTAATACGGAAGAAAACTAGTATGTTGTGGCCATCACAAAACTTTCTTCTATATAAATCACGCCAATTAAATCATTTAAATAGTACAAGAAATTACATCAATTTAGCACCAATCCATATCAAAGTATATCTAAATCTGAAGTTTGATGAAAATTCGTGCATTAGTTATTGAGATAGAGCTATAGTGGAATTTATGAAAATGCAGCATAGCAGCGCCACCTATTAAGCGATTTGCACAAAAACATAAACAGCAGTAATTCATATAAAGGTATACCTGAATCTGAAGTTTGATGAAAATCCGTGCATTAGTTCTGGAGATTGAACTATTGTGGAAATCGTGAAAAAGACTGTATAGCAGCGTCACCTGTTGAGAAATTTGCACCAAAAACTAATCAGCACCAATTTATATCGGGGACTAACTGTAGGTAAATTTTTATTAAATTCCGTGCATTAGTTCTTGAGATAGAGCGTCCACAAAATTTGTGTCACATACATACAGACAGAGTCACAGACTCACAGACAGGCATTTTGTAAAAAGATGTTCTTTGGAATCTCTGACCCCTAAAACGTGTAAATCCGTCGAAAACTGAAAGGCGAAAATTTTCACGAATCCAATACTTTCTTCTTGTAAAGATAGAAGAAAGTAAAAAGGTTAAAGTTTGTAACATGTCATAAAAACAAGACATGAATGAGCTCTCTCGAAGGATAAACAGAAAAGCTATTTAAAATAGATTATGAGAAATTTTTTGTCCTATCAGTCTTAGATCAAGTAGTTTAACAGCTTTTTTCAGGCAAAATGAAATTTTGATGCAGTTTATTTTATAAACGATGATTAAATATACTCTTGACCTCTTATACTTTTTTAAAATACTTCGTTTATTTAACCTGTGGATTATATTTGATGTTAAAAAAAAAAAACGAAGTTCAATGTGGATTTTTTAAGATTAGTAAAATGTATGTAATGTAAGAGCTCAATAAGTGGATGATTTACGCTATTTAATACATCAGGTATTCAAGACTTGCTTACATACCGGTTGATGTAAAAGTTTGAAAAAATGAGAAAAATCAATAATTTGCAAACTGTTGAAGATAAAAAGTTTGCACAGAAATATGAAAATAAAGCAGTTTATTTTTTTTTCTCCTATCTATACAAGAAGAAAATATTGGATTAGTGAAAGATTATAACATCCGGTTTCCTGCGGATTTATGCGTTTTAGAAGTTTAAAGAACACGATTTGACTATTTTTAGGAAATGGCTGTCTGTGTGCTTGATTGTCTGTATGCGACACAAATTTTGTAGGCATTATAACTCACAACTACTGTGTAGAATGAGATGAAATTTCATATGAAATTCTATCATCATGTGAACTGGTGCTGATTAGTTTTTGTGGAAAACTCCCCAAGAGTAGGTGCCTCGAATCGCTCATTTGTTCGATTTATGTGACGTTTATATCTCCAGTTTATGTGTTGCAGAATTCAACTAAACTTCAAATTTAGAATCCTCATGATAGGAAGAAATTGTCATTCAATTTTGGTTGCGGTTATCTAAGAGGAGCTGCCGAAATTCGAGTATTTGTTCGAAATATGTGGTGCTTATATCACCAGTTTAAATACACATATTTCAACTAAACTACGCTTAGCATCCTATACATGAGAACACATTGTCATTCAATTTAGGTTGCAGACATCTAAGAGAGGGTTCCGAAATTTTATGATTTGTTCGAAATATGCGATGTTTATACCTCCAGTTTAAATGCATGCAGATCAACGAAAGTATTTACTAAGAAATTTACGCAATTTTTTCCATAAAAAAATAACACAACTTCCCTCTTCGCAAATAACACTGAAAAAGTACGTATGTGATATAATGGCATAGAGTAGAAATTTCACAACATAATTAGTTCTCGCAAATTAAATTATTTATTAGATGCCCAAAAATGTGATTGTTTATTCATATTCATTAATCTCTCTAATTCCGAGTAAAATTCAAAGAAATGAATTATACTTTGTAATTACTGATGTGTAACAATGCTGTTTAAATTAATATATTAGAATAATATAGAAGAAATTTTTGTTATGACTACAGTGTACTAGTTTGAGCTAGAAACAAAAAAATACTGCTCCAATAGGTTCTTTGTGATTATTATATGTCGACGTCCAGTAACGGATTACATATTCGGCGATGTAGAAAGAGTAACTCAGGTTGATACCGTCATTATTGATGCAGGCAGTGATGGTCGTTCTGACTTGTACAATGTTAAAAATTTTGTACTAGGTTGAACCAACTTTTGGTGCTGCAATAGTTGCAATTATAAAATTGTGAAATCTCGTTCGAACGTTTAGAGCTCTAACCCAGCACAAAATTTTCAACAGTGTATTTACAAAACTGTGCGCATAGGGATGTTGTCATCAAGTACGTTGCTAAACTTATCAAATGATGGATACGCTCAACATTCGGGGAGAACCTTATCATATTTTGATTCTTTCTGCATGCTTTGCAGGTGCTTATATGGTATTCAGATCGCTCGACCTGACACTTTGCTACATTGGGCTGTGATGATGTGAGGACAAAACTGTGCGCATAGGGATGTTGTCATCAAGTACGTTGCTAAACTTATCAAATGACGGATACGCTCAACATTCGGGGAGAACCTTATCCTTATATTGATTCTTTCTGCATGCTTTGCAGGTGAATATGGTATTCAGATCGCTCGACCTGACACTTTGCTACATTTGGCTGTGAGGATGTGTGAAATTAAACGTACTATTATTACTACTAAAAGATACAATTTCGGCAGCATTTTTTTTTGCTGTACCAATAAAAATATTTCTGAATGCTGTGAACAGTGTGATCTAACAACTGTGCTGATAAATGACAGGCGGTACATTGAAAATTTGTAAAGTCCTCTTTGTCTTAGCCTATGTAACGTAAGGTCGAGAAAATGCAGCACCATCTGGTTTTTAATAATATAATTGATGCGGGGGAACAATTAATTTTCTTGAACTAGAAATTTTTTTTTTGTGCAAACGGCTTTCTATCTCCATTAGTTTATGAATTATTGTTTTTAAAATTTCTTTTCACTTTTGGGTTACTCGGTACCTAGCATATTTTCATAGTTTTAGACTGATTTCTTTTAAAGATACATAATAAAAGATACATAATAAAGATACAAGTATAAAGATACATAATAAATAGAAAAACCACTAGCTTGATTTTTATACTCACACGCAATAGAAGACAAAAAAACCTAAGCTGGGGCTCGTTGGCTAAAAACAGAAAATAGTCTTTTCAGGTTAGATATGTAAATAAAAAAAAAGCCAATTAAAAATTATCCTACTATCAAAAAAGAAAATCGAACTGAAAGCAAATTCATCGTTCAATCTCTTGAGTGGTGCCGTATCAACACGTAACCGACGAAAATCTACCCTATATATATAAAATCCCAATGAAACGAATTCATGAAAAGGGATATATGAAACGGCTGAAATGAAACGAATTTATGTAACGATTTTTTGAAACAACTGATTATGTTTCATGGCGATTTCTCCTAAAATATGGAATACTTTGCGATGAAATTAACACCAAAAATCAGTATTGATCCGCAGACCTCAAAATTGGTATTAGAATTTTAAAATTCGAATTAGTTTTCGAAATATTAATTTTTTTTCTAATTTTAAATACATTTTTCTAATGATGGCAACTTAAATTTTAATCATAACAGATATATTTTTTTTCCATATTTCAGAAAAGGTTATTAGTTTAAACTAATTTGGCGACCAGTTTGGCCTCCCTTAAATGTATGCTAAGAAATGTATCATGCTACTTTTATTCATAATTCAATTTACTTGAACAATCTTTCGCCAAATCGGAAGATTCTGATAGAGAAATCAATTCTGATGGTATTTTTATGTTAGCAAGACGTAGGTGATAATACGCCAAACATTTTTCCCGTCGCATTTTTTTTACATTTCATTAAATTCATTTAAAATACAGGGTATTTATAAAGTCCCGGACCCATTTTGATGTTTAATAACTCATAAAATAATAAAGATAGATTAAAATTAATAACATAAATGGTTAGATAGACTCAAAAAGTTTCATGACCCTTGTCAATGAACTTCCACGTGTGCCTCCTTCGTCGCACGGAGAATATCAAGTCGATAGTCAATTTCACGCCAGGTAGCGGCAACATGTCGGCATCCACAGAGGCTATTGCGGTTGTAATTCTGGCTTTTAAGTCATCAATTAGACATGTTGGAAAACTTCGTATTTCCACAACTAGAAGAGCTTCAGCCACATGTCATTTTGCAACAAGATGGTACACCACCTCATTGGGGTACCATCGTTCGTACTTCTTTGAATGACCATTTTCCAGGAAGATGGATTGGGCGAGGAGGTCCAATTCCTTGGCCACCCAGATCACCTGATATAACTCCGCTGGACTTTTTCCTTTGGGGATTTGTAAAGGACAATGTTTACAGGAGGAGAGTGTTGAACATTGATGACTTAAAAGCCAGAATTACAACCGAAATAGCCTCTGTGGATGCCGACATGCTTGCCGCTACCTGGCGTGAAATTGACTATCGACTTGATATTCCCCGTGCTACGAAGGGGGCACACGTGGAAGTTCATTGGCAAGGGTCATGAAACTTTTTGAGTCTATCTAACCATTTATGTTATTAATTTTAATCTATCTTTATTATTTTATGAGTTATTAAACATCAAAATGGGTCCGGGACTTTATAAACGCCCTATAATCCTTTCATTCATTTTATTTAAAATACACAACTTTCATTTAAAATTGATGGCTTTCACTTCTTTCTTTCTTTTTTTTTATAAACAAAACGAAAAGAAAAAAATTAGGCACAGATGTTTTCTACGCACCGGGGTACCTAATTGCCGCCAAAATGGTATTATTGTGATTGACATGGTAACCCGGCTATTGGTTGTTTATTTAATAATAAATATTTATATACTTTTATTTCTTTTTTAAAATTATATAAATTATTTTGTTCTACAGTTATTAATTATTTTTTTGATATTTTCTTTAGAAAATAACAGAAAATAATTAAAAAATTAAACTTAGTTATTCCGTCGACCAATTTTGCCAAATTATATAAATCGCGAAATTATACAAACTGACATAATTTTTATTTTAAATAACGAAAGAACAAATAAATTAGTATAAAATTAATAAATATAAAAATAAAATGTCGAAATAAAAATCACTTGATGACGTAAACACGTGTCACACTTAAAGTCAAGTGAATGTGACATTTACGACCAACCATTATTAGCAAATCTTATAGTTTGGCGATAGATTTTTGGTCGACGGGATAACTAAGTAATACCAAAAATGCATATGTAACTGGTATTTGAAAACGAGGTTTACGCCAAATCTTCGTAAAAAAAAAAAAAAAAAAAAAAAAAAAAAAAAAAAAAAAATCACGCCAAACCTGCGGTACGTATATGACATCTGGCCAAATATTACCGCTCGAAAAATAATGCTAACTGGGGAGTTGAAAAAAAGATATTGGTGAGATTTACATCTGGTTAGCGTAACATTACCAAGAATTCCTTGCGGCCATGGCAACTTTTATGTAGTTTTATTCGAAATTTTTTTTTGATTTTTTAATCAAAATGGAAAACTTACGGCCCATATTGGCGCGATTATTTTCTAACGCCAATGTCATATACGGAACGGGCACTTAACCGGGGCCAAAGTATCGTTTTTTTCTTGATATGGTAAGCCGGATGTTGTTTATGCTGTTCGTGCGTCCCCCAAATTGGCGTCGGGAAAAAATCGCAGATTGACGTATATGACATCTGTGCCAAACTTTCATATGAAAGGCGAAGGGATCAGACCGTATTTGTTTATGGCAGTTGATGACTTGAACTATTATAATTAGGGTCCGATTTAGGCTATGGTGGGCCCCGGGGCAAGCATCATTCTGGGGGGCGGCCTTCTATCTATCTATAGAATTTTTTTGTGAATAATGTGGAAGTGGCTAGTACTAAACTTCATACATATTGTATGTATGCATAAATTTTGTACCCGATACTGCTCACATCTGTCTACAGGGCATGATAAAAAGATAGTTACAGCTTTAAGAAAAAATGCTAGTAGGAAAATTGGAGAAAAAAAATATAGATTGGTTGACAGGGAGTATTTCTTTGCAAACTTTTACTTTGCTTATCTATGTACGTTATAAAATATCTAAAAGAAAATGCCCCGAATCGGTCATAGTTAATGGTTTTAACTTGCCATGTTACGAGGAAAAGATTAATAAAGAATTTCTTTTGAAAATAATAGAATACTAAGTTGTTATAATAAAATTGTAATCATTAGTTTTCCAATGATGTAGTTTGTTTTTTCCATAAGTGGAGGTGAAGAGGGAGCGCACTCCCTTCCTAAATGTTTGAAAATAAATGGATTTGGTCACTTTTAGTAATTTTATTGCGTTTATATGATGCGTATATTTAGTACGTTTTAATGAAAGTCCTGATTACTCACATGGGGGACCTCTAAAAGGGGGGAGGGCAGAACAGCTACCCCGCATTCCCCTGCATTAGTCGGGCTCTGATTATAATATAGATGAAATGATGGCGATAGACTAATATTTGGCGACTTATCACTTGTGCCTGGATAACATTAAAGTACCAAAATGGCACCTAGAGTATAAAAAGCGAAGTGGTCCGCCCGGAACTGTTGATGACGCTGCCTTTTTTTTTTTTTTTTTTTTTTTTTTTTTTTTGCTAACGGCAAGACTTGTCGATGAAATTTTGGTTTTATATCTTTTGCTAGTGCAATTTTTTAAATTTCTAAGCATCACACATTTTAAATTTTTACACCGTCATATAAGAAAAAAATCTGCTTTCAAATGCAATTTGGTTGAAAACTGTATCTTAATTGGCTGATTTATTATGGCTTTTAAAATAATTTTCAAGCATGAATCTTTTTAATCTATCTTCGCGAACAGGCTCCATTACGAAATAATCCATTAGCATTTAACACTATTTCTACCAAGAGGTGTCAAAAGACACCTTTCAAATTTTAACTTAAAATTATTCCCTAAGTTTAATCATTTCTCCACAATTAATTTTTTGACTTTGCGTACAATAGTTCTTAAATTAATTCAGTGATATCATTTTCCACCAGCTCATCCTGGATCTAAAAATGTGCATATGGTATACCTATTTCTACCATGAGGTGTCTTTTAACACATTAAGGATTTCATAAGTTCTGATTTTTAAGTATTTTACAATTTTTAATTTTAAACTATTTTACATATAAATACGAGGGTCACTCTGAAATTTTTGAGATACAACTAGGTTTTTAAAGTTATACTTACAAAATTTTAGGTGTGCTCCAAGTAGTCTCCTCCAGCATCAATGCCCTTTTGTAGATGAATTTTCCACAGATTAAATGCCTCAAGCTATTCATTTCTTGGAATAGATGAAAAAAAAAATGCATTTATAGCCACATCAATCTCTTCTTCTGAATGAAAACGACGTCCACGTAAATTCTTTTTTAGATTAAAGAATAACCAAAAGTCACACATAGCTAGATCAGGTGAATACGGCGGATGTTCTATCACTTTAATTCGTTTTTATTTAAGAAACTCAACTGTTAATCCGGCTGTATGTGAAGATGCATTGTCATGGTGAAGCATTAGTCCCCTAACATTCACTTCTTGTAGAATTTCTGGAAGACATTTAGTGGTATACCAGTTTGCTGTTACTGTCTTCTGTCCTTCCAACTTGATGGCTTTGACCAATCCCGTACTTCTGAAGAAAACGGCATACATCATTTTTGTCAGTGCGCGTTGTCTTTTCACCATTGTCGGCGTGGGATCATCTTCAAAGACCCATACTTTGCTTTCTTGACGTGTTGGAACGTCAAAAAACGGTATGTATGTTTCATCACCCGTTACAATTTTAGAAATGATGTGGTGGCCACCATCATTTAGCAATTTAAGAGTTTCTTTACTGATTCTGACACGCTCCTCTCTTTGGTGCTCAGTTAGATTATGGGGAACCCAACGGCAAACTACTTTTTCCATATGCAATTCTTCATGAATAATTTTGTGTATGGCTGCTGATCCAATGTTAAGGTCCTTCTGAATCATTTGATAGGTACAGCGATTATCATCCATTAACATTTTTCGTATGGCAGACACATTATCCGGGATTACTGCCGACGGCGGCCTTCCTGTGTGTTCTTCATCCTGAAGAAAATTGCGACCTCTGCTAAATTCTTTAAACCATCTGAATACAGTAGCACGAGCTGGAGATTCATCACCAAATGCTAATTTCAACCTTTGAACGCATTCTTCTTTATTTAATCCTGCTTTAAAATCGTAGAAAATCATAGCGCGAAAATGTTCTCGCGTCAACTCCATTTTCTCTTCTGTTTAAAATTTATTCTACGCTAAACAAGTTGAAGTAAGTCAGTAAAAAATCGTCTGCTGTGTTAAAATACTTTGTATTTTAAAATTAAACCGTTATTTTTATTTTGTAAATTCTCGTCTGCGTGTATCTCAATAATTTCAGAGTAACCCTCGTATCAACACTATTTTACAGCATCATATAAATCATAGTCAGATCAGAGAATCCGGATTTAAAGTTGTGACGAAAAGAACAGGTTTTGCTGCATAACTTTGTTATTCGTCTGTTTTCCACTATGTTGCATTTTGCATGATCATTACAGCAACTACCTTAAAAAAAAAACAAAAAAAAAAAACAAAAAAAAACGGAATAACGCGTTTTGTTCTCCAACTTTGGTAGTGACTTTAATACTCGCGAATTTTGTTTCCATTCGTGTGAAAGCTGTGGAATTGCATAAGGAAAGAATTTTATTACACTGATGTTGTTTTCATGATTACAGTTTATTTTTTATTTATTTTTATTTTGTATTACAAAGAAGGAATTTTTATACATGAGATTGAAAATTTGTTAAGTTAGTAATATTAAAATGTTTGGTTAACTTCCTAATAAAAATAAAAAAAATGAAAAATATAACATTTTTCAATTATTGCTCCTGTTAACGTAAAACATGTTTGTTTGCATTTATGTATATCTATATTTTGTAGATTGATGAATTAAGCTAGAATTTAAAACTGAATTAAATAATCTCTAATGAAAAAGCATCAATGCATTAATAAATATATTGCTCAAATTATCAATATTTAACTGATAATTTTGAATCCTAACAGTTTTGGCAATCATTTGCATTCAAACGCAAAGGTGTCAAAAGGCACCTTTTGGTAGAAATAGGCATACACAAAATCATGGTACAAATAGTGTTGAAACAATATAAATAACTTAGTATTTGTACATCTGGCTAATTTGTCATAACGAAATTAAAACTTCATCAATCTATTAAATTGTATCTGTCCGTTTGTATTTCGCAGCTACTTTTCCTAGAATATTGAACGTTGGGCGATCAAATTAACGGCAGTTATCCGCATGGATTCGAGGATATTAAAAGTGGTCTTAGAATTTTAGAATTTGAATTAGTTTTCGAGCTATTGATTTTTTGTAATTTCTAAAGGCATTTTTGTAATGATGGCAACTAAATTACGCCATTTTTGTGGATAAAAGGGAAAACGATAGGAATAATTAGATTTGTTTGCTTGACATAATTTTCAAATTGAAATTAGCTTTTATTTGAATAGATAGTAAAAATAATACTGTGATTGAATTGTATTTTTTTAGAAATTTTCAAGAAATACAAACTTATTTTCACATATTCAAGTCTATGGCCAATGTCAGACGAACGTCTTTTTGCACGCTTTTTACACTTTTAGTGCCTCCCTACACCTTAGCTAGCATGTGCAGAGAGGCACTAAAAGCAAAAAAAGCGTGCAAAAAGACGTTCGTCTGACATTAGCTTAAGGAATCACTTTATTTTAGAAAGCAAACAATCGTCTGCCGTCCATTGAGATGAATTCCACTGACGTAAAAAGAAAAAAATCCGTCGCAGGTTTTTTAATTTAATTTAAAGTTCAAAACAAGATTTTCAACTATTTTCTTAAGATGCCGATTAAAAATTTTGACAACGAAGTTAAAAACAACATGTTTTTGCGAGAAAAATTATATTTCTCAAAGCATTTATTTTAATTCATAAATATAAAATGCTTTTGAATAAATTCACCAAAACGAAGTCGTTTTTGTGTAAGTTCACCCAAATGACGTCATTTTTACCAGCTCCGAAATCAGAAGCCAAATCTTGAAAGAACGTAAAGCTTTTGGCAAATAAACTTGTAGAATATGCGCATTTTTTATTGGGAAAGCTTTCAACTTAAATTGCAAATATAATTTATTATTTCAAATATTATACTTAATAAAAGTAACAGTATAATTGCCTTATAAATTTGCAATAAATTTAGATTTCATTTTCCCCAAAAGAATCTAACGATCTCATACAATTCAAAAGCAACACATCGTTTTGCCACGCAACTATCATAGTTTTCGACAATTGTTCGAAATGCGTTTTCCACTGTGGAAGGCATTTTTATGAATCTAATTTTTAGCGTATTATGTGAGGTGTATAAATTCTATAGATCATATACAGGGCTGCACGAAATAATTCATGCACATTACCGGTCATCGGCAGCAATTTCTTGAAAGGGATTCGTATTAGGCGATGTGCTTTTAGATAGATTTCGTAAGAAATACTACCTATTGCATTCTCCCCTATGTTGGAATTTCTGAAATATTTTTGCAGATCTACGTCGATCATGACCCCTAGAACCCAAAACCACACCTTGCTCAAGAGTGTATCTATCTATCTATCTATCTATATCATTTTTTATGGACAGGATAACTTCCATAATCCTACACAAAGCTGTTTCAAACTGATACATAAAATCAAGGGGCAGAAAAACACGGTCAGGTTCGTTAATGGACAAAATCGGACCAAGGAGGTGGAAATAGAGAGAGTTTTTGTGAAAACAGAATAAACCCCACAACTTCTTAATTAGATTTCTTAATTACATAACATATCAGTTTAAAGTTATTATTACTTCTAGGAGAAGGGCCAAACATTTATGTACTAGTATTAAAAAATGCTCCGACGAGCACCAAAAAAGGCTAATATGTTTTTAAGTATGAAAAAGTGTTTGACAAGTGCTTCTAATTGAGCATGATAAACGACAAGGTGTACCTTCTTGGCTGCAGCTCACTGTCAATGCCAACTTTGAAAAAATTTGCGCTTTTTCCATATAAAATAAATTCGCCGTACTTTAGTAAAACTTTCCGTCGTGCTTTACATATTAACTGCACTGTTCCACGACTGTACTGCACATGCGTCTGCAATGCAACTTTGTACAGTGCACTGTGTAGTATTATTTCTCTACAAATTATACTACACTGTACATTCCTATTATGCTTTTGAACCTCAGCGCACACTCACATTGTGCTTTCGTACTTCCGTATTAAAGGTGTATGCGTCTAATGTTCGTTTATAATTTACACATGCACTGTTGTTCTGCATAGTACATCTTACAGCCACAGCCACTTGAATATCATTTCAACAATCAATGAATGCATTATACTGTTATGCGAGCACATGTGGAATTGTGCCTGTACAGACTGCTACAACAGTCTGCACTGCACTACAAATCAGTTTTCTGTACAGTTCTACACTGCGGGCATGCTTGGTGGCACTGCATGAGTGTAATACGCTGCAGGAACTAAGGTTTTTGGAACTATGTCGCCTTACATTCATATTTAATCAGGCTGCGTCTTTACTGGCTATGTCTTTACACTGCACATTTTTATCGTAACTGTGGCTGATTTCTTTTATATATGAAAAAAGCGCAAATATGATTTTTTCAAAGTTGGCATTGACAGTGAGTTGCAGCCAAGAAGGTACACCTTGTCGTTTATCATGCTCAATTAGAAGCACTTGTCAAACACTTTTTCATACTTAAAAACATATTAGCCTTTTTTGGTGCTCGTCAGAGCATTTTTTAATACTAGTCATTTAAATTTTTTGATAATTATATATTGAATATATATAAATATAAACCTGAGTTGCTTTTAAATATTCCCAATACTTTTATCTTATTTCGCACAATAATGCACTATTTAACCAAGTAATGCATACTGTTTTAAGAGGTTCAAAGTTTTTTAATCAAATTCACGTTATTTTTATCCATAATTTAATTTACTTGGGCTCCCTTAAATATAATTAATATAATTCCTTAAACTGATGTTAGTTTTTGTTGCATTAAAATATCTCAATTTGCTGATTCTTTCTAAACAAGTAAACCCTATTGGTTTACAATGGAAGTCCATAGGTATTTGGCGATATATCGCAAAGTTGGCGACAAACTTGGCGGTATTTGGTGACAGAACAGGTTCCAGCCTATGGTAACCCCCCTTATAGGTATGCTGATGCATTAAATGCTGTTCTATAAACAATGAGATGCGTTTCATTCGAGCGTTGCAATTAAACAATTAACAAATAATCGCTATCCCAGTGACACATACGATAGCGTAATATATATATAGATTATCATGGAAATCGAAGGTTTAGGCCACATCGTATTTCTTAGCTAGACCGGTTATACTAACATCGTTCTCACGTTTTGCTGCAATTAATTTTATTGAACAGTAATTCGCTTAAGCTTCTTACTACTGCTATCACTAAGTACTTTTTCATTGTTAGAAGCCATAATGAGAGCTAATATTAGCACAAACCTGAGTAAAAGTAAAACAAAAAGTTAATTTTTTTACTGTAATAAAGGTACACAAAGCACTCTGATATGCACACCTTACTCCAAACTTGACTAATAACATTAGTTATGTGAGGGTTGCCAAGTGAACTATTCGGCAGCCTTGGTCGTTACACGCCAACCGAGTCAAATTTTGATCATCGAAGTTGAACATAAACCGAACTGGTCGTAAACAGAGGTGGTCGTGAACCGAGGTTCAACTTATATTTTGACCTATAAGTTTGCAAATATGGCATTATTTATATATTCAATGGCGATGATCATTAAGCATCTTGGCGATTTTGGCGATGAAAATCACCGATTTCAAAGTAACGTTCCGAAGTGTACTTGAACCGCCACAGATGTCATATGAACATCACTTTGACGCGATTTTTTTCTGACGCCAATCTCATATACACACCGGGGTACTTAACTGGCGCCAAAGTTTTGTTATTTTGCTTTATATGCTAACCCGAATGTTGTTGTTTATTTATTAATACATTGTTTATTTACTTTTATTTTCTTTTTTAAAATTATATAAATTGTTTTGTTCTATTGTTATTAATTAAACTTTTATAAATTTATTGTTAATCCCTTTTTAAAAATATATAACTGGTATTCGAAAACGAGGTTTTCGCCAAATTGGCGTCAGAAAAAATATCGCTTGAAAGTGGTGCGTATATGACATCTGTACCATACTTGGTACAACTTGATTATCCTGTCGACCAAAAAATTATTGCCAAACTATAAGATTAAATGACAATAATGGATCATAGTAAATGTTACATTCACTTGACATTAAACACGATACACGTGTTTGTTACGTCATCAAGTGATTTTTAATTCATGTTTTGGCACAGATGTCATATTGGCGCGATTTTTTTGACGATGCCAATATCATATACGCACCGGGTACTTAACTGGCGCCAAAGGGTCGTTATTTTACTTGATATGGTAACCCGGATATAGATGATATATTAAGAGGTTTTCGCCAAACTGGCGTCGGAAAAAATCGCGCCAATATGGAGCGTATATGACATCTGTGCCCAAGTTTTTATTAATATTTTTATTAATGCTTTACTTATTTATTTATTCTTCCGTTATTTAAAATAAAAATAATGTCAGTTTGTATCATTTGGCGAATAGTTTGGCGAAATTGGTCGACGGGATAATCAAGTAGTACCGTATATTTTTGCTGTACTTTTTCGACAGTATCTCAAGCAAAAGTACCTAAAGTTATACGAAACTCTAATTATTTAAGGCACAGATGTCATATACTCAACGGGTTTGGCGCGGGGTTTTTTTCTGACGCCAATTTAACGAAAACCGCGTTTTCGAATAGCGGTTACAGATATATTTTTAAATTACTTTCTATTATTTTAAAAAGGAAATAACAATAAATAATGAAAAGTTTAATTAATAACTATAGAACAAAATAATTTATATAATTTTAAAAAATAAAATAAAAGTAAATAAAAAAAATCCCTGCCGGCTCGGGCCTACAGGCGGAGGTAGATTTCGAAGTTAAGTACTAAATTAACCAACAAAATTTAAATCAAGATTAGAGATAAACCCAGTTCGTCCACTAAGAATGAGCTCTAGGGAGCTAAACATTTTGTGAAAATTCTAATATACACGAATACACACACGCATGCATATGGAATAGGTTTAAAAAATAGCTAAAGCAAATTCAGAGAACCTCAAAGTGATAAATAAGTTAATATTTCCATAGTCGGATTTTTATCATGTTTTAATACGTTTCTTCAAACTCACATGACGTTACATATTCACCTGCTGAGGTCCATTTTATTTCCAATATGACGCAATATTTTGTTGTTGTTTTTTAATTCGTCAAACTATTTATTTCATTTTGAGTTTTCATGCGAAAATCTTGCTCTAGGAAACTTATGACGTAATATTCAATTTGTTTTCAATTCGTCAAACTATTTATTTTATTTAATTTTTCACGTGAAATTCTCGCAAAAGAAAAGCAATTGTTGTGGAGAGAATTTTATTGCTTTTTTTTAATTGTTGGCAACTGCAATAACGAAAAATATTTATTTTTTTCTGTTATTGTTGTGTAAAAGCTGATTTTATCGGAATCATGTTAAGATGGTATTCAAATTTTTGAATCCTCCCCATTTCCATTCCCTTGGTCCGATTTTACCCATTTTCAATCCCCGCCGAGATATTAGCCATCTCAAAGTTGTTGGCGAGTTTGAAGACGATCCGTGCATAATTGCGACTTTTATCGTGCGGACAAAATTTAGTACATACATACATACATATATACACACACACACACACATATATATATATATATATATATATATATATATACACTGCTCAAAACAATTAAAGGATATTGCAGTTTTAGGTGGATTTTGTATCTGGTAAACTGTTTAGCTGATTGATACATGGTCGACAGACATAGTAGGTTATATGAGAATAAATTACACATGTTTGGCAGAAAAAAATGCATTTTATTGCGCATTTGTGTACTAAAGGAAAAAAATACAATTTGTGCATATGAGAAAAAAAGAATAAGAAAAGGTGTTTTCTTCAAAGAAAATCATTTTCAGTAGGGGATATAGTTTCCACGTGCGGCCAGAAACGTTGAACACCTTTGAGGCATGGACTCAATGAGGCTATTAATGACGAGTTGGGGTAGTCTTCCCCACTCTTCCAGAAGAGCTCTTTCCAGTTCTTGGAGATTTTGTGGGGGTTGTTGGCAGCCAGAAACTCGTCTTCCTAGAGCGTCCCAAACGTGCTCGATTGGATTCATGTCTGGAGAACACGCTGGTCATTCCATTCGAACGATTCCTGCCTCGAAAAGGAAATCCTCCACCAGGTTTGCACGATGTGGCCTGCAGTTATCGTCCATTAAAATGAAGTTATATCCGATTGCTGTAGCGTAAGGGACTACAATAGGGTCTGAGGATCTCATCCCTATATCGGCGACCAGTCAGAGCTCCATCTCGAATGATGTAGAGGTCAGTGCGCCCGTCAATGGAGATGCCACCATACACCAACACTCCTCCACCGCCAAATCTGACACTTTCGTGCACGAACGCAGGATTATGTTGTAGAATATTTAACAATATCCTTATTTTAACAAATTCTGGTGTTATTAAAATCCCCCCTCTTTATATATATATATAACATTGTATGCTTTCATCTTAAAATTATTAATTTTCTTCAATTATATCCCCCCTTTTTCAAGGAAAAATGTCAGACAAAATTTTCATAGTTTAAGAATATTACTTAATGCCAGAGAATTCCTTTTTCTCTGTTTCAGATCTAGAAAAACACGTATTATTTCAGTGGAAAGAAATACTAGGATACGTGTAATCTTTTATCTGAGAACGTAAACACAGGCAAGATATCCTGTCCCTTTTTTTTTTCCAAGAAAAATGCGAAACTCCTCGTTTAACCTTGGATTTGGGCAGCTGTTGGAAACGGTCAAGTTTTTCCCCCACTATAGAGCGGTGTTACCATAGCAACGCCAGCTCGTAAAATCAAAACCCCCTCAGTCTGCCTTTGTAATGTCACATAGGATGCAGTAAAAACGTGTTTTCCATGTGAATTTCATACACTTCTTTTACTACGTTCGTTATCACAGCCTAAAAGCCTGCTTGGGTGGCCATCCATATATATAAAATTTTATGAGCCTTTTAAGTAAAATGCTTGGTGCAATTTTATAACCCTCCTTTTAAAAGTTATTGTCAAACAGACAATTTGAGAGATTTTATGGGAAACTGCCGTGGGAAATAGATAGTTTGCTTGGCATTTAAAGATGGGTGGCCCATTAGAAAAATGTGTAGGGTGGAAAGTGGACAACACACCCTTTTAGTTAAATGGTTGAAACCTAACCAGATTAGCGAATAGGAGCATCTGACGTCAGCAAGAGTATTGCACGTGTGATTTTTTTATTACACGCTACGGGGAAAAGTGAGTCAAGGCAAGGGCAGCAAAGAGTGAAGACGCTGATTCTTGGCTCCCTTTTTTTGAATATGTGGGGGCAGGGGGAATTTAGGGTTTTCTTTTTAGCCCTCCCCCTGACCAATGGAGTTTTCTGGAGTGACAAAAAATAAAAATAGTTTAGGAGAAGAAGAATAGATACTGACTAAGGAGGTCGTCTGTTTCTCTTGTGTATCAAGCACGGGCACTCTCTTGAGAACCGAGGGTACGCCGGGCAGTTTAGCATCGATGGAGCAGTTTATGCCTAATAAGAATCATGATACAGAGAATCCAATCCAGCTGGTGGAAAGTGACGACTTGTGAAGCAGGAATACTCGTCGATACTTTTTGGTAAAATTTCGTTCAAGTAATCCTGTTTTCTATCGGAAAGACTGGACGAGTCTGTGTCTAGTGCAGAGGACCAGCCGATGAGGTTCTAAACACGCAGCTATACATCCTGTAAAAAAAAAAAAAGTATTCGCACAATCGTCAACACACTCAAAATCTGAAGAGAAGAAAAATGTGAATAAATCACCAGACACTTTTCGGAATTTTATATCGTGGCTTATCTCCTCCAAAGATTCTGATGTTCATGAGTTGATTAACTGCACAGCTAACAGTACTATTTTATAGTGTATCTCCGACTTCCAAATTTTAATATATGTGCCCTCGAGAGGACTGCCAAAAAAAGGATATAATAGAGTGTAAAGCCATGGGTTCAGCATTTACCCTGCTCAATGATGTGTAATGTAAGTAACTTTTGCATTATTGTTTTGATATGTTGAAAATATATGTTTAAAAAAAAAAAGGAAAAGAAATGAGTCATGTTAAATTAAGTAGTTTTAAGTATCTGTTTGTAATGTTTATTGAATTCAAGACTCTTTGCAAGATAGTAGTAATTTCTCGAAGTTTTTGGAAATTATTTTGAAGTGAACTCAGCTATGTAAATATAAATTTGATATCTCTATACTGAAATTTCTTTCAACAAATTGTTTAAAAATAATAGAAAATTCTAAAAAAAAAAAATAGGACTTAAAACTTAATAAAATGATATTAAATGTATTGCTTTACTCTGTTTCTTTTTTACTTAACCAATTTAATCCTTAAAGTGAAGAAAGCTTAATACCATTGATAAATAAAATTAGTACATAAAAAAAAAAAAAAATCTTAAAGTTTTATAACCAGGAGTAATTATTTCTATCAGATTTTAAGTGAGGAATGTTGTGTGAGACGAATTGAGGGTTTTGTTACCTTTTATGATTGATTTAAAAATTAATTTTGATGGTTGTCACCTCTCTTATTACCTTTCTTTTCTGGTTGTATTTGTTTCAACTCTTAAATCCTTTGAATTTGGTAACTAAGTATTATGGTAACAAGATCTGTGCTAGGTGGAAATTCATAAACACATATATTCCTTGAGAGATTTGAATCAAAATAAATTTAATAAATAAATAATTTCTGAAAAGAGTATGTATTGTTCATTAAATTTAAAAAAAAACAAAACTGAAATTGATATAATTGCTAGAATGTTCAGGGCAACTCCTAAAATATAAAAAAAAAGGGGGAAAAGAATTCAAGAAGTAATTTTGTTTGCAGTGTAAAACATCAGCTAGATTTAATGATTTTCAATGCTAATGATCTACTATACGATTATGTGGCCCCTGGATTTGAGAGTATAAGTGCAGTCACAATCTTGATATTAAATCCTTCTAAATTATCAAAACATATTATTTAATATTATGCGGACTCAAGAGTTTGCCTTTCGGTTGTGAAGTTCTGTGGTAATCAATTTAGCTTTTCTTATTTTATTGTGAATGCATTGTATTCTCAAATTCAGAAGTGTTGGTAGTTTTCTCTTCATAAGTTGTGAATGGTTGAGGATGTTGTTACTGTTAAATAATTAAGGTTTAATTTCACATTTCTAATAGTAATTTTTTGATTTACTTTAAGTTAGTTTATGCATTTCCTCTTTGTTTTTTTTTTTTTTTTTTCTATTGGTAATTATTCTAAGAGTTTTTTTAAAATCAAATTAGTATCTTTCTAGGCATATTGCTTATTTTTATTTTTCCTCTTTTTGTAACAACATCCAGGTGCTGGTAAACTGTTCACACCTTGTTTAAAAATTTAAGGTCAGACTAATATCATTAGTGACAGTTAATTAGAGTAGTGTAATTAGAAGAAGAGAAAACCACCCAACAATTATTCCTACTGCCACGGTCCCTCCAGATGAAAATACGCCTATTATCCGGATGCACCGAAAAACGGGACTCGTCAGAAAACAGAATATTGCTCCATTCATTTCTCCTCCAGTTGACATGCTCGGTTGTCCACTCCCTGCGGTCGCGACGATGCCTTGATGTTAATCTAACACATACCATCGGTCGGCGAGCATACAGACCTACAGCATGGAGCCGGTTTCGGACAGTCTGAGTTGAAATCGTGGTGCCTGTAGCCGAGCGAAGGTGTTGTTGGAGAAGAGTAGCGTTCATGGTTCGGTGTCTCCGAGCTGTTAACGCTAAATACCGATCTTCATTGGGCGTTGTTGCCCGTCTACGACCTTGCCCTGGTCTTCGGCCTGCACATCCACTCTCCAAAAAACGGTTCCAGATCCTGGAAATGACACTTTGTGACACTCCAATGGCTTGCGCTACTTCGGCTTGAGTTTGGCCCCCTTCTAACCTACCAACAATTCTCAAAGCTTCTGAATCTGTCAAATGACATCGCTGAGACATCGTACTCATCGAAACAAAGCAATCACTGAATGCCGATCATCCTTGTCTTCATTCTCTTTTATCTAGTTGAAAGTCAAATTTCATTCGCTGCCGCTGAAGCGACGTTTTTGACGTCGAACTCAAAATTTGCATACTCCACAGTTTGAAAACCAGAAAAATTTGCATTTGTTATTCTCTTCTTCTATTTTCGGCAAAAAAAATTTCGTTTATATCTTTATTTTATATAAAACTTCAAATATCCTTTAATTGTTTTGAGCAGTGTATATATATATATAAATTTTTTAGGTGGGTGTGGTTTTGGGTTCCTGGTGTCCTATAATGAAAAGTTATGAAGGAATTTTTCAAAAGTCGCACCATGGTAACGACTGCAATAGGTAGTATTTCTTACGAAATCTACCTAAAATAATTGATAAATAAACAACAATAGCTCAGTTACCGTATCAGGCAAAATAACGCCATTATCGCGCCAGTTATGTACTCTGGGGCGTATATGACATCTCTTCCTTATTTAAAATAGATGGAATGGTACTTTTTAAGATATGCTTAGTATGCGAAGTATTTATAGTACTGCATAACTATCGCTTGTGTAAGTCAGGATGTTATGATGATAATTTAAAAAAAAAACTTACATTTAGCTCCTCAACAGAAGCTTGGGATTTATCCTGTTTTTTCGGAACAGATGTCATATTTGCCCCATATTGGCGCGATTTTTTTCTGTCGCCAATATCATATAGGCAACAGGTACTTAACTTTAGGCAACATATAGGCAACAGGTACTTTACGCCAAAGTGTCGTTATTTTGCTTGATGTGGTAACCCGGATTATGTTGTTTATGCTGTTGATGTTTTCGCCAAATTGGCAACCGAAAAAAATCGCTCCAATATGGGGCGAATATGACATCTGTACCGTTTTTTCTTTCCTATCAACTCGCTTGTGCTCCATTGTGTCTATTACTCCAGTTCAAAATATTAATCAAGAAAGTTTATAAATATATTTATGAAAATTATGCATTATCTGTTTAGGTTGACGTCGGTTTCAAAAATACAAAAATCTGTTAGTTCAATTTCAATTTTTATTGACTTATAAAAACAAAAGTACACGTGTTATCCTTTTTTTAAAATTATTGTACTGCTTTTTAGGGAGTGGCAACACGAAATAAATTATTGAATTAGAAAATTAGAAAATGAAAAGGAGAGATTTCTATAATTTTATGGAGACATTACAAAAGACAAATTCGATTTTCTCAGCGACCGTCAAACATACAAAGATGAAAAAAAAACCTATTCTAAGTATTAACAAGAGGATCAAAATAAAACAAAAACGAAGTTAATCCACCCACTAGAACGTTAGCTACACTTTGTTGAATTTTGTGTCTTCATTTTTCCGTTTAAGATTAAATAAAAAACTACTGAAAGCTACAGTAATTTTTTAAATGCTATCAGTTTATTCGTCTCGTCTTGTTCTATCTTTCAAAAGAAAAATCATTGTCGTATGTCAACTGGTTCGCCCGAAATTTAAGAAAGTCGTTTGCATTTCTATTTCTTAATCATATTATAGCTTAACGCTACCGCGTTTGCTATGATAACAGATTTTTGATATGATTAAAAATGGGTTCAAGGGGCGAAAAAAATAGGGTTTTAAGATGAGAAAAATTCATAACTTCGTCAATTCACAAGACATCAAATCCACTTAAATTTTTTATAAACCTTTTCTTAACTTTTATATTGACAAGTTTTTGATAGGACCAAATGTCTTACAGAAAAAAAAGGGGGGGGGGTGAAAAAGAAAAAAATTCATAACTTCGTCAATTCATAAGATATCAAGTCCGCTTAGATTTATTATAAATCTTCTCAATATTATCTACAACATTTATATTGGCAAATTTTTGATAGGAGCAACTCTTACAGAAAAAAACTAGTCGTTGGGGGCCGTCGTAATACTTACCCATCATGAAATGCATAGTATAAAATAAGAAAATAAAACATGTGTAAACTTTTTATAAAATGCATTGTAATTAAAAAATAAAATTTAAATGTATATTTAAATATTTTTAATACATAGTAATGCTCTATTACTGAATTGCGGATACTACTTGATTATCCCGCCGACCCATTTCGACAAATTATATAAATCGCCAAACTACTCGCAAAATCATACAAATTGGCATAATTTTTATTTTAAATAACGAAAGAACAAATAAATTAGTAAAAGATTAATAAAAATACAAATAAAACGTAAAGCCGTATTAAAAATCACTTGATGACGTAACAAACACGTGTAACGTGTTTAATGTTAAGTGAATGAGACATTTAAACGATAAGCCATTATTGGCATTTAATCTTATAGTTTGGCGATAGTTTTTGGTCGATGGGATAATCAAGTAGTACCGAATTGCGTAAAAGAAACACCCTTATAACTCCAAAAATTTTAATCATATTAACTAACAGTTTACTGCTTCGGATTAAGCGTCTTAAAACTTGAGCGTCTTCCAATTAAAATACATCTTTGAATTGGAATTTCAATGAAATACAGGGTCATGAAAAATCGAAGAGTGTAAAAAATATGATTACAAATATCTTTGTAACTAATTATTCGATCGATTTCCTTCTTTATGCAAAGTTTATGTTTTTTAATTGTCTTTTATATCCACACTTTAAAATAAACAATTTCAAAAAAATTTATATACCTTTTATCAGAACGAAAATTTCGAGAGTACGAAAAAAATAGTTTCGGATAATCGAAGTTACTGTATTCAATAGGCTTCTTCCCATTATTACATACTAAGTACACACCAAATTTCAAGTCTCTATCTCAATTTGTTCGGAAGATAGAGCGTTTACAGACGCACAGACACATACACACAGACAGACGGACAGCAATTTTTTTTTCTAAAAATATGTTTTTCGGAATCTTCAGTGTCTGAAACGTGTAAATCCGTCAATTTTTTTCCCGATTTTTAAAACTATTACAAAAGTTACCCTATACTACGTATGATGGGTAACTAAAAACACAAATAAATAGGAGTTGAAGAAAAAATTATCGTATTAACATGATTCTGATAAAACTAGTTGTTACAAAAAAAAAAAAAAAAAAAAAAAAACTAAAAACTCATCAGCGACGGCCAGATAAAATTGTTAAACTGGGTTTTTCTCTAGTCTTGATTTAGTTTTCGTGGGTGAAATTAGTACTTAAATGCGAAATCTACCTGTGCCTATAGGCCGAACCAACAGGGATTTTTTTAAGTTGCTTCTTGAGATATCTCATTTCATTGTACGAAAAAATGAAATCTCTGAATCATTTTCTGTTAGTCTTGGAAAGCGTTTCGTAGTCTATGCCTGATGCATGATTTTTCGTTCGTGAATTTGAATAAAATAAAACTTTAAGGTTAATGTATTATATGTATGAAGATTGTTTAGATTATTTTTTAATTTTTAGAATGTTTTAGCGTTTAGAGGGTGTTGAATTTTAATAAACATAAATTAAAACTAGTCGAATGTGGCAATCCCAAAATTTTCTTCTATTTCATACATGTTAATACTTCCTGAAAAATGAAGCATATCAGCGCCACCGGTTAGTTTATTTACACCAAAATCTAATCATTAACAACTTATGTCAACTTCTAACTGAAACTGAAGTTCGATGAAAATCCGTGCATTTAGTTTTTGAGATAGAGCTGTTGCGGAAATCGTGAAAAATTCTGCATAACAGCGTCACCTGTAGGTCGATTTACACCAAAAACTAATTAGGACCAATTTCTACCAGGGACTTACAAGATCTGAAGCTTGATGAAAATTCATGCTTTAATTCTTAAGATACAGCTATTGCGGAAATCGTGAAAAATACAGCATAGCAGCGCCACCTATTGGACGATTTACACCAAAAAACAAACAGTACTAATTTATATAAGGAACTAACTGAATCTGAAGTTTGATGAAAATTCGTGCATTAGTTCTTGAGATGGAGCTATTGCGATAATCATGAATAATGCAGCATGACAGCGCCACCTGTAAGGCGATTTTTACGAAAAAGTAATCAGCACAAAATTATATCAAGGGCTAACTGAATTTGAAGTTTTATGAAAATCCAAGCATTATTTCTTGAGATATAGCTATTGCGGAAATCGGGAAAAGTGCAACATAACAGCGCCACCTGTTAGGCGATTTACACCAAAAAGTAATCAGTACTAATTTATGTCAAGGTCTAACTGAATCTAAAGTTTAGTGAACTTCCGTTCATTAGTTCTTGAGATAAAGCGGCCACAAAAGTTTTGTCACAAGCAGATACACAGAGTGACAGAGTGACAGACAGACTCACAGAAAGGCATTTTCTAAAAACCATCGAATCGTGTTAAGTACCTTCTAAAACGTATAAATCCATCGAAAACCGGAAGTCGAAAATTTTCACGAATCCAATACTTTCTTCTTGTAAAGATTGAAGAAAGTAAAAATCGAAAGTCAGATTTCAACACCTGTCTCGAATTTTCTTTTCCTTTTCTCAAGAGAAATTTGAATCGAGCATTCCTTGGAGAAAAAAATATGTTCGAGAAAGATGTAATCCAACAGAACGTGATTTCAAAAAGTTGTCAAAAGAACCTGATTCCTTGAATATTTCTGAATGCAATTCCAAGAAGTAGACATACTTTACAACAGCTGGATAACAATTTTTGAATTTGTTGTCTGAATAAAAAAAGCTTTTTGAAAAGGATTTTTCATTCTTATTGCTTTCTTTCTTTAACATAGCTGCATATAATGTAAAAAATAAGGTTGCATGATCTACTACAAGCGAAAAAAAGAACCCATATTTTTTCACATGGAAGAAAAAAATTGGCGTATTCAGGTTGTTTAAAAAATACCTGGCTAAATGAGCAATTAAATAACGAAACAAGAAAGAAAAATCACGAAACAAGGATAGATTACGAAACCCTTTCCGACACATTCAGAGTATTGTAACAAAACTTCACCGCTTAACGCTATTTCTACCGGTGTAAAAATTACACCTCTTTAAAATTTTGATTTATGTTAATTTTTCTGGTAGTTTTTTGAATATAATAAGTATAAAAACAGTCTTCAATATATTAAAAATGATATATAATTCTTTCAATCTAAAAATAACAAATGAAAAACCATAAATCGAAATCTTTAAAGGTGTCATTTGATACAAGTAGAAATAGTTTTAATAAGGGAAAAGGTAATAACCAAGTAAACAATTTGGAAAACTCATAATGCATTTGAATACCTGATTTCAGTAACTAGCATCTATAATTAGAAAAGTATCAGAATTTTTTTTATTATACTGCTCTGCATATGATGCGTATATATATTATATAGTATTCCAGACATTAGTTCAGTCAGGAAGCATATAACACACTGGGAAATTTGCCTTCAACAATATCCGTCAAAAAAAGGAAATGTTCTCAAATTATTATGTGAAGCCCTGTAATATGATCCATTGAGTTTATACATGCTGGACAGATAATTACACCTTTTTATTTTTTATTAAATATATTCAAAATTGTTAATTGGTCCAAATCATCCAAGCAACCTCATAGCAAATTGGTATACAGTTTTATATACCTTAGATAAATTTAAATAATATAAGTGATCGTACTTACCTAAATTCTAGTAGAAGAGCAACGCGAAGCATTAATAAAATCAAATTATAATTCGCGTCGAAAAGTAATTATTAAATTTGAATAATTACGAATAAAATTAAGAGTTTGCGTTGTGTATTATTTAGACGAACTCTTCCACATATGAATTAAACTAAAATTTAAGCTGTAAAAAAAGAATTGACACACTTTAAATATTATTAATTAAATAATTACAGAAACTTTTTAAAACTTGATTAAATAATTTATTTACATTGAACAAATCTATTTACAGAAAAACATAATATTAATTCAAAAATAGAAAGCAATACTTTTGTTTGCTTCTCATTATTTTAAGTATGTTTAATCTTTTTTTTTAAAAAAAAAAGACAATATTTTCATGTACTCTAATTATTATAATTGTTTCTTTTTGTTAAAAGAAATACTCTCTTTCATTTTTAAAATTACCTTAATCTTATTTAATTATTGGTTTGGTCGGATCTCAGATAACTCTCTACCATAAAATATCAGAAAAGTATTTTTTTAGATTTTTCATATGAACTTATGTGGTAAAAGAAAATGTGTAAAATAGTACCTTCTTTTAATATACGGGATGGTGGCCTTTATTTGTCAAATTCCGAGTTGTTGCGTTGCTTAGGATCATGGCAATGTGTCATCAGGAACGCATCCTCAATTTGGCTTGTTTAGGATCACTCCGATCTGTACATCAGGAAGACATCCTCAATTTGGCTTGTGTAGGCTCACTCCGATAGGTACCTCAGGAAGACAGCCTCAATTAGGCTTGATTAGGCTGGATTAGGCTCGCTCCGCTAGGTCCATCTCGCCTGGGCTTTACTAGGGCTTGCGGGACTCATTGCACGGGCTTTCAGGAGAGCTCTTGCATCCTCTACATCTTTTTTCAGACTATCTTTTTTTAAAACTTATTCTTCTTGCACACCAGTTCCTGCAGTGGGTGGAGCTATTTTTGTCTAGTCCACTGTTATTGGATGTGAGAAGAATTTTTATTATACTTCGATAGGCCTATTAGCTAGCAGTCTGCAAATGGCCCCTTACATATACTTTAATATTATTATCTGCCTTAAAGTTTGGGTGGTCTGAAAAGTCATAGATTTATCCCAACACTTTTATTGAGGCCATAAATTGATTCCAACGTTTTTATGATTTTACGACTTCTAATTATACACTACTTTCCATTGGCTTGTCATAAAACGACACCATGGCGTCTGCGTATTGTTGTTGTCTGAGATCCGAACTCCATTCAATATTATACATTCATTTTACAATACAACAATTTTTAAAAATATATATTTACTATTTAAAATCAACTTAATAATTTTTGTATGAACTTACACTCTTATTTTACTTAAATATATAAACATTATAATTTTACACTCATAATTATATTTTATAAAAAAATATTTATACAAACAGAAATAACAAATTACGCAATTTTACTTTGATTTAACCAACATGGTGCGGGAACATATCATAGTTATATGTTGCCCAGCATCTCTCCCGGTATCGGAAGAAAAAAAAAATAAAAACTGATTGCTGGTTTTTTTTTTTTTTTTTTTTTTTTAAAGCTTGAAGGAATGTACGTGTCCATATGACTGTGTATCTACACAGTTTTTGATCGAAGACTGTAAAGTTCAATTATGAATGGTTCTGGTATATTTTATAAGAAGTTCTTCTATTGTTTCATAACAGAAAGTTCAACACATGATAGCATAGTTGTCTGTTGACATTCACCTTTATAGAAGACCTCTGTACTGACAATCAGACGTCTTTCTCGAAGCCTTTTTTCTTTACCACACACATGTTTACTAATTTTGTAACTTTACAGTTTAAGTGCCCAAAATACATTCAAAGCTATAATTTTGTCTGAAATTAATATGCCGAAATAAACCTCATTATAAGAAAAATAATGGCATACGCATTTGACATATTATTTCATCACATACAACCTTATGACACAGTGTTTTATCTAAAACACATTTTATACTGAATAAAAGTAAATACAATGCTTGTAATATGACATGTTATATTTTCACATAATTAATCTGATGTATTCAAATTATAATCAGAAAAAATATTGTATACAAACTTGTTACATTATTTTATTCATTTGTTACTTCAAACATGTATGATCTGTCAAAATGTACAAGCTAATTCATCTCCTTTAATATATCATTACGCAATGCTTTCCAACTTTACCCGATACGAGAGAAAAAAAAAAGAAGAAGCAGGAGAGAATAAAACCAGTTTTTTGACCGTCGCCGATCCTCCCGAAAAGTGGGGGGTGGTCAAGCTACTAATCGCTTTCTGTGAGGTGATTTGTGCTGTGACAAAATTTTACGACTTCAAAAAGTAAGTATTTAAAACCATTTCATGCTTGTAATTACCGTATTAATTAGTATAATTTCTTGATATACTTTCTTCTTAACTCACTGTGCATGCCTGTATGTAATTTTAAACATAATCTATGCATAAACAGTGTATGTATTTGTATCGTATCTAATGTAAACCTTCTGCCTTTTTTTTTTTATTATTTTGCAGGGGAAAAATGGCGATTCTAGCCTCTGCCTTCTCCTGCCTCATACTTGAACTGAAGCGAGGGTGGCTTTTTATGCATCCAGGTTTAAATCTAACCCAAATTGCCTTTCAGGATTAAAAAAAAAAAAATGCATATAATTTTCTTTAACTGATTACATTGTATATTTTTAGACCTTTTTAACAAACACAAATTTTGATTCATGATATTGTTTACTATTAAAATGTAAACAACACGGAAAAATGACTTCTACGGCCTCTCAAAAATGCAAAATATGCATTACGCTGACCTTAAAAATGCACCTTCATTTAATACTATTAAATAGTGTTGTCAGAAAATGCCATTGACGAAGAAGAGAACAATTTTTTTGTCTTAAATGATTATTTATTTAGCCAACAATTCTATCTTAAAAGATTGTTAAATTTTCATATTTATTTATTTACTGAATGAAATAAAAAAAATTATTTATTCAAAATTTTATTTATCATTAACATTCCGTATGTGAATTCTACTATCTAAAATTTAATGATATGTTTTAAAAATAAAAGATAATAAATTATTATTATTAATCAACATTAATAATTATTATTTAATTATAAAAAAAAAATGTTATTAATACACTTGTATAGTTTTAAAAAAAACAAAAGCAAATGATAATTACTACGTAAAATCGTATGTAGTAACCCATGAGTACTCGGCCGAACCAAAGAATTTCTGCCAGCAGAAAAGAATCTTTGTATACTCATAAATATCTACACCCAATTGTTACAGATTAAGTTTTTTAAAAAATAATTACTGTATGTACTATAAAAAAATTAAGTAAATAAATTTATTAAGCCATACTACGTATTTTAATAAAATTAAGGCCAATATATATATATATTTATTTATTTTGTTTTCTTATGTTAAATTGGCCAAATTATATAAAAAAAAAATTTATGAACTCACACACTCAAATTTATCAATACTATGTATATTTATATGTGTTTAATTTAGAATTGCATTTAATTCTAAGGGAAAGTAAAGAGAAAAAAAAATGCTTAAATTCTAAACTAACATAAATTTATAAAATATTTTATTTAAAAAAAAAAAAAATCTAATTTCTAGCTGATTTCAGCAAGATGTCATTTAATATTTATATTAAATAATTTTGCTAATACATTTTATTAATTGTTAAATTTGCATATTTTTATATATACAATAAAAATATAATAGTCTTACATAAAATTTTACACTACAACAATGTTATTAATTAATTTAACTTGAATTTAAGCCTACTTTAATTCTAATTGAATACCGTTAATAAAAGTAAATTAGCTTATCAAGTTAAATATAATATAAACTATGTTTGTCTAATGTTAATTTTGCTGAAAATTCCATAAATTTTAACTGTAAATGCTAATTGCTATACCTTTTGTTATTTATTTTGAAAACAACACGAACTTATATTTTTATTTATTATTTTTTCTTATTAAATCTAGGAAGTAAACACTGAGCTAGACACTCCATAAATGTGTAAAACCTAAAAATCAAAAATTTTCCTCAAGAAAACTCAAAATGCTGCTTTTTTTACAATATAATATTACTAATTTTATTGTTTGAGCATAACATCTAGTAATTATACCATACTTAATTTTTTCTTCGATTCCTTTTTCAGCCAAGAATCCTGAAATTTATGCCTATGTGGACCATATATTGATGTATCTGTGAATTGATAAATTTTCTACAAAAATTTTGTTGGTGTTGGTGCATACCCAGCCGTAGGCCAAAATTGTACCCTATACAGAAAGCCTTTGGTGAGAAAATTTTAATTTTACTTCAATTATTTATTTGTGTATTTTTACTATTATTTTTGTGTGCAATCATGTTGAAATAACTTGCCTTGTCCATTGTTATACATATATGTGTTTTTTTAAAAAACCAATGTGCTACACCAAAATCCTTTTTTTTTAAATTTTTTTTATAACACTTTTGTTCATAAAACTTATCCCTGCTGTCTAAATTCTAGACTTTAGCATATAAGTTGTACTTGAACTACCGGAATAAATCTTAGCACTTTTTGTATATTTTATTATATTTAGGCTTATAGCTGACCGCTATCCTAATATAGAGTGCACTAATAATTTATTCCTTGTCAACCATATATTTATATAAAAAAAAATATATATATATGAGTATGCTATAAAGCTGTTCTAACTACCCTGAACCTATAGCTTACACCTACTCATTTTAAAGAGTAATTCTGAAATTTTGTCATCTAAATTGTAAGGCTATTAGCAAAGGCTACCCTTATAGAAGACAGAAAAAATTCTCTTTTTTTTTTTTTTTTTTTTTTTTTTTTGAAAATTACTCCAACATTATTTACTATGAAATTAATTAAGTTTTAATGTTATTTGGCTTTGTTAAGATTTTATATTTTCTAATTCATATTCGAAAAGAAAAAAAAATATATAACTTTTGCCTGGAGCGAAATATTTCACTGCTCCATTGAAGTTTTGTGAAGCACATTACATAATTTTATAAGTATGTTTTCGGGTGCGCCCTGCACATTTGCTCAATATTGTAACCCTGAGACAAATTGGCGTTCCCATGTTCCTATCCTTTCTTATTATTATTTTGAATTTTAAAAAGGCAAGTTATTAATTCTGTTTCAATTTTTTTTTTTTATCTAAAAAAGAAAAATTTATTTTTAAATTTTGAAAATTTTTTTAAATTTTGAAATTCGATTAATTATGCATTTTGATTTATTTTTAATACCAATTCATATACCATGGATACTCTTGGGGAGGGGGGAAAGGGTAATGATCTTGTATAACATCCCCGTATAAGTTTGTATATGGTGTATAACCATATAACGACATATTTTGATCATAATGATCTGTTTGATACTGTAAATATGGGTCTATCTTCTCAGAATATTTATTATTTTTTTTATAATGCGTTTTAGTAAGTTTGTCACCCTTTTGACTCGTATTTTTGTTCAATTTGAACCAACAATTTTCAGTTAAGTGCGATTTTCTTTTACAAATGTCACATTTATTTTTGTAATTTTTATCACCCTTAATTTTTTTCTGAGACCCTTGTAAATTCGTAATTTCCGCCTCTGTATGATCTGTTGCGTATTTCGGAGCATACAGCTGATCCATATGTCGTTTGATCGGCTCTATTGATTTATCTGGAACATATTGTAATAAATAATTAAAGTTTCTAAACTTTTTAGTAACTTCGTAGGGTCCTTGAAATTTTGGCTCTAATGCGCCTGGTTTTCCAATACATTTTAAATATACTGTTTGACCCAAATTTAAATCCTTTACTTTTTCGTATGCCTCTTCATCTATATATTCTTGCATTATTTTCTCCTGGTTTGCAAGGGATTGAATTTTGATTTCCTTCATATGCTGTATTCTGCTTTTAACATAAGAGTGGGTATATATTTCCTCAGAAGGAATATGGGCTGTGAAGGGATTTTTTATTTCCCTTGCGAAAAATAGCAGTGAGGGACTATATCCCGTAGCGCGGTGTTTCGAGGAATTATACGCTAGTTTAAAAAAATCCAGTCTTATGTCCCATTCCGTAGTGCGTTTCGACATAGCTACAATTGATGTTTTTAATATTTTATTGGTAACTTCACAAAGTCCATTTCCTTGCGCACGGTATACACTCACAAATTTCCTTTGTATGTTTAAAGATTCCAAATATTCTTTCATAATTTCGCTACGTAAATATTTTGCATTATCAAAGATAATTTCTTTACACATCCCATAATTTGCAAAATATTTATTTAGTACATTTAATATAGTCTGTGACTCTACGTTTCGTAGGGGAACAGCTTCCAGGAATCTCGATGTCGAATCAATTATAATTAAAATGTATCTGTTTTTCCTTAACGTGAGGTTTAAAGGTCCAATGACGTCAGCATGCAGGACTGTACCGACTTCGTGATCTTTCACCATTTTTTTAACAGGGACTTTTATTGTTGTGTGTTGTTTAGATGTGAGGCACTGCACACAATTTGCACAATACTGTTTAATGTCTTTGTACATTCCGTGCCAAAAAAGCCTTGTTTTCACATTATCATAAGTTTTTTGAAATCCGAAATGCGCTTTATGAGCTTCTTCTATGGCTGCAATTTTTAATGAATCCGGGGTAATTAAAAGCTCCTTTTTATCTGAACCAGGTTTCAAAATTAATAATTTATTGTGATTTAAAGCAAATCTCTTCGTGCTTCTATTATTTTTGTCTTTTTCGATTTTATTTATTATAATTTTTAATTTTTCGTCTGCATATTGCTCCGATTTAATATTTTCGTCTGTAAGTGCTATGTTACTTGCAAACAAATTATTTTGGAGTTCTCTGTCTGTTGTAAGATTATCTAAATTCCTGCTCAGATAGTCTGCTGGATTGTTAATCCCTTCGACGAATTCGAAGTCGAAATTAAAGTCTTGTAAATCTGCTACCCATCTGTTTATAATTTCCGATTTATCTTGTAAATGTAAATGCTGAGTTAGTGCTTTCGAATCAGTTAACACAGTAAATCTTCTACCTGAAAGCATATATTTAAAATGCATAATTGCTTCATGCACTGCTAATAACTCAAATTTAATACTCGGATAATTTTTTTCCGGTTCTCTAAGTTTTCTCCCGAAAAATTCAACAGGTAGCAAATGACCATCCTTTTCTTGAGCTAGAACACCTGAAATTGCAACTTTGCTCCCATCCGTGAATAAGAAAAATTCCTTGTTAAAATCGGGGGGTCTGAGCGTTGGTTTTTGTACAATTTCTTCCTGAATTATCATGAAAGCTTTTTCTGCTTCTGGACTCCACTTAAATTTAACTTTATCTTTAGTCAGCTCTATTAAAGGGTTAACTTTGTCGGAATAGTTGGGTATTAGCGTCCGAAAATAATTCGCTAAGCCCAATAAAGATCTGACCCCCTTTTTCGATTTTGGTCTGACTAAATTTTTTACTTTTTCAATATTCTTTTGAGATGGAGAATATCCCATTTGATTCACCCTAAATCCTAGGAATTCTATTTCTGCTTTGCAAATTTGCATTTTTGAAGGTTCGATTGTCATGTTGTGATTTATTAATACCTGTAGAACTTCTTCTAAGGTTTTCGTCATCTCTGCTATTGTATTTGCAGATATCAACACATCATCAATGTAGTATGATACTTTGCTTTTGTCAAAATGTCCCAGAATTTTATCGATTACTTCTGCAAAAATTGCGCTAGAATTTCGTGTGCCAAAAGATAAACGAAGTGGCATATGTTTTCCAAATTCCGTAACAAATGCTAATTTTTTGCAATCTTCTGGTTTTAAATTTATTTGGAAAAAAGCACTATGTAAGTCTAGCACCGTATAGTATTTTTTACCGCTTATTTTTTGTAATAAGTCTTTTACGTCCGGCATCGGATAAGTATAAGGTTGTAAAATTTGGTTTAATAGTCTTAGGTCCGTTGCCATTCTAAACTTGGGTTCTGCATTCGGGTTATTACTCGGATTTTTCTTTCTAACGAAAATAACTGGAAAAGCATACTCGGAGTCAGTCTTCTCTATAATTTTAGCCTGTAACAGTTGTTCAATTTCCCTTTTCGCATACTGTCTTACTGCCTGAGGCAATTTATATGGCTTAGCTTGTACCGGGAATTCATGATTCAATTGAAAACTTGGTGCAACAAACGCTGATTGCCCCAATGTTTGATAACTTTTTGAAAATGCATGAACATTGCCCATTAAAATTTTTTTTTTTGCGCTTTTCAAATTGATAACCATTTTGCTCATAATTCTCAGAAATATATCCAAAATCCCTATTTCCCGAATTCCAGTTAGGTTGTGAATAATCATACATCCCATAATGCGTCGGGTAATTAAAGGAATTGTAGTAATCATTATAATATCGTTCATAATCATTATAATGAAAATTGTTATTGAAATGGGGACCCTGATAATCATTGTGTTTATTAAAGAGTTTCTTATTCCGCGGAACACTATCATCTCTAATTGCATGATTTTTTTTCTTTGATTTTTTTAGTTTTTTCATATGAACTTATGTCGTAAAAGAAAATGTGTAAAATAGTACCTTCTTTTAATATACGGGATGGTGGCCTTTATTTGTCAAATTCCGAGTTGTTGCGTTGCTTAGGATCATGGCAATGTGTCATCAGGAACGCATCCTCAATTTGGCTTGTTTAGGATCACTCCGATCTGTACATCAGGAAGACATCCTCAATTTGGCTTGTGTAGGCTCACTCCGATAGGTACCTCAGGAAGACAGCCTCAATTAGGCTTGATTAGGCTGGATTAGGCTCGCTCCGCTAGGTCCATCTCGCCTGGGCTTTACTAGGGCTTGCGGGACTCATTGCACGGGCTTTCAGGAGAGCTCTTGCATCCTCTACATCTTTTTTCAGACTATCTTTTTTTAAAACTTATTCTTCTTGCACACCAGTTCCTGCAGTGGGTGGAGCTATTTTTGTCTAGTCCACTGTTATTGGATGTGAGAAGAATTTTTATTATACTTCGATAGGCCTATTAGCTAGCAGTCTGCAAATGGCCCCTTACATATACTTTAATATTATTATCTGCCTTAAAGTTTGGGTGGTCTGAAAAGTCATAGATTTATCCCAACACTTTTATTGAGGCCATAAATTGATTCCAACGTTTTTATGATTTTACGACTTCTAATTATACACTACTTTCCATTGGCTTGTCATAAAACGACACCATGGCGTCTGCGTATTGTTGTTGTCTGAGATCCGAACTCCATTCAATATTATACATTCATTTTACAATACAACAATTTTTAAAAATATATATTTACTATTTAAAATCAACTTAATAATTTTTGTATGAACTTACACTCTTATTTTACTTAAATATATAAACATTATAATTTTACACTCATAATTATATTTTATAAAAAAATATTTATACAAACAGAAATAACAAATTACGCAATTTTACTTTGATTTAACCAACATGGTGCGGGAACATATCATAGTTATATGTTGCCCAGCAATACACTTCAAGTAATATGCAAAAACTAGTAAAATTTAAAAACTCATAACACAACTGAAAACGCACTTTCAGCAATTATACTTGTTGAGCCAGAAGTCAAAATTAATGCTTTTGGTTTCATCACTGAGGACTTGATGATATATAGTTTTTTGGATTCACAACGGTCCAAGGTGTTCATTTTATGATGATACTATGAAATTTGTGGTAGCTTATAGACGCCATATTGAAAAGATGGGCGTCATTTATCACGTATTAAATACGTATGATTATTTTTTCATTATCACATAATTAAAGAGATTTCAATGAAAAAAATGGAAAGAACAAATATTGTTGAACATAAAACGTTACATAAATTATCTGTTTATTAAAATTTAACATGATGTTTATCATTATATTTAACTTTATGTTTATTAACATTTTCAATTGTATAAACAGTTCAAAAGACATTTGCGATGAAAGAAAACCGAAATCTTGTTTTGCATTTTAATGCATATTATTTTCATGTGGATAAGGCACAACAGTTCAAGAAATAATTAATACTGGTGAGAATATTGTACTCAGTCTCTTAAGAATTAATAAATAACAGAAATCTTAGTCTCCTTCACTGCTATCATGATCGGTTGACATTCCTGTGTCTAAAACACTTCCATCTTCATAGTTGGAACAATTCTGTATTCTGCATATGTTTGTAGTACATCTGAGATTATTAAAAAGACACACACATGATGGCATGACACATGTTCTTGAACAAGAACATGATATCAGTTCCAAAACAGCCTCAGAGCAGGAGGACTGCCATTCTACTGGACCTCTAGATAACCTCTTCCTTCACTATCTGTTCCAGAAATCTAACCATGTATATCTGGGGATGGAAGATCAGGATCGGCCTGTAGGCATTTCTTCCAAACGAGACTCTGGTAATTAGCTCTCATTACCTGTAGGTAGAATCTATTACTACATGGCTGAAGGAGATGCGACTCCACAGACACCCTTTTTGCAGAAAAAATAGTATAGCGCAATTCATTGATGTCAGAGTATTTGTGCTTTCCATAATAGAGCTGGCAAACATACGACTCAAGCTATTTCTTTGTTTCTTCTGATACACCAGCTTCAGTACCAAGGACCTTGAAGCATCTCGGAATTCAGTGTTCTAAATCATCATTTTCCATTGCCTGCAAAAGCACTAACTATATCGCACTCTGACAGTGAATGCATTCCAGGTAACACTTTACATACCTCTTTACCTAGAAGTCTATGCATTTCACTCAAGTTGTAGTGCTTTACCCAGTCATTGGATCCACATTTTACAAATATTAACCCTTTGTAGTTTTTCAAATCGTTTTCTAAAGAAAACAGTGGGAAAACTGCCACATCAGTATCTATAGAGATAATAATAATAATATGTCTAAATCCAGACGCTAAAGCACGGTGTGTCTGAAATAAAAGTTGCTTATCCACCTCTTCTTGGAAGCATATCAATTTAGTGGCTTCTTCAACTAGTTATTTTGTGAATTTATTGCATTTTTCTCCGCCTGTAACGTACATCACTCGTGTATTCAACTGTTTCAGGTAATGCTCATTTTGCCATTCTTGTGAAATGTTCATAATGTGCATAAGTTCTTTCTTGTTCTCTTCATCAGACAGAAACTGCTTCCATTTTCGTGCTGGGTGTACAGGAGTTATATTACTTTTATAGCATCACAAACAGCTATTTTTTTTCGTTCCTCACTTTTTATTAAAAGCTGCTGCCTATATGTATCAAATATAACATCTATTCTTTGAGATGATGTAGATTCTTGTATTATTTTAGATAACAGATTCTTTGACAGTTGTTCAAATGTTTGTAGCTCCTGCAGTAGCTTTTGAACAAGGCACATTTCGTTAATGATGTTAACAACACCATTATGAATTCTTTCAACAGTCGCAGTCTTTTATCATAACATCCATCAGTTTGATTTTGCAGTTTTTTCGCATTGAACCATCAGATGTTGCTAAGGACCATGAAAGATGCCCTAGAATGTAGGAAAATACAGTTCTCATATCCAAATTTCTTACCTCAGCAATGATCGTCATCTCAGAAAACAGATGTCTTTCTGCCATATTTCAATAAACTCTGATTTATTAACCCTCCTAATACCAGGTTTTAATTGTTTCTCAGCATTCTTAGTTTTACATGATTTGAACCAGAAATTTAATTTTATTATACGTAACTTCTTTCTAGGAGGTGTCTATTTAATTTAATATATTAAATATAAATTATTCATTTTTTTTTCTGGTTTGAAACATTAAAAATTTCAAAAAAGAAAATAACTGGGGTCAAATAATACCTCAATGGTACTAGGAGTGTTAAACTTTACACTCTGTTTTTTCTTCAAGTCAGAAAATGTCTTTAGCTTCTTTTTTTTGGAGGTTTGAAAAACCCCCCTGGCTTTGAGTCTCCAGAGAAATATTCCCTCTTGAAAGTTTGGTGAGCCTCTTCACCCACCTCATGAGCTTTGACCATGTCTTCGACAATTTCTAGATTTGGCATTGCTTCATTGATTTTATTACCTTGTTTAGACGTATCCATTCATTGATAATAATGTTCTGTAAATCTGAGCTATCACGCTCGTCTTTCTGTATCCTACTCTAGAGATCTGGATGTAGAACATATTTTTCTGACGAACTGATTTTTGCTCTTTCACGAATCATGTGAAGAAATGCTGCCCTCATATCAGAAATATCTCTCAACTGCGGCAGGTCTTTGACTGAGCTTTGTTGTACCTTTTGACACCTGCGTGTCTTTATTTATTGTCTCTTCAATCGCCTTATTAATTTAATAGCATGCAAAACCAAGAAAAGCTTTCGATCACCTTGTTTATCGGCGATCATTTTTCAATACGATGTCCATTAGCTACTTTGTTTTTGAAAATATCATGGGTAAATGTCATTCTGATGTTGTGGTGAATCCAAAAATGTATGGTTTAACAAGTCCGCTGACATGAAGCAATACGAGCCCCTGGCTCAACGACGGCGGCCATTTTTCCATATGGCGCCCATTAGCTACCCTGGTTTTGAAAGTATCATGAATAAATGTTATGCTGATGTTGTTGTAAATTCAAAAATATATAGTTTACCAAGTCCGCTGATATGAAACCACACGACCCCTGGCTCAACGACGGCGGCCATTTTCCAATATGCACATTAGCTATCCCGGTTTTGAAAGTATCATGGATAAATGTCATGCTGATGTTGTGGTGAATTCAAAAATATATGGTTTACCAAGTCCGATGACATGAAACTACACGAGCCCCTGGCTTAACGACTATTACCGCTCATAGACAGTACTATAGCCTGTTTTGAGTGCCCCCTGTAAGAGAATGGTAAAATCTATTCACATCATATTTTACATTAAGTATTTTATAGTGCAGTATACCAATGATGAATATCAATTTCAGTATGTTTGAAATAGTGTAACGTCATTACAATACACTGCAGACGATTTTGCACCATTGATTGTAATGTAACTGAATTCTTTCGAGTATCCTGTAAACGAACTATAAATGCTACATGCTTCATTTTCATTAGCGAACGTGCCATAATAAACTTTAATAACATATATGAATTAGTTTGCTTGTGTTAGAGCACGGGCAAACAGTCAGATAGACAGTTGATTCAGACAGAGGGTCAGTGAGAGACGGTCAGTCAGACAGAAATCATAAGCACTGTTCTACAATTAGAAAGTGTTCAAAATGAACCAGAAGTTAATTAAAACTGGGTACTCACAGTCTAACATTAATAAAATGTTTTTGTGTATCTTATTTATGGAAATATTATTTAACAAAATTTGGCGAACATAAATATGAAAGAGTTTGTAACAAATATAAACAAATTTCAATTTCAAAGTTTGTTTTTGAAATCAAAAGCTATGTGCCAGCTGTTGTATAGTACGTAGAAAAAAAACCCACTCTAACGATAGTTATAACTGGGGATTCTAAACTAGGCAAAAATTAGAAAAAAGTTCCTATTTAATTCGTATAGAGTTTTATTTTTTATTATTTAAGGTTTATTTTGTTATAAGGGGCCATTTACTTAAAGGGTCATGGATCGTATACAGGGCTGCACAGAAATTTTTTTTAATATTTTCTCGACTATAATTGCAGAAATTGAGTTTTCAAATACGTTATGAGTTTTGTAAAATGTTTATTTAGACATCATCTTTCATTTTAATCACGTATAAAGTTTTGTTACAGTATTCTAAATGTGTTGGAAAGTGTTTCATAAACTGTGCTAGACGCATAATTTTTCGTTCTTGTTTTTTTTTTTTTTTTTTTTTTTTTTTCTATAATACCCCATAAACTGATATTTATATGCGTATAACTCTAAAAAAATCAAAAGTGAAATTTCAACATTTCTCTCAAATTTTCTTTACATTTTCACAATACAAAACGGGAATTACGTATTCTTTGAATACAAAATATGTTTGTGTAAGATGTAAACCAACCGGACGCGATTTCAAAAAAGTTGTCAAAAAGACCCGATTCTTTGAATATTTTTAAATGCAATTCCAAGAAGTAGATATTTTTTATAACCGTTAGGTGACAATTTTTGAATTTTTTAAAATCTGAATCAGAGTTGCCAGTCGCTTGTTAAAAAAAAACCCAGATTACTTGTTTGTCAGTAGTACTTTTTTAAAGACGTAATATTCGTCTTATTTAATGACAAAATAAATAAGGCGAAGATAAACAGAGTTTTACTATTTCAATTAAAAAGAAAAGGGCCCAGTTAAACTGATGGCATTAAGCTCACAGTCTAATTACACTATATGTATATTATACTCTTACTTCAAAGAATGATGCCTTTCGAAAAATAAATAAAACGGGGAGGGTTACCCCTCCTCCTGTTTCCCATCGTTATACTTAGCGAGTGAGCCTCCAAATCTCATCAGGGAAGCGCCTTATCAGAATAAACCGGTATACCAAATTTGAAGAAAATCGGATAGAAAAACCCATTTATCTAAATTAAGGGGCGGGATTAGCCCCCTAACCCCCTTTACACTTAACTAATGAACCCCCAAAACTAATCAAGGAAGCGCTTTATGAGAATGAACTTAGAAATTTTTTTTGAAGTAAATAGGATATTTCTGTCAAGAGTTATCGCGTTACGTACGTACGTACGTACATACATACGTACGTACGTACATACAGAACCTGCCGGAACATTAGCTGTCAGGCTTTGATAGTCTGTAAGCTACAAATTGGTAGCAATCAAGAAATCCGAATAAAAGAATGTAGCGGACTTGCAACACTGATCGTAATAGAAGAACGCTTTTGAAAAGGTTTTATTTCATTTTTTGGTGCGTTCTTTATTATATAAATACGTAGCATATATAGTCGTCGTCTGGTCCGCCCGTCCGTCTGTCTGTCCGTCTTTCCGCATATAAAAGCGGAAAAACTACCCAACCGAATGGTTTGAAATTCGATATATACAACCTTCGCAGAATTTTGTCGAGTCATTTTGGTGCGTTCTTTATTATATAAATACGTAGCATATATAGTCGTCGTCTGGTCCGCCCGTCCGTCTGTCTGTCCGTCTTTCCGCATATAAAAGCGGAAAAACTACCCAACCGAATGGTTTGAAATTCGATATATACAACCTTCGCAGAATTTTGTCGAGTCATTTCTAATTTTATGAAAATGGAATCAAACTTAAAAAGATATTAATGAAAGTTTTCTTCATTCTATTAAATCCTTTCCTACGTAATTAATTCAGTGATATCCCATGATAGATAACGATTCTAGTTTGCCATGTTGATTACGTCCTATTTAAGATGGAGTCATATTATTTCCGTATTGCTGAATGTAATAGTATATATAATCGTAACAAATTTTGTATTCATGCATTCTTGTATAAAAGTGCAACAGCTAGTGCACCAAGATCTGAATGTTTATAAAAGTAGTTATAGTACGAACGCATCTCATTTGCCATGTTTGACGTACAATTTCTGACTTGTTTTCCTTTAAAACAACTGAAAAAAAAGAAAAAAATACAGAGAGGGAAAAAAATCCATTTTTTAAAACAGAAAATAAGAAATTTAACAACACAGATTGCCCCAAAATACCTGTCCATATGAACAATCAAATAATTAAATTTACTTTTATGCAAACTTTTATTCATATCAACATCTTTTTTCATAAACGAAGTTTGAATTGAGTTACATATTGTTAGCTGATATCGATTTGAGTCCTGCAATTTTAATGTATTTCGAACATTTTATCCTATTATATTAATGTATTTTTTTTAGTTTTTTATTAAGCATTTCTCATATAACGAGGCAAAATTGAATTGCATACTATTGGCTAACATCTATTTCAGTTCTATAATTTTATTGCGTTTCAAATGTCTCCTCTCCTTCCCCATTATTTTGGATGAAAAAATTATCGTATTGACATGATTTCGATAAAACCAGCACTTACAGAAGAATGAAATTAAAAACTCGTCAAAAGCGTCCAGATAAAATTGTTAAACTGGGTTTATCTCTAATCTTGATTTACTTTTTTGTTTGTGAAATTAGTGCTTAACTTCGAAATCTACCTCCGCATGTAGGCCGAGCCGGCGAGGATTCTTTTACATGCTTTCTTTTAACTTACAGCTCTGTTTGTATGTGGCAACCAAATCTCGTTACTCCTTTTTCACCCACTTCCTGTTGACCCAGTGCTTCGGAAATTTGTAATATGTGTATTCCTGAGGGCAGTACATGAATTACACATTGATTTTTAAAAATTCGATACCTACGGGGCAAAGGGTTTCAAATGTAAAATTTAAAAATACCGCCATATACCAATGGAAATAAAATCTTGAAAATTTTATCGTATAACTAAAATTAGTAAACACGTGCTTTAGAGTTTTTCAAAATTCGACGCCTAAGGGTGAAAAGGGGGACTTTCCCCCAAGCGTCCTCCGGTTTCGAAAGACATCGGAAAAACACTTTTTTATACTTTCATTTTCTATGGTGAAATCAGTATCCGCTTCAACAATAAGTATTTGTTGAAAAGTACTAATGGCAGGGTTACCACAGTAGCACCAAATTGTGGCCAACTTGGCGAAATATCACCACATTTCGCGACAAAAATAAGTCGCCATATATGAAGCCAATTTGGCGATAGGTTAATTTGGCGAAATTCCCATTTAAATCAATTAATCCATATTTCTACATTTCTGGGAATTTTAATGAAAGCATGTTTCTTTTTTTTTAATTACATTTATAATTATTTTTTACTTTCAGTTGTAAAAAGAATCTTAAGACTGGTCCGAGATTACAAAATTTTAACTTTATTTATAAATAGTTTTACAATTTTTTTTTCATGAAATGTGTATTTATTATATTATTAGGTTATCGTAAATGTATGAAATTCCATATCATCTTCTTTAATAAAAAGCTACGCGTTGCTGACGACTGGATTTGTCGCTAATCGTTACCACAGATTAATCTCGGAAAATGAAACATTTGAAGTTACTGAAAAAATTAACAGCTCGAAAAGTATTTGTCAGAAATTTATTAGACAAACTGCATTAGAAAGGTAAAAAATTGTATTTTTCTACCTACAATCCACCAGCGGTATAAACAAGCGAACATTTAAGAAATTGCGATTAATTTTACAAATTTAAACTCTGTGTAGTGAGTCATTCATTTTTGAAAATTCATCGATAAAAATTTAAAAACTTTCGCGCATTGAAGGTTCCAACTCCTGTAGTATTAATAAGCCTTTGACGTCATTCGCCTATGAACCAATGAAAATAGTTTTTAATTTAAAAGCAAAGTCTTATTAAACTCATTTAAAATGACATTTATTCCTTTCGAGTTGCAATAAGTAGGATAATATATTTTTTAAATATTTTTTTTTATTAATAAGAAAAATTCTTTTATCTTTTATTTCCTTCATTTTTACGTATGTCTTTCCAATATAATCCTTTTTATGACTCTCTTTTGTAACTTTATCTGAACTACGGGATCCAACGCGGGCCCTGGTTACAGAATATAAACGAAAATCACTTTTTTTAAAATTGAAAACTCTAATCGAAAACGCATACTACAACTGAAAACCCACTTGCACCATTTACCATTTACAGAGTGTGCTTTAAACGAAATCTTTTGTGTCTCCCTGTAAATGAACGATTAACTTTTCCGCACGTAGTATTCTACAGAAAGTATCTTGTACAGCATATTAACTATAAAATTTCATTATGTTTAAAATAGTGTAACACAAAGAGTAACGAATTTCCCCAATAGACCATGATTTTAGGGAAGTCTTTTGAGTGTCCCTGTAAACCAACTATAAATGCTATACACTCCATTTTCAATAGAAAAGATGCCATAATAAACATCAACAATATACAGACGTGTGAAAATTATTAGAATAACTGTTAAATTTACATTAAAATCTTGTTATACTAAACAAATAATACATTTAAAAAATATTGATACATTTAATATTTAGTGTGCCTCCTCTTATTTTTTATTAAAGATTCGATACGTCTTGGTATATTGTGTATGAGTTTTTGGCAATTAATTTGTATTTCGTTGTCATGATGCCAAATTTGGATGAGTTTTTCTATCAGACCATTCTTGTTTGTGATGTTGGATTTCTTTAATTTAATTAAAGAAAACATTTCCATGGCCTGGAAACAGTCCAGATAGGAACGACATATGCCAAGACAAGCATACTATCATTTCTTTAATAAAAAACAAGAGGATGCACACTAAATATTAAATGTATCAATATTTTTTAAGTATTTCTTTAATATAACAAGTTTTTATTATAAATTTCACAATTATTCTAATAAATTTCATATGTCTGTATATCAATTACAGGGGAATCCGAGTATATTTACCAGAGTAAGAGCACGAACAGACGACAGACAGACGGCAGAGATCTAAACCGAAGTCATAAACACTTTTGAACCTTGAAAAAGTGTTAAAAAGTAAAACTTGGAAGTGATCTAAATATCTTTTTTTATTGATACGATATCTCTTCTGTGTAATATGTTTGGATGAAATTTTCACAGATTATAGATTACATTTGTATTTTAAGACCAAATTAATGTCTTCAAATTCTAAATAAAAACTATATAAAATCTTTATTAATTAAGATTGAATATTATACATATCTGGAGGTCTGTATTATGTCTGTTTTTGTGTGCAGGCATATTCAGTAACCTTCAAAGATATCTGGAAGCGCAAGGGATTAACTTTTATGACTAAGATATCAGACTCAATAACATTGGATAACTTCGAATATATAAAAAGCATAAAAATTTTCACGTCTCATAAAACCAAGGAGATATCCTCTTCGCGGGATAAACATAAAAGTGACATTAAACGAATCACGGGAAAAGTTTTGATTCATCAACTGTAGATCCATAAATTTTGTTATTTTTTTCTAGGGAAAATAATTTTTTGATGTCCGTTTATTTTTTAAATGAGAATTACATTTGATTCATTTGTATTATTCGATTTATTTAAAATTTCAAACAAATGGCGAAGCATTTAGTAAAATTCTATTTCGTATGGCATTATTTTTAAATAGAAACTTACATTTTCATTCGTAAAATCTAAATCTACAATGATTACATAAAAAGGATATCATTTTATGCACGTTTTCAGTCGTGATGTCAGTCATAAAATTTTATTCGACAAGAGAAAGAACTGACTCGAGACAACGGTTACTACGTTTCATTTCCTGTATAATATAAAATGTAGAAATTATTACTACTGCATCTAAAGTATAACAATACTTAGCTATAAGATATAGCTGTAGTATAGAAGCGAAACGGGAAATGAAACATAGCAACCGCTTGTTTAGAGTCAGTTTGACTCCATACTGAAAGTGTCTCATGGAAAGTCTCATAGAATTATTTTTAATTTTTTTCCTGGAATATTTTCTTGAAATTGAAATGTCTGTATTATATCTTTTAACTCCAAATACATTTAAATGAAGGCGCTACGACCTTATATATACAGTAAAACTTCCCTTTAACGAAGTCCGTATTTAACGAAGTTTTCTATTTAACGAAATTTTCAGCTGAACCTTGACTTTGACCTGACTACTGAACCTAACCTTTAACCACCATTAACATGTAAATTAATCTCCACATTACAAAAAATATATTCTATAACGAAGTTTATTCTACTTTCGTGTGTGTACAACATTCAAACCGAGTGGTTGCTGTTGCGATGGATGTATGAATTTATTTCAGAGAATTGTGTGAAAAAGAAATTATATATTTATTTAATCACTAGCTGTATTCGGCCATGCGTTGCTGTGGCTCAGTCTGATTAAATGGAAAAGAAAGAGAAGAGAAAGCGCACGTTTCTGATATGTTTAATTTCACAGTGCACTGTAAAAAAAAAAATAATGTCAGTTTTCCGGTAGGAATCGGAAAAATAGTTGCCCTTATCGTACCGGAATAATTTCCAACCCAGCTCGGAATAAAATCCGTAAAATACCGTTTTACTGACTATTTCCTTATTTATACGGATTTTATTCCGAGCTGGGTCGGAAATTATTCCGGTACGATAAGGGCAACAATTTTTCCGATTCCTACCGGAAAACTGGCAGTATTTGTTTTTACAGTGTGCTTGTGTGTGTACAATACTTTTTTGTTGTTACAATATCTGTGCATATATAGAGATTGTCTGGTTTGCCGATTCTAGAACACTAAACATACATTTGTTCGTGCGCGAAGCAATCCGTATCTAGATCTAAACTGCAGAATTCTAAAGCTTGCCCCTAAGCTTTGTTGATGGAGATTGCAAACGCCAATCAAATTGGTAATTGAAATCTCTTAAATTGAAATGACACAACCATTGGCATCAAATGAACGTTAGGAATGAGGACATCTTCACCTTTGAAAGGTCCTGTCAAGATTTTTGCTTCTACGACTTTGCTCATTACTTTTTTATTGCATACCGCGTGCCGTTGCAAAGCTTTGGCGGGCGGATATTTCGCAACATGATAGTTGGCCCGCCGATTTTCAATTGCAGTACGTGTGGTGGCAACCCTGGTAGATAGAGTAAATTCAAAAATTCTGTTGGATAACTAACCGCTTCATCTGCTTCCACAACAGCGTTGACAAATTTGTATGTGACTGCCTCGCTTTGAATGTTAGACTGAATAACGTTGTCAATTGCATGCCGATTGTCAATTGCAGTACGTGCGGTGGCATCCCTGGCACATCGAGTGAATTAAAACGAAGAGTGCCCAGTTAAACTGATGGCATTGAGCTCACAGGCTATTCACACTAATTGTATACTATACTCTTATTTCAAAGAATAATGCCCCTTAAAAAATAAATTAAGGGGTATTATCCCCCTTTATACTTAACCAATGACCCTCCAAATTTAATCAGGGAAGCGCCTTATCAGAATAAAGCGGTAAACTAAATTTGAAGAAAATCGGATAATTCTGCATGAAAAACACGTTTATCTAAATTAAAGGGGGGATTAGCCTCCGTTCCTCCCCTTTATGCTTAATCAATGAAACCTCAAAACTAATAAGGGAAGCGCCTTATCAGAATGAACCTATTCGCAAAATTTGAAGCAAATCGGATAATTCTACATGAAAAACCCATTTATCTAAATTAAGGGGATGAATTAGACACCTTTCCCCCTTTACACTTAACCAATAAAACGCCAAAACTAATCAGGGAAGCGCCTTATCAGAATGAACCTATTTACAAAATTTGAAGCAAATCGGATAATTCTGCATGAAAAACCGAATTATCTAAATTAAGGGTGGGGATTAGCCTCCCGTTATCCCCATTTATACTTAACCAGAGAACCGTAAAAAAAATCCGTGAAGCATAACTTTACTTTAGTTTTACTTTAGCATAACTTTATTTAACTTTTTACTTACCCAGGCTTTAATAGCCTGTGAGCTAAAAAGGAAAAAAACACGAACTAAAAAACAAAGAAAAAACAAAAAAAAACATAAAAAATACTGACGAAATATTTCAGTAATGTGTCCCCCACAGAGGGAAAAGTGAGGGAGGGGGGGGGACGGAAGGGGCATAATATGAAAGAGGTCAAAGGGCTTTCTAACAATATACCACATAATGGGTGTCTGAAAAAATTTAAAAAACTGCTCCCGGATGGGGAAAGATTGGGGAGAGGCGGAAGTGAGGTTCATAATTGGTATATTAAAACACGAGCGCATTCAAATGCAACGCAATCCATGAATTTCAAAGCAATTGGTGAAGAGCTTTCGGAGCTTTAAGATTTTCTACAAACGAACTTTTACATTTTTATTTATATAAAAATGTGCCTCCCGGCTGGAAAGTAGGGGGCGGGAGAGGGAGGGAGGTGCATAATATGAAAGAGCGCTTTCAATGCGCTTTCTAATGATCCCTCATAGCATGCATGGTCACAGTGACGTCATTGTGACGTCACTGTAAGTCACTGTGGTCACGTCACATCTGTGACTAAAATGCCACCACTCAGTGATGTCACATTGTGACTGAGATGTGAACTTCTTAGAAAACTTTAAACAATTATAAAAATTCTTTAAAACATGTTACTTATTGTAAAATTTTATTTTTCCGGCAATTAAAAAAATATTGTAACGTCACTGTTATGTCACTGCATGTAACGTACGTCACGTCATATATGTGACAAAAAAACCACCATATTGTAAATCACAGTGTGACAAAAATATTAACTTCAAAAATTTTTGAAAATGAAGAGAAATATTTAAAACATGCCCTAGTTACAGCGGCATAAGGAATGAATATTAATGGACAGCAAATAGTAAATTCGGACGCGAAAAGAAGGGGGAGGGGAGAAAAAGAAAAAAGCACGGTACAAGTATCAACAAACTAGATTTCCATGCTATATTTTATCAATTTGATATCTAAGAAGTGAAAGTATACTTTTTTCATGATTTCAATTTTATCTAGCATTGCAATTTAATATAATAATACATCACGGATTGTTATTATTATAAAAGTATTTCTCAGAAAAATGCTATGTGCTGGAGCAATTTGAAACATATTTAGAATTAGAAATATTAAATCTATACACTTTACATATTTAGTTTGCAGGGAGGAAATTTTTTAACTTTTTTGGCGACCACTGGTCGAAACACTTCTGTGATTTCAAATTAAACATTTTCTATTACAGTTAAGTCTGCAGATTTTAATGAGCACGCAGAAAGAATCTTCAGAGTTTAGTCATATATGCATTTATTGCTTTATAATTTGCATTCAAGTCATATTTTTTTCCTGTTAATCTATTTTTAGTAACTGTTTTTTTTTTTTTTTAAATTTACTTCTTTCAGCCTTTTTAAATAAAATTAGCCTTTTCCGAAAAAAAAAAAAAATATATATATACAAAATTTATGCAAAACACATGATATAATTAATTTTTCGAATTTCCAATTTGTGTTTTAGAGGTATGACTTTTAAAAAAGTTATTTTACAAATTGTTTTATTCTGCAGAAAATTAACATAAAAAGATTGACAGATTGACAAAGAAAAATTTTTTATCCTCGAAAACATTTTTTTTATTTATTAAGAAGATATTTTTTATTTATTACGCATGAAACAAACTTTACTTAAAAAAAGGGGGGTGGTATTATTACCATTAAATTTATTTTTACACATTTTAAAAATTTAAGCAGTGTTTTATCTAATAAACTTCCGTTTTCAAATGAATTTTTTTGAAACTGATAAAAAAGAAATGGTAAAATGCATTGGAAAATTCTTCAAATAGAAAATTTTAAATACAGACTAACTCATAAAACTATTCCGCCTGAAAGTTAGGACTGCAAAAATAAACATTAAAATCAGCTGCTGAAGATCGTCTGCGTCGGATATAACCGCAACCGCAGGGTAAACAGAGAACTTTTTGTAATACACGCCGGAAAAGAACATAACCAAGTCTACAATGTCAGCTTTTGTTTTTGCTTTTTTAAATGTAAGAGAAAGACGTCTGCCATTTTCGGGCAAAAATACTCGGATATTATTAATTTACAGCAAAAAAAAGGTAAGTCTTATTTAATTTAAATTTTTTATTTCTGTTTGTATATTACGAGTATGAATTAAATAGTTTTATATTATACATATAGAAAGTGACTGATCTGGAATTGTTTTGAAGCGAAATTTTCCTAATCGACACTATTTTGTAAAATGTGTTAATCGGCCATCGCTCAAAAAAAAAAAAAAAAAAAAAAAAAAAAAAAAAAAAAAAAAAAAAAAAATCATGTCTACATTTATAGTGGGATGAATATAAACATTAATTTGCAGTTACTTGAGATTGAGACAGTGATGTGGAATTTTTTTCGGCTTCTTATTTTTTTTCTGATTACTAACACTCATATAACAGTATTTATCGTCATTATTGTTTTGGAGTTAAATATTATATTCGAATAGTATGATATTACGAAACTGTTTCAGTTTAGAAATTAACCTTATAGTGGGAAAATGTCTTTTTACATATTATAATAGCGTAACTTTTGAAAGATTTTTTTTTTTTTTTTTTTGCTAATAATATTTTAAATTATTATTTAAAATCCTGAATCTTCATACCAATGTTTTCAGATTTAACATTTGCCAAAATTATAAAATAATAGGAATTCCTTATAACATATGGAAAGATTTTTGAGAAATTGCTAAATCTAATAATGCATTTAATTCATCAATAGATGAATTAAATGCATTAGTTAGTTGTTGTTTAATAGTACAATTAAAAATACTAATTATTATTTTTAGTGTTTTTCAAATTGGTATATTTATTTATTTATTTTTAATTGTATCTAAGCATTTTCTTTCTATTTGCGATTTTAATCAAACATTTAATTATAGACATTCAGAATCAGTTATTAAATTTTCTTCGATTGTAAACTCATTTTCTACGTTTTCGATACACATAAATATTGGCATTAAAGGTGTATTCGAAAAAATATTTTTCCACCTTCAACAGCTCGATATTTTCTGAGACATTTTCAGACTCATCTTTAAAAGTAAAAACATGAAACTTGCTGAGGTGATTTTTGAAGAGATGTTTAAGAGGCCGTATGATTTCATTTTCCCCTCAATTCATTAGAATTTAAGTTTTAAATAATTATTTTCTCAGTAAGACCTTTTTTTTTTTCATTCCCAGATCTTCCGCTGTGAAAAATTCTGTTCAAAACGCCTAATTTGACAGCATTTTTTAAAAATATTTTCTGCATTTATCAAAAAATCGAGAAGCACGGCACATTAGGTAGTTTCTAAATAAGAGAATGTTTCAGTTTGATGCGTTTGAGAACAAAAAGGAATTTAAAAATGAATCAGAAAATAAGCAGTTTGGATTGAAATACACCCTTAAAAAATAAAATATTATATTTAAGCATTGAAATAAAGTGTTTTTCATGCCTGATAGGAAGCTTATAGATTAAACTGCTTTAGTATATATTTTTTAAAGTTCATTATTTTACTTTTATATTTCCTTTCAATCATTTATTTTACTTTTATATTTCCTTTTTAACACCTTTCAACAAAGTTGAAAAGTGTTTATGACTTTGGTTTGTCTAGCCGTCTGTCCGCGCTCTAACTCTCGTAAATATACTCGGATTGCTCTGAAATTTTTAGATGTTATTCACCTTTACCATAGCACGGTCCCTATGTGTAACGACGTTTGTAGCATGTTTAGTTCATTTACAGGTACAGTCAAAAGTATTCCGTTACATTACGGCCTATGGGAAAAAATCGTTTCAAAGGTTTTTTCATGATTTTACACGTTTTCATACAGAAAAAAATTGATATGCATTTATGAAACGTACTAAAATATGCATTCTGAAGAATACGAGATGCAAAGAATAGTTATTGTTCATTTACAGGGCTAAAAAGAAGTTCCAATACATAATGATATAGCGGTGGAGGGAATTGTTTGAGGCGTACTTTAACTATGTTAATCTATTTCATATATAATGAAAATGATATACGTCGCTGAGGTTTACATACTATAAATTTTTCATGTAGAATATGAAGTGTATATAGCATTTACAAGCACACACAATATAGTTCAGATACTACACTGTAAAAAAAAATCTGTGAAGTTACTAAAGTTTTTCTAGGAAACTTGGATTCCTAGAACTTTTCATGTAACGGCAACAACAAAATTTCATGTAACAGACACACTTTTGCGCCGAAAATCAAAAAATCTGTAAGGTTACTAAGAATTTTTTTGGAAACTGGGATTCCGAGAACTTTTCATGTAACTGCAGCCAGGGTTACAAATAAAAGTTTAGTAAGATTACTGAAATTTTAGCAAATTCATTTGTAAAGTTACAGATTTTTGTAGCTTTACAAAAACTAGTTTTGTAGATTTGCAGCTTTTTTCGTACCGTTACAGGTGAAAGCTTAGTAAGCATGTAACTTTACATCTGTAGAACTACAGATTTTTTTTTACAGTGTATATTGTATCCGAAGTACTGTTCATTTGTGATGATTGCTGGAAATACATTTTTAATTATGATATGCGCTTTTATGATTCACTATATTTATGCACAGTATATGGTGTATATAAATGCTATAATTCATATACAGGGCTACACAAAAGTATTCGCAAGGATTACTGGGTATGAGCGCAAGTTACTTAAAGGTGGTTTTTAAATGAGTTGTGCATTTTTACGCTGAACTGAATTTAATTTACTGTTGTATAATATAGATAAAATGGTATACAGGGTCATGCAAAGAATTGGATACATGGCCGTCTATAAATTATAATTTCTGGAAATGTGATTTCAGCTGTTTTAAGTGTATTTTAGTTTGAATTAAATTTTAACTAAACGGTGGCGTTTAATGAAGGTTCTAGGTCAACTACAGGGTTGTACAAAAGTATTAAAGTATGTTTCCATATATTAGTATAAATTGCTGAAAGAGAGTTTCAACCTGTTATGCGTTTTCTTGCTAAACTAAATTATCCCATTATATAATATATATATCAACCTACAGATCAAATACAGGGCTGTTCAAAAGAATTGGAAAACCTATTTATCTATGGACAGTAACTGCGGAAATGAGTTTTTCAAATGTTTTATGCGTTTTCTAAAATGTTTACTTAGTTCTCTTATTTACCTTATTTCCCTAAATAACGAAGTTTTTTTAAAGCATTCGGGAAGTGTTGGAAAGTGTTTTATAATCTATGCTTAACGCATGATTTTTCTTACTTGTTTTTTCTATTTCCCAGATCAGTCTTTTCCTATAGAGCATGCCAAATCTATTTAAGCTCATATTCACAAAATACAATTTACACGGAAATAAAAAATTTAAATAAATATGGCTTACGTCGTATTTAATAAAGCAAAGATTAATCACAACCACAACACCTTAAAATCTTATACATTCTTAATATCAAGCTTGAACTCAAGATCAAGCTTAGAACTTAATAAAAAAAAGATGTCAGTTGACAAACATTGTTTTTTAAGTGTAAAAATTAAAACTATTTTAGAAGAATAGGACTCCAAAATAGCTATATTTTGCTAAAAAAATACGGTAAAAAGATACGATTTTATATCTCAAACAAAACTTTATTTTAAAATTGTCCATTTTAAAATTCATCACAATATTAATACTTGGAAATTTTTCCACAAAGAAATATTCGGTTTGCATACAATATTTCAAATGAAAATCAAATTTCAAATTAATTGCTTAAAAGGCGCAAAGGCCAACCTAGTGAAAAGAGTCCATGCCGGGACTCGAACCCGTGCCATCAGCATAGCGCACTAACATTCTACAGACTAAACCACATGGAACGACACTCAGCCTGGAAAATTTCTCGCTATTACATGCTGGCAAGGCTACAAAAGCAGCATGAGATGGGATATTTATCGTGAGCCACCGACATGGGGCGAACACGAAACTTAATTAAATTCAGCATCGATTGAAACTATATTAAGACTTCGAAATTTTTCCAGAGAGAAACATTCGCCTTGCATACAATATTTCAAATGAAAATCAAATTTCAAATTAAAATTGACTTTTAAGCATGTAATTTGAAATTTGATTTTCATTTGAAATATTGTATGCAAGGCGAATGGTTCTCCCTGTAAAAATTTCCAAGTATTAATATAGATTCAATCGATGCTAGATTGAATTAAGTTTCCTGTTTATTCCATGTCGGTGGCTCACGATAAATATCCCATCTTGTGCTGCTTTTGTAGCCTTGCCAACATGTAATTGTGTGAAATTTTCTAGGCTGGGTATCGTTCCGTGTGGTTTAGTCGGTAGAATGTCAGTGCGTTATATTGATGGCCTGGGTTCGAGTCCCGGCATGGAATTATTTTCACTAGGTTGGTCTTTGCGCCTTTTAAGAAATTAATTTGAAATTTGATTTTCATTTGAAATCATCACAGTGTTTATGACAAGTTCGTCACAAATGACACATATTTCACAAATTGGTCACAATGTGACTTCAAAGCATTGTCGCTTTCGTCACATGTTCGTCACAAAATTAATGCCAAAGTAGTCACAAATGTCACACTTTTCACAAATTAGTCACACTGTGACTTCACAGAGTGGTCACAATGTGACGTCACAAACGACCTCTAAAACGGCCATAACGACCTCACATTCTAGTCACTATGACGTCACATCGACGGTCACAAAGTCACAGTGTGACTTCACAACGACGTCGCTGTGACGTCACCATGCCTTACGGGATATGTCACATGATAGATGCTGGAAAAAATTAAAAAAGCGCCCGCTGGTGGAGGGTGGAAAATTAGGGGAGGTGGGGAGGCGAGGTTCATAATAGGCATATAACAACACGGTCGTATTCGAATGCAACTCAATCTGTGAATTTCAAAGCAATCGGTGAAGGACTTTCGGAGATTAGTGATTTTGTACAAACGAACATTTGTATATATATATATATATATATATATATGTATATATATATATATTATATAAAAATGTGCCGCTCGGGAGGAAGTGGGGGGAGATGGAGGGGAGGTGCATAATATGAAAGAGTAGTCAAAGCGCTTTCTAATGATATATTACATGATGCGTTTCGGAAAAAATTAAAAAAGCTCCCGCTGGTGGAGGGTGGAAAATCAGAGGAGGTGGAGGGGGGGGAGCGCGGTTCATAATAGGTATATAACGAAGACGCTTTCGAATGCAACTCAATCCGTGAATTTCAAAGAAATCAGGGAAAAACTTTCGGAGATTAACGATTTTGTACAAACGAACATTTACATTTTCATTTATATAGAATTGCATTCAAAAGAAGAAATGCTAAAAGCCTTTGATATAATGAGAAGGGGATTTCTGTATTATGAAAATGGTTACAGATTTACCGTTCGGATACTTACAAAAGTGCTAAAAACCTGTACAAAGTATTATTACAGGCTCTTTTAAAGTTAAGGATTCGGAATACAACACGGAGAAAAAAATATGGTTCCGGCACCTAGAATCTAAATTGTGGCTCTAGAAAAAATAGTACCATGTCATACCTATAAATTCTAATTCCCTTTGCTAGAGAGTTCTAGAGTCTCCTACTAGAATTCAAGAGAGTTTTCCTATATTCTCGTGGTCAAACTTATTTAAAAATCTCTGCAAATAGATATAGACCGTTAGCCGGCAGCACAGACCCATTGTTCGTATGGATACTGTTATTTCTCTAGGAAAACTACCAGTATATTTTTTATAGAAAAATAAATCTAGGTTAAACGCGCAAAATTTCGCCTTCTCTTAAGAAGAGATTTTTATAAGATAATACTGGTGCCGAAAAAATTTTCTGGTCTGCAAAATTCAAGGAGGCGTATGAACCATGAGACAACCACCTCATCGAGTTGGAGCTGAAATTCCAGAATTAGCTAAAACTCGATTCCCATATTAAAACGCAATCGGTCTGCCAAGTCATATCTTGGTGGAAAACACCTAAAAACCCGATTTTAACGACTGTCTCGTAGATTTACCAATGTGTTTTCCTGCTCCCAGTCCGCCATGTTTTCATACCTTTGGGTGCAGGAAAACGCAATGGTAAACCTACGAGTCGATCGCTAAAATCGGGTTTTTAGGTGTTTTCCACCAATATATGACTTGGTAGACCGATTGCGTTTTAATATGGGAATCGAGTTTTAGCTAATTCTGGAATTTCAGCTTCGAACTCGATGAAGTGGTTGTCTGTGCTGCCGGCTCCCGGTCTAATACGAACACAAGAGAGTTTATGAAACCATTCCAGAAATCAAGCGATAATTCCTCGCCACTGAAACGATTCATTATCGTTTCGTCAACTAGAAAACAAGAGACTAGAAATTCTAGATCATTTCGTCTATTCAGTTTAGTTGTTTACCCTATTCGCATGGCTTGGAAATCTATATTTCTAGTTTAGGGATTCAGAAAATGACTACCTATTCATTCTAGGTGAAGGCGGTATATTTTTTTTTCTCAGTGTAAGAAAAAAAAAAAAAAAAAAAAAGGTACGCTACGCTTCAGCCTTTGTTTACCTCTTTTTATTACGTGCTTTTTTAGACATTATTCCAATTAAATTTTTTTCATATATCTATCGATCGCATAAAAAAATGTTGCTGCCCTAATTAAAATACATTTTTCCAATATTTCCATTTTATGTGTATTTTTCATTTTATGCATGTGTATTTCGCTCTATAAATTTCATAAATTTGAGTTGATTTCTATTTAACGAATTTTTTTCATAACGACGTGTTTAAGACTCCGCTGCAGTGAAACTCCCTGATCGCGAAATCCCACGTTAGCCTATGGGGAAAACTTTGAAGTGCGATTACTCATTACCTAATATAATTATTAAAGTACCGTTTTCACCATCAGAAAGTAGACGTCAGATGTCAATGATGTGCGTTATAAAAAATATTCTGCGTAAATTTTAAGTATTTTTTAGAAGATGATAAAATTTAATCAAATGGAAATTTCAAAGTTTATAGGGATTTTTTATGTACTTAGAATTTACGGAGATAATTTTTAAGAACGCCCATCATCAGCACCTGACGTCTAATTTCTGATGGTGAAAACGGTATTTTTAAAATTATATTAGGTATAGCGTAATCGTGCTTTAAAGTTTGCCCACAGGCTAACATAGGATTTTGCGATCAGGTAGTTTCACTGCAGAGGAGTCTTAAGTATAACGATGAGACTTCGCTAAATGCAAGTTTCACTGTATATAAAGACTAGTAGAATCATCCGGCTTTGTCCATGTTAGCCACAGGGACCTTCCGAGCAGAATAATAAAAATGAAAGAATACGCCGATCTCGATAACGGGGCTCTGTACTTTTGCTCCCATAAATCGTTAAAAAGATAATGAGAAAAGAATGACGTTATTTTGATGAAATTATGATAAAATACCTCAGTTTTATAAATGAGACTACATGATATCTTTGACACGTATAACAGAAAAATATAGGGCATAATATCGCACCATAGCCTTGTATCGCACCCCTCACGATCTCGGCCAATAGATGCTGCCGGCTGTCCAAAACTGGCTTAACTAGCGTATAGCGGCAAGGCGTCAGTTGTATGAGCGTCTTGGTCAAAAAAGCAGTTGGGTTTAGTATCTGTTATTTTTTTAAAGTTTTGTGCAAACCAAAAGTTTTTGTCAACTTCATCATACAGTGGAAAATCATTTTCAAAGTAAGTGCTGTTCTTAATTATTGTAACGCCAATACAACTACATAATCATGTATAGTTTAACTAGATATAGCTGTAAGTCTTTTTCTATTCTTAGTTTCACCGGTAGAGTCGGCAGTATTGCTATGTTTCGTTCTTCCTAATATCGCATCCCTACCTTAGTATTAAGAGCCATTATTTTGAAAATCAGACAAGTGCGATAGTTGTATCTTTTGTTTTGCTTGATTTTTTTTTATGTTGAAGTAGAGCATATTTAATGAATAATGTGAAATTTTGAAGCTCTGAAAAAATTTCCTGTATCCTGTAGAAAATGTCCCAAGACCATGAATCTCATTTTTCATGAAAATTGAAATGCCAGTATGTTTGGATTGCTATATCTCTGGAAAGCAACGACATCCCAAAATTCTTTTGTCATAAACTGTTAGTATAACACTACATGCTTAGTAAAATTTACTTGGTTCCGTGGGGCATTGTTAATTTTCATTGTTATGTTGCCACAAAATGCAATCAAAATGACGTTTTTATCCGTTTTCTGCACTTATTATCTTAGTTAAGCAATAGTACCACAAAATTTTTCTTATAGAATATGAAAGTATACTATTAGGACAAGCTAAGCAATATAGAACTTTACCGGGATATCTATGCTGTTAGCAGATATAACCTGTTAAATATTCAAAAGTTTCAAAATCTGCAACTTTTGAATTAATTCTACCTCAAAACAGCATCACAGTTGAATAAAACAAAATATATCAGATAGTAGTTGAACATATGTACAAAAACATGGAAACGAAAAATAAGTGGGGTCTCATGCTTTTTTCAGAAGAAAAAAAAATGAAAAACTTACAAAAAGGCAGTGCAAATCCGGCTTTTTCCCTACAAGGAGAAAGAGATAAGGGATGTTCCATTTCCTCATAGGGGACAAACATAGGAAAGGGAAAGAGAAACGGGATAAATCATTTTCTGATAGGAAAAAAGCCTGATATTGACACTGCCTTTTTGTAAGTTTTGTCATTTTTTCTTCTGAAAAAAGCAAGAGATCCCACTTATTCTTCGTTTCCATGTTTTTGTACATATGTTCAACTACTATCTGATATATTTTGTTTTATTCAACTGTGATGCTGTTTTGAGATAGGATTAATTCAAAAGTTGCAAATTTTGAAACTTTTGAATATTTAACAGGTTATATCTGCTGACAGCATAGATATCCCGGTAAAGTTATATATTACTTAGCATGTCCTAAGAGTACACTTTCATATTTTATAAGAAAAATTTTGGGGTACTATTGCTTAATTAAGATAATAAGTGCAGAAAACGGACAAAAACATCATTTTGATTGCATTTTGTGGCAACATAACAATGAAAATTAACAATGCCCCACGGAACAAAGTAAATTTTACTAAGAATATAGTGTTATACTAACAGTTTATGACAAAGGAATTTTGGGATGTCGTTGCTTTACAGAGATATAGTAATCCAAACATACTGGTATTTCAATTTTCATGAAAAATGAGATTCATGGTCTTGAACTTTGACATTTCCTACAGGATACAGGAAATTTTTTCAGAGCTTCAAAATTTCACATTATTCATTAAATATGATCTACTTCAACATAAAAAAAAATCAAGCAAAACAAAAAATACAACTATCGCACTTGTCTGCTTTTCAAAATAATGGCTCTTAATACCGTACTGTGCAACATTACGCAAACCATTTTATTTAATGGTCTAAATGCCAAATTTTTTTATTTATGAAGGAATTTCTAAGACTTTTTTTTATGAATGTATTTTCCCTTTGAATAGAAACATATTCCAAGACCATGAATTTGCAGTGGTTGACTCTGCTGAGACTTCTTACCAACATGAACATCCAGAAGACTCTGTCTGTCCATCACTGACAAGTCGTCTAGCTGAAACAAGTCAAATTAAACAGGAACAACTAGAGCCTCAGCCTGTATCTAGTGGTCTCCTGTAAACAAGAGTGACGAGTTTAGTCGAAAACAGTCCAGATGCGTATCCTCCTCGCTATCACCAAATGGTAGTAAAATGTTTCCGACATGTATAAGCCCTTTGCCACATCTGAATGAGAAAAACGTCCAAGTACACAAAAGAGGACATCCAAGTTGCTCAGCAACGGTTCTGACATGTACTCCATATAAAGTAAAACTTGCTGAAAATCTTGCTAAAAAGAAAAAGACTCAGGTTGCAAAAAAAATTTTTGTCCCAAAAAAGGAAAAAAAATCATATTTAAGAAGGAAACTATTGAAAAGAAGAAAAAATAGATGAAGCATCAGCCATTATTGGAGACATCAACAGAATCAGACGAAGATCCTGATCAACCGTTGACAGTGTCTATTGAAGACGAAAACGGCGAAAATGATTTTGAATGTCCTTTCTGTAAACAGCTTTACTCAACTGAGAGACGTAGAGAAAAATGTATCATTTCTATTAAATGTCGTATTTTGTGTTATGAACAATGTCTGTTGCTACGGATTACAAAACCTACATTTGTGATTTTTGTTTAAATAACTTATTTCCATCCATATACTAATGACAATTTATAGCCTGACTTTTTTGTAAAAATCTGAATCTTACAAAAATGAGTTCTTTAATAAATATAATAACAATATAAAATGTCCTTTAAATTTATTTGCCTTCTATATTCTATTTTTATGACTATTACAAAAAAGTATTCCAAATATCGCCCTGTGCGATATTAGGAATACACATAGTGCGATATTAGAAAAACTTTTTTTCAAACGTCCTAAATGTACCTTTTGTGGTTTTATATATCTTATTCAATTCCTACTATTAGCTCACACTCTCCCTATATTTATTTATATATTTATATATTTATCTTGTACAAATTTTCAATCGTTAATAAAATGCTCATTATTCATCCTATCAGGTTGAAATAAATTTTTTTAAACTTGTACTGGATGACAATTGATGTTAATAAATAATAAATAATTAATAATAGTGTTTTTTCAAATATTAATTAATTAATTAAATTTTAATTAATTAATTTTAGTTTTGCATGGGAAACAAAATGGCGGCCATTGGTTATTGAAGTTCAATGAAATTATTTTCAATAAGGGGTTACCATAGGGGGGGGGACCCTATTCTGTCGCCAAATACCGCCAAGTTTGTCGCCAACTTGGTGATATATCGTCAAATTTGGCGGCCAAAATGAGTCGCCAAAAGTGACGCCAACTTGGCGATATCTGTAATATTTCGCCAAATTCCCATAGAGTTCCATTGTAAACCTACTTGCTTATAGAAAATCAACAAATTGAGATATTTTAATGCAACAAAAACTCATATTAGCTTGATTATATTAAATTTTTCTTTGATGGCCTAAGTAGGAATTGACTTTAAAAACAAAATTTTTATATTACTTGTTTTTTTATTATATGAGCTGATATGAACTGATTGTATATGATATGGAGCTACGAAAATCACGTGAAAGTTATTAGTTAAATTGAAAAATACCAAAATATAAAAAATTTTGAAAAGAGGTTCGATATTACAGCCATTACCCGAACTATTTTCTTGGCAATGCGGAAAAAATGCAAAAAAATGAACCAAATGGCGTAGCTTTTAGTGAAATTCTATCTCGTATGGTATTATTTTAAAATATAAACTTACATTTTCATTCATAACTAGAGAGGGAAAAAAACAGTTACTTTCTGTTAACCTTCACTACACGATCTTTTCTATTTTCATGAAAAAAAATATTTGAAATCTATATATCGGTCTAATAGAGGGAAAAATAGTAAAAAAAAAAAAAAAGAAAAAATTAATTTCAAATTCTCAGCTAAACTTTGATATTTTATGGTGTGTACAATATGTTACACAATTAGGGTTTTAAAAAATTGTATTGCTATATTTCAACTAAATGAGCTTAAATTAATTAATTTTATCTGCTTACACGGTAACTTTTTTATATTAATATTTTTAAGTATTCAGTAAAAATAATTAAAGTAAATTTTACCTTAATAACTTGATCAAAATTTTTTCTTGTTTCCGAAATACAAATTCTATTTTTTTGTCTAATTCAGCCCTCTGACATGGACAAAATAAGTGTTATTTAATTCTTTGGATTGTTTTTGATCAGTAATAGTGATCACATTAGCAAAATTCATGGCACATAATTAAAATAATATTTTTGGGGGGTATGTGCCAGATAAGGATTAAAAGCTTCCAAAGTTACACCATCAATTTGGTAATACATTGCAGTTACAAAAACCTGTTAATTTTTTAACTCATTACCAAGGACTAGAAAATAGTTGAAATTTGGCATTTAAAAAAAAAAAAGATTATCTTAAATACATCATTTTTATAAACTTTACGTAATTTTTTATTCTTGAAGAATATTTATTGGAATTTTAGGTAACAATTTTCATATTTTATCTTTTTTGAAATATTGATATCTTAAAAAGTTTTTCTTTAACTCTGATAACCGACAGTTACAACTGTTCAAATCAAACTTTTGAAGATAATTATTTTTTGCTTTTTAATAAAAATGGTAATAAAATAACATTAAATAGCAGCATTTCTTTACTAAAGCAGCTAAAAAGTTCCACTTTCGAGATTCAATATTCTCTAATTTTATATTCCTCCCCTCTTTCACCGTTCTTTCCCTTTGCACGCTTACCAGATAATGAAGAAACATACTCGCAAATCACATACACTATCTTAAAACATCTCTATAGATAAGGGAAAGGGACAAAAGTTTCTCTTTAAGGCTAATATCAGACGGACGTCTGTTTGCACGCTTTTTTACTTACGTATTATCCTCTCATAATGCTAGCGGCATTCTGAAGGGATAATACGTAAGTAAAAAAGCGTGCAAAAAAGACGTCCGTCTGACATTAGACTAATCGTTTCTCACAATCGAAATTTTTTATTCAAAATATCTTTTTGAGTGTTACATTGATATATAAAAATAGTTTTAACTTTTTAGGGTAAAATTCATATACAGCTCCTAGTAAAAAAATTAGAATAATAGAAAAAGAAGAATTGTGGATAAAGGTTTTTTAATGCATCGCTTACACAAAAAGTAATACAGGATAAAACTTAATATTGTAAGAACCTACACAGTTTGTAGAATCTGTTATCATAAAAATTAAAGGAAATAACACAAAAATTTAAATAATTAATCCCACTTGGAAAAATCAAAATATTAAAATTACTATTTACCTGGTTCAAAATATTAGAATAATGCATTGTAAATAATACGTGTTTAAAAAAGGGTAAAATAGTTATTTTTTAATGTTTTGTAGCATCACATTTGCATATTATAACAGCACGAACTCGCTTTGCCAAGCTATCTACAAGTGGTTCACAATGTTTTCTGCCCAGGCATGACCATGTCGACTTCACGCTGGAAAAAGCTCAACTTTGTTTTTTGGCGCAATATCTTGCAATCTTTTCTTCATTATTCCCCACGAATTCTCTACTGGATTTATATCCGGCGAATTAGCGTCCAGGGAAGTATGTTAATTTGGTGTTGGCTACGCCAGATCTTGGTGGACACTGACCTGTGTGCAGGTGCTAAATCATATTGGAAAATAAAATCGTCGCCACACATCTTCCGAAGATGGCATCGTGAAATGCTAAAGGATTTCTTGATATATCTCAGAATTAATCCTTTCGTTAACGATACATAGCCTTCCAAAACCATCTGCAGTCATGCAAGCCCATACCATTACACTGGTTGCAAATTTCACTGATCGTTTCATGCTGTTCTTGTAATATGCTTCTTGCTTCATTCGCCATACACGAACACCTTGATCACCATATGTTACGCAAAATACAATCTCTTCAATAAACAATATCTTTTTCCGATTATCCAGACTCCATAAAAGCCTTTTTTTACACCACTTCACTCTCTCACTTATCTGCTTAATAGATATGAGAGGCTTTATCTTTGGAACACGAGATTTAAATCCAAGTTTATGGAGACGTCTTAGTGTTGTAGATTTATTTACACCAACACTGTGTTCTTTCCACTTTCGATGCAAATATCTTACACTTATAAAACGTTTTTTTAGCAATACTCTTTAGCTTTCTATCATCTCTCTGAGTAGTTTTGGCTTTCAGTCGCTATTCAGATGCTTGTTTTCAAAATGTCCGTTGTTAAAATACTGCTTTATTGCTCTAGTAACACTTGGTTTAGAACATTTTAAGAAACTAGCGATATATTGCTGATTACGACCTTCTTTATGCAACTCAATAATACGATGCTTTGTAAACTCCATTATGTCGAACGAACGGCCCATGTTTCACTCAAAATGAAAAGAATGATGATGGAAATCGCCTTTATAACTTAAGAAGAAGTCCCGCAGAAGCTAATTTTATGATTAATTTATGCAACCTTCTGAACCAATCAGGAAAATTTATATGTATTCCAGAATTCTGAATTACCTATTTCACTATTCTAATATTTTGAAAAGTGAAAATAATTTTACAAAAATACAATATTCATTCAAAATTTAATTCTTTACAGTTTTAATTTTCTTTAATGACATGCAAATTTATTAGAACATCAACCGTTGTTCTTTTTTAATTGTACTACACTGAAATAAAGCTAAATACAACTCCAAATACAAATGAAATGAATTATTCTAATTTTTTGACTTGGAACTATATATTGAGAAATCGTATGCTTATTAATTCCATGATGATTAGATACATGATCAACTGTGCATTTTAATCGAACGTAATGTAAAAATATAATTTATTTAAAACTTGGCATTCAGTAATAAAATATTTTTGCCCATTTTGGTTTTGAGGAATTAATTTATTATTTAAGTATTCTCTTCTAGAAATTTTATGAATGTACACAAAAAATGGTCGCTTTCACTTTTACTATATATATTTAATATCAAAATTACCATTGCATAATGTTTCTGAATATGTTTTACAAATTAGTTACAGAGTTTAAAAATATAATAATTGTTCACACAAATAATTCTAAACATTTTCTCTTTTTCATAAAATATAACAATAGGAAAGAAAAATTTCTAATTCTTATTCATCCCCTCCCACCCCAAAAAAGAGAGAAAATAAAAGACAAAAACAAGTAAACAAACAAACAAACAACAACAACAACAACAAAAAACAGTATGGACAAAAAGTAAAAATGAAATGAAAAGTTCAAGAATTATTTCTTTCGTCAGAAAAAAAATAAAAAAACCTCATGCATCGAGTGTATCTAGAAAATATTTTTCTTTTTCACATTAAGATAATCTCGCTACGAAAAACTATCACAAACTTGCACTCTATAATCAAACCTCATGAAAAATTGACCAAAGATGTCTGACATTCACCCCTAGCTTTTTAATAACTTACTAACGCAACCAAGATTATAAGCTTAATTCTCTTCCGCGTATACTTTTTTATTTAAAGGAATATTTCCCCTATTCCAATTCCATTTGAATAAATGCGGTTTTGATCATTCAACACAAACAATTGTAAGATTTTAACGTTATGCAACTGTGAGCCTTAAAAGATGTTAGACAGACCAAATAAGCGTTGAAAAGCATCAAAATGAGATTAAACAACAATATCCACGCCATCAATGAAAATTATTTCTACTAATATACATATGTGAATGCAGTTATACCAAATTGTTGCACAAAAGCCAATCAATTTACGCGAATTTTCCACGAAATCTATCAACGTCAGGATTTTTCTCCAATCGTAAATTTTAGAGCTAAAAAGTCCAAAGTTAAAAACAAGTTGGAAATTGCACGTCAAACATGGCAAATGAGGTGCGTTCGTACTATAACTAGTTTTATAAATATTTTTCGCACCGCATATTGTACTGAATGTATATTTTAGTGCACTTCATAAGTTCTTATCAGTTTCATTCGGTTTGAAAGGCTGTAACATCCTTAAAATGCACTTGAATTAATTTTTTCCCATTGACCATAATGTAACGAAAAACTTTTGACTGTCCCTGTAATTATACAACTGATTTTGATAAAATTTGAAATGACTCGACAAAATTGTGCAACAATTATATTTAAAATTATTCGGCAGACTATTCGGTTGGGTAGTTTTTGCTCTGTTATATGCTGGCGGACGGACAGACAGACGGACCGAACGACGGCTATAGGTGCTACGTATTTATAGAATTACGAAGGCACTTAATGAACCCCTTCCCCAATCCTCATCGGACCCTTGAGCTGTTTAGCTGTAAGAATCCCTAGTATAAGCCAATAAAGTGAATGCATTATTGAATTAAATAAAATTAATTTGAATAAAAAAAAAGTTTTACATCTATTTTATAATATAAGATTTTCGTTATTTTTTTTTAATGTTTAACTTTGAAATTTACGATTTGCGAAATATTTTGACATGATGGCTAAAAATAGAGGTTATTTTCAGATTTAGTGCTAAAAAGTACATAAAAATATTAACTATCAAAATTTAAAAAAACACAACCATAAAATCTATTTTATAGTATCAGAATTTCTCTATTTTAGGTAGATTTTTTATGAAATACTATCTATTGGGATCGTTCCTATGTTGGAATTTCTGAAAAATTTTTGCAGATCTACACCTATCATGACCCCTTAGAACCCAAAACCACCCTCACTAAAAAACTTTATCTATCTATCTATCTATCTATCTATCTATCTATCTATCTATCTATCTATCTATATCACTTTCTTCTGGACACGATAACTTTCGTAATTCTACACCAATCTTTTCCAAACTGATACATAAAATCAATGGGCATAAAATCTCGGTCAAGTTCGTTAATGGGAAAATCGGAACAAGGGGATGGAAATAGGGAGGGGTTTTGTGAAATCTGAAAACCCCCCATAACTTCTTCATTTTTGTACATATCAAATCAGTTTAAAGTTTTTATTACTTCTAAAAATAGGGCCAAAAATTTATGTATCACAGATTTTTTGATAAAGTTAAAAATGGGCTCAAGGGGCGCAAAAATAGGGTTTTTGGGAGAAAAAAATTCATAACTTCGTCAATTCTCAAGATATCAAATCCAATTAATTTTATTATAAATCTCCTTAATATTATCTACAACTTTTATATTCACAAGTTTTTGATAGGGCCAATTCGTACCGCAAAAAAAAAATTAAAAACGAAAACAAAAAGGGGGTTTGAAGAAGAAAACAATCCATAACTCCGTCAATTCAAAAGATATAAAATCCCCCTGAATTTATCATATATCTTCTTAATATTGTCTGCAACATCTATATAGACAAGTTTTGGATAGGACCAATTCTTACAGCAAAAACAAATTAAAAATACATAGCGGTTGAAGAAAAAAATCATCTTAGTAAGGGTGTATTCAAATCCAAACTGCTTATTTTCTGACTCACTTTACAATTCATTTTTGCTCTCAAAGGCTTCCAGTTGGTACATTTACTTACTCAGAAACTATATAATGTACCGTAATGGTCGATTTTTTGATAGAGGCAGAACATATTTTTAAAAATGCTGTTAAAAAGGTCATTTTGAACCGAATTTACCGAAGCGGATTGTGTTGGAAAAATCATTGTATTAAGGATGCACTCAAATCCAAACTGCTTATTTTCTGACTCATTTTTAAATTCATTTTTGCTCTCAAACGCATTTAATTGGTATATTCGCTTATTCAGAAACTATATAATCTACCGTAATGATCGATTTTTTGATAGAGGATAGAATATATTTCAAAAAATGATGTCAAAGTGGGCATTTTGAATGGAATTTCCCGAAGCGATTGTGTTAGAAACGAAAAATATTGTCCTTCTGAGAAAATAATTGTTTATATATCAAGTTTTAATTAATTGAACAAAAAATAAAAACACAGGTCGCTTATAAATCTCTTCAAAAATCACGTCAGCAAGTTTCATATATTTTTTAAAAATTAAAAATTAATCTGCAATTATGCCAGAAAATTTCGAGTTGTTGGGCATGGAAAAGTATTTTTTTGAATACCGCCCTAACATGATTCTGATAAAACCAACTATTATATAAAAATGAAATAAAAACTCGTCCAAAGCGGCTAGATAAAATTGTTAAAGTGGATTTATCTCTAATCATGATTTAGTTTTTGTTTGTGAAATTAGTATATTTGACTTCGAAATCTACGTCTGCCTGTAGGCCGGGCCGGTAGGGATTTTTTGACTTTGAAATTTATGATTTGAGAAAAAAAAAGAAAAAAAAATGAGATGATAGTTAAAAATGAAGGCCATTTTCGAATTCAACGTTAAAAAATATATAAAAGCCAATTATCAAAAGTTAAGAAACACAACCATTTCTTCTATTTTTTACCATCAGACTTTCGCTATTTATTTACTTTTTACCATTGAAATTTTCTATTTGCTAAAAATCCTGACGTGATGATTAACAAGTAATATAAAAATTTTGTTTTTAAAGTCAATTCCTACTTAGGTCACCAAAGAAAAATTTAATATAATCCCTTAAGCTAATATTAGTTTTTGTTGCATTAAAATGTCTCAATTTGTTGATTTCCTATAAGCAAGTAGGTTTACAATGGAATTCTATGGGAATTTGGCGAAATATTAGAAATATCGCCAAGTTGGGGTCACTTTTGGCGACTTATTTTGGACGCCAAATTTGGCGATATATCGCCAAGTTGGCGACAAACTTGGCGGTATTTGGCGACAGAACAGAGTCCCCCCTATGGTAACTCCTTATTGAAAATACTTTCATTGACCTTCGATAACCAATGGCCGCCATTTTGTTTCCCATGCAAAACTAAAATTAATTAATTAAAATTTAATTAATTAATTAATTAATATTTGGAAAAACTATATTAACATCAATTATCATCCAGTACAAGTTCAAAAAAAATTATTTCAACTTGATAGGATGAATAATGAGTATTTTATTAACGATTGAAAATTTGAACAAGATAAATATATAAATAAATAAATATATAAATAAACAAATATAGGGAGAGTGTGAACTAATAGTAGGAATAGAAAATTGAAGGTCATTCTCGGATTCAGCGCTAAAAAAAAAAAAAAAAATCTGTAATTAAAGATTAAACGAATGTATTTTAAGAAATGATATTAAACATATATGATATGCCATAATAAACTGGATAATTTAAAAATACAAAAAAAAGTAGGCGGTGGCAACTACTGAAGTTATTCTTACTAGAGACCAATATGTGAAGTCAGGAAATTCTTTCTGACTATTCCTTGTTTTAGTTCCAGGTATCACCGATAGATGATGCTATGTTATGTCAAACTGTAATACTACACAAAAAAATCTTGCAGTTTCAAAACGCAAACAACTTATTTGACGTTGTTAAAGCTAAATCAGGGTTCGTACAGGTATCGTTATTTTCAAGATGAAATATCAGTATTTTCTTATAAAAAATTAATCAAGCTAAAGAGCGCAAAATTTCGCCTTATTTCAGGATAGATTATCTATAAGAAAATGCTGGTATCGAAGAATTTCCTGGTCTGGAAATATTTCGTGCCATGTCAAACGTCCGAGTCCACGAAATATGAAATGATATTAAAACACTAGCTACGTAGCGATCCGTTGGGTTACATTTGTATTTTAAAAGATCTTTTGAGTTTTAGAGGGAAAATAGTTACCAATCCAGTTTTTAAATTAAAATGTATAAAGTTGTCAGCTAAAAACAACGAGTTTAGCGTTTGTTACGCAATTGTTTGAGCCTATTTTCGACAAATAGACAGAAAGACAGAACGAATATTTTTAACCTTTTGTTGCATACTCTGAAATTGGCAAATGTACAATGTTAAATTTGTTATTTTCTAACTAAAAGGGTCACACAGAGTGTGAAAAATATTATTTTGTGTAAAATAATTTAACATTTTTTGAATTACAGCATGCCTATTGTGGACACTATGCACAGTAGCAAAATGTAGTGCGGTTAGGGAAATAAAAGATATGAAAGTTTTCGGCTGAGATATTGAAGTATTCTACTAATCATTGTACCCAAATCAGTAAAAAGAGTCAATGATGGTGAGACCTATAAAAATAGTCCGTTTTTGCAACGATACAAAGGTAAATTTTATATTTTACGCATGAATATGTTGGCTTTCTTTTACATTGTTCCATCTTGCATCTTTGTGCACTTTTTGGCACAGTTGTTTGATTGACAGGGAATGCGTTCCACCATGCCATATTTGATGCCCTAGATTACAGAATTGCTCGTACTCGCAAATGTTTTAGTTTTTTGACTTTCAGCGATTCACATTCCTGAGAGTCTGGAAACTAAACTTTTTAAAATTAAAAAGAATCATAAATTAAATCAGAAAATTATAATTGAGAAAATTGAGAAAGAGATGAGTATTTATAAAAAATATATACCTGCATAAAATTAAAATCACATAAATGCATCAAACGTATACTTTTTACTTTTCACTGCTAATACACATGACGTCCACTTCAGTTGACAGAGTAAAATGTTATAATGGTGATGCTGTGCATGGCGTCCACTATAGTGGACATTATGTAAAACCCTCCATAACAAAACAAAAAAGTATTTTTATACTTGTAATTTAATTATACATTAGGCCAAGAAGTCTAAAAACAATAACTGATAAACAAAATGCCATTTAAATAACATTATTTTAGGTTTAGAAACATTTTCGTTCATACAGAACAACTTTCCGGCATTCTGAAGAGACATCCATATTTATTATATATAAAGAAGTAACTTATGCGTCTTATGGTGACATCCCGTTTTTTCCTCTTAAAACACAGACGTCATAGATTATCACAAGCTTTGATTAGGAACTGTCAATGAAATAGGTTAGATTTGAAAAATCCAGCATTTTTGTCCACTGTAGTGGACAGTATGCAACAAAGGGTTAAAATGTTATTTTTGTCTATACGTCGTCTAAACAGTCGAATAAGCTTTGAAATATAAATAGGTATTTCCTGAACATCACATGCAAGCACTCCAATTTTATATAGTAGTGTAGAGATGAAATTAATTTCCCATTCATCTACGGAGTGAACCATAAGTAATACTGGCGTACTTAAAATGCGATTAAAAAAAAAAAAAGTTAATCTAAATTCAACTAAACTATATTTAAGGATGTAAATACTAATTACAGTACGGTGATTTTATTTTCAAAAGAAAAGTAATTCCTATTTTCAAAATAAGATGTCAAAATAGCCTTTTAAGCTATGTCTTTCAATTAATAATTTAATTGAATTATTTACCTTACTATATTTTTATTTTGCAAGTGATAGTTAATTTTTAACATTTTACTTTGCATACTTTTTCATTAAATCTTTCAACCTTTAAATTTGCATGCAAATGACCATAACAAGTGTTAATCAAATATTTTCCTCTCGGTACTTAACTTAAAAGAACTTTCAATAAAATTTATACAAAACTATGTTTAAAAGTGAATATTTATGAAGAACCTGCCAAAATAATTTTACTATACATGGTATTTTAGCAACATCAGCGGAAAATAATGAAAAGAAAGATAGAAAATGAACTGAGTAGGCATCCTCATTAACTAAGCGTTAACTTTCAGCTTTTTGGGTGAGTGACATCATTCAATTATGAATATGATCGTTTTATAAAGTATTACGGTAAAATACATATTAAAAATTAAAACAGCATGAATATTATCCATCAAAATTAATAGATTTTGTGAGTCGAAAACTTTTATTAAGAAAGTTTTTTCTTAAGATTTGTAATTGAAAAAAAAAAAAAACTTTTAATAATAACAGTACCTTTAAAACCCTTTCAGGGGCGCCGTTTGCAGTCTACAAACGTTTAATTTTAATGCCCAAACTGCCAAATGGCACCAATAATTTTTTAGTACAATTTAGATCTCATAATATATATGAAGAAAAGCTGTTGATTATTTTCAAGTAAATTTGTTTGTAAACTGGGACGTGAATTAATTATTTGAACATTTTTGGAGCAGAAATGCCTTGCCCCTAAAAGGGTTAAAGGTTCTTATTTAATTTATGAATTCAAAGATAAGGACAGAATTTGCGCTTTTTTTTATTTAGTGTGAAAGGAGAGATACGTGAAGTTCTGTAAGTGCATTGTAATTCAGTAAGTAATAACGCACGTATTCTCAGTTACATTCTGAATTACGGAGCATCTAAACTAAGGTAGCGTTTATGGAGAATGGTGATTATTCCGATCATTTATCGATCACAATTTTCTCCATTAGGGTTGACTTTCAGCTTTCTGGTTGAGCAAGATCATTTACTCAATAATCTGAATGTTAAAAAAACAGTTTTATAGCAATTTATATATATAAAGTTAAAACAGCATGAATACTATCCCTCAAAATGATAGATTTTGTGAATCAAATTCTTTATTAAGAAAGCTTTTTTTATTTAAAGGCTTGAAGCTGAAAAAAAGCAATAAAAAACAGTATCTTTGAGAGTTTTTCTTTAATTTATGAATTCGACCATAAAGGACAGAATTTTTACTTTATATAATTTAGACTGAAAGGAAAGGAATCTGAAGTGTCCTGTAATACGGTTAATAATAATAACATATGTACTCTCAGTTACATTCTAATTTACGGAGCATCTAAACTATGGAGCGTTTACGGAGAATGGTGGTTATCTCGATCTCTTTTTTGTAGCGACATCACATTTCACACCAAGGCTAGCGAAAAATACAGGCTGTTACACTACGTTTCCCGTTCGTCTGCCTTCGGACGGCTAGAGTCACGTGATGCCCTTTTCGTCCACTTGCGTCACGAAAAGGACATCACTTAACTCAAGCGTCCCGAAAAGAGACGAAAATGTAGTGTAGTGCGTCAGCCTGTTTTTAGGTGCGTTCGTAATTATATAAATGCGTATATAGTCGTCGTTCGGTCCGTCTGTCCGTCCGTATGTCCCCATATAACAGAGCAAAAACTACCCAACCGAATGGTCTGAAATTTTAAATATATAATTGTTGCAAAATTTTATCGAGTCATTTCAAATTTTATGAAAATCGGATATAGAGTTTAATCACATGGACAGTCAAAAGTTTTCCGTTACATTACGGCGAATGGGAAAAAAATATTGCAAATGCATTTTAATGATGTTATAGCCTTTCGAATGGTCTGAAATTTTAAATATATAATTGTTGCAAAATTTTGTCGTGTCATTTCAAATTTTATGAAAAACGGATGTATAGTTTAATTGCAGGGACAGTCAAAAGTTTTCTGTTACATTACGGCCAATGGGAGAAAAAATATTTCAAGTGAATTTTAATGATGTTACAGCCCTTTGAACAGCATGAAATTGATATGAACTTATGAAGTGCACTAAAATATGCATTTAGTACAATATGCGGTGCAAAAAATATTTATAAAACTCGTTATAGTATGAACGCACCTCATTTGCCACGTTTGACGAACAATTTCCAACTTGTTTTGTAAGTGGTTTGCCATCTAGGTTTTTGATATACCAGGTTGTTTGTTTTGATGTCTATTATCATCCTGAAATGTTTGTATGAATAATTTTGCACATTCTATACAAGGGAATTTAAAATGATTGGAAAAAATTTAAGAGGTGTAGTACAACAAACAATTTTTAGGGTTGTGTACTTAAAAAAATAACAAGTTGGAAATTGCACGTCAAACGCGGCAAATCAGATACTTTCGTACTATAATTAGTTTTAGAAATATTTTTTGCACCGTATATTGTACTGAATGTATATTTTAATGCACTTCATCAGTGCATATCAATTTCATTCTGTTCGAAAGGCTGTAACACTATTGAAATGCACTTGCAGTAATTTTTTCCCCATTGTCCGTAAAGAAACGGAAAACTTTTGACTGTCCCTGCAATTAAACTGTACATCCGATTTTCATAAAATTTGAAATGACACGACAAAATTTTGCAACAATTATATATTTAAAATTTCAGACCATTCGGAAGGCTGTAACATCATTAAAATGCACTTGCAATATTTTTTTTCCATTCGCCGTAATGTAACAGAAAACTTTTGACTGTCCCTGTGATTAAACTCTATATCCGATTTTCATAAAAACTTGAAATGACTCGATAAAATTTTGCAACAATTATATATTTAAAATTTCAGACTAGTTTTTGCTCTGTTATATGGACTCATACGGACGGACAGACGGACCGAACGACGACTATAGGTGCTACGTATTTATACAGGGTGTCCGGTCGCAATGGTGTCCAATGACTAATTCCTAAACCGTTAGTCATAGATATATAGTTCCAATTACAAAAATGTTTTAAATCAGGTAAAGAAATATTTTAAAAGCGATTTGGGTCAATAAAAACATTTCTTAAAAAATTACGAAATTTTAATTTTTATACGGTACCCCGGTCCTATAAGTTATTTTTAGTAAAATTTTCCTATTACACTGACAAGTAAGACAAAAAGAGTTCCATTTATATAACACTAAAATTGGGGGAGTTATGAAACTTTAAAAGTGCATGACTTGTGCCACTTTTCTGCTCTGAAAACAAATGAGTTCGGCTTGGCTTTGAGGGGTCACATACAAAGTGCTTAAAATATTCGAAGATCTTATTTCATGTGTATCTACGCTTTGAAAAAAATCGTACAAGTATTACGAGTAAGTTAACATTTATTAAGCTTCAGATTGGCTAAAATAACATATATTTTATTTTGTCAGGAATTGAGACTGCTTCTTTTATGATTTCTTTTAACAAAAATTATATTATTTTTATAATTTTTTATGTTACTTCAAAGATCGTATGTATGTTTTTCCAGTTCAAAATTTGTACTCGAACTTTAACTCCCTTTCAAATATCCGATCGAGATTATACTTTACGTACTGCCTCAAATCCGATAACAATCTAATAATACACTGGCCTCCAAAATTTAAGGTACAGGGACTGGATGCTTTCGATTGCACAAGTTTTGTCGAATATCTACAAAAATTATTGGCGAATTCTTCTTGAACTTCTGGGATGAAAAGAAAATGTTTGAATTCATATTTATTGGGGAAGATTTAGTCGAGAGGCCAATTAGGGGGCTAATAATAAATTTAATAATAAAATAATATTTGCGATCACCTATGTAACAGAAAATTCTGAAAATGGTTTCACTGTGTTAAATGACTATTTGGGTCTTGTTCAACGTTTGTGTGCATATGTGTAAGCATAGCACTCATATTCGTGAAGATGTTATTGTGTCTGTGAAAAATTCAAAAGTTTTTTGCTTATAGCATACAGAGTTTTCAACCAAATTTAACACAACCTTTCGAAAACTTGCCAAAGAATAGTAGCAACAGTATACTGCAATTAAAAATGAATATATTGAATATTTGATGAGATATGGGCATTTTTATGAGATAATTTTTAACTGCGCATGCGCGAAAGATTTCAAAATTTTTATTTCATAATTTGGTAGTCCTTATTTTGGGGCAATCATCGATCTACTACGTTTTATAGTCTACGACAGTTCGCTAATGCACGGGACCACCGGTCGTGTCTTTGATGCACCGAATGAGAAATAGCAGAGATATTTTCCCACGAGAGATTTCCTCTCGCAGGCAACGTGTTTAAAAATAGAGGTGGTCCGCTGACCAAACACTCAGTGAACAGCTGTCAAAGATTTTTGACAGGAGAAGATGGCGAGTGGCTAAGAGACTCACTATTGTTTTAGAAGAAGATAATTTGAATATATAGGAGACGAGGATGATTTTTAGCTTGATAATTAATTTTCTAGACTCAAGAGAGTTACATTCAGGTTGGACCTGAAAGGGGAGGTAAAATCTCTCCGGTGTGAACTCTAGGCTTCACAGGCATCCGACCCGAGTGGAGTAGGAGCCGAGACGGCTATCAGACTGCATCCAGGCGGTAACAGGTAATAGGTAACTGCGGTAGTGGTTCAGGGTGCCATAGCAGTACAGAGATCTTTACCTCTCGAAAGAACAACCGTCTACTGATTATTGATAAATCACAAAGGACATTGATCAGCTAACCTCGTAATTGCAGTGAAGCAATTGCCTCGTAATTGCAATATTCAGTATTTTCTTAAAGGAACTTACGCAACAAGCTACCACCGTCTCATAAACTTTTTTGGATTTTGCATCTAATCACTTTAACATTATAATTTGTTGTGTTGTATATAGCTACCAATTATTTAGCCAAGAGCTAATTTGTTTATTTTAGAAAATAAAACCTTTTTGTCTTCAATCTAATTAATATTGGTTTTTATGCCTTCGAAGTAAACCGCTCCCGCTTCCACCTTCTTAGGATCCCGCACAGTTCGTTATTTTAGCGAGGAAGGAGAATATCTTTGAAACAGTCGAAGTGTTTTGTGCAAACATTTTGTACAGATTGTTACTCTTGTCTTTTTATTTCTGCAAACATAGTAAAAGACATAAGATAAGTGTTATAATTTTTTATGTGTTCATTATGATCTTCGAATATAATTTGACTAGCTATTTTAAGTGAGTGGTGTATGTATTTGATTTAAAAGTTGAATTACGCGGCGATACTTATAAGTACCGCCAATACACTGGGAGTTGGAGAATCACTTCTTATTAATTTTTCGTCTGTGTAGTTATCCATCTTTTTATCTCCTTTATAATGCAATTACTAAATTATAATGTAGTAATGTTTTCCTGGTATTTCTTTTCCGTTTCATTATTATTTTTTAGAGGAAATCGAAGAAGTTGTGGCTCCGGCTCTTCTTTGCTATGCTAGAAATGGCATATGTAAATTCATATATTGCATATGTGGAGAGGCGAGAGTCCCTGGAATATAGGCGTCGCATAACTAAAGGACCGGGCTCACCGTGGCTGAGTGGTTAATGTACCACACCGCTAATCGCTTGAGACCGTAAGTGGGTTGCGGGTTTAACTCTCGCTAGTTCTGTTGCACTCTCTTTGTGAAACTTCGGGATGTAATTCTCTAGTGTTGTAAATTTTCTTCTGCTATCTCGTCTTTATATATTGACGATGACTTATAAGTGTGCCCGTGATGTCAAGCACACAAGTCAGAAGTATGTGTTCAATAAATAAAGGAATAAATAAACTAAAGAACTGCTAACAAGATTGAAAAAAAATTAATGCCATCAAATTTTAATTTTTACTCATTTTTCATGTGTAAAAAAAATTATGTCAATTTAATATTTTTCTTATTGCTAACTTATGAGCGTCTTCTGGTTATTTAGCATGTTTAAAGAGTTTAAACTTTATTTGAAATATCATGTGAGTTTTTCTATTAGAAGAATATTTTAGTCATAATGTACTGACGGCATTTTAAAGTACCACTTTAATTAATTAGCTCTAACGAATTAAATTTCTCACGAGTGAGTATTTTTTTTATGGATATCCTTTCATTTTCTTTGTAGTAACCGAAAAAACCTTTACATGAAAAAAATTGCAGTAGATAAAGGTTAGAGTTGCCTAAAGACAAAACTATTGTTCATGAAGTTGTGAAATTTTGTTAAAGACATAACAAAGGGATAGGAATTTCTTTAAGCTGAAATTTTTTTTTCAAAATTTCCCACCAGAGGTAGTTTTTTAATGAATTACACAGATAGCATATATTTACGATGGTTAAGAAATTTTACTTATTAACTTTACTTGATCTTAAAGACGGTATTTCACGACATCGCTCACCCGCAAGAAAAGTGACACATCTCGCGAAAATGCATTTTGCGTTTTATTCCACTAATAGTCTGTCATAGGTGTGTCTTACTACGAAAACAGTTTCATAAGTGTTGTTATACGGAAAATCCTTTTATTACGCTATATGTCCATTTGTGACCACAGAATAGGGGTGGATTGTGTGGAGAGGTAAAATGACCCAACCCTCCGAACTGTATCCTACATCTTTATTCTTATGGGTTTTATGCTGTTATGCACGTTTTAATTCCTCCATGCAGAGCTAAGTGCTGCAATTTCATCTTATAGTAAAATTAGGCAAATTTTCTTTTGCCTCTCCTGTGAACATCACTTTTGTCGAGATGTGTCACTTTTATTGCGGGTGAGCGACATGTTCCTAGCATTTATCAGAGCACGCTGCGGTCGACTGCGGAACATGCTATCTTACGATTACAGATGGTATCTGAAAAAGATGACTGTCATGGGGAACGTGTTTAGTTGTAATGAAATTTGTAAACTATCGTTAATGTATGCTAACTGTATAATTCGTTAAAATCGCACTTCGGCGGTGAAATTTTAAACTATTTTTTTTCACTCAAACAAATTCCCATACCTTTATTATGTCCTCCACAAAATTTCAGGACATTCTAAACAATAGTCTCGCCTTTAGACAACTTTAGAATAGGATCGTTTAATTTATGGATACCCTGTATGAAGCGTATTGTTCAGCAATATTTATATAAGAATAGTATCTACTTCTAACACCTCTCGTATCCATACATTTCACACAAAGAAAGCTCAGTCCATTTCTGTTTTAAAGAAAATAAGTTAAAACCGGTGTGAATGAATAAAAACAAAAAATCTTCTTAAAACACCATCAAAATGATGATGTTTGATGATGTTTTAAAAAGATTTTTTGTTCTTTTTCATTTCTATTTTCTTTAACATACCTTCATTAATGATAAAGTTATAAAAAGTATATACGAATTCGAAATCGAAAAATATATTCTGTTTTTTAAAAAGAGTAATAAATAGCCGTAATTTATAATACCAAAATTGTTTTTTGTAGTATGCACTACCACCTCTTAAAGTTTTCCCGATATTATTAATCGCCTTGTATAGGGTGTACAAAATTATTAGTACAAACCTTTAGGGATGAGAATACACGTCAAGACAAACAAGTGATTACCAAAAATTTGTATGTAAATCCACTTATTTAGTGAGATGTGCAATAACACCATGAAAAGTGATAGAAGTGTATAACATTTAGGTAAGTGAAACCGTTTGAACTGCCAATTACATTTGGACATATGAAGCGTATTGCTCAATAATGTTTGGATAAGAATAGTATCCACTTCTAACATTTATCGTGTTATCCTTACATTTCACACAGTGAAAAATATAATCTACAGAGTGAGTTATAAGTCTCCATGTAAATAGTGAAAGCTATGATTAACGTTTATTTTATTCGTACAAATGGTATCATGGCTTGTGTGGGTGCTACTTGTTAGCCTGCGAAATGCAGGTGATGTTGTTTTCGCTGATTCGCATTTGCACACAGAGACGTCGGGTCTCTCCTGTTGGAATCCCAGCCATCGCTGCTAGCACCTGTGTTGGTGTATCTTCATCTGTTGCCGTTTTTAGTCTTCCAGATCTGCTTGAATTGGCGACAGAAGATCCTTTCGATTTGTCCTTTCGAATTTCTTGATAAGTTTTCCCACAGCGGCGTGGGTTATCTGCTTTCTGTGCGTTGCATTGATGGTACGCGCTACATAACGTGTGGCCAGATTAGTGAATTTAGCCATATTTTTGCTCTGCTTTGAAAACACATTAGGTTTTCCTATATAATGAATCTGTGCCACTGAGGGTTTTCTGCAGGGAATATTGTAAGACAGTCCAAGCCTTTACAGAACCTAGAACTTTTGTTGCCATGTATCCTGATAAAGTGGAGTTAAAAGAGTATTTTTGTAAAGTACTATTGGAATATTAATACTATTCAGTATGGGATGAAAGTATAAAGTGAGTGGTACTTATAAGTACCGTTAGTAGCTAAAGGATAAAGTAGGGTCGTTTAATTATGGGCACACTGTGTATCCAAATGCAATTGATATTTCAAATGGTTTCACTTAACGAAATATTATTCCCTATTATTACATTTTATCATATTATTGCACTTCTCACAAAGCAGGGTAACTATTTTGGAAATCGCTCCTAAATATCTTTATTTTAATTAAAGTTACGAACGATAATTATAATGGGATTGAAGCCAGACACTGTATTTTTGACAGAAAAATGCATTACGAGCCTGGTTTTCTATACACAAATGATTTATTTTGCTCTGCAATACAACACCTTAAAGTTTGATCTATCTTTTTTGAATCACCCTGTATATTTACATATCCGCCTTTAAATAATTTACTATAAAATTCTAGCGCAAACATTCTCTGAAACTCTTTCGAAATAAAAAAAAAAATGCTTTATCCGATGACATTTTAAATTCACCAGAATTTTTAAGATATTATTCTCAAGAGTTTCAAAAATACCCTCTTAGAAAATAGACACAAATACTGTTTTTTTTTTTGTGTCGTTTTACAAAAGGACTATTTGCTTTTCAAAAATTTAGGAATATTTGCATACTTTTTTGATAATAGACAATAACGTTTTGTTGTATACATTTCAGAAAAATTCACAGCCTCCTAAAAAACGTAAATAGGAATAACTTTTATTAAATTTTACAAAAACTTCGTATAATGTTTTTTGACTTAGAATGCAAAAATGTTATTTCGTGTATTTATTATGCAAAATTATTCTGCGAGTACAAGAACGTCTAGTATCCAAGTAATGCTGTCAGAGAATTTTCAATTGTATCATTTGATAATTTAATAACATGACAAATGTACTGAAAACGTGTATTGTACCAAAGTTTTTTCCACGTTCAGGGTTTATTTACCTATTTTTTCATTCAGTTGAATATAGAGTTTTAGCGAAGGAAAAAAGGTCTGAATAAAATATAATTTTATTAAACATTTGAGGCTATAAATTTTTTTATTTGTTTTTATGAAATCTCGAAGAATAAGTAAGTACACCGTGAACATTGTACTTCTTTAAAAATATCATATAGTAAGAAAATATTTACAAAGTTACTAGCCTTTTAATTCAATGAAGGAAACGTGATTATATATTTAAAGTATTTTCCCACATTTAACGAAATAAATGTTATTCTGATGCTAAAATTTATATTATCTTTATGTATATTGTACATTTTATGTTCTACATCGCCTATCAGAGTGAAACAAAACAAAAACTATATAAGTACAAGATTAAACATAAAACTTACATATCAATGTATATCGCTTAGAAATAGCTACTTATATATAGATATAAGATGGTAGTACGTTTAAAGGTAAGTTCTGGAATTTAGATTCACCGACATTCAAAATTAATTGTAGTATGGAGTATACGAAAGGTTCTGCACTTGTTTCCGCACAAAATTCAGTATTCCACAGTTTCAGCTTTGCTACAAAGGAAATATTACACTAGAAAACTGATTGCAGTGAATTAATTTAATATCGTCACCATACGGTTTACCAATGGGGCTCATCTCCATTTGAAGTGTTTTGCTAACAAAAGAAACTGATAAATTTGAACTGATGCCCTGCATGAATTTCTCCCACACAGCTGTAATCCTTTCCAATTTTTGACTACTACTATTTTTGAAGAGAAATATTTGCATTATTTAATAACAAAAATTTGCGATTAAATTAGACGAAGATTACTATTTATAAATATTTTTTCTGGAAAATTAGTAAGTTTGGCAGAAATCCTTTCAGGGCCGCTAATTCTCAAAAACTTGTGGACTGCAGTATTCAGTAAAAGGATAGGATAACTTTTGATGAGAGAAACTATGAACTCCTCATAAACGATGAGCAAACGATGAATGTCGCGCTTTAAGCATTCAAGAATGCACACAACATTTAGTAGTTTATGCAAGATTACGCCATGACTCGTACATTTTCAGTGTTCACTATTTTAAAGAACTACTTGAGTGACAGTGTTATTGCTTTAAATTATTCTTTTGAGACTGGCAAAAGGATGGCGATGTAATGGCCTTCATATTTTCTAGATTTTAATTTATACGATTTCTTTTTTGAAGTCATGTAAAGAACACCTTTTTCAGTAAGAATATTTAAATGATAAAACAATTTGATAATTTCGTCTGTGAGGCATTTGCATCCATTTCAATAGAGAAAATGACAAAATACAAAGAATGTGCAGAACATGTGCAGAGTTTGGCTTCAAATTTAGTTTTTTCTTGCATTACCTTACTACTACATACATTGGCCATTTCAAATCCACTTATTCAATCAAAAAAGACAGATTGTTTCACTGCAAGCTGAACTCGGATTTTCCATGAAATAAAAAAATAAAGCTATTTCGGCTAAAGTTTAGGTCAAGATTCCAATATGGGGGTTAGCAATAAGTATGGAGTCATCAGTGCTCTTGAAATACACTGGCGAACCAGAGTTTCTGTTAGTCTTTGATTGGTCCGGTTGTTTGGTTAATTGATTAAGTTCCTGAAATGATCTGAAAAAGTTGTTGTGAAATCATATAAAAAACTGGTGGATCCAGAGAGAAAAGTAAAGCTTGATATAAAAAGTTACAGTAAAATATTGGCAAATAGTTTCAGTCTAAAAAAGTAAGTAGTGCGTAGAAAAAAAATGGAATCAGATTATCTGTAAAACTCATGAAATTACCCAAATTTTTGTTGATAGCTGAAAATGTGGACTGAGCTTTACTGGTGCCTTAAAATCAATCAGGGAAATAAAGGCCATTTTTAAGACATTTTAAATTTCAATCATTCAAAACCAACCAGTTTAAAAATTTGTGTTCATAAGAATAGGTTAGAGGCTGTTTTGATAATGAATGACAACCTGAGAGGTCAGTTCAGTACGAAGTATGGACCAAATTCCATTCCAGAGGTCACTGATAAGCCTGGAAGATCAAAGCCCAAAGTAAGCCCAAAACCCTAAACATGTACGATTCAAACATATGCTAGCTACTTGTCTGGCTTAAGTCCATTGACATAAGGTTCACTTTTCTGAGTAATTACATGAAATAAAAATTATTACGTTAGATGTGTTATGTCAGAAATGATAATGACAACAATTCCTCAACAACCTGACTATATTAATGTTATGCTTAAAATATTATTTCATGGTTTACATTCTTTCAGCTTTGCGGAGTTTAGCTTAACTTGATACAATAATGTCTACAATGTTGGGCCTGACAGAATTTTTTTTTAGCACATAACTATACATTCTGTTTACTATACCCAGTACACATTTTGAATGGATAATATGATTCTGAATATAAGGCACCAGTAAAGCTCAGTCCCCATTTTATCTCTTAACAAAAATTTGGGTAATTTCAGCTTTACAGATAATCTGGTTCCATTACTTTTCTACGCACTACTTACTTTTTTAGACTGAAACTATTTGCCAATATTTTACTGAAATTTTTTTAGATCGAACTTTACTTTTCTCTCTGGTTCCACCAGTTTTTTATATGATAATATAGATAAGCGAATTGCTACCCTAGTTTTCTATACAAAAATCATTCATTTGATGGGTACTATGATTTATCTTATCTTGAAAAATGAAACAGTTTATGAGCACCCTGTATAGTTCTTATTTGATATACATAAAGATAAATATGAAAATCTAAAGGCAATGGCAATACGTATTCTTTTTTTTAAATAAAATGTTCCCTGAACTTTTGAATATAAATTTATGTGCATGTTCTGAACTATAATCTTTTATCCCTTTTACTCGAAAAAGAATAAAAACATTTTTTTCGACAGTTTTGCATTTTATTTGTTCCTACAATCAGTAAAAATATTAAATATTTGTTTTCTCCTTCTCAGACTGCTAAATCATAGATTTCAGAAAAAACAGGACTATTAAGAAAACAAAAATCCTTGAAGTGAGAAAACCGATCATCTGTCGTATTCTCTTGGAAAATTTCAAAAAAATATTTCTTTGACTTAGTTTTGATGATATCGATGCAATTTTTATATGGTATTAGGAGACATTTTCAAATGTTAAATCTGATTATTTCGCATACTTACAATATATCAATAGCGATTTATTTTGTATTATGTCATTACATGGATTTGAACTTTTGTTTGATTTTCTGCTTAAATGTTTTCACTAAATACTTAGTAATGTAAGTAGTTCAACTGAATAAATTTTTATAGAATAGATTACAGGATACTTTAGTTATAAAGATAAATATGAAAATCTAAAGGTAATGACAATCTGTATTCTTTTTTTAAATAAAATATTCCCTAACCATTTGAATATAAATTTCTGTGCATGTTCTGATCTATAATCTTTTAGCACTTTTACTCGAAAAAGAACAAAAACATTTTTTCCGACAGTTTTGCATTTTATTTGTTCTTACACAATCAGTAAAAATATTAAATATTTGTTTTTTCCTTCTCAGACTGCTAAATCATAGATTTCAGAAAAAACAGGACTATTAAGAAAACAAAAATCCTTGAAGTGAGAAAACTGATCATCTGTCGTATTCTCTTGGGAAATTTCGAAAAATATTTCTTTGACTTAGTTTTGATGATATCGATGCAATTTATATGGTATTAGGAGACACTTTCAAATGTTAAATCTGATTATTTGTATACTTAAGAAATATCAATAGCGATTTATTTCGTATTATGACATTACATCGATTTGAACTTTTGTTTTATTTTCTGCTTAAATGTTTTCACTAAATACTTACAAAGAAGGTCTCCATATGGCATATTCAGAAAAATCTGAAAAAATTACAGAGTGTTGTTCTCATGTGGATATATATATGTTTACAAAATTTTTTTTTTCGGAACCTCGGTAGAACATTCGTAAAAAAATAATGAAAATTTCGTTTATTTGGCGATTTATCATCGGTTGGCGATGAAATTAAATTTCGAAAAATACTTTTTCATGTCGAATACTCTTTAAGATAAAAATTCTTCATACTGAACTAGTTTAAATAAATTTAATGTAAATAAATTTATTTTTGTAAGTTTTAACTTGATTTAACTATAGTTTTGTCGTATATATATATATATATATATATATATATATATAATGAAATTTAGATATCAAATTTTATGAATTAAAAAAATTTAAAAATTAAAATTGTTTCAATATCTCAAAATTAAGTCCAACTGAGCACTGCCGATTCAATTTTGTTTCTATGGAAACGACGAATTCTTTGATAATGAAATGAATAACAAGTAAATGAATCTTGCCTTTATTTTGGAATACGCTTAAATATATGAAAGTATTTTTTATATATGAAATTGTTTTTAAAGTAATAAAACTAAATAACAAGCAACATAAATGCGTAGAACGAAAAAATGTATTTATTAAACTCTTTTATTGTTTATGTATAAATTCATTAAATACTTTTTACACGCATTCAAAAAATCGATTAACAAGCAATTTTCAGGTGCATTAAAATCTTTTGCTTTTGGCGAAGAAAAGTACTGCTCGCCAAATCGCGTGACGCTTTCATCTTTTCGCGCCAAATACTCGAAGGTATTTTATTTTTTTACAGACTTTCTACAGTACTTCCACCCCTAAATTTAACTGATCCTCTATTACATACATAAGTAATTTAATTGGCATTTTTTTCAAAATATTCTGAGTATGCCCAGTAAGGAGACCTTCCTTGTTAGTAATGTAAGTAGTTCAACTGAATAAATTTTTATAAAATCGATTACAGGATACTTTAGTTACAAAATAAAATGTCAATACTTAGAATCTTAAGAGCATGTTATTTGTACACTTTTTTATTTATCTTAATTTCGTTTTTGTATGTAAAGATAGAATTTTGTTATTGATTGTTCGCTCATCTACTATATATGTAAAATGCAAATGGAAATTTCGTTCCGGTTGCTTATAACTTGAGTTCTGCTGGATAGATTTTGATGGAACTTGCACTGTTAGTTAGATGATGTTTCGAAGAAGGTTTTAGTATAAAACATATCGTTTGATGTTGCTTAGCTATAGAATTATGGGAAAAAGTTCTATAATCAGATCAGCCAAATTATGAAAGATTAGCCTTTTAAAAAAGTTCTTCTGGGCGGATATTGGAGAGACTTGCATTGTTTATTGGATAATTTTTCAAGAAAGTTTTTAGTAATTAACATGTTGTTCTATGTTGCTTAGTTATATAATAATGGGGAAAAATCTATGACAAGGTGAACCCGATTATGAAAGCTTAACCTTTTCAAAAAGACCCACTGTGCGGGTTTGTCCTTGACTGCCCAAACTTTTGCTGATACATTAAAAAAAAATAAAAGCGCAATGGCGTTCGTATCGTTTTCATCAATGCGAAAGGACCTTCCAGGTAAAGTTCCATATTGCATATTGTTTAACACAAGGTCAAATTAACCGATATATTTCGTTCGATTGAAGGTTAATTCGGAGAAACCGACCAGCGTAGTGGGCGAACCCTGATAGTTTCCTGATATGTTAGAATTACAAAGACTATCTTCACCAGTATGCTTCCGATGGCAATAAATGTTAATAGTTTAGAACTTAATTATAAATTAATAAATTGTTTTGCGGTATTTTTCCATTAGCAAGTGATAAATTACCAAATATCCTTTGTACAACTTGTTCTAACAAATAACTGTAAACGAGTAAATGAATACAAAAATGGAGCTGATTATGTGTCAACCACGCAATCTAAAAAAGGTCAAATGTCTTCGAAACTACATCAACGAGTTATTTTAAATACTAAAAAGTAGAAAAAAAAATAAATAAAAAGTTTACTAATTTTTTTAAATATGCTTTTCCCAATTAATAGTTTAACTAGGTGTGCCCTTCGAAATTCGAAGGAGAGGATATTACAGAAAATATGTTACAGTTAAAATTTACAAAGAAAAGAAAAGTATATTTAGAATAAAATATTGATTTCGTTATATTTTATATAATAAGTATGAAACTAGGATTATAATACAGATTTAATATTAGTGCTTTTATGGTACTTTTATCTTAGCTGGGCCCAAACCTCGCCAATAGCATTTTACCTCTCGTTAATACCAGATTTTATTTTTTACTTGTGTAAATTTGAAACAATATTTCGATGTTCGCAATCTGACTTAATATGTTTTATTCTAATTAGCAAAATTAAAACTTTTTAGGTTTTTATACATGTAAAAGTTTCAAATATATAAAAGTTCTTATATACTAGATGCCACTAATTTCCTGCCTACTACCTACAACTGCAGAAAAACGACAGCTATAGTCAAACGTGATGTCTAGGTATGGTAAAGTGGCTATGCACAACGCGAAGAGACCGAGGGTAATTATCCAAAACTAGAACAATTGTTGTAACCAGAGTTCACTGCATTTATTTTTGTTAATTTTTGTAACATTTTGTAATATTTTTACATGCAATAGCAGAAGTATTATTAGAAGTATTTGTTCCATGCATTAAATCACGATTTTAATTACTCATTATTACTTTCTTCTATCTTTACAAGAAGAAAGTATTGGATTCATGGAAATTTTCGAATTCCGGTTTTCGACGGATTTACACGTTTTAGGGGTTAGAGAATCCGAAAAACATGTTCTTATAAAATGTCTGTTTGTGTGTGACACAAATTTTGTGGGCGCTCTATCTCAAGAACTAATGAACGGAATTTAATAAAAATTTATATTCAGTTAGTCCCTGATATAAATTGGTGCTGATTAGTTTTTGGTGTAAATCGCTCAATAGGCCACAACATAAAAGTTTTTGTAATTTAATTTTGAAATACGTAAATATCAACTCCATGACTGTAACTATACCCAGGTTCATAAATAAAATACATTGTTTTCAGCATGTAAACAATGTTTCTATGCATGACTTTCTTACGTTTTTACATAAAAAAACTGATAAACCTTAATTGACACTTTTTAGATTAATTTAATAGATAAGAAATAATACAGATAAGAAATCTTCAAATGGAAAATCAAATTTTCTGTTATTTCCGTGTACGATACACTTTATTACACAGTGGTGGTCCGTGAGTGGATATATTTGGGGCACTAAACACTGTAAAAGAAATACTGCCTGTTTTCCTGTAGGAATCGGAAAAATAGTTGCCCTTATCGTACCGGAATAATTTCTGACCCAGCTCGGAATAAAATCTGTAAAAATTAGGAAATAGTCACTAAAACGGTATTTTACGGATTTTATTCCGATTTTACGGATTTTATTCCGAGCTGGGTTGGAAATTATTCCAGTACGATAAGGGCAACTATTTTTCCGATTCCTACCGGAAAACCGGCATTATTTTTTTTACAGTGAACGTATAGATCCCCAATTTATTCTTTTCTTACCACTATTTTTTAAGGGAAGTCTTTGTCCTTTTTTATTGGCAGAACGTTCAGCCATTAAACAAGTGAAAGATTTGTTTAAAAAAATAATGCACTGTAAAAAAAATACTGCCAGTTTTCCAGTAGGAATCGGAAAATTAGTTGCCCTTATCGTACAGGAATAATTTCCGACCCAGCTCGGAATAAAATCCGTAAAAATAAGGAAATAGTCAGTAAAACGGTATTTTACGGATTTTATTCCAATTTTACGGATTTTGTTCTGAGCTGGATTGGAAATTATCCCGGTACGATAAGGGCAACTATTTTTCCGATTCCTACCGGAAAACTGGCATTATTTTTTTTACAGTGTGGTAAGAAAAGAATAAAATTTTCAGCTATGCATTTAGTGCCCCAAAAATAGCCAGCCGCGAGCCGCCACTGTTATTACATAAAGTGTTTTAAAGATATTCTAGTGAAAATTCGGGAAGATGCTTTCCATATATTATTAACTATGTTCTGAACTAGAATCTAAGCTTTATGTGAAAATGCAGTTATTTTACAGGTGCTCGAATATAAAAAATATAATGTAATTGTTAATAAAAAATATGAACTTTTTGACATATATATGAAATGTTTTAGTTAACTTTCAAGATATTGTAAAACTCCTATTTCAGTGCACAGGTAAGTGCAATAGTAGTGGGAAATATATTTAGTTGAGTTGAGTGCACACTGTCTGGCGTAAGCATGAAATTTTGCTAAAAAAATGACAAAACCGCCCAATTTTTAAAAATGTTATGAAGATAGTGCTAGGACTTTATGTTTTTTCATCATTCTGTATTACAATCTAACAAAAAATATTTGTATTTATTGAAAATTGTACATTTTTGCTTAAAAAAGCGCCCCCAAACACAAGCAGATACACTGTAAAAAAAATACTGCCAGTTTTCCGGTAGGAATCGGAAAAATAGTTGCCCTTATCGTACCGGAATAATTTCCGACCCAGCTCGGAATAAAATCCGTAAAAATAAGGAAATAGTCAGTAAAACGTTATTTTACGGATTTTATTCCGAGCTGCGTTGTAAATTATTCCGGTACGATAAGGGCAACTATTTTTCCGATTCCTACCGGAAAACTGGCTTTTTTGTTTTTACAGTGTAAAAAAAATAATGCCAGTTTTCCGGAGGAATCGGAAAAATAGTTGCCCTTATCGTACAGGAATAATTTCCAACCGAGCTCGGAATAAAATTCGTAAAGTACCGTTTTACTGACTATTTCCTTATTTTTACGGATTTTATTCCGAGCTGGGTCGGAAATTATTCCTGTGCGATAAGGGCAACTATTTATCCGAATCCTACCGGAAAACTGGCAGTATTTTTTTTACAGTGTACAGGGTAGTTTAAAATAGTTTATTTTGCGGTTACTGATCTTGAGAATGTCACCATTTTGTGTGTATGAAACTTGTAGGTCTGCTTATTAAAAGTTTTTAAGCCTTCTCGTTTACTATAGTCACTTTTAGCATCAATATTTTTATTTTATTTATTTTATTATTAAAAAGAGTGTATGGGGCATTCTCAGAATCTTTTGACTTTTATGTCCCTGAATAATAATTTTTATTTTAATACATTTTTTGTGTTTTTTTTTATTTAATATACTAGGAAACATCCCATTGCATAATTGCATAACAATATTAACGAGATAAATAAATTTAGGACGATGTTGGGGGTCCAAATACCAGGAAAACTCCTATACCGTCCCGTGTCCCTGATGCTGATTTTTAAGTTTGGAGCTGTCTGTATAAAATTGCTTCAATAAAAGTAATTCGATGTAATTTTTTTCTAAAACTGGGACAATTGTTTTATATAAATATGTAGCAAAAAATTAACCTACACACATTTTTACGGTTGATATTATTTTTTGAACTCTGTCCCTGGGTTTTTCATCCTTACCGTCCCTCTTGCTAAACTTATACAGAAAATCCTTTCAGATGCAGCCACAGAATTTTTTTCAGGTTTTTTTCTCATGCAGAAGTATGCTAGAGAAAGAATGTCTAAAATTCTTTGACAGGAAATTTACTGCAGAATTTAAATCAGCATTTAAATATCAGTTTCAAGCATCGTGGCTTTATTGCAGTGGCGTGGCGTCCGGTCATCGCTGGATGCGGCGATGACCAAGCAATATTTTAAAACTCTTAATAAGCTTTTAAAACTCTACGATCCAGTTTTAGCAGAACATTTGGAGTTCATGTAAAAGTGAAGGTAAGATTTAAAGTTTCTTTTTTGAACATTCAGCCATTGAATTTTAGAGTTAATAATTTTTCACCACAAGCTTAAATAATTGCGATGACCACCGAAAATTTTCACGCCACGCCACTGCTTTATTGGTAGTCTTTCCATCCCCAAGGTTTATTCCTGCACTTTTTGAGGTAAATAAAAAAAAAAAATTACTTTAATCCAATGTTAACAACTGTTTCTAAAAATCAATGAACATTGTGGCTATCACTTAGTCTTAACATGATTTGCCTAAAAATAGTTGGTAATTTTCCTTACCGTTCCATCCTTACCGTCCCTTTCTTTCCCATTTCGTCCATTTTTTCCTAACAGTACCCTTTTTTTACCTTACCGTCCCGTCTTTAACACCCCGTTAAGACAATGTTATACAAAAATTCTGTATTAAAAGTTCTACATTTTTATTATTTCTTATTTGAATGTCCTGTGGGTACTATTCAAATTTATTATAAGTAAAAATTTAGAAGAAAATAAAAAGTTATAGTTGTAAAATGGTAAGGAAAATTAAACTCGCAAGTTTAACTTAAACTTCAGTTAAATAAAAAAAATTTCGCTGCTGACCATTTTTTCTTTATTTTGAATCATTAAGACATTCGTCTATCAGATTAAAATGTTATTTTAGTAAGTTTAATTTCACCAGATTTTTATTCCCGAAAGTCAAAAGATCGTAAGAATGCCCCGTATATTGCTTACTTGTGTTAGTTCTATTAGTAAATATACGTTTGTGTTATAATGCCATACTCCTGAATGAAATCAGTGGCGTATTTAAGATGGTGATTCGATAAAAAATTACATATCAGGGTTTCCATTAATTTCTTTAGTTCTTTTCAGTATAGGGGGGCTTGGCGCTTTTTAAAAAAAGGTTGGCGCAATTTGGGCTTCAGAAAGTAACACTTGTTGCCAAGTGATTTAAGGTCAATTCCATTGTAACTGACGTAACATTTGATCATCGAATTCTGTTTTCAAAACTATGTAGGAAATTTACTAATAAAGCTGGAACTAATTTTTACAATTTAAAATATTTCTTACTAAGGGCTTAATGCCCAAATACCTGCAGATTATTTCAATCTCTCTTTTAGTGCCAAAAATTGCAATTCAAAATTCTGTAACTGACTTAAGATAAAATACACAAACATTTTTTCTGCCTTCATTGAAGTGTAAAAATTAGCAAAACTGTCCCGTTAAAAAAAGTGATTTAATGTTCTTGACAACACTAAGTAATGCCGAATTATAACAGTAACTTGTTTAATTAATTTCTGAATAATAAAAAAGAAAAAAATGGCATTTACACGTGTAACTGACGTAACTTTTATTGAGTACCTGACGTAACATTATGACCTTACAAAGACAATAATGGTACTTAATTTAGTTTGTAAACAGTAATTTACAATGCCTTTTCATTAGGATTTTATTATAGAATATAAAAATATCAAGTTTTCTAATCATAACCTAAAATGAAACATATTATAACTTTTATACCCCTCCCCCCCCCCCCCCCAAAAAAAAAAAAAAGATAATTTTCTGTGGAATTGCCCATAAGCAACTTTGAAAACAAACTTGATGAGCTTTTATGGAACAAAAATTATTAATTAAATCAAATTTTCTATGATATTAGTATTTATGGATTACAAAAGTCATAAGTAAAATTTAAAAAAAAATGTAGAACAATGCATAAGAAAAAAAAGTTGGATCACGGTCATAAAAATTTTTACGATGGATAATTTTACTTTTTAATTCATGGTTAATGATAAAAAGATTTTGCATTATTCACTTACAAATAAAAGGCCATTCATTATCTTTCATGCATTACATTTTGAAGAAAAGGAAAATATACGCTTTTGTGTTGATAACAAAGCTTATTTTCTTTTGTTAAAACTTTAAAAGTAATCTGATGCAACTTCCCCATTTCCATTTTTCAATGTTTCTAATTTAATGCTTCATTAAAGCTTAACTAATGTTGAGGGGAAATGCTGAAAGACCTTTATCTTGTGAGACTGATAAGTTAAAAAATTATCTTTATCTGTAATAAAATTAATCTAAAAAAAACCCTTTTTGATTGACCTTAATTTTTGAGGTTCGTTTAAAAATTTTAAGACCATATTGATTTCTTACTTTTTACCACTTAAAATCCTTAAAATGACGTAAATATACTATAATCAACAGCACATTGTTGCAAACTTTCAAAAATGCATGCAAATACGGAGTGTCAAAAATAAATACAAAATGAGTTACATGTATGCGGTAATCATAAAACCATAAACTAAATACAGTGAAATGTTTCTTTAATGAAAATTAGCTATTACATGTTTTATGTTAATTAAAACAATAAAACGTCAGCTGCAGAGGTGTACTAATGCAACAGCAGATGGTTATACATTTCAAAGAGTTGAAATGATATCATAAAGTACCGAGTTATAAAAATCTTAAAGTTCGCAAAATATTATGTCACAAAAGACTGTTACAACTTCTCTGTAAGGTCTCTAAAACAGCTATTGATAATATTTTAAATAAAGCTAGAAGATATCTTATTAGATACGTAATTATATAAATATATAATAATAATTTTCATTTAATTCTAATTATATAAATACGCACACTGTAAAAAATAATTCCGTTAACATATATACTGAAATTGTACTGGCAATCGAGACGTCAGTACTATTTCCGTATTTTAACGGAAAAAAATTTCCGTAAATTCCAGAAGATTTTCTGTTTTTTCACAAAATGTTTCCGTTTTTTAGGTGCGTTCGTAATTATATAAATACGTAGCACCTATAGTCGTCGTTCAGTCCGTCCGTCCGTCTGTCCGCATGTAACAGAGCAAAAACTACCCAACCGAATGGTCTGAAATTTCAAATATATGATTGATGCAAAATTTTGTCGAGCCATTTCAAATTTTATGAAAATCGGATGTATAGTTTAATTACAGGGACAGTCAAAAGTTTTCCTTTACATTACGGCCAATGGGAAAAATTATTGCAAGTGCATTTTAATGATATTAGAGCCTTCCGAGTGATCTGAAATTTTAAAGATATAACTGTTGCAAAATTTTGTCGAGCCATTTCAAATTTTAGGAAAATCGGATGTATAGTTTAATTACAGGGACAGTCAAAAGTTTTTCTTTACATTACGGCCAATGGGAAAAATTATTGCAAGTGCATTTTAATGATATTAAAGCCTTCCGAATGATCTGAAATTTTAAAGATATAACTGTTGCAAAATTTTGTCGAGCCATTTCAAATTTTAGGAAAATCGGATGTATAGTTTAATTACAGGGACAGTCAAAACTTTTTCTTTACATTACGGCCAATGGGAAAAATTATTGCAAGTGCATTTTAATGATATTACAGCCTTCCGAATGGTCTGAAATTTTAAAGATATAATTGTTGCAAAGTTTTGTTGAGATATTTCAAATTTTAGGAAAATCGGATGTATAGTTTAATTACAGGGACAGTCGAAAGTGTTCCGTTACATTACGGGGAATGGGAAAAATTATTGCAAGTGCATTTTAATGATATTACAGCCTTCCGAATGGTCTGAAATTTTAAAGATATAATTGTTGCAAAGTTTTGTTGAGCTATTTCAAATTTTAGGAAAATCGGATGTATAGTTTAATTACAGGGACAGTCAAAAGTGTTCCGTTACATTACGGGGAATGGAAAAAAATTATTGGAAGTGCATTTTAATGATGTATCAGACTATGCGCTTTATGAAGTGCAAAAAAGTATACATTCAGTACAATATGGGGTGCAAAAAATAATTATAAAACTAGTTATAGTACGAACGCACCTCATTTGCCACGTTTGACGAGCAATTTCCAACTTGTTTTTTTCATATTTCCGTATTTAAATTTTTTTTTTCAAAGACAAAAAAAAAAAAAAAAAAAAAAAACTTTTTAATGAGAAATTTTAACGAGAGATCTTTATGAATTTCAATTTTTATGGACACCAAGGACAGAATACATCTGTTTAATTCAAATAATACTAATGAAACAAAACTTACCTCTGCGATGTTTTAACTGGGGGAACTGGCCTCTGCCAGATTAGCGATCTTATCTATTATGCCATGGGAACACGAGTTACGTTTTCAAATATCGTTACTGATTTCAGATGCTTTTATGAAGTAAGGGCAAGATGTTAAACAAGGAACATATTTTCATAGAGATAATATTTTTCAATTGAGTATACAATTCTGAATGTTTCCATAATTTTGAATATTTAGCTTTTTAATTTTTTGCTTTATAAAAGAAAGATTTTAGTCTTTAAAACATTACATGCATTAAAGAATGTATTATAATTAATAATTTCTTCTGTTTTGAAAGATTTTTAAAATTTTATTGTAATATTATTTTCATTTATTTATTTATATATTCATTTAATTTTGCAACAATACCAATATATTTTTTCAAACATGTACTTTTAAAAATTATTTGTGTGATGATCTACTATAAACTCAAATAAAGGAAATTGCTACATGGTATTAAAATAAATTTTATTTATTGCTTATTGTAACTTAGATAAAAATCAATTTTATAATAATTTCGTTATTAAATTTCAGCTATGTTTTAAGTTTTATGTGCGAATTCGTTAAAGTGAATAGATTAAAAAATATTAAAATTAAAAATGGATTTTTTCATTTTAAAACATCTTACAGAGATTTTAAAAAATAATAATAGCTTGCTATGAAAAATAAACTGTAATACTTCTTTTTCAACTGTCTCAAACTTAAAAAGAATTAATAATATTTTAATTTTTTTAAATATCGTACATTTAAAAAAAACTATTTTAAAGCTTTTTATTTAAAAAAAGAAAGAAAGAAAGAAAAACACTATAATGAGTTATTTAAATTTGCATACATAGATGGCGCCATAACTTTTATTGGTTTTACTTGAAAACCCGTGTAAAAAATCAACACTATTTAAACACTGGGAAATCATTGGACATTGGATATGTTTTCAATATAGCTACATATAGCCAATATTGCGGTTTTGTTGAAAATAATATCACTGTAAGACAAGTACATAAATAAATTAATTGACTTTTCAAACAGCGATTATTTCTAAACATCATTTACGGAATTTATGCTGCTTTGAAAGCAATACAGAAGTATTCCGTAAAATTTATGAAAAACTTATTGGATTTATACGGATTTATAATCTCATAATATCAAGTACCGAAATTGTACTGTTTTCTTAGAAAAACGAAACTATTCCGTAAAATTTTACGGAAAAAATTGGGTATATTAACGGATATTTTTTACAATGTAGCACCTATAGTCGTCGTCTGGTCGGTCCGTCTGTCCACATATATCAACGCAAAAACTGCCCAACCGAAGGGTTTGGAATTTAATATATACAGGGTGATTCAGCTCGTCGGTGACAAACTTTAAGGATCGATAGAGCACACCTAGACGAACATTTTTGAATAGGGAATGTAGGGTCCCTGACGCGATGGTAAGGCGCTAGGCGCTTTCGAAAATTTGGGTGCCGAAATTCGAAACGTCATAAAAACTAGGGAAATGGTTAGATTTTCTTGCTTGTTGCGTCGAAATGATTCTGTTTGTTTAGACTTTCTTCAGTACCAATTTGATAAGCGTATCTCTTAAAACATGGATAGGGGGCGCTGCAGACTTTGGAGAGCTAGACAACAACTTTAAGCCCGTTATTTTGATAATTTAACACATGCTCGCCAAAGTTTATACTCTAACTTAAAGTTTGAACCCAAAAGTAGAGCCCTGCAAAAAGCGTAAGAGCCGGAATAAAATGTCAAAGTACAGGGTGGTCGAAACTCGAAGGCTCCTAGGAGATAAACAAACAGATTTCTTGACTTATGGCATGCATTTTCATGATTCTGTTTGCTGGGGCTCTCTGAAACTCAGTTGAACGGTACAAAAAGAAACATCGATAGGGGGCGCTTTGGGCAAAAAACATAATTCGTTGACATTTCGGACGCTAACTGGAAACGGGGCGCTACGATCAGTTAGTAATAATGAAAACACATTTTCTACCTCTGCTCAACACTTCTGAATAAATTTAGACCAAAAACATCAATGATACTGGAAATTTATTTACAAAAAATAACACTACAGAAGATGCTCGAAATTTCGACCTTGGGCCATGATGCAGGCTTCGCACCTCCGTCGCATTGAGGAGTGTGTGTTTCCAACAATGCCAGGAGTATCTCTGATCTGCCCTGCAGCTGCCACAATGCGCGCCACAAGTTCTTCAGCACTGCTGACAGGTGTATGGTATACCTCGGCCTTCAGGTAACCCCAAAGGAAGAAATCCAAGCAGGTGAGGTCTGGTGATCGGGCAGGCCAGTGAACTGGACCCCCACGCCCGATCCACCGCTGGCCATACCTTGCGTTTAGATGGAGACGCACGTCGTTCGTGTAATGGGCCGGAGCTCCATCGTGCTGGAACCACATCTGGCGACGCGAACCTTCGGGTACGTGCGCCTCATCCAGAAGCTGCGGCAGCACTTGATCCAGGAAAATCAGGTAATTTCCACCTGTCAGCCGTTCAGGTAACAAATAAGGGCCAATGAGGCAATCCCCCAGAATGCCGGCCCACACATTTACTGAGAAACGCTCCTGGGCTGCTCGGCTTCTGGTTTCATGTGGATTTTCATCACACCACACATGACTGTTGTGGGCGTTCCACATTCCCTCCCGGCTGAAGGTGGACTCGTCCGTAAACAAAATGCTGTTTACAAAACGGGGATCCCTGGATCTCATCGCCAAGTACCATCTTGAGAATTCCACTCGAGGGCCAAAATCCTGCTCTCTGAGCAACTGCACCCGCTGGATGTGGTAGGGGTGCAGATTCCGGGAACGTAAGATGCGCCACGCAGTTGCTTGCGAAATGCCAACATGTCTGGCGATATCTCTCGTGCTAAGACCTGGGTTGTCCTCAACCAGGTTAAGCACAGCCTCTTCGTTGTCGGGGGTGCTCATTGATCGCTCCCGTTCAGGCCTGCCTCCGTCGAAAGATCCCGTTGTGGGCAACCTCTGGTGTACTCGAGCGAAGAAGGCATGGCAGGGGATTTGCCTGTTGGGGTAACGCTCGGCGTACAACCGCTGAGCGGCTCGTCCATTACAACCAGCAGCGCCATACGCCAAATGCATGTCAGCCAATTCAGAGTTTGTGTACCGTTCCATCCTACTACCGATCTGCAGACAAGTAACCCGAAGCTTAAGTAGGTACCGCACGTTCAAAAGACGTGTCTGCGCATACAACTACGTCATCTCGCGTTGTCGTCTACGCATTACGTATCTTTTGCATATCGATATGGTACGATATCTTTTGCATAAATCAGCAAAAAGCACCTTATGTAAATTTTATTGCGCGCATTGTGCATGATTGAAACCAGCTATGTTTGTTAAAAAAAACAAACAAACTGCAGTTTTAATAGCTTCTTATGATAAGTAAATTACTCTCTTGTTTTGTTTCTAACTGATCGTAGCGCCCCGTTTCCAGTTAGCGTCCGAAATGTCAACGAATTATGTTTTTTGCCCAAAGCGCCCCCTATCGATGTTTCTTTTTGTACCGTTCAACTGAGTTTCAGAGAGCCCCAGCAAACAGAATCATGAAAATGCATGCCATAAGTCAAGAAATCTGTTTGTTTATCTCCTAGGAGCCTTCGAGTTTCGACCACCCTGTACTTTGACATTTTATTCCGGCTCTTACGCTTTTTGCAGGGCTCTACTTTTGGGTTCAAACTTTAAGTTAGAGTATAAACTTTGGCGAGCATGTGTTAAATTATCAAAATAACGGGCTTAAAGTTGTTGTCTAGCTCTCCAAAGTCTGCAGCGCCCCCTATCCATGTTTTAAGAGATACGCTTATCAAATTGGTACTGAAGAAAGTCTAAACAAACAGAATCATTTCGACGCAACAAGCAAGAAAATCTAACCATTTCCCTAGTTTTTATGACGTTTCGAATTTCGGCACCCAAATTTTCGAAAGCGCCTAGCGCCTTACCATCGCGTCAGGGACCCTACATTCCCTATTCAAAAATGTTCGTCTAGGTGTGCTCTATCGATCCTTAAAGTTTGTCACCGACGAGCTGAATCACCCTGTATATTTGTTTCAATTTCCACATACAAATATTATTTTTTTACATTCGCTGTTCATTGTTTATATACTTAGCATTAGTTACATTATTGTAAGTATACAGTAGAGTCCGATTATCCGAGTTAATGTGGACCAAGCTCACCTCGGATAAGCAAAATACTCGGATAACCGAATTTACAAAAATCGTCATCAACTAAGGAGATGAAATATAAATTTTCACTTAATTCATTAATTTTTATGGTACTATAGTAACATTTCTTTGATGTACATTTCCGTTACTTTTAATTAGAACGAGGAATGAAATTGTTTATTTGAAAATGCCCTTGATAGTTTTTTGTTTGTTGAATGGCACTTTTGCTGCAGTTTTTTTTTTCTTCAGTATTACGCTATTGCATTGCTACCCATTTCTAAGATTTTTTCTTATTACTAAAGCTTACTAATAAATTTTGCCTAATTCAATCACCGAAATGTAACAAGTATCAACTTTATATATGGTAAAAATTTGTATTAAATTTTAGAGGCAATAAAACAGCACAAATTGGCAACTATGTGATTCTATTAGTGTCATGAAAATGGCAGGTGTAAACCTCTTTTTTTCTGTTCAAAGTATTTTAAATTTTTTTTTCCAATCGAACTTATACCTTTGGAATGGATAATTTTCTTCTAATGGACTGATGGCTTTATATTATAAGCAGTCATTATAAATGAAGTGTTAGGCAAAGATGAAAGACCAGTCGTAAAATGTTTGAACTTTGATTTTCTGGTCAAAATGGGGGGAAAAAAATGACCATAATTTTTTTATAGAAAATAACTCGGTTAAGGCGGAAACTCGGTTAAGCGGGACTCGGATAATCGGAACTCTACTGCATATATGTAAAACGTAAGCGGTTTTTGAAAACCTCATAATATACATACATATTTATTTTAAAGTATATATTTACTTTACAGTACGTATTTTTATGATCTTTTATTAAACGTATACTATTCACTACTTTTAAGAAAGTGTTGATATTTAAAAAAATTTTTCATGGTAACTATTAATTTTTGCAGTTTCATTATTGCAAGATTAATTTTTGAAGTTTCATTATTGCGAATCTAATTTTAATTATAGTTTACTTAAATTATTCCAATTTTAATATTTAATTTTAGCATAAACAAAGTATGCAATTTAATTTTAATTAATTAGTTCTTAAAAAAAGAATCCCTAGTTTCATATATACACTTAGCTCATTTCATGGTTGGTTGGTTGTATTTATGTCGGCCAATTATCAGCACGTGGGATATGGGACCTAAGGGGGAGAGTGCCTTCCGTGGAGGTCTTTCTAAGGGAACCTAATCCGTATTAAAGCTTGGAGAACCAAGGTTCGAAGAAAACCACCAAAACCTAATTTCATGGAGTTACAACACTTAGTAACGTTAGATAGTTTTAGATAACATTTTAACATTAGCATTATTTTATTCTTAACTTGTACATTTCCTTTTAAAAAAAAAATAGATTAAATCATCTGATATATCATCGATTCATCAGATCATCATTTTTCATTTCTCGAGTCAGACATAAAAACATGAAATGCTATTACTAGAGTCACCAGATGATAGTTTAAATTGGCTGAAATTTTTTTAAATATGAAAAATATTGCATACGCAAAAGTGAAGGGGAAAAATCATTTGTTCTATAAAAAAGCATAAGAAATTATATGTAAAATTTAAAAATATATACATAATTACGTCTGGATAACTTAATAATTAACATAAATTACTTGGCTACCAACATACACAGATAATATTTATTAAAAATAATTAAAATATAATTAAAATTAAGCGTTTCGGCTATTTCCATAGCCCTCATCAGTACACGAACAGAGTCACAAAACAGCAAGAGCCACAGCAATCGAAAAACAGTTAAAATTACGGTTTAACCAGAATAGCATAATCAGGTAAGCTACCCTTACCTGGGTAGCTTAGTTAATTGGCGATTCAGTCAAAACAGTTATCCAACCACCAACCCTGAAGGAAGGCACGACTAATATATACGGAGCAATTCGATTCCACAATTTGTGCACTCTCAAAATTAGGAGCATGATCAAACTCAAGTGTATGAGCAAACAATATTGAATTTAGAGTACCTTTATTGAAAGAATTTTTATGTTCTTTGAGTCTTGCATTCAGAGAGCGTTCGGTCTCGCCAATGTAAATTGAGTTGCTACCTCGTGGACTCAAGGAACTTCTCTCTCAAGACTCAAGGAACTTAAAAATTCTTTCAATAAAGGTACTCTAAATTCAAGATTGGTTGCTCATGCACTTGAGTTTGATCATGTTCCCGATTTTGAGAGTGTACAAATTGTGGAATCTAATTGCTCCGTATATATTAGTCGTGTCTTCATTGAGCACTGTCAAAAAGCATCTTGAAAAATTACCCCTGTTTTTAAAGGCTATCTATTTTCTGACCAATGAGAATGCTTCGTAGGTGTTTATGTAGCGTTCTCATTGGTCAGAAAATAGAGAGCCTTTAAAAACAGAGGTAATTTTTCACGATATTTTTAACAGTAAGGGTTGGATGACTGTTTGGCTGAATAGCCAATTAACGAAGCTACCCAACTTCCTGCTGATTATACTATCCTGGTTAAACCGTAATTTTAACTGTTTTTAGATTACTGCGGCTCTTGCTGTTTTGTGACTCTGTTCGTGTACTGATGAAAGCTATGGAAATAGCCGAAACGTTTACTTTTAATTATATTTTAATTGTTTTTAATAAATTTTATCTGTGTAGTCTGTAGTCAAGTAATTTGTGTTAAATTATATGTACTTAAATTTGAATGAAAATTTGCGCTCGAGATCTACTTTATAATTTAGCATAAAAGTTATATTTTCTCTTAAAGTAAATGCATACTTTGAAAAATTTAATGTAACGTTGCTCTATAAAATTGGTGGCAGCATTGCTATGTCTAATTTATGGAGTAATTTAACCGATATAACTGATGTTACGTTGCAGCATAATAATGTGAATTATGATATTATCACGTTATTATGATGCAATATTATTAGTTTAAATTACATCAGTTATATCAGTTCAGTTCAATCACAATTATATCAGTTAAATTACTCCCATAAAATTGGCAGCATGCTGCTGCCAATTTTATGGCCTAACGTTACACCAATATTTTACAGTGTGCTTTGAATAACGTTAATGAACAAATTTTGGCTTGGAACTGATTATAAAAACTAAAAACTCCATGAATACTTTTTAATGATAATTCTTGATATATTAAATTTGAATGTAATAGATACTTCCATTAAAAACTAAGTCCTGTGGCAACGAAAAACCACTTCTATAAATTACCCGTCGTATTTCTTGAGTCAGACATAAAACGGGATAACATAGATCAGGCGATACTTGAAACTGACTGAAAACCTATTAAAGTTCAAGCTCTGTTTTGTATATTAATGTAATTATATTTTCAATGAAAGTTAATAAAGACGATTTGAACATCGTTAATGAACCAAAATAAGACATGCAACTGAGCAAAAACTCTACATGTAATTTTTCAATAAACCTTGTATTAAATTTAGTTTCTCCCTTTGAACACGACGTTCTATAAAAACTCAAACGTTTCTGTAAATTATACGTCGTATATTTCTTATATCAGATATGAAAACTTGAAACTTCATAAATAGAGTCATCACTCGATAATTGAATCCGGCCTAAAATGTTTCAAACAAATGTAAGAAAAATAATTCTTACGTAAGGGTGAGAGGAAAAAAAAATTTGATAAAAAATACAGAAAAAAAAATTAAATATAGTTCAAAACTTGCGCTCAGTAATCTGCTTTTATAATTTAGCATACTTATATTTCCCGTTCAAGCAGAGCAAACGTGAGAGATCCAAATGCCGGCTAGCCGCTATTTAGACCACTCTAGGCATTCGGTATTTGGACCACTGCTATTTTTTAGTTGAAACCGGTATTACTTATTCATATATTACAATGCTAATAAAGTGCGCGTGGCAATTGAAAGCTAAATATGTGTAGAAAATAACTTAATCATCAATTAAAGCCAATATACGATCAATATATTTTTGAAAAATGAGAAACACATGTCTAAAAAAACTTTTGATGTAACAAATTACGTCGTTTCGACACTTTTGCACTTGCTGCTTGTAAATGAGACAGACTTCAGCAAGGTACTTTTCGAAACTTTCTTTTCTCAATTAAAGTTACAAACTCTACCTATCGTCGCTAGGCTGCGTTGCGCTCAGTTCTCAGAACACCTAGTAGCCGGTATTTGGACTCTAGCCGGTATTTGGACCTTCTCCTCTATTAATAAATGTTTTATTCATTCTATTAAATCCTATCATACGTAATTAATTCAATGATATCCCATGATAGATAATGATTCTAGGTTGCCATGGTGATTACGTCCTATTTAAGATGGAATCATATTAATTCCGTATTACTGAATTTAATGTGTATAATCGTAATAAATTTTGTATTCATGCATTTTTGCATAAGAGTGCACCAGCTCTTGCTCCAAGAACTGAATATTTATAAAGCTAGTTATAGTACGAACGCACACCACTTGCCACATTTGACGTACGATTTCCGACTTGTTATTAAGGGATGTGGATGTCCATTAAATCTGTAGATGAAGGAACAGTGATCTCTTAATGCTTTTCTTCTAAATAATGATTTGTCAGCACTTGATGTTACAAATTCTCGATCAACATCAACATTCTGTAAAAAGGTTTATCATATATATTAAACGAGCAAGCGATTTTCCCGATTACGAATGATATCTTAAACGACTGAACCATTTTTCACGATTCTTGCGTCCTATACTAAATCGAGCACGAGAAAAAGATCTAGCTAGGTTCCGAATTCAAGCCAATCCGTTTTTACATGATAATCCAAGATCAGTGTTGAAACTTCTGCTTACTATGAATCGAAAAAATGCTCGTGCAATTTACACGAAATGTATTTTATATACTAATTTGAGCTCGAGAAACCCATCTAAGTTTCGAATTCGCGAAAGTTCGTTTTGACAGATGAAAACAAACTCAGCACTGAAAACGCTGCTATATATCGAAAACGGCTCTAAAGATTTTCACAAAATTTGACGCCTATACTAACTCGAGCACGAGAAAAACATCTAGCTAGGTTCCGAATTCAAGAAAATTCGTTTTTGCAGGGTAACTTAAGATCAGTGATGAAACTTCTGCTTACTATAAAACGGAAAAATGCTCGTGCAATTTACACGAAATGGGTTTTCTATACTAATTCGAGCACGAGAAACACATCTAGCTAGGTTTCGAATTCGCAAAAGTTCATTTTGACAAATTAAAACAAACACAGCACTGAAAATGTTGCTATATATCGAAAATGTCTCAAACGATTTTCACGAAACTTGGTTCTAATATTAATACGAGTGCAAGAAATCGATCTAGCTAGGTCACTAATTCCGGAAGTCTCGTTTTTTATGGTTAAAACATGCTCAATGCTCAAAATTGTGGTATCAATCGAAAGAAATTCCGACGATTTATAACTTATGCTTTATTCGATTATGATAAGGTAATCACAAAATCTCGGCTTCGGGTTTTTATTTATTTATTTATTTATTTATTTATTTTTTTTTTTAGGTTTAAGCAATTTTTTTTATAGTTAATCTTCCTTAATCGGAATTCTCGTCAATACTGATAGACATTTATTATAAACACAATAAAGAAATACCTTGAAATGAACGAATTGTCTACTAAATCGGGTACTATATAACGGTCTACGTATGTATAGTAACAAATACTGTAAAATTCGTTTGAAGGGTAAAGTGGACTTTCAAAATCGCAAAAAATCATCAAATTGTCGAATTTTCACTTTTAGCATAATAACAATATATCATCTCCCTGCTATAGAACGCAAACAGAATTTTTCGATTTCAACTATTTTTAGTGGAGTTATAAGCATTTTTGTCCAATCAGCTGATTCTGCCACGCCCCTTTGTTTACTTTTCTGCAAATTCGCAGCTGTACATTTTAGCATAGTTTTTCGTTTGACCTGACTCAATGTTATTATTTGGGCCGAATACTTATTAATTTTGTGATTTCGCAAAATAATACTTTAACTGTATTTTTTAACTGTTTCTTTTAGCGTTTGTTTATAATGTATTTAGAGCGAATTGCCTCAAAGCAATCTCCACTACGGTGGACTTCGAATCAAAAATAGAACCAATTGCATGTTGTTATTAATCTTTTTAGCGTAAAATATAATAAAAAAAAACAGTAAGTCTTTAAATTTATTACAAAGTGTTTTAAATCTCAACTTTTAACTTTTCCTTTAGCATTTGTTTACCTTGTACAGATACACACAAAAAAAAGAAAACAGTGGCACTCCGGGAGTGTCAATAGAAGTGAAAACTTCAACAATTACGTGTGTGTTTTTTTAATCGTCAGGAAATGTTTTATGCGTTGAATTGTGTAGCAGCACTAATGAAAGCATCTGGGGACACGGCAGTGCCCCTGCCAAGTCTTGAAAGCACAACCGTAAGCATCTTTTTCTGAAGCAACTCAGGGTACTTTTGACCCCCCAATATCTTTGTGTTGGTGATTCCCAGAAACTTGAAACTTCGTAAATCTAAAGTAATGTGGAAATGGAACTAAATGCTGAAATTTCACGTTTCTATCTTTTTTATTTCAGAAGATATATGAACTTAAACTTTCGCTTTTTCGACACTGATTCACCGATCATCAAAACTCAGAGGTACGTCCTGTATCCCTAGAATCTTGAAATTTGGTATGAAGGTAGTGTTTGGGATACAATGAAAGGAAAAATTTAAAAAATCCGGAAAATTTGGATAAAAAGTCGAAAAATCAAAAAACCGAGAATTTGGCAGAGATGTGATATACGGACCAGGTTTGGCGCGATTTTTTAACGTCAATTCGGCGAAAGCCCGTTTTCCAATACCAGTTACAATATATATTTTTAAATTATTTTCTATTGTTTTAAAAAGTAAACAACAATAAATAAATGATAATTTCATTAATAACTATAGAACAAAACAATTGTACAATTTAAAAAAATAAAATAAAAGTAAATGAACAATTTATTAATAAATAAGCAACAGTAGCCGGGTTACCTTGTAAAATAAAGTAATGCCATCTTGCTGTCAATTAGGTACCCAAGTGCGTATCTGACATCTGTGCCCCGTATTTTATCTCCGTAATCGAAATTCCCGCCAATACTGTTGGTCATTGACCAGACCATGAACACGATAAAATACAGCGTTATCGGTTTTTAGTTACACGAAATAGGTAGGTCACGAATACGGTATAATTCATTTTAACTGACGAAAAACAAAATAATAATTTGTTTTAGCAATACGCCGGGAGAAAAAGTGAGTTTTAGCTTCCTTCTTCTTTTGCGGATTGAGCTGAAGAGGGAAAAGTTCTTGTCATTCACAGCTTGGCGCGCTAGTGTCTATGTGCCAAAATGCTAGCCTGTCGGTTACGTTACAGTGTCTCCAAATCAGTGGTTTTTCCCCATCTCAAAAAAAGCTCAACGCGCCTAAAGAAGTTTTTACTTCAAAAATTTGTTTTCGACTGTATTTACTGGAGTACTGAATTTTTGAAAGTCTCACATTTTCATACATCTTCGAAGTCACACATTTTATGTTAATTTATCATAAAAAACATAAAGAACTTACATATAAGCTAGAAATGACATTATATCCCTTATGTATAACTGAAACTGTGTCAGTAGAAAAAAAAATAAGCAATTATAGCCATTGTATTTCTAAAACCTGTTTTCCTCAGAATGAATATTTTCGTCGTTTTCATGATTTGAAAATGTTCCATGCGCATTCCGTTATGCCCAATTTTCCTTATTTTTTTTTTACAATACTCTCTATGTATGTGTTAACAATTGTTACTAAAATAAACTTGTTTAGAGGCATTTAATTTTCTATTATATAGATTTTTAATGAATTTTTAACGAAAAATACAAAAAATAAAAAAATAAAAATAAAAAAAAATAAAAATAAAAATAAGTTACAATAATTTTTTTCAATGTTTTAGAAGTAGTATGGTAAAAATTTCTAGTAGCATTTATTTGTATATATGAAATGGCTATTATGGAAAAATATTGTACACGTATTTGAAAATTGGATGCGCATGGAACATTTTGAAATATTGCCAATTAAAAAATTAATAATTTTCTGTATCTCAAGAACTATTGAATATATTTTAACAAAAATTTGTGAAAAAGGTGATATTTATACTATAAATAGTTCCAGATTTTTTTTTTTTTTTTTTTTTTTTAAATTCATTTGAAATTAAAAAAATTACTTTTGAGTGTCCACTGTACCCTTAACTGGCTAGAAGAAATAAAATTAATTGATTTAACCCTATATTGATTTCGTGAACCTAAATATTTTCATAAACATTTTATAAATATGCTAATATTTCCTGATAGATAACTGCGTTTATACTTTTGTTATATTTAAAATCACTACTACCATATTGTTATAAACATAGCAAAATTTTGATGCTATGGCGATACACCCTGGCGCAAAATTAGCTGCAATTTTAAAGGCAAGACAATTTGTTGTCAAACTTATCACATATCTCCCGAAATGGCTTATTTTTGCCGCCAATTATTGACTTGGACAATGATTGTTGATTAATAATCACTTAAATTTTTATAAAACCTAAATAATAGCCTAAGTCATGTGATTGTCATCAAAAGTTCCGGGGTAACCGCTTCGTTTTTAATATGCAAGGCGGCCATATTTAATAAAAATTATTTTTTCAAATAAAACTACGTAAAAGTTGCCATGATCGCAAAGAATTGTTGGTACTTTTGTTAGCCACTCGCAAATGTCGCCAATAGTATTTCTTTTAACTCTCCAGTTAGTATTTTTTATTTTTCGTGTAAATTAAAACAATGATTTGATGTTGAAATTTAATATCATGGTCTATGGTATTATTTTTTTTTTTTACTTTTTCTTAAAAAATAAGAAATAAATGGAAGTCATGAATTTTAAATGTTTCAGTTTTAAAGTTATTTAAAATAAATAAAGTTAGTGAAAATATAGTACTTTAAAAGAAATTAATGAAATACGAAATTATGCGACGGGAACAATGTCTGGCGATTAATCACCTTCAAGCTTCGACTTCAAATGAAATCGAAATAAATCTTAGACTTTTTTCGATTTCTAAGTTTTAAAAATTTGTATTGCTGATTTTGTATTATGTTTATACTGATTGTACATAAAATGATACGGCACATCTAAAATACAAACCTTTAGAAAAGTCGAAGATTTATTTCGATTTCCTTTGAAAGGAATCTAAGTTTTTAGGGTGTTTAAAGTATCATATTGTTTGAATTTTATTTTTATTTTTAATGTTCAATTGGTTTAACATTTTTGTAATAAAAATTTAACATTAAATGTAGAGTTATCTGAATGAAATATCTCAATATATGTCCCTTCTCGGGCTTAAACAATGTAGGAAATAAGTTGTTTTGTTTGTTAACTTGTTCTGCAAATTATGTTTTTGTTTAATAAATAAATAGCCAATATTTTTTTTCTGACATGTAGTGAGTGGGGCTTTATAGAATTTCTTGTATTTTTTGACATTTCTTTGGAAACATTCTTCCATTTGTTTTCGGTCGTTAGAGTTTGGAAAATAGTTTGGCGACAGATTATTTTATGGAAAGAGGTACACGAAATAATGAAGAAGTACCAAAAATATTAAAAAAATATTTTTTGATAAGTATTCCACGGTCATCTTGAAAATATTGCGAAATTATTTGAGTGCAATTCATATTTTTTCCAAAAAATATCCGTTATAATACATTAATTAGGCGTGGGCATCGACCCCGATTATGAAAATAATTTTTATTTTATTTTATTTTATTTATTTATTTTTTTTAACGCTTGTTAGAAAGCTGAAGCAAATGAATTTATTTAAAAATATGTACTTTTTGCTTTGTTTATTTTTCAACTAAAGGGAACCAGAAAGAAAAAAATGAAACTTTTTTAAAATTATCTTTTTGGTCTTATAATTGATTCCTCATCCTATAATCGTAAATTTATTGATTTGATAAAAGCGTATTTTTTATATTACACTCTTTTTACACACACACACACACACACACATACACACACACACACACACACACACACACACACATATATATATATATTCTACTTTTAAGTCTTTAACATGTTTCACTGTCACAGTTTCACAGTGCTATGGAATATTTTGGGGAGCATTGCTTGGCACATAATTAAATCCATTGCCTTTTTAAATCTTATACAATCGCACGAGTTATAAAGAATATTTGGCGATTTATCACCTATGGCCAAATTAAAAAATGCCTTAAAATGAATCCATTAATTTATAATTAAGTTGTAAAAATATTATAATGTTGTATTGTCATTGTCATCGGAAATACACCGTTGTGCATAATTTATATAATTCCAACCTATCAGGAAGGGGAGTAAAAATCGATTGCAAAATTCCATATCTGCATACAAAAACCAAGTTCAGTTAAATGAAAGTGTAAAAATAAACAAATGCTAAAAATACTACCGAGCGCTGCTTGGTCTACCAGGTACTAATTATATTAATAAGATAACTTTTCTGATGTTTGTCGGGAAAACCAAGCATTAAAACTAGATTGGGACATGGAACATATGTTATAGAATCCCGAGTGAAGTTCGATCATATTTTTCGATGAAAAACAAACTGCGACAGTTCAGATGGCTATCCATATTACTTGAATGATTTGTGAAAATAGAACCATACGATATTCTCTCGTCAGTTTGGTGGAGCATTGTGGTGACGATCTATCACCAACACACAAGGTCACGTGACAATGTAATGGTTAGTACATAAATAGAAATAATTACCCCGATCCGCGTTGTGAAAAGATCTTAGGGGATAATATTAATTAATAAAATAGAAGGAGATGAGATTTTGTATAAATTAACCCTTAAATGCCGGGTGTTGCCTTTTGGCAACATACCCAATTTAGGCTCCTAAAATACTATTAAAATAATATTCAAGCTATAATGCATAATTTTGCCAATAAAATACATTCTGAAAATATTATTAAATCGATTTTCAACATGTTGATGGCAACACTTGTGCTGTTTAAGAATAAAGAAATATTTATTTTTTTTCAATTGTTGCCACATGTTCCTTTTGTTTTGTTTGGAAGCTTACGAAATACCCTATTTTGTTCTGCAGTGAGCAAGTATAATTTATTTCTTATCAAAGTTCAGAAAATTTTGGTGTGTTTAATACTATAGAATTTTATCAGGGAAAATTATTTTTTCAATTAAAGACCAGTATTGCCGAATAGTAACAAACTGTTTTTTAGCCGTAAACCATACTTAAAACAAAATATAATTTTTCAAATTATTTTTCCCATGATTTATTTAAAAAGTGAAAGCCGAAAAACATTATTAAAATGATTTTTGAAAAATCAGGCATTTAAGAGTTAAAGTTGTCAATAACTGAGGAACGACTTGTTTACCGTCCTGAAATGTAATTTAGAACTGGATGGTTACTCAGACAAATATCCAATTAAATTTTTACTAATTTAAAATTCTTAAGACTCATAAATTTAATTATCCACTGAAAAGAAAAGAATAAGAAAATGATTCGAAGAAAAGACAGAAAATATACATATATAATCAAATTTGATTTTCAATCACATAAATTTCATATATCAAATATCATTTTTTTTATCAATATTAATTTCATATCATTTCATTTTTGTTTCATTAAATCTCATAAAACTATTCTTTATAAGCATCATTTTTGTGAATTTTGTTTCAAAATAATTCGCAGTTTAAGCTCTCACAGCACAGATAAAAGAATGGGCTACTTAGCCAAAATATTATCAATCTACAATACTATCATATCTTATTATTATGATTATTTTAATAACTAATGATGATAATTATCTATAACTGCTTTAAAATTATATATATATAACATACTAGCCAATGAAATTGCTAAATTCACACATTATAAAATACAAAAAAATAATGGCCAAATATTAAAACTAACAAAATTAACTCTCACCATATACTTCAGTCAAAAGGGGTGGAGGCATATCCTGCAGAACACTATTAGTCCTTAAATGCACGTAATTCTAGTCCGCACATCACAGTTTTAAATTGTTCCTTTGGGCTTAGCACACTAAAGTCCTAAATAGTTTCTTTCGGCTTAGCATATGAATCAGTCACAGTGATAGCTGGAACTTTCTTCTTTTGATATCGGTGAGCCTTTCAGTTTAGCATTCAATCTCAGCCACTTTTGGTCATCAGAAATGATCACTCGCTCCTAGATGCTGGTCGATTCTCTTAGGTGTGCTTTCTTCTTTCAGAATTAATTTTTGTCTTTGCATCCAAAATGTCTTACAACCTGTGAATTCCTTCTGTCGATCCTTATGCTTTTCTGCATTCAGGGTGATGAAATTATCACCAGACAGGTGTACTTGAAACAGGGTTATGATGGTTTTCGCAGATTTCTTGACTTCTGTGGTCCAACATATTTTGAAAAGTCGCAAGACTAGTACAGGAGCATCTTTCAGGAGAGAGATCAAAAAGAGAAGTGATTTCTCCTTTTCTGAAAAAAAAAACTTTCCCAGTAATGAAAAATGTGGGAGGATTTCATTTAGACAATATGATTATTTCCATTGGTTGCCTGATGCTTCTTCCTTATTGGTACACAAGATCTCTTGAATCTGATTCGTTTTTTTTCATCCCCCTTTGGGTGTCTTCTTACTTGCCCGTCGCATAGCTAATTTTTGTTATGACTCCAGGGGTTATGGCGTCGCGTGGGGAGCTTCGGATACCTACCACACACGATGAGGACCAATAAATTTTAGTCCTGTCAGTCATAAATTTTGTGCTAAGAGCGTCATAAATATTTGTGACTGATGCTATTCTTCGCTTGTCTCGATATGGCGTCCATGTGCATTTCGTTGTGTTTAATTGCCTTATTTTTGTCTGCAGTATTTGTGAGTTTTTATCCTTCTGTTTACATACACATAAAATATTATAAAATTTTTATTTATTGGCCATATTACAAAATACATTCGATATTCGTAAACCTTATACTTTTACGAGCGAAATGATACCAATAATCATACATATATTTGTTTGTATACCCATTATAAATTATGAATTTTAATATATACATGCTATTAAGAATTTTTCCAAATTAATTTTCTTTATTATTTCATAAAGCAATATTTTGCAAAATACAATTAATTATTTGTTTTTGATTCACACTGGGTTGTGCTGTTTTGTGTAATTATTTTGAAATTAATTAACAAGCAATGTCGTATAATTTTCACTGCGACAAGCATCTATTATGATTTCGGCGAGTTTTGCTGTAAAAGTTTTCTATTCCATTCTTTGGTAATCGCCTAATCATTAAAAGTTACCTAGATGGTCCAAAAATACATTTAATTCCTATTGGTTACCATTTAGTCGGTTAAAATTGAATATTTCGTCAGGACAATGTTTTCTTTCACGTGTTTCAAGACAGGATTAGGTCATTCCATTATAACTTACGTTACATTTAGAACAATTTATTGCAGTAATTTTAGTAATGCAGAGTTATTACAAATGAATCATCGTGTTTGATACGTTACTACGTGCGAACTACGAAACGTATATGTTTCCATGACAACTCAAACGAGAGGGCGTTAACTGCAGTTTCGCGCGGCGTATGTGTCATGCGCGTGTGGTTGCCATGGTTGCTGCGCGAATGTCATATTCAAAATGGCGACTGGACAGCAGAAATTTTCCACACAGTTTGCCGTGGAATGGAAAGATCATGGCTAGCGCGATTTGTTGATTTCTTGGGACTACGGATGAAACTCTCTCCAACTCATTTCACTGTTTCTTCGGTAACGCTTGGTCGGCCGGAACTTTTGCCTTTACATAAACAACATTTTTCTTTGAACTGTCGATACCAGCGCGGAATGCTTTGTTGGGTTGGTGGTTTGCATTTGTATGCCTTTCGGAAAGCTCTCTGAACGGTTATAAGCGATTCACACTTTGAAAATTCTAGTACACAAAACGCTGTCTGCTGTCCACTCGCCATTTTGAATATGACGTTCGCGCAGTAACCATGGCAACCACACGCGCATGACACATACGCAGCGCGAAACTGTAGTTAACACCCTCTCGTTTTAGTTGTCATTGAAACATATAGATTTCCTAGTTCGCATGTAGTAACGTATCAAAACCCGATGATTCATTTGTAATAACCATGTATAATACCAAAAAATATTCAAATGTAAAAATGAATTAATTTTTTAAGTGAACCTATCCAATGCTCAATTTGGATGAAAATTACCTCAAAAAAAGAGAATGAAAATTATATTTCCTTTATGGTAACTTACGTTCCTTTTTCAATAATGTCAGTTACCATAATAAATATAACTGCCAGCTAGAGGTCTTCACGGGCCGGAATTTCCGGACCCGGCCCGTACAAAAATTAGTGAAAACAGGCCCGGCCCGGCCCGATTCAATTTCTACAAAAAAAATCCGTTTTTTCTCGACATACAATTAAGATTCTTTTAATGAGTACTACGTACATACTTACGGAAAAATTATACAGTATATTTTAGATTATTATGTGTTCGCAAAGCAGAAAACACACAATAGTAAACATTAACGATTACACAGTGTTTTAGTCATCGTCTCTACAGATATTTCGAAATTCCAATAAGGATTCATTAAAAAAATTAATGTAGTTCAGAATAAAGGATTAAAAACATGATACCTTTTGAAGCTGTATGATAAAAAGTAGATTTGCGAAAATATTTCTCTCATTTTTAAGGCTTTTCTCAAATCGAAAGAAGTTACATTTCGACACATTTGAGAATTCATTTCTTTTCGGAAACGCGTAAGATTGGCAGGTATTCTTATTCAGAAACTATGTAAATGCCTTCTTTTTCATAGATAAAAGCAATATATCTTTCTCTGAAAATACTGCCAAAGTTAGCATTATGAATCGAATTTCCGGAAGCGATAGCACAGGAAAGGAGAAAAACGTACAGTCACATGACAAGACTCTCTGTTATCTCTGTAAGTAATTTATCAAATATGGAGAAAGATATTCGTTTCCAAATGCCTTCAATAGTCAGGCCTGTGAATTTTATGCCTTTATAGTTAAAAATGTGTCAAAAAATGTGTTTGAAAGTTTCGCATTGTTGAGCAGTGAATATGAGAACCCCTTAAGGTATATTTCCAAAGATACTGTTAACAGAAGTTCATTATCACTATTAATACTTTTACAAAACATAATGCCTGTCCTACACATCCTGAGATCGATTAAGACCAGTTCCGTCCCGGCACGAGTCTGCTGAAAAAAAAATTAAACCCGTAATCAGACATCTTGTAACTGTACAATGCCGATCTCTATGATGGACATGTTACATATCTGTATTGATGTTGTTCAACTCGCATCGGCTCGTGACGCACATTTATACTTCTCGAGAAAATCATATTCATTGAAAATGGCTCGTATTTTATCTGCTTCGCTTGAATTCTTATATCGGGCCGATAGTCCCGATTATTTTTTTTTATCGGCCCGGCCCGGCCCTGCAGACCCGTTCAATTTTTTTGCCGGCCCGGCCCGTTTATTTTGTATGTCGTCCCGGCCCGTTGAAAAAATTGCCCTAATTCTGCCGGCCCGGCCCGTTGGAAAATTCGCCTTCATTCCACTGGCCCGGCCCGCGGGCCGGGCTTGGTACGGGCCTTGGTACGGGCCCGTGCAGACCTCTACTGCCAGCGTTCAACAGATAACACTAAAATTAGGTAATTTTCATCTAAATTGAGCTTTGTTTAGGTTTAATTATTAAAGGATGTCAAATTTACATAAAATTTTATTTTTTTTGGGTTATATTACTAAAATTACTCTTCTAAATGTAACGTAATCAACTATTTTCATTTGATTTTTACTGATATTCAACTTGGTTTTTGTATCTAAAGATGGAATTTTGTAATCGCTTTGTCACTCATTTCCTGATAGGCTAGAATTATTAACCCTTTGCACTCGAGAGGTGACTCTCACATACCGCTAGTGTTGTCAGGTGTCCCGCGTAATTCGTAACTCCAAATGATCTGGACACGAGTATTTTATAGGAATTTTGTTCCCCTTAACTAATAACACAATTATCTGTGATTAAAGATGGTGAAATAAACTGCAAAAAAATAAGTGGTGTCCAAAGTATTTGGAGGACAGATTTACGCGGAACACTTCGCAACACCAATGGTGAATGAGAGCCACCTCTTGAGAGCAAAGGGTTAAAAAAATATGTAAGCAGCTGAGTTTTTAATGACGTTACAATATCTTAATGTTTTTAAAAGTTAATAATAAATGAATATATCATTAGGTTAATGCTAACGTTCTGTCGTATGTACAGGGTGTTTCACAAAGGACCCCTAACTTTAAAAATCAATAACGCGGAAACGGTGATAGATAGAAACATGAAACCAGTGGTATGTTTAACAGTGGTATCTTATACATAAATCTCAAAATTTAGTTCAAAATAGCCCCGATAGATGGCGCTGAGAGCGTTAAGAATCCTTGGACGTGTTCAAGATGAACGCGCGCCGCGCGCGCGAGCTCAGGAGGCAAGAACGTGGAGTGGGTCTTTATCGTAGATGGAATAAATGTTCAGAACGTTCAGGAAAGGATATTGGATTTGATTAATTATTGTGCTAATTATAAAGATAATCTGTTGCAAATGAAAGGTGAGCTAGTTAGCTGAATTGACAGAGCATCGAACGCGAGACTAGGGGTTATGGATTCTAATCCTCTGCACCCCAAATTGTGTTTATGATTTTTTCAATTTATTGGTTGCTTTATATTTTTCATAATAAATAAGATATTTTTGATAAAGATAAATTTTTATGTTAATAATACAGAAGCACATGTGAGTTTTTATCGAGACTAGGATGCAGATCATATTTTTAAAAATTTATAAACATTCTTGAAAATTTATAAACATGTTAATCATACTTTATTCACTACAAAACTAGACGACAAACCCCATATATTTTATCTCTTCTAGAAAATATGTGTTCAGATATTTTTAGTTAAAATAATGTACATCTATTACATTTTATTTTTATAATATTTTCCATGTTGATTTTAACACCGTAAAATATGATCTGCGTCCTAGTCTCGATAAAAACTCACATGTGCTACTGTATTATTAACATAAAAAATTATCTTTATAAAAAATATCTTACTTATTATGAAAAATATAAAGCAACCAATAAATTGAAAAAATCATAAACACAATTTGGGGTGCGGAGGATTCGAACCCATAAACCCTTGTCTCGAGTTCAATGCTCTGTCCATTCAGCTATCTAGCTCACCTTTCATTTGCAGCAGATTATCTTTATAATTAGCACAATACTTAATCAAACCCAAGATCCTTTCCTGAACGTACTGAACATTTATTCCATCTACGATAAAGACCCACTCCATGTTCCTGTCTCCTGAGCTCGCGCGCGCGGCGCGTGTTCATCTTGAACACGCCCAAGGATTCTTAACGCTCTCAGCGCCATCTATCGAGGCTATTTTGAACTAAATTTTGAGATTTATGTATAAGATTCTTACGATTTTTTTATTAAATATACCACTGGTTTCATGTTTCTATCTATCACCGTTTCCGAGTTATTGATTTTTAAAGTTAGGGATCCTTTGTGAAACACCCTGTAAATATTTGCAGATAATTTCACCTATTAGTTAAAAGCAAGCAGGTAACATGTGTCATGTGGGATTTCATTATCTGGATTACCTATCGTGTGATATAATAAAAGGATTACTTTCAATATCCTGCATTTGTTAGTTGTGAAGTACAGAGTGATTAAGATGACAGTCTGCACAGGCCGGAATTCCCAGGCCCGGCCCGCTGCAAAATCTAAAAGTTCAGCTCGGGTCCAGCCCGGTCACTTTATATTTTCGCGGTTCACTGTCCGACCCGAAATAAAATTAGTGAAAACAGGTCCGGCCCGTACAAAAATCAATGAAATCAGACCCGACACCAATTTCGACAGAAAAAGTCGATTTTTCTTAACACACAATAAAGATATTTTTATAGAATACTGCATACATATTTATGGGAAAATTTAACATTACAGATTACTATATGTTTTCGATAACGTTATGTTCGCAAGCCATGGAATGCAGAACAGCATCAGTATTAGCTCGTCATGTAGGTCCAGTATGCAGAAAGAAAATGCACGTGGGGACGTGGAGAAGGGGTTGAAATTTGCATTTTTCCAAAGAGATAACATTCGCATTGTTTTAATTCTAAAGTTCATTTTTACAACTTTTATACATTTTAATCCTTTTCTGATCGCATCATTATGATATCAAGGCACACAAATTTGTTCTGTATGATATAGATCTTTAAAAAGTTTTTAAGTAAAAAGCTTTTAAAAGTTTTATTTTTAACGTGTAAAGTTAGCTACAAGATCGAAATCATAGGTAACCAAATTGAACGTTACATTTTTTATAAAGTCCAGATCGATGTGATTTAGTTTGAATTTTAAATTATTTTTTTGTTTGTGTATATACGAAAATGCTTTTCTTTTCTTGCATATTTGTGCTGATTGTTATAGCTATTTAAGCGCGAATCCTCCATCAGAGTCTTGAATTTCAAATGGTACAACGTCGAATACTCCAGATTGCAGCATTGTGCAGCAACGGAAAGAGGCAGAATTTATTAATGAAAATCTGTCACGTTAATAAAGTGTTAGAACTGCTTTCAAGAGTTTTCTAACATTAAGCTGGATGCTCTTGACCCTTGCATGAAATTTTCTAATATTCCCAACTTTTATAAAGCTCTTGGATGAGACCTTGATACATCCAGGTTATGTTCCAAACTGTTTAAAAAGTTTAACCTACACTGAGCCAACCAGGGCTTTTTTTTTCCAAAAGGCACGTGAAGCACAAGCTTTCCCTCTAAAATTCAAGAAGCCCCCTAAGTAACTGTGAAATGGGTGCCTCTAATTCCCTTTTTATATTTTTTACATTGCTTTTTTAATATTTTTGGAGGAGAAAGTTTGCCTAATGCAATAGAAAATTTAAAGCACTTCTGGAAGCTTATGTAATCGGGAAATCTTAAAGTGATCAATAAGCTGTTGACCAATCATGTGGTATTCTAGTGTGCTGGTTAGAAATAACCTTGTATCTCAACATTGAAGGTATGCATATCTCACAAATATACTCCATCTACATTATATACAGGGAACATAAAACTAAGCTGTTTGAGATGAACTATCTGAACTCAGCTAAGTCCCTCCGGGAAATAATAATTGTTGTTTAAAAGATTCCATAAATGTAGAATTTAAAAACCTTTTCCCGGTTTAAACAACGTCCAAAGTAATGCAGTGCTTTCCATAACATCAGAAGTTAATCAAATATTATTATACCAACGCTTTTTATGCCCAAGTTCATCCTCTCATCTACATTTATAAAATTCTCATTAAACAATTTGGATACAGAGGAAATGTTATTCATTTTAAGGCTAGCAACGCAAATATATTACCCGCAACAGTTAATTACTTTGTTCCTTTAGCAACGACAAAGGATCCTAATTTTTGCATGCTTTCTTTTAACTTACAATTCTGTTTGTTTGTATGCGGCAGTTAAATCTTGTTACTCATTTTTTACCCACTTTCTGCTGACACAGAGCTTTGAAATTTGGAATATATACGTATTCCTGAGGGCAATACAGGAATTGGGCATTGATTTTTTAAAATTCGATCCCTAAGGGGCATCGGGGCAATGGGAGGTGTGGGGGGGGGGGGGTAACGGTTGATTTTTTTATGGAGTAATCAGTATTAGCTTCAACAATGAGAATTTGTTGAAAAGTACTAATGACAAAAATAGCAAAATAAGTTGCCATATATGAAACCAACTTGGAGATAGCTGGCTAATTTGGCGAAGTTCCCATTTCTACCTTTTTAGAGCATTAATATAGTATATATATAGGGGAGACCGGGCAAGATGATGAATGTCTTAATTTTTCCGTTTTCCACTAGGTGGCAGCATCAACCGGATACTACTGGTTCTCCTATTAATCGTTCATTAAACAATAGTATATAGACGCTGAAATCACCATTTTTGTGTTAGTTGTGAAGATTTGATTGTTTACCGCTGCCACGTTATAACTTTTATGCATGTGTAAATAAGCTCTGCTACAGATACGGGTAAGATATATCGTATCTCTTTAATATTTATGAGTAACTTGGTTTAAATACTACCTATTACCATGAATAAATGTCAATTAATCGCCTTCCATCATGGCAGTGAAAACGAATATTTTTAAACAGGGCGTCAGGGGTAAGATGACGACCTCGTCATCCTCAGACCCTGGTAGTAGAAAACTAACATATAAACCCTCCAGAAGAACCAGAACTTATGGAAAATGCTGATTACGATGCACCAAAGAAGCCTGTTAGTGTTTTTGATTTCAAAAAAAGAAAAAGCAAAACACTGAGGTCAAGCATTCTTACAAGCACACCCATCAAATAAATGTTAGAACAAAGGGAAAAGCAGAAGGAAGAACAGGAACATTAAAAAAACCAGAGAAAAGAAGCTCGTGAAGCTAAAATGGGAGTAAAAAAACTCAAACTAAGTTCCTGTATGCCTAAGTCTATTAAATCCAGGCCAAACAGTCCAGTTGCATCAACTTCAAAGGATGGTGTTTTCAGATGTCCTGTTTGTGCTGAGGAATATTGTGACTCACCAACAGAAGAATGGATCCAGTGCTGTAAATGCCCAGAGGGGTGGCATGAGTAATGTTCCAATTATGAAAATGGCATTTTTATTTGTAACTATTGTTATCTGCACAACTAAACACTTCAACATTGCGTAACAATGCATTATGCTTAGTTTGATACTTTGTAAGATGTAAAAACACAGTTATCATTTGTTAAACCATGTAACATATTCAAAAGATAAAATATGTCACTTTTCAGTGTTGCCATCTTGCCCCAGTACTGGGGCAAGATGACGATTTGTTAAGGTTATGAAAAAATAAAATTATACTTTATTTTTTTTTTATTTGAAAAATCAAATGGTAATATATTTAATACTACAAATGAATACTCTAATAGTTCATGTAAAATTAATTTTACTATACTTAAAAATAAATAAACAACAAAAACTGTTAACATAGTCATCTTGCCCGGGCTCCCCTATATATATATATATATATTATATATGTATAAATATTTTTTTTTCTGTGAATTTTAATGAAAGAATGTATTTTTTTAAATTTTACATTTAAATATTATATAATAGCTCCCTTTCTTCATTCCTGCAAAACACAGATAGCCAAAGTTTATCCCGGCGATCTATCACTAATTTAACAGAATTGCTCAATTGCATTAAGCATGGTAGTAAATGTTACACAGAAAGAAGCAAGTGTGGTTTTGGTTTTTCTTAAAAGCACGTCTCTTATCCTTAAATTTTCCGTTCATAATGGCTTTTTGGTCTTCAATTATAGACGAAATGACTTTTTTAATGACTACATTATAACGCTTTTTTAGCGCATTTGGAGAGCAAACTCTGACTCCAATGTGATAACATCATAAGAGTCAGCATTATGGTATATTGCTAAGTATGCCTAAAAAATTTGAAACAACATTTGGTTCAGCACGAAGATCTTCTTTCTAAAATATTACGCACTTCAAGCAAATCAAACCTGGTAACAGATGCTAATTATCTCCTCTGCTTCTTAAAAATCTTATTCATCATAAAATACAGTTCGCGTCATAACGGCATGGTCTATATTTCGATTAACCAGAGACTTAGTCACCATTAATGTTAATAAAAATTAAAGTGCCCAGTTAAACTGATGGCATTGAGCTTACAGACTATTCACACTAATTGTATATTATACTCTTATTTCAAAGAAGAATGCCCCTTGAAAAATAAATTAAGGGAGGATTAAAACCCTTTACCCCCCTTTATACTTAACTAATGAACCTCCAAATCATCAACCTCCTGATTAGGGAAGCGCCTTATCAGAATAAACCAAATTACCAAATTTCAAGCAAATCGGATAATTCTGCATGAAAAACCCATTTATCTAAATTAAGGGGGGAGGAAGATTAGCCAACCGTCCCCCCCCTTTATACTTTCAAATAAACCCCCAAAACTAATCAGGAAAGCGCCTAGAAAAAAAATTGAAGCAAATCGGATATTTCTATCAAGAGTTATCGCGTTACGTACGTACATACATACATACATACGTACGTACATGCAGAACCTGTGGGCACATTAGCTCTCCGGATTTGATAGTCTGTGAGCTAAAAATGAATATTGTAGCGAAGTAGACTTTGAAAGGGACGACGGAAGTCAATGGCAAAAAAGTACAAGGCGATGCAAAATTAATCGGATTGATGTTGCTGATTGTAAATGAAATTTGTCTCATTCATTTTGCATCACCCTCTATATTAATTGCAGAGAACAGTTTGATAATTACAGTCTTTGGCAGTTTACAAAGAATTTTTTCAAAAGAGGAAGAAAATGTATACAGCGGAAAAATGAATATTTTGTGAGAATTTCCCCATTCATTCTAAATACTCTAAATATCTGTCGATTCCCTGGAATAGAAAAATGAGTCATCTTGACTCCTTGTCGAGGTTAAAAGGGTGGAGTACATTCAGATGTCTGAGGAAAATCTTCTTCTCCCATTATGCCCTTTTTACTAATACTTAAATCCTTTCCATCTAGAAGTATAATGTTCGAAATGGTACATATTTCGACCAAATTTAGGGGAGAAATTACCTAAAGTGATGCATTCTATCTTTAAAATACCTTGAATCTGTTAAAACAACCCTTCAATCGCACAAGCAATTAAGGTGAATTATGAACAAGCTAACATGTGGGGAAAATACCATTTTCAAGGAGTCGTCAAATTGACTCCTAATACTTCCAATGAAGAGAATAAGAGTAATTCATTCATTCCGGAGTTAATACTTATGAAAAAACACTGCATTCTGCCTTGAGAAAGCAACTAATCTTAACACTTTTTGTTGTTCACTCACCAGCTCATTCCTACTCTCTCCGGAAAATTTGTACTTATTTATTATTGATAAGTTTTCAATGATTGGTTGCAATATGATGAATGTGATAAAACAGAACTGGAAAGAGTCTAAAACTGCCTCCCAATAGCCATTTGCTGATATTTTGCCTATCTTATTAATAATACTCGACAGCTTATTAAAAGAAAAATTAAAAGTCTAACCGGTGTGTCGCACTTTTTTTGTGTTTAATGAAAATGTCTTTCGATAAAAATTTTCAGTTATTCGTATTCTTTTTCTATATTTTTTTCATTTTTAATGGGAGTTTATAACACATAGCTCCGATAAGTTGGTTTGAGGGAAATATTAGTAAGCGATTTCTGTCACATAATGTCTTTTCATGGGCTATAGCTTCCGGAAATTCGGCTCAAAACTCCAAATTTGACAGCATTTTCTGAAACCTCTTTTTCCTTTTGCGAAAAATAGAATACGCCATTCGATTTCTTCGTTTCTGCATAAGAGTACTTATGAATATCATGAGTCAAAAAAGACTACGCGAGTGTACCAAAAAGTTGTGAGTTTGAAATAAAACAGCCTTAAAGGTATGAAAAAAAACCTGCATTTGGATTATCGTTAGACTGTATAAAGGAAGTGCCATCTTTGTTTCTTATAGGATTTTTGTTGTTGTTGCTATTAGTAGATTTCATATACTCCGTATATATTTTTACTCAAAGTATTGATAGAAAATTGCTTTAAGTCTATTAAAATATAAACGCATTAATAACTTTTGCTGATTTAAATGCAGTTTATTTCATATTGATCTTACAAATCTAGTTTATTGATTATCTATAAAAAAAAGGCATTGTACAAATAATTCGATTTGCAAATTCTGTTTTAGAAAATCTTATTTCCAAAAGAATTTCTTTCTTTAGAATTTATTCAACGTAAGTCTAAAACAAACAAATAATAAAGAAAAGAAATGTTTACTGGTGGTACTGAATTACTGCATTTTTTTAGTGTGATCTAACAAGATTTAAAGATTTACAATTTAGTATTGTTTTCCACGGAAACGATTTATTCTCCTGTCTTTAGTTTTTCTTGAAGTCGTGATTTTCAGTCTTCGTCAAAACTAAGCAAATTTTTTAAAACATATTTTTTAACAAAACCAAAAACATGTTTCATACTGGAAAATTATTCGGATACAAAAAGGAATGTATTTCTTTGATTGTTTGTATGAAAATATTTTAATTTATTGATTTTATAATTTCTTGTTAATATAAAGGTTTAGATTATAGTGCAGAGCCGAGAGCACAAAAACCTATGTTATCAAGCACAAGAAAAAAACCTTTATTTTATGGGAGAGTATAAGTAGGGGAATCTAATGATCCATGTCTGCCGGAAGTGAAGTGGTGCATAAGCCAAAAATGAATACCACCAGTGGTTGACTCGTAGGTTTATCATTGTGTTTGTCCTACAACTGTCCTCCATGTTTTCATACTTTTGTTTGTAGGACAAACAGAATGATAAACTTACGAGTCAACCAGTGGTGGTTTTAATTTTTGGCTTATGCACCACTTCACTTCTGGCAGACATGAATCATTAGATTCCTTTACTTCTACTCTTCCACAAAATAAAGGTTTTTTTCTTGTACTTGGTAACATAGGCTTTTGTGCTGTCGGCTCTTGGAGTATTACATGCAGTTTATATATATTTCGCTCTTAAATATATAACTTTTCATTAAAATATAAAAGTGATAGACACAATGTGTTTCAAACAAGATGGGAATTTTTTTAAAAATATGATAGTTAACTAAATATATAGCAAATGAAAATTGGAAGATTAAACGATTATAAAAGCATTATGCCATTACGCCCTATTGTTTTCAAGTGTTCAAGGACTAACGTATTTTTTAGAAAAGGCTTTTGTTCCCTTTCTAAAACAGATTTTACGAGATTCTAGATTCACTATTAAATGAACGGAAGATTTCATTCGGAAAATAAATCAGATACAATTAGCAGATGATTATTATATGACTAGTCTTGATATTTTTTCATTATATCCACCAACTGACACGATTGAAGTTTGTAATAAGATTTGTGATGATATTGAACAGATAGCAGATTTAGAAGACGATATAAAATTAACAATAACTAGTATGTTGTGGCCATCACAAAACTTTCTTCTATATAAATCACGTCAATTAAATCATTTAAATAGTACAAGAAATTACATCAATTAAGCACCAATTCATATCAAAGTGTATCTGAATTTGAAGTTTGATAAAAATTCGTGCCTTAGTTCTTGAGATAGAGCTATAGCGAAAATTCTAAAAAATGTAGCATAGCAGCCCCACCTGTTGAGTGATTCACACCAATACATGAACAGCAATAATTGATATCCAGGTATACATGGATCTGAAGTTCGTTGAAAATGCAAGCATTAGTTCTAGAGATAGAGCTATTGCGGAAATCATAAAAACAGCATGGCAGCGCCACCTAATGAGCGATTTACACCAAAATGTATAAAATGTCAATTCATGTCAAGGACTAACTGATTCTAAAGTTTGATGAAAATTGTGCATTAGTTCTTGAGATACACCTATAGTGAAAATTCTGAAAAATACAGCATAGCAGCGCCACCTGTTGAGCGATTTACACCAAAATGTCAATTCATGTCAACGATTAACTGATTCTGAAGTTTGGTAAAAATTATTGCATTAGTTCTTGAGATACAGCTATAATGGTAATTCTGAAAAGTGCAGAATAGCAGTGCCACCTGTTGAGTGATTTGCACCAAAACACAAACAGCACTAATTCATATCAAAGTATACTTGAATCTGAAGTTTGATGAAAATCCAAGCATTAGTTGCTGAGATAGAGCTATTGCGGAAATCGTAAAAATGCAGCATAGCAGCGCCACCTGTTGAGTGATTTACACCAATACATGAACAGCAATAATTGATATCCAGGTATACATGGATCTGAAGTTCGTTGAAAATGCAAGCATTAGTTCTAGAGATAGAGCTATTGCGGAAATCATAAAAACAACATGGCAGCACCACCTATTGAGCGATTTACACCAAACTGTATAAAATGTCAATTCATGTCAAGGACTAACTGATTCTAAAGTTTGATGAAAATTCGTGCATTAGTTCTTGAGATACACCTATAGTGAAAATTCTGAAAAATACAGCATAGCAGCGCCATCTGTTGAGCGATTTACACCAAAATGTACAAAATGACAATTCATGTCAACGATTAACTGATTCTGAAGTTTGGTAAAAATTATTGCATTAGTTCTTGAGATACAGCTATAATGGTAATTCTGAAAAGTGCAGTATAGCAGCGCCACCTGTTGAGCGATTTGCACCAAAACACAAACAGCACTAATTCATATCAAAGTATACTTTAATCTGAAGTTTGATGGAAATCCAAGCATTAATTGCTGAGATAGAGCTATTGCGGAAATCGTAAAAAATGCAGTATAGCAGCGCCACCTGTTTAGCGATTTACACCAAAATGTACAAAACTTTAATTCATGTCAAGGACTAACTGAATCTGAAGTTTGATGAAAATCCGTGCATTAGTTCTGGAGATTGAGCTACTGCGGAAATAGTGAAAAAGGCTGCATAGCAGCGCCACCTGTGGGGCGAGATACACCAAAATATACAAAACTTCAATTCATGTCAAGGACGAACTTAATCTGAAGTTTGATGAAAATCCGTGCATTAGTTCTGGAGATTGAGCTATTGCGGAAATCGTGATAAAGGCTGCATAGCAGCGCCATCTGTTGAACGATTTACACCAAAAGCTAATAAGCACCAATTTATGTCAGGGACTAACTGAATATAATTTTTTATTCAATTCCGTGCATTAGTTCTTGAGATAGAGCGCCCACAAAATTTGTGTCACAGACAGACAGACAGGCTCACAGATGCACAGACTCACAGGTTTACAGACAGACATTTTGTAAAACAGGTTTTTCGGAATCTCTAACCCCTAAAACGTGTAAATCCGTCGAAAACCGAAAAATTTCTGGAATCCAATACTTTCTTCTTGTAAAGATAGAAGAAAGTAAAAAGAGGGCTTAATCTGATTATTCATAATAACTATTTCATATTTAATGGTAAATATTATAAACGAAATCATGGAGCCCCAATGGGTTCCCCTATTTCGGGTTTATTAGCTGAATATACTCTTCGCCCATTAGAAACTGAAGTTTTTAGTACATTTCAATTAACGCCCCACACTTGGCTTAGATATGTTGATGATATTTTTATAAATTGGCAATCCAGTTTTGAAGAACTTAAAATATTTACAAATCATTTAAATTCAATAAACAATAACATAAAATTCACTATTGAAATTGAACATAATAGAATTCTTCCATTCCTTGATAAATGTTAACAAGAACAAATCAATCTATTCAGAAAAAAGCATGGCTAACCAGGCTACCATACCGAATAATGCACTTTCTCCATTTATGTATGAAATTTCAAACTACAGAGTTTTCGTAAAACGGGTTTTTCTAGTACGCATAGAAAATAATTTGGATAGTGAATTGGATAATATTCGCAGAATTGCTCATAATTACTGGTTTTAAAATTCAACATACTAATAAATTAATCTTGGATATTGCCAATAGTAAGAAGCCCGAATCTAAATTTGATTCGAAAAAATACAAACTTTATACTATTCAATATTTTCCAATCTTTTTTGAGAAATTAAAATGTAGTCTTAAGCGTTTCAATATCTACTTAGCATCCAAACCACCTCCGAAATTAAAGGATATCATTTGCACGAAAGTTGACACAATTAATGTTGAGAATTACTCAGGAGTTTATGAAATACTATTTATTAGAGAATTACGGATCAAAGAACTGGTCAGTAACGGTCAAACAATATTGGTATGACTAGCAGGATATTGTAAGTACAGAAAAAAGGAGCATGTAGCTGATATTAAGTATAATAGAAAACCACAGCCCTAGCAAGATTACATCAAGAAGAAACCATCCAAATAAATTTCAATGAAAGCAAAAAAAAAAAAAAAAAAAAGACGATTTTTCCTTTATTTACGAAAATATAATGTAACTCCGCACGAAAATATACAATAACCTCGTCCAAGTTAACCACTATTTCGAAAAGAGTTCTTTAAGTTTATATACCTCAGAAACAAAAGTATTTTCGATATTTAAAGAAGCATTTTATAGTATGCGTGGCTCTGCAAACACCTTTAGTTCTACCTTCGACCGTCAGGAGACGCAAAATGTTCCATACGAACATCTGACAATGGTCCTGGCTGCCTGCGGCATGGTATAGCAGGCGTGCTGTGCACGCGCTGCAAAATATGTTCATTCCACTTTCCACCGCCAAGGAGCGCATTCTATTCTAAACAAACCTGAATCCAAACGAAACTCCGTTTTCAACCTATCTGGAGATAGGTTAGTTGAGATGGTAGGTACTCCGACAGGAAAAAAATCTCTGTGTGTGTGTGGGGGGAAGGGGGAGGGGGTGGCGGTTGTTTAACAATATGAAAACGTGGTCAAGGGGGCTATCCAATGTTATATCACATGACGGACAGAAAAAGTTACAAAAATGTCCCCTCGCAGGGGGAGTGGGACTAAGCCCCTAATGTTCAGGGCGGAAAACGCAGGGCAGAAACCGTCGCCCCGTACCGAGTTAACCCATTTATCAAGTTTTCAAGAAGATACGATTTAAGGGGCTCAGGTAATGAGGGACCAAGTTACTTAACCAATGATTTAAAATTGAAATGGGAGCAATAGGGGATTTTTTTATAAGATTCTTTTTAAATATTAATCAAAATAAATCAAAAAAATATTTCTCAATTTATTATCATTAGAAACATACTTAATTATCTTTAAGATAAGCCAAATTATCTCTTTCTGTATCTCGCAGAGCTACTGTCTACAGATATTCAAATTAAACAGTTGAATTTTGACCCATATGAAAATAAGTAAAATACTTTTGAGTCTAGATACAAATACTGAATAAGTTTCTGTCTGTTTTACAAAAGAAATAGTTTGCCTTCTTGCTTGAAATCTATTTTCATTTTTTTTAACAAACATTTTTCTTTTTAAGTTGTGTCACTTTTGAAAGATGTCTTGTTTATTTGTTTTTAAACATTAACAAAATTGCAAAAAACGAGATATTTATGCAGGCAACGACTTTTTGCAAATATTTTTTTTCAAAGTTTTTATAAATAAATAATGTATTATATTTGTCAACCAGAAATATTGTCAGCACAGCTCATTTCCAAAACAGTAAATTTTGTACTTCATTAGCAACTTGTCAAATGAAATAACTACATAAATGTCTTCTTTCTAGGGTTATAAAATTTCAAAAGCTAACGTAATTTTTTTATTGAAATTGCTTTTCTTTTATTGTCGCTCATGAACTTTAATTATTCAGACATTAAAGTGTGTAGCTTCGCAACTAATGTCTTTTTTTATGACCTGCTTGTGTTTCATTAAAATATCCCTTAACAGTATTATATTTCCGTAATTTAAATTCAGCTTTTAAGTTTCCTTAAGTTTTTTTAGTTATTATACAACGAATTATAAATATTTTGAAAGGTATAACGATTTGAAAACTAAGAAAACATTCCTTTGTAAAATATTTATTCAAGAACTTGCAATAAATTTCCCTGTTAACTTTTAGAAAATTTTCTTTTCTGTCAAAAAGTAAATTTTCATTGGTATAATAAAAACAAAGACCCAAGTTTACTCTAATTTTTTTCATCTATTTTAAATACTGACACTGATACTTTAATAGAATCTGTCATTGATTTTTCACAAAGAGTTAAATTCTAACGTATAACGTTCTTGAAAACAGAATTCAATCAATCAGGGTATAACTTTCTCAACACATGCTTGTTGCCAAATCAAAGAATGCCGACAAATTTGAAAAAATTTTGCGAAACAATTGACTTTCAGAATCTGAAAGAATTTTCTAGACTGTTATAAAATAAAATGCTTTATAGCAATAATACAGCGAGAATTTATGGTTATATAGAGTTGAATACAACGCTAATTTTAACCGCGCGTAGTTCGGTTTTCCCCTCTGGTTACATCTAAAGTCACGTCTCATGTTTTAAAAGAAAATTCAAACTCCAAAAGAACTATCGCAAAATCTTTAAACATCTGTATAGGAACTGTAAACTAAATTATAAAATCTGATTATATAAGATTATGTGCAGTTTGTCGCACTAAAATTATTTGGCAGGTGAAAAAGAGAAATATGCAGTTACAATCGATGAGGATTGGATATATTTATTTGACTGTAATAAAAAAGATCGGTTTACTATCGAAAAAGAGGAGGAAACGATCTAAAATGTTGGTTCAGAGAAAACAAGGAATGTTTCTCCAAAGGTTTTATGATTATTGTTGGAATCTTTTATAACCGAAAACTTAAAATAAGGAAGGTAGAAAAAATATTGAAATTAGTTTGGATTACTATTAGAAAGATATTTTAAAACCTGTTTTCAAAGAATACATTCCACTTTACTTAAAACAATCTTGATTATGTTAAGTTCCATCAGAATAAGGCTAAAACCCATACCTCTAAATCTACCGCTATATATATAATGTGAATAAAAATTTTCTATATTTCTCTGGTTTTCTTGTTTTTCCTTATCATATAAACTCGACAGAGTTTCTCGCCAAGCAAAAGAAACAACAGTGCAATGAACAGTAAATGAAAGGGATTTCCGCCAATTGATGCCAAACGATTTTGCAAAAATTTTTTAGTACTCTGTCTAGTTTATATTTTCCGGACTGACCAAAACGGGATTTTGACACATCTCTATCTCGCGTTCTATTTATGATAGAAACGAAATTCTTGTTTCTACTGAATGGGGCGTGCCACGTGACACAGAAAACCAAAAGTAAAGTGGAATCCGGAGAATAAATTTTCAGTAAATGCGATTTTAAAAGTGCTGTTTTTTTCACTTTTTAAATTCTTGTTCTGGCAAAATCTGTTGACAGGGCTACAGTCATGGGTATTTATCGGATTTTTACGCGTTTTACTTCATCTGAATTGTTTTTATGAGTAGTTCAAGCCTTTGAAAGTTTCATGCAAAAATATTAATTAGTTTTTGATTTATATCAGTTTAAACTAATTTATTCCTATATTGAGCATGGCGTACGTAATATAATTTATTCCTATCTTGCAGCGTGGCCTACGTAATAGGTATATCTCTACTTATATTTGCATATGAGCTAAAAGGATTATCGTAATATTCGCTACTTGGAACCTGTTAAAACAAATTTCTCGACCCACAACCCGACCCGAACTCGCTCAAATAATTTTCGGAAACCCCCAACCCGATCCGAACCTGACATATTTCAATCCGCACTCCACCCGAACCCGAAATATTTTAACCTACAACAAGACCCGAACCCGAAATGAAACGAAAAGTGTAGGAATGTTTTAGATAGAAAAATGGACAAATCTTTATTCTTTAATATTCGAATAAGTAAAACCTCTGAATAGCAGACACATCGTTGAATAGCGTCGTGCATCGGATCGGGTTGTCCTTAATTTTCTTTTTTCGGGTCAGTATGACTTTCTTCCTGCTTGTCGGGTTCACGCTAGACTATTTCTTGCTGGTCATATGTAAGTTTATTGCAAGTCTGGTTTTGGTGAAATATGTATTTGAATATGAATGAATATACCAGTACAAGTACACATCGTATATTCAATTTACTGCATGAGGTATAAAATATGCATAAGAAATGTAGTCATAAAACGTGTAGAATCGGAAGTGAACACTATTCAAAGGTATAAGAGTACGCATAACGAGTGTCAGGAATTGAAAAAGTGTTCGTTAAATAGGCGTGTCCGCGTTTCGGGAGCATCAATTGTGGAAATCTTATTGTATATTGATTTTTAACCTGAAAAAATATCTTGGAGATTATTTTGAAAAATCTGGTAACTCGAACCCGACCCACAAGAGTTAAACCGCCCTTGGGCCCCAGTCGTTCACGAGCCCCCTACCAGCAACCTGCGTGCCAAATTTCTTAACCCTGTGTCTGTGGTTTCCGAATTTTTGAGGTTACATAGATAGATACGCACACGGATTTTAATAGGTTAGATGTTATTGGATTCGACCCAGTTAAGTCCCCTATAGTAAGGCGGCATTGAAGCATTTACGGTTCGTTTACAAGGTCACTTAAAAGATCTTGATTATATTGCAACCGATGGATATTTAATGAGTGGCATGCATTTTAATCAATTGGTACTATTTCTATCTCTAGAAAAATTTTATCATGTTACTTAAAAGTTTAATAGGAATTCAATTTGTTCATCTAAAAGCTCAACGATAAAGGTTTCTACTTTATGAAAGATGTTTCTATTATCCACTTTACTAAAGGTGCTTCTAGATTTCAGCACACACCCTTTTAAAATTAAAGTACTATGGGTATTTTTGCACACAAAATTTAGATAATAATTAAATGAAATTTTATATTGCACGAAATCGGAATGATTTTTGACGAAGGTATTGCGCACAATAATCATCGCTGAATGTCCTGCTGATATTTGAGGAGAAACTAGATTATAGAAACGTGCCTGTGGACCTCGATTATGTAAAAATTCTAGGTGTAAACACCGACTCAGGAGAAACCACAGAATTTGCTCAGAAAGATAATGTAAGCACTTCAGTGAATCACAGAGTACTTATAGTCATGAAAATAATTCGATAGAACTTTAGGATTACTGTTTATCATATTGAAATTAGCGGGAAAATGTTCTCTTCTGTATTGCTGTTATACGAAAACGCACATATACTCAAATATTTTTTTCAACATTCCAAACTTTGCAATTTAATTTAAATCATTTTACAAGGGTAATACAATCAGTCTGGTGTTTTATTACATATTTTTTTTCATTTTTTTACAATCATTTTATATCAAATAAATTTTTGGCAGTTTTATTGGAATTTTTCGTTTTTCTTTTCATTTAAAAAGATTAATAAGGTGATTTATTAAATTAATCGACTCTGTTATTTTGGACTTGGTAATTAAAGAATGCTATCAATATGCCATAAATGTTAGAGACATATAGTAACATGCTATCAATATGCTTTTTAGTCAATTTTTAATCAGATAATTGAGATACTTAAAAATTTACAAATATGACCCAAATTAAGGAAAAAAATTTCATAACGACGAAATATGGAATTCTGAACTTTTATTGAAATGAATTATAATTTATTGTATGAATTATCCGAAATATATCAGAAAATACTTGGAAAGCATTTGACTTAGTATGTTTTGTTAGACACATAAAAAAACAATTAGGAATTTAGAAAGTAGAAGCATTGAAAATACAGAAAATCCAACAAATGTTAGAGCTTATGAAAACATTTAAAAGAATAAAAAAAGCTTAATCAGGTAATCTGAGTTTCTGTCGCGCTTATCGGAGGAACGTTGGATTTCCTGAAATAAAAAAAAACTAATTTTATTTAAAAATTACTTCAAGCACACCCGGTGATAAAACAAAGGCTCTCTATTCAGTCTGCTTTTAAGTCATTACATATTTTGTGTAAAATGATATGAATTTTGAAAATGTTAAGTCAGTTTTTCAAAAGTTATTAAGATAAAATCCTTGTTGAGTTAATGAATCACCGTATAGCTTATAGAACAACAGCAAAAAATATTACTAGTTAATACGAAACATTTTATCATTTCTAAAAAATAAAGGATTTTTTCTGAGATTTGTAAGGATCGATAAAATGGTTTTGAATTATTTTTAAAAAGTCCAACATTATGTCTTACTAGATATATTACACTTTTGAAAAGTTTACAGCATCATTATTAAATTATTTTTTTAGTTCTATCATGTTATGTTTATCTTTTCTTTTCTGAATTAAAATGGAATATGTATAATGCAAATGAAATGCCTTACAAAAAGGAGTGATATCTAATTAAAAAAAACTGGTTGTAAATGATCCCGCCAAGCCACAAACCTAAAACGTCAGTCATAAAAAGAAGTGATATCACATAAAATGAAGCGATATAGAAGTACATACTCGGAGTGACGTGTAAAAATCTATCACTAATCCTAATGTTTCCAAAGGACGCCGAGTGAGGTGCAGTATGTGAAAACTGCTTGGCGACCTGCAGGCGTATATTTAATATATGCAGTACCTATATCAATTTCGAAAAATTGTAAAAGTCTAAAAAATTATTTTCAAATTCTTATTATATCACTCTTATAAATATTTGTAGGAGGGAGATCTGTAATAAATTAGAAAGATTTGTAAGACAAGCAGGAAATGGTATGTAATTGTAGTAATCATCTATTATTACGATTATACCTTTCAATATTTTAATCCTAATTTTTAATTACATAAATACGTTTAATAATACACTGCTTCAAAATTAAAGGGGAAACTTGTAAAATGGATCCTGTTTATGACAGAATTATTTCTTAAACGTAAAATGTCATGTTTCCAACATAAGGAATATTATATAATACAATTGTAACAGAAGACTTACTAGAACAGATTTTTCCCCTGTCATGTGCAATTCCGTTTACGTAGGCTTTACTGCAATATATCTTAGCTCAGTTAACGTCTATTATTAGGTGCATTGTTAATAATATTCATATGATCATTATTTTTTATTATTATTTTACAAACTCAAAATGTTTATTACATGTTTACTTAGGAAGTCCTCCTCCTAAAAGTGGTCTTTCTCGTTCAAATAATGATAAATAAAATGAACAAATTGATCATACGATGTTAAATAAGAATGGGCATGTAAACACCACAAGCTTCAACTTTTCACAGTTCAGTGGGATCAAGAAGAAAATTGTTAAGCAAACAGTCATATGTAAGTGCAGGAAGAACAAACATTATAAAAGCCTGCAAGTCGCCAAGCAGTTTTCATATACTGTACCTCACTTCGAGTCCTTTGGAAACATTATGATTAGTGATAGATTTTTATACGGTACTCCGAGTATGCACTTCTATATCGCTTCTTTTTATGTGATATCACTTCTTTTTATGACTGACGTTTTAAATGTGTGGCTTGGCGGGATCATTTACAACGAGTTGTTTTTGATTAGATATTTTATTATTCCAATGCATTACATCGGCAGTGATAGACTTATCTCAGCAAATTTGCCAGTCTTTTACATGAAATAATGCGTTTCTTGTGACATGTGGTGTTCTGTCGACTAATAATTAGGTACCCACCTGTCACTTTGGTTTCTTAAATTTTTTTATCATAGTCTTGTATCTGTGTTCCATTTGTGGATCAGTAGCTTATTGTTCCTATTATAATTGAATTTAATAGAGGATTTATTTAAAGTGATGTTTTGTAATTTTTCTGTAACAATTCTGTGGATTATTATATGCCATCTCTAAATTTGGAGTTTCGGTCACTTTATTGTTCGATGTTAGTTTTTGTTTCATATTAGATATTTTATATATAAATCACACACATGCAGTCTTAACAGTAGAGATTCGGTCACTTTATTGTTCGATGTTAGTTTTCGTTTCATGTATTTATTCTATACATAAATGACACACATGCAATCTTAACAGTACAGATTTTATCAAGTAATCTTAAGAGAACTTGATAGTTGTTTTTTAATTTACAAAGGTATTATATATATATACAGGGTGATTCATAAAAGATGGGCAGAACTTTAAGGGGTTATAGTACACTTAAAGACAAATAATATTAAATAGGAGACTAAGGGACCCAGACGTATTCCCAAGGAGATAGGGGGCATTAAAGTTTAGGGTCCGAAATTTCAAATGATTATAAAACATGGAAAAATTGGTCGATTCGTTTGCGGTTTTTGCAAAAAATTTTCTTTATGCCAGTATTTTCTTGAAATAAAATTTTAAAGTTCAATTTCAAAAAATGCCGATAGGGGGCGCTTTAGACTTTGGAGTAACAAACAACTATTTTTTAAAGTTATTTTTTGTATTTCTTTAAATGATTTCGAAAGCTTAGACTTAAACTTAAATTTTGATCTAAAAATCTGAGTCCTAACGAGTAGTTAAGTAGCGTAAACTGAAATTTGAAATTTGAAACCCTTCTCCCCCCAGAACAAAAATCAGTTATTCCCGATCTTTGTGTCGTAGATTAGGCTCTAACTACTGCCGCGTTTTGCTAAAATTATTCTTTATGTCAGTATTTTCTTGAAAATAAATTTTAAAGAAAATTTTCAAAAAATTCCGATAGAGGGCGCTTTAGACTTTGGAGTAACGAACAACTATTTTATACCGTTATTTTTTGTGTCTCATTAAATGCTTTCTAAAGCTTAGACTTAAATTTTCAGCCCAAAATCTGAATCGTTAGACGTGGTTAAGTTTCTGGGGAGAGGGGTTTGAAATTTCTACTCCTGAGCACAGTTCAGTTTACCATGTCCACACATTGTGTGCTGTGATACGAGGTAAAAAGACACAAATTAGGATTATGTTACCAAAGCATATTTATTAACATGTAATTACAATAAATGTTCAAAATTGTGACCACCAGAGGTTATGCACCCAGAACAACGGCGAAGAATGGAACGGCGAACATTCGCGAAAACATCAGGCTTTTCGAGCACTTCCCCTACAGCGGCGGAAAGTCTGGCGACCAGTTCCTCGGGGGATTCAATGGGTGTCTCATACATAAGAGCCTTCAATCGTCCCCAAAAAAAAGAAATCGAGGGGTGAAAGATCTGGCGAGCGAGCAGGCCAAGCAACAGGACCACCTCGACCAATCCATCTGTTCGGAAATGTGATGTCCAGATAGTTGCGGACGTCTCGTACGTAATGGGCTGGCGCTCCATCGTGCTGGAACCACATGACCCGCCGGATGCGTGGAGGAACAACGTTTAACAGGTCTGGCAGCACATGTTGCAGAAATGTGAGGTATGTTTTACCGTTGAGGCGTTCAGGAAGAAGGTACGGTCCGATTAGGTGGTCTCCGAGGATTCCTGCCCAAACATTGATGGAAAAGCGTCTCTGATGAGCATGTGGATACGTAGCATGTGGATTGACATCCGCCCATACATGTGCATTGTGTGTGTTAAATGTACCTTCACGTGTGAAGGTACATTCATCGGTGAAAAGCACAGTTCGTCCAAAATGTGGATTTAGCGCGTTCTGCTGCAGAAACCAGCGGGCGAATTCAATACGATTTGGATAATCCCCTGGAGACAGTTTCTGGACTCGTTGCACATGAAACGGGAGCAAATGTTCATCCTTCAGTACCCTCCAAGTCATGGACTCTGGGGTATCCACCTGCCTAGCCACTGTTCGTGTACTTGTACTTGGCTGCGCCGCTACTACATCCAGAATGGCTTCTGCAACAACTACTGATTCGTCCTTTTTTGCACGACCTGCATTCGACCGGGAAGCGAGAAATGATCCCGTCTCACACAACTGTCTGTGCAAGCGCTCGAAAGTTTTGCGGTTAGGCAACCGCCTGTTGGGAAATCGCTCTCCGTACATTCGTTGTGCCTCTGCACCATTTCCATCTGCCGCTCCGTAAATTAAATGCATCTCAGCCTTTTCCTTATTCGTGAAGGGCACCATCTTCCGATTCATTACTACAGCGACTTACACTTGACTCACCGTTCAGTGGTTTTTATGCCTGAATCGTGTCGAAATTTTGCATACGTGTTCTTCTTCTTCCCCATTTGACATTTGCATACTTTCTGTTTCCTTCTTCACCCGGTGACTAGCGTCAGGAATGGAGCTTTAACGTTTGCATGAGCGACGTTTCCAACTGTGCCAGTGCCTTTATGAGTGAATTCCGACTATGCAGTCCTTGACGAAAGTTGTATTTTTGCATCGTATCACAGCACAGAATCGTTGGGCATGGTTAAGTAGTGCAAACTGAACTATGTTCAGAAGTTGAAATTTGAACCCACTCCCCTCGCTACTGAACCACGCTCAGCGATTCAGATTTTGAGCTGAAAATTTAAGTTTAAGTCTAAGCTTTAGAAAGCATTTAATGAGACACAAAAAATAACGGTATAAAATAGTTGTTCGTTACTCCAAAGTCTAAAGCGCCTTCTATCGGAATTTTTTGAAAATTTTCTTTAAAATTTATTTTCAAGAAAATACTGACATAAAGAATAATTTTAGCAAAACGCGGCAGTAGTTAGAGCCTAATCTACGACACAAAGATCGGGAATAACTGATTTTTGTTCTGGGGGGAGAAGGGTTTCAAATTTCAAATTTCAGTTTACGCTACTTAACTACTCGTTAGGACTCAGATTTTTAGATCAAAATTTAAGTTTAAGTTTAAGCTTTCGAAATCATTTAAAGAAATACAAAAATAACGTTAAAAAATAGTTGTTTGTTACTCCAAAGTCTAAAGCGCCCCCTATCGGCATTTTTTGAAATTGAACTTTAAAATTTTATTTCAAGAAAATACTGGCATAAAGAAAATTTTTTGCAAAAACCGCAAACGAATCGACCAATTTTTCCATGTTTTATAATCATTTGAAATTTCGGACCCTAAACTTTAATGCCCCCTATCTCCTTGGGAATACGTCTGGGACCCTTAGTCTCCTATTTAATATTATTTGTCTTTAAGTGTACTATAACCCCTTAAAGTTCTGCCCATCTTTTATGAATCACCCTGTATATATATATATATATATATATATATATATGAGGTAGAGACCCTGACAATAGCATTAAGAAAAAACGGACATAGCAACAATCCTAGTCAATGCCGCAGAATGGATATTACTTTATGAAAATGGAGATGTGTGGACGATACTTTCTTTGTATGAAAACGGCGCTGATATGAGGATGGTTCCTTTATGTAAAATATAAGAGGCTCAGCGTTATCTCGGTATTAAACCGGAATGTACAATCGGTGGAGGAGTTAGTTGTAACGAAATGTCGCGCTGGACGGAGCAATCAGATTTTTTATCTTTAAATGTACATAGTCCCTATTTAACCCAAATTTCCTTTTTATTTTAATTAAAAAGTATGTAACCTTTAAACAAGTTTTGTTTCTTATCTCTAAAAACATCCAGTTCAACGGTACAGTTGCACATGACACACACACACACACACACATATATATGTTACATTATTAGATCTAATTCCGCGATTTCCTTATCTTATTCTAAATTACTACTTTATATTCACTAAATCCTTATCTTTAAATAATTTCTATCGTTAACTCTGTTAAATTCTCTTTAATATAATGTCTCACTTGTCTAAATTGCTTAAATATTACGCTTTTAGTATTCTTAAATTAAATGTTCCATTTCCGCGCTTTTTTCTTTCTAGAATATTCTTTTAGCTTCCATTTTTACTTTCCAGCGCATTTCTGAGGTTATCCTTTTTTCCTTCAAATTCATCCGCTTGCTCTATCCGCACTTTTTTCATGACGTGATATTCTTAATTATTCATTGGTTGAGAGCGCGATCTACGTCATATTTGTATTCTTACACTTGAGGAACAAAAAGTCAATACTCGCTGTGTTTCAGCAGAATTTGTCGTATTTCTACTTTGATAACTTCCCCTGGTCGCCGTCTGATATTTTCTATTATCTACAATTTGCTTACCCATAATTAAATACTACGTAGCGATGGCTTGATTAACATGAATTGGCGGAAACTGCACCGGCGTAAGCTCTTTAAATAAAATCCTGAGTTAAATTACGCATTGTCTCAATTATTCCGGAGAAACCTGCACTGGATAAATGTGTTACCTGGCCTACCAATCGATGACTGCAACTACATCCAAATATCCATGTTGATTTACTACGAAACATTCTCTTTCAGCTTAATCTAATGCACGGCTTCCAGATTGATTATTCATCTACTATTACATCAAAGCTAACCACACTTTCGAATCACCATATAACGTAATAACGTTATATTAGTCGACGAGAATTCAACTCTACCTGTGTTTCTATTATTTTCAACATTGTACTACTGGTAACATAACAACCAGTTATTTCGTTCACTAGTAAAACCTTCCAATGTTAGAATAATCTAACATATATATATATATATATATAGTTTTGACTCTTAGTATGTCAATCAGGTATTGTGCTCTAATAATTTTTAATATCCTGTATGAGGTGTATCTTTCTTTGGATCTCTTAGCTTTTTATTATCTATTTTCTGTAATGTTTGCGTTATAAGGAGTTAAATTTTGTCATTTTAGGCTTAATGCCGACAAAATTGGATGAAATAACGCATCTTTTATGAATGAACTCCCAAGCTCCCCTGACGATTCTGTGAGTCATTCATAGTTTCTTATTTTACATACTGGTTTCCTATTTCATTTCTAAGTCATCTTTAGAACTTTATCAATTTCTTCATATATTTGTGATTTCAAATTTATTATATATATATATATATATATATATATAAGAAAAGACAAGCAAGAGAAATGAAACCGGAATTGCGGCTATTTCATTTAAATGCATTCTACTCTAGTTCCCCGACGTGTCTTTATGGATTGCTGTGCATTTGGATTTTTAACCTATTGAAGGGCGGTGGAATATATTGTATCCCACCTAATTTTAATCCAGATTTGCATCATAAACTTTCAGTTAAATGTTCCTTCAAGGAATTTCGTGGATACAAGTTGTAAAATTGCTTTTCCTAATTTTGAAATAAAATATTTCGAAAATTCCGGTGTGAATTCGACATTGCAGAAATACAGTTACTTGCCCATGAAAGGTTAAAAGAGCTCTTAATGAACGGTACACCAAAACATTGGATAGATTCTGTAAGATTGTGGTCGAGGGTGGAACAGAATAAATCTTGATATTTTAAGAAAAGATAATTTAACTTCGAAATCAAGATGTAGTATGAATGTTCACCAAAAGACTATGAGATCGACTATATTATAGAATAAAGTTCATATCCTAGTTTACATACTTTTTTCACAACATCGTTGCAAAAATGGGTCAGCCTATGTACTTTCGGAAGACACAATGTTAACAATGGCTTAAAAAACAATTGCTCGAATTAAGCCATTTTTTATTGTCAGTTTAATTTTATATCTTGTAAAAGGCGCAATGTTGTCCCTAACAGTCAATGATATGCTTGGCAAATTGACGTCAGTTTTGACTCTTATCCCATCCTTTTATTTTCCTATTTAGAGCGATGAATATGAGTGTGGAAACGTATTAAGATGCATGGCAATCGTAGCATCATGAAAGTGGAATGAGAAGCTTTGATTGTGTTGCGGTAATTTATGTTTCTTCAAACTATCCCGGTTAATAGGAATTTTAATTTCGGAGGCCTCCGGCCTCATTCAATTGCCGGTTAAATAGTACTGTATGCATTTAAAACTGAGAATTCCCGGCTTGCCAACATTTGTATCCAGTTTAGATGATTATTAAGTGTTATAAATAATTTTAATGTTAATTAAAATCACCCAGTTTCAGAATAAAAATCTGTATATATATTACACTATCGTACGTGGCACAGAAATCGCGATTATTTGTTAATTGCTTAATGGCAACGCTCGAATGAAGCGTATATCATTGGTTATTGTGTAAAAGTCCTTTGGCAGGATTTTAGCCGAGATAAATCGGGTTTATTTACGTTTCATTCTTTCACTGCAATCTCTTTCGCTGCAATTATGGAGCTTCAAAATATCATTAGAAATGCCAGTAAAAAATCTCGGCGAATACTTGAAAGTGAAGAGAAAGCTGAATTAATAAGAGGAAATCGTAATTTTGTCTCCCTTATCATAAACTCCCGATTTGAAAAAAGATTTGTTGTGTCAAAATTCACTTGCAGGCAAAAAATCCCTGCCGGCCCGGCCTACTGGCGAAGGTAGATTTCGAAGTTAAGTACTAATTTCACCAACAAAAACTAAATCATGATTAGAGATAAACTCACTTTCACAATTTTATCTGGCTGCTTTTGACGAGTTTTTATTCTATATAGTCCTTTATTCCATTTATTTTATATAAGAGCTGGTTTTATCAGAATCATGTTAAGGCGGTATTAAAAAAATACTTTTTCATGCTCAACAACTCGAAATTTCCTGGCACATTTTCAGATTTATTTTTAAAAGAAAAATATGAAACTTGCTGACTTGATTTTTGAAGAAATTTATAAGCGACCTGTGTTTTTATTTTTCGTTCAATTAATTAAAACTTGATTTGTAAACAATTATTTTCTCAGTAGGACAATATTTTTCGTTTCCAACACAATCGCTTTGGGAAATTCGGTTCAAAATACTCACTTTGACATCATTTTTTGAAATATATTCTGCCTCTATAAAAAAAATCGATTATTACGGTACATTATATAGTTTCTGAATAAGAGAATCTACCAATTGTATGCGTTTGAGAGCAAAAATGAATTTAAAAATGAGTCAGAAAATAAGCAGTTTGGATTTGAATACACCCTTAATACAATGATTTTGTTCTTCAAACGCTATGTATTTTTAATTTATTTTTGCTGTAAGAATTGGTCCTATCAAAAACTTGTCAATATAGATGTTGTAGATAATGTTAAGGAGATATATAATAAATTCATGCAGATTTTATATCTTGTGAATTGACGAAGTTAAGGATTTTTTTCTTCTTCAACTCCCCCTTTTTGTTTTCGGATTTAATTTTTTTTGCGGTACGAATTGGTTCTATCAAAAACTTGTCAATATAAAAGTTGTAGATAATATTAAGAAGATTTATAATAAATTTAATTGCATTTGATATCTTGAAAATTGACGAAGTTATGAATTCTTTTCTCCCTAAATCCCTATTTTTTGCGCCCCTTGTGCCCACTTTTAATTTTATCAAAAATCTGTGATACATAAATTTTTGGCCCTATTTTTAGAAGTAATGCAAACTTTAAACTGTGTTGATATGTACAAAGATTAAGAAGATATGGGGTTTTTCGATTTTCGCAAAACCCCTCCCAATTTCCATCCCTTTGGTCCGATTTTGCCCAGTAACGAGCTTGACCGAGATTTTATGTATCAGTTTGAAAGAGATTTGTGCGGAATTACGGAAGTTATCGTGCCCATAAAAAGTGATATATATATATATATATATATATATATATACACACATATATATATATATATATATATATATATATATATGCACACATATATATATATATACTTTTTTTACTGAGGGTGGTTTTGAGTTCTAGGGGTCATGATCGGTGTATAGATCTGCAAATTTTTTTCAGACATTCCAACATAGGGGAGAATGTAATAGGTAGTATTTCATACGAAATCTACCTAAAACTATAGAGAGCATAAAGACATACTACAGTATTACCCCGACTTACGTCACCCCGCAAAAAAAAAAAAAAAAAAAAAAAAAAATCCTTAATTAAAACGCATTTAGAACTTTTTTGAAGACTTTTGGTTCTATAAAGGGAGACTTTCCCGCGTCAGTCACGTTATAATGACAAACAACTAAAAAAGCCACTAAAGAAAATTTTAGAAAACTCACTGTGCTGTTACAAAGAGCTTCAAAGAGGAAAAGCGGAAAAACTGTAGATTCAAACTTCACAGCATGATTTTTTTGCATCCTTGAAGGCTTGAACGGGGCAGCTAGAAAAACAATGAATTCTAAGTTAACAACTTATTGATTTATTCCAAATTCTTGTGTTGCGAACGCTTTTTTTTGTTTTGCCAATGTTAAATGTATACAACGCAATCCTTAAACACAATAGAATATAATCATCAGATTTCGGAGAATTTTTATTACTTATCCTCTTTTGCTTATCTAAATGTACCTCGACTTAAGTCATTTTCGACTTACGTTGCTAGTTTTGGAGCGAATTGCTGACGTAAGTCGACGTATTACTGTAATCGCCTTTATAACTGTTAAATTAATTTGTAACCATATTTATAGTTACTTACTTCTTATGGAAAGTATCGTACAAACTTAAACTTCGAAATTATCGCAAATAGAATAATTTTATCTAAAAGAATGTCACTGCTCCTAGGTACAAGAATACCTATATACCCAGGTTTGGTAGTTCTATCCACGACCATTCCCTGAAATTTTGAAATTACACTTTATAATAAACAAGAAACCCACATTTTTTATGAAACAAACAAACATCATCAGTAAAAAAATCCACTGATTTAAAATTTCATTTTTTTCTAATGTAAAACAATAATTCACAAATTAACATATCACTGACCATTCTTTATAGGAACTGTTTAAATTCCAAAAATGTTCTAAAATTCTGTCTTGTAAGCTTTATACATAAACTGAAAATGCTTTTTTATGAGTTATTTTGGACTCTAAAAAATAAATGTGTAAATTAGCCAATTTTACACACATATATGTGTGAATTTTTAGAATTACACACTTGTCATAAAATGTACACATTTTTTGCAAAATTTTACACATTTTTATGTGTATTTAGCCTATGAAACTAAGTGTGTAAATTGTTATCGCCTGAAATACACAGACAACTGTGTAAATATAGAAAAATGCCTGAATTTACACGAATTGGAGTGTTATTCTAATTTAAGCATAATTATATATACACGTAGAAGTGTGTAAATTTTTAAATTCACACACTTGTCATTAAAATTACACATTTTGTACAAAAAATTACCTGTTGTTATGTGTATTTAGTTTATGACATTAATTATGTAAGTTGTTATCGTTTGATATACTCAGACAAGTGTGTAAATGTAAAAAATACCTGGATTTACAAGAATTGTACTGTTACATGTAGTTATAATTGTGCAAATCTTAACAGACAGTGTATAAATTACAATGTATATATATATATATAATAATAATAATAAGATTCAAAATGCACATTTTATTTTAATTATTCCGTTGCATAAATTACAGTACTGTAACAGCATTTTGAAAATAAGGAACTGAAAGACTTTATTTATTCATTTATTTATATTTTGCAAGAGGTCCTTCTCTTCTGATCCCCCCCCCCCTCCCATTACCAATAAATTGGAAACACGTGAACATTTAAATGAAAACATAATTAACTAGTCAGACGTGGCAAACCCAAAACTTTCTTCGATCTCATACATGTTAATACTTCCTGAAAAATGCCGCATGGCAGCGCCGCCGGTTAGGCGATTTACGCCAAAATCTAATCAGCAACAACTTATGTCAACTTCTAATTGAATTTCTTAGCAGTGGCAACTGTTGGGCAATTTACACCAAAGACTTATCAGGATCAATTTATATCAGGGACTAACTAAATCTGAAGTTTGATGAAAATTCATACATTAGTTCTTGAGATACAGCTATTGCGGAAATCGTAAAAAATGCAGCATAGTAGCGCCACCTGTTGGGCGATTTACACCAAAAACTAAACAGCACTAATTTAAATCAGGGACTAACTGTATCTGAAGTTTGATGAAAATTCGCGTATTAGTTCTTACGATAGAGCTATTGCGATGATCATGAATAATGCAGCATAGCAGCGCCACCAGCTGGGCGATTTACACCAAAAAGCAATCAGCACCAATTTATATCAGGGACTAACTGTATCTAAAGTTTTATTAAATTCTGTTCATTGCGATATAGCGCCCAGAAAATTTGGGTCACATACAGACAGACAGGCTTTTTGTAAAAACATGTTTTTCGGGACCTCTGACCCCTAAAACGTGTAAATCCGTCGATAAACGGAATCCGATCACGAATCCAATACTTTCTTCTTGTAAAGATAGAAGAAAGTAAAAATTGTCTTCTGAAAGGGATCCAGAAGACACTGTGATGTCACTGCGACGTCAGTGCCAGCCATGTGTTCATGTTACATCTGTGACCAACATTCGAAGAATTCGAGGATGTTGGTTGTGACAGAGGGGGGGGGGGGGGGTAACATGCCAAAAAATATTTTTAGTTCCTTTTTCTTTTAAAGCTTAATAATTGTATAGTCGTTTAGAGAAGATTATGGGGAGGCGGGGGGTAGTGTTAAATTATTTTAAATAGTTCGGGGAAAATATTGTTAACAACTTTTTTTTTTTTCAATTGAAACTCGTTGATTGCACCTTCATTTTGAATTTGATTTATTTAATGCCTGATTAAAAAAAGAGGGATATTACTATTTTGAAAAAACGTAGCATTCAAACAATTTTTAATGAAAATATGCTGAATAAATAGGCCAACATGTAATCTTTTTACTGTTACATAAAGATTTTTCATGTATACATGCAAGCATATTATATTTTAAAGGACTTTATTATGTAGGTAATTGAAATTAATAATTATTATAATAACTAAAATAAACTGTTTACTAAAAAGGTGCATAAAAATTTATTAAAATATACCGTTACAAAATGAACTGGTCTTTAAAACTTAAAAACCATTGATGTTAAAATCATAATGAAACAGAAAAAGATGATTCCTTTTCAATTATAATAATAATAATATATATACATATTAAACTTTCTGTTATATACTATATATACATGTACGAGTATATGTGTGAGTGTGTGTTTGTTTGCTTGTGTGTGTGTGCTATGATCTATACGTTCGAAATTATGTTTCGTTTATTGAATTATTGAAAAAGTTCAGTAACGAAAATTTAACTAGAATATCATACTGTTATACGGTGTTTATTATCACAAGAAAACTTATAAAAAATATCGTAGAAAACACCTGCTTTAATTCAAAACCCGCCATTTCCAGCTGCGCAGACGATCGAGTCAGATGAGCCTTGTGTCTTAGAACAATTGTTTTATTTAGCCTGCTGAAATATCAAAAATATATTTTTTATTCTAATTTAATGGAAGCAATAAGTTTGTAAAGACAAACGTATCCGGACAACATTACAGTATTGAAATTACGATAACGTGTGATGCATCTGATCACTTTTTGTACGGATGTTGACATGAACTTTTCTTCGAGATTCGGACAAAAAAAAAAAAAAAAAAAGGATTACCATTAATGAGGTACGTAACTTTTAATATAGTGAACACATTTTTAAATCATTCCTTATAATCTTTTCTCACAGTAAGAATAACTGACAGACTTTTTTAGTCATAACTTGCGTAATAATATAGAAATATTTCTATGCAGATTGTTTTTAAGATCCAATAAAAAACACTGTTCTTTCATATATAATTTTCCAAAAAATCAAATTTTTGATGATTTAATAGTTGTATGCCTCTTTAAAATTTCAAGATAATGAGATTTCAATATTTTTATGGTTAATAAAAAATGATTTGATTCATTTTAAAGTCAGGAATATTTAAATTATATATACAAGTACATTATTAATCTTTTTGAAATATGCATAATACATATTTTACAGAAATATAATCTGTAAAATATACTCTTTTTTTCAGATAGTCTAGTGAATTCTAATGGAAATAATTATTGTATATGTATTTGTATTTCTGTTGATTCTGTGAAGTATATTTTGATGGTAATGGGTATGATGGTTTTGATGGTAAAGGAATGGAAAATTAAATAATTGTTTATCTAATGATTGCAACAAAATATGAGTAAAGATAACAGCGCATTAAATAAATAAATATATGTATGTATACAAATTAAATAATAATAAATTCATGTAAACAACAAACAGGGGTATTTTTTTATGGATTGAAAGATGAAAGCATTTATAATATAATTGGAAGTTATTTTTTTGTATTTGATTCAGAATGTCAATATATTGTGTCAAAAATATTTCAAAAATGAAATATTTTGAATAAAAAAATATATAAAATACATAAATTCATATTGAAATATTATTAAATATTGTAAACGTTGAATCAATAAATATTTTTATGGTAATTCTTTCATAACAGATTAAACATTTTCTTATTTTTTATATCTAAGAAAAATGAAACTTCAAATAAAAAAAAAGGTATTTTTTTCATACATGAAAAGCAGCCTATAAACATAAACATAAACTGCAAATTAAATCTTAATTTGTAAATAAAAATAATACTTTTAATACTTTTAATAAGGATGTTAATGATTTTAATCAGATGATTAAAATCACAGATTAAATCGCGATTTTAAACGATTATATATATATGTGTGTACATATAATTTATTAAAATTATGTACCCAAATTTTTAAAATGATCTAAACAAGCATTTATTCGAACGTGAACATGATTTGAAAATATTCTATAGGCATTTTGCTTAATGAATAGATAGAAAATGCTTTAAATATGTTTTTATAAGCTTAATTGGTTAAATTTGTAAAAAATAAGTGCAATAAGTTTGTAAAACGCAAGCTTTTATCTGGCTTAAAAAGCATTTAATTTAAAAATTATATGTAAATTCAATGCTGCTATTTAATATTTTAAGGATTTCAGAAGTAACTGGTCATTCTCATATTTACTTCGTGCATATGAATTAATAGGCGTAAATCATTTTCATAATTCATTTTGATTAGCATATACATACATGTGGGTAAGTTTATATTGATTGTAATAACAATAATTTTTATCAGTAGAAATGCAAAACCTGCTGCCATGATATTTGTTTGATTTGTTATATTGGGTGTAACTACTGAAATTACATATTTTCAGTTTTTATTTTTTCAGTAATTATATTAAATATAATTTCATTCATTAAAATCTAAAATGTAGAATACTTTCTTAACAAGATAATTAATATTTTAATAATAAATAAATTTAAACAGTTTTAACAATTTATTATTAAATGTAGTGATTTATTATTTTAATAGATGCAAATATCTGGAGTATTTAATATAGGTTTACATAATTATTACAAAATATTAAGGCACATAATGTTATTGCATCTATTACATAATAAAATAACTAATTTAAAGTTTTTATAATAGTTTTAATCGCTAAGAATAATTTTATTAATTAAACATAAAAATGTAGATTATGCCAATGATTAGAGGGCTGATTGTTTTGAAAACTTTCTATTCTTCATATAATATAATTATGGTTGCCACATTCCATCTTTCTGTTAGAGTTAATTTGGAGTCCTAAAATCGCACAGTTACAATTTATGAGTAGAACCTGCAAAATCTCAATAAATAGCTTAATAATATGAATAAATGTAGAACTGTCTTCCAAATTTAAGTTAAACCATTCAGGGAAAAAGTACAGTCGTGGGAAAAAAAAGTAATCATCCCCTACTAACTCCTCAACAAATTATCGTAAACGAAAGCTACTGGTACCTAACGATTGTAAATAAAGTCTACTTTTAAATGACGTATAGAAAATTTGCTTAGGGGGCCATCTACCTATTAAAACGAATCCAAACTTCATTTTTTTCAATGGCAATACCCAATTTTAACGAGATATTTCAAATCTTCGGTTCAAACTAAGCCTAGACACCAAATTTCAAGTCATTTGAATGATAAGTGTTTGAATTATAAACATTCAAAATTTAGTGCTTCTAATGTTAAATTACATTTTCATATTTTTATTTATATCTCCTGAAATTATGCTCCTAATGTGCTAATTTTTTGTGTAGCAATAATTCTAATATACCCAAACATAAATACGCTGAATTTGCAATTTTTATAATTCTATGATATGAATTATAAATTATGAAATTAATATTCGAAAAAAATATGAATTGCAACCTACAATTTTTTTGATGTATTTAGATTTATTAAGTCCTGCTTTATGGAAATCCAAAATTTCACATTTTTCTTCCAAGTAGTTTTCAAGTTATGCTTAAAAAACGGCAAAATGATGGTTCAAGGGGCCGTCTATGATAGAAGTGACTAGATATTTTGAATGTCCTGTAATCTAACCGGCTTCATTGACTGCTTGAGTGGTGCCTTGATCAAGAAGTCGGCTCTCTCGGTTAACAATCGAGTACCGAACTTCAATTTGGATACAGCCCTTAAAATACGTTCGTTTTAAAATAATTAATTTCTCGGAAACTTACGGTACGAATTGCTTAAAAATTTTTTTTAGGCTAATTGAAGGGTGTAGAGTTCTTTTAAGCTGTCAGAATTGTGTACTGCTATCGACAAAAACAAAGTTATGGTTCATTTTAATATGTAGATGGCCCCCTAAGCAAATTTTACATACATCATTTAAAAGTAGACTTTATTTCTAGTCGTTCGGTACCAATAACTTTCTTCTACGATAATTTGTTGATGAGTTAGTAGGAGATGTTTACTTTTTTTTTCCACGATTGTACTTCCATTGCTAAAATGTTGAAATGAATGAATGACACCGGAATTTATGCACAAATTTATTTGGAAATAGAAAGAAGCTATTTTTCACATGCATAATAAACGGAAAAAAAATTACAAAAATTCTGGTGCATTTAGAAATTAAAATTAAGATGTTTCGTAAACATATCACCGTCCCTGAAATAGTTACCAAGATGCAGCCTTCCAACTGTAATAGCTCGTGTGATTTTTAATATTAAAAAAAATATTTTCCAGAAATATTAATGCATTTTTTTCCGGCATACTGAAAATTGCATAGTTTAAACTGTATTTATAACTGACACTAGATATTGTGTAGGAAATTTTTTTTCAGAAGTATTTGAAAATTTCCCTCCATTTCATAGAAATGCTTCTAAAACTCAGAATGACTTTCTTTTTCTGTTTGATGCTATAACGAATATCTCTTTGAAACTTTTTAAGGGGCTGCACATATGTAACTTTATCACACTTTAGGGGGTAGGGGTGGTCTGGCAATGGATATCGTAAGATATCTTTAGGGGGAGAGGGAAGCTGTCTTTTGACATCGTTATCTTTTTTGACCTAACCAAAATTTACTTTTTTTGGTATGTTTTTCTTTACATCATATAATCTATTATATTTTTTTTCTTTTAGTCTATTACTTATTTTTATGAAAATACAAAGTTATAATTAAAACCATTAAATGATTATAAAAACATTTCATTCCAAAATAGGGAATATCGCAACATTCGCCATTCCTATTTTTCTGCTAGTATATACAGTAAACTCTCTGTAAAGCGGACTCTGTGTAAGACGGAAATCTGTCTAACTCGGAAAGATTTTAAAGTCCTTGTGAATCCATAGACATAGAGTAAAATTTGCCTAAGGCGGAATATTGTCTACTGCGGAAAATTTTCTTGGTCACGATCGCTTCTGCCTTAGACAGAATTTACTGTAATTCGTTGTTAGAGAAATCCGGTTCGAAATTATACTTATTATGTTTACTAGAAAAAATGGGGTAGAATATCGTCCACCTGTTTCGTTTATAAGAAGTTATGCTTACCCCCGTGCAAAGGCAAGTGCAAGAAGATATTATTACTGTTGAATGCATTATGTAACAAAAATATGTTACTCAATAATTTTAAGTAGTAAGTATTTCCTTCTAAGTGATATATTTGATATAAAATTATTTCAGATATAATAGTGATATTTTATTAACTTCTTTACTTCATTTAAGTAAAAAACTATATATGAGGCTCTCCATAAATGATGTCACACTTTTTTCAGTATTTTTTACCCCTCCCCCCCTTGTCACAAACTGTCACAATTTCATGACCCCCCCCCTCCAATCGTGGCATCATTTGTGGATGGCCCCTATATATATGGGAGTAATAAATGCATAACCATACCTGTGACGTATAAAACTATTGAAAATTATAATAAATTGTGACATATATATTGCAAACGTATAAAAAGAAAAATAAAGAAAAAAATTGTAAAAATAAAAAGAATTTTGAGACACTGATGACGATATCTTTAGGGGGAGGGGATTGGTAGAACGATGACGTATGATATCATAAGGGGGAGGGGAAGGAGTCGAAAATCGCCAAAAAGTTGGTCGTTATAGATGTATAGCCTCCAAGAAAATACTTTTAATAAAAGTCTTTTTTCTGGAGAATACTTAATTTAAGCTGTTTCAGAGAACATGTAAATATAGGCAAGCTGATTATACTAAAATACAGAGACACAAGAGTGGTGCGGGCGCAGACGCAGCCAATTAAAGTATGCGCTGGCAGGCTTCGTTCGCGCCATCAGTTACTGATGCGTCAACTATCTACAGAAAAATTAACAACGTTTTTCGCACCAGGCGCGAAATATTGTTGCTGCGGCGATGCTTAGGTATCAGAGCTTGAAATTAACTTCTTTTTTTCCCAGGAGATTTCAATATTTTTTTCTGAATCAATTAATTAAAAAATATTTCATCTTTGAGTCGCTCCCGTTTTATGCAAAAACAGGTATATCGATGATAAGAAAACGATTTGTCTATATGTGGCATGTAAATTGCCTAATGACATCATGAGTACACTTTTTGCTTACTAGAAAGAACAAACACATCAACCCTATGAGTTTGTTTTTCATGTATTTTTTTTTACTATCACTAGGGGGCTCGGCCCCCTACGAGCTACGCTCGCCAACCCCCCGTTCAGACACTGCAGTCTCTAAAAGCACGCTAATTTGATCGGCTTTAATTCATTTTTTTTGGAAGATTGAATTATAATTAAAAAAAACAAAGGCGATCGCCCTATAAACGGGTTTCTATTCATTTCTCTTTGATTGGGGAATTTTACGGAAAAATCAACTGCTGTTAAAAGATACAATGGCATTTCAAAATCATCTAATATAAAATGAATTAAGTAAACAGAGTCTTTGTCTCCCGGTATTTTTTAACAAAGCGAAAAGAAAGTCCTTTTAAATAAAACATTTTAAATATATCGTTTTTAATCTGACGTAATTTTCACCAAACTTTTCTTTCCCTTTTTAATATTCACGTGAAAATGCTTTTATTAGAAATGAAATATTATTTGCGCTGTCAAAAAAAAAAAAAAATAGTTGAAAAGTTCATCTCAAAATATCAAGTAAATGTCTCGCGCTATTTTTAAATTTAAACTACTATTTTGCAATATTATTTTTTGTTCATTTTACGTAATAAGTGTAATGTGACGTAAATGTGATGTAATTTCTCCTATTTAAGACTTCTAACGCATGTTAATGAATTTATTACTTTACAATATCCTTTCTCTGTTAAAATTCACGTGTAATTATAGATGAAGTAATTTTCAATAAGTTCCTGTTTTTTATACGTAATTATTTAATTCTAATTTGAAAGTTTTTCTTTTCTGTTTATAATAGTCACGCGTAAATAAATTTTTAATTTGAAGCAAACATTATTGTTTCCGTTGTTTATACAGTTTGGCAACAGGTTAAATTAGTACAATTTTCTGAAATAAGTAAAAAAATATCTCTCGAAATGCTGAAAATTTGAATTTAAAATAGAAATGAAACCTCGAAAAATGAGTCAAATTAAAAAAATAAATTATTTCTGCACACCGGGAAATTATAACGTATAAAATGATCTAAAAAGTATTAAATTCCGATGTATAGTTTTTGCTCCTATAAAACTTTTTTAATGGAACGATTTTGTCCAACTTTAGCATTAAATATCTCTTAAAATAATTCTTCGATTTGAAAACTGTCTACATCAGCGTGTTTATCAAACATTTCTGTATAATACTACCAATTTTCATATTTTTGTATGCATTATTTTTCTTCATATTAACGAAGAAAGACCTCCGGTCACAAAAAATTCAAAACCGGCGGCGGCGGCGGCGGCGGTGACAGCGGGAGTTACTTTTTTTTAGAATAGAGAGATAAAAACATTTAATTCGCAATTTACAGATACCAAAGTATAAAGATAACATTATGTATACAAAAATCTGCATATATTGAATATTAAAATAAAATCTGTGTTTTGAATATTACGCAGAAATATGTGTAAGAACAGATATGACACACATATCTGTGTATTTTGTATATTACGCAAAAATATGTGTATTTTATACATTACACAAATTGTGTATTTTGCATATTACAAAAAAATATGTGTATAAACTGAATATTACACAGATATGTGTGTAAGAATATTACACAGAAATATGTGTATTACTGTACAATTTACACATTAAAGTGTGTATTTCAAGACTTATCACCTAATTTTTACACATTTCGACTTATCATCAAATTACACATTAAAATGTGTATTTTAAAATTTACACATTAGGCGTGTATTTTGGCAATTTACACACCAATTTACACATATAGACAAATCGTTTTTGTATCATCGATATACCTGTTTTTGTGTGTAAATTTGCACATTTATTTTTTAGAGTGTACAGTACAGTTTGAAATTCCATATAGGGCCTTTGATCTATGTACAAGGCAATTACGTACAAAATCTATGTACAACATTTGGTGATTTGCACAAAATCGCCTCCATTAAAAATTTCACATGGATAGGTGATATAAACGATATCATATTTAACACTTCAGATAACTAATAAAAGTTGGAAGAAAGATATTTTATTATCTTTGTAAAAGATAAAACAATCTACGTGTAAGAGTTTTAATTTTTGAGCTTTCAAAACAGTTTTCCACCTTTAATTTCTCAGAGCATTATTCTTAAATTATTAAATTTTTGTTGTCTGTAATAACAATAACTGATGTTGCATTCGCTCAGATGAATAATAAATTACACATATTTAAAGTAAGGAAAGATATACTATTTAAAATAAGGGATGATACCCTAATTACAGAGTGCTTCTAGGTACAGGGGTCTAATTTACCATAGTAAATAAACCTTTAAATCTTCAGAAATCATCAATCATCAGAATTTTTTTTTCTTTTGCGTTTGTTTTAGTTATAGGAGAAATGAATTATAAAAGAGTCAATTCCTTTGAAAATTATGTTTTATGAAATGGAATTAAAAAATCGAATAACTTGTATAATACCTTTTTTTTCTGATATTCAATATACAGAATTAATTCAACCAAATGTGAAATACAATTTATTTTAAATATGTTAAGCGGTATGAATTATTTTTTAGGTTTCATACATAAAAAGCAAAAAGAGAACCATTTTAAGATCACTCGTATGTCTGTCTGTCAGCTGCTTTTCTCGTAAACTTTGGAACGTGGAAAGTTCAATCTTACACAGTTATAAAGGCTATTGACTCACATATTTATCGATTATTAGCCATTCAAAAATATTTTTAGAAAGAAATTAGGATGGCTAATTAAGTTACTTGCTTTTTTTATATATTATGTGGATATCGTTCGAAAGATTTCGTAGCACCGTACTCCAAAATATACTTGTTTTAATTTTAGATATTATATTTATATTTATTTAGGTGTTATATATTGTTATTATATATTAGGTATTATGTTTTATATATTTTATATTAGGTATTATATTTAGGTATTACAGTAAACTCCCGACTATCCAGCCTAATGTGGCGGAAGAGTACACTGTTAAAAATATGCAGCATTTGCTGCATAGTCACACCACCGCTTTTATAGAATGTCTCTATTCTGACCAATGAGAATGCTCCATAATATAGTCAAATAACATTTTCCTATAAAAGCGATGGAGTGACTATGCAGCAAATTCTGCAGATTTTTAACAGTGTAGGCCGGATAACAAAAAAGCCGGATACGCCGGAGTTCTATAAATATTTACTCACCTCCTATGCACACACACCCATTATATTAAAAAACATGTTACACATTTTAAAATCAATTTTATATATACAGTACATACAGTTCGAAAGTAAGCAAAACATTAACGTAAAACGTAAGCCTAATTCGTAAAAAAGGGAGTAAATCTTATTTTACTGTTTATTAATAAATGATTGCCCAAATATGAAAAGTTATGCATAAGATAAAAGACAACACTTAGTTTTTAGTTTTTGAAAAAGTAGTTGATAGATGACTGCTTCTCTCTGCTAGCCCTTTTCCGCGACACAATGTCCCTCCATCTACGCAATCTGATAATATCAGCTGGCGTCGCTTCCTCTTGCTGATTCGTTGTTTCGCCTCCATAGGCACTACAACCTTCTTTCGTTTATTCCCCAATTCGTTAATCTTCAATAAATAAAAACATGGCGGACACCAAAAGATAATACAAAAGTAACCAGATTTGCGGAAAATAATGACCGCGCTTGTTAACATCCGTTGCACAACTGACGAAACAGGTTATCAAGCCTTAACTCCCCCATCTCTACATGTCTGTCTCTACTATTGCATTCTGTAATCCCTTCTTGTCGTGTGTTAGCACTTTGCTACGGACAAGAACCTGCCTGTCTAGACCGCTTGCATCATTTCTCATTTTTTCTACTAGGCCGGATAGTCGCGAGCCGGATAGTCGGGAGTTTACTGCATATTTATATTTTCAGATAATGATTAAAAATCTATCTAGAAAACAGCGGCACGGACCAAGCTGGCGTTGAAACTTTTCGAACAACTTTAGAAGCTCTCTTGACACAATGAAAAGTTTAAACTTTGTTCGAGATTTTTGTTGTACGGAAGGAACCCTTTGTGCGCGAGTAAAACTCGCACTTGTCTGATTATTTATTATAAATTTAAAATAATTTTCTGTTAGTTCTTTTAGCATATACAGAGTTTTTCTAAAATATCTGTAAAATATCAAAGGAACTATCAAGCGTACGGTAACAAACAAACAAAAAAAATCACACACATAAATAAAGTTTTAATTCATTTATTTAGCAAACATACAGGTTGTTTCGCTACTGACTATACTTGAATATTAATTCACAATTTTAATGCTAATTAACATATAGTAATGAATTTTCCTGCTGACTTGTTATATATGGAATGGCATCATGTTAAGTGTTAAAACAGACCTCCATCCATGTTCATGCAACACTGATACTCCATAGTTTGGAAAGTAGAGAAAAGTAGATGCAGTGCTCCTGACTGTAATACTACGTACTTCCACCATCTATCACGGCGGTATCACACTTCACACAATGCAAAGAAAATATAGCAATGTTTTCATTATACATAAGATTTTTTTTTAAAGTGAGACTTTGTATTAAATAAGTGAACTGCATGTCTGATATCCCTTCTCTCTGTTTGTTCCAGTTTTATCTTTTCATTTTTCTCATGATATTTAAGAATCACTCTGTATTTCACTTTGTATTCTAGTGAGTAATTAAGACCCCCAAAGTATATAAACTGTAGTTAATAAAATATTTCACATAAAAAAATAATTAAAGAATCACTGAAAAAAGCTTTCTTAAAGCTTTAGAAAAAATATTTTTTCAAAGAATTTTCCAATAGCAAAGATGTTTTTTGATTATGTTTATATGATTTTAAGAATATGTTTTGAAAAATTCTGTTCTTCATCCGTAAAACATTAAATTTTTGCATTTGAAGAAAAAAAGAAAGAAATGCTTTTCGGAAAAAAATTAAAGCAATATTAAATTGTAACATTTAAATCTTTCTGGCTCAAATAAAAATTATAGGAATTCTATAGCATTAATAAATACAACTTATCTTTTTTTGTTCTTTGTTTAGTCTTAGGTGAAATAAATTAATGAAAAATAATTTTTTTTAAACTAAGGTTTTTTTTTTATATAAAAGAGACTTTAAAATTAGAATTATTTGTACAATGATTTGTTTCACAAGAAATTAATAAATATAATTTTTTCAATCAGAAACGAAATAAATTTGATTTTAACTACGATAAAATAATATATATATATATATTTTTGATAGACAAAAAACAAATTTATATCAGTGCTTTTAATATTATAGATTTAAAGAAATCAATATTACAAAATTACATATGCAGTGTTAAATAATTAAATTAATATTACAGATTCGCTGGCATATGCAAATAAATCTGCTAACGATTTTTTTTTTAATTATAAATTTGGACTCACGGGATTATTTAAGAATTTGTATCTTCTTCGATACCTTCTGGAAATTTTTGATCTTTAGAAACTGGATGATAAAAGCAATAAATATGTTTGGATGAATCTCTCTATTCTAAAAAAAAGTAACTACCGCTGTCACCGCCGCCGCCGCCGCCGGTTTTGAATTTTTTGTGACCGGAGGTCTTTCTTCGTTAATATTAAAAAAACTGTTGCATACAAAAATATGAAAATCGGTAGTATTATAGAAAAATGTTTGATAAACACGCTGATGCAGACAGTTTTCAAATCGAAGAATTATTTTAAGAGATATTTAATGCCAAAGTTGGACAAAATCGTTCCATTAAAAAAGTTTTATAGGAGCAAAAACTGTACATAGGAATTTAATTATTTTTAGATCATTTTATGCGTCAGAATTTCCCGGTGTGCAGATTGCAGTTAGTTTTTTAATTTGAATAATTTTTCGAGGCTTTATTTCTATTTTAAATTCAAATTTTCAGCATTTCGAGAGATATTTTTTACAAATTTTAGAAAATTGTATTAATTTAAACTGTTGCCAACTGTATAAAAAGCGCAACCAATAATGTTTGCTTCAAATTAAAAATTTATTTTACACGTGACTATTATAAACAAAAAATATAAAAAGCAGGAACTCATTGAAAATTACGTCATAAAAACTATAGTTAACGTGAATTTTAAATGAGAAAGAATATTGTAAAATAATAAATTCAGTAACATGCGTTAGAAGTCCTAAATAGGAGAATTTACGTCATATTACACTTATTACGTAAAATGAACAAAAAATAATATTGCAAAACAGTTTTAATTTAAAAATTGCGCGAGACATTTACTTGACATTTTAAGATGATCATAATATTTCATTTCTAACAAAAGTATTTTGACGTGAATATTAAAAAGTGAAAGAAAAGTTTGGTGAAAATTACGTCAGATTATAATTGTCAGATTCAAATTGTAATTCAATCTTCCGAAATCTTTTTAAAGGCGGTCAAATTAGCGTGCTGTTAGAGTCTGCGGTGTCTGAACGGGGGTTGACGAGCGTAGCTCGTAGGGGGCAGAGCCCCCTAGTAATTGAAAATGTTGAAGCCGTAAACTTAAATTAATAAACAAGTCTTAGAAAGGACCTTTCATAATTTAAATAATTTTCGTATAGCAAACAAGTTTTATGACCACAATTTAAATAAAGTGCATATTTCAATGAATCCTGTTTTATTTAAATATACATTAAAGTCTCAAACTCACGATTTTTTAGAAAATCTGTAGACAAGAAAATAAATCTTTTACGTGAAAAAGTAAGAACAATACCAAATTGTGAATCTTTAAATATTACTAGCTCAAATATAGAAATAATTCAGTGATTCAATAACACCAGTCAACATTTCTTTTCTTTTTAATTTGTTTTAATCTTAGGTGAAATGGATTATGGATTTTATAAAATTGAATTTGAAAACAGAATTACTTATACATTGCATTTTTCCACAGATAATCAATAAATAGATTTTGTTGGATTAATATGAAATAAACTGCACTTTAAATGCGGTAAAATCCATGAATTTATTTCATTTTAGGTAGATTTCGTAAGAAATACTACCTATTACATGTTCCCTAAGTCGGAATTTCTGAAATTCTTTTTTAGATCTACGCCGATCATGGCCCCTAGAGCCCAAAACTACTCTTAGTTCAAATCTTTATACATATATTATTCAACATTAATACCGTTGCTATTATTGTCAGAGAAGATTGTTAGATATGAAAATTGTTAAAAACATTGCAGTTATAATTGCAGTTATAATTACCCACACGTTGGTAACTTGAAAGTGAACACGAGACGTGCTTGTGCGCGGTGAGTTTCGAGACTCCCTATACCCGTACACATACACATACCCGAACACATACCCGTTGTTCAAAGTTTGTTCAAAATTGAAGGTGATGCTACAGGAAGATGAGATGAATTCTCTAACGTAAAGAAGCACCTTCGTGGAAAGTATTGTGCATATCATTGAATATGCACTACTTTGAAAAGCACCATTAAAATTTAGACGATGAGTGAGGCTATTTACCCTATATATGTAAAATCCTAATGAAACAAATTTATGAAACGACTTTATGAAACGATTTTATGAAACGACTAATTAAACGACTGATTATGTTTCATGGTGATTTCTCCTAAAATATGGAACATTATGCGGTGAAATTAACAACAAATATCCGTATTGATTTGCAGATTTCAAAACTGGTATTATAATTTTAAAATTTGAATTAGTTTTCGAGATATGATTTTTTTTCTAATTTTAAACACTTTTCTCCAATGATGGCAACTCAAATTTTAATCATAATAGATTTTTTTTCATATTTTAGAAATGGTTATTACTTTAAACTAATTTGGCGACCAGTTTGGCCTCCCTTAAATGTATGATAAGAAATGTATCATGTTACTTTTATTTATAATTCAATTTATTTGAACAATCCTTCGCCAAATCGGAAGATTCTGATAGAGAAATCAAGAACTCTGTATTTTTATGTTAGCTGGACGCAGGTGATAAATCGCCATACATTTTTCCCGTCGTATTTTTTTTATTTCATTAATTTGATTTAAAATATAATCCATTCATTCATTTTATTTAAAATACAAAATTTTCTTCTAAAACTGAAACATTTAAAATTAATGGCTTTCACTTCTTTCTTTTTTATTTTTTAAAAGAAACGAAACGAAAAATATTAGGCACAGATGTCATATATGCACCGGGGTACATAATTGGCGCCAAAATGGCGTTATTTTGATTGACATGGTAACTCGGCTGTTGTTGTTTATTTAATAATAAATGTTTATTTACTTTTATTTTCTTTTTTTTTTAATTCTATAAATTGTTTTGTTCTATAGTTATTAATTATTTTTTGTTAATTAATTTAAAAAATAATAGAAAATAAAAGGAAATAAGTTAAAACTGGTGTGAATGACTAAGAACAAACAATCTTCTTGAAACACCATCAAAAATTTGTAAATGCGCTAGGCCTTTCGAAAGATCTGAGTCTTTCTTCGTCAGGCGCAAAAAAGACGTCCTTCTACTATGAAAGCAGAGGCAAGACTGAGTGAGTCCAGTCTTGCCTCTGCTTTCATAGTAGAAGGACGTCTTTTTTGCGCCTGACGAAGAAAGACTCAGATCTTTCGAAAGGCCTAGCGCATTTACAAATTTTTGATGGTGTTTCAAGAAGATTGTTTGTTCTTAATAGAAAATAATTTAAAAATGCATATGTAACTGGTATTCTAAAACGAGGTTTTCGCCAAATTGTCGTAAAAAGAAATCACGCCAAACCCGGTGCGTATATGACATCTGTGTCAAATATTAAATAATGCAACAAACCATGACATTTAACTTCAACTTCAAAGCAATGTTTTAATTTACCACACGAAAAAGTAAAAAAAAAAAAAAAAAAAAAAAAAATGCTAACTGGCTAGTTAAAAAAAAAGCTATTGGCGAGATTTGCACCCGGCTAACGTAACAGTACAAAAAATTCTTTGCGATCATGGCAACTTTTATGTAGTTTTATTCGAATTTTTTTTTTTAGTCAAAATGGAAAACTTTCGGCACAGATGTCATATACGGCTCCATATTGCGCGATTTTTTTTTGACGCCAATGTCATATACATAATGGATACTTAACTGGCGCCAAAGTGTCGTTATTTTCCTTGATATGGTAAGCCGGATGTTGTTGTTTATGCTATTGATGTTTTCGCCCCATTGGCGTCGGAAAAAAATCGCGCCAAATCTGTGCCAAACTTTCATATGAAAAGTGAAGGGATCAGCCCGTAATTGTTTATGGAGTTACATGACTTGGACTATTATAATATAGATGAAATGATGAGGGTAGAATAGTATTTGGCGACTTATCACCTGTGTCTGGCTAACATTAAAGTAACAAAATGGCACCTGAATATAAAAAGCGAAGTGGTCCGCCCAGGACTGTTGATGATAGTCACATGACTTAGGCTATTGTTATAGAGATTGTTTTCAATTGTATAAACAGCGCAAAGAATAATATTTCCTTACGATTAAAAATTTATTTACACGTGACTGTTAAAAACAGAAAAAAACTTTAAAATCACTATTAAATGGGTACGTGTTAAAAGCAGAAAAATATCGAAAATTATGTCATGAAAATTGTATTTACACGTGAATATTAAACGAAAAAGGAAACTTTAAAATAACAAATACATTAATATGCGTTTAAAGCAGTAAATTTTAGTAATTACGCTACATTTAAAATGGCCGATAATAATACTGCCAAACAATTTAAATATATCTATGCGAGACAATTATTTCACATTTCGAGATCATCTTTTTAATTAATGTTCTTAATTCTAAGACACCGGGAATAATAATATTTCCTTTTTAAAAATAGAAGTATTTTCATGTGAATGCTGAAGAGAGAAAGAAAACTTTAGTGAAACTTAGGTCATATTTAAAATATTTTATACATTTAAAACTTCTGTATTGTATTATGTCAATCGTTTTATAACGCTGTTAAAAAATACCGGGAGACAAAGACTCTGTATACTTAATTCATTTTATTTTAGCTTTTTTTCAAATGTTTAACTGATTTTCTTTAATCAAACACGAAAACAACCATTGGATGTCTTAACAGCAACTGATTCGGCCTTAAACGTTTGCAATCAAAGGGAATTAATTGAATGGAACCCGTTTACAGGGAGATCTGCACAGCTTTTTTCATTATACTTTAATCTTCTCTAATATTTTTAAAACCGATCATATTAGCGTGTTTTTAGATTATACGGTGTCTGAACGGGGGTTGGCGAGCGCAGCTTGCAAGGGGCAGAGTCCCCTAGTGTTGATATAAAAAAAATAGGATCATTCTTTAGTGAACAGCCCTCATAGTATACAGAGTGAGTACAAATGAAGGACCCGATTTAAAAAAATCATATTTTCGAAACTACTGCACATATTATAATAAGTGATACATGAATTTAAAGAGAAATATGCCAAGTTTTTTCAGTTACATATGTTTGATGTGTGGTCCTCTTGTTATACGCATAACAATCTGTAATCCAGTTCGTTCCAAACACCAAACACCCCATCCACCGGTGTGGAAACTCCTCGTTCAAGTAACTACGTACCTGCAAAGACCTATGAGGCGGGTTCCATCCTGTTGAAACATAAATTCTGCGCTGTCCTCAAGCGGGTGATGGAGATTTACCCTTAAGCCGCTATCAGATTAACCGACTTTTCGAGCAACCAACTTTACAGCCGATTTTAACCCCAACTTTTTCCAATTGAAAGGGAGAAAAAGGTTACAATTGTCTTTGCTAAAGTTGGAGGAAAACCAGTACTACTAGTACCAGCCGTCAATATTTATCGCATTTTCGTATCAATCGCTTATCTCTGATTCGCTGAAATGTTGAAAGGTGGGAGGAAAAGTTGCGGCTAGTACAGACTTTTTTGAGATGCTGATAAAAAGTTGGGGATATTGCTGTTTGCTATCACACTGGGTGTCGAAACATTTCGCGAAAAGTTGGAGGAAATCAAGAGTTGGCTCAAAAATTGCTCGAAAAGTTGGTGAATCTGATAGCGGCTTTAATCACATGGCCACCAAGAGCCCCATACCTAACACCATGTCATTTCTTTTTGTGGGGTTACATCAAAGACATTATATATGTACCACCAATGGCAAAAACACTGCAGCATTCAGAACCATGGGCAAAGTGATGCTACAAAATGTTTAGAACGAACTGGATTGCTGATTGGATGCCGTGTAACAAGGCGGTCACACATCGTACATTTGTAACTGAAAAAAACTTTGTATATTTCTCTTTAAATTAATATATCACTTATTGTAATATGTGCAGTAGTTTCGAAAATATTATTTTTTAAAATCGGGACCCTCATCTGTACTCCCCTGTAGATTTCAGCGATAAGATCTTAAAAGTTAAAAATTGCAGTTAAGCTAAATATTTTGTAATAAATAAATATCTGAAAAATTAAGGAAAATAGCTTTCTTTACTAAAATAATATTCAAATAAAAACTATTTTGTCCGCGTAAAGAATATGTTTTGAAATATCTGTTCTGCACAAATGAAGACTGAAACTCATGACTTTAAAGAAAGACTAAAGACAAGAAAATAAATCGCATTTTATGAAAAATATAAGAACAATTCTAAATTGTAAATCTTTAAATCTTGCTATCCGAAAGAAACAAAACAATAATTCAATAACATCAGCAAATACTTCTTTCCTTCCTTTGTTATTTATTTTAGTCTTGGGTGAAAGGAATTATAACAAAGTAAATTCTTTTGAAAATAACATTATATAAAATAGATTTAAAAAATCGAGTTACTTGTACAGTGCGTTTTTTCACAGATAATCAATCCGTGAAATAAACTTTACTTTAAATACGTTAACATTTATGTATTGATTCATTTTTAAAAGATGTAAAAGTTTTTTTTATCAATACTCTTAGCATGTATACAGGGTGTTTTAGCACGGCGGTTACAAAGTTTCAGGAGGGATAGAGTACATCTAGACGATGCGAAATCACATACCAATGCATGGTTGGAAACGCTTTCCAGGCGCGGTAGTGACGACACAAAACACAAGAAAGGAAGGATACGAACAGGGTGAGAAAACATGTTTATTATTCTTAGTACCGCAAAAATGATGGGACAATGCTGAACAGTGTTGAGGGACCTGTTGCACGCATTGTGGCAGCTGCTCGGGAAGTCCGCGGCACGCCCGCTGTTTTTAAGAAGATTAGATCTCCAGTGCCCGAGAGATTTGAGGCCTGCATCACGAACCGGAGTCGTAATTTTGCACAACTTCTTTGATGATGATCGTTGTCTCTCTTTTTGTTCTTATTTCTTAGTTTTTGGCTGTACTAAGAATAATAAGCATGCTTTCTCACCCTGTTCGTGAACTTCCTTTCTTGTGTTTTGTGTCGCCATTACCGCACCAGAAAAGCGTTTCCGACCATGTATTGCTATGTAATTTTCCATCGTCTAGGTGTACTTTATCTCTCCCGAAACTTTGTAACCACTGTGTTGAAACACCCTGTATAAGTATTGTATAAAAACGGAGATACAAAGTTAAAAATCATCGTAATTTAGACAGTTATTTACTTATTTATATGTTTGTGATATGAAATTAGAGTAAACTAAAGGCAAAATATCAAATGTGCTTCCTCAAAAGGGATAGTTTTTTTTTTCATTCGTTGGGAAAACATCATGTAAAAGAAACCCGATTATGTAAAGCAAACATTGTTGTACTTTTGTTGCTTTGCAAAGGAGAATTTGTTATTGGTTATTGATTAATTTCTTTAAACTATTAATCTCAAATAAAAATTGTCCACTGCAAAATTTGACATTAAAAAAGTAACTGCATCTAAAAGCTACTAAGGAGATATGATGAGAAAAATAATAAGAATTCATAAAGAGAGTATTAATCTAATTCTAATTGCAAACTTTACCTTTTAATTAAAATTTACTCGGAATGTTACATATCTAAATAGCTGTATGAGTAATGATCCAATTAAAACGTAATTTTCTTTGAAATAAAAAAAAGTTACTTTTACTGATAAAATTTTCTTTCGCATTTTCTTTAAGAACTAAATTCATTGCTGAACTGCAACTAACAAAAAAAAAAAAAAAAAAAAGAAAAGAAAAGAAAAAAAACATCTAAATCATTTTATTAAAAATGTCTTCGGGCAGTAAAAATAAATGGATTATGAAGTGCACACACTTTCTAATAATTTGAAATTAATAACGTGGCTTACTGTATTTACATAATCATGTTACTGTTCTAAAAGATATGTAAAAAAAATATTCGAGCAAATATTATTACAGTTGACTGACTGCTGTTAACTGATGTAAATAAACTAGGGCGCTGCCACTAAAATTTTGAAAAACTTTTCCTTCCATTCACTGTAAAAAAAAACGACATTTTTACAGTACAAAGTACTGTTCATCTCGCGCACAAACTCGATCACAGTTGAATGTACTGTATCTTTCTTTGGTTTCCCGACTATTTAAACATGGAAAATACAGTAGTTGCGTAAAATTAACAGCACAATGTACTGTCAATTTGGACGCCAGTAGTTTGTGCTGTGGTCAAAATGCGTCCAAAATTGCCAGTACATTGTACTGTTAATTTTACGCAACTACTGTATTTTTCATTTTTAAATAGTCAGGAAACCAAAGAAAGATACAGTACATTCAACTGTGATCGAGTTGTGTTTGCAAATTTACAGTGGTTTTTTTACAGTGTTTAAAGATTCTTTTATTAAAGTCGTTCATTTTAATGATTCATTTAGAGATTAAATTCACTTCATTTAAAGATTTATTCATTTAGGGATTAAATTATATTTTTTACTTCGTACACATACGTAATATATTATTACTATTAATTTATTTAAGATATTATAAGCTGAGATTCCGCAGCTACGCAATTTAGTGCGCTGTATTATTGAGAAAGAGTGTAACTAAACTTTCCTTTCTGATAAAGGTTTCGTTTTGGCTTGTGAACTGGCTTGAGCTGATGAAAGCCTGTTCGTTTTGTTTGACCATTTCGTTTTTTTTTTTTTTTTTTTTTTCTAAATTCAATTTCTTTATTTATACATAAAAATTTCCTTTTTTTTTATTCTATTGCATATAGTTTTATAGGTATGTGTGTTTTTATTGCTTTCTTTGTTCATTTAAATTTAACCACTCGCCACATGATGAATTAGTTAAACGAAAGAAAAAAAAATGCTTGAAAAAATATATTCTATCATGCGATTGAAAATAGAAATTCTCTTTAATTTTTGTAACCTAATGAAGTTATAACAATTTCTTCAAAGATTAAAAAAGAGCAATATTAATATATAGCAATCAATTTATTTTCCAAATGTACTGAAAAATATAAATATGCAAGATTTTTGACAGGAGGTGGTGAGGGGAGACCTGTTATTATTCTCTTTTAGTTTTTTTCCCCACAAATGTTTGCTTTTTAGGATTTACTCCGATACGGAACCCTATTCGCCTCACTACGATGTCTGTCTGTCTGTCACAGCAGTTAGCGCGACAAAAGAAAAAAGGCGCAAAAAATTCGAATTTTAAACTGTTTTTAAAAATTTTGAAGAAGTTCTAATTTTTGGAGAATAAAACAAATGGCATCATTAGAAAAGCTGCAAATCCTTAACATTAGCGCTATTTAAATGTTTAAAATATTTTTTTGGGAGGGGGGGGGGCTAAAGGGGGCAAAACGGAAAAGCAAACGTTAAATTCATGGAAGAAAGGAAATAAATAAATGAACTAGAAATTTAATTATAAGATCTCAGAAGATAAAATTAAAATTTTATAGCAATTTCATGTTAAATAGAATCATGACAAAAAAAGAAAAGAAAAAAAATGGTGCAAAAATAAAAGTTAAAGAGGACGGAAGGAAAATGTAGGAACTTTATGTTTGGCTTGAATACGGAAACTTGCGACCGCATGCGATACGTACTAAGAAATCGTTATTATTTTTTTTTTTTGGGGGGGGGGGGGCACAAACAGGGGGACCAGAAAAGAAACTTTGCTAGAAAATAGCGATTGTTTCTCGATACCGAACGGAATCGCGAAGCGTTTACGCGGGGGGTTGGACAGCGTCGCGAACAGGGGGCGGAGCCCCCCTAGTATAACTAAATATAACTATATTTTAATTAGTTATTCATCCATAATATAGTATATTTACATCTATTCAAAATTGAATCATTATTTAATAACTTATCCATATCAAATATTTATTTATTTTTCTTTAAAATTCATCATTTGCATTAAATTAATATAGTTGCAATTTTAAAGGTTAATCTACATGTAGTTATTATTATTATTAATATTTTTATTATTATTTATTTATTTATTTATTTTACTCTCTTTCGAAGTGATCTTTAAATGTATTATCATATGATAGAAAACAGCACTATTTCTATTTTAATATAGTGGAAATAGTGTATTTAATTTATTTCAACATTATTACACTGCTTTCCCAACTCTATGATTGAATTTATAGCATTATAGTTATAATATTTCTGGAAACAAGTGCAAATCATTTCTAAGCATTCTGTTTAAAGTTGCTGTGCCATGGATGTATTCGTTGGTATTTCAACTGTTTTTTCAATTTTTAAATACTTTCTTTAAATCATTTTATTTTATTTTATTTATTTATATATTTTTTTAATGTATTGTTATGTTTGTCTTCTTTGTACTGTATTTATTGTCTACGGCATTCCAAATTTTGCATTAGTTTGTTATGACTTATTCAAGAATGAAACCGTACATGTTATTTGTGGAACTTAAAGTAATTTTGGCTAAAGAATCTGCCTTGGTTCCTCAATTATTTTCATTTTTTTCAATGTTTAGCAAATTTTTATTTCTTTGGTATGCTTGAATTGATGATATATTTTTAATTCTTAATATGAAAAGTCCGGGCAAACCTACAGATTCTGGTAAAAATTACAGATATGTAACACATTTATAAAATATTAATAAATAAAAATAATTATGTATATAAAATGTTCAAAATGTATTATCCTGGCTTGTCACTAGGATCATCTATGTTGTTCTAGATGTTAAATAATAAAACCAACTTTCCCAACAGCAATTAATTTAATACATTCATAATAAAGTCTATATTATACAACGGAACATAATTTAAAATAATTTCACTATTTTTTCGCATTTAAAAAAATTACTAAAACTTGTGTAAGAGAAAAAATATCATTGTCCTGGTAGATTGCATTACACTCAATATTTATTCTACAGGTTTTATGGTAGCAGGGTTCTATTTTTTTGTGCCTATTGAAAGAACTTTTATTTTTCTAGTAAGCTGTGTGAATAATCATTCAAAATTAGTGACATTTTCTTTTTTTTTCTAACATTTTCAAGTTATTTGCCTTCAGAGTTAAGTTTAATTTGAAAATTTTTTCCTAAGGAAAAAACTAGGTCAGTAGAAAATTGTCTACATTACAATATAGAATGCATAATACATTTTTTTAGAAAACATGTTCGTTGACTTTAAAAGTTTGATAGAACGTGCCAGTTTCTATCACTGTTTTATTCTCGGGATAATATGTAGAATTTTTCTCTACTTTTTTATGCGTTCTCCTTTTTTAAAAAAGCAATCCCCATTTAGTTTTTTCTTGATTCTTCCCATGTTGTGAACTTGCAAATAATTATACTTTTTAATAATTAATTACCTAATAAATACGGCAAAACCAGCTTAAATAGAATCACAAGGAATAATTCCTGTTGTAGACTGGTATAGCCTTCCTTATAAGCGTTCTTCATTCTTTTCATATTAATCATGAAAATTTTCCTTTTCAAGTAGGTATTTTTATACATAGACTTTTACTGTATATTATATAAATAAATCTGAGTGCTATGTCCAAGGGGAAGAATATTTAGAGATTAGTCTTCATATCCTAAAAATCTTATAAAACTCTAATCAAAGGAGTAATTTTTAAGAATAACTATCTAATGCGTGAGTTCTGCCAACATTCAATTGAATTACTTAAAAAAAAATTCACGCTAATTAAAATATGTCCTTAAAAAATACAGAGTACTAAAACCCAACTAAATATTTGGATCTTAATTTGTTTGTTAATGAAATATAATGTTGTTGATAAATACAGTAATCCATGATAAATTATTTTATCTAACTTAGACAATAATAAAAATTGAATTTTCTAAAGAACATGAGTTCTATCAACAAAATACTAGGTTCAGCAAAAAGCCCTGGGAAATTCGTGAAAGTTGTGTTGTTATGCACAAATTAACAACAAAAGCAACAAGGACAATTCTTCAAAGTAGAGACCATCATGGTCCACGACTTTCTGCCAGATTCCGGATTTGCTGGAATTACCATGGAGGCTCCTTGGAATCGAAAAACTCTTGACACGCTTCTTCAAGTTCATTAAAGGATTCTCATCGAAAGCTTTCAGAATCGTTAGATCTTTTCTCCAATAATGCCGAATCAACACACGCAAATCATACTGTTCAATAGGCATTTTGGAGTCGAAATTCCTGAACTCCTATAGATATACCACTAGTACTCCTATATGCGATAAAAATTCTGGTAACTATTAGATAAAAATTTTCCCAGAACCTTTTGCTCAACCTAATAATTTAATTATTTAAAAATAATAATTGCTAATTAAAATATATCCCATAAAAATACTGAGGATTAAAAGCTAATTAAGTACTTGGATATTAACATAATTTCTTTGTTGTAATACACAATGTTTTAATAAAAGTATTACTTTATGAAATGAATATTGAAATACAACTAAAATTAAATTTTCTAACAAAATTTCAATTTTATTGGGGTTTCTATAGCTTTAACTATGTATATTTTAATTATATTTCAAGTAAATAACAAGTATCATTATTCTGGTTTGCTGTCATTGACCTGTCCTTTATTTTATGATGAAACCGGTGTTGTTAGAAGCTGGTACTGTCTGTCTAAAATTTTTAAAGTTAATGTTTGTATTTTCTAAAATATAACTTTATTATGTACTATGGATTGTAACATAAACAATTTTTCTATTTACCTAGTTTTTTTCCTGTAGAAAAAGATTCAAATTAAACGTAACCCTGAAGACAAAGAACTTCACAATACCACAAATAATAAAATGGCACCAACTGAGAATAATTACTTACACAGCTTACATCGGAAATAAAAGTTCTTCCAATTGGCACAAAAAACAAAATCCTTCGACCATTTGTTGGGAAAATACTGAGTGTAATGCAATCTGCAAGCACAATGTTTTCAGTTACACTTATTTTAGTAATCTTGTAATTATAAAAAAAATAAGGAAATTACTTAAACAAATTTTCCATTGTATAAAATACTTTATTATGATTGAATTAAATTAAATGTTAGTGGAAAACTAGTTTTAATATTAATTTATTTAACATCTAGAATAACATAGATGGCTTCAGTTGCAAGCTAGGATAATGACTTTTGAACATTTGATGTATTTTTAATAATTTTATTTTTTTTCAAGTTTTTTATATATTTGTACTGTCGAGGAAAAAAAAAAAGGAAACACCCACTACTAACTCCTCAACAAATTATCATAGACGAAAGTTACTGATACCGAACGATTGGAAATAATGTCTACTTTTAAATGATGTATATAAAATTTGCTCAGGGGCCGTCTACATATTAAAACGAAACCAAACTTCATTTTTTTTCAATGGCAATACCCAATTTTAACGAGATATTTCAAATCTTCGGTTCAAACTGTGCTTAGACACAAATTTCAAGTCATTTGAATGATAAGTTTTTGAATTATAAACATTCAAAATTTAGTGCTTCTAATGTTAAATTGCATTTTCATATTTTTATTTATATCTCCTGAAATTATGCTTCTAATGAGCTAATTTTTTGTGTAGCAATAATACTAATATAACCAAACATAAATACGTTTAATTTGCAATTTTTATAATTTTATGATATGAATTATGAAATTAATATTCGAAAAAATTATGAATTGCAACCTACAGTTTTTTTTATTTAGATTTATTAAGTCCTATATGATGGTTTAAGGGGCCGTCTATGATAGAAGTGGCAAAATATTTTGAAATTTCTTCTGCTGTCATGTAATCTAGCAGGCTTCATTGACTGCTTAAGGTGCCTTGATCAAGAAGGGGGCTCTCCCGGTTAACAATCGAGTACCGAACTTCAACTTGGATACAGCCCTTAAAGTACGCTGGTTATAAAATAATTAATTTCTCGGAAACTTATCATGCGAATTGCATAAAAATTTGTTTTTCGGCTAATTGAAGGGTGTAGAGTTCATTTATGCTCCCAGAATTGTGTACTGCTATTGAAAAAAACAAAGTTATGGCTCGTTTTAATAACTAGATGGCCCTTTAAGCAAATTTTATATACATCATTTAAAAATAGACTTTATTTCCAATCGTTCGGTACCAGTAACTTTCTTCTACGATAATTTGTTGAGAAGTTAGTAGGGGGTGTTTACTTTTTTTTTCCACGACTGTACATTATTCCAGAACATGGAAAGATTATTAAAATACTTTTAATCATCTTTGCATCTATTTTTTAAATGATATAAGCTAGTTACATGTATTTTTCCTTTCTTGGAAGAATGAAACTTTTGTAAAAGTATTTATCTTTTATTAGAAGAGAAAATTTACAGCCAACCAATTTCTTTCCAATAAATTAAAATAGTCAGTATACAACTTAAAAGAGACACGTTTACAGGAAATAAAATTTCTACTATAGCAAATTTTTTAAATTAAAAATCTGAAACTAGTCATCCATCATCCTTAGCTTGGCACTTAAAGTTTTCTTAGAAGGCATGTTTTAAGAAAATTTATATTTATTGGAGAGTTTTAAAGTTTATTCATTCACTTAGTCTATTGTTGTCTCAAAGGAATTTTTAGCAATATTGACAGTTTAATAAATATGACTGTTATATTTCTACTTTTTAAATACTATACTTCATATAATACTGCAGTTTTTAACTAAAAAAAATTAGAAAGTTGGTATGATTGTTTCGGAAACAAGGAAGCATTTGATAATAATCATTTATTGGAGATGATTAGTTATAAATTGAACGAGAACAAAAATGCTTTATTATATTCTAGAATTGAAGAGTTCATGATAGCGCTTTAATTACTTTTACTGCGTTGTAATTTTGTGCTTCTTTTTTATTTTAAAAGATTTATTTAGCTTGTAAAAATTTATGTTGTGTAAAATCTAACAACTTTTAACATAATTGCTTGGAAACGAACAGAAATACGCGACTTATTTCTGATGTCATAGTCTATTAATCTCTTGTCACCACTAGCATATCAATGCATTAGCAATTTATGTTGTTCTGAAATGTTTTAAACCTTTCTTTTCTCAAATTCACATACACATACAAACCGAGTCCAATAAAAAAGACAGGTCGATAGAGTGACGTACACATGCATTAAGGGTGTATTCCGATCCAAACTGCTTATTTTCTGATTCATTTTAAAATTCGTTTTTTCTCTCAAACGCTTCAAACTGGGAAATTCTCTTATTTAGAAACTACATAATGTGCCGTGTTTCTCGATTTTTTGATAAATGCAGAAAATATTGTATTAAACGCTGTCAAAGTTGGCGTTTTGAACCGAATTTTCAGAAGCTGGCGATCTGGGAATGAAAAAAATGGTCGTACTGAGAAAATAATTGTTTAAAAATCAAATTCTAATTAATTGAGCTGAAAATGAAATCACACGGCATGTTAAACATGTCTTCAAAATCACCCCCAGCAAGTTTCATCTTTTTACTTTTAAAAATGAGTCTGAAAATGTCTCAGAAAATTTCGAGCTGTTGAGGGTGGAGAAACATTTTTTCGAATACACCCTTAATGCCACGGATAAAAAATGATGGCTTTGAAAAAAAATTATGGCCATTTTTTTCCCATTCTGACGAGAAAATTAGAGTTCTAATTTTTTACGACTGCTCTTTCATCTTCACCTAACACTTCATTTATAATAGCTGTTTCATAATAATGGAAGCCATCAGTCTATCAGAAGAAAATGATCCATTCCAAAGGTATAAGTTCGATTGAAAAAAACTATGAAATAATTAAGGAATTATGTGAAATTTTATATTTCATCTCTTTCGTTGATGACTATTTGTGTAAATCCGATTTATCCGAGTTTTTTGCTTTTCCGAGGTGAGCTTGGTGCATATTAACTCGGATAATCGGGACTCTACTGTATATATATATTCATCGGGGGCGACACTAATTTCTGAAAAAAGCAGGATTCCTGTTTTCTAGTTTGGAATTAATTATTGTATAAAAGCTAATTTTATGTTTAAAAAAAATAAAATGAATTACCACTTGATATAAATGCTATACAACTGTCAAGATATTGCACGTTTTTACTTCAAACTTTTCCATTTCATGGAAAAACGGAAAATATGCTTAATGATACTTGAGTAACATTAAAGACCAGAATTGCTATGTAACTTAAAAAACATATACATTTTACTATTCTGATTGAAAAGAACGCCTACCTATTACTATATTTTAAAAGTGATGTCACAACATATTAACAATCTCCCACTATCACATTGTGTCATACTTTCTGAAAGCGACATTTCGGGATGTAATAACATGTTGTTATAAACCGGGAGCCGGCAGCACAGACAATCAGCTCATCGAGTTCATGGATGAAATTCTCGGATTAGTTAAATCTTGATTCGCATATTAAAACGAAATCGGTCTGCCAAGTCATATCTTGGTGGAAAACACCTGAAAACCCGATTTTAGCGGCTGACTCGTAGGTTTACCATTGTGTTTTCCTACTCCCAGTTCTCCATGTTTTCATACCTTTGAGTACAGGAAAATACAATAGTAAACCTACGAGTCCGTCGCTAAAATCGGGTTTTCAGGTGTTTTCCACCAAGATATGACTTGGCAGACCGATTTCGTTTTAATATGCGAATCAAGATTTAACTAATCCGAGAATTTCATCCGCGAACTGGATGAGCTGATTGTCTGTGCTGCCGGCTAACTGTGTATTATGAACGTATGATGAAAACTCCCACATTTGGTTTTATTCCGTCTCATATTTCCTTTACATAATTTTTTTTTTGATAAGCGCCTTATTTTCCTTCTAATTTAAGACATAAATACAGCTATTGCAACACTTATTAGTTTTCTATTTCTTTAATCCATATCATAAGGCAAATTAAATTACTTTCAGTTTAAAGAATGCGCTGAAAATGACAAACATAAGCTACTTATTGCAAAATTGATAATATTTTAATGCAGTTCGGATTATTTTCATGTAATTGCTTGAGACATTATAAATTTAAACATATTGTAATGGAATAAAACGTTATTTTAGTTTAAAAATAGACTTTGATATGATGTGTATGGCATTATATGAGACGTTCAGAAGTCAATCCGACTAACTCCATTTTAAGTGGCTTCTTTTTTAAACAAAGAAACATAAAATTATGTATATATTTACACAGCGATAAAAAGTTACCCTTGATTAAAAGAAAATTAATGAGTTCAAGCAAAATATCCCGAGAAAAAATACATAGATACAATATTTTTATAGTTACAATAATTTTAACTGTTTATACTGAACATTTTCATTTGATGGAGTTAATCGATTTCTGCACTGAACGGCTCATATATTAAAGGGTGTTCAGAAAGTAATAAAATGGATGTTGTCTCTAAAATAATGATCAGTATGGAAGCAATATTACAAAATTAAATTTCATGGGTATGATATTTGTATGAAACCGCCACTTTTCTTAAAAACTATTGAACGTGGAAAGTTCAAACTTGCCAGATTTACATTCTTTCACATATCTTATACTATAATAAGAGCAAAAATTTCTGTGTGTATGTGTGTGTGTGTATGTAAATTTTATTTTAAAAACGGCTCGAACGATTTTGACTAAATTTTGTATTTTACCATTTTCGGGCTCGAGAAGACCATTGGGATAGACCACGTGTTCGAGAAAATTCGATTAGCGGGCCGTTTTAGATCATAATGGGTCAGGGTCAAGCTAATTATACCTAAAACACGACTCAATCGATTTTAACTAAATTTTATATCTAACCATTTTTGGGCACGAGAAACTATTGGGGTACACTCTTAAAAATAAAACTCTCACTTTTGACGATTCAGCAATCCTCGAGCTGTATTTCGTTGTTTTTGACGATCATTTCCTATCAACATCACGTGACTTTTAACAAAACGTAAACTGTCAAATATTTGACGAAAGTTTTGACTCAATCACGGTCAGACTCAATGCATTATAAGGAAACAGTTGCTGTACCTCCTCAAATCCTGCGATTTTAACAAGCAGACATATTTGCTTGTTTATGTTAGTCGTGTAATAATTTATTTTGAAACAGCACTTTTTAGTGCTTTTCAGAAAATACTGAAATATAGGTAGTTATTGTTTGTTCATTAGTTTTTTTTAGCTGTTAAAATTTCTAGGAATGCCTATTATTATTATTTTCATTTATGTTGTTGGTTATGTTTTAATTTGAAAAGAATATATTTCCTGTGTTCTTCAAAAACATTCAAAAAGAAAATTTGGTCAATAAAATTTCAAACTTCCAGGATATCTTTTTTTTTTAAATTTATTTAAGAAGTATATTCTGTTTTCAATCAAATTAAAAATAAACATAATTGATCCCTCTCCCCTTTATAAACAGTAAAGTCTTAAAATCTTATCCATCTATTCAAAGTGATAAAATCTCACGCAATATGCACTTCACAATTCGTTATTTGTATGCAGCAAATTAACCAAACCATATTCTAACCATTCACTGAGCAAAGAAAATTTCCCTAATAAATTATTTAATCAAGCCGTATTATAATTATTTATTGATCATGAGAAAACCATAATAATAAATTAGCCTTACTTAAAACTTTCAGAGATTATAGCAGCACCGATAAAATTACAATCTACCTTATAAAAATATAAACACGCAGCAGAATTCATTACATCAATCTAAAAGCACATCTGTACAAGTCCCCAATAGTGAGGTCGGAAGAGCAAGATTCTCTCACGCTAAAGGCCGCGGGTTCGAATGACCGCAAAGAAAACGAGAAGTGAATTTTTTCTTCCTCTGATTCAATAAATACAGGAGCTTCCAAACTGTTCGATAGATGGCATCACCAGCCCTCTTTTGACAAAACTTTTGAGGAAATTTATATCGTCAAGCAAGTGAAGAAAATAATTTCATCAATTTGACGAAATATTCGCTCGGAGCATTTCCCAGGAATCTGTTTCGTCAAAAACAAAGAAAATTTCGTGAAATCTGAGTATTCAATTCTGAGTGTGTAGGTAACATGCTCGAGAAATTTCAATTAGCGGATCATATTTGGGTCACTTTGGGTCAAGCCAATTATATCTAAAAAATTACTCAATCGATTTTAATTAAATTTTACAGCCAACCGTTTTTGGGAACGAGAAACTATTGGGCTAGGTAACATGTTCGAGAAATTTCAATTAGTGGTCATATTTGGGTCACTTTGGGTCAAGCCAATTTTACCTAAAAAACGGCTCTAACGATTTTGAGTAATTTTGTATTCTATCGTTTTGAATTACGAGAAGACCATTGGGCTAGGTAACAAGTTAGAGAAAATTCGATTAGTGAGTCATTCTTGGGTCAATGTGGGTCAAGCTAATTTCGTCTAGAAAACGGCTCTAACGACTTTGACTAAATTTTGTATTCCATCGTTTTCAGGCACAAGAATACCATTGGGCTAAGTCGCATGTTCAAGAACTTTCAATTAGCGGGTCAATTGTGGTCACAATGGGTCAGGGTCAAGCTAATTCTATCTAAAAAACGGCTCAAATGATTTTGACAAAATTTTGTATTATACCGTTTCCGGGTCTTATACCATTTGGCTAGGTCACATGTTCGAGAAATTTCGATTAGTGGGTCATTTTTGAGTCACTACTGGTCAAGCTAATTTTGTCTAGAAAACGGCTTTAAAGATTTTGATTAAATTTTGTATTATATCATTTTCGAGATCGAGAAGAACATTGGGTTAGGTCGCACTTTCGAGAAAATTCGATTAGTGAGTCATTTTGGGTCACTATAGGTACGGGCCAAGCTAATTATACCTAAAAACGGCTCAAATAATATTGACAAAATTTTGCATTAGACTATTTTCGGGCACGAAAAGATAATTGAGCTAGATCACATGTTCGAGAAATTTCGATTAATGGGTCATTCTTGGGTCACTGTGGGTCAAGCTAAATTTATCTAAAAAACAGCTCTAACGATTTTGGCTGAATTTTGTATTCTACTGTTTTGGGGCACGAGAAAACTATTGGGCTAAGTCACATGTTCGAGAAATTTCGATTAGTGGGCCATATTTGGGTCACTTTGGGTCAAGCTAATTTTAACTAGAAAACGGTTCTAACGATTTTCACTTAATTTTGTATTCTATCGTTTTGGATTACGTGAAGACCATTGGACTAAGTCATATGTTAGAGAAAATTCGATTTGTGGGTCATTTTTGATCACAATGGTCAGGGTCAAGCTAATTGATCTAAAAAAAAGGCTCAAACGATTTTGACAAAATTTTGTATGATACCGTTTTCGGTCTTGAAAAGATCACTCGGCTGTGTCACATGTTCGAGAAAATTAGATTAGTGGGTCATTTTGGGGTCACTGCGGGTCAAACTAATTTTATCGATAAAACGGCTTAAATGATTTTGACTAAATTTTGTATCCTATCGTTTTTGATTAGCAGACCATTGAGCTTAAGTCACATGTTCGAGCAGATTTTATTAGTACGTCCTTTTGGGCCACTACGGGTCAGAGTCACGAAACCGCAAAGTTGGCGAAATACTGGCGACATTTGGTCGAAAAATCGACTTTCAAGATTACGAATTTTTTACGAATGGCCAAGTTTTAATGCTATAAGACGGAAAAGAAAATAAGTGGTGGTTTTGAGGGTGTTTTAAGAAGATTTTTTAGTTCTTATAAGAGGAAATCCTTTAAAAAGAACTTTTGAACAGAAAGTGATCCGATGCTTCGTTCTCTTCCAAGGAAAAGTAATCGTTTAAAAACTTACACAGTTACTTCAATACACCACTTTCGCACCAGCAACAAACTCATGGATGTTGTCCAAATTGCTTAATTTGAGAGCAGCATGCTAACTACTGGGCTGAGTTAACCCTCTGCAGTAGGCGGAGTAACGCATGCATACAAACTTTATATAAAATCAGTATGTTAATCAAGGTTAGGCGAAATTATTTGAACAAATGGCCATTTTCGGTTCAGAATTGTGATTACGTATGAGAGATGAGTTTTTTTTAGTATACATTTAACATTTAGTTTATTATTAATACGCACATAACTGTTTTGTGGTGTATTTTCTTAAAAATATCAAACTAAGTTCTTTATTTATGCATTGAAGAATTGCATAAAAAATAATTACAGTTAAAAATAGAAACTAAAATAGTTTTAATAAAAAGTGAAGCGTGAAGAATGAAACAAATATTTCATTCGCATTTGGTAAATGTCACCATAGCGGAATTATTATCATTACGGTTATTTCAATTCCAAATGGAATAAGAATCTAAGCACAATGCTTCCGTCATTGAACATATGAATTCACAAAATATGATCATTAAATAAAATCCATTTTTCTCCTTGTAGTTAGCAATATGTATTAGATAAAAATAAAAATTCTCTAGAATCATGAGTCATTCTGCATCTGTTCCTTCGTTTAATTAGATTTCTGTAATCGGTAATCAATGAAATGCAGTTTCTTGGGAAACAATTTAATTTCTGGATAATTCATAACGTTAAAATTGAACGGTAACATGTAAAACTATAAAAATAAAGTTCCATTTATTATTATCTTAGTATTGATTTAAAAGTATTTTTAAATAAGAAAAAATAATTAAGCAGTAATAGAAAACTAGTAAATAAGTATACTTTCATAAATCTTTGCTTTGCATGTTAAGAAAAATGAAAAAATATCACGTAAATTTAAATTAATAATCTTTAAAAGTTTTAAATGTACTTTTTAATACTTTTGAACATATTTGAAGAGTGTTTACAACTTCGGTTCGTATGTACGTGTTTTAACTTTCGTAAATATATTTAGATTAGCGTGCAATCGATGTATGATATTAAGGCTTACTATAGCATTTTGTCGATTGAAAATGAAGTGTATAATATTTGTAATTAGTTTACAGGGATGATCAACAGAATTCAGAAACATTAAGAAGGATGTGCGATAATTACTTGAAGTATATTTTAATGACGTTAAATAAATTCAAACATTTTCAAACTGATATGTGTTATTGATATGAACTGCGACAAATTTCGTGTGGAATATGATCTGTATAGAATATATTGTTTAGTTGCAAGAACACACAAAATATTTATCGCTTATAGAAAGTGTTTCTTTTAAATAGTGTTTCAATGATGTTGAACATTTTCTACCATAATGAGCTGATACGTTATTCAGCAGTGTGATTACTTCTTTCTTACAGAAAATGACGCATTCGACGTTGACCCTTTTCAGGATTGCACAAGAGATTTCAGATATACGTATAATCGTCTGGTAGTGGTAATTGCCGGAAGAGAGTTTTTTGTCGTGGTATACGTTAAATTGCACAAAATTTTAGTAGTACATTATAAATGTTAAACGATAAAAAAAAAAAAAAATCCTTTTTTTTTTCATCAGGCTGTATCACTCAAAACATTTCATTTATATTTTAATCATACGAAAATACCAAATACTAAGCTGTACATGCACCATCTTCATATTTTTTATTAATAATTTATAAGGACTATGCAAATTTAGTGAGGATTTTAATTTGCGATTTAAATAATGATTGTCGTATTAAGGATATATGGGCTTGAAGTGCACTCTGGTTAAATTAATATCGTTTCTGTGATGTTAGCAAAGAAAGTTACGTAAGGGCACTGTTTACCTTTTCAACGATTTTGTTTACTTTTAAAACTATGGTTCAAATGGTGAACTCACTGCATTTCAATGCTCAACTAAAAGCACATTTTGAAAAATTTTTAAATTGCATATTTAATTAAAACTTTAAAAAAAGAAACAAAAATTTAAATATTTTGAAATCCCTACTACTTTTTAAAATATTTCTATTTTTACCCAATTCTTTTTTTTTAGATTTTCAAATGTGCATTACAAAATACTGCACATGGACATTTTAGATACAGCTAATATTACATTTAATATAATTTTTTACTGGTATATATAGTGTAAACCGATGAAATCTAACACATCTTCATATACTTTTATTTTCTTTAAATAACAAAAAATCTGAAGGCTAATTCCATGCGCAGATTTATCACATATATAATGAAGAACCTGTACAAAAAAAATTTAAATCTCTATTTCAAATACAAAAAAAAAAAAAAAAAAAAAAAAAAAAGCCTTAGCATTTTTAAAACATGAAAGGTGAGAAAATATGAACATAGAGAAAAACTCATTTGAAGTTTTAATTTCTGTTGGTGGGTAATTGCGGTGTATTAACAAAATTTACAATATCTCGTGATATAATTGCCGTATGGGTAAAAATGAGGTGTCAAAATATTCACAATTAAATAGGCATTTGTTTAATATTTAAAAACAAAAATCGATTTTTTGATGAATTTTGAGGTAAATTGTCTGTCCCCTTAAGGCTGTTCTTAACTGCTTTGCTCTGCTCAACAAGCGCAAAATGTTTTGACACATTTGCAAATTTATTTTTTAACGGAAAGATACAAAATTGGAAAGCCTGGCCATGGAAGCGATTTAGAATCGAACTGTGTTTTCCATTTTTTTTATCCATAAATTACCTATTGAGTTATAAGCGATTTTGATCACGTGACAAACACATTTTTCTCCCGCTCTTGAGTGATTATTCTACTTTCGCGCGGAAATTCGGCTCAAAGCGTACACTTTGATACTATTTTCTAAAAAATCTATTGCGTTTGCAAAAAAAAAAAAAAAAAAAAAAAAAAAAAAATGGAAACAAAAAACAGTTTGATTACATAGTTTCGGAACAACAACACCAGTTAGTTTCGTGCATTTTCGAACAAAAATAAATTAAAAGTTATGTCAGAAAGTTGCCCTTTGGATTTGGGAACACCGTTAGGTAAGATTTCATTTTTTTATTTAAACACTGAATGCGATATTAATAACTTATGGGTGAAAAGCGCTCAGGTGGTTCTAGGGGCCTCCGTTTTAGTGACCAGTAATGAATAAGTTCGGAGCCAGGAATTAACGCCGCCGAAGACAGCTGGGCTGCTACCACGAAGTAGGATTCTTCAGTCTCTACACTTTGGTCTGAGCGGCTCGGCCACACTGACATTTCGGCCTCGGTCGTTCGGTCCCATTGGCGTTTCAGTTTCCCTCTTTTGACATAGATCATAGTTTCATAGTTTCATTATAATAAAAAAAATAGTTGTGTACCTGTTGAAATGTAAAGAATTAAGCACTTTTAAATGTGACACACTTAAATCAGCACTTACTTAAACTCTGTGAAAATGTATTCAATCGATCATACCAAAAATGTTTGTAGTCTCTTCTATAACTATAACTATTGTATAATTTTTTTTTAAACAAAACAAAACATAAATGTAACCTAAAATTTGTGAAGTTCCCCCCCAAAATAGTTGCACATGCCTCGGAAACTTTAATCAAGCCCTGTAAAAAATTAGTTTTATATTGTGATGCCGAAATGTCATGGACTGCCATACCACTAGTTTCGGTTTGAAAAACAGACTAGCGAAGCGGCCAAAGAGCCACTAGTAAAAAATATGTTAGAAATTTTTATATCTATATTGCTTCGTTTTTTAAGAAGCTATTCTCTATTTTTATGGAACGTCCCTTGTACAAATTAATGGATCATTAACATTTAACCCGTGCACTGGCCTCGTTTAATCCACTAAGACCTTCATGCCTGGTGATAAAAATTATGCATCATTCTATAATATAGGCATGTGTTTATAAAATCTGCCTAATGAAAACATTTATTTTGATTTCATATGGAAATTGCCATAATAAATATTAATAAAATGCTTATAGCTTGATATTTAGCTTAAAGCGATTTGCCAGAATAATTTTTCAAATTTAACTTTCAAAAAGCTTATAACGTATAGCTGTAAAACACGTTACAAAGATAGCGAGTTTATTTAATCAATCAATTTCAATCGAAGAAACATCTGTTTAACTGTTTTTCAACCTTCAGATAATCTATAGCTTTTATGCCGAAAAACGGAATATGTCAAATATATTGAAAGGCATTTTAAAATTCTTTAGAAAATTGGATATATTTTATATGCAAAAATGAATTTTAGCCAATATAATTAATGATGGATAAAATCACTAAAAACCTTTTAAGAAAAGAAAATATTTTCTTAAAATATATTACAGTTAGTCACCGAAAACAAACAAATAATATTTAAATATGCAAAAATGTTTTGTATGATAAGCATATCTAAAAGGAATATTTAATTTACCATTATAATCTTTTCTCTATGAGTATTCTTAATGATTTTTAAATAAATAATGTGGAACAATAGCACTTACTTGATATTTTTTATTGGCTGTGCGAGGAAAATTTGAAGACCATATAACTTACTTAACTACAAGTCCTGATAAACATTCGTCCATTACTAAAGATAAATTTCTGGAACTTTATTTTCTCGTTTCTGGTGGGCTTTTCCTAGAGAATGACTCGGAGCCCGGCAGTGGCCAGTAGAGGAGATAAACTATTTTTTCAAAAGTGGGCAAAGTGACCCCAGTTGGGAAAAATAGTAAAAAAAAAAAAAAAAAAAAAAAAAAAAAAAACAGAAGAAAACAGACAAATTATTTATTTTTTTTCTCTTAATACTGCTCTTTACTTACTTAATCTAAAATCTCTTGAATTAACTGGAATAGGATTTTTTTTTAATAATTAGGATATACATATACATATATATTACTTAAAAAAAATAATAATCTGAATCTAAGGGAAAAAAAAAAAACGAAAATGACAAGAAAACAGGAATTCTGCTTTTTCAGAATTTAGTGTCGCCTCCCAATGAAAAAAAAATATATGTATATAAATATCAATGCAAAAACCCTTGACGGGTTAAAAGTTTCTGACGCAGTACTTTATCTTATGCTCTAAGAATTTTAAATATGGAACTTAAAAATACTGATATCAAATTTTGAGTGACGTTATGCTATTTCTTAAAAAATATATTTGTATTTATTTCACCATTTTATTTTTGTTTTATTTATAATCGCATGTGCAAAAATTATGTTCAACATGAAAAGCTGCATAAAATTTTATTCGCTGTTGCTTTATCATTTACATCTCTCATAAATTCAAAATATGTGTTTTAAAAGATATGATATAAAATTTAAGTGACGCCTTGATGTGACTTTAAAAGGTTTGTTTTTTAAAATTCAATTTAAATTATTTTTGACTTGGTTAAAATATTTTTTCTACATCTACACAATACTTTTAATTTTCCAATTCACTGTTAAATATATCACTTTCATTGAATCTATACTATGCATTGAAATGTATTTATTTCAATAAATTGATTTATCTTTTGTGTCACGCTATTCAAAATTGTGAGTAAGATTTATGTAAATGGTTTATTTGCGTCAAACTATCCTTTTTCATACATTTCATGTAGTTTGGACACAATGACGCAAAGAAACCATTTACATAAATCTTACTCACAATTTTGAATAGCGTGACACAAAAGATAAATCAATTTATTGAAATAAATACATTTCAATGCATAGTATAGATTCAATGAAAGTGATATATTTAACAGTGAATTGGAAAATTAAAACTATTGTGTAGATGTAGAAAAAATATTTTAACCAAGTCAAAAATAATTTAAATTGAATTTTTAAAAACAAACCTTTTAAAGTCACATCAAGGCGTCACTTAAATTTTATATCATATCTTTTAAAACACATATTTTGAATTTATGAGAGATGAAAATGATAAAGCAACAGCGAATAAAATTTTATGCAGCTTTTCATGTTGAACATAACTTTTGCACATGCGATTATAAATAAAACAAAAATAAAATGGTGAAATAAATACAAATATATTTTTTAAGAAATAGCATAACGTCACTCAAAATTTGATATCAGTATTTTTAAGTTCCATATTTAAAATTCTTAGAGCATAAGATAAAGTGCTGCGTCAGAAACTTTTAACCCGTCAAGGGTTTTTGCATTGATATCATTACTTTTTTGAGGTTAGTGATAAAATGATTAAAAAAAAGATACTTATGGAATTTAATGCAGATTTAATTTTTACTATTTTATTACAATTTTCCTTATAGCAGTTTGTATATAAAAACAACTGGGTAAGTATAATCGCAGATCGCACAGAGGGTTTCATTTGATATTCCTTTAAAAACACTTTATCCTTAAATTAATAAATCCAAAATGTTAATTTATAATTATTAAATCCTTACATAGATGTAGCACCAATAGTTCCAATTTTCATGGGGCAGGGAACGCACTCTTTTAAACAAACCACCTTCCAATTGAAGTCATCAAAAACCAAGTTGAATAAGCCAGAGACCGTTGTGTTGTTTGACAAACAGCAGTCTCATGTCCCCTCCTTCCCCCCTTTTTCAAAATTTTTCAGACCAGTACCTAAGAATGGAACCGAAATAATTTTTTCTCTTCAGAAATTACGATAAAAAAATAGTATGCAGTACTCATAAATTTACTTTAATGCTATATAGGGTGATTATTAAGTTAATTATAACGTTTGGAATCTGTTGCATTGATGTCCGAAAGGTAGTTTCTGAGTTATGGAAGCTGGACCCATAAGGCGCCATAGAGGGGCGAAGCCCGCTAGTGTCTATCATAATTATATCTGCCATGTAGACTAATTGCGATATTTAATCAAAATAGCCCCCCCCCCTCCTCATCCCCGGAAATATAACAAATACAAAATGTGTCTTTATAAACCTATCGTCAAATAGGTTTTTATTTCTTTTTCCCTAAAAAAACATGATTTTTATATCCGTAACGTAAATAGCGGACGAAGCCCGCTAATTCCTATCATAATATATATTTTTAATAATTTTATATAGTCTATAATAAAAATCAGACTTAAAATAGTCTAGTTCCATGAGTACTTGTAGTGTCAGTTACATGCTACGATTTTTGGATACCAGTATTTTAGAACGGGAAAATGTGACTTATTTTATCGGAGATATCTCATTAATTGAATAAGGTGAAGCAAACTTTTTGAAAAAAAGGTGGCCAACAAGCATGGCAGTTATCAGCTATGTGACTTTGTGCTAAAGTCCATTAATTTGATCTGCTTTAAAAAGATTAAGGAAGATTGAATTATAGTAGAACCTGGATTAACCGAGCTTCGATTAATCGAGGTTTCTGTTAACCGAGCCGATAACAAAGTCTGATTTTTTTTTCCTTTTGAATGAGCCCTAAAAATAACCACACTCTTTAGCTCACTGTCCGTGCTATACAGGCCCTTCTGCCCCCAAAAGCCCTCAACTCCAAAGAAACATTGGACCCTGAGAAGTCAATAGCGAACAATGCTTTGTTTCCAGTGGCTGTGTGAACTTTCGTAAATTTTTCAATTTGCATTTTAAAATTTACTACTGGTAGTTGATTTTCTTTTTAAATTTGTTAAGCTGTGAAACAGAACTTTACATATATTTACTTTTATTATTTAAAAAACGTTCTATATATATTTTTTAAAGAGATGTTAAATTCGCAAGCACGGCGAGTTTTTACACAGTTTCTATTAACCGAGATTTCCGATTCCGATTTACTAACAGTCCCAATTAGCTCGGATAATCGAGGCTGCCCTGTATAATTAAAAAATCAATGGCGATCTTACTGTAAACGGGTTTCCCTTTTACTGAGGGATTTCAAAACCGAATCAGTTGATATTAGTTGCTGTTTCCCTGCTTAATTAAATAAGATTAGTTAAACATTTGAAAATTACCAAATATAAAAGGAACTAAGTCAACAGAGTCTTTGCTTTATGGTATTTTTTAACAACGCTATAAGAAAATGATTTTAAATAAGAGATTTTAAATGTAACGTTTTAAATCTGACATAATTTTCACCAAACTTTCCTTTCTCTTTGTAACATTCAACTGAAAATATTTTTATTATTAGAAAGATAATATTATTATTTGCGCTACCTTAAAATTAGCAACTATAGTTAAAAATATCATCTCGAAATTTGAAATAAATCTCTCATATAAATATATTTTTTAATTTACACTGTTTTGCAATATGTTTTGCAATGTGTTTTGTAAACTGTTTTGGCCACTTTGGCCAATATGACGTAATTTCCTCCATTTACGACTTTTAACACATATCAATGAATTTATTATTTAAAAATTTTCTTTTTTTTAAATATTCACGTGTAAATATAATTTTTATGACGTAATTTTCAATGTTTTCCTTCTTTTAATGCGTAATCATTTAATTCTAATTTGAAAATAATTGATTATTTTATAATTTTCTTTCATTTTAAGTAAGCATGTGTAAAAACAATTTTTATGACGTAATGTTTAATATTTTCCTGCTTTTAACACGTTATCATTTAATTCTAATTTAAAAGGATTTTTTTCTGTTTATAATAGTCACGTGTGAATAAATTTTTAATTTAAAGGATATATTATTCTTTGCGCTGTTTTAACATTTGGCAACAATTTAAAATAACCTTTTCTAAAATATGTAAAAAATATCTCTGGAAATTCTGAAAATTTTAATTTAAAATTGAAATAAACCGTCAAAAAATTAGGCAAGTTAAGAATAATAAATGCACTCTGCAAACTTCGAGTTTCTATTGAATGATTAAATTGAATGAAAATGATTAAATTCCCATGTATATTTTTTTTCCTATGAGACTTTTTTAATGAGACAATTTTATCCAGATTTAACATTAAATATCTCTTAAAATAATTCTTCGATTTAAAAACTGTCTGCTTCAACGTTTTTATCAAACATTTCTCTATAATACTACGCAATTGCGTCAAAAGATGGAGACACCAGAATTCTGATATGCTTATTGGGTCATTCCATGCAAAATGAGCAAATCAGCTGTGGCACACATGTCACAGATTTTAATCAAAATCAGTCTATAAGTAGATCATATCTATTTATGAGTAAATGCAAAATAATAGATTTCTGGATTGTTCATTTAAGTATTAAAATTTACATTAAAAGTGAATGTAAAATCGAGGTATTGTCTACGTGCTTAAAATTTCAATTTCAAATATTAGCCTTAGTAATGGAAAGAATGTATTAAAAATTATTTATAATTAGGAATGAATGATAATTAACAGACTGGCGTAAGTTAGTAATTGTATTTTTATTTCGTATCGAGAAAAAAATTATTTTTGAAAATTTTTAAGAGAAAAAAGCAATATTTCTATTAATCCTTTACACACGAAGGACAGCCTTGACAAGCTGCAAATTGCTACACCTTATAGCTAAAAGTATATATTTGAAATATCGGAAGTTTCATTCATGCCTTTTTTATTCCTTAATGAGAAAAAAAAAATAAATAGTAAAAAATGTTGAGGGTAAAATGCAATATTTCTATTACTTTTTTTAAGTCAAGGAAAGCTTTATTAAACTTTTAAATTGTTTTATATTACAGATAAATGTGTATACTTTAAATGCAGAAACTTTTGTTCTTGCTTTCAGTTTATTTTTGCCTCAAGAGAATTTTAAATTAGAGTAGAAATCAGACTGAGCTAAACGAAAAACTATATATCAATTCTAAATTCAAATAAAAAACTAGATGGCAGCACTAATTTTTTTTCCCATGCAATCGTGCAATATTTTAAGATACGCGGGCGAATTCAAAGAGGTATAGCTAATGGAATGCAGAAAACATTACTATTTTGAACCCATTTTTCTTATGATAGGAATCAACAGGCAATCTTGAATTTTTTTTTAACGTATCATGGACTTATTAATCTTTATGTCTGAGCAATATTGTTAATGTCGGGCCTGTCCTTTATTTATGTTTTGCTTATACAGAAGAGGAAAAATCATGATTTTGTAATTTTTTTAAAAGTTTCTAAGTTTTTTTGAAGATGAAGGAAATAAATGGCCACTTTAAAACTTGGGGAATTCGATCTACATATGACATACTACATCAGGCATTAATTTCACAGAGGTTTTTTAATTCCTTTGATTTTTATAACGTTTCTAATTTTCTCAAAAGTTACAAATTTTCAATTTTTGCAACCAATTTATAAATAATCACGGTGTTACTTGATTATTATAACTCAGTAAATAAGAAGATAATTTTTCAGAGTTTACAAAATTATAAAAAAAATTCCTTTCTGTTAAACAGTTTTCAAGATACAGAACTTCAAACTTGCAACTTTGGACGATTGCGCACATGTCATTCTATATCACAAGTTTTTTAAATGTCCAAAACTGCTAAAAAAATTTATTTTTTGTCAAGATATTTTGCAGAGCATTACTTGAATATGAATTGAACCTGAGCATCGAATTTTATTAAAATTGGTTAGTAAGTGGCCACAATTTTTTTTTAATTTTTGCTCATTTTACGTGGAATGACCCTATTATGTAAACTGTAAATATTGCAAAGTTAAATAAAAAGAATTGTCTCGGGGTTATCAAACTTCATTGATATTTATAAATAAAACATTTCAACTAAATTATTTATTATAAAAGAATTATTACATCACAATAACTTTTATGCAAGGAAAATAATAATTATAATAATAATAATATTATGGATGTCAGTGATTATATATTGATTGACCGTCATAATAATAAAAAATGATATTATAAAAAGAAGAGCTGAAATGAATTATTTTTTTACGTTTTTGATCGTGTGATTTATATTCAAATAATAATTATTAATGTATATTTTTTGTAAAGTGATTGAAATTAAATATATTTATAAAATTTATGGTAATATTTTTATTGTTGAAAAATTGCCAAGAAATAATCATCATCAAATTGGCGTCATTATAATCGTAATTTTATTTAACTTAATAGCAATTAAAAAAATTACAAAGGAACTGAGAATAATGGTCAACTAGCAGACTTAAAAAAAAAAAACAAAAAAAAACATTCACATGTGAAAACACGTACCACTGAGTATCGAACTGCCTATCCTAAGGTCAGTAAACGATGGCCCTTAGCCACTCAGCCAGTGGGAAGACAAAATTTTTCTCCCCAAAAGTGGTTAAAAAGAAAGCATGTGTATGAATACAGTGTCATGCATTTTCGGTGAAATTTTCATTGAATGGCGAAGAAATATAGTCCGATTTTTCATGCGCATTATAAAACGAACAAGAGTCTTGCTGGAAACAAGTAAATTGTTATTTGGTTCATCTGAAACATATTTATTTGATTTTTAAAAAATCGCCCGTGTCATTTTCGAGAGAAAAAAATCGAATTATTTAACGAACGAGAGTTTTCCCAGAAAAAAGAAAAGTGTTATTCACCTCGCCTTAATCACATTTATATTATGTATCAATTTAAAAATAATCGTTAGAACCGTTTTCGAGATTTTCAAATTAGGAACTTCCTCGATATTATACCAACGTTTTCACTTATGGCTATTTAGATCTCAAAATATACTGCACGTAGAAATGCAAAAATTTCAGTATACGATTAGACTGCAGATATAAGACTGTTCTACAAAATTCAGAACAATAAGACATATATCTGCTGAGTTATTAAAAGGCGGCTTTTCGCGTTTTCTTTGATGTCGAGTTAGCTGTATATATGAGTTCCGCCATCTACGCATTCTATGATACGATACGATACGATACGATTTTAGGCTTAAGGCTGCGTCACTCGAAATACTACCGTCTTCCATGATAGATACAGTAGAGTTCCGATTATCCGAGTTAATCGAACTTATACCTTTCGAATGGATCATTTTTTTTTCTGATGGACTGATGGCTTCCATTATTATGAAACAGTCATTATAAATGAAGTGTTAGGTGAAGATGAAAGAGCTGTCGTAAAAATTTAGAACTCTGATTTTCTGATCAGAATGGGGAAAAAATGGCCATAATTTATTTTTGTCAAAAAAAAAAAAAAAAAAAAAAAAAAATGGCCATATATACGGGTTTCTATTCATTTCTCTTTGATTGGGGAATTTTAAGGCCAAATCAGCTGCTATTAAAAGATACAATGGCTGTTTCCGTATTTGATTAAATAAAATCAGTTAAACATGTCAAAATAAGCTAATATAAAACGAATTAAGTAAACAGAGTCTTTCGTCTCCCGGTATTTTTTAACAAAGCGAAAAGAAATTCTTATTTTTTTTTAAATAAGACATTTTAAATGTATCGATTTTTAATCTGACGTAGTTTTCACCAAACTTTTTTTTTTCTCTTTTTAATATTCACGTGAAAATACTTTTGTTAGAAATGAAATATTATTTGCGCTGTCCTAACAAAAATAGTCGACAAGATCATCTCAAAGTATCAAACAAATGACTCGCGCAATTTTTAAATTTAAACTGTTTTGCAATATAATTTTTTGTTCATTTTACGTAATAAATGTAATGTGACGTAATTTATCCTATTTAAGACATCTATCGCATGTTAATGAATTTATCATTTTACAATATTCTTTCTCTTTTAAAATTCACCTGTAAATATAGTTTTTATGACGTAATTTTCAATGAGTTCCTGCTTTTTATATTTTCTGTTTATAATAGTCACATGTAAATAAACTTTTAATTTGAAGCAAACATTATTGTTTGCGCTGTTTATACAGTTGGCAACAGTTTAAATTAATACCATTTTTTAAAATAAGCAAAAGATATGTTTCGAAATGCTGAAAATTTGAATTTAAAATATAAATAAAACCTAAAAAATGAGCCAAATTAAAGAAATAAATGCAGTCTGCTCACCAAAAAATTCTAATGCATAATATGAAGTAAAAATGATTAAATTCTCATGTATAGTTTTGGCTCCTATAAAACTTTTTTAATGGAACGATTTTTCCAACTTTAGCATTAAATATCTCTTAAAATAATTCTTCGATTTGAAAACTGTATGCATAAGCATGTTTATCAAACATTTCTCGATAATACCACCGATTTTCATATTTTTGTATGCAATATTTTTCTTAATATTAACGAAGAAAGACTTCCGGCCCCAAAAATTTCAAAACCGGCGGAGGCGACTGTGTTAGTTACTTTTTTTTAGAACAGAGAGATTGTTCAGATTACATTAGAAGATTTACATAATCATTTAATAAATTTTAGAAGGATTTTAGAAGGATTGGAGGATTTAGAACGATTAATTAAATTTGAATATATAGGGATTTTGTGTAATATTTATAACCCCACTCAAATCTTTTATTTTAAATATTTTTCTTGGTATTTTGTAGATTTAGGAAATGTACAAATATAATGTTCTTACAATAGAAATATAGAAATATTTTCGAATTGACCCCCCCCCCCCCCTCCAACGCCAAGAAAGCTGAAGAGATGCAAAGGCAAAAGAAATCATCCTTTAAAAAATATTTTTGTTTTGTGTAACCAATAATGCTTTTGGAACAAGATAAAGTAATGAATCCATAACTCATTCTAAACTGTATTACAAGTAATCGATATATTAAATGAATTTTATTACAAGTTATTTTAATGGTACTTATAAGTACCGTCAGTAGATAAAGGGTTAAAAGGATGTCTCGCTAAAGAAATAGCGTGTGTTTTAAGCCTTTCAAGGACGAAATACTTCTTTTCGTAAAATGATGAAATAATTAAATAACACCAGAATTTATAAACCAATTTATTTGAAAATAAGTAGAATCTTTGTTTACCAACTTAATAAAAACAAAATTTTCACTCTAAAGTTCTGGTGTCAATGTGGCATTTAGGGATTAAAATTAAGCGTCCAAAAATGAATCACCGCCCTTCAAGAGGTTAAACAGGAAAGTTTCTTTCTCGACTGTGACACGTGTTTTGAATAACTACAACATCACACAGTGCGTGAAATTGAAGAAGAAACCGCCTTTATCTAAGGCCATCAAAAAGGCCATGCTTCGAGAAAACCTATACATCTGAATGAAAATCAACTATAATTGGAAAAATGTGATTTTTTTTTATACTTTACCAGTATAGGGGCCTTGGCATTTTTAAAAATACTGGCGCAATTGAGTCTTTAGAAAGTGACATTTGTTGCCAAATGATATAAACAGTTATGAAAACAAAACTTACGAATTTTTGTTTTATTTTTGAAGAAGTTTTACACATATAAATTTAATTTATATGTATGTATATTATTATTGTTGTTTTCTGTATACAACTTACTTCTGTTTGTATACAGTGTGTCCGCGCATAACCTGACCGACCTTTATTTTCGCAACTGTTGGTCCTAGATGCATACTTCCAATTACAAAAATGGTCAAAATTATGTGCAGGGTTAAGATAAAAAAAGTTTCAAGCGAAAAACAATTTAGAGAAGAATTACAGAATCTAAATTTTTATACGGTCCCCCGGTCCTAGAAGTTATATTTAATAAAATTTATCTGTTACACTGGCAAGTAAGGCAAAAAAAAATCCCGTTATTCTACGATTAAAATTGACCGAGTAATAGCTGTTTAAAGTTGGAGTATATTTTTTGCTGCATATTAGGGGTCATTCACAAATTTAGTAGAAATATAATTTCGTCAGATATATTAAAAAAATGGTTCAGAGTAAAATTAACATTGCAATATAAATTTGAAATCTTTAATCATTCTGACATATTACTACAAAATGTACAATTTGTACTGAACATTATAAGAGGATAAAAATGACAGATTTTTTGTTAAATAAAAGGATGAAAAACAACAGCCTCACATTTTTACAAAATGATACGTATCTTAAAATGCTGTTAGATTACACTGTCTTTCAAATTTTGGGTTGTGACATGTTTTTTAGCTTTTGAAAATTGATTCTTATGTATTTTTTAGCACTGAATTCTAAAATGACCTTCATTTTAAACCATCACGTCAGGAATTTTCTCAAATCACAAATTTCATGTTAAAAAGCTAAAAGTTAAAATTGATTCCCTCTCCCCTCCCAACCTTATCGGATCCCCGAGCTGTTTAACTGTAAGAAACCCAGTATAAGCCAAAAAATCTAACAAATTATTGAATTAAATAAAATTAAACTGAATAAAAACGTCTTACATCTATTTTATAATATCAGATTTTTCGCTATTTCTTAACCTTGAAATTTACGATTTACAAAAAATCTTGACATGATGGTTAAAAGTGAAGATAATATTTTGATTCAGCGTTAAAAAATACATATAAAATGTAATTATAAAAGTTAAAAAACACAACCATCGCAGGTTTATGTTATCTAATTTAAAACATTTTCTTAAACTTCTTGACGGTAATCTATCCGAATTTTTTTGTGTCATACTCTAATATAAGTATGTATAACATGGTAAGAGTCGAAAATCATAGTAATATTGCATTGTCATCGGATTTAAGTAAGTATGTAAAATTTAACTTCGATCGGACATTTGGAAGTAAGTTAAAGTTAGAGTACAAATTTTAAACTGGAAAGACGATCATTGCAAGTTAAATAAACCTTATGAAAATAACATAATTTTAGTTAAAAGAAATCATAGTTTGAAATCCTTACAAAAAGAAAACATATGTTAAAATACAATTATTTTAACTAATCTGAAACTTAACTAAGAAATGTTAATCGTAATATTTGTACGATTTCTTTCAAAGCGCAGATACCTTGAAATAAATTTAAGTACTTTATACACGACCCCTGAAAGCATGGTCGAAATCATCTGTTTCGATATGCAAAATGTGGTATGTCATGCATTTCAAAGTTTCAGAATTCAGTTAATTTTAATGTTAGATGAATGGGACAATTTTTTGTCTTACTTGTTAGTGTCACCGTAAATGTTTACTAAATTTCACTTATAGGACCGTGAAACCGTATAAAAATTTAAATTTCGTAATTTTTTAATAAATGTTTTTCTTAACCCAAATCTCTTTAAAAATAATCCTTTACATTATTTGAACCATTTTTGTAATTGGACGTATGCATCTAGGACCAACGGTGTCGAAAATAAAGGTCGGTGGTTATACGTGGACACACTGTATAAAAATAGATAAACGGCTTTTTTATATTAAATAAATTGTATAAACATTGAAAAATATTGTTTCTGTATATGGAATAGTAAATAGGTTCCTGGAAAATACATTCCCAAATTTCTTTCTCTCGAAAAGGCCTCTATTGGAAAAGTACCTATCTTTCGACAAGAATTACTTAATTTAGATGATCTTGATGCATTAAACAACAAGGCATTATCTAAGGGAAGACAAAGATGTCAAGTGGAGTAGGCGTTTTAAAAGTGGTTCATTGGTTGTTCATTGATGTTTTAGAGAGCAATTTCAAGCAGTGGAAAGACTGATCAAGTCATCGTACCAAATAAGATGGACTAAAATGTCTATGATCACATCTTGTTTGCCTCTAGGTGCAGATAATTTCATCTTTCAGCAAGATGAAGTATCCTAACACGCGTCCAATCAAACAAAAATATGGTTTGAGGAACGGAAAAGCAAACCTTTGAAATTAACAGCAAATTCACTTGGCTTAAACTTAATTGAGAATGTTTGTATATTTCTGGAATTTTATCGAGAATGGTTTATCCAAACGGAAGGCAGTTTTTTTTATTGACAGAACTGATAGAGCGTGTTTTCAAGGAATATGAGTGATTTTGACTTGAAATAATTGAAAAAAGTCCTTCCGGCCAGTGCCGGGAGGAAGAGGTAGCTTTCATAATCCTTATTTAAAAAAAAGCCAACTTATATCATGCAAACACACGAAGCTCAATTTAGTGGAAACCGAATATAGGAGATTCAATACTAATTTTTATCAATATAATGAATGAGAATTTCGCGAAATTAGTCAGCTTTATCCAAGCTGCTTTTCTTTAAAGTAACTTATATTTGGCTGCCAAATTCGGCAATTTCTTAAAGTGCCTGTCATTTTAAGACAACATGGTGGATGAGGCTAAGCAGTGAACTTGGTCGAGACCTTAGTAATTGCTGTGCACGTGCTCACTCACATCGGAATCGGTTAATATATAGCAGTGCTGTCGCATGCAAAAAATCAGATTTTTCAAAATGTCACCCACAATAGAAATTGAAACTGCTATATCTGAGCCATTTTTTAAGGTAAAGACAAACAAAAAATGCTCCTGAATCCTTATATCAAGATCAAATACTTAAGAAAGAAACCTTTTTCAATTTCTAATTTTTTTGCACCTCACTTTAAATATATATATATTTTTTCAATTTAATGGCCGCCATTTTGAAACAAGATGGCTGATGAATCTGGCCAGCGAACTTGGTCGAGGTGTTGATGTATACTATCCACATGCCTTCTTACATCGAAATAGGCGAATACGTGTGTTATCGCGTGACAAATACAAAATCGTTTCAAAATGTTAGCCATGCTAGAAATTCAAAGTGCTATAAATCAACCATTTTTTAAGATATCAACAAAAGAACAAATTTTCAGAAACAAAAACTGCTCCGGAATCTTTGTATCAAGGCCAAACACATAAAAAAAATCTTTTTCATTTTCCAATTTTTTAATACCTCATTTTGAATTTTAAATAAAATTTTTTTAAAATGGCAACCCTTTTGAAACAAGATGGCGAATGAAGCTGGCCAACGAACTCGGTCGAGACATTGGTATGTACTATGTATAGACCAAGTTACATCCAAATAGGTTCATAAATACGCCTGTTATCGCGTGACAAAAATCAGGTCGTTTTAAAATGTCAGCCACAAGAGAAATTCACAATGCTATTACTCAGCCATTTTTTTAGATATAGACGAAAGAAAAACTGTTCCGGAATCTTTGTATCAAGGTCAAACACATACAAAAAGAATCTTTTTCATTTTCCAATTTTTTGGTATCTCATTTAAATTTTTTTATTTTTTAATTTTTTTAAATGACCGCCATTTTGAAACAAGATGGCGGATGAAGCTGGCCAACGAACTCGGTCGAGATATTTGTATGTACTATGTACACACCAAGGTACATCCAAGTCGGTTCATAAATACGCCTGTTATTACGTGAGAAATATCAGGACGTTTCAAAATGTCAGCCACGCTAGAAATTCAAAATGCTATAACTCAGCCATTTCTTAAGATATAGACGAAACAAAAACTGCTCCCGAATCTTTTTATCAAGGTCAAACACATAAGAAGAAAATATTTTTTCAATTTTCAATTTTTGGTACCACATTTCAAATTTAAATTTTTCTTAAAAATTTAAATGGCCGCCATTTTTAAACAAGATGGCGGGTGAAGCTGGCCAACGAACCCGGTCGACACATTGGTATGTACAATGTATAAACGAAGTTACATCCAAATCGGTTCATAAATACACCTTTTATCGCGTGACAAAATTAAGGACGTTTCAAAATGTCAGCCACGTTAGAAATTCAAAATGCTATAACTCAGCCATTTTTTAAGATATAGACGAAACAAAAACTACTCCGAAATCTTTGTATAAAGGTCAAATACATAAGAAAAAAATATTTTTCCATTTTCAATTTTTGGGTACCACATTTCAAATTTTAAATTTTTAAAAAAATGTTAAATGGCCGCCATTTTGAAACAAAACTGCGGATGAAGCTGGCCAACGAACTCGGTCGAGACATTGGTATGTACTATGTACACACCGAATTACATCCAAATCGGTTCATAAATACGCCTTTTATCGCGTGACAAATTTCAGGACGTTTCAAAATGTCAGCCACGCTAGAAATTCCAAATGCTATAACTCAGCCATTTTTTAAGATATAGACGAAACAAAAACTGCTCCGAAATCTTTTTATTAAGGTCAAATACATAAGAAAAAATATTTTTCCATTTTTGATTTTTTGGTACCACATTTCAAGTTTTAAATTTTTTTAAAAATTTTAAATGGCCGCCATTTTGAAACAAAACGGCGGATGAAGCTGGCCAACGAACTCGGTCGAGACATTGGTATGTACTATGTACACACCGAATTACATCGAAATCGGTTCATAATTACGGGAGTTACAGTGTGACATATGTCAGATATATATATATATATATATATATATATCAATTTTGAACGGAGGGTGGTTTCGGGGTCTGGGGGTCATGATCGATGAAAATATACCAAAATTTTTTGAAATCGCTTTCCTCCGAACGGCTGCAATAAGTAGCTTTTTTGTAAAGAAAGCTACCTAAAAAGTTGAAACTACGCCAGAAAGAATGGCAGAAGATCTTAAAAAAAATTGTGTCTTAATTTTGTGAATAACTAAAATTTCTGTTGTATCCTTATAATTATAAGTTGGTTGAAAATTTACTATTTATATTTTATTTAAATTTATTGAAGTGTCAAGGGATATAAATATGTATTATGAGCTTGTTACTTCAAAGTCGATTCATATAAATTTTCTGAATATTATATGTTTCTTTTACTGTATGATTGAAATGAAATTTCTTGTGTACATATAAATATGATTCTGTATCTACATTATTTTATTTTGTTTATACCTTTTAAAAGTTACGCTGTAGTAACTATGAGACCATCGTTTATACTCCAAAATTAACCTAAAAAAAGAAGCTTTTTTTAAAACAAAATTAAAAACAGTTTAGAAATATATCTAAACAATGGTATAATATAAACTTTCCTAGCTTATATTTTAATAGTTATTGAAAATTTTCTATTAACTTAGTTTGAATTTGTTAATAAGGCATGTGCCTACATATGATATGTTGAAAAAAAATGTTACTCTCTTGTAATAAATACACCATAACGTGTTTCTAAAACTTTAAAAAATTTAAATTTTTATGCATGATGGGTTTGGTGGCCATATTTCAACATTTCATCTAAATTTCAAAGCATCAAAGTGCGCAGAAATTGAGAACTTTGTTATACAAATTTACATTAGCGATTTCGTATAATTTTTTTAAAATAGCTGCCAAGCCCTTCATGTATAAATGTTTGGAGTTTCCTTTCCTATGCTATCGCAAGAAAATAAACATTTTCCATTTTTTCTCAGCGCACACAAATGTTATAATTTCGGTTTTGCAGTTATTATTGTACCAATTTTGTATTGTATTGATATCCATTTTTAGTCCTAGAGAGATTCAAAAGTAAGTGGAAAGTAGAAAATTTGTGTAATATATTTACATATTGCATGAGATTAAAAAATACATAAATTTTGCATGAATTTATCGATTAATAATAATTACAATGACAAATATATCATTTGATTACACATGTACATTATTTTAGTGTTTTATGAAAATTTGATAACTGCGGATCTAAACCGGTTGTGGTAACGGCGAGTTTGTTCGGCTCACTAATTTCAAGATGCCTCGCAGAAAATAACTCAATAAATTTGAAGTGAGAAATAATAATTTTTTTAATTATAATCTGAAATTATAAATTTGAAGTGAGAAATTATAATTTTTTAAATTATAATTTGAAATTATAAATTTGTAGTGAGAAATGATAATTTTTGCATGTCATTATAATAATTAATACACAAACCAGACTTTCCTACTTATGGTTTCAAATTATACACAAATATCAGGGAAGATCTTAAAAAAGTCTTGCTTATTTTATGCGTAATAACTCATTGTATATTTCGAAATAAATTTAATACTTTTCGTGCAGATCCATAACCCCTTATTAGAAAAGGAACTTCAAAATGAGCCTACCTGTTAAGATTTAATGTTTAAATAAATCTTTTTCTAAAAATAAACTGGTTTTAAATGGAAATTGCATGAGAAATTTCGAATAGTATGAATAATTCATATATTTTATATGCAAGAATTTTTCTTCCATTTGCTACAATTATAATAACAGTGTAATTAATTAAAATTACACTTCGTAAACGGAAAATTTCTTTAAATTATAAACTGTAAGACAAGATAATTTTGTTTTCCATTACTTATTAAAATTTTCAAAATGAAATAAATACACTTAAGAAGTAAATTTAATTACTCTATCTATTTATATGTTTTCTTTTAATTTTCTGTTTGAATTGTTTTGAATAAAATAGTGAAAAAGATATCAACAACATATATTCCACGCCTCAAAGTAAATATATAGGCATAAAAGGTTTAGCAAATTTAGACTGAATTGGAGAGAAAAATATAGAAAAGCAAAACCATTCATACTTTAATGTAACTAGATGTATAAGGTATCCAAAGGCACAAAAATATTATGTCAAAATTTGTTCTTCAAAACAGAAAATTAAATCATCAATCATCAGACATGTACACTGTAAAAAAAAATTCTGTAGCTCCACAGATGTAAAATTACATGCTTACTAAACTTTCATCTGTAACTGTACGAAAAATTCTGCAAATCTACAAAGCTAATTTTTGCAAAGCTACAGAAATCTGTAACTTTACAAATGAACCTGCTAAAGTTACAGTAATCTTACTAAAATTTTATCTGTAACCTTGGTTGCAGTTACATGAAAAGTTCTAGGCATCCCAGTTTCCTAACAATTTCTTAGTAACCTTACAGATTTTTTGATTTTCGGCGCAAAAGTGTGTCTGTTACATGCATTTTTGTTGTTGCCATTACATAAAATGTTCTAGGAATCCCAGTTTCCTAGAAAAACTAGTAACTTTACAGATTTGTTTTTACAGTGTAGTACCTGAATTGAAGTTTTAAAAATAAAACCGTTAGTATTTGATTAAATCACCATGTGAAATTAAATGCAAAGATGAATAATTCAAATGTTTTTGAAAACACTTTAAATATTCTTTTGTGTTTAATATTTTTTATCTTGTAACATTATTCTCAGCTGTGAGTCAATTGTAATAATAAAAAAACCCCATTTAATTTAAAAGAATAAAAAATGTTCAACCTGTACTGCAGCGGAGAAAATGAAATATTAATTTATATATTGTACACAGCTGCCAACCTTCCGTTTTTTTTCCCCAAACCAAATAACCATCTTCGAATCAGAAGATTTATATTATAAAATATATATTGCTCTTACTTGACATTTATTTTATTTTATTTATTAATTAAAATATCAGGTTTAAAATATTTGTTTTTTACTCAAAAACAACAACAATAAAACAAGAAAATTATCTAATTTCATTTTGTGATGTGAGAATTTTGGTTTAATATATTTCCTTTGAAAAACAAACAAAAAAAAAAACAAACAAAAAACAAACAAACAAAGCAATCAAAGAAAGTCTGCGTACCTAAATAAAACGATCTCTCAGATGATTTGAAATTGGACCAAAGCATTTTAAGGAAAATAGCTGATTATTTATAACAGAAAGCAGATTTTTATTTCTTAAGTAGCTACAAAATAAGATCAAAAACACTACTGTTCATAAATTCAGGGATAAGCACAAGGTGCTAATTTTCGAACAAACGTTAATTATGGATGGTCAAAAGGAACTGGTTTAAACGGAAAGTGTATCATATAATTACTATCCTAAAATCCCAGTCAATCTGGCGTCACTGTGACGTCACGAATGGTTACAGGCGTTATAATCATATATTATATTCGTCATCATCCAATATTATATTCGCCTCATTATTACTCTTAAAAGACCTTCATTTGGTGAAGTCTCCGTGAGTATTGTTTTATGACGGGCCTCCACCGGTGAGATAACATCTATGCCAAATTTTGGTAGGTACCCCGGTGGGTGATCTTGTCCTCTTGTCGATTGTGTTCACTATTATCCATAGAAGATAGTTTTACTTTCATTAATTTAATCTACAGATTTTGTATTTTCTAAGGTTTATCTGTAAGAATTTCTTATTAGAAATATGTATTATTATTGAGTAATTTTGCATGATGATCCAATATTATGCATTTGAAATTTATTATCATATACTGGCGTCTGTTTCTTCAATTGATTAATATATAATTTGACTTTCTAATGCAATACTTTTACAAGCTGTTCCGTTAATGTATTTCGAATGAATGATTTAATTAATCCTTTTGTTTATTTTAAAACTATTCCTGTTCTAAACTTTAATAATTTTCAAGTACAAATAATGGTTATAGAGAGAGATGAAATATTTCGTGTGCGTGTAAAATATAAAGACAATTCAAAATCAAGTTTAAGCTAGTAGATAATCAAGGTAATGTCGAATTCTTACATTATGATTAAATTTTCTGTGTTTTTTTAGGGTCACTTAGAGATAACGACAGTATAAAGATTTTCTAGTATTATTTATGCTGTAAGTTGGTCAAAATTGTTCCATTAAAAAAGTTTTATAGGAGCAAACACTATACGCTGAGGTGACAAAAGTCATGGGATAGCAATATGCAAATATATAGATAGCAGTAGTGTCGCTTACAAATTGTATAAATGGTCAGTGCCTTTGCGAGACTTTCATTTGTGTTCAAATGCTTCGTGTGCGAAGGTTGATTATGTGATTATGGCCACACGTCGAGAATTAACCGATTTCGAACGTGGTATGCTAGTTGGAGCTAGACGCATGGCTCATTCCACTTCGGAAATCGTTACAGAATTCAACATTCCGAGATCCGCAGTGTCAAGAGTGTGCCGAGAATACCTAAATTCAGGCATAACCTCCCATCATGGACAATGCAGTGGTCGACCGCCGGCACTTAATTGCCGATACCAGCGACGTCTGCGTAGACTTGTCAGTGTGAAGGGATGAAGGGACTTGTCAGGAATGAAAGTGGGGCGTCCGACGGGCGTATCCGTTAGGACAGTTCGGTGAAATTTGGCTTTAATGGACCCAGGTGTCATTACTAACAGCACGACATCGCCAACAGCGGCGCTCCTGGGCTCGTGACCATATCAGTTGGACCATAGGCGACTGAGAAAAGTGGCTTTGTCAGATGAGTCACAATTTCAATTGATAAGAGCAGATGGAAGGGTACGAGTGTGGCGTAGACCCCATGAAGCCATGGACCCAAGTTGCCAACAAGGCACTGTGCAAGCTGGTGGTGGCTCCATAATGGTGTGGGCTGTATTTACATGGAATGGGCTAGGTTTGATGGTCAAACTGAAACGATCGTTAACTGGAAATGATTACGTCAGGCGACTGGGAGACCACTTGCACCCATCCATGGACTTCATGTACCCAAACAACGATGGAATTTTCCAGGATAACAATGCGCCATGTCACGGGGCCATAACTGTTCGCAATTAGTTTGAAGAACATTCTGGACAATTACAGCGGATGATTTGGCCACCGCGATCGCCCGACATGTATCCCATGGAACATTTATGGGACATAATCAAGAGATCAGTTCGTGCACAAAATCCTCCACCGGCAACAATTTTGGAATTATGTACGTCTATAGAGACTGAATGGCTCAATATTTCTCCAGAGGACTTCCAATGACTCGTGGAGTCCAAGACACGTCGTGTTGCTGCACTTCGCCTGGAAAACGGAGGACCGACACGCTATTAGCAGGGTATCCCATGACTTTTTTCACCTCAGTGTATATAGGAATTTAATCATTTTTAGACCATCTCATACATTAGAAGTTCCCGGTGTGTAAACTGCATTTTTTTTAAATTTCACTCACTTTTTGAGGATTTATTTCCATTTTAAATTAAAATTTTCAGCATTTCGAGAGATATATTTTACATATTTTAGAAAAGGGTATTATTTTAAATTGTTGCCAATTTTAAAAACAGCGCAAAGAATAATATTCCCTTCAAATTAAAAATTTATTCACACGTGGCTATTATAAACAGATTTTTTTTTTCAAATTAAATGATTATGTGTTAAAAGCAGGAAAATATTGAAAATTACATCATAAAACTATATTTACATGTGGATTTTAAAATAAAAGAAAATTTTAAAATAATACATTAATACTTTCATTATTATGAGTTTAAAGTCGTAAATGAAAGGAAATTACGTAATATTTAAAATGGCCAAATAATAATAACGCAAAGCAGTTTAAATTTAAAAATATATATGTGCGAGACATTCATTTCATATTTCGAGATCTTTTCAACTATTGTTGTGAATTCTAAGACAGCGCAAATAATATTTCCTTTATAAAAACAAAAGTATTTTCATGTGAATATTAAAAAAAGAAAGAAAACTGGTGAAAATTATGTCAGATTTTAAACGATACATTTAAAGTGACTTATTTAAAATAACTTTCTTATAGCGTTGTCAAAAAATACCGGGAGACAATGATTCTGTTTACTTAATTCATTTTACTTTAGCTTACTTTCAAATTTTTAACTAATTATTTTAGTCAAAGACGAAATCATCCATTGTATCTCTGACAGCTGCTGATTTGGTCTTAAAAATCCCCAATCAAAGGAAAACGAAATGAAACCCGTTTACACAGAGAGCACCACTGTTTTCTTAAATTATAATTCAATCTTTTTAAAGCCGATCAAATTCGCGTGCTTTTAGAATCTGGGGTACATGAGCGGGGGTTGGCAAGCATAGCTCGTAGGGAGCAGAGCCCCCTAGTTATATATATAAAAAATAAGGATGTTTTTCATGAAAGAAAGGACACATAAGTTTAATTTTTAATGCCTTACATATGAATTATGTAAAATTATACTTGAGTTCCTTTCACTTCATCTTTTCTACAACGCGTACGTTCAATTTTTAGAATTCCAAAATAATCAGTAACTTTAAACAGGTTTACATGTCATATTTATTTTCAAGCAAATAAACATTAAGTTCTTTTTATTTCGCGGAAGAGAACATTTTATTCTAGAAATGGGGAAATGTCGCTCTATTTCGTAACATTCTATGTATTTCTTGGATTATCTAAGAAACTATTTCATTCTTTCATTTCCATCTTACATTCATACAAGATAGCTTTTTTCTGTTTCGGTAGACGTTATTAAGCAAATGGCTACATTCTCAGAATATCCCTAGCTGTTAACAAAGAAACATATAACATCAGAAGTAAGCAGAATAGAAAAACATATTTATATTTTTTTACTTCCATCAAAGAAAAAAATCATTTACTTTAACAAATATATTGGATTATTATAAATAGATTGGAATTTTCTGAGACATGATAAACAGGATGTGATTTTATTATTATAAGAGGTGTAAAGTTGTTATTTTTTCTTTTTTTGTGATGGATATTACGAATCGCACGAGTGACAATAGTTAAACCAAAATTTCACCGATTTCTTGATGTTCGAAACTAGATAAATTCGGAAAAACAAACAAACGACAACAACAACAACAACAAAAAAACTGCTAAGTTAATTTGTCTCTCTACATAAAAGTTTTTTTGGAAGAGGGAATAACCCTTCAATTCTCACTTTTTTTTTGCTAAATCAACAGTGATTTTCTTATAGATATCCATCTATTGATTCATATATGCATATATACTTGTATATAGCTAGGTTCGTTTTACTTTTTTGAATTTTGATGCGCGTATATTACACTAAATGTTTTCAGAACTTTATGTTAATTTTTGGTCTATTTCAACAGCTTATAAAAATCATATTAACAGAATCGAATAATGGCAGAATCAAGTTAGTTTGTAAAAGAAAATACTGTATAGAAAATATCTCATGAATTATGACTGAAGAAGAATTTTAATTATTCAAAATTAACTCTAAATTTTGCATAAAGAGTTTTAAAGAGTAGAGAAATTTAGTTAGTCTTGAATTTGAAAATTTACTTAGCTTAAAGTTTAGTACAATTAAAACGAAAACTGCTGAGATTTAATGTTTTTAATAATAAACTTAAATAATAGATTTTAAGTTTTATCTATTATTTTTACCCTTTAAAATTTGTAATACTTATTTTGCACCAGCTTTGACAGTCCGAACATCTTGCGCAACCAAACTCGCCGTTTTATAGATAAACATAGTATTTTCTTTTGTAGAATGAATTTTAATTAAATGATATCTACTGATATCTACATACACTCGTAAATGAATAAGAAATCCCTAAAAATTTACTAAAAATTTTGTTATAGACTTGGTTGTGACATAGATGACAGATATAAAGTATGCAGCGCATACACTGTAAAAAAAATCTGTAAAGTTACTAAAGTTTTTCTAGGAAACTGGGATTCCAAGAAATTTTTATGTAACGGCAACAAGAAAAAATCCTGTAACAGACGCTGTTACAGGAATTTTTCTTGTTGCCGTTACATAAAAATTTCTTGGAATCCCAGTTTCCTAGAAAAACTTTAGTAACTTTACAGATTTTTTTTTACAGTGTATTAGTTTGAGAAGAATTTGACTAGAAGTTTGAAAATGACGAAAGAATTAACTGTCGAGGCCGTATAGATGGAGTTACGAGCACCTATATTTAGATTGAAGAACTCTTTGGCTTCACGACGACATTTAATTGTTGCAATTAAAACTCTTCATCCAAGGAGTGTGACTCTGAGGGAAAAATAATTTAAGGAGACGTCACTTTGAATATCAAAATTAAGGTAATACTTTATGAATTTTTGTGAGTTTTAATAACAACCTAAACGGGTGAGTTTCTTTCGCTATATATTGCGTTTGGGGAGCGTTTCGTAAATATTCCACAAAATAAAACCATACTTTGACCTCCATGCAAATAATGGTGTCCAGAAAATTCAGTGTTTAGATGATCCCTTGCATCCCTGAAACATAATTTAAAAAAAGTTTTAATACCGTTAATCTTTAGCGTATTGGTTATAGTTTAGCATAAGCTTTTTTCAAAATAATTTAAATATTTGTATAAATGGCGGCTTTTTAAATAAACAAATATATGAATTTGGACAAATAAAAATGACCTTAAAATACGTTTAAAAATCAAAAATGAAAATATCAAAATAACCATACATGATGTCATAAAGAATTATATTTTTATTATTTGTATTAAAATTTAAAGGAAACCAGTCTTTAAAGAAAACCACCTTTAATTTAAACTAAAACGAGTAGAGAACAAGAAATTCTCGAACAAACCAAGCAGCCAAGTAGAAAAATCTCGTTTCTGAGAAATATAAAACATATAAAAAGTTAAAAGAAAAATTCCTATGATAATTTTATAATAATTCAATGATAATTTTTGTAATGCAAAAGACTGAGAAAACGACATTTGTATAAAAAGGCGGTCGAAAATGCAGCGGTCGACTGGTCGGTTTTACCTGCGGAAACGCAACCACATATTTATCTAAAAATAGCAAATAAAGCCTTTGTGCAACAATATTAAAAAGCAGAAAAACCAACGTTTAAAATGCACAAATAATATATGAAAAGCAGCAAAATGCTGCTTTTCATATATTATTTGTGCATTTTAAACGTTGGTTTTTCTGCTTTTTAACACATATTTATCGTTGTAAAATTGCAATAATTCGAATTCCAAAAAAAAAAAAAAATGTTTTTGGGTTACATTCTGGACACTGTAAGGTATTTGAATATTTTTTTTTAATTTACTTTTTGAAAGTTTTCAATTAGTGTCTCCTCTTAACAGCAAAATAATTAGCCTCATCATACACGAATTGCATGACACAAAAATGATTTCGATATATTGCAGTTAACAGAAAGCTTTCACGAAAACTCATCCAAACCGGTTTTCATGGAAAGAGAACGCAGAAAATTTTTGCGAATATGTAAAGACAGCGGATGACAACGAGAAAAACTTTAATTTCCAGGAAGAATAACAGAAGTCACTCACAGCTTGTCAAGAAAGTTCATTTGAATGTCTGATAAATAGAAAACTCTAGAGTAATCAAACAAACCACATTACACTTTCTTTTGCGCTTTAAGAATGTGTTTTGTTTGTTAAGAATATATAGGAAACCATGAAAGTTCACACAATTTAAATGTCTACTGAGAATATCATGTTGTGGGCAATTTCCTGCTTATTTAGAACCAGAAGGCAATAATTGTTTTACCTACGGAAACGCAACCACATATTTGTCGTTGTAAAATTGCAATAATTCGAATTAAAAAAAAAATGTTTTTGGGTTACATTCTAGACACTGTAAGGTATTTGAATATTTTTCTTTAATTTACTTTTTGAAAGTTTTCAATTAGTGTCTCCTCTTAACAGCAAAATAATTAGCCTCATCATACAATATACATCATACAAGTCAAATACAATAATTGTTCAACTGTCTAATTAATCAGCAATTAAAAAATATTTAGATATCTTGGTAAATCAAATAATTATGCAGTGATATGTTTCTATGGACAAATGACAGATCTGACTTGGGCGGTAGAAGAGAATCATAAATCTCATGTAAGCGATTCAGGGTAGTACATCGCTCAGGTGGTTATCCATTTCTACATCTTCTGTATCGAAGCAAAGCGTGGATGTTAAACTTAGGGAGATCATTTGGACAAGTTCGAAAAACGTTTTTAACCGGATGGGTACCTATGTAACACACCTTTAAAAGATATAAAATGCTGCCCATTTAATGCAAAGAACTCTCTGGATTTAAATTTATGAGAAAACTAAGTAACATTGAAAATGTGAGCACAAATTTAGACATAAAGACAATTCATACAAATAATTAAACGTTTTCTTTGAATTCCACAGGTATTTTAAAATATAATCCTGAAACAAATAGCAAATTGTGTAACGTATCTATAGAATGCATTAATAGGATTTTTCCAAAGAACAATAATTATTATGACTTATTAAGTTTGCTTTTCTTCATTTTAAATTTTATTTTCAGTGATTTAAAGTACCCCCCCCCCCCAAAAAAAAAAAATAAATAAATAAATAAAAAAATAAAAAAAATAAAAAACTTAACAATAACAAAAACAACAATACTGAGTTGTACATTTTACGTCCAAAGACATTCTTTTTATTGATAAATAAATAAAAATATATTTTCTTTTTAAACGAAAAATTTTTTTGTAGCATTTTGTGTTCTTTTAGGAAAGAAAACGGATGTAAGAGCTAATCATAAAATTAATTAACAACAACCGTTGACAAATAATAATAATAGGTAAAGAAAGTCAGTTCACTAATTCTAATTTATCGATATGAACGATGAATGCACAGCTGCTAGATGCCCTCAACTGCTTCTAAAAAAAGTATGATGATGTTAATTAACGATTCAGAATGAATTTTAGAAGAATCAGGAGCGGAGCTAATATCTTACTATACTCCGTGAATGAGGTAAAACAATTCGTTTAATAAATCAAGAAGATAGGCGATAATAATAATAAACTGTGAAATAAATTTTTTGAGATAAGCGATTTATTTTGGAACTGTTATTTATTTCATCCTTCAATTACTTATTTCAGCTTTATTTCAATTATCTACCCTATATATATAAAATTCTAATGAAACGAATTTATGAAACGATTTTATGAAACGACTTTATGAAACTATTTTATGAAACGGCTGATTAAATGACTGATTATGTTTCATGGCTATTTTTCCTAAAATATTGAATATTATGCAGTGAAATTAACACCAATAATCCGTATTGATCCGTAGATCTTAAAACTGGTGTCAGAATTTCAAAATTTGAATTAGTTTTCGAATAATAATTTTTTTCTAATTTGAATTTAATTATTCTAATGATGGCAACCAAATTATTCCATTTTTGTGAAAAAAGGGAGAAAACGGATAACGATAGGGATTATTAGATTTCTCTTTTTTCGCCATTTTCAAATTAAAATTGAAATTATCTTACATTTCAATCGGTAGTGAAGACAATATTGCGATTAAATTATGTTTTTCATGAAAATTTGAAAAATAATTCATTGAATAATAATAATAATAATAATAATATTAAATAAATAATAATTTCTTATTTAGTTTAATTAAATTTTCATCATTTCAAGATATATTTTTTGCATATTTTAGAAAGGTTATTATTTCAAATTGTTGCCAATCGTAGAAAAAGTGCAAAGAATAATATTTCCTTACTATGAAAAAATTATTTGCGCATGACTATTTAAAACAGAAAAACTTCAGAATTAAATGATTATATGTTAAAAGAAGGAAAATATTGAAAATTACGTAAAAAGAAATTGTATTTACTATGACTATTAAAAGAGAAAGAAAACTTAAAAATAATAAATTCATTAATAGGCATTAAAAGCGGTAAATGCGGGAAAACGGTGCATACGGAATTACGGAATTTAAAATGGGCAAGTAATAATTTTGCCAAACAGTTTAAATTTAAAAATATATTTACGAGACTTTTATTTCATATTTCGAGATGCATTTTTTAACGTTTGTCGTCAATTCTAAGGCAGCGCAAATGATAATAATTCCTTTCTAACAACAAAACTATTTTCAGATGAATATTAAAAAGTCCTTCCGGCCAGTGCCGGGAGGAAGAGGTAGCTTTCATAATCCTTATTTTAAAAAAGCCAACTTATATCATGCAAACACACGAAGCTCAATTTAGTGGAAACCGAATGTAGGAGATTCAATACTAATTTTTATCAATATAATGAATGAGAATTTCGCGAAATTAGTCAGCTTTATCCAAGCTGCTTTTCTTTAAAGTAACTTATATTTGGCTGCCAAATTCGGCAATTTCTTAAAGTGCCTGTCATTTTAAGACAACATGGTGGATGAGGCTAAGCAGTGAACATGGTCGAGACCTTAGTAATTGCTGTGCACATGCTCACTCACATCGGAATCGGTTAATATATAGGAGTGCTGTCGCATGCAAAAAATCAGATTTTTCAAAATGTCACCCACAATAGAAATTGAAACTGCTATATCTGAGCCTTTTTTTAAGGTAAAGACAAACAAAAAATGCTCCCGAATCCTTATATCAAGATCAAATACTTAAGAAAGAAACCTTTTTCAATTTCTAATTTTTTTGCACCTCACTTTAAATATATATATATTTTTTAATTTAATGGCCGCCATTTTGAAACAAGATGGCTGATGAATCTGGCCAGAGAACTTGGTCGAGGTGTTGATGTATACTATCCACATGCCTTCTTACATCGAAATAGGTGAATACGTGTGTTATCGCGTGACAAATACAAGATCGTTTCAAAATGTTAGCCATGCTAGAAATTCAAAGTGCTATAAATCAACCATTTTTTAAGATATCAACAAAAGAACAAATTTTCAGAAACAAAAACTGCTCCGGAATCTTTGTATCAAGGCCGAACACATAAAAAAAATCTTTTTCATTTTCCAATTTTTTAATACCTCATTTTGAATTTTAATTTAATTTTTTTTAAATGGCAACCCTTTTGAAACAAGATGGCGAATGAAGCTGGCCAACGAACTCGGCCGAGACATTGGTATGTACTATGTACAGACCAAGTTACATCCAAATAGGTTCATAAATACGCCTGTTATCGCGTGACAAAAATCAGGTCGTTTTAAAATGTCAGCCACAGGAGAAATTCAAAATGCTATTACTCAGCCATTACTCAGCGCTATTACTCAGCACAAAACTGTTCCGGAATCTTTGTATTAACCCCTTCGCGACGGGAGCCTTTTACGAAATGTTTATTACTTCGCTACCGGTTTTAAAAAACAGAAGTTTGTGCCTATTCAAATCGGGAAAATGCTCGGATTAAATAAGGCAAATTTTACAGTACAATTTTACTGGTGAGGATGAACAACGATTCTTAGGCCTATTTCCGGCACGTATACGTGTCGCTCGTCCCCAAGGGGTTAAGGTCAAACACATACAAAAAAAATCTTTTTCATTTTCCAATTTTTTGGTATCTCATTTAAATTTTTTTATTTTTTAATTTTTTTAAATGGCCGCCATTTTGAAACAAGATGGCGGATGAAGCTGGCCAACGAACTCGGTCGAGATATTTGTATGTACTATGTACACACCAAGGTACATCCAAGTCGGTTCATAAATACGCCTGTTATTACGTGAGAAAAATCAGGACGTTTCAAAATGTCAGCCACGCTAGAAATTCAAAATGCTATAACTCAGCCATTTCTTAAGATATAGACGAAACAAAAACTGCTCCCGAATCTTTTTATCAAGGTCAAACACATAAGAAGAAAATATTTTTTCAATTTTCAATTTTTGGTACCACATTTCAAATTTAAATTTTTCTTAAAAATTTAAATGGCCGCCATTTTTAAACAAGACGGCGGGTGAAGCTGGCCAACGAACCCGGTAGAGACATTGGTATGTACTATGTATAAACGAAGTTACATCCAAATCGGTTCATAAATACGCCTTTTATCGCGTGACAAAATTCAGGACGTTTCAAAATGTCAGCCACGCTAGCAATTCAAAATGCTAGAACTCAGCCATTTTTTAAGATATAGACGAAACAAAAACTGCTCCGAAATCTTTGTATAAAGGTCAAATACATAAGAAAAAATATTTTTCCATTTTCAATTTTTTGGTACCACATTTCAAATTTTAAATTTTTAAAAAAAATGTTAAATGGCGGCCATTTTGAAACAAAATGCGGATGAAGCTGGCCAACGAACTCGGTCGAGAGATTGGTATGTACTATGTACACACCGAATTACATCCAAATCGGTTCATAAATACGCCTTTTATCGCGTGACAAAATTCAGGACGTTTCAAAATGTCAGCCACGCTAGAAATTCAAAATGCTATAACTCAGCCATTTTTTAAGATATAGACGAAACAAAAACTGCTCCGGAATTTTTGTATGAAGGTCAAATACATAAGAAAAAAATATTTTTCCATTTTTAATTTTTTGGTACCACATTTCAAGTTTAAATTTTTTTTTTAAATTTTAAATGGCCGCCATTTTGAAACAAAACGGCGGATGAAGCTGGCCAACGAACTCGGTCGAGACATTCGTATGTACTATGTACACACCGAATTACATCGAAATCGGTTCATAATTACGGGAGTTACAGTGTGACATAGGTCAGATATATATATATATATATATATATATATATATATATATAACCAATAATTAAACATAACCTACCACCATCAAAAACCGTAATATTATGAATTAAAGCTGTAAGTATATAAAAAAAAAAGATTAAATTATTTATAAGAATTATTATGGAAGAAAAATAAGAAAGTGGACACCGACAAATAATGGAAATGCTTATATATTGAATTACGTTTTCAAGGGCACAGAATTCAATGATATAAGCAAAATGGTTGTTTTCTGTGGGAAAAATAAGCTAAAGCTAAAAGTTATTTTCCCCTGTGCCCAAACAACCATTAAAATCAAGTGAATTGATTAAAAATGAAAACAGAATAGAAACAAATAATATGAAATGGAAAAAACAATAAAACCTATTTAAATATTTATAGGATATAAAATGAAATAATAAACACCATACCGATTAATATTTTAGAATAAATCCACGCGCACATGGCACCCATATCGTAAAGATTAAGGTTAATAAAACAGTTAAGAAATCACAGTAATTGATACCATAGGATGCAGTTAATACATATTGAAATAAATGTTAAATAACTTTTAATATAATATAAAATAATATAAATAGAAAGTAATTACATAATTAAAATGCACTATTAAATTAATTAAAAACCGTTAAACAATATCGTCAAAATTTAGCTAAAAATTCCCCCTGGTGTAGTAAATTATAACTGAAATGTAGCTGGAATAAGTAAATCTAGAACTAATCGAAAAAAAAAACACAAATTGTGGTGCTGCCATCTAGTATTACTTTTATGATTTAATTGTCAAAAGACTTGCTTCAGTTGTAAGCAATTGAATGTAACAATTGTTTTATTAACAGCAAAACCAAACATATCCTTATATATAGATAATTATAAACTGAATATAAACCACACAATGTATTTAAAAAAAACTATTGTTAATAAAATTTAAAAAACATACAAAATATTCTATTAGCAAATTTATTTAAACTACACTAAGAATTTAAATAATTCTAGAACATCGATAATATATAGCATATAGCTATATGCTATAAAACAAAATAAATTCATTAATAATTAATATAAATAATTATTAAAAATATAAAAATCTTTAATAAAAACTATTATATATAAGATAATTATAAAATGAACAGGAAATAAAAAACATATGGTAGTATAAAGAAGGTGAACTGATACTTAAATTCCAATTACCTAAAAAGCACAAATATAGTGTGTGGATTATTTTATACATCCATAAAAATCCTAAAAGTATGAATGTGGGACATTCAAAAACAATAAACCGATAATAAATTATATAACACTAAGTGAAAATAAATAAATATTAAAATATTAATAAGAATAGAGGAATAATAATAAATATAATTACCCAATTTTAATCCATACAGTATAACTATATTTATATTAAATATACTTATATGTATATTAATAACTATAAAAATGGCATACTATTAGTAATTAATATGATATTGTCCTTATTAAATTAAAATTTATAACAAATGATTGTAAATAAGATTAAACAATAATAAAGCTAATAATTAATGAAATTCACCAATTACATATAAAATATCAAATCAACATCCTTATAAAATACGTATCAAAAATATAGTAATAATACAAAAGCCCCATTTTTTTAAATATAAATTAACCATTGCGTATTATCCAGACAACACCACCCTCCTCCGTACTCTAACATCTACCCACCCATCCAACCTATAATAATTTTTTATGTTATTTTACAATTTTTATTTTTTTTATAGAGATTTTTTTATTTTATAATTTTTTTGTAATTTTGTTTACGCATGTGTTAATTTGTTTTAAAGGATCATGTAAGAAAAATACTAATTGTATATTAATGAATATATGAATTTTTTTTGGAAAACCATGATTTAATGCATCATAAATTAGTTTTTTAATATCAATTTTGAACGGAGGGTGGTTTCGGGGTCTGGGGGTCATGATCGATGAAAATATACCAAAATTTTTTGAAATCGCTTTCCTCCGAACGGCTGCCATAGGTAGCTTTTTTGTAAAGAAAGCTGCCTAAAAGTGAAAGAAAACTTTAAAATGATGAATTCTAAGATTCGGTAAAAGCAGCCAATGGGAGTAATTACTGCGTATTTAAAATGAACAAATGGTAATATTGACAAACAGTTAAAAATTAAAAATATACCTATGCCAGGCTTCAATTCCTAAGACATTGTTTATTGTGTGTTCCCATAACAAGAAGATAAATTAAATTTCAATAAAAATAATAAAAAGTTTTTACAAGTTCATGGAGGCTACACACTTTTAAATTAAATAATGTATGTACCCGTGAATTTTAAAAGAGAAAAAACTTAAAAATAAAGAAATTATTGCGTGACAAATGCATTTAATAGTAGAAATTACGTCATATTTTAAAATGATACATTTAAAATGGTTTCATTCCGGAGAATTGTAACGTGACGTCACATGGCATAAAATAAATACGGCTAGCAAATTTATTTGTATATTACATCTCTTGATGCAGCATAAATACAAGTAAATGTATTCGCAAAATATTTTAAGTTAAAATTCGATAAATACATATTAGAAAATTCGGATATTCTTATTAATTAATATAAACAATATGAATGTAAAAAAAAAAAAACAACAACAACATAAAAATCTGCATGATGGTATATCAAAATTTAGAGAAAAGAATTCATGAATAAGCTATACCTGTTCCTGAAAATATCCGAAACTCGATCAAAACATATAATATAAGCGCAAACACAATGGTTTTCAATACTGTGGTTCTTGAAGGCTATTTCTAAGCAGACGGAGATTTTTAACCTCGAACCTGAAGAAAGAATATTGTCCATAGCGTCTTTATAAACGTCAGAAAGATAGCGGCATTTTTAATGTACCATTTTATACAAGCTGATTTTCAAATGTGTAATTGATCTTACTTATCAACACCACAGCCATCAGTTGTTAAGACAATGATGGATGAGGCCATTTTAACAGAAAAATGCCCCATTCAAACGGAGAAGCATAGCAACCCGATTACAGAATATCAGGGGCGTGCCTAGCGGGGGGGGGGGGTGTTGGGGGTGTAACACCCCCCCACTTATTTGGAAGAGTTGGTAAAATTTAGAATAGTCGGAAAGTTAAGAACACACCCTGCAAAAAGTCCTCTCTCCCGTCGTCAGTATCATTTCAATTCTCTGTTGTCCATCTTTAAAGGAGAAAAGAAAGAACTTCTCACGGAAGATTGTGTATATGATTCTGTGTGGGAGGGAGGGGTTGTCAGAGAGCGGAGGTGATAGAGAGAGAGAGAGAGAATCGCGTTTTTGAGAATTTGAGACTTTCGTGAAAGGAAGGGGGTAGGGGGGGTTTGTTGCAATCTCTATTGTAAGTTTTCCCATTTAGCATCTTTAATTGCTCCCTTCTGCTATGGACTGATTCTTAGATACACATTTTACGAGCAGAATTTGTCTGTGCCGGAAAGGTTTAAGTGTTACAGCATTTAAATACTTATGAAAAAATTGAAAAAGTTTTCCAATTGTGAATACTTTTACTGTTATTTTTTAACCCTATATCAGCCCAGTGATTCAAAAACGAAACAAGAGCAAGTACTTTCGTAATACCTTTTGTCAAAAAATGTGTAGTAAATTTGCATGCTGCATATTTTTCCGCATTTCATTTGTAATTTTAAGTAAAAAATGTGTATGAAAATAGCAATATATAAATGGTATACAGGGATGCAAGACCTGCGCCTATTGCGCCAAATTCGCTTTCCTGCACCAAGCTGCAACAAAGCAGCTATTTCTTTCCATTTTGCGCCAAAACGTACTTGGTGCCAAAATGAAATTTAGCCCGATTTCGGCGATCCAAGAAACAACAACAAAAGCAAAAATTCTAAGCCGCTAATTTCGTCAAATAAGCAAAAAACCGCGGTCAAAATATTTCTAAAAACACGCGATGTTTGTCAAATGGTCGAAAAAAAAAAAAAAACGTGAATGCAATTATTTCAAATTCAAAGGGTAAAAAGTAATTTCGAATCGAAAGATGGCTAATTTCGTCAAAAACGAACAAAACGCGGTCAAAAGATCGTGAAAAAGGGCGATTCCGTTAAAAGATCGCGAATAAAACGCAAATTTTGTCGAAAGATCGCGAAAAACACGCAAATTTTGTCGAAGGATCGCGAAAACCACGCAAATTTTCCCAAAAGATCGCGAAAAACACGAGCATTTCGTCAATAGATCACTAAAAACACGCGACTTTCGTCAAAGGATCGCGAGAACAACGTGAATCTTGCCAAAGGATCGCTAATTTTGTCAAAAAACGAACAAAACACTGTCAAAAGATCGTGAAATAACGATAATTTTGTTTAAAGAGGGCGTGAAAAAAACTATAATTTTGTTAAAAGAGGGCGTGAAAAAAACGATAATTTTGTTAAAAGATGGCGAGAAAAAACGCAAATTTCGTCAAAAGGTCGAAAAAACAACAAATTCCGTCAAAAGATTGCGAAGAACACGCGAATTTTATGAAAAGATAGCGAAAAACACGTGAATTTCGTCAAAAGATCGCGAAAAACACGCAAATTTTGCCAAAAGAACGCGAAAAAAACTTGAATTTTGTCAAAAGGTCGCTAATTTCAAAAAATGAACAAAGCGGGGTCAAAAGATTATGAAAAAACGCAAATTTCTTTAAAAGATCGCGAAAAAAACCACAAATTTTATCAAAAGATCGCGAAAAACTGCAAATTTCATCAAAAGATTTCAAAAAACACGCCAATTTCGTCAAAAGATTGTTGACGACACGTTGATTTCAACCAAGGATCGTGAATTTTCTCATACGATCGCAAGAAATACGCAAATTTTCTCATAAGATCGCGAGAAATACGCAAATTTCACCAAAAGATCGCGAGAAATACGCGTGAATTTCGTCAAAGGTTCGCGAAAAACATGCGAATTACGTCAAAGGATAGCGAAAAAAAGTGAATTTTGTCAAAAATCACCAGTTTCTTCAAAAAACGAACAAAACGAGTTCAAAAGATTGTGAAAAAACGCGAATTTCATTAAAAGATCGCGAAAAAACCCACCTAATTTCGTCAAAAAATAGCGAAAAGAACACTGATTTCGACAAAGGATCGCGAAAAATACGCGAATTTTGTCAAAATATCGGGAAAAATACGCAAATTTGGTCGTAGGACCGCGAAAAATACGCGAATTGTGTCAAAAGATCGCGAAAAATGCGCGAGTTTTCTTAAAAAATCGCGAAAAATACACGAATTTTGTCGAAGGATACCGAAAAACACGCGAATTTCGTCAAAAGAGCGCGAAAAATACGCGAATTTTGTCAAAAAGTGCGAAAAACACACGAATTTCGTCAAAAGATCGCGAAAAATACGCAAATTTCTTATTTATTAGCATTAGAATTTCAATCTGCTACAAAAACAGCTTTTATTGCTAAAAAATTAATTTTTGCTTCTACAAAAATGGGTTTTACGGCTACAAAATCCAATTTTTGCTGCTACAAAAATAGATTTTACTGCTACAAAATCCGATTTTTGCTGCAACAAAAATAGATTTTACTGCTACAAAATTCAATTTTTGCTGCTCCAAAGCTGCTACAAAATGACTTTAGTGCACTCTCATCCCTGGGTATATCCATTACATGATCTTTGTTTTATTTTGCTACGGTGAATGTAGAATATGTAGGTGCCCCTTGTTTCGTTTTCGAACAACCAAAATGAAAGTAAAAAAAAAACGACTTATTGAACGCTGATCATATTAAAACTATTCAATCTATTATAATAAGAACTTAGAAACATAAATATATCCAAAATTTATAAAAATCGTAACTCCGTGATACTTTTGGGCATGCATGTTTTTGTTCTTAAGACTTTTAGTGATTTTTATAAATTCACAGTATTGTAGAACAGTTGACTACGTCGCTGACGGGGGGGGGGGGGGGGGTTAAATCACAAAGCCTTTCTCAACCCCGATCTTGCAGTCGGCAAAATCCCTTCCCCCCCCCCCCCTCCCCCCACTAAAACACCCTTCGGCACGCACCTGCAGAATATAGCCACAGCTATGGTGATAATATCAGTCAATCTTCCGTAACCTGGTAATATTTTTTAAACAGCGCACATTGCCATATTTTCAGAGGTTGCGAAGTCTGAACGGGGGTTGGTGGGCGTAGCTCGCAGGGGGCTAAGCCCTCTAGTATATATATAATTGTTTTGAAAGAAATGTAAAAAACGAATTTTGTTTTCTCAATTTGATAGAAAATTGATAGACGTGCTATCAAAATAACTTTTACTGACTACTTAAATTTCATCATGGTGTAAAATTAAGGTGTCTTTCCTTAAATATAAAATTTTATTGCCTCTTTTAAAATTTTCATAAACCACTTTATAGCGCTATAAAACGTAAGTTATTTAAAAATTAAATAATATTTCAAGAAGATATGCTCGTGCAATGTTGTTAGAAAAATTATTTCTATTTCTATTAAAATACTTATTTTTAATGGAAAGCGAAACAGGGAATTTCATTCATACGTCTTATTTAAGGTTTTTTAAATTGTTAAATACGAATGAAAGAATAATAGGAAAAGTAATTCTACAGAGATTTTCAAAATTTAACGTCCGAATAATCAATTTGCTTGCAATGGAAATACTAAAATTATTTTTAAAAAGTCATTATAAATGAGATCATTAAAATTTATATATTTTATTAAAGTAAACTTTAATAAGTTAACACATCTCTGAAGTCATTAAAAAAATAAGTATATACTTTTGTTTCATTAACAATGTCTGATGTGAAAGCTATTATCCTTTAGGTAAAAGCGATAAACTTTATCTTAGTATTTTTTTTTTTTTTTTAACAAGAACCAAACGAAAGCATCTCTAACTTCTGAAGAAAAAAATAATGATTCAATTACTTATTTTTTGCATTAAAAATTTCAAAATATTTCAATTTTCGTAGAATTCATCTATGAGATGAATAACTCGGTCCAGATTATTTTTAAAAATGTGTTTTAATTCTTTTCAGATTTTAAAAATAAAATGCTAGATAACAACGTGGAATTTTGCATAAGATTAACCATCAATTATCCTACGTTTTGAAAATTAGGGTGATTTTAAGTAAATTATATTGAAATTTAATCAGAATATTTAGCATTCTACTATAAATTTAAACACGTATATCACAATTTTCTTTATGCAAACTCTACATATAAAAATACTTTGTAAATTGAAGATACATTTTAAGGAAATTTTAAAATGAAAAGGAAGTATAAAGGACTCTATATTAAAACTAATACGTTATTTTCCCCAAATTTACGAATTTCTTAAAGAATTATGTCAACATAAATTTTTTATCTTAATTCCTTTGACAAAAACATCTAAAACATAATAATTTCACTACATTTTCATCTCTGAAAATTTCATTAAATTATTATATTGAATATTAATTATATCTGAGATATCGCAAGAATGGTGCAGATTTTTCTCGAAATATGAGAAATTTGAGAGGAAAGGTTGAGAACAATGCGTTTAAAGCGTAAATTATAAAAGCATATCAACTAACAGTGTTTTCTTTTAAAAACTCAGTTTTTTTTTTTTCAATTGCCTAAAATGGTCAAAGTTGCTAAATTTAAAGAACAAAGTTCAAGTTTAGAGTACCAGTCTCAGTATTTTGATCTTTAAAACTTACAGAGTAAAAAAAAAAAAAAAAAAAAGATAAATTTACAAAGTATAAGAAAACTAAAACTTAAAAAGTTATAAATGTTAAAATTTAAAAAGTTTTGAAATTGAAACATTTTTGAAATTTGGTTTTCATTCTCCCCATCCCCTGATACAACGTTACTGACGTTGTTGATGTATATAGATATAACATGAAATTTAAAAAGTATTTTTCACTAAATTATTTTTATTTAAGGTAAATATTTATGATATCTACCATATATTTATCTTTTATACTTAGTTTACTCAATGCACATTGTGTTGAATATAACTGATGAAAGTCAACTCAAAATGAAAACATATCTATCTTTCATATGAGAATTAGTGTAAGCAAGCACTGCCAATTTGTGTGATGTAGGTTTATACAGCTTGATAAAACAATGTTACTTTAGAGAAATCTGGGCATGCGCTTTCTACGTGTATGCTGCTACTTTCTTATAAAGGTGATCTAGATCTATTTGGTTTCATCATAACCGAGTTCAGCTGCATAATATTAGTATATGGAAACCGGAATAAAATCTGTCTTTCCCACACCGGATTGCTATAAATTTTTTTTAAAAAGGTATTTTTTTATTCCGTTTTTAATGTGCGCAGAGATTAATAGGATAATTTGGTTTAAAATTTCGCCTTAGTAAATATTTTTGTATTTGAAATGAGAACGTTTCAAAATATTTTACGATAGATTTTTTTCTACTTTTTAAATCATTTCAAGGTTAGTTTAGGTTGAACGCTGAAATGTCAAGTTCTAGTTAAATGGGATGAAACTGTTCAATGAATCCCCAATAAAAAAATTAAAATCAAATATTATCTTTATTTAGAATAGTTATATTTATAGAATCAAAAGAGCTTTGAAAAACATTAATATCACAATCAACATTATGAGACAGTGTAGGCGTGAGATACTTAGGCGCGTGAATCAAATCTGTCAATAGAGAACTTCTTTTATGTATTTTTTATAACTATTTTCATTCAACCCATCTTCTCTTAATGCTTGGAATACGCTAAAAATCGGCTTCAATTGTGCCTTTAAGGCTAATTCCATGAAAGCTTGTCATGTCTGTCACATACTACGATTTTTGGCTACCAGTATTTTAGAACGGAAAAATGTGACTTATTTTATCGGAGATATGTCATGAATTGAATAACTCGAAGCAAACTTTTCGAAAATAAGGGTGGCAAACAAGCATAGCGTTTTCAGCTGTGTGACAGACATGACAAGTTTTCATGAATTGGTCTTTACTGATACTTCTGGAATGTGTGTTTTCAGAAAATATATGCTTAAAAAAAAAATAAAGTCATTAATCTTAGACACTCACTTGGTAATAGAGATGAGTTCGAGCTCACTTTTCGGAGTCCCGCCCCGCCCGAGCTCGACGATTTTAAATCCGATCCCGAAAAATTTTTGTCATCAGAGCCCGAGCCCGCCCGAGCTTTTAACAACTTCTTTCATGGAAATAAAAATAACTGTTAATTCCTAGCTCATAATTAATTTTATGAAATTTACATTATCTACATTCAATATTATTGAAAAATAAATTTCCTATTAAATAAATATATACCAACATTCTTAAAAGAATTCTCTTATTTGTCTCCCTAACAAGCAAATCTGATTGGCACATTAACGAAATTCGTTCTATCAATAAGTGATCGAAATTTTCAGAAATGACTATTTATATAACAAAGAATCGCACAACGTTTTTCTGTTTCATATAAAAGGTGTACATCTTAAATAATAATCACTTCCTCATTCAAAACCATCTTCCGTGATTCTCGTGTCCTTGCAAATCAGCTTAAATTAAAAGTTTGACACCGTTATCTAAAAGATCCGAAGTTTTTACAGGAAAACAAGAAACAGTGCTCGATTGCATTCTATTGGGAAAAAAATACATGCTAATTATATTTACTTACAAATGAAAGTGACTTTGCGAATGTGACGAGCAGAGCAAGCTGTATGAGCAAAGTTCGTGATGACGTTATTTTCATAGAAAGAGCGATTATAACTCGCACACAATGAAACACTAAAAATTCGCAAACCTTAAGCTACTGTTCGTTGACTAAAAACAAAAGAAAATATTCATTTCGCATTAGATCTCTAAAATAATAATAATAATAATAATAATAATAAATAAACGTTCCTATTAAAAAAATATCCTAATGGCACCATATTCCGATTGGCGCCACACCACATAATCAGATAGTCGCCGTCAAGACCGGATATGAATCTGCAAATATTGCAATTATAGTACAGCAAAGAAGAAAAATACGATTTCTGTTTCCTCTTCATTCTGATCAAAACAGCATTAAAATGACTTAAAATGGAATGAGTAATAATTTTGAAGAAAAAAAAAAGTTATTCGTATTTTTTCTGTACTAGAATAAATCAAAATGTCAAGTTCAAAAGAATGAGCCCGAGCCCGTCCGAGCCCGAAGGCTGGTATAAAAATCGAGCCCGAGCCCGTCTCATCTCTACTTGGTAAATCAGAACTGTAAATAAGATATATATTTTTATATTTTTTACAAACATTATAAGTTCCTTGTGCTATTTTTAATAATAAAATTTTGCACAAACACTAATTACTTTACACTTGTTGCAATAAGACAGCATATAACCAGGTTGTTTGGAGTAATAATTGGTCCTTTTCTAATTAGACTAAAGCTTCATAGATACTTTACAACGAGCCTGAAAAATATCAGGAGGAATTTGAAAATGGCAGATGATTCTACAATGGATCTTACGCACGCGATCTAAGGTCGAGGCTAAAATTCGTCTGCTGGCGATACTTACTTTCGAATATTAGCATTGCGTTCTATGGAGTATTTATTATTAAAGTTCTTTTGTAGAAATATCGCAAAAATATTCATTATCATGGCAAGTAGGCAGTTTATATGTTGTAATATAAAATCAAAATGTTGTTCTGTATTCGAGAACATTTGCAAAATTTGCAAAATTTCAGTTAAACTTAAAGTACGCAACCTGGGTTGAGGCTAAAAGTCGTCCGCTGGCGGTATTGGCGGCTGCGCGTGCCCATTCTGACATTCTTTCGGTACAGTGGATAGAATAATGGATTACGATATCGCCAGCTCTTACCGTCTACTTAATACAAGGCCTCAGCGCTGACACAAAAATGCGGATTTTTCTTAACGTATGTACGGTCCCTTAAATTTAGACACTAGTATTTTATAAAATATTTCTTTGACTTGTTTAATCTCAGAAAAAACAGCGGAAAAAACTTAAAAAAATTGTTGGTACCAAAATTCAAGGGACCGTACACACTCTGAAAATAATTTGCCTTCGGCAGCCGCCCTTTTTGTGTCATCGCTCAGGCCTGGTGCAGCTCTGGAGAGCTCTCATTCAGAGTGCAATGCAGCTCTGGAGCAGTGACGTCACGTGCATAAGGTGCATTTGCCTGACTCTTTGCATACGACTTCTATAGCGATCGGTCAACCACTACTTAATAGCTTTCCTTTTATGAAGAAATAAAAAGGATGGTAGTCACTTGGCATCAGGAATATTGAAGTAACAAGGTTTAAATTACTATCAGTCAATATTTTCATATTCGAGGTTTAGCCAGCCTTTTTTTTTAATTTTTTTTTTTTGAATAAATCCCCCTGAGTGCGTCGGCGTAAAAATATACTATCGTGAATATTTGATAAAAAATATTTTTATGAATAATGGAATTTTCCCTTCCATCTTTTATTTTTATTAAAACAGTTGTTCGCAATTTCAGAAAGTGTTTCTATTTTAAAGCGTGGTATAATTTGCATAAAACGTTTTCCGTAACTATTCTTGTCAAAGAAAATGTTGCATAAACAAAAGATAATAAAAATGTATTTCATGACCAAAACAACAAATGTACCACTTTTAAATATTTATAGCAAAAGTTAAATTTATCTTCTCTCAGGTTGAACTCATAAATTATAATGGCATTGAAAAAGACTGGAATCTCATTTTTTTTCTTGACCACGTAGCATTTTTTAAGAATCTTATCTGCAAGAGTTTCACCGTGAGATAAAATCTATTAATTTTGATTGAAAATATTCACTCTACTTCCATATAAAGTTTTTACGATATTATAATGCTTTTAAAACTGCGCAGCTCATTGAAAAAACATGACTGAGACTGAAAGCGATAGCTCATCACTGATGCAGAAAACCACTTACTGAGATATTTTGGTTGATAAATGAATTTTTTGTCATGTTGATCAAGTATGCTATTCAGTAAAGTTTTCTATCAAGCTTTACAAAAATGGTGTCGTTGAAGTATATTTTGAAAATTTTATTTTATTGTAAGTACTTTAAAGTTAAATACTAGAAGAAAAAATGTAATTAGGCGTTATTAAACTCATTATAATAAAAATTTCAGGTAGCATCTTTTATTGAATAAAAATATTGAACAATTTATAAAGTTAAAGGTTAAAGTTAAAGAAAAGAAATAGTAAATAAAAGAGAGCTAAACTATGTATTACTGGCTTTATAGATTTTTTATAGAATTTAAGCATATATTACTTAGCAATAAACATAAATAATTCATATTTCTACTTGAAATACATTTCATATTTCAATATTATACATTTTAAAACCTGATCATTATCATTAGTACACTAATATCCTTATATATTGTATTTATATACAGTTATACCAGTAACAGTATTATACATGATAGTATTCGTTTTACATAGTTTTTCAGCTTAAACTGTTATGCACAATGCATTGAAAAAAAAATCCTGATTTGAAATTAAAATAAAAAAGCAATGATGCGTTATTCAGTTCTATATTACGTGCTTTGACTATTGAGTACTTATTACAAATACATGCATTAATTCTAATATAAATTTACGTAATTCGTACAATTTCCTGAATCCTATTCCAATGTATTCTAATATTTACATATTTTCTCTAAACTATAGTAAGCTATCAATGCAAAATTTGGTGGTAAACTGCATTTACCAAACTCTGTTTTCCCCTTGTCATAAACGAGCTCAGTTGCATTCAGCTATGAATTTTTATAACACTACCATCTCTTTTCAATATACTGTGCAGTTATTGTACAAGTCTTTATAGTATTTATTAAAAATTTTTGCAATTTTTTTAAAACCAGGATAACTCGTCATGTTTCTATTTTTCTTCACACATTTGTTATTAAAAAATATAAATTTAAAATTATCATTTACAAGTACAATCCGAAAACTGCAGTTATTACTTTTCTAAAATAAGATTTTCTTCTTTATAAAATAAAATTAGATTCAAGTATTCTTTGAATGCAAACATTGCTCAAGACATAATAGAACACAATTTGCTTAGAAAGGGTTTGTCAGGATGTTTTATTCTTTCAATTTCTGCAAAAGCAATTCCGAAAAGTAAGATTTTTTTTTTTTTTTTTTTTTTTTTTTTTTTTTTTTTTTTTTTTTTTAAAGGCTGCTATGTTTCATTTTTTGAACATACTGTCATAATAAGCAAACATTAAGTTTCTCACGAAGAATGTTTCACTTTTGCAGTATATCTTTTTGACATGGTTTTTTGCGTAATCTGCTAAGCAACACGATATTTCAAAGTGATATTCATACTTAATATGCAATTTTGCTCTGGTGCTGAAAATGTAAAATATTCTGTATGACTTCATAAATATGCGCGGATTTTTGACAGAAAAAAAAAACTTGATAAGTAATATTATTTTCTAAGACTGCATTATAATATTTTAAATATATCTCTTGTTATAATTTACTTTAATATATATTTATATAATACGCTAGTGACGATATCGGGTCGCGCTTATCCTCGGGAAAAACATATTGCAGACATCTTAGGGTTAAGCATTCCCATACCGTAAATAAGGCAATTGTTCGACTTATAATAATCTACGTTGTACCACATCTAGTCCTCTTCATTTTCTCTAAAACCTTGAAAAACTATGCAATTATAATGTTTTAAGTTCTAAATTAAAAATAACCAGCTACCAACAACACATTACCGATATAAACAAGCGAACAACGTTGCCATTCACAAGCAAAAATTTCAAATCTAGGAAAAAATGAACAGCTCTTTGAGTGATTCATTAATGCCATCTAATATCCGATTCTGCTTTTAAAATATTTGTAAAAGTATATTAAAGCCTTTAAATATTTACAATTAAATATTTACATACCGACTCATGTTTTTGTGAAATGAACAAGACGGCGATTCCACGCGTGGACTACGCTTTATTTGAACATTGATTTGGCGCCATTTTTCGGCAACCAATATAAATGAAGGAACTTTTGATTGAAATTAAATTTTTTATATAAAAGAAAATGCAGGACGTAATGATTTAATTCGAGATCATATTTTAAACGTTTCGGTTATATGATTTTAAAATTCCGTTCATTTTAAATAAAATGAATATTTTATTATTGTGATTTCAATGATAGAATTTAAATGTAATTTTATTATTTTTTAAGAGGTTAACATTTATCCGCTTACTTTTTAAAATTTGCTTACATAATAAATAAAATGAGTTTTTTTCTTTTTCAGGTGTAATTGAAATATAAGATTCTATAATAATTGCATTAGTATGACTGAAAATTATTTTTTTCACATTCTATTATTAAATTACAATTTTGCTTTCACTCCAAAGTTTGTTCAAATGTTACTGTGCTAAAAATCGAAATTTTATCTGTATTGATGTAATTAACATATGTAGTAGATTGTATTGTATATTTCTTACATTTTAATTACATTTGATAAGAAATATAAATTTTATTTACAATGCAAGCAAATTTCAAGTGTATATAAGCTAAGCTTTTAAAAATTGTTAAATTAAATAAAAATTTTACGAAAGAAATAATAATAATTTTAGTTTTTATCTATACGGAAGGAATTTTTAAAAATACATATTAGCTGAAGTTTTAAAAAAATCGTTCTTGAATTAAATCAATGCGTCCTGCATTTTTCTTATAAAAGACTACAATTTTAACAAAAAGTTCATTCGTTTATATTAACTGTCGATAGATAGAACCAAATCCATGTTTAGAAACGAAACATAATAATCATTCATTAATCGATAAGTAAAACCGTCGCCTTAAACCACTCCTAATAGAAAACGGTTTGTTCATCCATTCATTATTGAGAATCATTCATTTTTTTTATAAAAATAATATATTTTAAAATTAAAAAAAAACTTGAACGCATTGAATATTTCATTTTAATGTTTTGTGAAATCTTTTGTGTAATTGTGTTTCACTTTGATAATTATTATTATTGTTGCAATAAATAATTCTGTTTGTTTTGTCCAATTGTTGAATTATTTCAGAAATTGAATATTGAGTAAAACAGATAAATAAATCATCATTTGTATTTGTAGAAATCATTTGCCATTTTTAAAATGTACTTTTCTACAATATACAAATATTCTAATAGTAAAATCTTCATTCTGTTTGTTTGTATGAAGTCTTATGAAGAAGAAACGCAGATCAACATTGCGTCATTTTTGACGGGGCTTATATACTAGTATTAATATTTAAAAAAAAAAAAAAATTAAAGTAATTTTTATTATTTGCCACGGTAGAAGCATTTAAAATATATGTCATTAAAAATATTTTTACACCAACTTGAATTTCGTTTTAAATCTGTTATCCATTTGTTTTTTAGCTATATTTCTCTAGCCCTCCAACTGTCTTGGAAAAGGGCAAAATTGTAATGTTGTTTTCTCTGCATTTTGTTTTAAATGCAATAAAAAATGATTCTTTGAACATTTCATAAAAAAAACTTAATAACGAATATGAATGCAATCCTTGGAAGTATTAATCATTGTTCAATATATTAAAAATACATTAAATCAATAGAATTATATTACTTTAAATTTTGCTTGCATTGCAGTGAAACCTGGAGCTTAGTGAACGTATTAACACGGGCTTGTCAGTGAGGGGGCTAGTAAACAACTTCACTTAAAATATCATTTTTACAATAATTACAGATATATTAGATTTTTATTTTGTAAATGGAAACATGTTAAACATATCAAATCTTCATTGAAATTTCTATTAAGTTACATACAATTTCCTAAGTGATACTTTCACACATATGTGAAGCATTATTCAGAAGTATTTAAACTCAGTGAAATATTTTTCTAGCATTTATGATATCATACGAAATCATACCCAAATTTCTTCTTATTTTTACAAAATCTTACTTGATCTTGGGCTATCGTTTTATTGCGCATATGATGGGCAAGTTTGCCATAGCTTTCATAATGTAATTTATTATCTTGTCCATATAACGATGTTATCAACGTTGATATTGCTCAGATTAATAATCAGTTTTCACTGTAATTACGGGAAATTATGGAATATAATAATAAAAATTGTCGTCAAGCAAAACAAATTAGCTTTTAACAGAGCTAAGTAATTTTATTTCAGGCAATCACAGACGAAAGTTACAATCTCAAGCACCTTTGAAAATTTTGTTTTATGTAGTTTCCTCATGAGAGGTGTTTCATTTTGGCATGAGAAAAATTATTGGTTTTTCTTTTCGAAGTAATATAAAGAAATAAAAACACTAACTGTTTTTCATTAAATAAATTGTTTTAGTTTTTCAAAATATGTATGCAAAATTCAATAATTAAATGATAATTTTGACTCAAATATACATATTTGCTTTTAAATAACAATTTTGTACATATGTTATTTAGGAACATGTTTAATAAAAAAAATCATCGTTTCAGAAGTAATTTTTTATACGCATAACTTACAATGCAAATGCAGTTTTTCAAAAAAACAAACAAACAAACAAACAAAAAAAATAGACAAACATATAACTAAAATAATTATCAATTTAGTAAAAAGGTGCTTAAAATTTATTTACTATTCGATTACTTATAAATTGGTCTTAAAAACTTAAACCATTGATATTAAAAACATATGTAAAGAAAGATGTTACATTAACCTCGGGATCTTTCAATCACGAACGTGGTCATTTTCAAGGAGATAGCTTTACTAGAATGTCACTTTCACAGTGTTATTTAAATACCAGTTTAGGGAAAAAAGACCCGTCTATTATTCGTTGGGTGTGTATATGAAATTGGCACGTTTCAATGCGTTTGACATTTTCAAAATATTGAACCAAATCTCAGGTATGTCGAAGAATAAAACACCATTACATACACTATTTCCTTTATTTAAAATCTCCAATGATTCTCTAATTTTATTAAAAAACAACCCTTTGTTAAAAAAATAATCATAAAACAGTGTTAAATAATGTCTTTATACCCTATTAAATATGATAATAAATTTGCATTCTTTCGAAATGTTGTGAGTATGTTTTATTTCATAAATAATGGTCTAGATTTTTACATTTCCTTTAAAAATTCCGAAATCCTTTTTTTTTTTTAATTTTGATATTTAAACTAAGGGATTCAACCAGGGTTTTCTGTGTTACAGAATATTGTAGGAAATCCTTTTCTTCTTAAAAATTGAAAGTTCCAATAAACTTTTTACATTTAATTTGTAGATTGTTTACTAACAACACCGAAAAGCGTTTTTAAATGAAAAAAATCAATGATGCAACGAAATTTCTGAATTTTTAAAAGCGTTACCTTCGCATTTGACAGAAGTGTGCCAAGAGTTAATGCCAAGAATTCTTCCGATATTTAGGTACTTTCAACAGATTTTTTGATTTTGATAATTTCAGGGATTTGAGGACATAGTTTCATTACATGCCTGTGGAATTTGTGTTTTATTTATATTATTATATTATTTATTTATTGATGAAGTTTTAATTTTGTTTTGGAACTATGGAAGGGCTTTCGGACTTTATGAAACGATTTTGTAATTTATTTTTCTCTTTTCCATTTTGAGATAAAAATTTGGCAACTTTAGAATAATCGTCTGCTACTGTTATCTTTTGATTGGGATAAAAAAATAAAAGATTTATTTCAGAAATGGCTTCTAAAATTGATAGATGGCTCGAAGGTTACGTAACTGCGCTTTCCGAGGATAAATATTCGTATCAACAAAGTATAAAGCGGTGTAAATACCGCAGTTATTGCGTTTCAAAAGAAGGCATTTATAATATATTAAATTTTAAAGGAAAAAAAAGTCTAGGTAAAAATAAAATGTGAACATGACCCCGAAATTTCATCCTAAGATTGTTCGAATGAAGCTACATATCAAGACTCTGAAGTCTCTGTTCCTAACAGAAAATCCGTCAGCTCAAAGATCTATTGCATCGAAACTAGGAATGTCTTCTGGCTCTAGCACTGTAAGTAAAATTATTCATAAAGATTTCAAATTAATAAAAGATGTTTAAAAATAAAGTTAATCTGCTTTTGTCAAAGCATATTGCTAAAAGAAAAACAAATTGAGGAAAATTATATGAAAAACATCTAACTGCTGAAAAATGGAAATTTGTGGTAACACTCGATGGGGCATGGGTACATTTAAAAGATTGTAGTAAAAAAAAAAAAAAAGATTAAAAGATTAAATTTCTATTTCTCAACCGACGGGAATGACCGTACGAAATGGCTTCGTCAGTGGAAAAAAAAAGTCCCCAAAAGGGATTCATGATAGTTGCAGGATTTTTGTTATAACGACAAATTAAAAATTAAAAAAGTCTCAAGTAAAGTCAAAATTAATTCACCCTACTATCAGCAGGATATTTTAGGACCAATTTTTGAAGAATAAATTTGAGCTTTATATGGAAAGACCTTGAAAAAGTTGGGTTTCATATGGACAAAGCCTCTAGTCACATGTCTAAATCAACCGCCGCTTATTTAGCAAAGTAAGAATCAGAAAAAGGAATAAAGTGTATCCCATTTAATGAAATACCTGTAAAATCACCTGATGCTTCTCCAATGGACTTTAGCGATTTCGGTTTATTAAAGAGAGCCTTGGGAAAATGTCCCCCAAGAACATTGAACGAACTTTGGAAAACGGTCCAAGATGAATGGGGTAAAGTTGGCATGACAGTATTAAGAAAAGTTTACTTTAAAAGAAAATTCAAGCTAGAGCTATTGACAAGAACCATGGCTATCTGATAGAAGCAAATCGCCGCACAAAAATACGACATTTATACATAAAACTTAACGATCATAATCGTTTCCATAAAGTGCGAACGACCTTTTGTATTATACAGAAACAAATGCCAAACTATTTATATTGTTTTAAGTGCAAATGGGTTAATCTTTTGTAATTAGACTGCACGCAATAGATTGAGAAAAGAAATCATTCATGAAAATTGTGTTAAAACCATAAAATAACAGTTAAATGAAATACTACAGTCTTCAAACAAATTGCATTTGACAGAACTTTTTCCCCTATGCTACGGTGTAAAAATTGAAATTGTGCGATGTCTAGAAGTTAAATTTTTTTAGTATAAGCGAATTTTATTGGTCAGGTGTTGCCACCGTCAATATGACGCCAGATTTACTCGCGGACATGATTTTGCTTTATAAAATCGATGGGAGTCGCTTATTTGCTCTACTTTACACATATCATAAGAAACCATACCACATTTTCTCTTTTTAAACTATACTAGATTTAAGACTGTTGTTTCACTTTCATCTAATAGAAAATTTCTGTCTTAACTTTCATATTTTTGTTTATTACTTATGCATATAATAACTTTATTAATGATTTATGTCGATCAGATAAGCAAAAAGCTTTCAGGCAATTATGGAGTAATGGATAACAAACGATTGTCATTAAATGCTCCACGAAAATAAATTAGCTATTGGCGGTGCTTCTTATGTAATCTTATTCTGCCTAATCAGAATCAAAAGTCAAGTTCTATAGCACATTCAAAAAATTAATTTATATATTTTCCCTCACCAGAGGTGTTTCATTGAGGCATTGGATAATTCGATTGATTTCTTTGCCGGTACTTAAGTTCAATTAGCATAATCCGTTAAGTAGTTTCCGAAGTAGAAAATAAAGAGAGAAATTGCTTGTTTATCATAAAGAAATTGTTTTAGTTATCAAAATATGCATTAAAGACTAAATTTCAAATGATAATTTTCGCTTTGATCATAAATATTTGTGGTCGGACCGAATAATAATTTTTACGTATATATATGTATATGAGAATTTCAAAACTCGCCTTATCCAAAATTAAAAAAAAAATAGTGTTTTCTCTATCAATCTATTTTATTGGTAAACTTGCACCGAAAAAAAGACTACAATCTGTAAAAAGACTAGTTTTATTCTGTATTTCTATCATTGTAAAATGTTGATTTTCAAGGAAAACCAATGGACACAGTTAAACGTTTTTCGCGATTTCCCAAAATTTGATTTTCTGGATAAGGCAAGTTTTGAAACGCAAGTTCTCATATAAATTTCGCACACACACAAAAAAATAAAACTGTGAATTTAAGGTTTATTCAGTTGTTTTTTTTTCCGCAAAAAAGCAAAATTTTGGGTTCGATTTGATCGTTTCTTCCAAATACAGAAAATTTACCAACCTAAAGTAAAACTTACCTAAAATCCTCCAATTTGAAGTCCCTTTTTGCCATATCTCAGGGGTGTTTTGGCGACTGTGCTGAGTTGCTTTTTCATATAAGGAGCGGAATTTTGTCATATGTGATTTTATTCCTTAAAACACAAAAAGTTCGAGAACCAAAGCCCAAAATTACTGGAAATTCTTAAAAAAAAAGTATTAAAACAACAGAAATATCTTTCAATCACAGAGTCTTCCTGTAAGTTGCTACCTGTACATTTTATGTTTTTTCACGAAATTGTTTTCGAGAGTGTATGTTTTTATTTACGTTTAACTTTCTGAGTGAATCATGAACCATTAGTTGATTACACAAGACTTATTCTGCAATTACTACAGAAAGCCGTAGTCAGTTAATCTTTGATATGAGTTGGTGCTGATTTCGTTTTGGTGTAAATCGCCAACAGGTGGTGCTTCATTTTTTTCGATTTCCGTAACAGTTCAATTTTAAGAACTAATGCACGAATTTTCATCAAGCGTCAGATTGAGGTATACCTTGATAAAGATTGGTACAGATTATGTTTTGGTGTAAATCTTTCAGCAGGTGGCGCTCTTTGTTGCATTTTTCACGATTTCCGTAATAGTTCAATCTTAAGAACTAATGCATGAATTTTCATCTGATTTCAAATTCAGATTCAACATTTTCAGATTCATTTGTAAAACAAAAAATATGAAACTTGCTGACGTGTTTTTGAAGAGATTTATAAGCTACTTGTTTTTTTTTTTCGTTCAATTAATTAAAACTTGATTTATAAACAATTATTTTCTCAATAGTACAATATTTTTTTTTCCCAACGCAATCGCTTCGGAAATTCGGTTCAAAATGCCCACTTTGACATCATTTTTTGAAATATATTCTGCCTCTATAAAAAAAAGACCATTACGGTACATTATATAGTTTTTGAAAAAGAGAATTTACCAATTGGATGCGTTTGAGAGCAAAAATGAATTTAAAAATGAGTCAGAAAATAAGCAGTTAGAATTTGAATACACCCTTAATACGATTATTTTTTTTCTTCAACCGCTATGTATTTTTTAAAATTTGTTTTTGCTGTAAGAATTGGTCCTATCAAAAACTTGTCAGTATAAATGTTGTAGATAATATTAAGAAGATATATAATAAATCCATGTGGATTTTATATCTTGTGAATTGACGAAGTTATGGATTTTTTTCTTCTTCAAGCCCCCCTTTTGTTTTCGTTTCTATTTATTTATTTATTTGTTTTGTTTTTTTTGCGGTACGAATTGGTCCTATAAAAAACGTGTCAATATAAAAGTTGTAGATAATATTAAGAAGATTTGTAATAAATTTAATTGGATTTGATATCTTGAGAATTGACGGTTATGATTTTTTTTTCGCCCCTTGAGCCCATTTTTAGGTGCGTTCGTAATTATATAAATACGTAGCACCTATAGTCGTCGTTCAGTCCGTCTGTCTGTCCGTCCGTCCGTCCGTCTGTCCGTCCGTCTGTCCGTCCGTCTGTCTGTCCGTCCGCATATAACAGAGCAAAAACTACCCGACCGAATGATCTGAAATTTTTAATATATAATTGCTGCAAAATTTTGTCGAGCCATTTCCAATTTTATGAAAATCGGATGTATAGTTTAATTACAGGGACAGTCAAAAGTTTTTCTTTACATTACGGCCAATGGGAAAAATTATTGCAAGTGAATTTTAATGATGTTACAGACTTCCGAATGGTCTGAAATTTTTAATATATAATTGCTGCAAAATTTTGTCGAGCTATTTCCAATTTTATGAAAATCGGATGTATAGTTTAATTACAGGGACACCCAAAAGTTTTCCGTTACACTACGGCCAAAGGGAAAAAATTATAGCAAATGCATTTTAATGATTTTACAGCCTTCCGAATGGTCTGAAATTTTTAATATATACTTGCTGCAAAATTTTGTTGAGCCATTTCCATTTTTATGAAAATCGGATGTATAGTTTAATTACAGGGACACCCAAAAGTTTTCCGTTACATTATGGCCAATGGGAAAAAATTATTGCAAATGCATTCTAATGATTTTACAGCCTTCCGAATGGTCTGAAATTTTAAATATATAATTGCTGCAAACTTTTGTCGAGCCATTTCAAATTTTATGAAAATCGAATGTATAGGTTAATTACAGGGACAGTCAAAAGTTTTCCGTTACATTACGGGGAATGGGGAAAATATTATTGTAAGTGCATTTTAATGATGTTACAGACTATGCACTTATGAAGCGCAAAATAATATACATTCAGTACAATATGGGGTGCAAAAAATAATTATAAAACTAGTTATAGTACGAACGCACCTCATTTGCCACGTTTGACGAGCAATTTCCAACTTGTTAATTTTATCAAAAATCTGTGATACATAAATTTTTGGCCTAATTTTTAGAAGTAATAAAAACTTTTAACTGATTTGATATGTTCAAAATTTAAGAAGTTATGGGGTTTTTCGGTTTTCATAAAACCCCTCCTTATTTCCATCACCTTGGTCCGATTTTGCTCATTAACGAACTTGACCAAGGTTTTATGCCCTTGATTTTATGTATCAGTTTGGAAGAGATTTGTGCAGAATTACGGAAGTTATCGTGTCCATAAAAAAGTGATATATATATATATATATATATATATATATATATATATATATACCCTATATATATAAAATCCTAATGAAAATAATTTATGAAACGGATTTCATGAAAGACTGAAATGTAACGAATTTATGAAACGAAAAACGACTGATTAAACAACTGATTATGTTTCATGGCGATTTCTTCTAAGATATGGAATACTTTGCGATAAAATTAACACCAAAAATCCGTATTGATCCGCAGATTTCAAAACTGGTATTAGAAGGTTTTAAATTCTATTTAGTTTTCGAGATATTAATTTCTTTTTCTAATTTTAAATACTTTTCTCTAATTATGGAAACTCAAATTTTAATCATCTATATATAAAAAAGCCGTTCTCTGTGTCCTTTATACAAATCTTTAATTTTTGACCGATTTGCACGAAACTCGATGCACATAGGCTTTAGAACGTGGAATAGATCCCTGTCTGCTTTAAAAAATCATCAGAACATTATTTAACCCTTTTTTCTACCACTTTCCGTAATTTAACATTATAGAAATATCTCTATTTAAATTTTCTAATTCAATTATTTCTTTTCTGTTGCCACACATCTAAAAAACTGCTCAATAATTAAAAAAAAATTGATAACGCGAGTACTTTGTTGTATAAGCCAATAAAAATTCGGATTGTCTCACTATATTTTTGCTGTTTTTGAAATTGACGTCATTCAAAGAAGAAAATGCACATTTTTCATATATATAAGTAAAAACTTTAACTAAGCATGTTTTTAAAATGACGTAGTACCTTAGTTGAACGTTTCTGAAATTAAAAAATCTATTTTAATGAAGTCGTTTCAATATCAAGAAATCAATTATGAAAAAAGATAAAAAATTCGTTTGCTAAATATGACGTCAATTTCGTCAATATAATTTCAAACTGGCTCTAAAAACCGGCTGCTACAGTATCTTTAATTATATCATTTAGATAAATGTTTTAATACCTGAAATGCAGCGATAACATTCTACGATTTATATCGAATACGGTTATATAAAATACGATTTTTCTACGATTTATATTAAATAGAAATTATAGCTACTATTTTTTAGGGTAAGCTTATTTCTTTTTTAAACAAAATTTCATCACTGACATTACGATTGAACACGTCTGCGGATTTGGATTTTATGAATGGAAGTATGAGTTTCCATTTAAAAATTATCGGCAATGAATCTTTATATACATGTGTTAAAGATGCCTGATATACTGCCCATTAGTAGTACATAAATAAAAATCGTTTTTAATTTGAAACACGAATATATTTTTAAACCTTAGTATATTTGTTAGATTTCTCAACAACTACAGGAAAAAAATATTTTTGGTATTTTCGTTTTAGCGATCACTTATTTGTCTGAGTAGCACATTTCTCCCGCTGCGGACAAATTCTACGAACAAACCTTTAATTAAAGGAAATATATGGGTGAATTTGATCTTTCATTTTACAGCAATATGTATCTTTATCTCAAATGTCCTTCTGTATAGCTGAAAACGATACGATCATCACTGCGTTATTATATTTTCTAATGTGTAAGACAAATTTTCGGCTGTTTTGGGCCCAATTTTTTAGTTGATCATTTACAGTAGGATTTGGTCTAAGAATGATAGACGGATATGCAATATACTAAAACTATTCCGCAAAAATATATATAACTTTTTTAAGAGGCTAATCATTCAGAATTTGTTCCGCTGATTATAGAACATTTCAGTTAATTCTATAACAAAGCATGTACAACAAAATGTTATATACTAAAACTATTCCAGAAAATTGGGTGCAATTTAATAGTGCAAATTTCACCAAAATCGGTCCAGTAGAACTTTTAAAAAGGTTAATCTTTTATAATCGGACTCATCTGACTATTGAACTTTCTTCTATAATTTTATAACAGAGCGACGTAAAACTATATGCAATATTTTAAAAACATCCGTGTAAAATTATCTAACAAACAATACAAGTTCCAATGGAATCCATTCAGAATTTTTAAAAAGATTAATCATTTATAATCGGTTTCTACATGATTATGGAATTTCCCCCTATAATTCTATGACTAATCCGCGTATAACAATGTTACGCACCAAAATCTTAACTGAAAAGCGAATAATGCAAGTTGAATTAAAATTATTTCAGAAGAACCCAAGTTATAAGCAGCAGGAATGTGATTCCCACATGAAAACAAACAAATACTGAATTATTTATAATGTTTTTGAACAATTAAGTTAGTCTTTTATAACTGGTTTGCAGGCATATTTAAAAAAATTCAAGGTTGAAAATTACTTTAAAAAACATAAAAAATCTGTAAATTGACATAAACGTTTCAAACAAATTACGGAAAGTGTTTTTTTACGTTAAAATAATGGGATGCATGATGTTTAGATATTAAATTGCAGTAAAAGCGTAATTTATGGTACGGTTAGGTTGTTGCCACCAACAATATGATGTTAGGCGTTACTCATAAAAATGTCTTTTCTTCATAATATTGCATTAATAACAAACGGATCTTTCTTAATTGGGTTGCAGGTATATTTAAAAATATCTCCGTGATTGAAAATTAATTTAAAATGGATAAACGATCTGTAAATTGATATAAGCTTTTCAAACAAATATTACTGAAAGTACTTTTTGTATTCTATTAGACGTTGGAATAACCAAATGTGGGATGTTTAAAGGTCAAATTGCAGTAAAAGTTAAATTTATGGATGGGTTAGGTTGCTGCACCAACAATATGACGCTAGAGTTACTCATAGCAATGTCTTTACTTTATAATATTGCATTAAGAGAAAACAGGTATATCTTTCGTAATTGGGCTGCATGTAGGGATGCGATTTCCGCTTTTTTGCACAACGGTATATTCTTAAAGAAAAAGTTGTTCTGTTAAATCGCAACAGTGTTCCGATTAAATGAAATATGATTTTCTCTAACAAAATACTGGTATGCAAAAACGCGAAAATCTCATCCCTGGCTGCATGCAAATTAAAAAATATCCATGATTGAAAATTACTTTAAAATCCATTCACATGAAAAATTTGAGATACAATTTTCAAATAAATTTCATTTGATTGAACTTTTGATTTGACAGTGTGAAAAACGAAATTGTATGATATTCATATATTTAGAAAAATTTCAATAAAGCCAAAATTTATGGGTTAAGTCGTTTCCATCATCCGTATAATGTTACAATTGCCATTGTGTTTGTAGTTTGTCTGTTTATTCTGAAGATGACTCAATGAAAGAGTCGAAACATGTAAATTTTTAATGTTTTTTTTTCATTGAAATGACACTTTTTAAGCAATTAATTGTATTTTAATATATGTTATGACATTTGTTTGGAATATATATTATTATGGTATAGTTAATAGTAAAGGCAATTAAGACTATTTTACTTATATTTCTTATTGGTCTTTTTAGCGATTCGTGGACGGGAATGCACCAATCTGAGTTATTGTCATTGCCGTATTATTTATTTTAATGTATTTTATCCGGGAGGAACCTTATTATTCACACGAGCGAAGCCGGGTAGATCTGCTAGTAACAGATATTTTTTTTTCATACTTTAGAAAAGGTTATTATTTTAGACTAATTTGGCGACCAGTTTGGCCTCACTTAAATGTATGGTAAGAAATGTATCATGTTACTTTTATTCCTAATTCAATTTACTTGAACAATCTTTCGCCAAATCGAAAGATTCTGATTTAGAAATAAAGAACTGAGTATTTTTATGTTAGCGGGACGCAGGTGATAAATCGCCAAACGTTTTTCTCGTCGCATTTTTTTTTATTTCATTAATTTCATTTAAAATATAATCCTTTCATTCATTTTATTTAAAATGCAAAACTTTTATTTAAAACTGAAACATTTAAAATTGATGGCTTTCACTTCTTTCTTTCTTTTTTTTAAACAAAACGAAAAGAAAAATATTAGGCACAGATGTCATATACGCACGGGGGTACCTAATTGGCGTCAAAATGGCATTATTTTGATTGACATGGTAACCCGGCTATTGTTGTTTATTTAATAATATATGCTTATTTAGTTTTATTATCCCTTTTTAAACTATATAAAATGTTTTGTTCTATAGTTAATTATTTTTCTTGGTTATTTTCTTTTAAAAATAATTAAAAAATACTGTACTACTCAGTTATTTCGTCGACCAATTTCGCCAAATTATATAAATCGCCAAACCACTCGCCAAATTATACAAATTGACATAATTTTTATTTTAAATAACGAAAGAACAAATAAAATAGTATAACATTAATAAATATACAAATAAAATGTCGAAATAAAAATCACTTGATGACGTAAACACGTGTAACTTGCTTAAAGTCAAGTGAATGTGATATTTACGACCAACCATTATTGGCCTTTAATCTTATAGTTTGGTGATAGATTTTTGGTCGACGGGATAACTAAGTAGTACCAAAAATACATATGTAACTGGTATTCTAAAACGAAGTTTTCGCCAAATTTTCGTAAAAAAAATCACGCCAAACCCGGTGCGTATATGACATCTGGCCAAATATTAAATAATGCAAAAAACCATGACATTTAATTTCAACTCCAAAGCAATGTTTTAATTTACCACTCGAAAAAAAAAAAAAAATGTTGACCGGCGAGTTGAAAAAAAGCTATTGGCGAGATTTCACATGGCTAGCGTAACAGTACCAAGAATTGTTTGTAACCATGACAAATTTATGTAGTTTTATTCGAAAAAAAAATTGATTTTTTAATCAAAATGGAAAACTTTCGGTCCAGATGTCATATACGGCTCCATATTTGCGCGATTTTTTTCTGACGCCAATGTCATATACGCAACGAGTACTTAACTGGCGCCAAAATATCGTTATTTTTCTTGATATGGTAAGCCGAATGTTGTTGTTTATGCTGTTGAAGTTTTCCCCAAATTGGCGTCGGAAAAAATCGCGCCAATAAGGGGCCGAATATGATATCTGGGCCAAACTTTCATATGAAAAGCGAAAGGATCAGAGAGTATTTATTTATGGTAGTTACATGACTTGGACTATTATAATATAGATGAAATGATGGCGATAGAATAATATTTGGCGACTTATCACCTGTACCTGGCTAACATTAAAGTACCAAAATGGCACCTGAAATATAAAAAGCGAAGTGGTCCGCCCGGAACTGTTGATGATAGTCACATGACATAGGCTATTGTTACAGAAATTGTTTTAAAATACCGGGAGACAAAGACTCTGCACACTTAATTCATTTCATTTTAGCTTCTTTTCAAATGTTTAACTGATCCTGTTTAATCAAACATGAAAACAACCATTGGATGTCTTAACAGCAACTGATTTGGCGTTAAATTTTTGCAATCAAAGGGAATTGAATAGGAACCCGTTTACAGGGAGATCTGCTCAGCTTTTTCAGCATAATTCAGTCTTTTCTAATATTTTTAAAACCGATCAGATTAGCGTGTTTCTAGATTCTGCGGTGTCTGAACGGCGTAGCTTTTGGCGAGCGTAGCTTGCAGCCGGCAGAGCCCCCTAGTATATATATATATCTATATAGATATAAAGTTTTTTTACTGAGGGTGTTTTTGGGTTCTAGGGGTCATGATCGGTGTAGATCTGCAACATTTCTTCAGAAATTCCAACATAGGGGAGAATGTAATAGGTAGTATTGCATACGAAATCTGCCTAAAAGTGTAAAAAATTTTTGTCTCTCCTGAAAAATCGTACTTTTTAGGTAAAAATTCCATTACCTCCTAGTCGAGCGATTTCTATAAAAATGTTTTTGGTGGTAGAGTATAAGTATAAGATCATATGTGGTGGACAGTAAAAAATTTGTTAATTAGTTTCAGGAAAAAACAATATCTGAAAATGGAAAATTCCGGAAAAATTGCCTTTGCTGTAAAATAAAAGTTTTAGTTTCAGAAAAAACTATCTGTTATAAGTCTTGAGCATAATCCATTGAATAGGAATTCAAAATTTTATCAAAATCGGTCTGCATTTACAGAATTGTTTGTAAGTGCGGCCTCACTTACATTGGGCAGACGAAGCGTGCACTTAGAATTAGGCTGAAAGAACACCAGAATTACGTTAGAAAGTAGGAATTTAAGAAATCTACAATAGTTAAACATTGTTGGAATTGCAACCACCAGCTTAATTATCCAGAGGCTAAAATTATTCAAAAATGTAACTCTATTTATGATCTAGACTTATACGAAGTTCACTTTATTCATAAACATACTTCTTCCTCAGTGAATGATATGACCAGCACCCCTTTTCCTTCGCCAGTGTGGAGGGATCCTGCGCAGTGACTTCTTTTTTCAGTTGGTTCTGGTCCATTATGTCATTTCGTTAAGATATATAAACTCTTGTTTTCGCCTTTTCAATCAGTCCATAAGCCTGTACTCGGGACTATAACCGAGGGATTCTTCGAACCCATTTTAATTCTGTCTTTTTTCTTTCTTTCTTTCTTTTTTTTTTCATTGAGGAAGCGGATCCAGGAATCCTCGAAACGATCGTATGGGATTTTTTTGTCGTGTCTGTACGTTATTTGTGCGTAAAATTGTTGTTGTTAAAGATTTTAGCTTTTTTATTAAAATCGGTCTGTTAGTTTCCGAGGAAACAGGTCTTAAAGCTGCGCATTTTTTCCCTATGATTGTACCCAGTTGTGTCTTCCATTAATGAAAGATTATGAGAGAAATAATACAAAATTAAAAAATCATGAAGAAAATAAGGAGTAAAAAAATAATTTTCATTTCAAAGCATAATACAGTACATCCTCGATTATCCGAAGTAATTGGGACCGACGATCTTTCGGAAAATCGAGAATACTTCAACTTTAAGATTCAAGACCAATATATGCGGTCTTTCTTATTATGATAACAAGTGCTTTATAAAAAATAAAGCAACAGCAAAATAGAAACAAGTATAAATTACCTGAATTTTAATTTTTAAATTAAGTACCTTTTACATATTTCACACGGATTTGAAACAAAGTTTTGTTCTCGGTTTGCTTTGCAGCTCGATCACGAAGTTTTTTTTAATACTATTAGTTCACCAGTATCACAGTCTTTCTGATGCTCCAGCCATGCCAAACCTTTTGCAAAACATTCAAGAGTTTCAGAATTGCTAATTTGTTTGTTTTCTTCTCGGTTGTCCCTCCTCTTACTGTGTTTTAGTTCAATAAGCATTTTACGGGAGCTCAAGTTAAATTCAAAGGAATTCTAAGCAACGGGATCCGAAATATTTATCTGTACTTGTTAGTTCCGAAAGGACCGTTTGCACACAAGGAATGTGATAGTAAGAAAAAAAGTTTTAAAAATGGATTACGGTTAACCGAGAGTTTCGGTTAAAAGAGTTTCGGATAAAAGAGGCTCTACTGTATTTGCATTTGCAGTTCTTAAAGAGTAGGAAAATGTATAATTCATTTTCGCATCTTTTATAAACAGTGCCAAAGGCAGTTCATTACCAAGAATTCTTCAGCAAAAGACTTAATTTTTATGAATTATTACATTTTTATCATTTTCTATTCTATTACCAAATTTTAATAGTGAAGAAAAAAAAATACTAATTATTCTGTTACATTTATTGCAAAAATCTTTTCTTTGATTTATAAATAAATTAAATACTTTCCCCTTTTTTAAATAGTAAAAAAGAGCTTTGCTGCATCGTTATTTCTCTCAGAGAAAAAGTGAATGTAAAAGCTAGGCATAAAATTAATTACTATCAAACGTTGACAAAGAAGAATAATAGGCGTAAAAAATCAACTCATTAATTTATCAAACATAAAGATGAATGCACCATTAGATGCTCTTAACTGCTTTAAAAAATGTACGATGTTTTTAATTAATTACGCTGAATGGCGAAGATTCAAAGGTGTATTTACTTAAAATTCTGTGTATTTAACTGTAGTAAAAACAATTTTTAAAATAAATCAAAATGTGAAAAAAAATCTAAAATAAAATGTTTATAAATGCGATTTATTTCGCATATAAACATTATTATTGTTTATTTCAATTAATTACTTTTTATTACTTTAATTATTTGTTTTTAAATTTATCTGACTTTCAAATTTAATAAATTAACCGTGCACTGTAAAAAAAAGACAAATGTTCCTTACTCTACGAAAATATAATACAACCACAAACGAAAATATACAATAACCTCTTCCTATTTACTCATGATTCTGAAAAACGTTCGTTATTTTAGAAACTTCAGAAACAAAAATATTTTCGAGAATCAGTTATAAAAACAAAGTTTATTTTGCTGGCACTGATTTTCGCAAATTTTTCGGAGTAGTTTTTATAGTGTATTTATCAGTATTCTCAAACAGGAATATCGATTTGAAGGATAGTATCAATTCCCAATTAAACATTTTAAGTTGCGTAATTGATTCTATACATGCAAGTATAAGAAATTTTTTTAATTTTAGTATTAATAGTGGTGAAAGTTAACCTTTTAGATCGGAGCGCTTTCATTACTGTATTAATGGCAGTGCTGCTAATTTACCATGTTTGTCTATAAATAATGTTTGTTAAAGATGAAAATGTTTGGTTGAAAACTGGTAGCACCGAAAAACCTATATTCCGGTTGAGGAAACTGATTAGTACACTACCAGCAGGGAAGACCGAGCTACGCTCGGTTAAAATTAGTTTTGTATTTAACTCGATATAACAATAAACTCTCGTTGTATTATTACCATAATGTATTTTATTTTATAACATTACTATTTACAGTAAGTATCAATATTTGTACGATGTACATGTTTCTAAATTTTATCATAATCAATTTATACATATTCATAAATAATAGCAAGATTCACTGTCCAACTTCACAGACTTTAGGCTTCGATCTAAGAGCTTCGTTATATAGGTTATAGGTGTGGGATTAAGTGCGAGAACATTCTATGAACTCTGATTGGTTGAATTACGTATATCGGCTCCTGTTGGGAATTTCTAGAAAATTTCTTCAGATTTTGAAATCCAACTATTTCGCAAAAGGTCGCCAAACTTGGTGCTATTCTTTATTTTGTCACCAAAGATGTGTTTTGGTATTGATAATATTGAACGTGGATTTTTCCGCACAAATTTCGTGAATATTTCACCAAATATCGCCAAATTTGGCGAAATGTTGCCAACTTTGCGACTTTGTTTACTGCCAACTATTCAACAACTTAACAACTGTTTCAACCTCCATACCGATTGAAATGCATTGAACGATAGTGGCCCCGAAATGAAACACTAATCGAATTTTCTCGATCATGTGACAGAGTCCAATGGTCTTCTCGTACCCGAAAATAATGGGATACAAAATTTACTGAAAATCGTTAGGGCCGTTTTTTAGATAAAATTTACATACACACACACAGACACATAGATACATACAAGATTTACTTGAATTATAATATATGATAAAAACTACTCGAAAATGTTTCCGAAAATCAGCGGTAGCGAAATAAAATTTATTTTTATAAACGCTTCTTTGAATCGGTCATTTTTGAGATTTCCAAAGATAAGGAATGCTTTTCGGAATCGTTAGTAACTCGAAGGAGGTTATTGTATATTATTGTTCGTGGTTATACTATATTTTCCTATATTAAGAAACATTTGTCTTTTTTTACAGTGTGCTATAGCTTCAATATGGTTTTAAAAAAAACCTATCTTCTATTCTAAAAAAAGTAACTAATGCTGTCACCACCGCCACCGCAAATGAATTTTTTGTGACCAGAGTTCTTTCTTTGCTAATATTAAAGCTACACAGTACCCTAAAAAGTGACAAAATATCGAATATTTTTTATTGAATTTTTCAGTGGTCCATACGGTTGTGAATCATGACTCCAAATTGTAGATCTGAAATCCAAATAGTTTTAAAGATATTTGAATTTTTCTGAGTGTTCTCAGAATGTCCTGAATGTTCCTTTACAAAACTTAAATGCATTTTCTCAGACTCAGTGATTGGTAATCCCTAAGGCTTTTATGTTGCAGACACGAGTCTTGAAATTTTTTGCAGACACTTACATGTATATGTACTACAATAGTTAGCTTGGATTTAGGTCTGAGGGTTATAGTTATTATTTTTTTAAATGTCAAAGTTAATATTTCCAAAATTTTCGCGTTTTTAGGTAGCTTTCTTTACAAAAAAGTCCTTCCGGCCAGTGCCGGGAGGAAGAGGTAGCTTTCATAATCCTTATTAAAAAAAAGCCAACTTATATCATGCAAACACACGAAGCTCAATTTAGTGGAAACCGAATATAGGAGATTCAATACTAATTTTTATCAATATAATGAATGAGAATTTCGCGAAATTAGTCAGCTTTATCCAAGCTGCTTTTCTTTAAATAACTTATATTTGGCTGCCAAATTCGACAATTTCTTAAAGTGCCTGTCATTTTAAGACAACATGGTGGATGAGGCTAAGCAGTGAACTTGGTCGAGACCTTAGTAATTGCTGTGCACATGCTCACTCACATCGGAATCGGTTAATATATAGGAGTGCTGTCGCATGCAAAAAATCAGATTTTTCAAAATGTCACCCACAATAGAAATTGAAACTGCTATATCTGAGCCATTTTTAAGGTAAAGACAAACAAAAAATGCTCCTGAATCCTTATATCAAGATAAATACTTAAGAAAGAAACCTTTTTCAATTTCTAATTTTTTTGCACCTCACTTTAAATATATATATATTTTTTAATTTAATGGCCGCCATTTTGAAACAAGATGGCTGATGAATCTGGCCAGCGAACTGGGTCGAGGTGTTGATGTATACTATCCACATGCCTTCTTACATCGAAATAGGCGAATACGTGTGTTATCGCGTGACAAATACAAGATCGTTTCAAAATGTTAGCCATGCTAGAAATCCAAAGTGCTATAAATCAACCATTTTTTAAGATATCAACAAAAGAACAAATTTTCAGAAACAAAAACTGCTCCGGAATCTTTGTATCAAGGCCAAACACATAAAAAAAAAATCTTTTTCATTTTCCAATTTTTTAATACCTCATTTTGAATTTTAAATTTAATTTTTTTTAATGGCAACCCTTTTGAAACAAGATGGCGAATGAAGCTGGCCAACGAACTCGGTCGAGACATTGGTATGTACTATGTACAGACCAAGTTACATCCAAATAGGTTCATAAATACGCCTGTTATCGTGTGACAAAAATCAGGTCGTTTTAAAATGTCAGCCACAAGAGAAATTCAAAATGCTATTACTCAGCCATTTCTTTTTAGATATAGACGAAAGAAAAACTGTTCCGGAATCTTTGTATTAAGGTCAAACACATACAAAAAAAATCTTTTTCATTTTCCAATTTTTTGGTATCTCATTTAATTTTTTTAATTTTTTAATTTTTTTAAATGGCCGCCATTTTGAAACAAGATGGCGGATGAAGCTGGCCAACGAACTCGGTCGAGATATTTGTATGTACTATGTACACACCAAGGTACATCCAAGTCGGTTCATAAATACGCCTGTTATTACGTGAGAAAAATCAGGACGTTTCAAAATGTCAGCCACGCTAGAAATCCAAAATGCTATAACTCAGCCATTTCTTAAGATATAGACGAAACAAAAACTGCTCCCGAATCTTTTTATCAAGGTCAAACACATAAGAAGAAAATATTTTTTCAATTTTCAATTTTTGGTACCACATTTCAAATTTAAATTTTTCTTAAAAATTTAAATGGCCGCCATTTTTAAACAAGATGGCGGGTGAAGCTGGTCAACGAACCCGGTCGAGACATTGGTAGGTACTATGTATAAACGAAGTTACATCCAAATCGGTTCATAAATACGCCTTTTATCGCGTGACAAAATTCAGGACGTTTCAAAATGTCAGCCACGCTAGAAATTCAAAATGCTATAACTCAGCCATTTTTTAAGATATAGACGAAACAAAAACTGCTCCGAAATCTTTGTATAAAGGTCAAATACATAAGAAAAAAATATTTTTCCATTTTCAATTTTTTGGTACCACATTTCAAATTTTAAATTTTTTTAAAAATTTTAAATGGCCGCCATTTTGAAACAAAATGGCAGATGAAGCTGGCCAACGAACTCGGTCGAGAGATTGGTATGTACTATGTACACACCGAATTACATCCAAATCGGTTCATAAATACGCCTTTTATCGCGTGACAAAATTCAGGACGTTTCAAAATGTCAGCCACGCTAGAAATTCAAAATGCTATAACTCAGCCATTTTTTAAGATATAGACGAAACAAAAACTGCTCCGGAATCTTTGTATAAAGGTCCAATACATAAGAAAAAAATATTTTTCCATTTTTAATTTTTTGGTACCACATTTCAAGTTTTAAATTTTTTTAAAAATTTTAAATGGCCGCCATTTTGAAACAAAACGGCGGATGAAGCTGGCCAACGAACTCGGTCGAGACATTTGTATGTACTATGTACACACCGAATTACATCAACATCGGTTCATAATTACGGGAGTGACAGTGTGACATAGGTCAGATATATATATATATATATATATATATATATATATATATATATCAATTTTGAACGGAGGGTGGTTTCGGGGTCTGGGGGTCATGATCGATGAAAATATACCAAAATTTTTTGAAATCGCTTTCCTCCGAACGGCTGCAATAGGTAGCTTTTTTGTAAAGAAAGCTACCTAAAAGCTACCTATTGCAGCCGTTCGGAGGAAAGCGATTTCAAAAAATTTTGGTATATTTTCATCGATCATGGCCCCCAGACCCCGAAACCACCCTCCGTTCAAAATTGATATATATATATATATATATATATATATATATCACCTATGTCACACTGTAACTCTCGTAATTATGAACCGATTTCGATGTAATTCGGTGTGTACATAGTACATACCAATGTCTCGACCGAGTTCGTTGGCCAGCTTCATCCGCCGTTTTGTTTCAAAATGGCGGCCATTTAAATTTTTTAAAAAACTTTTAAACTTGAAATGTGGTACCAAAAAATTAAAAATGGAAAAATATTTTTTTCTTATGTATTTGACCTTTATACAAAGATTCCGGAGCAGTTTTAGTTTCGTCTATATCTTAAAAAATGGCTGAGTTATAGCATTTTGAATTTCTAGCGTGGCTGACATTTTGAAACGTCCTGAAATTTGTCACGCGATAAAAGGCGTATTTATGAACGGATTTGGATGTAATTCGGTGTGTACATAGTACATACCAATCTCTCGATCGAGTTCGTTGGCCAGCTTCATCCGCCATTTTGTTTCAAAATGGCGGCCATTTAAAATTTTTAAAAAAAATTTAAAACTTGAAATGTCGTACCAAAAAACTGAAAATGGAAAAATATTTTTTTCCTATGTATTTGACCTTTATACAAAGATTCCGGAGCAGTTTTTGTTTCGTCTATATCTTAAAAAATGGCTGAGTTATAGCATTTTGAATTTCTTGCGTGGCTGACATTTTGAAACGTCCTGAATTTTGTCACGCGATAAAAGGCGTATTTATAAACCGATTTGGATGTAACTTCGTTTATACATAGTACATACCAATGTCTCGACCGGGTTCATTGGCCAGCTTCACCCGCCATCTTGTTTAAAAATGGCGGCCATTTAAATTTTTAAGAAAAATTTAAATTTGAAATGTGGTACCAAAAATTGAAAATTGAAAAAATATTTTCTTCTTACATGTTTGACCTTGATAAAAAGATTCGGGAGCAGTTTTTGTTTCGTCAATATCTTAAGAAATGGCTGAGTTATAGCATTTTGAATTTCTAGCGTGGCTGACATTTTGAAACGTCCTGATTTTTCTCACGTAATAACAGACGTATTTATGAACCGACTTGGATGTACCTTGGTGTGTACATAGTACATACAACTATCTCGACCGAGTTCGTTGGCCAGCTTCATCCGCCATCTTGTTTCAAAATTGCGGCAATTTAAAAAGTCCTTCCGGCCAGTGCCGGGAGGAAGAGGTAGCTTTCATAATCCTTATTTTAAAAAAAAGCCAACTTATATCATGCAAACACACGAAGCTCAATTTAGTGGAAACCGAATATAGGAGATTCAATACTAATTTTTATCAATATAATGAATAAGAATTTCGCGAAATTAGTCAGCTTTATCCAAGCTGCTTTTCTTTAAAGTAACTTATATTTGGCTGCCGAATTCGGCAATTTCTTAAAGTGCCTGTCATTTTAAGACAACATAGTGGATGAGGCTAAGCAGTGAACTTGGTCGAGACCTTAGTAATTGCTGTGCACATGCTCACTCACATCGGAATCAGTTAATATATAGGAGTGCTGTCGCATGCAAAAAATCAGATTTTTCAAAATGTCACGTACAATAGAAATTGAAACTGCTATATCTGAGCCATTTTTTAAGGTAAAGACAAACAAAAAATGCTCCTGAATCCTTATATCAAGATCAAATACTTAAGAAAGAAACCTTTTTCAATTTCTGATTTTTTTTGCACCTCACTTTAAATATATATATATTTTTTAATTTAATGGCCGCCATTTTGAAACAAGATGGCTGATGAATCTGGCCAGCGAATTTGGTCGAGGTGTTGATGTATACTATCCACATGCCTTCTTACATCGAAATAGGCGCATACGTGTGTTATCGCGCGACAAATACAAGATCGTTTCAAAATGTTAGCCATGCTAGAAATTCAAAGTGCTATAAATCAACCATTTTTTAAGATATCAACAAAAGAACAAATTTTCAGAAACAAAAACTGCTCCGGAATCTTTGTATCAAGGCCAAACACATAAAAAAAATCTTTTTCATTTTCCAATTTTTTAATACCTCATTTTGAATTTTAAATTTAATTTTTTTTAAACGGCAACCCTTTTGAAACAAGATGGCGAATGAAGCTGGCCAACGAACTCGGTCGAGACATTGGTATGTACTATGTACAAACCAAGTTACATCCAAATAGGTTCATAAATACGCCTGTTATCGCGTGACAAAAATCAGGTCGTTTTAAAATGTCAGCCACAAGAGAAATTCAAAATGCTATTACTCAGACATTTTTCTTAGATATAGACGAAAGAAAAACTGTTCCGGAATCTTTGTATTAAGGTCAAACACATACAAAAAAAATCATTTTCATTTTCCAATTTTTTGGTATCTCATTTAATTTTTTTTATTTTTTAATTTTTTTTAAATGGCCGCCATTTTGAAACAAGATGGCGGATGAAGCTGGGCAACGAACTCGGTCGAGATATTTGTATGTACTATGTACACACCAAGGTACATCCAAGTCGGTTCATAAATACGCCTGTTATTACGTGAGAAAAATCAGGACGTTTCAAAATGTCAGCCACGCTAGAAATTCAAAATGCTATAACTCAGCCATTTCTTAAGATATAGACGAAAGAAAAACTGCTCCCGAAGCTTTTTATCAAGGTCAAACACATAAGAAGAAAATATTTTTTCAATTTTCAATTTTTGGTACCACATTTCAAATTTAAATTTTTCTTAAAAATTTAAATGGCCGCCATTTTTAAACAAGATGGCGGGTGAAGCTGGCCAACGAACCCGGTCGAGACATTGATATGTACTATGTATAAACGAAGTTACATCCAAATCGGTTCATAAATACGCCTTTTATTGCGTGACAAAATTCAGGACGTTTCAAAATGTCAGCCACGCTAGAAATTCAAAATGCTATAACTCAGCCATTTTTTAAGATATAGACGAAACAAAAACTGCTCCGAAATCTTTGTATAAAGGTCAAATACATAAGAAAAAAATATTTTTCCATTTTCAATTTTTTGGTACCACATTTCAAATTTTAAATTTTTAAGAAAAATTTAAATGGCCGCCATTTTGAAACAAAATGGCGGATGAAGCTGGCCAACGAACTCGGTCGAGAGATTGGTATGTACTATGTACACACCGAATTACATCCAAATCGGTTCATAAATACGCCTTTTATCGCGTGACAAAATTCAGGACGTTTCAAAATGTCAGCCACGCTAGAAATTCAAAATGCTATAACTCAGCCATTTTTTAAGATATAGACGAAACAAAAACTGCTCCGGAATCTTTGTATAAAGGTCAAATACATAAGAAAAAAATATTTTTCCATTTGTAATTTTTTGGTACCACATTTCAAGTTTTAAATTTTTTTAAAAATTTTAAATGGCCGCCATTTTGAAACAAAACGGCGGATGAAGCTGGACAACGAACTCGGTCGAGACATTGGTATGTACTATGTACACACCGAATTACATCGAAATCGGTTCATAATTACGGTAGTTACAGTGTGACATAGGTCAGATATATATGTATATATATATATATATATATATATATATATCAATTTTGAACGGAGGGTGGTTTCGGGGTCTGGGGGTCATGATCGATGAAAATACACCAACATTTTTTGAAATCGCTTTCCTCCGAACGGCTGCAATAGGTAGCTTTTTTGTAAAGAAAGCTACCTAAAAAATTAAAAAATAAAAAAATTTAAATGAGATACCAAAAAATTGGAAAATGAAAAAAAATTTTTTTTGTATGTGTTTGACCTTAATACAAAGATTCCGGAACAGTTTTTCTTTCGTCTATATCTAAAAAAAATGGCTGAGTAATAGCATTTTGAATTTCTCTTGCGGCTGACATTTTAAAACGACCTAATTTTTGTCACGCGATAACAGGCGTATTTATGAACCGATTTGGATGTAACTTGGTCTGTACGTAGTACATAACAATGTCTCGACCGAGTTCGTTGGCCAGCTTCATTCGCCATCTTGTTTCAAAAGGGTTGCCATTTAAAAAAAAATTAAATTTAAAATTCAAAATGAGGTATTAAATAATTGGAAAATGAAAAAGATTTTTTTTATGTGTTTGGCCTTGATACAAAGATTCCGGAGCAGTTTTTGTTTCTGAAAATTTGTTCTTTTGTTGATATCTTAAAAAATGGTTGATTTATAGCACTTTGAATTTCTAGCATGGCTAACATTTTGAAACGATCTTGTATTTGTCACGCGATAACACACGTATTCGCCTATTTCGATGTAAGAAGGCATGTGGATAATATACATCAGCACCTCGACCAAGTTCGCTTGCCAGATTCATCAGCCATCTTGTTTCAAAATGGCGGCCATTAAATTAAAAAATATATATATATTTAAAGTGAGGTGCAAAAAAATTAGAAATTGAAAAAGGTTTCTTTCTTAAGTATTTGATCTTGATATAAGGATTCAGGAGCATTTTTTGTTTGTCTTTACCTTAAAAAATGGCTCAGATATAGCAGTTTCAATTTCTATTGTGGGTGACATTTTGAAAAATCTGATTTTTTGCATGCGACAGCACTCCTATATATTAACCGATTCCGATGTGAGTGAGCATGTGCACAGCAATTACTAAGGTCTCGACCAAGTTCACTGCTTAGCCTCATCCACCATGTTGTCTTAAAATGACAGGCACTTTAAGAAATTGCCGAATTTGGCAGCCAAATATAAGTTACTTTAAAGAAAAGCAGCTTGGATAAAGCTGACTAATTTCGCGAAACTCTCATTCATTATATTGATAAAAATTAGTATTGAATCTCCTATATTCGGTTTCCACTAAATTGAGCTTCGTGTGTTTGCATGATATAAGTTGGCTTTTTTTAAATGAGGATTATGAAAGCTACCTCTTCCTCCCGGCACTGGCCGGAAGGACTTTTTTTTTTAGGTTTCGCGCTACAAAAATAAATAAAACTTTAAATAAATGTTACATCTTTAATTCCATACTAACTTTTGTTCCCAATAATCCAATGAATATAAGTCACTTAAAATACCTAAAAAATATTAAAAATTAAAAATGTTATAAAAGTTTTTAAAAACTTCAAAATTTTTAAATTAGAAAAAAACGGTGATTGTTAAAATGATTTTTTTTTTTACCAGAATCAGTTTAATTTTATAATCTGAAACAAAGTCATTAATTATTTTTAATGTAACTGTCTCTAATTTTTTTTTTGAAAAAGGGTACTGTGAGTCTTAAGAAAACTTACAAAGATATGTAAATTGGTAGTATTATAGAGAAATTTTTGATAAACACGCTGAAGCTGACAGCTTTTAAATCGAAAAATTATTTTAAGAGCTATTTAATGTTAAAGTTGGTCAAAATCGTCCCATTAAAAAGTTTTATAGGAACAAGAACTATACATATGAATTTAATATTTTTTTCTAGTGATATACTTCACAAGCTAGTGATGTTCAGACTACGCTGATTTTTTTATTTGACTCACTTTTGAGGGTTTTTTCAATTTTTTTATTTAAATTTTCATCATTCCGAGAGATATTTTTTCATATTTTGAAAAGGTCATTTTTTATATTAATGCCAATTTCTAAAACAGCGCAAATAATTATGCTCCCTGTCCAATAAAAAAATACACTTACACGTGACTATTAAAACAGAAATGAAATTTTAAAATGATAATTAAAAGTTCAAGCGTTAAAAGCAAGAAATAGGGAAAATTACTTCATGAAAACTGTATTTAAACACGAATATTAAAAAAAAAGTAAGAAAATTTTCAAATAATTAAACTATCACACGCGAAACGCTTTGAGTGAGAGTTATTATTACACATGTAAAATGCGTAAAATTATTAAATTATTACGCAGAAAAAACTTTTATTGGTAAAAATTAGGTCATATTTAAAAAGCTCAAATAATAATATTCCCAAACACTTTTTAATTGAATAACATATTTACACGTGAATCTTAAGAGAGAGAGAAAAAAAAAAACTTTAAAGTAATTCAATTATTATACGCGAAATGCATTAACTGATGAAAATTACGTCATGTATTAAAACTATACATTAAAAACGATTTTCTTATAGATAATATTTACGTGACGTCACATTGGGAATCACATAGAGTAAAAGTAGCGCGGCTGGAAAATTTGTATGTATATTCCATTACTTGATGCAGCATAAATACAGGTAAATCCATGTGCAAAATGCTTTAGATTTATTTTGTACGCATCAATATTTGTTAAATATATATTAGAAAATTCGTATGTACTTATTAATTAAAATAAACAATTTACGTTTTAAAAATAACATGAAAATACGCATGATAGTGCATTAAAATAGAGAAAAGAATTCATGCATAAGTTATACCTCTTCCTGAAAATATCTAAAACACAATCAAAACATAAAATGTAAGCGTAAAACTTTAAAACACAATGATTTTTAATGCCGTGTTTCTAAACGTTATTCCCAATCAGAGAATATTTTTTAACCTCGAACCCAAAGGAAGAATATTATTCATCGCGTCGTTTTAAAAATACGGGAGGCAGAGACATTTTTAATCTAACCATTTTATACAAATTGATTTTCAAATGTGTAATTGATCTTACTTATCAATCCTCAAAACAACCATCAGCTGTTGCGACAGGGGTGGATGAAGTCATGGTAATCGAAAAACTCCCCATTCGAACGGAAAAGTATGACAATCCGATTACAGAAGATAGGCGCTGTTCGTGTTAATATCATTCAATCATCCGTAACTTGGTAATATTTTTAAAACATATTTTTGAAAGCTGGTAATATTTTAAACGAAAAACCATATTTTTAGAGGCTGCGAAGTCTAGATGGTTGTTGGCGGGCGTAGCTTGCAGGGGGCAGAGCACACCACATACTCTCTAGTATTATAGTATATAGAAATGGAGAAATGTGAAGCTTTAAAAATTTTAATATCTTGAAGTTGCATTTTCAAGACCGTATCAAAATTAGATAATCGGGAATAAATCAGTGAAGTTACAATAAAATTATTGTATATAGAAATTATTCTTTTTATTATAGTATATTATTATAGTATATAGAAATGGAGGAATGTGAAGCCTTAAAAATTTTAATATCTTGAAGTTGCATTTTCAAGACCGTATTAAAATTAGATAATCGGGAATAAATCAGTGAAGTTACAATAAAATATTTTTGATAAAATACATGAAATTATAAAGAAAAGAATAAGTTCCGAGTAACCGAATATTTTTTCTTAAAGATAAAGTTTTATGCTTTATTTGATAAATTAATACAGAATATATTAACGCTGAAACTTTTATTGACTGCTCGACTTTCGTTACGATGTAAAATTATGATATCATTTCTTGAATATTAAATTTTATTGCCACTCTTAAGAACTTCGTAGAACATTTTATGCTGCTATAAAACTCAAGTCAGTTGAAAATTAAATAATAATTTAAGAAAAGTGTTCATGCAATGTTATTAGTACAATATTTCTATTAAAATATTTATTTGCAATGAGAAAGTAAGAGATGAAAAACTCAAGCATGTGTTCTAATTAACGTTTTGAAAAATTACATAAATAAAAAATAAAGGAGCAAATAAAAGAATAATTGTCCAGAGATTTTCCCGAGAGATCGACGAATAGTTAATTTCTTTACAATGGAAATAATAAAACCAATTAGAATGAAAAATCATTAAATGTGCGATGATTAAAAATGATATATTCTATTAAAAAAAAACTTTAAAACTCTTGCAAATATGAGAGATAATTAGGAAAATAGGACTATGTAGTCTTTTGATGAAAAATGTCTGGTGACAAACGTGAAAGCTACTTTTGTTTAAAAAATGATAAAAAATATAGAGAGATGTAAAAGAGAGAAATAGAAACCAAAAGCATTCATTTTTATTTAAGTCTTTTTTTATAGAATCGTACAGTTATTAATGCTTCGAAATAAAAGTTTAAGTATATTTTTGATGACGTAGCGCGTGTTTTAGTAACTATTCAGTTTCGTAAAATCTAGTTATAATGAAAAGAAAGTTTCACCAAATTAAAATGATGAAATAAATTTCCAGGAATAGTTTTTAAATTTTATAATCACTTTTGTATTTTTCATATGTTCCTCAACTAACTTTATTTAATGTTTGTTTTATTTATAACAAAACTTTTCTTTTACAATGCGAATCTCACTTTATTTTGTAATTTCTTTTATTTTATTCTTAAAAAAAAAAAGTTCCCGCGTTTATCGGAAAGATCGCATCCGAACTATTTTTTTCGGCGTCTAGTTCTCTTTCTGAGCTTTCTCATTCGTTGTTAACTTTTGCCGCATTGCAATTAAATGTAGATTTGCGTGTAAGTACAGCGCTTAACAGCTTGAGTGAGTGTCAGAGATAGATTTTTGAAGATTTTTGTGTTGTTTTAATGTATCACTGCATCATTACGAAGAAATGGTTAATAGTATGGAATACCTATTATAAAATCATTCGTAATGTTGATGCTGATTGAATATTTACATGGAGTATAATACGACTGCATGTCCTTGATCCTAATATTGTCATGATGGATTTTCAATGTGTGGAGACTACACTCTTTTTGTGAATTTTCTTTCTTTTTTTAATAAAGAAACGTCGGCGACTGTGGTTTACTTAGTCATACTAATTAAAAAAAATCTGTAGCGATGTCTTTTAATTTGGTGGGTGTCGACTGATGTACAGAGTGATGTATGAAATTTCTACTACTGGGGCTTAACATCGAGTGATGAATTGAACCTGGACTAAATCTGTATTATCGATAGTAAAAGTGGGAAATCTTCGTGCTAATTAGAAAGCTACCGAGTGATGAATTGAACCTGGACTGAGCCTGTATTATCGATATTAAGAGTGGAAAATCTTCGTGGTAATTAGAAAACTACCGAGTCATGTCAACTAATGTTTGCTCAGATGAAATATGTATCGTTATGACACATACACACGCATACACACATATATATATATATATATGTATATATATATATATATATATATATATATATACAGTGAATTCTCGATAAGTCGAAATCTGATAAGTCGAATATTCGTTTAAGTCGAAGTTTACACGAAGTCCCAACCCTTATATTGCAAATCAATGTTAAACTTTCTCGTTTTGTCGAAGTCTACATCTTTTAAGTCGAATTTGTTTTTCAGAAAGACAAATAATAGTAATTGGACTAATTTCCTAATTTTTCAGCCACAGCTCAAAAATGCTAACACTTTCTGTTAGATAAAACTTTTCTGAACTCCTTCGCGGCCTTTGAAGGATGCTATTTTTACTTCCCACCCTGCATCGTGAGAAGAGTCTACGAGTTTGCAATTATTCGTGGCAATTGTTCCCCCTCTCCCATTCATTTCTCCTTTGCGTATTCCTTTTTCACAACTCTCAGGTGGCTTAGTGTAACCTAATTTGCCAAATTTCTCACGCTTTTGTGGAAGGATTTTTTTTTTTTAATCTTTCGATTCCATTATTGAAATTTCATTTGGGTTCTTTGTTTTAATGTTGAGTCTTGTCATTTTAGTGTTTATTGCTTTCACATCGTCATACATTTTTAGTCGGGTTTTTGTAAAATGTCGCAGCAGAAATTAGAAATTCTTACTTTAGAACAAAAAGTAAATTTGATAAAAGATATTGAAAACAATCCTAATTTAATGAAAAAGATCTAGCCCTGAAATATGGTATCCCTCGCAACACTCTATCTACCATACTCAAAGATAAAGAACGCATTTTTCAAAAGACGTAAGTCAAGTGTCAACCCAAAGTGCAAAAGGATGAATACGTGTGCCTTCCAAGATATCGAAAAGACCTCCTAAAGTGGTTTACATCTTGCAGACACAAAAGAGTGTAATTCCTTTAAGTGGTACGATGTTACGTGAGAATGCTTTGGATTTCACAAAATTATTGAATGTGGAAGGATTTCCTGCAAGCACGGGATGACTGGAAAAATTTAAAGCCAGACATAAAATTGTGTTTCGAACATTATAACTGAAGCAAAAGATGTCTGATACGCTGTGTGATGAATGAAAGACAGTTTCATTATTCAAACATCTTGCAGGCTATAGCGCGGACGACGTTTACAATATGTATGAAATGGGAGATTTTTGCAAATGTTTTATTAAAAAGACAATGATGTTTAAGGGGTAATCATGTTCTGGTAGAAAGTTAAGTAAAGAACGCTTAAATGTACTTTCCAGAGCAAATGCTTGTGGAACAAAAAAAAATACAGTTACTGGTCATCGCTAAATACAATAAGCCTCGCTGTTTCAAATATAAAAAGTCACTTTCGGTAGAGTAAAGATCCAATAACAAGGTTTGCATGACACTGATATTGCTCGAGGAGTACATCAGAAATTTAGGTGTAGTGTTTCATGCAAAAAAGCGTAAAATGTTGATCTCCGTTGATCCGTGTACAGCCCACGATCAACTTTTGAACTTGAAATCTATCAAGTTAGAATACTCCCTTCTAACACAACTTCTAAACTACAGCCAGCAGACCGGGGAATAATTAAATGTTTAAAACATTCCTACAGAAAAGGGTGGAAGGCAATCGAAGATGACGAAAATGGTATAAATCAAAAGTGTGATGTGTTGAAGCAATTAGACTGATTTCAAGCCCCTGGAACAACGACGTGAAACAAATCACTATCAAAAATTGCTTCAGTAGATGTCGCTTCTTTGCAAGCAATGCACACTCATGTGTTGTGAATGAAAATCTACACGATCAAGTTATTTCTGAAGATGACGATAATGAGTTTTTGAATATTGACGAAAATGTCGCAGTTTGCGGAGAAATTAGTGCTTCAGATATAGTTGAAGCAATGAAAAAGGTGGAGAACGATTCTGAGTTTGAGGATGATGAGGAAGTAAATTGTGTTTCACCTCCAAACAATCAAGAAGCACATGCGGCAACGACGACACTACTGCAATATCTCGGAGGTAGACACGGTGTGGACTATTCTCTTTTCCTTTGTTTACATACTTTCTGACATGTGAAAGACAAAAAAGTTTTTCCAAACAGTCATAATTAACAAGTTTTTTCGGAAAACTTGAGTTTGTAAGCACCTTATATGTAGCATTAAATTATATACCTCTTTAGCGCTCATTTTACAGACTCCGTAATTACAGTATAATTGCAATTCCTATGTATATGATTGAATTATTTTTCATATATTTTCTGTATGTATTTAAGGATTTTTGATAAGTCGAACTTACGATAACTCGAATATCTTTGCCGGTCCCTTCGAATTCGACTTATCGAGAATTCACTGTATATATATATAAGTGCATATATGAGGGGTTAACAACCATAGTAGACAAAGTTCATTTTGAAAAAAAAATTGAGATAGCGCATTTAGAAAGTGCATAAATCTGCTTTATCCACTCCCATAGTGAACAAAGTCTGTTTTCGCATACTTCATCATTAAAGCATCTGTTTACAGACTTGGTTGATCGTGGGAGTTAATAAAACAGATTTTATGCACCTTCTAAATAGATTAAATCATTTTTTTTCAAAATGATCTTATTCTACTATGGTTGTGAGCCCCTCATATATAATACACCTTTGAAAAAAAGTTCTTATGACAAAAATGACTGAGTATTATATTTAAAGGTGGCATGTAATAAAATTTTACATTAATCGTTATAGTAAAATATAAGTATATATATATATTGAAAACATCTTAATAAATAAAACCTATCAGAGAATGTCAATGTGTCAAGAATCAGAACCTATATTAATAATGGTACAGAATGCAATTGATGAGCTATGCAATGCACTTGAAAGTATAGGGGAGACTAGGGAGAATTGACCCACTTTTTACCAAATGATTTTTTATTTTTTAAATTTTGAAAATAGAATAAAGTTTTATATATCGTTTTCTTCGTTATACAATCAGTTATCAAAATAAAATTGCTACATAAGTGTAGCATATAAGAAATTTGAAAAATGATTGATTTTAATCATGAAAAAATATTGGGTCAAGGCTCCCCACCTATGGGAGGGTTGACCCACTATATGGGAGGCTTGACCCATTTTGTTTTATATTGCAATATTTGTGAAGAGAATTAAAATCAGCTTAAAAAAAGCAAAATAACTTTATGCTACATGCTTTAATTATTATAATTTTTTTTTTTTAAATATGATGCTTAAACAAACCTGTTGAGACACAATCGCAAGTCAGAGGAGAAAAATTTTGTTTTAAACAGGATTTTGTCTGAGCAGGTATAATTGTACAGCAGGGAAAATGAAATTTTAACATTTAAGGCAGTATTCTATTAGAGAGAGGTTCAGTTTTCGTAGTGTTTCATGTTATTATGTCATGATTTAGGAGCCACTGTCCCTCTTTTTTGTCTCCTTGTCCTGTTTTTTTTTTACACTCGACCCGACATCTCTAGATGGCGCATAGTTTGGCTTCATCTCCCTGTATACACCCTGGTGTAATTTGTCTACATACCTTCCTAAAGTTTTTCGATCGATGGTATGTTCTTTTGAAGCCGTCCTTTCGAGCATGTTCTTTTGAGCACTTAACTTATCATTAACATGATTTATAACCTTTAAGGGGCAAAGTACTTTCAGTACTAAAATGTTGAAATAAATGACTGGCACCGGAATTTACGAAAAAATTTATTTGGATATAAGAAAAAGCCTATATTTCACATACATATTAAATGGAAAAGATTTGAGCAAAATTCTGGTGAAATTGTTACGTTTAGGAATTAAAATTAAATGGTTTTGTAAACATACCACTGTCCTTCAAAGTATTAAGACTGCTGTTTTCATCATTTCTAGTCCTTTCTAGTCTTTTCCACTGTTTCTATTTATCTATTGTAAGTAATATTTAAATGGAAAAAAGTTCCTATCAACTTTCCCAATTTCTAGCCATTTTCCACATCTTTCTTTAGTCAGTTTTAAACATTTTCTTTTCCATCACCCCATTTTACTGAAGCTTTACAGAATAAATTTACATTCGTTTATATATATAACCATTAACTTTTCATCATGTACAGTGTATAATAAAAAGATTTAAAAAACCACTTGATTAACACTAGAACCGCCGGAAATTTTACTCAAGTGTTATAAAACTATTTTACAACAGAATTTTTATTTAAAACAATTTAACATTTCTATTTACTCATTTCTCCGTAGCCCATATTTAATTCATTTTAGGAAAAAAATTTCTGGTGCGAATCGAATTATTTTCATTTTTTAACGGTCAAAATGACCGCTATGGCGGTTCTAGTGTTAAGGGAAACTTGAGCATCTGGTCAACCCTCCCTCACATTGACTGGATCAAGCCTCCCCACATAGACCTTTTCTAAAGAATAGCACATTGTTATGTTAAGCCTAACTTACTGTACAATCTTTATGCCTGGAATGAAAGCTCGATATTTCTACATTACTTTAAACCTACTTACTTAAATTTCTATGATATAATTTATCGGAAAAAAGCTTAGACAATATTTCTAAAAAGCACAACTTTTAGGTTGAAAACGCCTCACACTTGAATTTTTCCACACCTATTTCGATTATCGGTATGAAACGAAGACTATTGTTTGAGCATTTCAGTAGCTTTGGTTGACACCTATTGATAAAACGCTGAAATTCTTTTAAATATGAAAATTGATGGGTTGGTCAACCGTCACTAATCTCCCCTATACCACAAAATATATAACTTAAATGTACAAAGGAATGAAAAATGCTGCATTGATATTGAAAACGATTATAATTACAAACAATATAGAAATAAATACATAGTAAACTGTGCAAAGCAGCTATATTCGTCTTATATTTCGAACAAAAGCTAATCAATGAATTATATAAAAGCCAAAATTGGGCTATAAATATTGGTATAAAATACAAAATGCAATAAAATTATTCATGAACTATAAAATACATTCTATACAAATTCACACATGACAGTAGAATATTGTAGAATGTTAAATACATAATAGACTTGAAATAAAAAAGAACATACAAGGAAATCTGAATATATTATATATGTATATATATATAGAGAGAGGAAGTTCGTTTATTATGGAATACCATTGACATTTGTATTTATAAGTCAACATAAAAAATTGAGATACATTAAATGTTAGTAAAAAACTTTTAATGCATTTAAAGTAGAAGAAAAAATACATATCAACATTTAGCTTTTAAAAAAGGTTACACTTTTCAGGTAATGGCAATCAGTCAGATAATATGGAATAGGGTTATAAGAAATATTAAAATTGCAAGAAAAACTACGATTTACAAGAATAAACTAAATTATTTAATAAGTAAACTTTAGTACATCGTCTGTAAAACATCAGATTCTTTGAAAAGTTGTTTGAAACACAAATTCAGCCTATTGTGTCACTTCCGCCTCAGTCCATGCAAGCCCACATCAGTTATTATATCTTCTCCTCCCTTCTTCCATCCTCTGAATATTTTCCATTGCAAAACAGGCACATTGCATTCTCTTCATCTGGTGCACAACCTGGTGAAAGGACTACATCTCAAATGATATTTCGGAGTGGAATGATTGTTCGTCTTCACTAGACTCGACTTGAATCAGTTGTCTAGCTGATATTCCGTATTACCCGACGCACCATCTTCAAAAACACAGCTTCTTCCCTCGTCAACAAGTTAGCATAAAGGAAAACTGACTAACACAGCAATAAATATAACTCTTCAACTTTATGCTGAACTTGCATAACATCATTGTCAATAAGATTTTATAATTAATACGAATTTTCTAAAATTTACCTACAAAAAACTTCAAAAATTGAGAATAAGATTTTATTTCATCGTGTTGCTTCAACAACATGTATCCAAACAGAACTAAGCGCAGTCCCTCATGGGAGTACAAGGCAGTGATATAGGAGATTTACGCTTAGCTTCAACACCGTATGAGCCAGATATTGAAATATTCCATAATACTCCAACTTCCTCCCTATGTATATGTTATCGCTAAAGTGCAGAAATCAGGCATTCTACAGAATATCTAGGTAATATGCAGATTAACTAGGGCGATCCGTTAAAGTGCCGAAAATCATTTCATTTCTCAAATTACCTAGGTAATCTGCAAATTACCTAGATAATCACATTAACTACTAGGTACTCATTAATCTACATATAACATATATATCTACTACTAGGCACTCGTTAAACTGAAAAAATCATCAGTGCTAGAACAATAGCAACATTTTGTACGCTTAAATTAACATTATGTTATTTATTTATTTTTCGATATCTGAAGAATCAAGTTAATACAAGCAAACAATCAACAAATTAGTTGATAGAATCAGTCATCAATCAATTAAGAACTATAATACATAGAATCAAACGGTTTAAAATATTATTACAATTAAGGAAATAAATTTGCAAAACATGTGATGAAATTATGCTTACTTATTAGTGCAATCTAAAGATTGGTGACACTTTGAATTACATAGCAACTGGTTTTTGCGACAAGCACACCTATTTGTGGTACATTTAGATTTGCAGTCACATTTTCTGGAACCCTGGCCAATACCAAGGGATTGTTTAATTGCTGTTTGACATAAAGATATTTCTACAGCAGGGACATCTTTCGGTAAAATGCTGTCTTTGAAAATCTTGAATTCAGATCTTGCATTCAATTGTTTTAAAATACCCATTTTAGTACCAAGTTTATAAAAGCCATCCTCTGTTTTACAAAGGACCGCAGGCAAAATCGAGCGGGCATCAGTTTTTGCTCTGTCTACGTCGGGTACATCAATTCTCACAGTGACACCTTCATCGATATTCAGGTGCTTTGCATTAGAAACTGCTAACATTTTCTTTGCTTGCTTTTCTAAACATTTTTTGGCTTCGTCAAGCTGTATTTTCTGATGCATATTCTTTATACAGATGTTGCACAATGCAAACTTACCATACCCTTCCTCCTCAGAATCTATATTTCACCACAAATTACGTGAACAAACATATCACGCGATTTACACTTGTGAGTACATGATGCTGATTTTGAGCAAACAATACAGACCATGTCTTGTATAGTCCTCTTCAGAGGACAGTTCGAAATGGGGAAAAATCTCCTAATGACAGAATTTAGAGTATTGCGGCTGAATTTAATCGGAAATGTCTCAATTTTTTTTTTTCATTTAAAGATATCTATATTATGCTTCTGGCAACTTAATTATCTTAATTATAAACAACATTTTTACTACTATAGTTTATAAAAAAGAACTTTTATTATTTTGTATTTGTCTTTTATATACCTCGTTTTAAAAACCAGAGTTCAGTTAATACCGCTAACAACATTTTTGTGGAAATAAATATTTTCGATATCTACACTGTTAAAAATCTGCAGCAAGCTATCCAGTCATTCAACCGTTTATATACACTGGCCTCCAAAAGTTAAGGTACAGGGACTGGTTGCTTTCGATTCCACACGTTTTGTCGAATATCTACAAAAATTATTGGTGAATTGTTCTTGAACTTCTGCGATGAAGAGAACATGCTTGATTTCATATTTCTCGGTGAAGATTTAGTCGAGGGTACAATTAGGGGGCTAATAATAAATTTAATAATAAAGTAATATTTGCGATCACGTATGTAACAGGAAAGGCTGGAAATGGTTTGTCACTGTGGTAAATGACTATTTGGGTCCTGTTCAACGTTTGTATGCATTTGTGTAAGCATAGCACTCATATTCGTGAAGAGTTAACGTTTTTGTGAAAAATTTAAACGGTTTTTTGTTTATAGCATACAGAGTTTTCAACCAAATTTAATACAACTTTCCAAAAACCTGACAAAGAACAGTAGAAATAGTATACTGCAATTAAAACATGAACATATTGAATATTTGATGAGATATGGGCATTTTTATGAGATAATTTTTAACTGCGCATGCGCGGAAGATTTCAAAATTTTTATTTCATAATTTGGTAGTCAGTATTTTGGGGCAACGTCTATAAAAAGTCCAGCTAAATGTTGTGAAAACTTAGAAAGATATAGTGAGCTGATTGAAAAGTTGTGGAAAATCCCTTATAATAACGCTATTTTTAGGTAGCAACTCAATATATCGACCCCCGATTTGTGAATTTTCGCGATATTTGACTAGACGTTTTATGTAAGTTGCCCTAAATAGCTGAATACCAAATTATGAAATAAAAATTTTGAAATCTTCTGCGCATGCGCAGTTAAAAATTATCTCATAAAAATGCCCATATCTCATCAAATATTCAATATATTCATGTTTTAATTGCAGTATACTGTTTCTACTGTTCTTTGTCAGGTTTTTGGAAAGTTGTGTTAAATTTGGTTGAAAACTCTGTATGCTATAAAAAAAAACTGTTTGAGTATTTCACAAAAACGTTAACATCTCCACGAATATGAGTGCTATGCTTACACAAATGCATACAAATGTTGAACAGGACTCAAATAGTCATTTACCACAGTGACAAACCATTTCCAGTCTTTCCTGTTACATAGGTGATCGCAAATATTATTTTATTATTAAATTTATTATTAGCCCCCTAATTGTACCCCCGACTCAATCTTCACCGAAAAATAGGAAATCAAACATGTTCTTTTCATCCCAGAAGTTCAAGAACAATTCGCCAATAATTTTTGTAGATATTCGACAAAACGTGTGTAATCGAAAGCATCCAGTCCCTGTACCTTAACTTTTGGAGGCCAGTGTAGATAACGGTTGCTTGACCATAATTTGAAGCGTTCTCATTGGTCAGAATAGTGATAAATTACTTTTATGAAGCTTTTCTTTTGTATTTAGCCATGTTCCAGCATAGATTATGGAACACTTTCCAACACATCCAGAATATGATAACAAAACTTCGCAGTTTATTAAGGTGAAATACGATGCAAAAATAAAGAATTTGAAAAACTCACAATGCATTTGAAAACTCAATTTCTGTTATTACTATCAGTAGTCGGAAAAATATCTGTTTTTTTTGTGCAGACCTGTTCATGGTCTATATATTTGTATGTATACTACATAGTTTGCTAAAAGTTAGTTCATTGAAACGAATAGCACAGTTAAAAATTTCCATTCAGCAATTTCCGCGAATAAACGAAAATGTACTTGAGAAATTTTATGCAGCCCTGTATTTGATCTATAAAATTTATCCCCATCAAGTAATATTAAAAAAAAATAGTTCAATTTGAAAACGCGTACCACAGCTAAAAACGCTCTTCCTGCAATTACTGTTCATAGGCTTCAATAGTTCAATTTCTTCCGTAGCCAAATTCTTTTGAGTGTCCCTGTAAATGGACGATATAGTCTATGCACACCCTATTCTACAGAAAGCGCCGTGTAGTTCACCTCAGTGATTTATATAAATTTCGGTATGTTTAAAATACTGTAATATCATTAAAACACACTGCAAACGATTTTTCACCATAGATCGTAATGCAACGAAATTCTTTTGAGTGTCGCTGTAAATAAACCGTAAATATTATGCACTTTATCTTAAATACCAAATATGCCATAGTGATACCCAATAGCATCTATCAATTTCATGGTAATCGGACTATATTTGCGTGAATTAGAGCATGGATGGATATACAGACAAACAAACAGACAAACCGAATTCTTAAACATTTTTCAACTTTGTTGGAAAGTGTTAAAAAAAGGTTGAATGACAGCGCAGTTTGCTACAGATTTTTAACAATGTAGCATTTTTTCAAAGCTTTACATAAAAAACGGTCATTTTAACTGTACTTTCTGCGGCAAACTGTTCATTCTTTCAACCTTATTTATAGAAACGGTTTTCATAACCTAATTTTGTACAATCGTTATTGGCCAGGCTATGAATGAAATTGAATTATTTTAACTTAAACAAAGTGATTTATAAAGAACTCATATACGTTGAATTTTTTTTTCAAAAGGAGTGAAAATATGCCCAGGTCGAGACTCGAATCCTGGACCTTTTAAGTTTAGCTGCCCAATGCCTTACCAATTTTACTGTTAAAATTTTGCACACTCAACCCTTGTTTTATATAAAACGGTTATATAACCATAATTTATCTTTAATCTGACCAATGAGAACGTTTCAACTTATGGTCACATGTCCGTTATCTGTAAAAACGACTGAAATACTCGACAGTTCGCTGCAGATTTTTAACAGCGTTTGTTATCCTGGACACGTATGGCAGACATTCCACTCAGACAACCTTTGAGCATTAGCATAGTTCTTCGATAAATGACGCAGCTCAACAGATTAAACATTTAATTTTTACTGCCCGAGAGAGACCTGCTCAGGTTAAAAATAAAGTCTGTGGAGCATAGATGTCCGTCCTGGTCCCCTTTATTCTGGTCTTAAAATAACAGGTAGTGGAACTCCATATTAAACGATGTATACTTAATAATATAGAATTATTTTAATTCAAACGGATTGATTAACATATGACGCAGGTTAATTTTTTTTTCCAACTAAGTGAAAGTGTCTCTAAATCAGGACTCGAACACAAGACTTTTTAGTCTGAGTTTCCAATGCATAGTTGGTAGAGCATTTTGAGCTAAAACCGAAAGGTCCTGTTTTCGAGTCTCAGCTTGGACACATTTTCCCTTAATTGGGAAAAGTTTGAACTTACAGATACAATTACAGATATTTTATCAGATTCCTGAAAAATTGCTGAATTATTATATCTCCTGATAAATTACTTAGCCTTATTTGATTATTGAAATTGTTTCTCTTAACCCCTAAGCGCTAAATTGAAATGTTGATTTTTCTATAATTTTTTTAAACGGTACAAAAAGACGATTTTTCCAATATGATATAAAAAGTTTAATTACTTATAGGAATATAATCCTTGAGAGTAATAATCATAACTTAATGTTTTGAAACTTCATTATATCTGTAGAATTAAATAAAATTAAATAATGCTTTAATTAAGCGAAACCTACTGCTTAGTAAATGGATATAGGGTAAGGAGCACTATTTTTGTTCCCCAGTCGCTTTTAGGCACTTGGAAGTTTTAATTTTCAGTGAACACCTACCAAATTTGGATTTTAGATAGACTAACTACTCGCGCATGTAGAAAAATAGACAAATATCGTACAAAAAATTTTAACAATGCGACAAATTGTTTTTTGAAAAGTATATATATACTAGAAAGGTAGCCCGTCAAAAATGACGGAAATTTAGATATAAAGATATATACAACTCATGTGCAAGAATATGAGTTTTCTCGCTTGTTCCGCAGTGATAGATGAAAATAACACATTTTAAGAACGAAACACATTTATGAAAAACTGTGTACAGCAGAAGACCACTAATCTTCACAGTTTGGTTCCAAGTGTTATGCAGATTTGAGGCTTTTTGCGGTCATGTCTATTCAATCTTTGTTTACATTTTTTTAAATTCATATATTGGACAATTTAGATTGTTGAGCCTTAAAAATAAATAAATAACACACTTGACGTAAGGTTAAAAACTATTAAATTATCGTATACGATTCCATGAAATGGTATTATATGGTATTATATGTGTGTGCTTCACGATCTTGGTTACGACGTTGGCGAAATTGGCTGCAACTTGTCATAATCCTAATAGTATGAGCCGCTATAACAAAAAAGTAACCAGTTTTTAGTAAAATTTCTGATATAAAGTAGCTTTCAAAAACTTGTGTAAAATTGCAGGCCGTTCTCGTGTTATGTCAGTCCTAGGAATAATATTTCTAACACTGAAGATGTTCCATGCATATATGGAATTTAGAAAAGCTTCACCAAAAGAAAGGTCCTGAAATGACATTGTAATTCCTCTAACTTCAAAGTTTAATCGGGCCCTGATGTTGAGTACTGAAATCTAATAAATACAGTTATTTTGAACATTACAACAGAATTAAACAGTTAAACTTATTTAACATAAACCCGCTGTTACTTTCCGATGTTATTTTTTAGTATTAAGAAAGAAAATTATTTAAAATTTTCAAATCATGCATTTATGATTTTTTTCCGTCTTTAATAACTAAATAATGAAAAAATTGGCTTTTGTTCTGAGTTCATAAATATGGCAATAAAATAATGTAACTAAGAGACATTGCAAAATTAAATCTCTGTGATTACAAACCATAAACAAACGATACCGCCACCATTTTACCTACTATGACGTCATTAGAATATTTATTGCCCATTGATTGTTGGAGAACTTACTTTGTGAATGATTACCTCAATGATTTAATATTTTGGACGTTTCACGATGAATGAATCACTTGTGTTTGTTTAGGTTTATGGAATGAGATATTAAGCTGAGAAACTAATTTCAATCGAAGTTATCCAAGGATATATGTATTTTTAATCGAAATTAAAAACAATGCTTTGATCTCGAAGTAAAAAGTTTTAGTTTGTATAATTTGTTATTTTTGTTAATTATTTATTTAAGTACTTTTCCATTATAGCGAATTTTTAAAAAAAGCTTGGCGCGATTCGGGCATCAGAAAGTGAGATATGTTGCGAAAATATATAAACAGCTATGAAAACAAATCGGAACAGATGTCATATCCGCCCCATATTGGCGCGATTTTTTCCGGTTGCCAATTTGGCGAAAACATCAACAGCATAAACAACATAATCCGTTTTACCACATCAAGCCCTTTGGCGCAAGTTATTTACCCGTTGCCTATATGATATTGGCGGCAGAAAAAAATCGCGCCAATATGGGGCGAATATGACATCTGTACCAACAAATCTAATGAACTTTTATCTTTGTTTATATATGCATAAAAAAATAGTTTCTAAATATATATAATTATTTTTATATACAAATTACGGCACAGATTTCAGATATGAACCGGGATACCTAACTGGCGCTAAAATGGTGTTATTTTGCCGGCTATGGTAACCGGGCTATTGTTTTTTATTTATTAATAAATTGTTTATTTACTTTTATTTTCTGTTTTTTAATTATATAAACTGCTTTGTTCTATAGTTATTATTCAAACTTTTATTTATTTATAGTTATTTCCTTTTCAAAATAATAGCAAATAATTGAAAAATATATAAGTCACTGGTATTCGAAAGCGAGATTTCTGCCAAATTGGCGGCATAGAAAAATCCCGCCAACGCCCATGCGTATATGACATCTGTGCAAAAATAGGAAAAAAATCGCGCCAATAGGGGTGTATATGACATCTGTGCCAAATTGTATACATATGGAAAAAATTGCTTGTGAGTATGAAGCAGTAAATAGGTTGCCAGAAAATACGTTGGCAAACTTCTTTCTCGCCAAGAAACTTTTCTCCGAAGTATTGTACATAAGCAATGGTTGCTGGAAATGCATTTTTAATTATGATATGCGCTTTTATGTTTCACTATATTTATGCATACTATACTGTGTGTATAAATGCTACAGTTCATATGCAGGACTACACAAAAGAATTCGTAAGGGTTGCTGAGTATGAGAATAAATTGCTTAAAGGTGGTTTTTAAAGGAGTTATGCATTTTTACGCTGAACTGCATTTAGTTTCCTAAGAAATGTTTGTGGAATATAGATAAAATGATATACATGGTCACGCAAAGAATTGTATACATAACCGTCTATGGATGATCTGGAAATGTGATTTCAGTAGTTTTAAGAGTAGTTTAAATTAAATTTTAGCTAAGTAGTGGCATGCAATAACGGTACTATTGGCTGTGGACGGCAACTGCTGAAATCAATTTTTTTAATGCGTTTTCTAAAATGTTTACTTAGTTATCTTGGTACTTCTTAGTTATCGCGTCGACCAAATTACTGTCGCCAAATTGTAAGATTAATTGCCAATAATGGTTGCCATTAATTAATCAATGAAATGTCAATAATGGCCAATAAAACCATTAATTCGACGTTTTATTTGTATTTTTATTAATGTTTTACTATTGATTTGGCGATTTATATAATTTGGCGAAATTGGTCGACGGGATATCTAAGAAGTAACGTTATCTTATTTACCTTATTTCCCTAAATAACGAAGTTTTGTTAAAGCATTCAGGATGTGTTGGAAAGTGTTTCATATTCTATGCTTAACGCATGATTGTTCTTTCTTCTTTAGTCTTATTTTGCATTTATTTTATTCTTAATTTTTTAGTCTTATACTGCTTTATAGAAACTTTGGCACAGTTGTCATATACGTTATCATATATTGGCGCGATTTTTTTCCGACGCCAATTTGGCGAAAACATCAACAGCATAAACAACAACATCCGGATTACCATATCAAGCAAAATTACGACACTTTGGCGCCAGTTAAGTACCCGTTGTGTATATGACATTGGCGTCAGAAAAAAACGCGCCAATATGACATCTGTGCCGAAACTTTAATATTTAATGTTTAAACTCTTCGCTCCACTCCCCTTGCATATAGTACAAACTATAACACGGATAGCACAAAATAATAGACAGTTTGGTACTTTTCCACTGTAGGGGCTTTGGCATTTTTTTTAAAAAGCTTGATGTAATTTGGGCATCAGAAAGTGAGATTTGGGTACTTTTCCGTTATGCGGACACCATTGTCGCCAAGCGTAATAGTTGGCGCAAAATCGTGAATTGAAGCATTTGAAAAATAAAAGAAAAACCATTGTCGATACTAAAGTGAGCATTTAAAAAATATAACATTTGAAAATTTCAGACTTTTACGAACTATTTCATCAAATTACAAATATATACTTAAAATAAGTGAACAAATAACTGCTATAAAATAAAGCAATAAAATAAAACTCATATTAAACTGCTGGCATATAATTACAAATATCTTTTAGCATTTTGAAATAATTGGCGCATTAGCATACATTTTGGCATGGTGTCCGTATAACGGAAAAATATCGAGATTTGTTGTCAAATCATATAAACAGCTATGAAAACAAATTTGATGAGCGCTTTTGTTTATTTTATATGTATATTATTGATGTTTTTATGTACAAATTACGTCTGTTTCTGTATAAAATTAGAGAAACGGCTTTTTTATGTTAAATAAATCGTATAAATATCGACAAAAATGCGTGTGTATATAAAATGAAACAGTGAATAGGTTCCCGGAAAATATGTTACCAAATTTCCTTTTTCGCCAAGGCACCTATACTGGAAAAGTACCTAAAGCACATTAAGATCGCGCAGTTAGGAGCTCACACAGTACACCGTTGTCTATTAGCGGTCATTTTATTTGTAGCATCGGGAGGAAGATGTAAAGATGTACTTTAAATTCTCACCCATAGATTTCGAAAAAAATATCTTAAAAGAGTGGAGTTTATATTAAATTTCGGTGACCTCCATTATGAAAGATTAATGGTTTTAAATGGGAATTTCGCCAAATTAGCCAGCTATCGCCAAGTTGGCTAACATTTGGCGCTACTGCGGTAACCCTGCATTAATATTTTTCAACAATTACTCATTTCAATGAGGCGGTCCTACCGGAATAGTGAGGGACACACAGAGACTTGGATTTTATATAAATAGATGGCAAAGGAAAAGTAAATGGTTCCGATTTCGCCCCCCTCAAAAAATCCAATACGCTAAGGCTTAACATATAATTAAATCAAAATTTAGTTCTAAATGAATAAGTAATTTAATTTACATCAAATTAAGGCACAGAGAAATGTGCTAATTATCAGTGGAAGAAAAATATAAAAAAACATTAGCCATCCAAACATGAGGAATATATAAATTTTTATTATTTTTGGCTCTTGAGCATATATCGTGTGACCAAATTCAGCATTGGAGGTACTGAACCCATTGTTCTCCATGTTTATCCCCGGAAAAACGCTTCAAGCAGTTAGGGTACTCTGCATCACTGCCGTCATCATTATCACTTGTTTTATCACCATAAGGAATGTCAACAGAAGAGTCACTTTCATCATCAGAGTCGCTGAGTAGGTCACGTTTGGACATTTTATATGATTGATTCTTCTTCTTTTTTTTTTTGAGAATGGTGGGTGCCAGAATTTTTTTTTTTCGTCTGAGCCTTTCTTCTTCGCATGGGAATATTTCACTTTGTTTTTATGTGGAAATCCAGTGCTCAATGTCGCTGAACCTCTTAGGGCAGAAGTTGTTGATGTGATCATTGACACTTTCCCGATATCTTTAGGGCTGATGGCAACAACAACTTGACTGTTTGATGATGGTTGATCAGGCACGCTCGTAGGCTTCATTGAAAAGTTGTGCGATTTGTAAGTTCTCAACTTTTCTACCAGGATGGTTTGACAGCGAATTTTCTATTGCTTTGGCATATAACGTTTTAAAGGAAACATAAACGCGACACCCAGAAGTTGCAATTTTGCTGTTGAATGGGGAGACAAACAAAAGATTATAACACCATTCTCCCGCGCAAAACTTTATCCCACTTCTTCTGTGGCACCAACTGCAACGCTCAAGAGAGACAATATTTTTACCTTTTAATAAAAATAAAAGTACTTTAAAAAAGTATTAAAGTTTTTTCAGAGTAAAAATACTTTAGTTTTGAATTTTACTTTAAACTTTTTGTCTTTTTATTGTATTTTAGTTTATTATACTTTTTATTTTATTTTATATTAAATTTTATTTTCATTTTGAATTTTATTTTCAACATTTTTAATCTTATTCTATTTTATTTTATTATACTTATTATTTTATTTCATGTTAAACTTTATTTTCATTTCGAAATAATTATCATGAAAAAAAAAAAACATTCCTAATTTAGTCCCCGGGACGAAAATATGAACTGCAAGGGGGATGAAATTGGGACCACTCTACTTCCCAATATGGCGGAGCTTCAGTTCTCGTAAGATGAACTGAGCGTGTTAGAATTGACTGTATCTTACTGTCAGCATCTTACTTACGTAAAATACATGAAATGAATAAGAAATAAATACTTACGATACAGTAAATAACGTTCTACAAACGACGTAATAAGAATTCAGGTCTTCTAAAAATAGGAAATCCGGCATCTTTAATGTATGTATGCGTCTTGACGAACGAAACTTTCACTACTGACCCCTTTTGCCTTCCCTTCCTTGTGCCTCGCGGGATTAGTGGCGCCATTTTCGCAGAAGCGGAGAAGTAAAGGGGGACGAAATTAGGACACTTTACCTTACTAGTTCACGGCGCTGAGAAGGTTAAAGAAATCAGCCAGAAAATAAATGGTTCTTTCCTTTTTAATGTAATCTTTACAAAGTAAAATCACAAGTTTGTTTAGGTTCTTAAAAAATTAGTACACTTTTATGGTCAATTACATGAAATGGGGAATCTTTTCGATTGTTGTTTCATAAAAGAACCCTTTTCATTTATTACACTGTTACGAACTCGTTCAAATATTTCAATATACTTATGAAATTAGTGAGCAGCATTTAAAAATGATGTTATATAAAAATTTAACTTGTTACAAAATCTCTTAACTTGTTCTAATGAACTAAAAACAATCAATATAAAGAATTAAAGAATACAGGAAATAAAGATAAATTAGTCAGAAATAAGAAAAGAATATAATTACACACCTTTTTAAAGAAATAAAACAAAATCCTCTTGTAGTTTCAAAAATTAATGTTAACAAATAGTAAAAAAAAAAAAAAAAAAAAAAAAAAAAAAACATTTTCAGTAAAAACAAAAATTGTATTTTATGTTCGCTATCAAAATTTTATGGCCTTAAAAAATGACTAAGCACTTATTTAGTCGTTTCATTTGACAAGTCATTTAAGAAGATCGGCGTTCATTTCTTCAAAATTAAATTACGTTGTGGATGCTTTTAATTGACAAATGTATGTTCGACATTATTCTTTAAAGGGCTGTTTAAAAACATGGCCTTGAAAAGTTTAGTTTTGGCAATAAAAAAATAAAGTGTCATCCATTCTATCAATTTTATTTTTGTCCGGCGTTTATTTCTTTTTTAAAGGAATAAATTTTGAATTTCAGAATTTATAACAAAAAAGTAATGATCATTTTTATAAATAATTACTATACTTAAATGTATTATTGATTTTAAATAGACAAGAAATTCTTTTTACTTGCAATAGAAACCCTTTAATTTTTTTATGCAAGATGATGTAAAAGTTACTAGGTCATTTTAAAATTAATAAATGCCACTTAATCTTTGTTTTCTTCGTTTTATTTTGCTTTAGATTTAGATCTGGTAAAGTTTTACCATGTAGAGATACATAATTGAATGACAAAATATGCAACTGCAATACAATTTTCAAAATAAACGCATAATTATTGATAATGAGAGAGTATAATATACATTTTAATTTTTAATTTTTTTGTTTTTTATTACAAAATAATTAATAAGCTTATGCAAAAATTTTTTATGCAAGTTTTCATCTTTTCAGTTCTCCAAAATTAGCGATCTGTAATGATCACCAGTTTAGATGATAGTGTTTGAAGATCTAATGTAAAATTAATCACCCTATTATTGATTTAATACTTCTCCAATGATAAGAAGCTTACGACTTTGAAGATTTCTCCACCCTATAAAAAATTATAGAACTGTTATCTGATAATGAAATTTTTTTTATAAAAATTTGATAGGGTAATGTAAAAGTTTAGTGTTGTGACCCATGTTTCTGCAAACCTTTCTTTTACCTCCAGAGATCTTTAGTAGAAGAACCAATCAGAAATTTTAGAAACAGATAAGTTTTTAAAATTAGCAGAAGCCTTTTTTGAAATTTATGAGCTGCAAAAAGAATCTTCACATGTGTAAATCTTCTAAAACTACTGTTTTCTGAACTTTCAGATTAGCAGTTCTCGGAATTTTTTATTAAGGTAAAGTAAAAGTTTCTGGAATCGTGTGTAACTGAGAAGTTACATTGAATTTTCGTATAAAAGTTTCTAAAAAATCAAGAATAGGGGAGACTACGGAGGTTGACTATACGGGAGGCTTAACCCACCCATCAGTTTTCATTTTTAAAAGAATTTCATCATTAGGTGTCAATCAAAGTTACTGGAATGCTCAAAAAACAGTCTTTGTTTCATACAGGTAATCGTAATAGGTGTGGAAAAATCAATTGTGAGGCGTTTTCAACCTAAAAGTTGTGTTTTTTAGAAATATTTTGTAAGCTTTTTTCAGATAAATATATCATAGAAATTTAAGTAAGTAGGTTTAAAGTAATACAGAAATATCGAGCTTTCATTCGAGGCATAAAGATTGTACAGTTAGTTAAGCTTAACATAACAATGTGCTATTCTTTAGAAAAGGGCTACGTGGAAAGGCTTGACCCAGTCAATGTGAGGGAGGGTTGACCAGATGAAATCTTTTTATTATGCACTATGCATAATGAAATGTTAATGGTTATATATAGAAATGAATGTAAATTTATTCTGTAAAGTCACGGTAAAATAGGGTGATGGAAAAGAAAATGTTTAGATTAAAGAAAGATGTGAAAAATTGCTATAATATTCACTGCCAGAAAAAAATAAATAAAATGTAAATGGAAAAGTTTATAGGAAATTTTCCATTTAAATATTACTACAATAGGTAAATAAAAACAGCGTAAAGCAGTAAAAAGGACTAGAAAGTATGAAAGCAGAAGATTTAAAACTATCAGGAGCAGCTGTATGTTTATGAACCACTTAATTTTAATTCCCAAACGTCACAATGGTACCATAATTTTGCTAAAATCTTTAGCATTTAATATATATGTGAAATACACCCTATTTCTTATTTCCAAATAAATTTGTTCGTAAATTCTGGTGCCAGTCATTTGTTTCAACATTTTAGTACTGAAAGTACTTTGCCACTGAGAGTGATAAAGAAGATAATGATCAGTTAAGTGCACATGCGGCTGCAGAAGAACATAGCATTGGTCGAAAAACTTTTGGAAGATATGTAGACAAATTTCACCAGCATGAATACAGTGAGATGAAGCCAAACTATATGACAGTTAGAGTTGTCAGGTCAAGTGTCACAAAATGAAGGAAAATGAGACAAAAAGAAAAGCGGAACAGTGGCTATACATTCCGGACATAATAATACATGAAACCCTATGAAAACGGAACCTGTCTCTAACTGTCTTAAATGTTAAAATTTCATTTTCCCTGCTGTGCAATTATACCTGCTCAGACGAAATTCTGTTTAAAACAAAATTTTTCTCCTTTGACTTACGATTGCTTCTAACAAGGAGAGGGCCAACCTTGTTAATCACAGATTTTGATTATTTTAATATATGTTGTAGGTTAGAGACCCCTTAGTGTCAGGTTCAACGGATTTTTTCCAACGCTCCTTAGTTCTTGAGAAACCGGGGGGGTCACATATAAGGGGGGTATAATAGTACACAGCTTAAATACTTACATTGCAAGCGCAATGAGAGGTTGGACGTAGCTCAGTTGGTACGGCGTTCGCTGGTTGATCTAAGGGCCCGAGTTCTGTACCCGAACGCGCCACATTTGTCTTTCTCAATTTTTGTTTTATAAATACACTTTTAATTTTAATTTAATAATTTCAATTACAGATTTTAATATCATACATTAATTATAATGTTAAAAAACTTAAATTTATCATTTTTTATTTTTAAACTATTATTTCTCATCCTTTAAAGAGCTTTAAAAAGAAATTGGATCTATTATTGAATGATAAAAATTCCAAAATCGTGACCAAAATCTGTTGTAGTGTCATCTAGTTATGATAAAATAAAAGAATATTCAAATAAAATAAAAATAAAAGCAGAAAGAAGATAAAGGTGAAAGCAAAATAATTGAAAGCGCAAGCATACGTATTATAAATTTAAAAATCTTTAATATGCAAAAAATCGGTTGTAATTTAATTCTGATGCTAATTTTTAATATAATTATGCTTGTTACTTTAAAAACAGAATAATAGTATTATCGCATTGACTTCCTTTGTTAAAGCAATGCGTAAATGATGTTTCTTTAAAATCACGAATTGACACAATTGCTCAATATCATTTCATCGATAAAGAATATATAAAATATATTTTAAAAGTGATTTTTAAAAAATTAACAGTTTTATGATGTTTTATGCAAATATTTAGTTAAAAGTAAAAAATTAAATAGGTTAAAATTATAATTGATATACAATATTATAAATTTTAATTGACAATGAGATTATTAATCATACTTACAAGTAAATTTATAAAACAAAAAATGAGAAAAACAAATGCAGCGCATTCAGGTATCGAACCCGGTCCCGCGGATCTGCCGGCAAACTCCATACCAACTGAGCTACGACCAACCTATCACCGCGGTTGTGAAATAAGTATTTAAGCTGTGTACTATTATTAGACCCCCCCCCCCCCCCCGGTTTCTCAAGAACTAAGGAGTGTTGGATAAAATCCGTTGAACCTGACACTAAGAAGTCTCTACCATACAACATATATTAAAATAATCAAAATCTGTGATTAACAAGGTTGGACCTCTCCATGTAAACAGGTTTGTTTAAGCATCATATTTTCAAAAAAGTTTTTTTATAATAATTAAAGCATGTAGCATAAAGTTGTATTGCCTTTTATTAAACAGATTTTATTTCCCTTCAGAAATATTTCAATATAAAACAAAGTTGATCAAGCCTCCCATATGTGGGGAGCCTTGACCCATTATTTTCTCTCCAGCTTATATTTGGTTGCCAAATATAAGCTGGGTTGGTTGCCAATGAAGTTCCTGCCATTTTAAGACAACATGGTGGATGAGGCTAGCGAGTGAACTTGGTCGAGGCCGTAGTAATTTCTGTGAACATGCTCACTCACATCGGAATCGGTTGATATATACAAGTGCTGTCGCAGGCAAAAAATTAGATTTTTCAAAATGTCATCCACATTATAAATTCAAACTGCTATATCTGAGCCATTTTTTAAGATAAAGACAAAACAAAAAATGCTCCGGAATCCTTATGTCATGGTCAAATACATAAAAAAGAAATCTTTTTCAATTTCTAATTTTTTTGCACCTCACTTTAAATATATATATATATATATAATTTAATGGCCTCCATTTTGAAACAACATGGCTGATGAAGCTGGCCAGCGAATTTGGTCGAGACATTACGATATACTATCAGCATGCCTTCTTACATCGAAATAGGTTAATAAATACGCGTGTTATCACGTGACAAATATCACATCGTTTCAAAATGTCAGCCATGCTAGAAATTCAAAGTGCTGTAATTCAACCATTTTCTAAGATATATACGAAACAAAAACTGCTCCGGAATCTTCGTATCAAGGTCAAACACATTAAAAAAATATTTTTCATTTTTCAATTTTTTTAAAACTTATTTTAAATTATTCACTTATTTTAAATTATTTTTTTTTAAATGGCAGCCCTTTTGAAAGAAGATGGCGAATGAAGCTGGCCAACGAACTCGGTCGAGACAATGGTATGTACTATGTACACACCATGTTACATCTAAATCGGTTCATAAATACGCCTGTTATCGCGTGACAAAAATCAGGTCATTTCAAAATGTCAGCCACAATAGAAATTCAAAATGCGATAACTCAGCCATTTTTTTAGATATAGACGAAACAAAAGCTGTTCCGGAATCTTTGTATTAAGGTCAAACACATATAAAAAAATATTTTTCATTTTCTAATTTTTTGGTACCTCTTTTTAAATTTTAAATTTAAAATTTTTAAAATTTTTTTAAATTTCCGCCATTTTGAAACAAGATGGCTTATGAAGCTGGAAAACGAACTCGGTCGAGACATTGGTACGTATTATGTATACACCAAGGTACATCCAAATCGGTTCATAAATACGCCTGTTATCGCTTGACAAAAATCAGGTCGTTTCAAAATGTCAGCCACGCTAGAAATTCAAAGTTCTATAACTCAGCCATTTTTTAAGATATAGACAAAACAAAAACTGCTCTGGAATCTTTGTATCAAGGTAAGAAAGATATAAGAAAAAAATATTTTTCAATTTTCAATTTTTTGGTACCGCATTTCAAAATTTAAATTTTTTTAAAAAATTTAAATGGCCACCATTTTGAAACAATATGGCGGATGAAGCTGGCCGACGAACTCGATATAAGAAACTTCATATAAGAAACTTCATATATGAAGAACTTCATATAAGAAAAAAATATTTTTCAACTTTCAATTTTTTGGCACCGCATTTCAAATTAAAATTTTTTTAAAAAAATTTAAATTGCCGCCATTTTGAAACCAGATGGCTGATGAAGCTGGGCAACGAACTCGGTCGAGACATTGGTACGTATTATGTATAAACAAAGGTACATCCTAATCGGCTCATAAATACGCCTGTTATCGCGTGACAAAAATCAGGTCGTTTCAAAATGTCAGCCAAGCTAGAAATTCAAAGTGCTATAACTCAGACATTTTTTAAGATATAGACGAAACAAAAACTGCTCCGGAATCTTTGTATCAAGGTCAAACACATAAGAAAAAAATATTTTTCAATTTTCAATTTTTTGGTACCGCATTTCAAAATTTAAATTTTTTTTAAAAATTTAAATGGCCACCATTTTGAAACAATATGGCGGATGAAGCTGGCCAACGAACTCGATCGAGACATTGGTATGCACTATGTATACACGAAATTTCATCCAAATCGGTTCATAAATACGAGAGTTACAATGTGACAAAGATCAGATATATATATATACAGTGGGCTCTCTCTATCTGAACACTCTCTAATGTGAACACCCCGGTATTATGAACACATTCCGATGGTCCCGGTAAAGCTACATAGACTTAACAAAAGATGAACTCTCTGTATTCCGAACACCCTCTAATCTGAATACCCCATTATTATGAACGCTGCTTTTGATCCCATTCTATCCCATATCTGTGTAAACTGAACGTGTGTTTGCCATCGGAATTCGGGGAATTCCCCTATCATCTACCAAACTAATGAAGAAGGTCAGCGTCATGGATGCTGTCCATTGGATATCAACGGTTTGGGAAGAAGTAACCCCTACATCATCGAAAGATGCTTCTACAAAGCTAAATTCCCCTGTGAGAATGAGCAATCAAGAATAGAGGACGAAGCAACAACAGGTATGAGTGACTTGGCGTCAATTCTACAGGAGCTTCATACTGATGTAGCTTATCTCAAAGGACGCCTTCCGTTTTGCGACAACGACATCGTTGAAGAGAAAGAGAGGATAGTGAAGAAGAAGCAGAATCAGAAGAGACCGATGAAACACGATTATCTTCAAGCAATATGGCCAGGAGATTGAAGACCTGTTAAACTATGCGGCTGAATATCACCCGCAACCTTTTCCACTTCTTAAACATCTAGATAACATGTACACTGCACGAACATACAAAATGCAAAAACAGATTAAAATTTCCCACTTTTTAAAGTAATGTACCGATTATGTTTCCAAGTAATGTATCGTATGTATGTATTTGTTTGTTTTGTAAAACTTTTTTAATAAAAAAACAAACAAACAAATGAGACGGTAGAATAGAGGTTCGTCTGAATTTAGTTTGACATTGCATTAGCCGCGAAATCTAAATTCAGAACCTCAATCGCGGTAACTTGCATGGCTAACCAGGCTAAGCATTCTATACAGTCTATAAACTCAATACATAGTAGTTTAATGCATTTCCCAATCCCCCTCTATAATGAACACCCGTGTAATCTGAACATTTTTAGTCGGTCCACTACCCCCTACATACTACATAGTATGTAGGGGGTAGTGGTCGGTCCCATGAGTGTCCGGAATAGAGAGAGTCCACTGTATATATATATATATATATATATATATCAACTTTTGAACGGAGGTGGTTTCGGGGTCTGGGGGTCATGATCGATGAGAAAATACCAAAATTTTTTGAAATCTCTTTCCTCCGAACGGCTGCAATAGGTACTTTTTGTAATGAAAGCTATCTAATAGATCAGCTAAAATTTAACAGTTGTTACAACCACAGCGCTATTACTCAATATTAATAACGCATTTTTGTTAGCAGAAAAATTTATGTACATATAAAAATTAATATTCTATCCAATGGCAAATATTTATAGTGAGTGTAAGAATTATCTTTTGAATAACTAGTCTTTAATGCATATTTCGGTAACTAAAACAGCTTCTTGAATGAAAACAAATAGTTTCTATGTTTATGTTCTATTTTGGTAAAGGGTAATTCTACTTAGCTTATTAGTGTATTTTCATTGACGGACTCACGTAGTAACAGCAAAACCAATCGAATTATCTCATTTCTAAATGAAGAAAATTCTAGAAAAACTACTCAGGTATGTCATAAAAGATCAGTTAAATTTAGCGGCGAAATTTCAGTAGAAAGTCTGTAAAAAAAAATAAAATACTATCGAATGTTTGGCGGAAAAATACGAAAGCGACACGAGATTTGGTGAGCAGGATTTTTCCTCGCCAAAAGCAACAGATTTTAATGTATCTGCAAATTTCTTGCTAATTGTTTTTTAGAATGTGTAGTATTTAATGAATTTAAACTTAATCAATGAAAGAGTTTATTATATATATATATATTTATTTATTTTGTATTACATATACATGTTGTTTGTTGCTGTAGTTATTTAATTTTATCACTGGAAAAATATTTTTTATGTTTTGCAAGTTGTGAATATCTATTTTAAGTTATAGACAGCGGACATGTGACTTTTAATTATTTAATTTGTTTCTTTTATATTTTTCAAGTTGCAAATAATTACTCATGAGTATTATTACATTTGCAGCAATATTAATTTAAAATGTTGTATAAAGTAATAAATAATTCACTTTTTATTTCTTTTTATTACCGATTTGAATGACATTTTGCCATTGCTTTATCCCCCAATCCAAGATTTTAAAAATTTAAACGCCTATTCCAAAATAAAAGTGTCAGAGCATCTGACTGCGAGTAAACACAAGGTTACTCGAGTCGAGAGTTCGACTCTCGACTGGGCAAGGCTCTCTCAACTTTTCATCCCTTAAGGGTCGATAAAATGAGTACCAAGCTTGCTTGTGAACTATACACTGAGGGTTCCGCGTTTTGCTGACCACCTGGCCGGGACATATGCTGCTTAGAACCTCGGGGCCCAGGGAGAAGAAAATAATGATGGACACTGTCGGCACAGAATCTTCGTGGATCGTATAGCCACAGAGTTAAGACTTTTTTATATTAAAAAATAAAGTCCACACGAAGAATTCTGCCGTTATAGATTTCCATATAGAAGATGTAGTTGTTTCCATAGCAACAAAATCAAATCGACGGTGTTCTATCAGACTTATTTTTGAGCTTGAAACAATTTAAATCAATTTAAATTTTGTTTTAAATCGTAAAATATGATAGTTAAATTTCATTATAAATACATATTAATATGTGTAAAACAAAACTGCAGTTAAAACAAACTAAAAATGACAAAACTAACGTTATTTAAATTAAACTTAATTAAAGAAATTCAACATATTTTTTTTCCTCAAAGAGTCTTCTACTTAAAAGCGTATTTTTTGAAATTTTATTTCAGCGTCAACCGGTGATAAATCGGTAAATAAACGAAATTTTTAATTTTTTTTCTTTTTTACGGACGCTCTATTGAGATTCCGCGGAATTTTTTTTTTATAAGCATATATATCCACATGAGAAGACCATTCTGTATTTTGTTCAGATTTTTTTTAGTATTCCTGTATGGAGACGTTCGTTGTAAATTTAAGACCTCGAAAAAATATTATATGAAGAGGACGTTATGTTGAACAAAAAACACATTTTTTTCTTTCATGGAATCTTGTCTTAGATGAAAATGACATTTTATTCACAAGAAATTCTGCATTCCAATATCTATCTATATTCAAAAGAATAAAGTTAAAAGCCAAATTCAGTAAGTTTAAAACATCGACCAACGGTCCGAAGTTTCTGGGACGTTTAATACACCGAACGAACTTATTCATTGGCATTAAAATTTTAATTTGTGAATTTGAAATAATTTACTATGATTTCGATAAAGTGATATCGTTTTCGTTGATTTTCATATTACTGATACTGAGATTAAGAACTACAAAATTTTTTTTAAATGTGGAAATGAAGTTATGTTTAAAAAAAAAATATATTATAAATTATAAATAAGAAAAATCATTTATTATCATTAAACTAAAATAGATATGCTAAGAAGGATTATGATATGGTATAAAGGCTAAACGACCTTATAATAAACAAAGCAACTAGTTTCGCACACACAAAATAACGGTGATATTGTTAAGGTCTCCAATGATTAATACATTTTTCGCATAAAATTTTAAATATTATACTTTATAAACAAATATTACGAGATATCATGTGTCACGAAAATAGTAACTTTAGTAAAAATTATCTTTCATAAACGTTCGATTAGAAGAGTTAGACAAGCTAACATACATTAGCTTGGCAATTTATTTTTGTCCAAAATCGACTTTTTCGATAATTTTTTTTGCCAATATGTTGCCATTCTGTTATGTATAAAGGCACTCAATACGCTTCAAGGTATATACTTCACAATGTACGCTTCAAGGTATACACTTCACAATGTACGCTTCAAGGTATACGCTCCTAGTATAAGCTTCACAATGTACGTTTAATGATGTACGCTTCACGGTGTATGGTTCACAATAATACATGTATATTAGTTCAAGAAATACTACTTAATCTTAAACTTTCTTTCAGCTAGTGCCGTTGATTATGCTTTTTTATGATGTTTAACCAATTTATGTGTTCGCATTTTTTTACAACTCTTTAAAAATGCAACCTTTATTTTTTTGGCCGATGTAACGGCCGTATTATTCATTAATAATGTAATTTTTTTTTTTAAGAATTTGTCAAATGTTTTAAGTAGTTTTAATAAAATGTTCCCATTTTTACATATATCTTTCTTAATAATTCATATAAATTCTGCATTAAATTGTTTTCTTATTTCCTAAAAGCCCATGTTTCTGGTTCAGGTCGCCAAATTTAAGAGAAAAACGGCATACATAACAATAAAGAAAAGTTTAATGTGGGGATAAAAGGTGAAATCTGTCATCAAATGTTTATTTAAGTTTTTTTATGCTTTTGGAAGTTGCTTTGCATATTTAGTGCCATCTATGAGAAATTTGTTGAACTATTTTTTTTATTTGTTTAAACACCACTTCCGATCAGGAGAAGTTTTTTTTTTTTTTTTTTTTTTTTTTTTTTTTTTTTTTTTGTCTGAACCACACTCTCGTACATTAATTACTTGACATTTTATATTCTTGAATAAAGTAATAAAAATTTTAACCTTTTCTTACTTTACCTTTTTAAGCTCTTCAAGATAGTCTTCGGTAAAAGATGTCATATTTAATTTGCATTATAATGAGCAAAATAATGCTAAGCAAATATTTTTCTTGCAGTATTTAACTTTAAAGAACTTTCAATTTTTTTTCTTTAGCATTTTGTTAAACCTGCCAGAAAACTTTAGTAAATTACATACTCAATCAAAGTTAGAAGAAAAAAATCATTTATGAACCATAGTATATCAGTAAGAGATTTTCTGCATCAGTGATGAGCTATCGTTTTAATATTCGACGCACTTTTTTAAATAAACTGGGCATTTTTAGAAGGATTATAACACTGTATACTGTAAAAATTTCATACTGAAGTAGATTGAAAAATTTTAATCAAAATTAATAGATTTTATCTGCGAATGAAACTGTTGCAGGTGAAAGGCGACTGTTTTTACATGGTATGAGGTGACAGCAAAAAAGAAATGATAGATTTTTTTCCAATAAAATTACAAGCTGAATCTAAGAGAAGATAAATTTAGCTGTTACTATAAATTTTTAAAGCATTTAACTGATTTTAACTAAACTTCCATTAATAAAATTTCTTCATTTCCTGATTATCTTAAAAAAAGGGCTAATTAAGAATGGACAGTATGGATAAAAATACTTAAAAGTTGAAAGAAAAGTAACACAATAAAACTTTCGACTGCAGCAGTGGTTATAAAATATTTTCAATTGATCAACAAAAAAGTTACATATAAATGAATGCTAATAGTTTACGTATTTAATTGCAGAATTATTAAATTAAACCATAAATAAGCAGATATTTTTAAGATATTGTATTTGGTTGGTTGGTTGGTTGATTTTTTACGGCCAATTATCTGCACGGGGGATATAGGCCCAGGGGGGAGTGCCCTTCGTGGGGGTCTTTCTAAAGGAACCTAACCCGTATTTACGCATGGAAACCCATGGCTCGAAAAAAACCACTATTGTATTTGTGAATAAAATGAAAGTATTTTAAATGTAATAATCGAATTTATTAAGGGACACAATAAATATCAATGACTAGAAAACAGGAATATTGCTTTTTCAGAGTTTAATGTCACCCTCGGATGAAAAAAAGATATCTTCCCTATATATATAAAATCCTAATGAAACGAATGTTATGAAACGACTGAATTGAAACGAATTTATGAAACGATTCTATGAAACGACTGATTAAACAACTGATTATATTTCATGACGATTTCTTCTAAAATATGGAATACTTTGCGATGAAATTAACAACAAAAATCCGTATTCATCCACAGATCTTGAAACTGGTATTACAATTTTTAAATTCTAATTAGTTTTCGAAATATTAGTTTTTTTCTAATTTTTAACACTTTTCTCTAATGATGGCAACAAAAATTTTAATCATAACAGATATTTTTTTTCCATATTTTAGAAAAGGTTATTATTTTAAACTAATTTGGAGACCAGTTTGGCCTACCTTATAGACCTACCTTTGGCCCACCTAAGAACAATGCTTTTTTTTTGTATTTCATTATCATTTTATTTAATAAAAAACTTACATTTAAAACTGAAACATTTAAATTTAATGGCTTTCACTTCTTTCTTTCTTTAAAACGAAACGACAAGAAGAAAAATATTAGGTTCAGATGTAGTATACGCACCGGGGTACCTAATTGGCGCCAAAATGGTGTTATTTTGCCTGACATGGTAACCCAGCTATTGTTACTTATTCATTAATAAATCTTTATTTATATTTATTTACTTTTTACTTAAAAAAATGTTATAAATTGTTTTGTTAGTTATTAATTATTTTTTTTTTTATTTAACGTTATTTCATTTTAAAAATAATAGAAAATAATTTAAAAATACATATGTAACTGGTATTCGAAAACGAGGTTTTCGCCAAATTGTCGTAAAAAAAACCACGCCAAACCCGGTGCTTATATGACATCTGTGTTAAGGCTGTTCTCAACTGCTCTGCTCAACAAGCGCAAAACGTTTTGACACATTTACAAATTCATTTTTTAACTGATATATATAAAATTGGAAACTCTGGCCATGGAAGCGATTTGGAATCGAACTGTGTTTTCCATTTTTAGATCAATAAATTACCTATTGAGTTGGAAGCGATTTTGATCGCGCAACTGGCATTTTTCTCCCCTTACTGACTGGATTTTCTTCTTTCGTTCGGAAGTTCGGTTCAAAATGCCAACTTTGACAGTATCTTCTGAAAGATCTATTGCGCTTTCAAGAAAACGGAAAAGAATGTTCATGACATAGTTTTTGAATAACAACGCCTTCTAGTTTCATTCGTTTCCGAACAAAAATGAATTAAAACTTATGTCAGAAAGTTGACCCTTTGGATTTGAGAACATCGTCTTAAATATTAAATAATGCAACAAATCATGACACTTAATTTCCAATTCAAAGTAAATGACCAATATCGCCAAATTATATAAATCGCCAAACCACTCGCCAAATTATACAACTTGACGTAATTTTTATTTTAAATAACGAAAGAACAAATAAATTAGTATAAAAATACAAATACAAATAAAGCGTCGGAATAAAAATCACTTGATGGTGTAAACACGTGTAACTTCCTTACAGTCAAGTGAATGTGACATTTACGATTAACTATTATTGGCATTTAATCTTATAGTCTGGCGATAGATTTTTGGTCAATGGGATAACCAAAGTAGTGACGTTTTAATTTACCACTCGAAAAATAAGAAAATGCTAACTGGAGAATTTAAAAAACCTATTGGCGAGATTTGAACCCGGCTAACATAAAAGTACCAATAATTCTCCGCGATCATGGTAACTTTTATGTAGTTTAATTCGAAAAAATAACTTTGATTCTTTAATCAAAATGGAAAACTTTCTTATGAAAAGCGAAGGAACTGTTGGTGATAGTCACATGACTTAGTTTATTATTACAGAGATTGTTTTCAATTCTAAAAACAGCGCAAATAATAATATTTCCTAACGATTACAAATTTATTTACACATGGCTATTAAAAACAGAAATAAAACTTTAAAATTACTATTAAATGAGTACGTGTTAAAAGCAGGAAACTAATGAAAATTATGTCTTGAAAATTGTATTTACACGTGAATATTAAAAGAGAAAAGAAACATTAAAATAATAAATACATTAATATGCGTTTAACGCTTTCAGGGGCAAGATACTTCTATTCGTAAAATGTTGAAATCAGTGAATGGCATCAGAATTTAGAAATTAATTTCGAAATACGAAAATGTTCATTCATGTTCATTCATGTTCATTCATGTTCATGTTCATTCATGAACATGTTCTTACATGTTCATTTACAGGTATATAAAAGTAAAATTTTCATTCCAATATTCTGGTGCCAATGTGGCAATTAAGAATTAATATTAAGTGGTCCAAAAATGAACCACCGCCCTTGAAGGGGTTAAAGCAGTAAATTGTAGTAAATTGAATTATGTCAATCGTTTTATAAAGCTGTTAAAAATACCGGTCGACAAAAACTCTGTTTACTTAATTCATTTTATTTTAGCTTCTTTTCAAATGTTTAACTGATCTTCTTTAATAAAACACGAAAACAACCATTGGATGCCTTAACAGAAACTGATTCGTCCTTAAATTTTCGCAATCAAAGGGAATTGAATGGAAACCCGTTTACAGGGAGATCGCTATAGGTTTTTTCATTATAATTCATTATAATTCAATCTTCTCTATCTTTTAAAAACCGACCAAATTAGCCTGATTTTAGATTCTGCGGTGTCTGAACGGGGGTTGGCGAGAGTAGCTTGCAGAGGGAAGAGCCCCTAGTATGTATATAAATGTAGATTGTACAAAACATATCTTAGTTTTAAGACTTAAAACATTTAACCTAACACAACTTTCATTATATATAAAATGACGTCATTCGCATTCGCTGAAGAATTTCACATTTACAATCCAGTCTTAAATAACATCTTCTATAAAGTATGCATATGATGTCACTATCACAGAATAATACATAATTACAGCAAAAAGCGATGTCGTCATTCAAGAAACGCGACCCCCCCCCCCCCCCAAAAAAAAAAAAAAAAAAAAAAACGGCTATCTAATGATTCATAGGCCTTCATTTGTTTGTAACATTAATATAATACTTAAAATTAAATATAGTTTATAATAGCTCCATGTTTTATCAGAAATCATGCAATTATATTTTATCAAAATAGCACGTATTTCAATTCCATTTTGCTTTCAGTTGTTATGGGAAAATGGCAACAAAACGATATAATAATCTATTATTTTCCAACCATGTTTCCTTTTCTTTCTACAGAAATGGAGTTCTTCAATTGCCAACATTAAAGAAATGGCGATAAAAACTACAAAAAAAAAAAAAAAAAAAAAAAAAAAATTCAAAAATAGATTGAGATGCAGTTTAAAAAAAATTGCATTCGAAAGTACTTTTTCCTTATACGACGGTATAAAAATTGAAAATCTGCGATGCTTTGAAGTTTTAAAAATTACAGCAGAGATTATCCTTATATAACCGTACAACGATACATCTGCTTTGTTTTACCGCTGACTTATATAACGCAACGTTATTTTTTAGAGACGACACTTTAATTGCTGCACGAAAGAAATACCATATTATGGGCTAAAGATACTTAAAAGTTTATTATGTCTTGTCAGTTTAACAATTTTTGTGAAACTAGAGAAAACAAATTTATAAATTCAGAGCAATTGAATTGCTTCTGTTTCATTATCTACCCTATATATATAAAATTCTAATGAAACGAATTTATGTAACGATTCTATGAAACGACTGATTAAACAACTAATCATGTTTCACGGCGATTTCTCCTAAAATATGGAATACTTTGCGATGAAATTAACATCAAAAATCCGTATTGATCCATAGATCTCAAAACTGGTATTAGAATTTTTAAATTCGAATTAGTTTTCGAAATTTTAATTTTTTTCTAATTTTAAATACTTTTTTCTAATGATGGCAACTCAAATTTCAATCATAACAGATATTTTTTTTTCATATTTCAGAAAAGGTTATAATTTTAAACTAATTTGGCGACCAGTTTGGCCTTCCTTAAATCTATGCTAAGAACAATGCTTTTTTTTTTTTTTTTTTTTTTTTTTTTGTATTTCGTTATCATTTTATTTAATAAAAAACTTTCATTTAAAACTGAAACATTCAAAATTAATGGCTTTCACTTCTTTCTTTTTTTTTTTTTTTAAACGAAACGAAAAGAAAAATATTAGGCTCAGATGTCACATACACACCGGGATACCTAATTGGCGTTATTTTGCCTGACATGGTAACCCTGCTATTGTTGCTTATTCATTAATAAATGTTTATTTACATTTATTTTCTTTTTATTTAAAAAAATGTTATAGCTTTTTTCTATAGTTATTAATTATTTTTCTTTATTTATTGTTATTTCATTTAAAAAAATAATAGGAATAATTTAAAAATACATATGTAACTGATATTCGTAAACGAGGTTTTCGCCAAATTGTCGTTAAAATATTTACGCCAAACCCGGTGCTTTAATTTTAAATTCAAAGCAAATGACCAATATCGCCAAACCACTCGCCAAATTATACAAGTTGACGTAATTTTTATTTTAAATAACGAAAGAACAAATAAATTAGTATAAAAATACGAATACAAATAAAGCGTCGAAAAAAAAAATCACTTGATGGCGCAAACGCATGTAACTTCCTTACAGTCAAGTGAATGTGACATTTACGATCAACCATTATTGGCATTTAATCTTATAGTCTGGCGATTGATTTTTGTTCAATGGGATAACCTAGTACTACCGTTTAATTTACCACTACTCGAAAAAAAATGTTAACTTACGAGTTAAAAAAATGGGTACTTTTCCGTTATACGGACACCATTGTCGACAAGCGTAATAGTTGGCGCAAAATGAAAATCACGTGAATTGAAATATTTGAAAATTAAAAGAAAAAACAGTGTCGATAGTAAAGTGACCCTTTTAAAAATATAACATTTGGAAACTACAGACTTTTACGAACTATTTTACTAAATCACAAATATATACTTAAAATAAATGAACAAATAACTGTTATACAATAAAGTATAGCAAATAACAGCAAATCACAATGCTTTGCATGGTTTACAATAAAAATCCGTTTCACGATCAGGGTTGAAATAATTGGCGCATTAGCATTCATTTTGGCATGGTGTCCGTGTATCGGAAAAGTACCAAAAAAAGCTATTGGCGAGATTTGAACCCGGCTAACATAACAGTACCAAAAATTCTTTGCAATTATGGCGACTTTTATGTAGTTTTATTCGAAATAATAATTTTGATTCTTTAATCAAAATGGAAACCTTTCTTATGAAAAGCGAAGGAACTGTTGATGATAGTTACATGACTTAAGCAATTATTATAGAGCTTGTTTTTAATTCTAAAAACAGCGCAAAGACCAATATTTCCTAACGATTACAAATTTATTTACACATGACTATTAAAAACTGAAAAAAAACTTTAAAATTACTATTAAATGGATACGTGTTAAAAGCAGGAAAATATTGAAAATTATGTCTTGAAAATTGTATTTATACGTGAATATTAAAAGAGAAAGGAAACTTTAAAATAATAAATACATTAATATGCGTTTAACCCTTTCAGGGAGAAGGTACTTCAATTTGTAAAATGTTGAAATCAGTGAATGGCACCGGAATTTACAAACAAATTTCGAAATGCGAAAATGCTTTTGTTCACTTACTTAATCACCCGACCGGAGCACCAATCAAAGCATGGCATAGGATGTAACGCTCCGGTGGAAAATCCCCACAACAATCACCGATGCCGGACATCGGAACGCACCCAAAATAACAAGGAAAATGGCACATATCCTGACGTACTTACGTCAGTAAATCGTAAATATACAAAACAATTGATGTTGCTTTCATCATAATAATAAAAATTAAAAAAAAACGATAGCGAGGTGACTTAAATGTATAACAAAAGTTAAGACTATAGATCCTTGTTCAAGATTATGAAGTGTAAATGTTCATTAAATTTCACTGTTCACTAATGTTCAAATGAGTTCAGTGTTCGAAACAAACTGTTCATAAATGTTTTATATAAGAAAAACTAACTTGAAAAAGATCACCATAATGTTCAGACCTCCAGAGATAATCACCGTTAAAAGAAATGTCAAAGGACAGTTACTATAAAAGGCACAATGTTGAGCTCGATTTTGATGTAGTGTCAGAAAACCACATAATGTCCGTAGCGAATCACTGATGAGTATTAACAGTATGATAGAAGAAAATAGTTACAAGTGTAAAAATTATCAAAATTTATACCCAATAAATGAGTATTCCCTATTAAGTGCCTTGTACATAGCACACAATTTTCTATAGTTTTAACGGGTGAAGAGAACGTTTCGAATGTTCCGTCTCAGTGTACAATTCCTGTTGAATTTAAATGTACAAGGCATTAACGAACAATGTCCAAACAAATAATGTTGTATACTTCCTACATCACCACAGTTGCACCTGTTATTTGGGCGCTTTCCTATTTCAAACAGATACTGTGGAAATGCTCCATGTGAAGAAAGAAAATAACATATCACCTGGGATTCACATAGAAATAAATCGTCAACCTTATTTAATATTGCATAAGTATCTCTTCCCTTGTCCGAATTTTCCCAAGAAACCCGCCATTGATCATGTAGAAGTGTTTTAAAATGACGTTTTAAAATAGAAGTTGGTGCAGGAATGCGTAGAGCTTTATCATAAAGATCATTTGTAATAACTGATTTTGCCAACATGTCCGCTCTTTCATTTCCTGATATTCCAACATGCGATTTTATCCAGCCAACATTTATTACTTTATTATGTAACAGGCGCAAAGAGTTGAAGATATTAAAAAGCTGACCGTTAGATGGAAATAAGCTCTGAAGAGCGTAAATTGATGACAAGCTGTCAGTATAAAGATGAAATGAATCATGCGGTGAGCCTATGCACCAACTGATAGCCTCGTCTATCGCAGCCAATTCCGCTTGAAAAACAGAGTTATAGTCATGTAATTTTAATCTCATGTCTAGCATAAAAGAATCCCTATACCAAACCGTAAATGCAGCTCCTACACTGTTCATCATTATATAATATCGGATGATTCATCACTGGTACTATATCAACCACTGGCTTAACAAATTTTATATTTAAGTTTTCAAAAAAGTAAGGATAATTATATGTCCACAGTTTATTCCTAAAATATTCACCTTTAAAACACATATCAATCATATCAAACACATTGTCAATCAAGACTGTACCATTTCCATAAATGATATTATAACGCTTAGAAGACAAATTCAGTTCTATGTCAAGTGGTGGAGCACCCACCAAAACACACAATGCGTCATTAGAAATCGTACGATATGCCTTTAAGACAGATAGCAGACATAGACGTTGACATGAGAGTAATATTGTTATTTCATTTTGATTTAAGTCAGGCATCCAGATCTCACGCCCACATGAAATACGTTTCTTCAAGATGGTATTGTACCATATTTTAAGATAAATAGAAGGAAGACCTCTATCACGGATTCTGGTTTGGCGCATTTTACACGTGAAATCGTTAAGCCTAGTTCGAATTATATCTAGGTGATCCATCCAGCGAAGAGTGCTGTCAAGTAGAAATCCCAAATAGAGAATATTGTTCTTTACACTGATACTTTTGTCATTATGTTTAAAAATTGGTCTTCTTTTACTAAGAATGTGGCTCCCAAACAGCATTGCGGCTGACTTCTCTGCACTAATTTGCAATTGATGCATAGAACAAATATCCGAAAAGTGATGAACACTAGTATTCATTTTATGTTTAGCGCAGAGCGCGTATCTGCGCACTCTATGATGACATTATCATCAGCATAAGAAATAATCAGTAATGCTCTCTGCTTGCAACTCTTTAAAATCTTGTCATCAACTAGTGTCCAGATAAACGGCCCAAGGCATGACCCTTGCGGGCAGCCACGGAATACATGAAACCGTGTTAATCCATGCGTGTATTTAAAACAAATAAGTCTATTACTCATGTAATTTTTAAGTGTAGACTTCATGTAATCAAAAATAGGTAAGATATTTATGATATCGGCTACAATACGCCAATCCAAAACGTTGAAGGCACTACTGATATCAAAAGAAATCATTGCACAGTATTTATATACTGATAGTTTTTCTCCAATGATATTCTTTAACGCAGAAAGAGCTGTCGGGGTGCTCCGTCCCTCATGAAAGCCATGTTGCCCATCATCAAGATAAGTAGAAGACTCCAGCATTGTAATAACTCTAAGTTTTAAAAGTCTTTCATATAACTTACCCATCATAGGGAGAAAAGTAATAGGTCGATACGAATTAATTTTTTCAGCTGTCCTATTACGTTTTCGAAAAAAGATGATAATTCCTAGTTTCAAACATTTTGGGAAGTGACCGAGTGAAAAACAAGTATTAAATAGCGTCAACATAAGAGTTGTAAATTTGTTACACAAATTTTTAATAATAATTCCATCAATATCATCAGGTCCTGGAGCTTTATTTATGTCAGGGGATGAGGAAAAATTGAATGAGTTAATGTACTCATAAGGGACAGAAGGTCGATAATAGACGTCAAAATGATTAGACATAAGGCTATGTGCTACGCTATCATATGTGTCAAACACAGAAGATTCTTCTAATGTAGTAAAGATCATGTCGTTATGTTTTAGGGTTTTACCTGAGACATGTCTCTATAGAGATCCATTGGCATTATCAGTACGTTCACAGAATGACAGTCAACCCTGTCGTTTTGCCCAGCGTAAATTACTTTTATATTGTCTTCTAGCAGTAAGATATTTATCATTGTAATCTTCTCTATTCAAATTCTTCCTATAACGCTTATACAAGGCGTTAACTTTATTTCTTTCAATCCTAAGAATTTCTGTATACCATTTTGCCGTAGGTTTATATGACAATGGACCTCTTTTAAAACAAGCACTCATAATTTCATGCAAAATGTCATAAAAATTAGCCGTCCAATCTTCTAGTGCATCAGGACTAAAAACTCTACGTAAAGTGTTCATCAACTGAGGAAGATACTCCAAGAGTCTTTTGTTGAAATTATATAAACTCTTGTTTTTTGTTTTATATCTTGTGTAGATCTTAAATGAGGGATCAAGAACAAGATGAAACCTGATGTAGCGATGATCGCTGTATGAAAAGACACTATCATCTACAGACCAGCCATCTGAAACCTGTACAATTTCGTTACCGACCAGCGTAAGATCTGGACGGCTTTTTCGGTCGTCTTGAACGTAACTAGAAGGTGCCTCTGGGTCATTTAGAATAAATAGGCTGTGGGACATTAGTAACTCCAAAAGAGGCTCAGGCCTATCACTGTCGCAAGTATATCCCATCATCTTAAGCGGGACGTTGAAGTCTCCTCCAATCACATGCATGGAAAAATCTGGATAAAAGTCAGTCCATGGGTCCATGTCATCTTGAAAATTTCCAGAAAGTGGTGAGTACACTGAACCAATAATAATGAAACCTTTTGCTGTTTGTAAATTTACAAAAATACTATTACTCGACTCAAAACTTTTCACACATGCTTGTCCTGACAAAGTTGAAATAATAGCTGCAGTACCATTAGAAGAAAGAAAACTTACTTAATAATAGAAAAATTTTCATTCCAATATTTTGGTGCCAATGTGGCATTTAAGAATTAAAATTAAGTGGTCCAAAAATGAACCACAGCCCTTGAAGGGGTTAAAGCAGTAAATTGTAGTAAATTGAATTATGTCAATCGTTTTATAAAGCTGTTAAAAATACCGGTCGTCAAAGACTCTGTTTACTTAATTCATTTTATTTTAGCTTCTTTTCAAATGTTTAACTGTCCTTCTTTAATCAAACACGAAAATAACCATTGGATGCCTAAACAGTAACTGATTCGACCTTAAATTTTTGCAATCAAAGGGAATTGAATGGAGACCCGTTTACAGGGAGATCGCTATAGGTTTTTTCATTATAATTTAATCTTCTCTAATTTTTAAAAAACCGATAATTAGCGTGATTTTAGATTTTGCGGTGTCTGAACGGGGGTTGGCGAGCGTAGCTTGCAGGGGGCAGAGCCCCAAGTACAGTTATAATATTTTCATTTCGTAGATATTACAAAATAAAACAATCAATTTACAGTTTTTTTATCCAAATGAAAAACCGCATAATTTGCATTAATAATTATAAATAATGGATTCAGTTTTACTTAAAAAAAATAGGAATATTATTTATTTTTAATAAATAAAGTATTGGTGTCATCCATAAAGTTATATAACCATAAAGTATGTTTATTTTAAAGCCTACAAATATTTTCAACCATAAAGAATTTTAAAACGTGAGACTAACTCCATGATTTTTAAAAATAGTTAAAAGTTTCATTTGATTTGCCTTCAAGTGCAAACGTGTCAAATTGATTCTTTTTATTTTTAATTTTAAAGAGTTTTGAAAGATAAGGCGATTAATAAACAATATTTTGAGAGGTATTATTTTAATTTTCACGTTTTTACGAACAAGAGAAAAGCTTCATCATATTCGTCTTCTGTTATAAGTACAAATACAGTTTAAAAAACTTACGTTGTTTACATTGAAATGTAAATAATAAGCTTCATTTAGTGACAAAGTAGAAAATACTCTATTTTTATAGTAATAAATCCTTGTTTAAGTATAATTACTATTTATTTCTACTGAAATTGCAAATAATTAGTTTTCTTTAGTTGTAATGTAGAAAAAAAATTATAGCTCCATTCTTTAAAATAGTTATTTAAATACAATAATAAATAAACATATTTAAATTTGGAGTGTTGATATGATAATTATCTTACCTTATTTATTTATGTATAAAAAAATTTCTAATATAGGATGTTTAAAATAGAATTTCCGAATAAAGACATCGTTTTTACATTCAAATGAACTTTGTAAATTTTATTTTGCTTGTTTATTACTTTTCAAAATCCTATCATAAAATAGACAATAAATTCCAAGAAACCCTATTTTCTTTCTTAGCTTCAGATAAAAAGCTTCGAAGTGTACCCATTTTATATCCATGCTGAAAAAAGCCTATTCCAGTTAATCCAAGAGGTTTTAGATAAAATCAGCAAAATTCACAGTGCAGTGTTAAGAGAATGGAAACCTTTTGAATTACTTTTTTTTTCTCCCCATTTTTATCATTTTTTATCATAGTAAGAAAATCGTTATTTAAATTGGTTTGTCTTTTTAACTTTCTTACTGACTTAGCATTATAATATAATTTAACGTCTTAGTTAAGTGGTATAGTCATATAAATCATGTAAAATTCATTTTCTGTCATCTTCTTTTTACTACAATGTTGTTTTTCTCTTAAAACTTTCAAAAAAAAAAAAAAAAATAAGTAAACGTTTTATTATAAGAATAACTATATTTTTGATTATTTTTATAGTCAAAAGTAACTTTTTTACTACTTTTGAAAAATTTGAACGAAATTTTAATAAATAGATAATAAATTTTCATAAAGGTTTTTTTTAATTGATTCAACTTAATTAGATTTTTTGCTTTAATTTATTAATACTTTTATTACAAAAGACTATTATAATCCAAGTGGTTTTAGCTAAAGTCAGCCAAATTTAAACACCAGTATTAAAATTCTAAAAAAACTTTTGATTAATTAATTATTTTTAATTTAATTGTTATTTAATCTCTTTTTAATATATTTTAAGGCAGCAAAAATCTTAAATTATATTAGTTTTTTTCGGTTTTTACTATTTTTTAAACCTCTAGTGTCCATAAGGATTTTCAGTGTTCACACAATTAAAATTTTCTACTAGAGTGGAATAACTTTCTTCTTTTTTAATGCAATCACTGTAAGCTACAATTTTTCACAATAAAATCATTATTATTGTTATTTTACCACAGACCAGGCCCCTACCTGCCGGGCAATATTTCTAGCTTAACGAGTTTTGTACCTGGCTGAGGGGCGAAAGTCGCCTGATCTCCTCATGCGGAGATCTACCTGATAGTACATTGGCTTTCGTGGCTGTATCGCTATTTATTTTGTCCTTTTGTTACTGTGTTGGCCGGTGGCCGGTTCTAGATTGCTATTAATTATACTGTTTGGATTTGTTCGTACGTTGTTGAAAATAGAAGTGAAAAAAAACAAAAGAATGTGGAGGAGTTGCTCACTGTTTTACAGAGCTCATACGAGCAGCCTTTAAGGGCGGCCATCGCTACTCGAGTTTGATATCGTAATTTAGAACCTTGATCAGGTGACGAGATCTTCATCTGACTAGGCACCTCCAGAAGTATAATTCATAGGGAACTTCAAGGACTTTGTGCCCGCAACGGATTTTACATGCACCAGGAGCCATTAGCGTACATGGCGGATTTTAGTTAGCTAGCGGTGAGCCTCGAACCTGCGACCTTTCGTTTACGAGCACGACGCTCTGCCAACTAGGCCACAGCTGCTCGTGTATGCCGATTTGTCTTGTTTCTAGCATTTGATGTTAGCGTACAGTTCGTCACTGTCGTTTGGTTTTGGTCACGTTTCTCACTGAAGTTTTTCTTTCACTTTTCTTGATAGCGGGTTCTGTTGTCATGGTTAATTACAAATTATGATGATAGTTGTCATGTATCGTGGTTGCTGTGTTTACTTCTGTGGACAAAATCTGGTGTAGTTACATTTTCATGAGATGACTTGTGTATTATTTTCCGATATCTTGGCAGTTTTAGTCACAGTCGAGTGTAGTTATAATTTTCTTTAGCTATCTGGTTTACTCGTGGATTGTTGTTTTCTTGGTGCGCTGTAGGGTGGAGCCTGTGGGTTGGCCTTTAATTTTCTACCTGGGAACGGGTTGATCAAGCTGAGCGAACGAAGCAAGCAAAATCTTATTCATCCACTCTAATGGTACATTTGTGATTCTACTCTCTCCAAACCGTTTGGACGATGACCATATAATTCGGCACAGTGATAGATATAATGGCAGGCATGGTATTTGTAAAAAAAAAAAAAAAAAAAAAAAAAAAATCTGACAAAAATCGTGTCTTTGAAGAATAATTATAGAACATAACTGCCATATATTTACCATTAAAAATCATTAGCTAGTCACTAGTTTTCACATTACCTGATTTATCTATGGAAATGTATTTTATTTAAATTCTGGTGCATTTCTTTCATTCCTGTTGCCACAACGTAAAAAGTTGCAATAAAAAAAATGATAACACGTATTCTTTGTTTTTATAGGGCAATCAAGATTTAGATCCTCTCGTTATATTTTCGCATCCGAAATTGACGTCATTTTGAGCAGATAAAGGGTATTTTTTAATAACCTTTTAAGCGGGCCTTTTTAAGTGTACTTTAAGTGCGTTAGAATGACACAGTGCTTTTATTTAAGTGTTTTTGTAATTAAAACATCTATTGTAATACATATATTTAAATCTCAAGAAAAATATTCAAATGGAAAATAAAAATAAGCTTCTAACTATGGCGTCACTTTCCGTGAAGCACTTTTAATGTGACGCCAAACCGACTGTAAACAAACTGTTCAGACGTTTTATTTCTCATTTCGTTTGTATACTACAGCTATATCTTAAAGCTATACCTTATAGATAAGAGTTTTAATGCTTTAGATGCAGTGGTAACATTTCCTAAGATTTTATATAGAAAAGGAAAATAGCAACGGTTTTTTAGAGTCAATTTTTTCTGTTTTCAAACGAAACTAGTGTCTACAAAATTTTCATGCAGTCATTCTAGATTTCACTCTGATGAATGAATATATAAGTTTACATAAAATCATAAGGCGAAATGCAATATTCTACCTTGATTCAATCACAAAATGCACAATATGAACTTTAAAAAAATCACTGTTTTACTTAAAAGGCGAAATAATAATAATAGTATAGATGTTACACGGTAAAATATATACATTTTATTTAAAATTTCTTGGTACTTTCGACCTGCAATTCCCGCGGCCATAGTCAGTGAATATTTTTATGATTAATTATTGTTTCATTCATTCAATCCAAGGCACTGCTACTTCAACTTTCATCTACCTTAATAATTATATATAGAACATCTCATTTCAAACGAGGTGACGTATTTGTATGAATGGAACAGTAATTAATAATAAAAATATTCCATGATGATGGCCGCGGGAATTGCAGGTCGAAAGTACTAAGAAAGTTTAAATAAAACGTATAGTTTTTAACTTGTAACATCTGTATTATTATTTTTTTTGTCACCTTTTATGTAAAACAGTGAGCTTTTTAAAGTTCATATTGTGTATTTTGTAAGTTTACATTAAAAAATAACGTTTTATTATCAGTGGAGGCTATAAAAGTCATAGATTATCATACAAGATGGGGCATTTACGGCAAAATCTGTAACGGCAACAGTACTAGCGTCACTACTGACAAGGGGGGTTAAAGGGGGTTAAAGTACTGACAAGGGAATTAACAAACCTCCGAAATTTATCTGTGTTGAAGAAATATGTTTACGCTCTATGTTTTGAATATCTATTCTTTCCTAAAACAAAGTAGAGGCAGACGATATTGTATTTATGCTTTGTTTATTAAGCTGCTTTTTTTGTTATCGTACCTGTATGGTTCACCTTTAGTCTAATGTCAGACGAACGTCTTTTTGAACGCTTTTTTACTTACGTATTATGCCTACACAATGCCGCTCGCATTGTGTAGGGATAATACGTAAGCAAAAAAGCGTGCAAAAAGACGTCCGTCTGACATTAGTTTTAGGTTTAACGGATGAATTTCACTATGAGAGTTTTGTTTTTGTGGTTCATTAACGAATTTTCTCTCTGGAATTTTAAATATATACAATAGACGTACAGCTAGAGGTCTACACGGACCGAAGTTTCCAAAAATATAATCATATTCCAGGCTCGGGGTCGGGCCGGCCCGACCCATATAAAAAGAAATTCGGCCCGGTTGGCCGGTTATAAAATTTAACAGTTCGTCCCAACCCCGGCCCGTACAAAAGAATTATTGGCCGGCCTCGGAAAAAGGGTAAAATCTCGACCCAATCCCGTCCCGTACCGACTGTAATTCTACAAAACATGGATTTTTACGTCGATATGGTTATAAATTGTTTCGTACTAGGATTTCTGACAAAAAATACATAGTTTAGCTTTTTTGTTTTTTATGTTTATAATCTTCATTTTTAAAGAAGGCTGCAATATTTATTTTTTTAATAAATTTAAATATATGTAAATATTTCAGTTATCATTAACATCGTTAATTCTTATTCCGTGTATCGGAGAATTAAAAATCTGAAAAATGCTTTACAATAAAATGTTCTAAGACGGAATCGCATAAAAAGAAAAAAAAAGCCTTAGCAGGTGTAGATGTACTATATTCTTTATTATATTAATTTTGCATGGATCAGCACATTTTTCGTTTAAGACAGTATTCCGTAGTATACAGGTTCAAAAACTTACTTTATTTTATTGCGTAGAAATGTACTATTCTTTATAAAGAATAATTTTTAAATGTAAAATAATGGCAATTTAAAAATATATGCATATTTTGATAAAATTTTTGGATTTGAGTTAAAGGCCATACCGGGACAAGGATTTTCTTACACGCTGAGTGGAGACCAGGGCTGAAAATTTAGGTCCGTACGGACCTAGGAAGAATGAAGCCAGTACCGGCTCGGCACGGAAAAAATAAGTTAGGTTCGGCCCGGCTCGATCCTTCAGAAAATAATAAGTCCCGATCATGGCCCAGCGCGACCCGAGCTTTCGGCAAAAAAGGCCTGGGCCGACCTAAATGTCGTGAATGAAAATAGTCCCGTGCAGACCTCTACGCGAAGCAATTAATTTTTTAGATACGAGAACGTCCGATATTGTGGGATTTGTCGTTCGAATTACATAAAGATAACAGTAAAAAAAAAATAATTATAATAACTTGTGTACAGATTTGTGGCATCCTTGATTAAAAAAAATAAATAAATCAGAAACATATAAAGAAGATCAAGACATTATCGATAAGTTATTTGATTTTTTTTCATACATACAAAAAAAATTATTTATAATTATTTTAATGTTACAAGATACGTTTTATAAGAAAAGTATTATAATAGTAAAGTTATAAGGAAAAATTGAATGTAATCTTTATCAAATCATAATATCAATACTATATACAAATAGCAAAACTATTTTCTCTTAGTGTGTTCCTTGAGAACTAAAATAAATTCAAGGGTCCATGCAGTTTTTTTTGGAAGGGGAAGGGGGGGGGGGCGGATTTTACGAAAAGTAAAAAGTATTTTTGGGAAATTATTTTTATGTTTGTGAAGAGTAATATTTTGTAACAAAATATGAAATCCAGTTACTGAAATTCGAAATAAGCATTTTTTAAAAATAATTTAACTTCTTTAGATCCTTCTGCTAAAGTTTTTCCTTTCTAGGGAACTTGTTTTCTTTGCAAATTAAAACAAATTAAACCTAACAACATTAGAATAATTAATGAATAGTATGTGTTTATGGAATGCAATTTTGTGAAACGGCGTGTTTTATTACTACGTATTTTGATAAGAGGCCTGTTTTTTTAAAATGAATTTGTTTGAAGAGGCCCCCAAAAGATTGCAAATTTTGCCTGGATTAAAATTCTCTGAAATTAAAATCATTGCAAGTTAAATCTGGTTTTGAAAATCCGGTATGGGGAAGCGGGCAGCAAAACAGCGCGTCTGTGGTCATATCCGGTACCGGTTCTATTTACAGCAAGTATGTATTTTGAAAAATACTGTAATTTATTATTATTATTATTATTATTGTTATTATTATTATTATTATTCTGTATAAGTATGTATACTATACCTGCAAATTTTATGCATCTTTTTCTTGCTCTACTATTTTTTAACTTATAAATTTGTTTTATTTAATCATCGAAAACCTAAAATTAAATAAGTCAAATTTTTATGCTCAAAAATAGTGCTAGGAAAAAATGTAGAAGTTGAAATCTATCGTATATATTATTCTTTCAAAAGGCTTTTAATTGTCGGAGCACGGCTCCGGCTTCCCTGCAAAAATTACACTTATTGTTAACACGATAGCGTCCAAAATATTTGTCGTATCGACACAAAAAATTAAATGGACGTTGGTAATGACAAAATCTCGGTGCGTATTGAAAATCATAAATATTCGTCAACGGTATGAAATGTTTGCTCAAAAATTTCTCATAGAGATAACTTTGCGGGTTTAAATCTATATATTTGAAAGATAATGCTTTTTTTTTTAGACATCTACCTTGAGCTTTTTTCTGAACCAATTCTTTTTTTAAATGAAAGCTGTTTCTTTATAGATTTGCGGCACTAGCTATTTTTTTTAATATTCCTATTTTTATATTTAAATTTAAAATTTAAACATTTTCTATGATTCTTTTTTTCTAAATGGTAGCAATTGGATTACTACCATTGTTGTAAAGAAAAAAAAATAAAAAATTAATAAAGTATGTTTATTTTTATTGATGCCATTTTCTCAGAAAATTCAAAATAAACTTTCTGAAAAAACTGAACAGAAAATTACGTCACGCTTTAAAACAATACTCATGTTTCCGCAAAAAGCTGTTATAATTCAATTTTTCATTCATTGAGCTTGAGACGCTTGGTGAAATGCTTCAATGAGGCAAAATGACATCATATTTAATTGACAACGATCATTTTTCTCTGATAAAACGAAATATTTTACTACGAACGCCTCTAAAAGATATAAATTTCTGGAATTTTACTCGCCGATACGGAGATTAGAACTACAAGTCAAGAGTGCGGATGTTCACATGCAAAGTCGTAGTTAATAAACTTGATTTCAAGTTTGGAAATATATATATTAATAACTTATTGCGTACTGCGATATTTTTGAAATGGTGAATGTAAATTTGAGAGATGCGTATGTAAATTTTGAGACGATGAAAATGACGTTAAGTTTAGATTTCACGCGAGAAATAATTCTATGTTTGGCTCAAGGTGAAATCATTTTTGCTGATTTTCAATTGGTAATTTTAAACATAAGAGCCTCCATGGGTAATTTCATCATAATTACTTATCTTAGTTAGGTATACTAATACATTTTTTTACACACACGTATTTAATTTAATATGTTGAACGGTCGAAGTTTATGGAATTAGTATTTTGGTAACTTTAAATTAAAAATAATATTTGTTGAGAGTAAGTATTAACTAATGTATGAGTTCCTTTTTAAACAATTTCTTTCGTCAAAATACGGCGGGTTTCATCTCGTTATTAAACAAAACATTAGCTCCATTGTTCTAAATTATGCATTTTAACCTCATCCGAATCGTTATGGCGTCGTCAATATTTGTGACCTGAGATATAGATTGACTTTCAGAAGTTTTACTTTCTACGTTCGTAACGACCACTTTTTTTTTTTTTTCAGTGCGAACCTTTTATTCTCCATAACCTACCAAATCGATGCAATTCATTTTGAATTTTAAATTAAGAGATGAAAAGAAATCAAATACGGGGAATACGATTTTGGGTCTTAGCCGTATGGTAACGGATTTCGTATTAGCCGCATGGCTACGAGTGATAAATCAGAGAAATCGAGAAAATATAACAGGGTTTTGTACGGATCAGGGTACGGATCAGGGGTTCCAGGAGAGTTTCCAGTATTTTTGTTATAGAAAAAGAAATCTTGGCTAAACTGGTGAAATTTCATATTCTTATAAGGAGAGATTTTCTGTAAGAAAATAACGGTGTAGAAGAATTTCCTGGTCGCAAAGTTCCAGGAGTCGTACGAACCCTGATATAATGTCATGTATGTATTACTTATTGTATGTATTCTTATGTATGTATGTTTATATTCAGACGTATGCATGTTTGTATTGGGAAATTTCCGCAATCGGGTTTATAGACAATTTCATAATTTAGCGAGCGTTGTTTGATGCGCAAATTTAACCATTTGGTGGCGGTCCCAATTACAGAAGGTTACCCATTTTTCTTTATTCACTGTAAGTGAATGTGCTGCAACTGAAATGCACATGCACATTCTCCGTAACCTTCCAAATCGGTGCAATTCATTTTGAATTTTAAAATAAGAGAAATGAAAAGAAATCGAATACGGAGAATACGATTTCGTTTATTAGCCGCATGGTAACGATTTCAGTATTAGCCGCATGGCTACGAATGATAATCAAAGAAATCGAGAAAAATATAATGTCATGTATGTATTATTTATATGTATGTATTCTTATGTATGTATGGTTGTATTAAAACGTATATATGTTTGTATTGAGAAATTTCCGTAATCGGGTTTGTGGACGATTTCATAATTTAGTGAGCGTTGTTTGATGCGCAAATTTAACTATTTGGTAGCGGTCCCAATTTCAAAAGATCATTAATTTTTCTTTTTAATTCACCGTAAGTGAATGTGCTGCAACTAAAATGCAAGTGAACATTTTCCGTAACCTACCAAATCGATGCGATTCACTTTGAATTTTAAATTAAGAGAAATAAAAAGAAATCGAATACGGAGAATACGATTTTGGATATTAGTTGCATTATAACAAATTCAGTATTAACCGCATGGCAACGAATGATAATAAAAGAAGTCGAGAAAAATATAATGTTATGTAATGTATTACTTATATGTATGTATTCTTATGTATGTTTTTATTCAGAGATATGTATGTTTGTATTAGGAAATTTCCGTAATCGGGGTGGCAGAAAATTTCATAATATAGTGAGCGCTGTTTTATGCGATAATATAACCATTTGGTAGTGGTCCCAATTACAGAAGGTTACTCTTTTTTTTTAATTCACCGTAAGTGAATTTGTTGCAACTGAAATGCCAGTGAACATTCTGAAGTGAATGAGATAAGCATTTTTGGCCTAGATGTACACGTGAAAACAGAAATATGTAGATAAGAAAATAAAAAATTCCTAAAAGCATAAAGAAAAGGTAGCTTTCTTATTTCTTGATTTTAAGATTTTAGCTATTTTTACGGTAAAACAATAAGCTAAAATGCGAAGAACCCGATTAGAGAAGAATCATCAGTGCTGAATTTCAGTGGAAATTTCGCCAAATTTGGAAGCTAGAGCAAAAATTCGCTGCATTTATATCAACATATATTTGGTCGCCAAATTGGGCGAAATGTCTCCAAGCTTAACGTTAATGAATATGACTATATAGTTTTATGCTTATAATCGGAAAATGGATACAACAATGAAAGATAATTCGTGAGAAATCAACTTTACCATAAGTCATCATTCCGTGATTTCTTTTTAACCTGTTGCCTAGATTTAGTGTACATTTTAAGAAATGTACATATTTTTATATGTGTAACATTATACACAAAAGTTTCGAAAATGCCAGTTAAAAGAAGGCAAATGAGGTGAAAAGAGTTATTCAGCGTAATTCTATGTGGAAAAGTCACATAAAAACAACCCAGCTGCCTACGAGTAAATGCGTGAATAACGATATAACAATAACTCAGATGAACAAAAGTATCAAGTTTGATAGAGGAGTATAGCAGATTACACATGTGTACGTGTTACATACGTGTTACAAACCTGTCCCTTATACCATATTAAATAAGTCTGGGCTTTGCCAGACATGAAAGTCTTTGAAGGGGCTTTGAAGTTTTCTGCCATTAGCTCGATGGATCCAGTTCCAATTTTTGATTGTCTCAAAGATGGGAGCTACATTAAACAAATCAAAATCGCTCAACACATCCCCAAAGGTTATTCTTTCTCTTTACCGTAGACTCTCTTATTCAACGGATTATCTTTACTTTTAACATTTCTGAATTATTTTAAAGAACAACAAAACACGCTGCATGAAAATTTTGATAATTCTGACGTCAGATTTACAGATGAGCAGCAGAAGGTACTTTATTTATGCACAGAATAGCTTTTGCCATTGCAATTCAAAAGTTACAATTTTCCCTAAGTCAACTTTTGTTATTGGAAAAGCAAGAGCTTGAAAAAGTAGGATAATCAAAGAAATTAGTAAAACAATCATAGAGCAGTTAGGATCAGAAGCTGCCATTGTTTTGCCACTAACAGGTACTGCTGCGCTTAATGTCGAAGGAAAGTTAATTCACTCAGTGCTTAAAGAACCACCGTGTTTTAAATAGTTCGCTGATTTAAAAAGTCAGGCTGAAAGAAATCTACAGCTCAGCATGGATAAAGTATTATTTATCTTTATTGACGAATTTTCAATTGTCGTCTTATTTCTGAACTTGAACAAAGATGTCGCAAAGGTACTTTGTTTAAATCCTTGGAGGTATTAGGTAGTTACATCGCGTAAAAGACAGCACTCTATATAAGAGACATTCTATAAAAGACATTTTGGCTCTTCGCAGACAAAAAATGCTTAGAGCTTTTGAAAATTGCTTCACATTAACAAACTCATTGAGACAAAATGACGATCAGCAAAGACAGTTTCGAAAGAATCTATATTCTATATTTGCTTTGCGTGGATGAAGTTTCAGACTACTCTCATCCCTTATGCAACGGTGGAAAAATAAACTGCTTCCGGCTCAACTTGAATGATTTCAAGATGTTATATGTCTTTTTTCCAAAAACAAGCAAACGAAAGAACATAATCAAGAAGTTCTTCTTAAATCAAAGTGGTCAATGACAAGAATGTTAGCAGACCGCAATAATTAAAAGTAAGATGTAGTGAAGATGATCACGTGTTTGGACTTCAGGCTGGAATTTTTTCAGCAGTTGGATGCAGAGTTATGTTACATACCAATATCTGGATGGAGTGGGGATTGATAAGCGGTGTACTGAGTACAGTAAAAGGTACGGTCTATGACACAAAATTTCAACCCCCAGGCTTGTCACAGGCTATAATGGTTCATTTTGTTGAATATCATGCCACAAATTAGCATTTGAGCATTACCTGAGGCAACTGATGACTGAATTAAACACTAGAAACTCAGGATTCAACGGGTGTTATTTCAAATTTCATTTTGTTCTATTAAACAGTAATCATGAAAATTAAACTTTTTAAAAAATTTTAAAATGTTATATGTTAAGTTTATACGACTCCATGCTCCGACATTTCGGCTTGACGGATACTAGTTGTAGGAAAATGATGGTTAAAAAATCGACATTTTTGTAAAAATTGTCTAGCTATTTGCATAGGATTTTTGCTTGGATCTAGCTTTGAACTGCGTCAAAATAAACTATCTGGGTTAGACCTTGGGCAAACTTTAAGCTTTTTTACACTAGTGCTGAAAATTGTGGTCCCTGTAAACCTTTAAGTGTAGTATTTTACGCTTAACGTACTAATACATTTTTTCAATCAATATTTTGTAGAGGTAAGAATTATTGAAACCTAGTTGAAAGGAAAGCTAACTTCGTTTATATATTTGAAACAAATACAGTTAAGTTTGGTAAAAATGGCCTTTTCCTTTCTTTTTTTCTTTTTTTTTATCATTATTATTATTTTGTAAAATTTTGTGTGGCAGCAAAGTTAATATTCTCTGGTAAAATATTAAAAGGCTATTTGCATATGGCGACAAATTTGGAAATCTTTCAATTTTCAACATTATCAGTGTATGATTTTTGAACCTTTTTTCGTAAATACCATGGAAAGAAATTTCTTATTCAATTTTGAATATTGTAGGTTTCACCAGCCTTGATGAGGTTTCAATTATTAAACATTTTAATTGCACTATAAAAATAAAGAAGAATCGAAAATATGAAACATTCTTCGTTAGACTAAAGCGCCCATCATTACTGTAAAAGCAGAAGCAGGGCTGACATATTAGAAAAGGGAGAAGGGGGGCGAATCTTGCTTTTTGCTCATGGGGAAGTAGCACATGCTTCCTGACTAGTATAACGAACATTTCACACTTTGGAAATTTATCGTTTCTATTTTTTCTTTATGTAGCTAAGATGTTTGTTTTACCATGGAGTTCTGTAGCAATTTTTATTGTATTTAATAATAATAATAATACTATAAAGGAGAAATATTAACTAAATGAAAGTTGAATAACAATTGTCATCATTTTAATAATTTATGCAGTCATTTGTATTTCTTAAAATATGGTGGATTTTTCATTTAACATCAGATGAAAAAAAGTAATTTCTGCAATTTTGGATGTTTTAAAATGAAAGCCCAGTAAATAATATCTATCCCATATCATAGGATGAACCCAGTACCGTCTGTGTATATCTATATATATAAAAGCCATTCTCTGTGTATATGTCCTTTATACAAATCTTTAATTTTTGACCGATTTGCATGAAACTTGCTGTACATAGGCTTTAGAGCGTGGAATAGATCCCTGTCACCTTTAAAAAATCATCAGACCAATATTTATCCCCTTTTTCTATCATCTTTCATAATTTAACATTATAGAAATATCTCATTTTAAATTTTCAAATTCAATAGCTTCTTTCCTGTTGCCACACATCTAAAAAACTGCTCAATAATTTAAAAAAAATGATAACTCAAGTACTCTGATTTATTAGCCAATAAAAATTCAGCCTCGACTGCTTTATTTTTACACTTTTGAAATCGACGTCATTCTAATCAGAAAATGCACATTTTTCATATATTTATGTAAAAACTTTAACTAAGCATGTTTTAAAATGACCTTAGAAGTACTTTAGTTGAATGTTAAAAAATCTATTTTAGTGAAGTCGTTTCAATATCAAGAATCAAATAAGGAAAATGATAATAGTAAAAAAAAAATCGTTTGCTAGATATGACGTCAATGTCATCAATATAATTTCAAACTGGCTCTAAAAACTGGATGCTACAATTTATTCCCTATTTCTTTGTAATCTTTAATTATATCATTTAGATAAATGTTTTAATACCTGAAATGCAGTGATAACATTCTACGATTTGTATCGAATACGGTTATATAAAATACGATTTTTGTACGATTTATATTAAATAGAAATTATAGCTACTATTTTTTAGGGTAAGCTTTTTTTCTTTTTTAAACAAAATTTCATGACTTACAGACTTTTTTGTTAGACGTTGAAATAATGGAATGCATGATGTTTAGAGATCAAATTGCAGTAAAAGCGTAATTTATGGTACGGTTAGGTTGTTGCCACCAACAATATGGTGCTAGGCGTTACTCATAGATATGTCTTTTCTTTATAATATTGCATTAATAGCAAACGGATACATCTTTCTGAATTGGGTTACAGGTATATTTAAAAATATATCCGTGATTGAAAATTAATTTAAAATGGATAAACAATCCGTAAATTGAGATAAGCTTTTCAAAAAAAATTACTGAAAGTACTTTTTGTATTCTATTAGATTTTGGAATAATCAAATGTGCGATGTTTAAAGGTCAAATTTCAGTAAAAGTTAAATTTATGGTTGAGTTAGGTTATTGTCACCAACAATATGATGCTAGAGTTACTCATAGTTCATCAATGTCTTTACTTTATAATATTGCATTAAGAGCAAACAGGTATATCTTTCGTAATTGGGCTGAGATGTAGTATGAGATTTCCACGTTTTTGCACACCGGTATATTCTTAAAGAAAATGTTGTTCTGTTAAATCAAGAGAGTGTCCCGATTAAATGAAATATCATTTACTCTAACAAAATACTGGTGTGAAAAAATGCGGAAATCTTATCCCTGGCTGCATGCAAATCAAAAATATCCATGATTGAAAATTACTTTAAAATCCATTCACATGGAAAAATTGAGATACAATTCTCAAATAAATTTCAATTGACAGAAGCTTTTTCTATTCGACAGTGTGAAAAACGAAATTGTATGATGATCATAAGTTAAAAAAATTTTAGTAAAGGCAAAATTTATGGGTTTTTATTAAATTTATGGGCCATTGCCATCATCAGTATAATGTCACAATTGGCATTGTGTTTGTAGTTTTTTTTTCATATATATATTCTGAAGAAGACTCAATGGAAGAGTCGAAACATGTAAATTTTTAATATTTTTAATGTTTTTATTATTTAAATGACGCTTTTTAAGCAAATAATTGTACTTTAATATATGTTTTGACATTTGTTTGGAATATACATTATTATGGTATAGTTAATAGTAGACGCAATTAAAACTATTTTACTTATATTACTTATCGGTCTTTTAACGATTCGTGGACGGTAATGCACCAATCTCAGTTATTGTCACTGCCGTATTATTTCATTTTAATGTATTTTATCTGGGTGGACCATTATTATTGACACGAGCGAAGCCGGGTAGATCTGCTAGTATATATATATATATATATATATATATATATATATATATATATATATATATATATATATTTCTAATTTCTTCAATAAATGATACAAAATTACAGAATCATTTATTTCTTGCAAAAGATCCAACTTGTTTAAATTGAAAACATCGAATAGAAATAAATCCCTCTGTCGCAGCTAGCGATAATATCGGCTGCGTATTTTGACGGCAACGGGACGCTCGTCTGACTATGCCAGCACAGGTGTTTATTTTTATTTCGAAAACTACAAGCGTTCAAATATTCGGTCGTCTGACATTAGTCTTAGCTTACAAAATGGCAATTAGAGTAATAATATAAAAGAAAACCCTAGAAAATTCTGTTAAAAACGTAAATATGTAAGTTTATGAGATTAAATTATAAAAAAATCAAATTCAGGTATTGCGTCAATTTATTTATATCGAATAAAATTTTATTGGGTATAACGTCAGTACCTCTATTCATTTTTAACTTTTAGATTTATATATTTATAAAAATTTGTCGAAAGAAATTTTTCTCTGTTTATAATTTTATTATTATTATTTCTTATATGTTAATATTATAAATATTATTGAATTGATTGTACGTTATTTACATTAAAACAATATTTTTATTTTATCTGTAAGAAAGTGAAAATGCGTAAATTTTAAAAGATTATTGTAACTATTATTTAATACGTTAAACTTCATAAATTAATAAACCATCGGCTATAAAAAATTTCCTACCAAATGAGAATAATTATGAAGTTTTCTGGGACTTGAAGAGTGCAATATTTCGTATATTTTTATATTACACCATTGCTTTTGATATATAGCATTCAAGACGAAATTTTTACCTTCTTTTTAGCTGCATTTAAATCATTCACTCATCATGTAAAAAAAAAGAAAAAGCAAGCCTTGCATGAACATAGAATAGATATTAGATATATAAAATATAATATCGATTCTATGTAAGATTCTATTAAAAACGTAAACATGCAACATTAAAAAAAGAAAGATCCCAATGAGGTAGATACTCAATAATAAAAATATTACAAGGATGGGGAGTTTCTTGCCCATTGTCACTAAAACTGCTACGATGGCAATCGCATTACCATTATGCTCTATGGGAGTGTCCGATCTTGTATGTTAATCTATCAGAAAAGTCTATTTTCAAGCGATACGAAATGGAACGTCACTAAATGCTGGGTAATTTGGTTAATACGGTTTGTTATGAAAACGGCTCGTTATTAAGCAAAAGCTGCTATTTTGACAAAGGAATTATAAAATAAATTACAACAATACAAATTTCACTAACAATAAAATATTCCAGCTTGCTTTCTGTTAGTCGTAGTTTTTGACAGCCGAGAGCTCTTTAGCAGAGCTCTTGCAGGTAAGTCGTTGCTGTTAATATGTTAATTTGCGTTTCAAAATGTCGCAATATCAATACCTGACACATCAAATAAATGTTTTCTGGTTCAACTCAATTTTCTGCTGGTCTCGCATATGCTTTCCTAGTATTTTAAAAGCTTCATTGTCATTATGGCGTGATATGAATTTATTCCTGAAATGGAATTACTCGTTCCTGTTAAACGAGATTGCTGTTAGTTGTGATTTTTCAGTAAAATTTTCAATACTATACTAAAATAAGCCGCACGTTTAGAATCGACAAAAAAAAAAAAAAAAAAAAAAAAAAAATTATAAACAGTAATTTCATTTAATAGGGTTAAGAATCCCAGATGATTAAAATTTCGGAATGTTTGTTTTTAAACGCGTATAAATAATATTTTAAGGACACAGAGGCAGCATAAATTTAATAATGAAATAATATTCCCCAAACTATAGATAGAAAAGTTATGGATTACTGTAATTTTATATATCATTTTACCGAAACAATATAAGAAAGTTCAAGCACCACTGTAAATTTCTATCCCTTTTTAGTTTTATAATGATGGTCTGACACAATATAACTGTCAATGTTCTCCTTATATTTGTAAATTTTAAATTTAAATTTTGTTTTGTTTTTTAATGCCAAGGGGTCATCTTGAACTTTCGAGGTCTAAACTATCCGAGATCCCACATTTAAAGTGGATTCTGAATTCCTACAATCACCCCGGCCTCGAATACGAACAGATAGTGACACATTCAACTGTAATATCTCGATAAAAAGAATTTTATTGCAAGATATGTATATTTTCTCAAACAATATAAGAGGAAAATATTTAAAAAATAAGACAAAATATACCAGGGTCTGTCCAGAATAAAGGTTCCCAAATAGCTTCAGCCGCACGGGAAGGTGCGAGGCGAAATACGGCAAGAAGCACTGTGCGCCGCAATTCCCCCGGCCGCTCATTCTTTGCTCACCAGCCGTCCGAGATAGAGGTTCCCATTGTTTATACCGCCAAGTGCGAGATTGGTTCCGTAATTCACTTTTTGCACACCAAAAGGACTCCACCCTTGTATATTCATCGTCAGTTGACAGAGGTGTATGGCGAGAAGTGTATGTCTGTTCAACACGTCCGAAAGTGGTGCAGGCAGTTTAGTGCTGGTCGGAAGGAACTCAGGAACTTTTGAAATAATTTAGGTGGGCTATCATGCCCCACCCACCTTACAGTCCGGACCACGCACCTAGTGATTATCACTTGTTCCCCAAGTTAAAGGAACACTTGGGTGGCCAACGCTTCCAGAGCGACGATGACGAAAGAAGAGGTGAAACGCTTCCTCAGTGGGTTGGTGCCGGAGTTGTACGACATTGGGATACAGAAATTGGAGCACCCTCTACAAAATTGCGGAGAAAAAGATGGCGATTATGTAGAGAAATTGAACAAACTTTCTTCTTTCCAACGATGTAAATTTCTATGAGAATAAACAATGTTGTCTATTTGTAAATTTGATGGGAAATTATTTCTGGATCGATTCTCGTATAATGTACATCAAAAAATCATTTTGAATTCTAAAATATAATATTTCGATTAAATTTCCAAAATATAGAACAATTTAATTAACCTTCTCAATAGCACCATCGTCAGTTCATTATAGGATTTCTTCAAAGAAATAATCCTTATGATTTATTTCGCTTGACTTTGTTCGTCTTGTATTTCATTTTCAACGATCTAAAGTAATAAACCTTAATTTCTGTCATATTTCATCGGAAAAAAAAAAAAAAAAAAAAAAAAAAACAATTTAACAAATTACAACGACTATTTGGAAAATGATTTTTTCAAAGACTAAAATTTAAGGCATGAAAAATCGCACGGAGTTGATCATACATTACGTAGGCCATGAATTAAATATTAATAGTGTTATTACACGTAAAAATTGCAAGCGACAAAAATCGCCTGCGACTCGTCAGATTTCCTGAAACTCACGTATTATCCACTTGAAACTTACGTAGTATCCAAGCATTTCATTGGCTGTTCGGGAGAAGGCTTTTTCATCGTAGAAATCTGAAGACCCATTTTTAATGAAATTTCATTCTTAAACTTCTAAACATCCCACAATATTACTTTTTACACCGTCGTATACAAAAAAAATGTACTTTTAAATGGAATTTGTTTGAAAGCTGTATCTCAATTTGTTTCTGAATTATTAAATTTTTTTCGTAGTTTTTATTACTTTTTTGTCATAGTGGCAACAGAAGTATCCATTTCTGTTGAAAGTAAAGGGAAAGTACAGATTACTGTATAGACCAATCAGAAAACGAATAAAATGCGGATTCAACCAATAAAACGCCTCAGATATGTTTTTTATTTCCGACCTTGACAGAGAACAATAATCATTTTTCCAAATAGTTAAAGAAAAAAAAAAAACCTTCGTCCGATTGATAAGTAAATTAAATAGCTCTATTTGAAACGAAAAAAAAAAGAGTTTTGTAGCAGTTTTTTTTTTGGGGGGGGGGGGGACGGGAAGAATAATTAAAGTAGGAGCTCAGCATAACATTAATTAACAACAGTCTTTGACAAACAAGAGTAATGAGTATAAAAAGTCAGCTTATTAATTTTAATTTATCGTAAAGATGAATGCGCCATTAGATGCTGCCAACAACTTGGAAAAACATTTGTATGGTGATTTTAATTAATAGAAGAAAATTTAGGCGAATATACGTAGTAGGATTCAAAAGTTCCCGGACTGACTCTATAACTGTAAAAATATTACCAATTTCATTGCTGAAACACATCTGCCTTCGAAATAAGACCCTTGCGCAACAATACACATTTGCCATTGCCTGTAAAGGTCATCGAAGCTCTTCTGGTATCCATTTTTAGCCATGTCCTTTAATCCAGTCTGCGATGCACTTTTTACTTCATCTGAAGTTTGAAATCGACGACCATGCATGTTAGGCGAAGACCAAAAGGCAATTCGAATTGAAGTGGTGGGAGGCTTAATCTCGGCTGTTGACAAAGATCCTTCCCTACTCTGCAGAATTGTTACTGGAGACTGGAAATGGTGTTTTTTATACGATCCGCAATCCAAGAGAGCATCGGCAACTTGGAAATCACAACGGAAGAAGAAATTCCGCCAAGATCGCTCTAAAGGGAAGGTCATGCTAGAGGTATTTTTCGATATCCAGGGCATTGTGCATCTGGACTTTATCCCTGAAGGACGCACTGTCAACAAAGAACTCTATGTAGACATCCTGCGTCGTTTGCGTGAGTCGGTCCGGAAGAAGAGGCCAAAATTGTGGGCTGAGCAGTCATGGGTGCTTTTGCATGACAACGTTCCTGCACACCGATCACTAATTGTCGGTGACTTTCTTACGGAAACGAAAACAACTGTTTTGTCACATTCTCCTTACTCCCCTGATCTCTCAACCTGCGACTTTATCCTGTTTCCTGAACTGAACGTCGCTTGCAGGGTCGTCAATTTCAATCTTCAGATGAAGCTAAAAGTGCATCGCAGGCTGAATTAAAGGACATGGCAAAAAATGGATTCCAGAAGTGCTTCAATGACCTTTACAGCCGATGGTAAAAGTGTGTTGTTACGCAAGGATCTTATTTCGAAGGCGGATGTGTTTCAGCAATGAAATTGGTAATATTTTTACAGTTATAAAGTCAGTCCGGGAACTTTTGAATTCTACCTCGTACAACATCGTTATTTCTTTAGTGCGTAATATTTGAATCAGAAGAAAATTAAAAGAAAAAATAAACGAAGTAAATGTGAAATAAAATATTTACTAAGAACAGTAATTTATTTTGTACATAAACAAAGTTGCTGTTTATTTCACTTTATAACTAATTTAAAAATACCTTTCCTCGTTTTTTGAAAATCGAAATAGTTAATTTTGATGTAGTTTTATTTTTGTGTCTTAAGTAGAAATACAGAAATAGAAAAATTTGAGGCCCTATAATATTTTTTATCTTGAACTAGCTTCATGAGATTTGTATTGAAATCATGATGAACTAGTTGCATGTGCCAATCCCAAAACATCTTATACATCTTATACATAACAATCTTATAGATCTTAATATTTCAAAAACTAGTTACACATGTTAATACTTCAATATTATTAGTTCAATACCATACCAACTTTGATTTTCATCTTAATTTTCAGCTTCAGTCAATTGAGCGGAGTAAAAACGAGTTAATATATATCATGATATTTGTTAAAATTAATAGTTTTTCCTTATTCTGCTGTTATCAGCTGTTTGCGAATAGCCGGCTTAGCAGGAAGCGAGTTCCTGCTACTGCACGAGCCGCCGATGGACAATAGAGCTACAAAAAATCAAGAAAAGTATACAAAAATTGCTATCACAGAACCCCTTTACCGCGCAATATTTCCTAATTCAAGGAGGACCTGTTGGCCAAAGCCAAAAACATGCACAAAAAATTTGGTTCAATTGTATGCATAGTTTTATACACTTTTCGGTGGTACAAAAAAGAAAACGGCCCAAACATCGCTATTACAGTGCCCCCCTTCCAGCAGATTTTTTTCAAATTCAGGGAGGACTTGCTTGCCATAGCCAGAAACATACACAAAAAATTTGGTTCAATTCTATGCATAACTTCATACACTTTTAGATGGTACAAAAATGAAAATGGCACAGAGATCGCAATTATAGCGCCCCCTTCTGACGGAATTTTTTCAAGTTCAGGGAGGACTTGTTTGCCATAGCCAGAAACATGCACAAAAAATTGGTTCAATTATATGCATAACTTCATACACTTTTTGATGGTACAATAATGAAAATGGTACAGACATCGCAATTATAGCGCCCCCTACCGGAGAGTTTTTTCCAAATTCAGGGAGCACCTACTTGCCATAGCCAAAAACTTAACATAAAAATTTGGTTCAATTCTATGCCTAACTTCATACACTTTTTGATGGTACAGTGGCGACAGACACACGGATAGACAGATATTTCCTATAAACATGATTTTTGGGATCTCTGATCTCTAAAACGTGTAAATCCGTCGAAAACCGGAAGTAAAAAAAAATTCGATTACAATACTTTCTTCTATTGAAGATAGAAGAAAGTAAAAACTCACTATAGCATAAGCGTATATAAAAAAACAACACAATGAGTTTCAAAAGAGTTCCTCCATTCCACGATAACGTGCGAGAAATTAACAATTTTGTTTTTGAAAAATTACGAAAAATGTAGAAAACGTGAAGAAAATGGAAACGAATGCATACGGCGAAAATCAGTCGAAAAAAAGCAGACTGATAGGTAGTTTAGTCATGTTTTGATTATTTTTTTACATGCGAGTGCTGAGCAGCCCTGAATCTCTGTTTAAATCCGAATACGGCTGTTTGTGAACTTCTGGGCCCCGAACTGGAGTTCAATTTTGGCACCTCTTGACTATTATACTGCAACTTAAACACGGGAAAGTCTAAGAAGACAGTAAAGGAAAGTTTGACAGTGCCTACTCACTTCCTTGGCAAAACTTAATTGACAGAACTGACGATGTTATACTCATAAGCGACATAATATGATTTTATGATTGAGCTTGAAAAAGTCTTTTTCAAGAAGTATTTTTTTGTTTTAGTTTTCTTTTGAAACATTAAGTATAATTAGTTATTTACAATCTATCACAAATGTACGTTATTTAAATTTGATAAACATATGTCGTTTTCCAGAAATTTTGACGTTAGAAACTAAACGAGCATTTAAGTATTTTTAATTGAAAATAAAAATATTTTTGGAATTTAACATCACCTGTAACATTTCATTATTTTTTTAAGCAAAGTCAGTTTTAGAGTTCCGTACTTAAAAAATAAAAACGGAATCATTATAAGATCACTCCTGTGTCTGTCTGTCTGTCTATCACAGCCTTTTTACTCGTAAACTATGAAACGTGGAAAGCTCAAATTGGGGGAAGTCATAAAGACTATAGGCCCACATATTTTCAGATTACTAAACATTCATAAATATCTACCCTATCTATATTATAAAGGACAAACATATCTGTGCGTAACGCATACGTCATTTTGCGAATGGCAACACTTTGAAATTTGAAATAAAATTTTGGTTTTGCATTTTCTCTACTGCAAATTTTTAAACTTCTATGCATCACACATTTTAACTTTTTACACCGTCGTATAAGGAAAAAAATTCTCTTTTAAATACTATTTGTTTGAGAGCTGTATCTCAATTTGTTTTTGAGATATTAATTTTTTTGTAGTTTTTAATACAAATTTTGTAATTGTGGCAACTGAAGTACTCCATTTATATTGAAAGTAAAGGGAAAATATTCATGGTTTATTATTTTTATTCATTATATCCTTATTGATGCCATTTTCACATTACAAATAAAAGTAACTTTTTTATAATTTTTGAACAGAAAATGATGTCAGACATTAAATAAAACACGCATTCTTCTTCATAAATCATCTAAATTTTAATATTTTTACATTACGCTGCTAAATGAGTTTGAGGCGCTCGGCAAAATGATTCATTGAGTAAAAATGATATATTTAAAACAAAACGATCATTTTTTTTTTTTTTGATAAAACTAGATATTTGACCAATACTATAAATGGCGAATACTATGACAACTAAAGTCAAATTTCTGAATTTTTTTTTCGCGGGTACTAAGATTAGAACTTAAGGTTTGTGCGAATGTTCACATGAAAAGTTGTATCGGACAAACGTGACTTTAACTTTGGAAATGCATTCATTAATAATCTATTCTTTTGCGAGTTAAAATACTTTCAAATTGTGAATTTGAGTGGTGCGTATGTAAATTACGAGAATGTGAAAATGACGTACAGTTTAGATTTTATGGAGGAAAATTTTATGATGTGACAAAGCGAAATCCTTTTTACTGATTTTTCATCCCGTAAAAACAAACATAAGAGCTCCATCGATAACTTTATCATAATTATTCATCTTGATTACGTAATCTAATACAGTTTAATTTTTCAATAATTTAAGCAGTTGAAGTTTGTAGAAATAATATTTTGTTAATTTTGGGTTTAAAATATTATTTGTTTTAAGAGTTAGACAACCAATGTAAGATGATTTTTTTGTTGTAATTATTTTTGTAGGTTTATTATAATTTCGATCTGACAGTTCCTTTCAAACATATTAGTACGTCGAATTTCGACGGGTTGCAACTCGTATATATAAAATCCTAATGAAACGAATTTATGAAACGGATTTCATGAAACGACTGAAATGTAACGAATTTATGAACGATTCTATGAAATGACTGAAACAACTGATTATGTTTCACGGCGATTTCTCCTAAAATACGGAATACTTTGCGATGAAATTAACACCAAAAATCCGTATTGATCCGAGGATCTCATAACTGGTATTCGAATTTTTAAATTCGAATTAGTTTTCGAAATATTAATTTTTTTCTAATTTTATGTACTTTTCTCTAACGATGGCAACTCAAATTTTAATCATAAAAGATATTTTTTTTTCATATTTTAGAAAAGGTTATTATTTTAAAGTAATTTGGCGACCAGTTTGGCCTCCCTTAAAAGTATGCTAAGAAATGCATCATGTTCCTTTTATTCATAATTCAATTTGTATTTCATTATCATTTTATTTAATACAAAACTTTGATTTAATACTGAAACATTTAAAATAAATAGCTTTCACTTCTTTCTTTTTTTTTAAAACGAAACGAAAAGAAAAATATTAGGCACAGATGTCGTATACGCAACGTTGTACCTAATTGGTGCCAAAATGGTGTTATTTTGTCTGTCATGGTAACCCGGCTATTGTTGCTTATTTATTAATAAATGTTTATTTGAATTTATTTCGTTTTTATTTACAAAAAATGTTATAAATTGTTTTGCTCTATAGTTATCAATTAATTTTTTTTATTTATTGTTATTTCATTTTAAAAATAACAGAAAATAATTTAAAAATACATATGTAACTGTTATCCGAAAACTAGGCTTTTGCCAAATTGTCGTAAAAAAAATGCACGCCAAACCCGGTGCATATGACAGTACAACAAATCATGACATTTAATTTCAGCTTCAAAGCAATGTTTTAATGGTACTATTTCTCCCGTCGACCAATTTTGCCAAATTATATAAATCGCCAAACCATTCGCCAAATTATACAAATTGATATAATTTGTTATTTTAAATAACGAAAGAACAAATAAATTAGTGTAACATTAATAAAAAAAATCCCTGCCGGCTCGGGCCTACAGGCGGAGGTAGATTTCGATGTTAAGTACTAAATTCTCCAACAAAACTTAAATCAAGATTAGAGATAAAACCCAGTTTCTTCACAAAGAGCGAGCTGTAGGGAACTAAACTTTTTGTGAAAATTGTAACATACATGAATACACACACACATATATATGGAATAGTTTTAAAAAATGGCTACAAAAAATTCAGAGAACCTTAAAGTGTTAAAATATGTTAATATTTCCATAGTCGGGTTTTTATCATGTTTTAATACGTTTCTTCAAACTTACATGGCGTTACATATTCACCTGCTGAGGTCCATTATATTTCCAATATGACGCAATATACATATTTTTTTTAATTCGTCAAACTATTTATTTTGAGTTTTCATGCTGAAATCTTGCTCTAGGAAACTTATGACGTAATATTCAATTTGTTTTCAATTTGTCAAACTATTTAATTTTACACGTGAAAATTTTGCAAAAGAAAAGTAATTGTTGTGGTGAGAATTTTATTATTTGTTTTTTTTAATTGTTGGCAATTGCTATAACGAAAAACTTTTATTTTTTTCCTGCCATTGTTGTGTCAGAGCTGGTTTTATCAGAATCATGTTAAGACAGTATTCAAAATTTTGAACCCTCCCCATTTCCCCCCTCTTGGGCCGATTTCGCCCATTTTCAATCCCCGCCGAGATATTAGCCATCTCAAAGTTGTTGGCGAGTTTGAAGATGATTCGTGCATAATTGCGACTTTTATCGTGCGGACAAAATTTAGTACATACATACATATATATATATATATATATAAACTTTTTAGGTGGGGGTGGTTTTGGGTTCCTGGGGTCCTATAATGAAAAGTTATGAAGGAATTTTTCAAAAGTCGCACCATGGTAACGACTGCAATAGGCAGTATTTCTTACGAAATCTACCTAAAATAGAAATAAAACGTCGAAATAAAAATCACTTGATGGCGTAAACACGTGTAACTTCCTTAGTCAAGTGAATATGACATTTAAGATCAACCATTATTGGCATTTAATCTTATAGTTTGGCGACACATTTTAGATATAACAGGCAACAGATTGAGAATTAAACACGAAAACAACCGTTGGATGTCTTAACAGCAACTGATTCTGCCTTAAATTTTTCCAATCAAAGGGAATTGAATGGAAACCCGTTTATAGGGAGGTCGCTACAGGGTTTTTCAGTATAATTCAATCTTCTCTAATCTTTTGAAAAGCGATCAGATTATTGTGCTTTTACATTCTGCAGTGTCTGAACGGGGGTTGGCGAGCGTAGCTTGCAGGAGGCAGAGCCCCCTAGTATTTAGTAAAAATGTAGAGGGGCTCATTAATTTACTTGAAAAAAAAACTTTTTTCTTTGTATATCGTGTGCGGTATCGTATGAAAGCTTTCGTAACGCTGATCTCAAAAATACATCTCTTTTAATTTTAGATATCATATTTTCAAAGATATCGTAGGAAATGTAACGCAAAAATATGCCCCCCCCCCCCATCTAATTCAGAATCTACTGAAGCTAAAATTATGAAAAAATTAGAGATAGTAGACGTTAATTTAAACCTTGCAGGAAAATTATAGCGATTACCCTAGTTCACATGGTTTTTGAGAAAAGCGCATTTTCCCGTTACACACAAATTTTGATTTACGGGCATTCAGCAAAAGTGCTGAGCAGCGCTGGAGGTTCCTATCGTAGTAGAAGTAATAAAAGCATTGTTGATAACGATTTTCGAGAAAAAAAAGTCAGTAATTAGCCGAGATATTAACCCTTAAAGATACGGACGGTTTGGACATACATAATCACAGGGGCGGCGTACTCTATGTACCATCGGCTTTTAAAGCCCAGTTAACAACTTTTAATGATATATATATATGTAATTTGAAGCCCAGTAGCAGTATAAAAGAAATAAACGTCAATTTGTTAAAAACAGACTAATTTAATTAGAATGAATCACATAAATACTATGAGTTTCGCGACTAGTTTGCTTTGAGTGGATCTCTCAATACACCTCGAGTGACTTTAAAAGTTAATTAAAAACCTATCTGGAAAAACGCGGCCCGGACCAAGGCGGCGTTGCAACTTTGCGACCTCCTTTCGAATCGCAATCGCGCTTATCACAATGCCAAATTTAAACTTTGAACAAAGATTTTGTTTTAACTACACTGATTTTAGTTTTATGAAATGTCAAATGAAGTTTAAATATGCACTACTTTTATTGTCAGTACCGAATTAAGTTTATCATAAACAGTAGCCCGCTGGTAGGGGAGAAAAAAAAAGTCTAATTCGGAATTAATTAGGGAAAGCTGAAAAGCGCCACTCAAGAGGGAAGAAGAATGGGAGAAAAAAAAATCTCTTTTTGACCTAAGTAGGAATTGACTTAAAATATCTTTATTATATTACTTGTTTATATTACTTACCTATTTTTTTATTTACTTGTATCGATGATTTTTAAGTTGTGTTTAACCCATATTGGACCGCTGTCTATAAGTAGGACAGCTAATAAAACATTTTTTAAAATAAAATCGGTAAGGATTTTTTGGATGCATTTTGTTATGACGTCTTTAAAATACATAAAAGTATAACATATAAACAAAAAACGAGTAACCAATTAAAATTTAATTGAAAAAAATCTATTTAAAAAAATCTTATAAAAATTGTGATCTTATAATCTAGACTTTTACCGTTATTATTATATTTTTATTGGAGAAATCATAGAGTATTTTTGTACAACATAAACTGTATTTTTAAAGTAAAATAAAATATTTGCGCATAAAATTAGTTTATGTATGTATTTTATATGACCTAACTGTGTGTCCTACTAATATGTCCTGTTTATAGGACAGCTAGTTACTTAAAAAATTAAAAACATTTTTTCAAAATTTTGCTAGTATCTACTTAATTACACCATATTAATGATATAATCGAAGTTTTATAAATTTTTAAAAACATCTAATCGGTGTGATCCAACATGGGTTAATTATTAGTTCCTATCTATAAACACTGTTTTGATGAGGTCTATAGATGTCTATGATGCTTAGAGTTTGCAGTAAAGCTAGAGATCCTACCTACACAACTTCGAGGTTGTATAATGTTTTAACGGAGCTTCTGTAAAATAGTCAATGAAACATCGTCTTCATTTTGAAAGACCTATCCAATGATATGCCACTCAATAGGGTGCGTAATTTTTTTTCGTCTCTACCGCCATTTGTCATTTTACGGCCGCCATTTTGAATTTATAAAAACAAAACCTAGCCTATAACCATCGAGCCGTTCAGACGAATCGATAGAGACCCCATTCATTAAAATCCATCCAGCCGTTGGGATGTTTCGAGGATATAAAGAAATCCACATACACAGATACGCGTGAAACATATAACCCTTCTTTTCAGTCGGGTAAAAAACACGTTTTTTTAAATACCATAACAATATCTCGAAAGAGCTAACTATGTCAAAAATATTGCCAATACAAATATTGGAGAGCTTAAAATTCTCAGTAAAATGAGTACCTACACTTAACACTTTTGTTGAACATTAAGGTCAAAATTCTACTTTAAAGTTTTGGACCCGTGGTTAGGGGGTTGAACTCAGAATTAATTAGGAGAAAACTGGAAATTGTTTTAATCCCTTCAGTTCAGGTCTAAAATGAAAGTACTATGTTTTCTTCCTTGTAGTTGGGTGAATGTTAGAAAATATGCACATATTTATTTTCGAAAAACACGTTTTTTTAATTACATTAACAATATCTCAAATCAGCTAACTCTATAAAAAACATTGTCTATTCAAATGTTGTAGAGCTTAAAATTTAGGCGATTAAGGCAAACTTTTGAAATAGAATTGCGACCTTACAGAGGCTGTTCGCACCTTTTTTAGACGATTTTGGTTAGCGGTAATAAAAAATCGTTTGCTGCAAAAAGAATAATTGCCATTGTACTATGTTTTTAAAAGTCAAAATTATCGTTTGCAGCTTGAGATTTTTGTTTTTATTCAAAATGGCGTTTTTAACGAAGTAGTGGCTTGAATGGTATATTTACGCTCTTTCTGAAGAGAAATATTCATATTCTGTTATTAAAAAATGATGATAATGAACAAAAATGGAAAACAATTGTCACAATAGATGAATCATGGGTGTATTTAAATGATTGCAGCAAAAAAGAGCCCTTTATTATCATAAAAGGGGGAGAAATAAACTTAAGTACATGGTTCAAAGAATCGAAAGAAAGTTTTTCCAAGGGATTCATGATTGTTGATGGTTTTTCATATAATGCCAAGTTAAAAATAAAGCGAGTGGAAACAAATGTCAAGATTAACTCCAGATACTATCAGGAACATATTTTATCGCCAATTTTTCAGAATGAAATACCATCGCTTTACCCACAGTGCCATCAATCTGTGAAACTCGATCACGACAAAGCTAGCAGTCACACATCAAAATCCACTGTAAATTTCCTAAAAGAAATGGAACAAAAACCGGTATCAAGGCCATACCCTTCACTGATATCCCTATTAAATCTCCCGATGTATCACCTATGGATTTTTGAGCTTTCGGACTTTTAAAATGTGCATTATCCAAACGTCGTCCCACAACCCTTACAGGACTCTGGAAAGCTGTTCAGGAGGAATGGGATAGAACAGCTCTTCTGACGCTTCAAAAGGCATTATTATGATAGAAATTGCGGTGTCGAAGGATAGTTCAGAATAAGGGCCGTCAAATAGAACATTTAAAACACAAGAATTTTATGTAATTTAGTTTTGTGAATACAATATACATCGTCTAAAAAATGTGTGAACAGCCTCTGTAATGCTCAACAAAAATATTAATGATGATACTCATTTTAAGCTCTACAACATTTGTATTGACAATGTTTTTTTTTATAGAATTAGCTGTTTTGAGATATTGTTAAGGTAATTTAAAAAAGGTGTTTTTCGAAAATAGATATGTTCATATTTTCTAACATTCACCCAAGTAAGAGGAAGAAAACATAGTACGTTCATTTTAGACCTAAACTGAAGGGATTAAAACAATTTCCAGTTTTCTCCTAATTAATTCTGAGTTCAACCCCCTGACAACGGGTTTAAAACTTTAAAGTAGAATTGTGACCTTAATGTTCAACAAAAATTTTAAGTGTAAGTGTTCATTTTTCTCAGAATTTTAAGCTCTACAACATTTGTATTGACAATGTTTTTGACAGAGTTAGCTATTTTGAGATACTGTTATGATTTGTAAAAATAAACGTGTTTTTTGACTATAAATCTATACATATTTCCTAACGCTCACCTAGTACGAGGGGGGAAACATAACATATTCATTATAGACCTAAACTGAAGGGATTAAAACAATTTCCAGCTTTCCCCTAATTAATTCCGAATTCAACCTCCTAACCACTTGGCTAATTAGGATAATATTAAAAATTGAGCTATACAGAATAGTATATTGGATATTATTTAGGTTCCATACGTCTTTGAACTTTCGTGGTATATCCATTTACACTTTTCTAGTATCTATAGTTATATCCAACCCTACGTTGTATAGTTTTTTACAAAGTCTTAGTATTCTTTTAGCAACGGTTGTTTCAATAATACAATTACTAATTCATATATTTATTCTACGGAACCCTTTGTGCGCGAGTACTACTCGCACTTAACCGTTTATTTTCATTCAAAAATGCTCTTTTAAAGCAAATGTCTTTCTAATCTTAAAAAATATTTTTATGCTTTTGTTCTAATTTATGAATTCAGTCACATAGTCATGTTAAAACTTCTAAACTATATTAACCTAATTATGAAGTTTGTTCCAATATTTCCAATAGACATAAGTAACGGCGTTATATGGGCATTGGAAGTACGAAACCAAGGGAGGGAGAAGAATTTCGAACGGATATGACTGTGGTCTTCAGCCTCGGCCATGCTTTTTTAAATGGAGATTATAAACATAAAATAATAATAATTATCAAATTTTATAGACATGAGGTGGACAATAACAAAATAAAATACGTAGCCATCAGCAGCATGCAAAATTATAAAGAGTGGGAGATGAAACAGCGAATTTAAATACAACGTAATATAAAAAAGAATAAGAATAAAAACTTAGTAAATTAAGAGTAAAATTATTATAGAAGACATGTGCACGTTAGTCAAAAATTATTATTTCTTGTTTATAAACACTTGCTGGCGAAATTGCGTAGAGATCATATTAAAACATCACTTTTTAAAGAGAATCAGATGTTTACACATGGCTGCAGCGATAAGTTTGTTTAATTGCATATCATTTATAAGCGTTCAATGTTCCTCTTAAAAATACCGCCTAATGTTTTGAGTATAATTCACTTTTTTTCCTAAGGATTCTCATTACAATACATTAATTTGGTTTTTCTAATGGACTGATTACGAAAAATGCATTGCTTTTTTACGCCTGGTAGAAAGCTTATGCAAATGATTTTTTTTTAAATATGTAATTTTTAGATCTGTTTAGTAAGTAAGGGAACCGAAAAAAAAAATGAAACATTATTTAAGCTATCTTTCTAGGAATTGATTTCTCAACGTATAATAGTAAATTAATTAATATTTAACTATATATTGATAAAAGCGTATTTTTTTAAATATCACTATCTTCATTTTTTTATTTTAAAATTTATTTTCTACCTTTAAGTTTTTCGAGTGTTACATTGTTGCAGTTCCATAGTGCTTTTTTATATTTTGGCAAACGTTTATTGACACATGACCAAATCCACTGTTTTTTCAACTCCCGTACAATTTTACGAGTTACGAATATCTGATGATCTATCACCTGCAGCGGGTTATTTGGAAAACGGCTTTCAAATTAATGTATAAACTAATAATTAAGTTGTAAAAATATGAGATTGTTGCATTGTCATCGGAAACATATCTTATAAAAATATGTTATGTCTTGGAAAAATATGTTACGCATGTTCCAGCTAAGCTAAGTGTCCGGTTACGAATAGAGCTGGATTATTTATCAATATATCGACAGATATTGATATTTCTTAGCTATCGCAATAACAATATCTAAACTTTGATTCTGTTGATATATCCCAATAATATCACAATATTAACAAACACTGCAATTACAAACACAAGCACTGAAAAAAATATCGCCAAATAACTCAAAACTCAACAAAATAATAATATTTTGCGCTCACCGCCTGAGTCTCGAAAAAAAATTCTAGTCCAATGTCTTCGACCTCCTGCCTCCTTCAAAACAGAAAATCTCCACCGATATCTTCCTTCCCGCTGATTATCTGCAATAGAAATTATCCCAATCATTGCAATACATTCATCACTTCACTGTAAACCTAAAGTTTGTTCGACTCTTTGCGTAATACTGAATAGTACTTATCGTCCTTTCTCATCTCGTAACAGTGGTTGGCCTACACATATTCCAATAATTCCAGATAAATGATACATTATGAATAATAACGCATGAGCATTGGTTATTCATTGTCGCGTTTGATACGGAAGATAGCTGGTGTTCATCGAGAATATACCTAAGCAGATGGAATACTCGGCTTGCAAGCAACCAATCAGACATCAGAGTCTGCTAATGGGAAAGTTTCCCCTTTTGTTTATAACCAAGTTAGTGAAAAGCCCAAGGTCAAAGCAGTCTTTCACAATGATGATTGGTTGCTTTTAAAATGAGCTTTCCAGTCAGTAATGTTTACTCATATTGACTTTTTTCTTTGTGGTATTTTCGATAGAGCGAAGTTTTCTCGAGTGAATTTAATATATCCTGTCTTGATATTTTTCAGCTATGCATATTTATCAAAAAACAAAATTTAAATTAGTATAAAACTATTCTCAAGTGTAATTTGAGTATTTATATATATATTAAAAAAGGTTTCAATGTTTTTTTTCTTGTAGTAAATGTGTAGGAAGATATAAATACAGTGATTTTTTTCTATTAAGGCTGTTCTCAACTGCTCTGCTCAACAAGCGCAAAAGGTTTTGACACATTTACAAATTCATTTTTAAACGTAAAGGCACAAAATTAGAAGACCTGACTTTGGAAACGATTTAGAATCCAACTGTGTTTTTCCTGTTTTGATAAATAAATTACCTATTGAGTTAAGCGATTTTGATCACGTAAGAACGACTTTTTTTACACTTTCTTGAGTGGTTATTACGTTCAAAACGCCCACTTTGACAATATTTTCTGAACGATCTATTGAGTTTGCAAAAAACGGAATAAACAGTTCGATTACATAGCTTCTGACCAACAACACCTGCTAGTTTCATGCATTTTCGAACAAAAATAAATTAAAACATGTCATAAAGTTGCCCTTTTGGATTTGAGAACAACCAAGAAGGAATTGATTCCTTTAAAAAGATTGAAAAGCAACATTCATTTTTGTTGCATCTATCATCCACTGAAACCTATTTAATAACAAGTACATTAGTAGGACATGTGGCATTAAATTAATTTTAGTTTTTCCCGAACTTCTTCTTCTCCTGTGTTAATTAAAACAAAATCGTCAACGTCCTAAATTTAAGAATGTTCTATTTTAGTTTGTATTTTATTATTTTGCCAGTTATTCGCAAAGTACTTTAATAGTTAAAATGTCGCTGATAAATAATGCATTGAATAGGAAGAATAGAAAACATACTATTTTTTAAGAAAAGTACTTTGCAACAAATTGTATAAGTGCAAACAGATATCAGACATTGGTTTCCTTTCTAAAATATTTTTTGTATAAATATATATACTTATTTTAATGATGCTGTGTGAACTTATAAGTATAAGACATTGAGTAGTTGCTCTCTACATCTGTTTTTGCTTAAATTGGTGCTACTATACCATTTATGTTTCAAAATTAGCAAAATTTCCATTCTAGCACAATTTAAGGTAGTTATCGCGATATATCACAAATATCAATATTAACTCGTTGATATATTACGATATTAAATTTCTAATATCGTTCAGCCCTAGTTACGAATAAAGTTAAATGAAGTAGGCATGATTGGACACTTTCCAAACAGATAATATTTGAAATCACCGATGTTTTAACATAGGCATTTATCACTTTGGCGTTTTCCCCTTTTATGAAGATAACTAGGAAATGCTCCATGTGAGGAAATAAAATAGGCATTGACTTGGGAGAAACACAAAAATAAGGTATCCACTGTTTTAATAATAATATTCGTGTCTCTTCCTTCATTAGGACCAGTCGTTCTGCCAATTCTTAATAATGTTGCTTTTATAGAACTGTTTCACAAACGAAACAGGGATAGGAATGTTTGTTTCAGCATAACATAAACTAATCTCAATGACTGATTTGGCAAGGTAGTCCGCGCCTCATTTCCGACGAAACCAATGTGGGATTTAATCCAGCCAATATCAATAATTTTATTACTCAATAGTCGTAAATTTGTATAAATATTGAAAAGAATTTTGTCCGTTGTAAAAAGATAAAGGGCTTGAACTGAGGACAAACTGTCTGTATAAATGTGGAATACACTGTATGTGGAGTCTCTACACCACTCAATAGCAGAATCTTAGGGCAGTAAGTTCAGCCTGATATATCGTATTAAATAATATAAGTCTAATTCTCTTCTCAAAGATAAAATCTTCTTTCAAAAACATCACAAACGCCGCTCCCAACTTCCGTTGGCATTTTAGAACCATGTGTATATAAAGCTGTGTGGTTGTACAAAGGGACCCTCTCTGTAATAGCACGTACGAAATTGACATGATGGTCATGATAAAAGTAGGGATGATTAAAAGTATAAACCTTTTTCACTAATCGATCTGTTGAAACATAAATATCTTCTATACAATCTGAATCACCAGTTTTCTAAACATCATAATGTAAAGCCAGTTGATTTAGCTCAATTTAGATTGGAGTAACTCACGAAAGTATACAAAGTGCCTGTGTTGATATTGATCGATATACGCGAATGATAGATAAGAGACGTAGCTTTTGGCATGAGGACAAACGCATAATTCCATGGGCCCGTAAATCCTTAAACCAAACTTCGCAACCATAGTAATCTGTTTCCTTAACACTGAATTCTACCAAATTTTTAGAAACTCAAGTGGTAATCCTTTATCTCGAATTCTTGTCTTTTGGATATTACAACAAAAATCTTTTATTTTATTACGGACCATATCGAGATGTTCCAACCAATGGAGTCTACTGTCTAGATAAAAATCTTAAGTACAACAAATTATCCTTAGCAGAGATGCTGCTCCTACCTTGGAGTTTATTATTTGAGATATCATACCAACCGTACAAATTTCTTTCGCAATGCCTGTTAAAACCGCTGAATCTATATTTCTAATTTAACTAAAAACAAAAGAATAAAATATCCTGGAAATAGAAAGGCACGAATAACAATTCTTTCGTAAACAGTGACCCAGGTAGTTAAAAAGGGACTTTTCGAAAGTAGGCAGTCACCTTTCTGCCCAGGTTTGTTCCTTCCAGCAATTGAAATCCCGAAAAGAAAATCATATATTAAAATTCAAACGATAAAATCAGCTTTATTGCATTTTATCGTATTTCTATAGCTTTATAATTGGAGACCTTAGATGATAAAGGTGGTATGTGACGAAAAAAATGAGTTAATCATATGATTGAAGATAAGCAATGGTGGTCTACCATTTATGAAATTACTATTCGAAACTAGAGAACAGGAATTCTGCTTTTTCAGAATTTAATGTCGCCCCCGGCATTTCCATTACTTCATTTTCTTCTGATGGACTGATGGCTTCTATTATTATGAAACAGCCATTATAAATGAAGCGTTAGGTGAAGATGAAAGAGTGCTCTTTCCTCTTCACCTAACGCTTTATTTATAATGGTTGTTTCATAATAATAGAAGCCACCAGTCCATCAGAAGAAAATAACTTGGTTAAGCGGGACTCTACTGCAGTGCAAAACATATTTCGATTTTAAGACTTAAAGCACATGTTTTATTTTATGTAAAATGACGTCATTCGCATCCGCTTAAGAATTCCACATTTATGATCTACTCTTAAACATCTACAGTAAAGCATGCATAGCACGTCACTATCGCGAAATAATGCACAAATGCAGCAAAAAGATGCTGTCATTCAAGAAAATCGACAAAAGACGGCTATCTAATGATTCATAGATACTTAAAATTAAATATAGTTTATAATAGTTCTATTGTTTTAACAGAAATCATTTATTTATATTTTTTTCAAAATATCACGTATTTTAATTACATTTTCTTTCGGTTGTTATGAGAAAATGGCAACAAAAATACATAATTGCTATTTTAGAACTATTTTTCCCTTACTTTCTACAGAATTGGAGTACTTCCGTTGCCAATATTAAGCAAATGGCTCTAAAAACTACAAAAAAATTAATATTTCAAAAATAAATGGAGATACAGTTTTCAAACAAAATGCATTTAAAAGTACTTTTTTTCCCCAGTACGACGGTATAAAAATTGAAAATGTGCGATGCTTAGAAGTTTAAAAAATTGCTATAGAGTATTTAATCGTACTGCTTTGTTGGACGGCTGGCTTTTGTAAGGTAACTTTATTTTTTGAAGTCGATACATAATAAGCTGGGAGAAAGAAATAGCATACCATACCGGGGGCTAATAAAACCTAATACTCACAGAGATTTTAATTGATAAAGGAGGGATTCGAGAATAACCGGAAATGGATATTTGGAACTTTACAGCCTATTTTCTCAAAATAATGATCGTCTGACTTACTACTTTTATCATCTCAGCTCTTCAATTGCTTTCGCATTTAAACAAAATTCCATCAACTGAATTTATATAACATTTGTTTCGAAAATAGAAATGCTTCGCCTTACCATTTTTCAACTAATTCCTATCTCTGTTTAAGTTTCATGTACACATTTACGTACCAGTCAGAAGCAGTGGTCCCCAACTTTTAGGTAGATTTTATAAGAAATACTACCGATTGCAGTCGTTACCATGGTGCGACTTTCGAATAATTCCTTCATAACTTATCATTATATGACCTCAGGAACCCAAAACCACTTCTACCTAAAAAGTTTATTTATGTATGTATATACTAAATTTTGTCCGCACGATAAAACCAATTATGCACGTTTAATTCCAATTATGCACAATTATGCACGTCTTCAAACTCGCTAACAGCAATGAGATGGCTAATATCTCGGCGGGGATTGCAAATGGTCAAAATCGGCCCAAGGGGGTGGAAATTGGGAGGATTAAAAATGTTGAATACCGTCCTAACATGATTCTGATAAAACCAGCTCTTATTCAACAATGAAAGGAAAAAATAAACATTTTTCGTTATAACAGTTGCCAACAATTAAAAAGAAAACAATAAAATTCTCACCACAACAATTACTTTTCTATTGCAAGATTTTCACGTGAAAAATTAAATGAATTAGTTTGATGAATTGATAAAAAATTGAATATTCCATCATAAGTTTTCTAGAGCAAAATTTCCGCATGAAAACTCAAAATGAAATAAATAGTTTGACAAAATGAAACAAAACAAAACAAAACATAAATAAATATTGCGTCTTATTGGAAATATAATGGACCTAAGCAGGTGGATGTGTAACGTCACGTGAGTTTAAAGAAACGTATTAAAACATGATAAAAACCCGACTATAGAAATATTAACATATTTCAACACTTTGAGGTTTTCTGAATTTGCTTTAGCCATTTTTAAACATATTCCATTTACATACGTGTGTGTATTCGTGTATATTAGAATTTTCACAAAAAGTTTAGTTCCCTAGAGCTCATTCTTAGTGAAGAAACTGGGTTTATCTCTAATCATGATTTAGGTTTTGTTGTTGAATTTAGTACTTAACTTCGAAATCTACCTCCGCCTGTAGGCCGAGTCGGCAGGGATTTTTTTATGTCAAGCCCTCCCTAAGTAGCTCTAACATCATGATACCCCACCTCCCACCGTAAAATATAATTCGTATTTTTTAGAAAGGCAATTCACATGGAAGAAGCTTAAATCAGTGAATAGAAATACAGATCTCATTCAATAAATACTAGTCAAAAAATTGTAAAACAAATTCGAAAACACAGCTATAATCTTAAAAATAATGAAAAAAATGTACATTTAAAAAAGACGTTAAAATGTCACAAAAGTTTTGTGTATAATTATTCGGGATATTTCTGTATTTTGAAATTTTCTATTATAATTTTTTGATTTCAATAAAAAACTTATCATTTCATTTTACCTTAAAAATCTGCGCACATGAACTTTTAAAAAAAAATCTACATTACTTTTGTAAATGGGTGGTTTTTACGATGATACTTATATACACATGCAGGCATAAAATGTGCATCCGTGAATGTTTTATGCTTAATGTTTTTACTAATATCTTTAAGTGCTTGGTAAATTTTTACTTCCTTTTTTATCAAAACATATGTTTACAATTTTTTTTTCTATTTTAAAGCGAAACATACATGCCTAAAATTTAGCAAAGATTAACAACATTTTGTCTCTACCTATTATTATATTTTCTGTTATTTACGCATGAGAATGAAAAATTGCATCAAGAGCAGTTTATAAAAATGCTGCTCACATTTTTTTTTTTTAATCTTAACAAATACATCACTTTTAAAAGTTATAGCGATTGCTAAACTTATCTTCTGTCAGATTCGGTTAATAAATTAAAATAAATGTTATTGAAGAATCGTCTAATTTCTTTTCTTCTTGTTATCCCATCCTATCTTAAAATAGCATTTATCTCCAAGAGTTTCACCGTCAGATAAAATCTATCATTAGCTCTCATTATAATAGCCTGAGAGCTCGATAATCATTAGCTCTCAGGCTATCAAAGCCTGAGAGCTAATGTGCCCGCAGGTTCTGTATGTATGTGCGTATGTATGTATATGTATGTATGTACGTATGTAACGCGGTAACTCTTGATACAAATATCCGATTTGCATCAAATTTTGTAAATAGGTTCATTCTGATAAAGTGCTTCCCTGATTAGTTTTGTGGGCTCATTGGTTTAGTATAAAGGGGGGAACGGGGACTCACCTCCCTAATTTAGATTAATCGGTTTTTCAGGCAGAATTATCCGATTTGCATCAAATTTTGTAAATATGTTCAGTTTGATAAGGCGCTTTCCTGATTAATTTTGTGGGTGCATTGGTTAAGTATAAAGGGGGAACGGGGGGGGGAACTCCCTAATTTAGATAAATGCGTTTTTCATGCAGAATTATCCGATTTACTTCATGTTTTGTAATTAGGTTCATTCTGCAAGGTTCTTTTAATAGTTTTGGGGTTTCTTTGATTAAGTATAAAGGGGCGAATGGGGGTCTAAGCCCCCTTAATTTAGATAAATGGATTTTTGAAGCAGAATTATCCGATTTGCTTCAAATTTGGTATAGTGGATAATTTTGATAAGGCGTTCCCCTGATTAGGTTTGGAGGTTCATTGGTGAAGTATAAAAGGGGGGGAAAGGGGAAAGCTAATCCCCCTTATTTTTAGAAGGGCATTATTCTTAGAAATAAGAGTATAATATACAATTAGTGTGAATAGCCTGTGAGCTCAATGCCATCAGTTTAACTGGGCACTTTTCTTAAAAAAAAAAAAAAAAAAAAAAAAAAAAAAAAAAAAAAAATCTGACTCGAAACTAAAGCGATAGCTCATCACTGATGCAGAAAATTATTTACTGAGATACTACAGTTGATAAATAATTTTTTTATTCTAATGTTTTTTGAACAAAATTGTAAAGGTTTATGGGACGTTTTACAAAAATGTTAATCCTGGAGCACAGTTTAAAAAATAGTCCATTTAAGTTAAATACAGCAAGAAAAATATTTGATCAACCGTTATTTTGATCATTATAATACACATTAAAGGTAGCATATTTCATTGAAAACTTATATTGAATTATATGACATTATATGATACTGTTACAACACTATCAGCTGTTACAATACAATGAGCTCTTTACAATACATTGTGTATTTATTATTCAAGTCTGAAAATTCTTATCTAAAATAGTTGCAATACTTAATCTTGATTACGCGTCATACTTCTATTTTCACGTGGAAACTGTTGAAATTCAGTAAAGTAAATATAAAGTTATTATTCAAAACTACCTTAATTTTTACAATTTACCAGTTTACTAAAATAACCTTTAACTTTTTACAAAATAATTTTATTCAAGCAGCTTTTGAATGAAAATACTACTCAAGATTAAATAGAACTCGACGTGCTTAGAAAGCATTTGTCAAGATGCTTTATTCTTTCCCTTTCTGCAAACACAATTCCAAAAACTAAGAAAGTCCGTTTTTGAAATGGCATGTTTCATTTTTTAACATGTTTTTATATGAAAAAATGTTATGTTTCTTAAGAAGAATGTTTTCGTTTTGTAGTTTTCTTTCTCTTTTTATGCTTACAAGTAATCTAGAAATATGAATCTACATGATATGTCAACATGATATGCATACTTTATATGCACGTTTATTCGCAGGACGAAAACGCAAAAAGTGCTGCATGTCATCATAAAAATGCACATTTTTCCATACTTAAAGAGGATTTTTTAAAATAAATAATTTTATTGTGAATAAATTCGTAACATTGTTTTATTTTTCAATTATCATTATACTTATACGTTTCTCAGGTACATATTTATCATAGACGCCAATATCTCTTAATTATTACGAAGTTTGATTCAAGACAAGCATGTTTTTGTTTTTTTTGTTGAAAAAATATATAAGGAAATGTATTCTCTTTCAATAAAGTACATTTTAAATTCCCCTTAAAGTTTTTTTTTTTTTGTTTAAATAAAATTTCCGGTTGAAAACATGTTTGCCTTGGATAAGACTCCAGAATAATTAAGAGATGTTGGCCTCTATGCATTTATTACTGTGGTTAGCATAAAAATTGCACTAAAAACTAATGGTTATGCTTCTCTGTTGCTTATTCACGTACCCTCGAAGTCCCAACGTAATTGGCGAGAACCTGTGTAGCCAAACGCTTTGTCGTGAAAAGATTTCGACGCGTATGTGTGCCAAAATTGCATTTGTTTCCAGTATCATAGTTCCATGACTGCACAGGAAAACGTTTATATCTGCGTTATAATGATATTATGGATATGCTTACAGACTGCAGAGGTTTTTTGTCCTATATTTGAGTTTTAGAGGCTATTAGCTAAAATATTTATGGAGAGAGAATGGGTGATGCTGAAAAAATTATGCTTAATCTTTCTAGCGTTACTCATTTGTCCTAGAGCATTCTCCCCATGCCACTTTTGTTATGGGTTTTATGTTCAGAATTACAATGCTACTAAAAATAAATAAAAACTATGCTATAAAATTAGTAAGATATGCTTGCAAGGAAAAAAATCCTAGGTATATAATTGATGTTGCCTTCTCTCTGTAGGACGTCACAAAGTTTAAGTCAGTAAACAAATTCATGAAAATGATTCATTTAATATTAAAATGAGTCGTTTAATGTTAAAATGAATCATTTAATGTTTGTAAAAAAGTTATAATAAAAAAACTTTTTTTTACCGCATAAGTTATGAAGTAAATACGAGATATTTCCATCTACTTTAATGAAAATTATTCCTTTATATGAATTATATTAAACAATGCATTTCAATTTGTTCCAATAAAATTCTTTTTATATAAATAAAATCCTGGTGTCAACTTTAAAGTTATGTAACATTTTGAAGATTAAAAAGGATTTTTACAGATTTTAAAAATGCGACAGTTAGTTGAAACTGACTCTATCTTATTTTAGAAATATTTGAAAAATTCATTTCATTTCATAGTGTCAAATTACTTTCTTTATTTGAGAATTTTTGGGGAGTAGATAAATAAGATTTAAGGTGATTAACAAATGATATTTTGACAGGGATTATTTTCGTTTGGGTATTTTTACAAACAAAGGAAAGGCTTTTAAACATTCTAAATAAAAAAATTAAGAAAAAGGAAAAAGTATATAATTCTATTGCAGATGCAATTAACTAGCTTTATGCGATGATAATGAAGGAAAAAAGCTATAGTTCCCAAAATTAATATTTTGACATTTAAATATAATAATAAATATAAAAATTTAAATTTATTGCGATGCATAACTATTATATTATCTTACATTTCTTCTTTTCAAAATTAAAAAAAATTCTCATACAGAATGTTTAAGGTGCACTGTTTGAATAAAGTGCTTATAGTTGTGCACTCAAAGACCTTAATCTTTGTGAATTTAATTAATGAAAAGTAACTTGTTTATTACTTTTCAAAATCCAAAGGGAATCATCATAAAAAATACAATACATTTCAAAAAAGGACATTTTCATTGTAATTTTTTCTATCAGATTCAGATAAAAAGTACGGATGTTTTTATTTGCAGCTTTTCTGCGAAAATATCTATTACTGTTAATCCTAGAGATTTTAGATAAAGTCAGCGAAATTTTGAAAACAGTTTTGAGAGAATGAAAACATTTTGAATTTCTTTTTGCATTCCCTTTCCTTCTTTCTTAGCACAGCAAGATAAGCTTTTATCAAGTTAGTTTATCAGTCCTTTTCTGTTTAAGAACTATAATTTCCTTACGGGGTTAAGCTTTTTATTTTAATAATTTTTATTTTAATAATTTTATTTTTAATAATTTATTTTAATAATTTTATTTTTAATAATTTTAATTTGTAATAATTTTAATTTATTGAAATAATTAGTTTAATATTTAATGCGATTTCTGTAACAAATATTTTTCACTGTAACGTCTTTTGTTCCTTGATATATGTAAATAAATAAATAAATAAATAAATAAATACTGTACTGGGAACACAAGATTTTTTTTTTTGAAAATTTTAATGTTCAAAATTTGTTTTTTAGTTTCCTTTGAAAAATGCATTTCTCCATTTTTAGTGCCTAAAATCTGAAAATTCATATAATTTAGAGTATCATAACTTGGTAAGTTTTGGTCGTAGAAGAAGGGAATTTTTGCTTTCAATTTCGAATTTACAAATTTAACTATTTTGACGTAAATAGCATTTGGTATGATGAAGAACCCTTTTTGAAACTGATACTATACTTCTAAATGTAACTGTATCGGAATTAGAAATAGGTCAGCGATAATAAGAGACCAGCTTTTAAAAGTAAAACTCATTTTTAACAAAATGATTTGTAAGAAAACTAAATTTAGTCCCCGACATAATTTCCCCCCAAATCTATGAAGCAACTCCAAAGCGAATCCCTTCCTTCAACAAGAACATAAAAAGATTATTTATTGTTTGATATTTATTATTATTGTTATATTATGGCATTATCAGATTTATTATATAGTTCTTAAAAACTAGCAGTTGAGAAATTTGGTATTGGATAACGATAAGAAGGGCGCCTTTATAATAATGGTATTTTTTGTAATCTAAGTAGTTACATGCAATGTACACACATAGTACAGTAATTGCCCAAATAGAAATATTGCTTGTATTTTTGAGAAATAATGTAGCATATAAAATGCAAAAGTATTGTCTATTGGGTGGAGTTACACAGATCGAAAAGATTCGAATTGGCGTTCAGTCGTCACGAATGTGTTAATACAGCATGTGGCTTTAATGCAGTGATGCCCAACGTTATTTGACTTTTTGGGGAGCAATTCCAAATTTGCTACTCACCCATGCATTGTGATTTTTTAAAAATAAAGTTGTAGACTAGAAGTAAAAGTAATACATGCAGAATTAATTATTATTATTATTTTTAATAAAAAAAAGTTTCTAGTTAAAATCGTTAATTTTCGCATTTTCTTTTGATTACTTATTGAATGAGCCTTATCCACTTTGCTATATATTTCAAAAGAAGAAACTTTTATATGTAAAACTAACTAAGTGTATATCAACATCTTACTGTCTTTAACATATTTAACTTAAAAATAATTGCAATATCTAATCCAGGTACTACCAATTTTGTAAAATTTAGAAATCTTAAATACCATTAGAAAAGGAAATGGGTAAAATAGTAAATATCTATGATTCTAGTGTAGGCCTCCTACACAGTAAATAAATATACATCATGGCATATACATTTTAAATTTGATTTTAAAATGAATTATAAAATGCGTCAATGGCTACTCAAAATTAATGTCCAAAACTTTTCTACCAATTCTTAATAGGTTATTAAAATGAATTATAAAATGCGTCAATGCTATCAATTTTAATGCTAAATGGGAGAGTTTCTTCAATAGAATTCTGTAGATAAAAATGCAGGCCATTTAATACTTTTGTTTAATATTGTGGTAAGTTGGTGAGGAACAACAAAACACTTTTTTGGCATGAAGGTGAAGACGGGGTGAAGAAGGGAAATATCTAGTATTAAAAAAACATTTTTTCACATTCAGCAACACGAAATGTTCTGATACATTTTCAGGCTCATTTTTAAAAGTAAAAACAGGAAACTTCCTGTCGTGATTTTTGAAGAGATTCATAAGCAGTCTGTGTTGTTTATTTTTCGTTCAATTAATTAGAAGTTGATTTATAAACAAATATTTTCTCAGAACGACCATTTTTTTCGTTTGGATCGCTTCAGAAAATTCCGTTCAAATTGACCATATTTACAGCATTTTTTGAAATATGCCTTTATCAAAAAATCGACCAATACGGATACGGCACATTATATAGTTTCTGAATAAGAGAACCTGCCAATTGGATGCGTTTGAGAGTAAAAGTGAATTTAAAAATGAGTCAGAAAACAATAATTTTGGATTTGAGTACACCCTTAATGTAACTTTTACTTAATACTTAAATTTCATGATGATGTAAAATTAAAATGCAATTTCTTGGTATTAAATTTTGATTCTTTTCTTAAGAACTTTGTAGAACAATTTATAGCTTTACATAAATTATCATTAGGAAATTAAAATATAAATTCATACAAATACAGTCATGTAATGCTGTAATAATGTAAATCGTCCACTAAAACATTTAATTTTAATAAAAAAAATTAAAAATTAAAATTTCAATCAAAAGTCCTGCGTATTATTTAAAAAAAAATCTCTATTATTAACTGGTTGTATAAAAGTAACAAGAAAAGCAATTCTGTACAGGTTTTCAGCATTTAACGTTTGAATAATTAATTTGTTTACAAAAGATAAAATGAAAGCAATATGAATGAAAAGTCAGTCTAATTGCTACATATGACCATTAAAAATTAAGTGTTTTGTTAAAGAAAACTTTAAGAAGTTCGCACACCAAAGAGCTAATTAAGAAAATAGAAATGTAGATATTTCATTAACATTGTCTGGTGACAAATATGAAAGAGATTTATTTATTTTTTGCTTAGATAGGGATTAAAAATAGACGAATATGTAAATGTGAAAAATAAAAAACAAAAGAAATAAATTTATTGTTTTTTTATAACCCTGAATGGAAACAGCATTTAGCTTATGAAAAGTAGTAAAAATAAAGAATTCAATTGATCCAATAATAGTTTTTTTTTTAATTAAAGATTTAAAAATAATTTCATTTTTTGTATATTTTTAAGGTTTACCGACATCGTTTTGGACCATATTTTTCAGTATAGACAGTGTTGCCAATTCTCCGGCTTTTTGAACACCACTATTATCTGAGGGAAAATATTATTATTTTAAAGTGACCAGCTGTTCCAATTAAATAAAAGAACATTTTCTGTTTTAAAATGCTGGTATTCAAAAAGCCGGAGACTTGGCAGCTCTGGTATAGATATTTATTATTTTTTTTTCAGATTTAAAAAATAAAATACTAAATAAAAAAAAAATGAAATTTTATAGAATCTTAATCATTAGTGTAATACTTTTTGAAAAATTCAGCGATTTCAAGAATTATATTAATGAAACTTCACCAATACAGTTAACATTCTCTATTACACACACAAAAAAAAATCACTATATATTATTAAGTGAAGATATGAGGACACACCAAAAAAAAATTGCCTCATACCCTACAATACCATCTCATTGTCCTTTAATTTATCGTTTTTTATGGTGCTACTTAAACGCACGTGCAAGCGCAAACTTTATATGCATAAATATTTATTACATAACATTTATAATAATATCTTTAAGAGAATAGTAATTTTTTTTTAATTTCTTCCTTTATTTTTACTTGAATATTTTTTCTAATTTCAGAATATTTTTTAATTTTAAAGAGCACTATATTTACATAAAATTTCGTAATCTTTAGAAGCATTTTGTCTCTTCCTATTATTAAAGATTTACTTAACTATGGATGACAATGATAAATTGCGTCAAGAACAGTGTTTTAAAATGTCATTCATAAAAGTTTTAGTTTAAAAACAATTAGCAAATATATTGCTTTTAAAATTTATAGCGAGTGTTAAATTTATCTTCTGTCAAATTGAGCCCATTAATTAGTTTTATTGAAAAAATTCTGTCATTAATTTTTTTCTAGTTACCTCATATAATTTTAAAGCATCCTTTTTATTCGCAAGGGTTTCACCGTCATTTAAAATCTATTAATTTTATATAAAAATATACACCCTACTTCATTATAATTTTTTTACGATATTAAAAGAGCTTTAAAACGGTTCAGGTTATTAAAAAAATGTACCTATAACCGAAACGCGATAGCTCATCACTGATGCAGGAAATCACTTATCGACATACTACAGTTGACAAAATGTTTTATTTCACTCATGTTGATCGAGGTATAGCATTCAGTAAATTTTTTTAGCATATTTTACAAAAGTAATGATGCTGAAGCACAGTTTAAAAAATATAGTTGTAATTCAGTACTTTCAAATGAAATACTGAAAAAAAAAAATATTTGATTAGTCGTTATATCGCTCTCATTATATTTCAAATTAAAGGTAGCATCTTTCATGGAAAAACTATATTGAACAGTTTAAAATGCTAAAATATTTTATTACCGAGTCCAGAACTTTTTGTAATATTTAAGTACAATACGTTTGACCAATAATTATAAATAAAATAAATTTTCCCTTGGAAATGTACTTACGGTTTTCCACAAATTTTTAATAGAATATTTCACCCTACACTGTAAAAAAAAACAACAACAAAAAAAAAAACGACATTTTTACAGTACAAAGTACTGTTCATCTCGCGCACAAACTCGATCACAGTTGAATGTACTGTATCTTTCTTTGGTTTCTTGACTATTTAAACATGGAAAATACAGTAGTTGTGCAAAATTAACAGCCCAATGTACTGGCAATTTGGACGCCAGTAGTTTGTGCTGTCGTCGAAATGTGTTCAAATTGCCATTACATTGTACTGTTAATTTTATGCAACTACTGTATTTTTCATGTTTAAACAGTCAGGAAACTAAAGAAGATACAGTACATTTAACTGTGATCGAGTTTGTGCTGGCAAATTTACAGTGGGTTTTTTACTTTCTTCTATCTTGACAAGAAGAAAGTATTGGTTTCATGAAAATTTTCGAATTCCAGTTTTCGACGTATTTACACGTTTTATGGGTCAGAGATTCCAAAAAACATGTTTTTACAAAATGTCTGTCTGTGAGTCTGTCTGTCTGTCTGTCCGTCTGTCTGTCTGTATGTGACACAAATTTTGTGGGCGCTCTATCTCAAGAACTAATGCACGGAATTTAATAAAAATTCATATTCAGGTAGTCCCTGATATAGATTGGTGCTGATTAGTTTTTAGTGTAAATAGCCCTGCAGGTGGCGCTGCTATGTAGCATTTTGCAGGATTTCCACAAAAGCTCTATCTCAAGAACTAATGCACGGATTTTTAAAAAAAATCACACTCCATTAATCCTTGATATCAATTGGTGCTGGTAACGTTTTGGTGCAAATCGCCCAACAGATGGCGCTGCTATGCTGCATTTTGCAGCATTTACACGATTTTCGTAATAGCTCAATCTCAAGAGCTAATGCACGGATTTTCATCAAACTTCAGATTCAGTTAGTTCTTGACATGAATTGATGTTTTGTACCTTTTCGTGTAAATCGCTCAACAGGTGGCGCTGCTGTGCTGCATTTTTGTGATTTTCACAATAGCTCTAGCTCCAGAACTAATGCACCGATTTTCATCAAACTTCAGATTCCGATATACCTTAATATGAATTAGTGCTATTTGTGTTTGGGTGCAAATCGCTCAACAGGTGGCGCTGCTATGCTGCATTTTTCAGCATTTCCCCTACAGCTCTATCTCAATAAGTAATGGACGAATTTTCATCAAACTTCAAATTCAGGTATACTTTGATACGAATTGGTTCTAAATTGATGTAATTTCTTATACTATTTAAATGATTTAATTGACGTGATTTATATAGAAGAAAGTTTTGTGATGGCCACAACGTACTAGTTTACAGTGTATTTAATAGCAGAAAATATTACAAAACCTTCGCTATCCGGAAAAAAAGAAGTGATCAGTTGCATTACTGTACGTCATTCACGTTGTTTGAAATTACTAGATTTTTTTTAATTTCTTCCTTTATTTTTAATGAATATTTTTTTGTAATTTCAGAAGATACTTTAGTTTTAAAGAGAAGCAAATTTACATAAAATTTCATAATTTTTAGCAGTATTTTGTCTTTGCCTATTATTAAAGTTTTACTTAACTATGCATGGCAACGATAAATTGCGTCAAGAACGATGCTTGAAAATGTCTTTCATAAAAATTTTAGTTTAAAAACAGTTTTTCAAAATTTATAGAGAGTGCTAAATTTATCTTCTGTCAAATTGAGTTCATTAATTAGTTTTATTGAAAAAATTCTGTCATTTATTTTTTACTAGTTACCTCATATAATTTTAAAATATCCTTTTTATTCGCAAGGGATTCACTGTCATTTAAAATATTTTAATTTTGTATAAAAATATAGACTCTATTCCATTATATTTTTTTACAATACTATAAGTGTTTTAAAGCTTTTCAGTTTATATATATATATATATATATATATATATATATATATATGTATATTTATATAAATGTACCTATAACCAAAAGGTGCTAGCTCATCACTGATGCAGGAAATCACTTACTGAGACACTACTATGGTTGATAAGAGATACTTTTCTATTGTTGATCAAGGTATAGCATTTAGTAAAGTGTTACAAAATTAATGATGCTGAAACATAGTTAAAAGAAATATTGTTGTAACTCAGTACTTTCAAATTAAATACTGTAATAAAAATATTTGATTAGTTGTTATATCGCTCATTATATTTCAAATTAAAGGCAGAATCTTTCACGGAAAAACTGTATTCAAATGTAAAATAAATTAATATAATTTGCAATTCCCTTTCATCATCCCTTCATTAATTCCCTTTAATGCATGATTTTTTATTTTATTCGAAAACAGTATATATTTGAGCCTATTTTTGTTAATTATCCACTTGATAAATAGTGAAAAAATTTATTAATGTTTCTTTTGGACATAATGTCCTAATGTCATTTCTGAGTTACATAACAAAAATTGTTCAAAAAACGATAATTTTGATTGAATACGTACTCTAATGTATTTACACTACACAATAACAACTATTCAAAGATATAATAATTTTTATAATGCTTTTAATGATTTACAGAATTAATAATGATTACCTTATATAAATAGAATAGAAACGCCAGTTTAGCACATGGCAAGCACTATCAACAAAAGATGTTATAACCTCCCCGTGGTAACAAATCAGAACAAAAATAGGCTTCACGTACTTAAATGCATGCTATCACACGTAAGTAACTCATAGTTCATTAAAAGACCACTAAAAGGCGTCAAATGGCAAAAAAAGATAATGTACTCATGAGTTACGCTATGCATTTAAGGGTTAAAATATAAAAAATATATTACCGATGTCACAACTTTTTGTAATGTTTAAGTATCTATAGTTTACCAATAATTATAAATAAAATAAATCTTCTCTAGAAAATATGTCCTGGATTATGTATTTAAAATCTTGACATATACAGTGTGTGTGCAGTTTTACCATATATTTTGAATGGAATATTTCGCTTTATTTAATAGCAGAAAAATATTACAAAGTTTACACTGCAACAAATCAACTACAAAGTCAGCAATTTAAATATTAAATAGAAGTTTCATAATCAGAAATAGTGGTGTCAGAGGAAATTCCGAAGAGAGTACGCAACCTGCATAAATTAAAACAAGAATGTAAAATCATGATTCCAACCTAGGTTATCAAACACTTTCCAACGCATTAAGAATACTGTACCTCAATAATTGGAAAAACATCAGAAATTTTTGGTTCATCCCTGCATATGATCTATAGATTGGTATTTATAGTACATCGTATGCTAAAAATTTGCCATTCAGCAATTTCCTACAATAAACGGGAATGTACTCTATATCGTTTCTTTATCCCTGTGCATACATGATCTATAAAATTTACACAGACCCAGTAATATGCAAAAAAAGGCTACATTTTTAAGTCGTGCCACAAATTAAAAGTATTGCCAGCAGTTATTCTTCATAGGCAGCACTGCAGAAAAATACTTTTTCGTGTCCTACTTTTTCGTGTGAACGATAAATTATATGCACATCAGATTCTACAGTAGACGCTTTAGTACACCACGGTGATATATATACTTTTCAATATATATTACTAATTTTAAAGTAGTGTAATATCTTTAAAATACACAGCAAACGATTTTTCCCCATACGACTTAAAGTAATGGAGTTCTTTCGAGTATCCCGGTAAATGAACCGTAACACTTCATTTTCTATACCCAACATACCATAATAAACCCCAATAGCATACAGGGTGTGTTCACAAAGTTTCAAGACTGGTCTGAGAATACAAAATTTATTAAACATTTTTATACCGCGAACTAAAATTCTTCGAAATATGAACCTTGGGCATCAACACATCGCTGCCAGTGTTTTTTTTCCATTATTCATAGGCTCCTCGGAAGTATTCCCGCGCAAGCCTGTTGAGGGACCTCGTCGAAGCTGCCTGGATCGCTGGAATCGTGTCGAATCGTTTCCCTTTCAGGTCTTTCTTGATCCGGGGGAGCAAAAAAAAGTTGCTGGGAGCAAGGGGGAAGGGGTTGCGGCAGTATTGCCAAGTTTAACTTAGCCAAAACTTCGGCAGCGGCGAGAGGCGTTTGAGAGGGCGCATTGTCGTGCTGAACAATCCAACCGTTTCTGATGTCTGGGCGGACGCGCCGAACTCGATCCTTCAAATGGTGGTGCATTCCAGCGTAAAACTGACCTGACCCGGTGCGTCCACCCAGACATCACAGACGATTGCATTGTTCACCACCACAATGATCCCTCTCACCCGTCGCTCGCAGCCGCCAAAGTTTTGGCTAAGTTTAATGTGGCAATCCTGCCACAAGGTCCCCTACCGCCCCGACCTCGCTCCCAGAGACTTTTTTTTTGTTCCTCCGGTTTAAGAAAGACCTTAAAGGGAAGCAATTTGACACGTTTCCAGCGATCCACGATTCCAGCTTCGACGAGGTACCTTAACCAAAGAAATTGAAGCGTGAAGAAGGGAAACTTTCATAGACGCAATGTAAATCCACGACCCTCAGTGAAACAGTGCAAACAGCTAAGCGGTAGAAGCCGCATAAAGGGGCGAAAGATAACACGGGTTTACTTGGCGCGCTTTTGCGTGATCGCCAGTAGTGATAATTATCAAAATTAGGAGTAATGCTGTGCTCACCGCTGTCCCCTGTCCGCGCGAAAGCAGTGCGCTCCGCTCTCCTCCCTCCTCTTTTCGTGGATGGAACTTCTCTCCGAGGGAGAAACCCCTTGAAGGTCAAAGATCGTAGAATATGTTAGATGAATCTGTTAGTTGTAATGTTAGATTTCGAGTGAAAGTGGAACTTTCGATACGTAAAATTTATTATTTAACAGAGTGCTGTATTACTGAAGATTTCTTTGCCTTAACAGCCTTGCGCGCGAAGACTTCCAGGGAGCCTATGAATAATGGAAAAAACGCTGGCAGCGGTGTGTTGATGACCAAGGGTCATATTTCAAAGAATTTTAGTTCGCTGTACAAAAATGTTTAATAAATTTTGTATTCTCAGACCAGTTTTGAAATTTTGTGAACACACCATGTATATCAATTTCACGGTAATCGCATTATATTTAAGCAAGCACTGACAGACGGATAGACAAATCCAATTCATAAACACTTTCAACTTCCTTGACAAATGTTGAAAAGGAAAAAGCTGTTATAGTTGATAAATGCTTTTTTTCTGATATTGATTATGTTTGATTAAAAATATAAAATAATACAAACTGAATAAATTTTTCTAGCATGTTTTGGGAAAAATAGTGATGTTGAGGCATAATTTTTTTAAAATTAACTATGAAAGATGCTTTTAAGCTAAATACCAGAAACAAAATACTTGATTAGCTGTTATTTCGTTCATCATAATGGAAATTGGAGGTAGCATGTTTCACCGAAAACTGTATTGAAGAATTTATTATGTTAAAGGTTAAAAATAAATAAATAAAATAAGGCAAGAAACAGTTGAAGCTTTTATTACCAACTTTAAAGTTTTTTTTTTTTAAATAAAGTTTAGCTATCTATTTTTTAGCAATAAATCTAAACCTATATTTTTCTTTTAAATATATTATATAATTTCCTTTATATTTCACTTACTCTGCATTTTAAAACACGAGATACACTATTTAAAAAAATATACTATTCCTTGGATAATACAGAATAAATTTTATTGCTTAAATTTTTAAAACGACCTGCTTCAGCCTTCATTACCAAATTTCAAGTGTAAATAACAAGGCAATATGATACACATTATTTTTTACTTTATTGCCTACTTTAAAAGCACAATGTTGTCAATTTTGTTTTCTTTTCTTATATTTAGAGTTACATTTAACTTAAATATGATATCCCCCAATGCATAGCATCTTATTATGAATTTAAATTCTCAAATTACTTAGCTCAATGTATAAATACATTTTTTTTACGTTGTTATAAATTATCAGACTTGAAACTTTAATAAAATCTAAAATATCCCTCCAGGGAAAGAAGAAGAAGTAAAAACATTTCTTATTGCAGAAAGAATTTTTGTATTTCAGACAAATGAAAGACATATGTTATTTATTTTTATTCAAATAGAGTTACTATGTACACAAAAAAAGGGATGAAATCGCGTTTTAAAAATATTAACAAGCTCTTTACTGAATATGAAAGAAACGATTGCATCATAATTATTGGCTCCATCGTCTATCATGGATCTGCCATCAAAATGCCTGAATTCATATTTACATCCCATCTTCTGAAGTTCTTAGTATATACTTCTAAGGAACCTGGGCTGCCTATTTTCATCAGTTCACTATTTTCATCAAGCCTTTAAACATTAAAAAGCGATGACACTATCTTTCTTCCCATTAAAACACCCTTTCATTTTTAAAACACTGCAACTATATTTATTATCCATTTTGTTTTGGTTTTATATATTCATGTGCAAAAAACACTAATTTATTATTAATAAAAGACGCAAATATTTTTTAAAAATATTAAAAAAAAGCAAAGTCGAGCTTGTTTAATACGAGCGCGGATAAAACGAGCAATTTGCACATTAAGAATGGTTTATCATTTAAACTGTCTTAAGATTTTCACCTTTTTATGGGCTAAAGAATGGGAAAGAAATTTTATGGGCTACACAGAATCACGTTTAATACAATCAAAACTCGTTTTCATTTCAATGTGAATTTCGGCCAAAAGTTGGGTAGAATTAGAAAATACATATGTTTCTAATAGAAAGCTGTTCACCCTCAGAAATAATATTTAAGGGAGACTAGGGAGGGTTGACCATAGGGGAAGCTTAAGCCACCCATCAGTTTTCATATTTAAAAGAATTTCAGACTTATATCAACAGGTTTCTACCAAAGCTACTGGAATGCTCAAACAACAGACTTTGTTTCATATAGATAATCGAAATAGGTGTCGAAAAAAATTAATTGTGAGGCGTTTTCAACCTAAAAGTTGTGTTTTATAGCAATATTTTGTAAGCTTTTTTCAGATAAAATATATTATAGAAATTTAAGTAAGTAGGTTTTAAGTAACGCGGAAATATCGAGCTTTGATTCCAGCCATAAAGATTGTACAATAGGTTAGGCTTAACATAACAATGTGCTATTCTTTAGAAAAGGGCTATGAGTGCAGAATTGATCCAGTCAATGTGAGGGAGGGTTGACCAGATGTTCAAGGCTCCCTTAATTAAGTGGTTTGGAAATCTTTTTATTATACACTGCGCATGATGAAAGGTTAAAGGTTATATATAAAAAAGAATGTAAATTTATTCTGTAAACCTACAGTAAAATGGGGTGATGGAAAAGAAAATGTTTAAAAATGATTAAAGAAAGATGTGAAAAATTGCTATATTATCCACTGCAAGAAAAAATTTAATGAAATATAAATGGAAAGTTGATAACAACTTTTCCCATTTAAATATGACTTACAATAGGTAAATAAAAATAGTGGAAAAGACTAGAAAGTATGAAAGCAGGAGTCAGGGGATGTGGTATGTTTATGAAACCAATTAATTTTAATTCCTAAACGCCAAAACCACACCATAATTTTGTGAAAATCTTTTCCATTTAATATGTATGTGAAATACAGCTTTTTCCTTATTACCAAATAAATTAGTTTGTAAATTCCGGTGCCAGTCATTTATTTCAACATTTTAGTACTGAAAGTTTTAATTAACCCTTCAAAGGGTTAAAAGATGTTAATGATAAGTTAAGAGCTCATGCGGCTGCAAAAAACATAGCATTGGTCGAAAAACGTTAGGAAGTTTATGTAGACAAATTTCATCTGGATGAATGCAGTGAGATGAAGCCAAACTAGGTGACAACTAGAATTGTCAGGTCGAGTGTCACAAAAAATAGGATAAGAAGACAAAAAAAAAAAAAAAAAAAAAAAAAAAAAAGCGGGACAGTGGCTCCTAAATCCGGACATAATAATACATGAAACCATATGAAAACGGAACCTGTCTCTAACGGAATACTATCTTAAATATTAAAATTTCATTTTCCCTCTTGTACAATTATACCTGCTCAGGCAAAATCCTGTTTAAAACAAAATTTTTCTCCTCTGACCTGCGATTGAGTTTAAACAGGTTTGTTTAAGCATATTTGACAAAAATTTTTTAAAATAATAATTAAAGCATGTAGCATAAAGTTATTTTGCTTTTTTTAAACTGATTTTATTTCTCTTCACAAATATTTCAATATAAAACAAAGTGGGTCAAGCCTCTCATATGTGGGGAGCTCATTATTTTCTTATGATTAAAATCAATCATTTTTCAAATTTCTTTTATACAGTGTGACCACGTATAACCTGACCGATCTTTATTTTCGCAACCGTTGGTCCTAGATTCATACTTCAAATTACAAAAATGGTTTAAATAAGGTATAGAATTATTTTTAAAGCGATTTTGGTAAAAAAAAAAACATTTATTAAAAAATTTCGAAATTTAAATTTTTATACGGTCCCTGGGTTCTATAAGTTATATTTAGTAAAATTTTCGTGTTACACTGACAATTAAGACAAAAAAAAATCCCGTTATTCTAGGATTAAAATTGACCAAGTAATAGCTATTTAAAGTTGGATTATATTTTTTGCTGCAAGTTAGGGGTCATTCACAAATTTAGTAGAAATATAATTTCGTCAGATATATTAAAAAAATGTTTCAGAGTAAAATTAACATTGCAATATAAATTTGAAATCGTTAATCATTCCGATATATTAATGCAAAATATGCAATTTGTAATAAACATATAAGAAGAAAGAAAACCAGAATTTTTGTTAAATAAAATGATGAAAATTAACAGCCTCAATTCTTTACAAAATGATACATATTTTAAAATGTTTTTATTTTGCACTAGCCTGCAAAAGTTGGGTTATGTCATGTTTTTTAGCTTTTCATAATTGATTCTTACGTATTCTGTACCACGGAATCCGAAATTAACATTTATTTTTTACCATCACATAAAGATCTTTTGCAAATCGTGAATTTAAAAAAAGAAAAAATAGTGAAAATTTGATGCTATAAAGTAGATGGTTTTTAGCTTTACAAAATTGATTCTTATGTATTTTTTAGCGCTAAATCCGAAAATGACCATCATTTTAAACCATCACGTCAGGATTTTTCTCAAATCGCAAATTTCAAAATTAAAAAGCTCAAAGTTAAAATTGATCCCCTCCTCCCCTTCCCCTCCCAACCTCATCGGACTCCTGGACTGCTTAGCTGTAAGAAAAATAAGCCAAAAAATTGAATAAATTATTGAATTAAATAAAATTAAACTGAATAAAAAGTCTTACATCTATTTTATAGTATCAGATTTTTCGCTATTTTTTAACCTTGAAATTTACGATTTACGAAAAATCCTGATATGATGGTTAAAAGTAAAGGTAATTTTTTCATTCAGCGTTAAAAAATACATAAAACGTAATTATAAAAGTTAAAAAACACAGCCATCGCACGTTTATGTTATCAAATCTAAAACTCTTTCTTAAATTTGTTGACGGTGATCCATCCAATTTTTTTTGTGTTATCCTCTAATACAAGTATGTATTAGAGGGTGCGCGTCGAAAATCATAATAATTATACATTGTCATCAGATTTAAGTCAGTATGTAAAATTTAACTTCGATCGGACATTTGAAAGTGAGTTAAAATTCGAGTACAAATTTTAAACTGGAAAGACGATCATTGCAAGTTAAATAAAACCTTATGAAAATAACATATTTTTTGTTAAAATAAATCATAGCCTCAAATCCTTACAAAATAAAACATACGTTAAAATACAATTATTTTAACTAATCTGAAACTTAACTAATAAAGGTTAACTCAACCGTAATAGTTGTACGATTTCTTTCAAAGCTCAGATACCTTGAAATAAGTTTAAGTATTTTATATATGACCCCTGAATGCATGGCAGAAATCATCTGTTTCGAGATGCACAAAAGTGGTAAAAGTCGTTCAAAAAAAGTTTGATAACTCAGTCAATTTTAATGTTAGATGAATGGGACTATTTTGTCTTACTTGTTAGTGTCACAGTAAATTTTTACTAAATTTCACTTATAGGACCGGGGGACCGTATAAAAATTCAAATTTCGTAATTTTTTAATAAATGTTTTTCTTGACCCAAATCGCTTTAAAAATAATTCTTTACTTTATTTAAACCATTTTTGTAATTGGAAGCATGCATCTAGGACCAACGGACGATAATTTGAAACCATACAGAAGTCACATTGTTGATGATTTTCTTGAAGAATAGGGTATTCGCCGTATGAATTGGCCCTGGAGGTCTTGGGACCTCAATGCTATTGAACATGTTTGGGGTGGTCTAGGAAGAGCCATTGCACAGCGTAAGCCGCCTCCCAGGACCCGGCAGGAGTTAAAAACCGCGCTTTTGGAAGAATGGGCTTTGTTGACTCAAACATTTATTGACACCCTCATAAACAGGATGAGAGCTCGTTATGAGGCTTGTATGGCAGTGCACTGTAGTCACACTCCATTAGACAGTCTTTTTCAGAGATAAATGCTTTATCTTTGTTTGAATTTTTACACTTTTTGATATACCCTGTATTTTAATTCACAATTAAGATATTTTCCAAATTTTTATGTTGTTATATTCTTTCTCCCACTGTAATAAACCTCTGTGCCAGATTTCGTGGCAACACAGTGAATAGTTCATTAGTTTTCACAGATTTTATGTTTGTGACCTTAATTTTGGACATGAGTGTACTTTTTTGTAACTAATCTAAATTTTAGCATACAGTGCCGTGCATATACAGATCTATAGATCATGTGTAAGGATGCGCAAATGAATACGGGTACTTTTACGCTATCGACGTAACTGCTGAAATCGAGTTTTTGAAATGTGTTATGTATTTTCTAAGTTGTTTACTTGGATTCTTCTTTTACCTTTTGAAACTGTGAAGATCTGTTTTAGATATCAAAATATGTATTAGAGGCTAACTGTTCAAAGGTGTTTTCTCGCTTTCAACATTTGTCGTTGGGCCAAATAATTTTTATATATATTTATATCTATTTATGGTTAACCGTATTCCGGAAGTGTTGGAAAGTGTTTCCTATTAATGTATGCTTGACGCATGATCTTTCTTCCTTGTTTTGTATATAGTACAAAATTTTCTCTTAATTTCCATTATATTATTTGTTATTTTGTGCATAAAATGACTTTATTAATGCTTTATATTGATCTAATAAACAAAAAACTTTCACTTCCATTACCGAAAATTATGTGATATGCTATCAAAATATTGTCATCAAACGCTGTAGCAAAACAAATTAGCTTTCGACCGGGGCATCTTATGTAATCTTATTTCAGCTAATCGCAATCGAAAATCATCTTCTGAGCTGAGACCCGCTTGAAAAACTAATTTATATATTTTCCCCGTGAGAGGTTTTTCATTTAGGCATGAGATAATTCGATTGGTATTGCTATTAGTACGTCAGTGTAATTAGCATAATGCATTACTTTTCGAAGTAGAAAATAATGAGAAAACTGCGTTTCATTAAAGTAATTGTTTTAGATATCAAAATATGTATTAGAGGCTAATTGTTCAAAGGTGTATTCTCGCTTTCATCATTCGGCGTTGGGCCAAATACACACACACATTTATATATATATGACTATCTATCTATATTACCTTTTTATTTCACTTTTTACAAAATTCTTATTTTTTTATCTTTTGGTAAATCATATAAATTAAATTTTACTTGTTTCAGTATAATTTCTTTTACCAGATGGTAGCACTATTGTTATATACAGTGGAACCCGGTTAAGACGCTCACGGTTAATACGCGATCCCGCTTAATACGCGATCCCGCTTAATACGCGGATTCTTTCCGATCCCTTGAACATCGCCAATAAGGCTAATGCAAAAATATCACGTTTAATACGCGAACGGTTAATACGCGATCCCGCTTAATACGCGAGAGATTTCCGGTCTTTTAAGGCAAAAAATCCCGCTTAAGACACGAATTCATTGATCAAGATGCGAATTCCCTGTCTCTTTTCCAGTATTGCCAATTTATCGGATTTTTTTTTATATTTAAATAAAAAACAGTGTCTCCAGATAATAATATTTACTTTCTTTAATAACAGATTAATTAATTCGAACATTACTAATCGGAAATAGTGGTAGTTATTTGAATTTTAAAAAGTCCGCTAAATTAGTAACACTGCAATTCTTTGATCCGCGTCCTAATATTCTATGTTTCTCACTTCGTGTATGTTTTGACTATAGAGAGAGAAAGACGAATTCAGGATATTCAGATATGTCATAAAATTATAATTAAGGATGATTATACCTATTGTTAGTGAGGTTTAAAATGTAAGTTATATACCTACTATGTTTTAAAAAGCATATTATACGCAAAAAAATGAAACTTGTAAATATTAAATAAATATGACTACGGTTGTTTAATTTTTTTATGTTTTCTTTTCTTTTTTGTATGTTAACAATATTTTTTACAAAAAGGTTAATAAAGATAGTTTTGTCTTATAATGTAAAGGATAGATTATAATGGTACTCATTATCATAAGTACTAAATATGATTTTAACAATTGGACTGTGCTTCAAAATTTGTTTAATATTTTTTATCTCTGTTAAGAAAAATTAATTTAGCTGGAAATTATTTTTTTTTATTTTTGGTTGTAACGTAATAAGCTACAATAAATCCGTTTAAATTCATTTTTTATTTTCAGTTATTATTACAGCCGTTCCTAAGAAGATAATAGTGAATTAAAGATGAATACAATTAAATTTAAATCTAAATATACCTAAAAGATACAATTTTCTACCAGAAGCATCTGACCGAAAGCTCTAAAGTTCATTTAAATGATTAGATGTGTAAATAGGCGAACAGTTTCTGCAACATTATACAAATTACGTTTAATACGCGATCCCGCTTAATACGCGACTTTTGTCCACTCCCTTGAAACGCGTCTTAACCGGGTTCGACTGTATATTAACTTAAAAAATTAGCCATACAGTATATTTGTCTACTTCTAATGCATCTATAATAAATATATATATTCATACTATTGTTTAGTGTATGTTAGTGCTTTGTTAAAATAAACAATTTTTCTAATAGTTTTGCAATTATTAAATTATCTGGTATTTATCTGGGAGCACGGCAGTGCGTCCGCCAAGTCCGCACAAGCCGTAAGCTACCTTTTCCTGAACCATTTCGACATAGTTTTCACCCCCTCATAACGTCGTTTTAGGGAGAGATATAGAATATTTTCTTTCATACACATGTTCGTATGATCAAACTGAACTAGGTTCCACGTTTTCATGTTTCTGTATTTAGCAGTTTTCGAAATATTAAATTCCGAAAAAGCGCTTTTTTGTCACTGACTCACTTTCCATCATCAAATAACTAAGTTACTTCTAATAGTCGTAGAATCATGAAATTTCACAAGTAAGTCGGGTTCGTTGCAAAATTAACCAGAAAAATCTGAAAACACAGAATTTCGCCTCTAAACCCTTCAAACAGGGGGTGTTGATTTGGCCGTAAACAGTTCCTTAACACATTCAATTGGGCCAATGTTGGTCGCCAAAACTCGATTACAGAGTTTTGAAGGTGTCACGAAATTTCAAGCACAATAAAATTTTATATGCTTTCCCAAAAATGTTTGTTAAATAGAAAAAATAAATATACCTGAAAATTTTAATCAGTATGGGTTATGACATCTATTCACGATAGTAAAACATTTAACAAAATATAATCGCATTTCGGTACTTTTCCGATATAGTAGCCTAGGCGAAATAGAGAAAATTGCCTTGATGAGATAAGAAATTTGGTAACGTATTTCAGGTACGCAAGCAATTTTTTTCATATGTATACAATTTATTTAATGTAAGGAACCCGTTTATTTATTTTTTATATGCAAACAGAAATAATTTGTATATAAAAGACAATATTTTATACATGCATAAATAAAATGTTTATGTATATATATATAACCATTAATTAAACATTACTGACCATCATCAAAAACCGTAATATTGTGAATGAAATGACAATAAAAATGGATACCACAAACCAATAATATACAACTCTATGTATAAAATAAAGTGCCTTATACCTAATTACAAGAATTAATATGGAAGAAAAAAAAAAGAATATGGATACCGAAAAAAATTGAAAAACTTATATATTGAATTACATTTTCAAGAGTACAGAATTCAATGATATAAGCAAATCGGTTGTTTTCTGTGAGAAAAAAAGCTAAAAGCTGAAAATTTTTTTCTCCTGTACTCAAACAACCAATATGACCAAGAGAATATTTTCAAGATGAAAACAGAACAATATCAAATGGCATGAAATGGAAAAAACAATACAACCCTTTAATTTATAGCATAAAAAATAGAAATATTACACAACATACCGAATAAAATCCCAGTTGTTTTCAAAATATCCTCTCGCACATGGTATCCAATAGTCAATGGCGGATCTAAGGGGGGGGGGGGCGAAGGGGCGATCACCCCCCCTTGGGCTAATAAAGGGTTTGCAAAACGACATTATGCATCCTCACGGGAAATGACTTGGGGCGAAGCTCGAGCCCGGCGCAACCCGACCCGGGTCGCGCCCGGTTAAATCCACGAGACTTGGCCTGGGTCAGGTCTTCTCTCGTTTAGAGCCGGGCCATGCCCTGATCTTAAACTTTTTTGTAGATTCGGGTCGGGCCAGGCTTCATTTTGTTCTCCAAGTCGAGCCTGACCTGGACTTCGTTTTTCCTAGAGGTCTGCACAGGCCAAAATTTCCTGGTCGGGGCTCGGCCCGGGATAACAGTTAAACGTTCGGTCCGTGCCAGCCCGTATGATAAGCCTTATTGGCCCGACCGCGACCCGTGGACTCCTCTAAATTCTTCCTGATTTCAAGTTGGTCTGGCATCTTACTTATTTGTCATTCATAAAAATTATATTTATGTTGTACATTTATTTAGCGAAATCTTTAGAAATTTAATTTGATTTGATAAGTTACAGAGATGCATTTTTTAAAATCTACTTTTTTTTTCGTAGAGCTTTAAAATTATCATTTTCTTTTATCATCCGTTTCTTTCATTCTAAACTGATTTTCTTACTGGATTTTCATTCTAATGTAATTGTTTAAGTCATACTACTTAGTGTTTACGTTCATAATTGCCTAAATAGCCATTAATATAATTGTTTTTCAATAGTCATGAATATCGAATATAATCTGAAAATAAAATATCATCATAAGTAAGTGTGCTTTATGAATAATTTTAATTGCAAGATGCAGTCAGGGCTGGAGTCGATATTTTAGCTTTTATACCGGGCCGAGCCAATAATTTTTTTTGTGTGGGTTGGACCTTGGCTTGGTCCTGGAAACCTAACCCGGTTAAACATCTAACTGACATATCGAAGCCAACTTTAAATTTTTAATGCTTCTTTGAGCCATCATCCCATAGCTACTGAATATACCAGTTGTCCTAAAATGGACCGACTGATTATAGAATTCGATAAATTGCAAATGGTGACAGTTATTACAAAATACTTACAGGAGGGTTATGTAAGATGTCAAGAGCAGAGGTGATTCTGTTCCGAATTTTCCGAAAATTTAACCCTCTCGCTGTGCACCACGCGATTTCCACGGCGAACATAGCATAATTTGCGCAATCCGCAATTTCCACAGCAAATCTTTTTTTATGATCTAATTCTATTAAAAAAAACTCCTTCACAAAGATGTTGGACATATTTTAACTCTAAAATATGTGCAGATTTGGAATGTGTATGAAATAAATGCGCAATTTTTAAACCTATTTTGATTAAAAAAAAAAAAAAAAAAAAAAAAAAAATACGCAGCGCGAGGGTTAAGGATCACGGAAAAAGCGGGAATTTTGTGAAAGGTCTACAGAAAAAACGCAAAATTCTTCAAATGTTCGCGGAAAACGCAAATTTTGTCAAAGGATCGCGAAAAGAATGTAAATTTTATCAAAGAATCGCGAATTTCGTAAAAGGATCGTGGAGAAAACGCGAATTCCTTCAAAGGATCGCGAAAAAAAATCGAATTTAGTCAAATAATCGCTTTAAAAACGCGAATTTCGTCAAAGGATCGCTCAAAATACGGATACTTTGTCGAAAGGTCGAAGGAAAAAAACATGAATTTTATGAAAGGGCTGCAAAATGACACTATTTTCCTCAAAGGGTTGCGGAAAAAACGCAAATTTCGTCAAAGGACATGGAGGAAACGCAAATTCCTTCAAAGGATTGCGGAAAAAAATTGAATTTAGTCAAAGAATCTTTTAAAAACACGAATTTCGTCAAAGGATCACTGAAAAAAAACGCGAATTTTGTCGATGGGTTGCTGAAAAAAACGCAAATTTTATCAAAGGGCTGCAAAATTACAGTAATTTCATCAAAGGGTTAAGGAAGAAATGCAAATTTCGTCAAAGAGTCGAAGAAGTGCAAATTTCGTCAAAGGACTGCTGGAAAAACGCGAATTTTGTCGAAGGGCCGCGAGAAAAAATCGCGAATTTTATCAAAGGGCAACAAAATTACACTAATTTTGTCAAAGGGTTGCAGAAGAAACGCAAATTTCGTCAAAGGGTCGAAGAAGTGCGAATTTCATCAAAGAGTCGGGGCAAAAAATACAGTGGTCTCTTTAGAAAACAGCACACATACATACATCTATGTTTATTATTATAGGTATAGTTTTTAATCTGAAATAATATACTGAATTAACATTCGAAATAAAACATGTTAACCCCAGCTTGCAGGAATCTACACTCAGCCTGGAATCGATCCGAATCGAAAACAGGTAACCCCAACTGAAACAAAAATAATTAGTGCCATGAGTGAATCCCCTCATCTACTGTAACCTTTCTGAAGATTTGCTTTGAATTTCAGAATTTTTTTTTTACTCAGAATTACCCCCTGATCAGGAGTTTTTTTTACTGCGATTCTTGATGTTAGTTTAAAATAGCAATGAAAAATGGCGCTGGAAGCAATAGGTGCTAAATCGGTTTTGGGAGTAGGTAGGTCAGAAATAGGGCCCCGATTTAATGATCATTGTTTGCAGCGACATCTATCACTGCTATTGTAAAGTAAAATCAAGAAACCCAGTAAAAAATCTCCTGACATCTTACATAACCCTCCTGAAAGATTTTTTTAAATTGCTTTCACAATTTGCAAGTTACTGAATTTTAAAATCAATCAGTCCATTTTAGGACACGCGGTACGTTTTTTAATAAGTTTCAAAGCATTCTTTACTGATTTACAACTGATCTTAGATATAAAGAGACAAGTAGTCTTATACCAAATTTTTATTTTTTACATAATCCTGAAGATTAGTATTCTTAAATAATTATTTTGGCGTGCCCGTTATGAAGTTTTTTCTGTATGTAGTTTTTATCTTCAAAAATATTTAAGACTTTCTTTTCAAAAATCGACTCAACCTGAATCCTTGTCGCAAGAGTGAAAACCCAATCCGCAACTGACCCAAACCCGAAATAATGTATGTCAATCTGCCCTAAACATAACGCGCTAGGCGCAGCTAAAAAGTAGAAGTCAACCCGACCCGCAGAAAAAAGTAGAAGTTAACCCGACCTACAGCAAAAAGTAGAAGTCAATCGAACCAGTAGCAAAAAAAAAGAAGTCAACCGGACTCAAACCCGACCCGCAGCAAAAAATAGAAGTCAACCGGACCCAAACCCGACCTATAGCAAAAAGTAGAAGTAACACGACCCGCAGTGAAAAAATTAGCCCCAACCTGCGCATCAGATTGGAGTTTTCAAATTTCCAAATCGCTCCCCCCCTTGAGGACTCTCCAGATCCGCCCTTGCCAATAGCACGATAAGATTAAGGTGGATTAAACAGTTAAGTTAACACAGAAATTAAAACCTATCGATTCAGTTAATTCATTTTGAAATACCGTGATAAATTCAATTAATATAATATAAATAGAAAATAATTACATTATTTAAAATACCTAAAAAACACTTTTAAATTGTTTAATTTCTATTTTACAATATTGCCAATAATCAGAGTTCAATGCCACCTGGTGTAAAAAATTAAAATTATTAATCTAATAGAAGCATTAAAAGACAAAATTTTTCGTGCTGCCATCTATTATGTTATTTTAAAACTATTATTATTATTCAAATGTCACAAGATGAACCTAATAAAAGCTAAAGAATTTAAAATATATCAACTGCATTACCATACAAATCCTAATATATAAATAATACCATACTATATATCATTATTAAAAAAAATTAAATAAATTAAATGTTTAATAAAATGCTTTCAATATATTCTATTACCTTACCCATTTAATCTACACTGAGAAATTAAATAATTTTATAACATTGATAATATATAGAATATAGCTATAACAAAAAGTATATTATATATAATAAAAATATAAAAAAATAATAATTACTATTAAATATAAAAAATAATAAATTAATAAAATGAACAGGAAAAAAAATGGAGGTTTATAGAAGATTGTCAGATTCTGAAATTCCCAATTGCCTAAAGATCACAAATATTGTGTGTGGATTATCTTCATATTAACCATAAAAAAGCTAAAAAATATGATTGTGACAATCAAACACATTAAACCGATAATTAATCATGGAATACAAAGTTGAAAATAAAACAATATTAAAAAGTATAGAGGAATAATAATAAAAACTAATTACCCAATTTTAATACATACAGTATAACATTAGTTATATCAAATAAACTTATATGCATATCAATCACTATAAAGATGATATACTATTATTAATTAATATGATATTGTCCTGAGTAGACTAAAATTTAAAAACAAGTTAATTTTGAATTTAATAAAATATTAAATAAGCTAAATTTAATATGAATTGAAATAAAAATGTCACCAATTACATATAAAACATCAAATCAACATCCATATAAAATACGTATTAGAAATGTAGTTATAATACAAAAGACCCATCATTTTTTTTAAATTATCCATTGTATTATCCAGACAACTCCACCCTCCTCCGTACTCTAACATCTACCCACCCAACCATCCTATAGTAATTGTTTATTATTATTTTATAATTTTTTTATTTTTTATATAAATATTTTTTTTTATTTTATTAATTTTTTTTGTAATTTTGTTTACGCATGTGTTAATTTGTTTTTTTTAAAGATCATGTAAGTACTAATTGTATATTAATGAATATATGAATTTTTTTGGAAGACCCTGATTTAATGCATCATAAATTAGTTTTATAATATTATTGTTAATTAGATGAGAAGAACATGAACATTTTATTCTAAATAAATGATTAAATATTGTATTTCGATATACAGAATAATGAAGACAAGATTTAAAATTTGTAAATGTACTAACTTTGAATTTAAATTCTTTACGTTTATCATATAAATTTGTTATTGTTTTGTTGTTTTTTATTGTAATTTTAAGATCTAAGAAGTTAATTGTATTGTTAGATAAGATGTTTTCCGTTAATTCCAAATTAGTGGGATAATCAACTGAGAATTGAGAAATTTTAGATTGATCAGTGGCAATTAAAATTACGTCATCAATATAACGATATAAATGTAGATTATTATTAGTAAAAGTACGTTCATAGCGATATAAGTATAAGTCTGATAATAAACTGGATGTACAACGACCTTGTGGTATACCGACGTGCTGTAAATATAATGTGTTATCTTGCAATACATAATTATTATAGATAATGAAGTTTGTTAAAGATTTAAAATAAGCGATATCTATATTAGATGGTAATTGCAGTTTTTTATAATACTTTTTAAATAATGCATTTATAATATTATGTAAATCTATTAAGTCTATATTATTAAAAAGATCTTTGAAGTCTTAAGTCGTTATATTATATACACAATGAAGATTTTTTAAAATATTGACCAGTTGATAGATATTTTTTATACAATGTGCATTATCATTGTGTTATGTTGTAAAAGCTTTACATAACATTCCCCCTTCTTAAATTTACATAAATTTAATTTTGTATATTTTATTAATTTTAATAATCTACTTCCATTTACCATTTTTCAATTTGACAGCAAATTTTTACTAAGTTTTAAATATTAAATCCTAAATCCTTATTCTTAATTATTTCATTTAAAATTACATTTATTGTATTCTAATATCTTTTTCCATTTCTCTGATAAACTTTCATAACAATTGCTGAAAACGTTTGCCAGAGAAACGAAATTCTAACTCCTAGACTTTCTTTATTTTTAATTGCCTTGCATTCACTTGGTACCCCAAAAGAAGCAACTTTTAGGAAGGATTTGTCTCTTATCTCAAAAATCGGCAAGAAATTCCTTTTGACGTCACAAGAACTCCCATGAAGCGAACATTCCTTCTTTCCCGCCGGTTAGAGTGTTGCCATTCCACGGTGATTATTGCGCCGCTAAAAACATTTTCCATCGATTCATTATCGATATTCCGACCTTTGGAGTTTTCTGATTGGCTATTCTGCCGACATCGTTCTCCTGATTTCGGCAGGCGTTTCAAAAAAGAGTTTTTTTGAAGAAAATTGTCGTAGGAGTAAGACGTGCCATTCTTTAGGGGATTTTTCCCCCGCTGGGGGAAAAATGTCATGTTCCGGAATTTTATTTTAGTTCTACATCTTTAATAACTTCGCTATTATTCATCAATGAACTACAGTTATCGTTTTCACCAACGAACTTCAGTTACTGTTCACATAAGACAATCCAATTTAAAAACTTTATGAACAGTAGTAAAATATTGAGAACTGCTATATACAGATGACAATTTCAGCAAGAAAAATTTACTTAAAAAACAGTTCATAAATCTTGTGCTTCAATTACAATTTAAGTGTTAATTTTTATTCTTTCAACAGCTACCTGGATGCACAATATCTTTGTTATAATATAGAATAATGATAGTAACTTTTTAGTGCAACAGAACGTGTTATTCCTGTTCAGTATTTGTATTTCAAAACATATTTTTCTCTACTGGATCCAGTATCTGTCTTCTAGAAAATGTGTGTAAATAAAATTTAGTTAAAATCTATTTATCTTGTATCATCAAATAATATATTATACAGATTTCATGGGGTGAGTAGATTTTTCAATACATATTTTATTATTTATTAAGTGTTTTCCTTTTCAGATTTAGTTTAACTTAATTATATCACGCACTACTTTACCTCTATACTTTTAACGGCCATAGTGTGATTTCGGTGAATGTGAATTGAATTTGTTTCGATCAGATTTGAATATTTCTTTTCGAATTTTGATTTCAATTTACATATCCCGGAATCTCACTTAACATTAATGGCGCCGCGACTTCAGAGATCGTTTCTGGTATTATTGCATCATGGTTTTTCAATAATTTTTTTTCTTTTCTCTAGTAAGCATTTACGATGACGTAAAACTTTAGCGATTTCGCTTTCAAAATTATGACATTTGATACTTTTTGCATATTTTTTCTCTCTCTTATAACCTTCTATAAAGAAATTATTAAATAATTTTTTATAAACAGATGACTTTTAAAATATTCCTATAATGCTTTATTATGATTCTTTTGCAATTAACTTCTTTAAAAATTACGTTTTTCAAGTTCATAAACATTAAACATTTTAATTACTACTTCAACATTATTTTAATCTCTACGTTTTCTCTCATGTGCAGATATTATTTTGATTTTGAATATATTCTGGTATATTTATATTAATTTTGAAAGAGAAATATTTTCTTTTATATATTATGTGTGCCTTTTTCTGATTGAACAATACTTTTATCTTCAAGGACATGGTATAGAATATCATTATTTTAATATGTTTATGAAGCTCAAATTTTGTGTTTATTTGATATACAAAAAGAAAAAAATTTGATAAATACTTCATTTAAAATTGAGATATACAATTTTATAGTTTTGAAATTTTTATTAGGTATGTGAGGGTTTTCTTTTAAAGAATTTATTCAACAGTGTTATAATGTTTTTATAAAAATTAAAAGTGATGTTATTTATAAATATATAATGATATTTTTAATATTATGAAGTCTAATAATTTTATGCTATAATGCATTAATAAAATTTTAAAATAATTATATAAAAATTTAATATCAATGATTTATTATATTTAAATATTATAAAGTTTGACAAGTTTATGTCATACAATTGTGATTTATACTTATTATTGTTGAATAATTTTAAGAAACGCATAAATTTTGGCTCAAATATTTTTTATTCAATTGCAATGCATTTTTTTATGATTATCAAGATTCTAAATTTTTATTCATTATTAACTTTCATATCTCATTGCAATATTAAGTAGTATTACATGTACATATCATGCAGTGACTATCAGAGTTCATCAGCGCAATGTGAACTCTATTACTTGCTGTCTGATACGGCATCTTAATGCCACTCTTCACAGATTTTTTTTATTATTACTATCATTTTTGGATGTTTTCTTTGTGGGTTAATTTAGTTGATTGGTATCGGCATTCCATGCACCGCGGGCAGTGCAACAGTGTGCTAGGCGTAACATGGTACATTGTGGTCTACTGGTACTATTTGCTGAGTTGTTATACTTGACATTCACCTAGAATTGGTTTTTAAATATATATAATAATATTGCTCACATAAAACTTAGAAATAATTACCTTTCAATTTTATCAAAAACAAATAAATAAAAATATATATATATATAATATTAATAACAATTATAATAATAAATTTATTACTCTTTTAAATTGCAAATAAGCTATTTTTTTTAAAACAATTTGATTGATAATTTGAGAATTATTAAATAAATTATTTATACCAATAATGAAATTCTATTATAAATACAAATTTATATGTTGCTAGACATGAAATTTATTCTTCAGTTAGGTTTTAGAAATTGATAAATAACTCATAGTACTCCCAATTCTCCAGTGCTTTTTATACCCCTTAAAATATTTATTTTTTTACATACTATAGCATTTAATTTACCCCCCCCCCTATGTTTAAAGGTATCTTTGGTTATCTCTGATACTTTCACTGGTTAGACCTGTCACCCAAGGTTTCTGTCGATTTTCCTGTGCATAAACCCAAACATCGCCGTAAATGGTGTACAGGTCTACCAGCCAGATATATATATATATTTTTCATTTTATTTGGAAGAATGTGGGACTTCCAACTGTTACGGAGACAAGTTAACAAGATCTTGCTCTTGAGATTAGCCAATTTTTGGTTCTCAGACAGTTGTGATGCTCTACGCGCATTTTTCTGTGCTCAATAGATAAATTTGTAATTTCTTACTTTGTCAGTAGATTATATTTATCATAGAGCAGTCCATTTTATTTTATTATTTTGGTATTTGCTCGGAGATAAAGTATTTCTTATATGCCGGCTTTCATAGGGGTCGGATCACAAAAGAAAATAGCTTTCTTCCCCCCCCCCTCCGGTTCGTCTCGTGCGATAATTTATACACTCTGATAAGACACTACTTATTTTTACAATATTGGCTTTTTATGCTATAGTCAAAATCAAATCCTTTTCTATGTTATTTCAATTTATAATAGATTTTTTCGCACCGAGAGAATTCTTTTACTTCTTGCTGAGGATATCAAAACATTGTTTTTCATTAAAAAAAAAAAAGGGGTACCCTATAACTATAAATCTAACCTATAATATAAATTGAAGAAAAATGATATATTAAAAAAAATAATAAGAAGAAAATGATAAAAAGAAATGAAATAAAAATAAATATGAAATGAAATTATGAAATAAAAAAAATAAAGAAAGAAAATGAAATATATAAAAATAATATAAAGACTTACCTTGAATTCCTTTTTTTCTATTTCTTTTTTATTTTCTCCTATGCTAACTCATCCAGTTAGGTAAACTCTTTCGGTTTGTAGTTAGTACGGACTACTTGTTAGTTACTATGAATTGGGTAGAAAATAATATTTTTTGGTGTCAACCGGTGTCGCAATAATTAATATTTCTGATCAATTTATTTCTTTTTGTGGGCATTTGGTTATTTTTTTTACACACACTGTATGAATGGAATGAGTGAATAATATGTATGCATATAAAAATATAAATGATAACATATGTAAAAAAACATATGAAAAATATGTGTAAACACATATTGGAAATCGGGAGTCTTTATAAAGCATTGTATGTCACCAATACTATGAAGAAATTTCTCTACGTTCTTTGGTTGACTAACACATTGCTTAGATTTCATCTTAGGAATTTTTTTTCCGTTTTGCATACTCCTCAGCACTTAACGTTTAAATATTTGATATTCAATGAATTATTAAAATAAATAAATAAATAAATAAAATTATTTAAAATAAAAAGATCATAAATAAATTGAAAATTTTCATATCTGCATACGTTAATCAATATTTGATACAAAATCAATATTACTATTGCTAACTTATTTTGTGAGAATGTTTCATGCTTTTAATATAAGAATCATCTATTAGCTTAGTAGACTTTATAAAAATAAAAATAAAAAATATAAAATAAAATAAAATTTTCTCTGTATTTTTCTAAAAAAAATTAAGATATTTATAACAGACAAACTTACCTTTTGATGTCCTAAATATTCTTTTGCATCCAATACTTTTTGAAGGCTTCATAAATTACTTGAAATTTATAATTTTTATTTTGTACTGATGTATGAAAATTTAACTTTCATTGTGCTATTAATTTAAGTAAAAAACTGATGTCTTATAATACTAATGATATTAATTTAAATTGGAACAGAAGCTACAAATTTCAATATATTAGTTTTTTATATTTATGTGGTAAAACATTATAAAAAATTTTTCTATATTACTATGGTTGACATAGAAATACTGTTATGGTACTGTCAGTTATGAAATTTTGGTAAAATTGTTAACTATTACTTTGGTTCACTTTTATTTTGCTTTATTTGTATACTGGTGATCTGCACATGAGAGTCATAGGTTTTCGTGTTCGATTTCACAACTCACCCCTAAAATATGTAAATCCTGCATCTGTTGAAATGTTTTGTGTTTTGCAGAGAAATAACTGTTTGTACCTATAGATTTATGACATAACACATTTCATTGACATTTAATATATGTTGATTCACACCGTCACTGTTATGTACTATATATATGTTGTATTTTATGTACTATGCTTAAATTTTACATGTTTTTAGGTGCTGTTTTTAAGGCTTGTTCCTTCTTAGATTCAAATTTAGTCGATTTTAAAACCTCTGCAGCTATAATTTAAAATTTTAATTTCTCTTTCTGTGAGGTTATATTTATTGTGCAAATCACATGATTTTCCTCGTTTCAATTTTTAAAAAATGTTTGCAATACTTTTGGTTTTAAATAACAGTTGACTAAACATTTTTTTACTCTGTTTTTTTTGTATGCAGCGGAGATAAAATGTTATGTTGTAAAAGCTTTACATAACATTCCCCCTTCTTAAATTTACATAAATTTAATTTTGTATATTTTGTTAATTTTAATAATCTACTTCCATTTACCATTTTTCAATTTGACAGCAAATTTTTACAAAGTTTTAAATATTAAATCCTAAATCCTTATTCTTAATTATTTCATTTAAAATTACATTTATTGTATTCTAATATCTTTTTTCATTTCTCTGATAAACGTTCATAACAATTGCTGAAATCGTTTGCCAGAGAAACGAAATTCTAACTCCTAGACTTTCTTTATTTTTAATTGCCTTGCATTCACTTGGTACCCCAAAAGAAGCAACTTTTAGGAAGGATTTGTCTCTTATCTCAAAATCGGCAGGAAATTCCTTTTGACGTCACAAGAACTCCCACGAAGCGAACATTCCTTCTTTCCCGCCGGTTAGAGTGTTGCCATTCCACGGTAATTATTCCGCCGCTAAAAACATTTTCCATCGATTCATTATCGATATTCCGACCTTTAGAGTTTTCTGATTGGCTATTCCGCCGACATCGTTCTCCTGATTTCGGCAGGCGTTTCAAAAAAGAGTTTTTTTGAAGAAAATTGTCGTAGGAGTAAGACGTGCCATTCTTTAGGGGATTTTTCCCCCGCTGGGCCCCAGGGCCCAGCCCTGGTACGGTACTTTGTAAAGATAACGATTTTTCAAGCAGGAATTCCCATCTCTAAAGTTAAATCATCTCTCCATTATTTAAATCAATATTCAATGCTGAACATCTCTGTTTCCTAATTCAATAGTAGTTTATTTTTACGAATATGGAATTCAGTAATTTAACAATTTCCCGAAATAGTGCCATACTCTACAGCTAAACGGAGGTTCCGTGAATTGTGACTAAAAGAAGGTCGCGGTAATAATTGCTGGTGAATAATACTCCCATTTATCTACTGTTTGATCAAGACAACAATATATCGTAATAACAGCACCTTCTGTTTATCTACATTTCGAAGGATGTCATGTTCCGGAATTTTATTTTAGTTCTACATCTTTAATAACTTCGCTATTATTCATCAATGAACTACAGTTATCGTTTTCACCAACGAACTTCAGTTACTGTTCACATAAGACAATCCAATTTAAAAACTTTATGAACAATAGTAAAATATTGAGAACTGCTATATACAGATGACAATTTCAGCAAGAAAAATTTACTTAAAAAACAGTTCATAAATCTTGTGCTTAAATTACAATTTAAGTGTTAATTTTTATTCTTTCAACAGCTACCTGGATGCACAATATCTTTGTCATAATATAGAATAATTATAGTAACTTTTTAGTGCGACTGAACGTGTTATTCCTATTCAGTATTTGTATTTCAAAACATAATTTTTTTATACTGGATTCAGTATCTGTCTTCTAGAAAATGTGTGTAAATAAAATTTAGTTAAAATCTATTTATCTTGTATCATCAAATAATATATTGTACATATTTCATGGGGTGAGTAGATTTTTCAATACATATTTTATTATTTAGTAAGTGTTTTCCTTTTCAGATTTAGTTTAACTTAATTATATCACGCACTACTTTACCACTATACTTTTAACGGCCATAGTGTGATTTCGGGGAATGTGAATTGAATTTGTTTCGATCAGATTTGAATATTTCTTTTCGAATTTTCGTTTCAATTTACATATCCCGGAATCTCACTTAACACATTGTTTGTAGTAAGTATATATAATTGATTAAGAATTTTTAATAGAAGTTGATTGGCTTTATTATTATATGTATTGCAACCAATAGTTACAGTCCTAAATTTAATTGGAGTTTTATGAAATTTGGGAATAAGAACTAAATAAGGATAATTAAAGTTAGTTGATAGAATATTTAATAGTTTATAATAACTTTGAATTTTACGATTATTTACAATTACATTTTCATTAGTTTTTTGAAAAGATTTATTAGAAGAAATACAGGTTGTAAGAAGTTGGTGATAATAAGATTTACATATGATTGCATAATTATTAGGAGATTTGTCTACATATGTAATAACGTAGTTTTTTTGTAATTTAGTAATTTGTTGGAAAAAATGCTTTGTGTTAATCGAAACCAATCAGAAATATTATTTTTTAAAGCCATAGTTAATTTTTCAATTACTACTAATATTTTCCATTGATTAAAATGTTCAATAGGTTTATTGTAATAGATTGAAATTTTATATATAACAATATCTATATCATATGTAAACTGTTTGATAATAGATTTAACAGTAAATTTTGATGGAAGTCTATATTTAGTACCATAACCCATTAGTTTTTTCAATTTAAAATCATTAACAATATTAAGATTTTCAGTGACTAAATGTCCATGGTCATTGTTTATATATTTTTGTAGATTGGGGTCATTGCATTTACACGGAAAATTACTTGCAGCAGATGTATTTTTTGAAAATGTATTGTTGTTAAAAATCCTTCTACCAATTGTATTCGGATATTTAAAGGTTTTTGATATGTGAAGATTATTAATAGGAAAATAACAGCTTTTATCATTAACTATAGAATTGATATTAATTTTATTAAATATATGATTTGAAAAAGTTATTATCATTTGAGTATTCAAGGTTCGCACACTCCTTGGAATTTCCAAGGACACTTCCACCACTATTAATGATAAGAAAATTTACATTTAATTTTTCAAACACAGAATTCGCAATCACCGCCTTTATTCACGGATTTTGCAATATTTTTCTGCAGAGAAATACTTTGAAATTACTGTTAAAATTTAGTGGTAAAACTGTGCGAACCCTGGTATTCATGTTTTGAATTTTATGTTTTTTTTTGTAAATTAATATTTAAAAAAAATAACCCTAGTCATAATGAGATCAAAATAAATATCAGAGAAATGTTTAGAGAAAGATTTATTTAGAAATACATTTAAATGTTGTACAATCTGTTTCTTTTTAATAGCAAATATGTATTTTCGAATTAATAACCAGTTATAATGCTTTAAATATTTACTTTGAAGATCATTTATTTGTTTAGTGATATATTTTTTGGAAACTACAACTGATGATGAACCCTTTCCACGTTTGTATCGTGTTGTTTTACAATTTAAATTATGATTAAGAGTAGGATAAATTGGAGAATAATCAATAGTGTTATTTTGTAGATGTGATGACTTTGACGGGTCTATTAAATATTTCACCATTAAATCCACAAGGATAAATTGTGTTGTAATATTTCATGTATGATGACTCCATATAAAGCCGTTCTGATTTATTTTTTAGAATTTGAAGGATTTCAATTGTCGTATTTTTAAATTGATGTTTATGAAAATGTTGAATTTCAGCTGTAGACTGTATATTTTTTGCTTTGTTTTTCTTAGAGTCTGAACGATGTTGATTGATACGTTTATGAATTGGACCTGATATTTCACCTATACATTTCATGTTACATAAGTTGCACTTTATACAATAAATAACATTAAATGCTTTACAAAAATTTGAATAATTAGGATCTGAGACAATTTGTGTCTGAGAAGCGTATGGACATGTCTTGCACCGAGCATCTAAACACTTACGAAAAAGTAAAGGACGAGGGGGAGAGTATAAATGGTCACTGGATGACGATCCAGGAACAACCCCATTATTGTTCCTGTACCGGGCACTACACTGCATAGATGCTATATATATATATATATATATTGGTTTATTTTAGTTTTTTTAATGTAGATACTGAATTGACGATATTTTTTCTGTATTGGGTGCAGGTTGGACGTGTGTTCAGAAACCTGCAGATTTTTAACAGTGGGGGTGGAGTTAGGTTAAGTCTGTCCTCCCACTGAAGAAGAACAGGCTATTTTTTGCACGTGTTTTTATTTTTTACCTGTCTTTAACTTCTTTTTTTTAAAGTTTTTTATAGTTAAATATTGCAGATATACACCTTCTTTTCTGAGTTATGTGTTTTTGCATTTTAAAGTAATGAAATATATTTTTGTTGCATTTGATATGAGCTGCTATTAGCGCCAGTTGTGCAATAATTTTTTCATTAATTATATATAAAATATTGCTGTATGTGACTTGGGTGAGCTGCATTCTTGCGCTTCTGGCATATATATTTATACATATTCATTACGGTTTGGAAAGTTGGTGTATATCTTTGTTTATATTGTTTTTGTTGTTTATTGGCATATTAAGCCTAAGTACTTACAAAATTTTTTTTCATAAATATGTTACGTTATATATCTAGATAAAAATTATGAGATATTATAAATTTAAAACCAAAAGATGAAAAACATGTGTCGTTGCTCATGCCGACAGCCCACCGTAATTTTATGAATATGTTCCTTTTTGTAAATTTAATAATATAGTATATAAAATAGATTGTTTAACTTGACAGCAGAGTTATGTAGGGCAAACAGAAGGAGAATTACATGTTAGAATTAATCAGTATAGATCAGATGTTTTTAATGATAATAAGAAATGCCCCACTTTTGAGGTTTTACATTTTAGAATTCATAGTTTCAGTAATATTAATATTCAAATTTAATATTATCTCAATTATAACTATACGTTGAGAAAACAATTTAGAAGTGGTGAATAAACAGTTTAAGTAATGATTTTATTTCTTTTCTTTCGCTATATGTTAAATAAAACTCAGACAAAATATAATTTTTGAAATAAATGCACAAATTACTGCTTTCTTCAAGCGTAGATAAAAAGAAGTGATTTTTCAATAATCGTAGCTCTTGTCAAATTAACGTATTGCGACGGAAATTTTTTGGAACCACATAAACTGCAATCTTGAAATTTGAAGTAATTTCTAAGATAAACATTGAATTCTCATGAAATAGTGTTTTTTTAAAAATAATTTTCACTTTATATTATTTTGTACATGAATATATAAGTTATTGTGGATTATTGTAAATGAATATAAGTGTAAAGTGTTCTACATGAAAAAAAGACATCCCCCGAATATAAGCCCTAATGCTTCTTTTGAAGCAAAAATTAATATGGAAATCGGCCTAAGTTTTAAAGAATTAAATGCTACTTCCGCAGATTTACGAAATCATTTACACCGTGACATTTACGCATGAAAACGTTTTAATAAAAATTGTGAAAATAGTGAGATAGAAATGACGGAATTTTTACTGTGTATTTCAGCAATAAATCCTGGTATATACTATATAGCCATTAATCACCGGACACTTTCAATTTTAAACAGTTTGTTAAATATTTAAAGCTTGATCAGAAGGATAATTAGAGGGCCGACAAAAATTAAAAGAAAAAATAATAATATTTGAATTACCCAATAAAATACAATGCAAGAAATTATCTATCTCGCCAATTGAGTGAGCTGATTTTTAGTTGCTCTCTGAAAACAGGTAAATGATAAGAGATCTTCCATAAATTGTCATTTAAAATTTTTATTTTTTATTGATGCTTTAGTTCTTTTTGCAAAACCACCAGAACGAGACTATTCTAAGAAAGAAAAAAGTATGAAAATTAAAGCCTTTATTCCAAATCTACTCATTCACATTCATTAAATAGTCACTCCTTTGCTGAAAGTCATTAATAAAAAATGATAATTTGTGGAAAATCCTTTATCATTCAGGTGCTTTTAGAGAGCAACTAAAAATCAGTTGCTCCATAGAATTGAGTTTTAAATCATGAAAAAGAACTTTGTTATCGTTTGTGAATGTACAGATAAATTATATTTCATAAAACTGTTCATGTCTCATAAAATGTTGAATACATTTATATTCCAATTGAACTACATTTCCACTACATTTAGTCAAAATTTCTGAATTTTGGCATTAAATTCGGTTGAAAACCCTGCATGATATAAACAAAAAACGTGGAAGAATTTTTGGAACTTAAAAAAAAATCGTTATATCTCCATGAATATACGTGCAATTCTTACCTAAATGAATATACATATTCTGCAATATCCACATTTTCGTATGCTGTAGCAATAGATCATTTCGTGCATTGTATTTTACATGGTAATCCCAAATATTATTATTTTTCTTTGATTTTTTTGTTGGCCCTCTAGTATCCTTCTGATCTGGATCATTGTTGGTAAATATAAAGTGAAACATATTCTTCATAATCCTGAAGCTTCAGGAAAATCTGACTGGTATATTTTTAAATATTTAACAAAATGTATAAAACTGAAAAAGTGCCCGGCGATTAAGGACTATATACTGTATATTCGAACTTCATTAAAAAAGGAAATAACCCCGCAAAAAAATAACATTAAATAATCTTTTAAAAATTACAGGCATATTTGTCTTCTTATTACAAAAAATAAACATTTCAAAACACATATTTATAACAACAGTTTAAAGAATAATGTAGAACATCAATTTGTCAATTAGAATCAGTAGATATTTTTTTTCTTCTGAAAATGTTCCCACTGTGAAGATTAATTACTTATACCTTAATTTTTTAAACTACAGGAAAGGTATCTTCTTTTATCTTGTACAGCTTGTGTCTTGCAGCGTTTCTTAAAAAAAAAAAAAAACCTATAATAAATCACAGTATTGTCTTATTTTTCTCTCATTTGCCTTTATTTTAATATAGTGTAAATAGTGCCTAATTGTTTCAATAAATTATATATATATATATATATGTACACGTTATTGAAATAATTTTTTTGAATTCTGTAATAATCGAATTTCATAACATTATTTTTATTTTATAAAGAAAATAAAACATTTGAATTAATTCGTAACACAGTAATAAATTGTAAAGTTGTATTTATGTGCTAACAGTTGGAAACGTGACTCGTTTCATGTTATCTATATCTTGTAAGAGGCAACGTACGAAAGTATTGAAGATAGAAACTGAAATTATTGGGTATATATTTTTAACACATAATAGGGACTGACAAAGAAATGATTTTTAGAAATGCAACTCCTAAAGGGATTAAAGAGGGTAGTGCGCATAAAAAATCTCCTAAATAAATGATCAATCACTTATTTCAGTAATTTTCGAAATTAAACCCCTAGAACAGTTAAAAGAAGCATTGAAGATAGAAGAAAGTTGATCCGTAATTTGGTCTACAGCCGATTGCGAGTTTGTTTTGCGAGTATTTTAGCGAGCTTGGTTTGGCGTAAAACGAATTCATTTCGTAACCATTGTTAACTACCCGTGCATAAGTCTACATGAATTTTTTAATATTACGCGTTCTTTTCCCTATATAATTTCCTATTGGTTGTTCCCCGTAATTTCCTGTAATTCTATTGGTCAACAAACCTATCCCACGAATCCGCTTCTCCTAGATATATTTGATCAAAATTCCATCATTTTTTGCACTGATGAGGGTACATTAATGCTATTCAAACTAGTTTTCAAAAGGTTAAAACGTTCTGGTGCTAAAAACGTTGTTTTATCTGGTTACATTGTTATCAGCCTCAGAATCTTGAAACTACATCGTTGCCCATCTTGGTTATGGGCCCGATTAGGGAAGATTAGAAAAATGAGACAACTGCTGATTTTTGATCACAGACGTTTGTCAACAAGCACAATAAACTACAACTCAATGATGAACAAAAGAAAAAAAAATCCGTCAATTGTTGCAAAACAATTTTTTAAGATTAAATTGTACTGTGAAAAAAAAAGTATCAACTGAGCCGTTCAGTGCACAAATCGATTAACTCCATCAAATGAAAATGTTCAGTATAAACAGTTAAAGTTATTGTAACTATGAAAATATTGTATCTATCTAATATTTTTTCTCGGGATATTTTGATTCAACGCATTAATTTTTTTTTAATCAAGGGTAACTTTTTATCACTGTATAAATATATAGAAAATTTTCAATGTTCCTTTGTTTGAAAAAAAAACGCCACTTAAAATGGAGTTAGTCGGATTGTCTTCTGAACGCCTCAATTTTAGAAACAAATTTGTGTTTATACTATAACAAATAAATTAAAAAGGATTTTCACTAGTACTTTCTTCGAATACCACTATTTTGAAAGAAAAATCTTCGTCATATAGCTTTACGGCATTTGAAATAGTAATGCACCCTGAAGAATATTGTTTGGAAATAATAGTATGCAGAATGAGATCGGTGGGAATCATAGATTAAATGGGACTGAATTACCATTTTTGATTTTCACGGTTGATTTTTTAGAATCAGAATGAAATTCATAAGAAGATAAATGCAAGTGAATAATTTCCATCAATTTTTATATTTTTAGTTTAGAACTGTATTCTAAAACTGAAATCTCAATTTATGGGTTACACAAAATAAATGTTATAAAACATTATGGGTTACACAAAACTAAAATATATTTAAAAGTTTGACTTTTTTTTTTGCCTTTACATCCTATCAGCTTTCTTGGCGTAGGTGGTGGGGGTGGGAGAGGGATTTTTCAATTCGGAAATATTTCTATATTTTCATTGTAAGAACATTATATTTGTACATTTCCTAATTCTGCAAAATACTAAGAAAAATATTTAAAATAAAATATTTGAGTGGGGTTATAAATAGTGCACAGAATCCCTATAAATTCAAATTTAATGAATCCTTCTAAATCCTCCAATCTTTCTAAAATCCTTTTAAAATTAATTAAATGATTATGTAAATCTTATAATGTAGTTTAAATAATTCACGAAAAATGATTTAGAAGATGAAATTTTCATGAATTCATAATTCAGTACATAAAAGGTTAAATTTTGTTAACACACTAAGAGCAATTACCCACACAAATTAAAACATTAAAGGGATTTTTATCCATGTTCATATTTTCGTCACTTTCCTGTTTTAAAAATGCAAAGGCCTTTTTTTTGCTTCTGAGGTAAAAATTTAAACTTTTTTGCATATATTCTTTATTATATATGTGATAAATCTGCGCATGGAATTATCCTTCAGGTTATTTTTTATTTTTTCTTTAAATGAAAGTTTATGAAGATGTGCTAGATTTCATCGTTTTTCATCGTGTTTCAGCAAAAAATTATATTAAATGCAATATTAGATGTATCTAAAAATCTATGCACAGTCTTGTGCAATACACATTTGAAAACCTTAAAAAAATCGGTAAAAATATTAATATTTTAAAAAGTAGTAGGGATTTTAAAAATTTCAATTTTTTAAAACTTTTTTTTAAATTTTAATTAAATACGTAGTAATTTTTTTTTCTTTTCTGAAAATGTGCTTTTAGTTGAACATTCAAATGCAATGAGTTCACCATTTGAAGCATCTCTCTATTCTAAAAAAAAGTAACTACCGCTGTCACCGCCACCGCCGCCGGTTTTGAATTTTTTGTGACCGGAGGTCTTTCTTCGTTAATATTAAGACAAATAATGCATACAAAAATATGAAAATCGGTAGTGTTATACAGAAATGTTTGATAAACACGCTGATGTAGACAGTTTTCAAATCAAAGAATTATTTTAAGAGATATTTAATGCTAAAGTTGGACAAAATCGTTCCACTAAAAAAGTTTTATAGTAGCAAAAACTATACATCGGAATTTAATAATTTTTAGTTCATTTTATACGTTATAATTTCCCGGTGTGCAGAATTGATTTATTTTTTTAATTTGACTCAATTTTCGAGGTTTTATATCTATTTTAAATTCAAATTTTCAGCATTTCGAGAGATATTTTTTACAGATTTTAGAAAGTGATATTAATTTAAACTGTTGCCAACTGTATAAACAGCGGAAACAATAATGTTTGCTTAAAAAAAATATATATATATATTTATACGTGTAATAAATTAAAAATTTATTTACACGTGACTATTATAAACAGAAAAAAGCATTTGGAATTAGAATTAAATAATTATGTACAAAAAGCAGAAACTTATTAAAAATTACGTCATAAAAACTATAATTACACGTGAATTTCAAGAGAGAAAGGAATTTGTAAAATAATAAATTTATTAATATGCGTTAGAAGTCTTAAATAGGAGAAATTACGTCATATTTACGTCATATTACAGTTATTACATAAAATGAACACAAAATAATATTGCAAAACGGTTTAAATTTACAAATTGCGCTAGACATTTATTTTCATATTTTGAGAGGATACTTTTCAACTATTTTTCTTAGGAAAGTGCAAATAATATTTTATTACTAACACAAGTATTTTCACGTGAATATTAAAAAGAGAAAGAATAATTTGGTCAAAATTACGTCAGATTAAAAACGATTAATTTAAAATGTCTCATTTAAAAGAACTTTCTTTTCGCTTTGTTAAAAAATACCGGGAGACAAAGATTCTGTTTACTTAATTCCTTTTATATTAGCTCATTTTAAAATGTTGTTACACGTGTCTACGTCATCAAGTTATTTTTATTTCGACGTTTTATTTGCATTTTTATTAATGTTGTACTAATTTATTTGTTCTTTCGTTATTTAAAATAAAAATTATGTCAATTTGTATAATTTGGCGAGTGGTTTGGCGATTTATATAATTTGGCGAAATTAGTCGACGGGATAATCAAGTAGTACCGCAGCGGATTTGGCGTTAAAATTTCCCCAATCAAAGAGAAATGAATAGAAATCCGTTTATAGGGAGATCGCCACTGTTTTTTAAATTATAATTCAATCTTTCGAAGTCTTTTTATAGCCGATCACATTAGCGTGCATTTAGAGCCTGCGTGTCTGGACGGGGGTTGGCGAGCGTAGCTCGTAGGGGGCCGAGCCCCCTAGTAGTTTTAAAAATAAACAAAAATGTTGTAAACTGTCCCCTTAATTTCGAACTTGTAATAATAAATGATCATTAAAATAAAAACGACAGTTTAATATGATGATAAGTGGTAGTAGATTGAGTATGTGGAATGAAAAAATAAATAAATAAATAAATGAATTCAAATTGTAATTTCGTATTTTCATTCTAAAATTACCATGCCTGTGAAATAGGGAAATAATTGAATTGTCCTTTAAATCAATTAAGAAGTAATTTGCTTTTCCTTTATATAAAAAAAAGCTCATTTTTCCTTAAAACTTTTCTTTTACGCCTTCGCAAATCTATCACTTTTTTTTTCACAAATGCAACTAAAATGAAAACTACTTACTTATTTTTTCTCATTTCATATGAAATCTTCAAATTTAAAAAGAAATTAATTGAAATGGACTGGCAGCTGGCATTCTCGTTTCAATCGGTTGAAAGTATTACGACTTATCACATTTATATAGGTTTATTATAAAGATGAAGAAATGGCAGAAAATTAGGAATTGTTACAGTGTATTTATTGTATTTAAAAAAATAAAAGTCATTTATTTATCTTCACACAAAAGTAAGTTTTAATGTTGAACGGCAAATTTGTACAATGTAATATAAAATAAATAATAATAATAAATTACCATTTTCTTTTAAATAAAAACAGTCACGTCTTTATTACTAAGTCTCAGAAAGCTTCCAAACTGTTTACAATAATACAAAAGATTTGTTAAAGCAAATGATTTTTTTTAAATGCAATGAAAGTAATGAAAATACATTAAATACATGTTTCTCTGTTTTGTTTATTTCGAATATTGCATGTTTCACCAGAAATAACCCGAAGAATTCTGAGAATGTGGCCATTTGGTTAACATTATCTAACGAAAATGAATAAAAAAATAGCTATTCTGTATGAATGTAGATACAAACGAAAGAATGAAATAGTCGCTTAGATAATCTAAGAAGTACACAGAGTGTCCGAAGCAAATTGAGAGTGTCTACAATTTGTGGAATAACATGATTTCCCCTGTTAAATAAAAAGTACGTATGTTTATTTGCTTGTAAAGGAAACTATGGCATATGTGCCCATTTAGAGTACACGAAGGTATTTTGGAATTATTGCAAATATAATGTACGTAAAATAAATGACTTAATTGAATAATTAAGTTAAATAATTATATTATGAAAAGGATTTGGAAACTGTTTATATTTCAATTTTTGTGGGATTTCATTCATTAAAAAAATAATTTTTTCACTTTTTTAGATCAAGCTAATTTAATTTTTCATTAATTTGTGAAAGTAGAAGACAAGATATCGTTAAAATATCACCTGATTGTTCTATAAAAAGTATTTTAGATGATTTCTTTTATCAATAATATAACGAGAGAACTAACAGATAAGCTAGAAAATGTAATACATCATGTAATTACAGAAAATGATGAAGACGTTGCAACAGAAGGAGTATAAAAATGTCTTTCAGATGGAACAGTGTTCCAAAATATGCTTTTAAATAATTTATGACTTCAATTTGGCGTTTTTTGTGTAGAACATTTACGTGAATACATGTATTAGATGACAAGAACCAATTGTGTGACTGTTTACGGACATGTAAGTATTTGGAGTTGAAAATATAGAATATATTTATAGAAAATATTTGAAATTTTGGAAATATTTTGTTATTAATGAATAGAGACAAACTCCAAAACACTGCGGGCTAATTCCATGAAACTTGTCATGCCTGTCACAAACTACGATTTTTGACTACCAGTATTTTAGAACGGAAAAATGTGACTTATTTTATCGGAGATATCAATTGAATAACACGAAGCAAACTTTTCGAAAATAACGATGGCCAACAAGCATAGCGATTTTTAGTTGTGTGAGAGACAGGACAAGTTTTCATGGAATTAGCCTGCGGACTTTTCTGTAGTCCCCAAAAAATCGCACTTCACTTTTGGCGGAGTGTCGAAAACCAATAATTATTTTTATAAGTGAATAACAGCGGTGGCAACGACGTATTATGGTTTTCGCCTTTATTGCTCATACATCATTTCTAAAGGTCACTTCTTTAAACGACCTTTAGAAGTGATGCCTAAACTTTAGAGTAACCATCATTTCTGAGCAACATTTCCGAATAACATTCAACCCAGGGGTAACTTTTACTTTTTTAAATGTATATTTAACATCTACAGAGATGTCTCACCTACCATCTCTACTATCTTTAGACCAACTACATTTCTACAAATTAATTTAAATCCTTGCAAAGCAGTCAATGACAATTCAAAGTAGCACATTTTGCAAAATTCTATTGATATCGCACGGCTACGTGGACACTTACTGCACCAAAGATGAAACGTTTGAGGGTTTTCCAACATCATAGGCAATCTTGATCCTCAGGAATATTGAGCTAGTGTACTCGAACCTCTTCACTGGTGATCACTGAGCCTTTGCCACCATTGACGTAAAATAAGGCGGGATCATCATAAGGTCAAATGAATTTCGAAAGTCCATGGAAGAATCGAGCCATCTCATCACACAAAGACGCGCATTCATCTGCGGAGGAGACTTCGATGCCAAGTCTGTTCTTTGGAATTTCAAAAGAAAATACTCGGAGTAGAATTCATTACAGAACACTTAGTGATGCATAACTTATAAATAGAAAATGCCCAAAATTTAGAGCAACCTTCGTAAAAGTAAACTCTAAAGATGAAGTCAGTGCCGGGATCTGGCCATACCTAACACTCACTGACACACATACGCGTCAAAGAATCTCGCAATTGCAAGTAATAGATATTTCTAGTGCCTCTAATCAACAACACATACATTTCACATACGAAACAACTCTGCTTTACACGTTTAGAAGGCGTTTTAAAACCACAAGGGGAAACTTACAGAAATTTAACAATATTCTAAAAGCGGGGAAACAAGCACTAACTCAACAACTTTATAATACAGTAACACAAAGCAAATAAACACATCCACTTCCAAATTATTAGAAGAAAGTACGGCGGCAAGTTAGCATTAGTCAGCTGCAAATACCTGCTTTCGATTCAAAGCAGTTAGAAAAACATGCTCGTTCTCCTTCTGGACACCCGATCCCAGGGAACAGAAGAACCTACTTACGTCACTCAGGCGGAATATGAAGGGAACCAGAAGGCTGAATCTAAACGGGGAGAGATGGAAGATCTTGGGGGCCAGATATTTGAAGTTTGTGGCACTGTACAAGCGCAGTGTTCTGTCGGAAAAGAATAAAACATGTAGGAAGTTCTGTAGCAGTGAGTCCTATACTTTCGGCATATGTGAAAACATTTTGAAGGCGAAATATTTTATTCATGAGGAAATCAAGTTTGATCTGTGTTCCAGTGAAGCATTCGAACAGCACAACTTAGAATTCCTATCAGAACACGTTTTTGTTAAAACAGTATATCCACAACACGATAGTAAGGATATAAATTTCACAGCACCTCCAGTCAGGCTCTTTACAAAGGCTGAATTAGGAACGGCCCTTAATTCACTAAATGACAAAAAATCACTAGACCAAGATGCTTTAAACTTCAGACTAATAAAACGAACCTTCAAAATTCTTCCACAACTGCACACACGATGGACAAAACTTTACCTCTCACATAATTACTTCCCAATTGTGTTGAGACAGGAGAAAGCCGTATAATACTTCCTGAAGTACGGGAAGTCTCCTTATGAACCGTTCTCACATCGATCTGCCCACTACCAACTCTAAGAAAATTGCTTATTACTGAAAAGCTGCTGGTTCAGCGATTGGTCTTTTTTCCCAGTAACTAGCAATATTCTTCACTTCTGGCCAATTTGGGTTCAGAGTGAGCAGATCTTGCGAATAAGCTCTTCATGTCATTTTAACATTTCGCGTTGATAGCATCGCCCGTGGAATTACACTTTTCTCGTCTCACTCGATATACATAGAGTCTTCGACATCGTATAACAACTACAAAAACTGAACTGCTCAAGGAATATTTTCGGAGTTATCCGCTCCTACTTATCACAGCGCTAGGGTGCAAGCACCCCAACACACAATTTGGAAAAGAGTAGCTCACAAGACTCTTGCCTTGGACCCATTCTATGATTTTTAATATCAAATTTAATCCTAAAAGAATTAGAAACACGAGATTTTATCCTCTGCGTGCTTTTGCGCATCACTATTTACTCGGACCGCATCCTTTTGAATTTGGAGCAAGAGACAGCTTCAACTCTCCTTGCGTTATGCCAGCTACAATTCTCATCAGGCAAATCTGAAGCACTGACATTTTCAAATCCACGTTCCCTGCGTAGCAGGAATGTGGTAGAGACCTAAACACACAGCTTGGTATTTAGTTAAATCATTATGCAAAACAAATAATAAATAGTATTTTGATATATATTTCTTTTATAAAATAAATAATGTAAATTAATTTGAAACAAAAATCGTAAGAGCAAAGGATAAAGAAAAGTCATTAAATTATAATTATGAATGAATATATATGATTTTAGTATAATTTAATTTGTAAAAATATATGGTTTGTGAATATGTTAGGTATTTCGGAAAATGGCCAATAATTAAAAATTTTGTATTATTTTATATGCTAATTAACTGAGTGATAAAAACTCACATATGCTTCAGTCGAAAATAGGGCAATAAAAACTTAAAGTGGGGCACACGGACGCCATAGAAAACATGAGAAGAATGAAGCCAGTCAAAAATATTTATGACGCTTTCAGGACTGAGAGGACTAATATTTATGGGTACCATCGTGTGTGGCAAAGGGGTCCGGGGTTCAAAAGTGATGTAAAATCCCCGAAAATGAAAAGGAAAATTAACTATGCGCCGGGAAAGGATGAACACGCCTACAAGAAGGGTACGAACAGCGAACCGCAGCCAAGAGAGAAGAAGCACCAGTAAGTGAGAAGTACCACTCGACAAATAAAAAAATAACAGATTCTACTAATAAAATACGCCCATTTTACTTATGGTGAAATTTTTTGAAGAGAAAAAGGAACACTTGGATTTTTGGTCTCGATATCTCTTCGTCACCCTGTGCAGAACATGAAAAGGAAACCTGATCTTGGAGGTCGCAAACATTTCTTATTGCCCATGATGGAAAATTTCTTCATCACCCTGTAGTATATACGGACCGAAGTCTGACTGAAGAATACGACTTCATTGTTCTATCACCATTAGCTGATGAAATGGGATATTACACCGAAAAGCACACTAGCTTCAGTTAAACGAATGTTCCTGTTATCCTGTGATTGTGTAAATACGCTCAGCCTAAAAGACACTATATGAACTTGAATGTGTTCATTTAAAGAGACTTTTACAATTGAAATGTGCAAAAATATCATCATAGGGATATGAACAATCCATGATGTACAGAGGGCTTTCGCCCCTTTCGTCTGAGGTGTATGGTGAGAAAAACTTTTAATTACTTTAATATTTTGGCCATAAAATTATTTTGTATTGATAATATGTGTGCTTAGAGATTTCTGTGTTTAAATATGTTACAGGCAAAAATTTTTAGTAAAAATATGAGTGAAATCTCATTATTATGGATGAAACAAAATATAAATATTAAAATTGGTAATGTGTCCATAACTTGGCTAAGAAGACCATCCATTTTGTGCTGTGAGAAATGCTGTCAAAATCAATATGAAGTTTATAATAATTATGCTTTGACATAAGAAATTTATATGCCTGAAATAATAAAATTTGATTATTTATGTGCATTTCCTATCTTTTCTTTGAATCATTATTCTTATTCTTTCTTTTCAGAGGTTTATTAAATTTATGAATTTTAAGAGTTTAATTTTAGAAAATATTAAATCGAATAATTATCTATGCAACCCACTGAATCCTGAATATAAATGTTAACGTTAAATAAGTCGATTCTGAGTATTGACGTATAATTTTATTAACAATCTAATCTCCTTCTATTTTATTAATTAATATTACCCACTTTTGATCTTTCACAACGGGGATCGGGTAATATTTCTATTAATTGTGCTAACCACTTTATTGTTGCGTGACCAAGTGTGTTGGTGATGGATCGTCACAACAAGGAACCCAATCATTCGCGTCAACGAGACCAGCGTCCACCATGTCCCACACCTCAAATTTTTAGACATAATCATCGACAAGCATCAAAATTGATTAGTACATCTGCATCAACTTAAACTAAAACTCATAACTTCTCACTAGGGTACAAAACTGTCTCCACGGATGCGTTAAATACCATAACAGGTATATTTCACCAATCGACATAATACTCACATATGAATACTCACATATATTCACAAGGGACATATTCTCCTCCTCAAACATGAACCTATTGCAAGCGAATTCTTTCCAAACACAACAATACATAACAATGTTCTAATACTGCAGATACACACCTCCGATGAGACATTCCACTTCCAAGGCCAACCTTAACGCTTTCGCCCTCTGCCTTAGGATTACTATGATGTTCAGTCATATATTGGTAGTTTAATATCTAACAAAAACATAGCTGTGAAAAAAGGGAGCCAAGTTCTGTAAAGACAATGGCAAGAAAAGAAGTGATATCTAAGTGGGTGCCAAGTTCAAATAAAAATCACTCAAACTTACCTACTGAAGTATTATATCTTTTTTAAAATTGTTTAGAAATAAAAATTATTGATAGCATATTAATAATAAATCTAGAACTTAGCAAGTTTTTACCTACAAGTAATTTATTTTTATTATTGACATTATTATATCTAAACTTGTTATTTCATGTTTGGAAGCCTTCATTTGAGTGAGATCCTTCCCCTTGAAGGATGGTGGAATAAAATATATCCCACCTAATTTTAACTGCAAAATGCCACATTGACACTAGAATCCAGGACTAAAAAGTTTAATTTTATTAAATACATGAAAAGAAGATTTTACTCATTTTGAAATAAATTTGTTTTTAAATTCTGGTGTGATTCAATCATTTCAGCATGTCACGAATAAAAGTTATTTGGCCCTGAAAGGGTTCAAGGGTGCAGTCTCTAGAGTGATAACCAAGAACAAGCGTAAGTATATCTGTCTCTTTGTCAGGCATCTTAGTCTGTTTGCATTGAGGTTTCCGAAGGATGGGTGCTAGAGTGATAACCAAAGACGAGCGGGAATGTATTTGTGTATTTATTGGTTTATCAAATCTTTAACATGAGTCATTTGTTTATAATAATAACTATATTAATTTTTTTATAATGACATTGTTGTTAATACTAACATCATCATTTTATTAAAACATGAAATTGATAGGCATAACATTTATCAAACACTTGCCAAGTTCTAGATTTATTATTAATATGCTATCAATAATTTTTATTTCTAAACAATTTAAAAAATGCTATAATGCTTGTAGGTAAGTTTAAGTGAATTTTATTTGAACTTGGCACCCACTTAGATATCACTTCTTTTCTTGCCATTGTCTTTACAGAACTTGGCTCCCTTTTTTCACAGCTATGTTTTTGTTAGATATCATTACTTTTTGTAAAGTTACAATATATTTAGACACTTTACTTAATGCTTTTTAATGTATTTACATGAGACTATTTTATTCACCAAGTAACATTCAATTTTAATTTAAATGTCCTACAACAAACTATTTGGCTGTCAATTTGCGGCAGAAATCTATATTTTAATACTGCTACACTGAATGCATGTTTTGAAACGAATTGTATTGATTCGAAATTTTTATTGTTTCTGAAACAACAATTCCTATTAAATTCCTATATTAAATTTTCCTATTAAATTTTCCAATTAAATATCCTATAGCTGGGCCTGCTTTTTTGTACTGAAAGTGAAAAATAAAGTTATGTGCTTATGCCACACTATGTATCATTCATCCATGGGTGCGGGCAAAGAGGCAGTGCAGAGGAAGGACATTCCCCTCCCTGGATTTTCAAATTTAATTAACTAAATAAACTTTTCTCTGATGATTTTGAAAATAACAAGTGGGTAAGTGTGATCACAGATCGCACAGAGGGTTTCGTTTAATATTCCTTTCAAAACACTTTATCCTTTTGAAAAATCTGTTAGTTCCACATTTCTCAGCCAGGGGCGCACTCTATTCTAAACAAACCTCTATCCGAACGAAACTCCGTTTTACATACTATCCGTAGATATATTAGTCGAGGGGATTGAGCCCATAGCACCCGAGATAAGTAGGCGATAAAAAGTGGAACTAAAATATGTAAGACTATGGTGCATAATATGAAAGAATGGTCAAAGGAATGTCGGCAAAAGTTGGAAAAGTGATCCCCGGGTGAAAAGGGCGGAAGTTAGAAAAATTGTTTAAAATACACGAGTTAGAGCTCGGAGGAGTAAATAATATAAGACTTTTTGAAAATTTTATGATTTGTCGTGTGGTCTGAGGTATTCAGCTATACGTATGCAAAAAGTCATGTCTCCAACTTAATTAGGGACTCCCTTAGAAAGAATTGCTTAAAATACATATGTGGTAGCTCAAAGGGTTAAGCGTAAGACATTTTCAAGATTTTATTATTTGTCGCCTGGCCTCAGGTGTTCTGCTATAAGTATGCAAAATTTCAAATCTGCAATTTAATAAGAGGCTCAGTTAGGAAGAATTGCTTAAAATACGCATGTGGAAGTCCAAAGGGTTAAATGTACGACTTTTTCAAAATTTTATGATTTCTCGTTTTATGTGAAGTGTTCAGCTATAAGTATGCAAAATTTCACGCCTCCAACCTAATTAGAGGATCACTTTGAAAGAAATGTTTAAAATACACATATGGGAGCCCAAAGGATTAAATGTACGACTTTTTCAAAATTTTATGATTTCTCGTTTGATGTGTGTTGTTCAGCTATAAGTATGCAAAATTTCACGCCTCCAACCTAATTAGGGCTCAGTTAGAAATAATTGTTTAAAATACACATGTGGTAGCGCAAATGGTTAAATGTACGACTTTTTCAAAATTTTATGATTTGTCGTTTGATGTGAGGTGTTCAGCTATAAATATGTACAACTTCACGCCTCCAACCTAATTAGGGACTCACTTAGAAAGGATTGTTTAAAATACACATGTGAGACCCCAAAGGGTTAAATTTACAACTTGTTCAAAATTTTATGATTTGTCATTTGATGTGAGGTATTCAGCTGTAAATATGCAAATTTGCACGCCTCCAACATGTATAGTTTCTGAGAACGGTCTCTGTGACGGACAGAATATCTCAATTTGTTGATTTTCTGTAAGCAAGTAAACCCAGATAAACCCCCAGTAAGTAGATAGGTTTACAATGGAAGTCTATGGGAATTTGGCGAAATATTAGAGATATCGCCAAGGTGGCGTCACTTTTGGCGACTAATTTTGGTCGCTAAATTTGGCGATATATCACCATGTTGGCGAGAAACTTGGCGGTATTTGGCGACAGAACAGCGTCCACTCCTACGGCAAATTAAAATTTCGCCTGATGGACGCAATGGTAAAGTGAAAATGGGTACCCCCAGGTGGGTAATTCCTCGATTTTCACAATTTTTTTATTTTTTTCCTCAGTTTTATAGTGTAAACGAACTTCGCACTAAATTTGAAGTCTGTAGCTGCAGTAGATATACGAGATCGGAAACTAATTATGCGTTTTTTATAAAATTTTGGATTTTGGGTAATTAGGGTGGCCTTACTACACATTTCGTATAACAAGTACGTAGGTCTCATAGATTTTCAGTTGTAGAGCATTGAAATTTGATGAAAACAGCTCGAAATGGTTCGTGTAAATAACACACGGCTATGTCAGGCGAACTTGGCTGACACACTGCCGTGTGTCTAGATCCTGAAAATCAGTTTTTTCCCCCTAAATAATATTCCATTATTAAATCTTAAAATCTAATAATTTGCTGTCCTGGAGTTGCTTTCCAATTGGGTATATCGCATCAACGCATCAACTGTTTACTGTTTTAATTTAAATATATTATTAATTTCAATTCTGAATTATAGGAATATATATATGCATTTTTGAATATCCTTTTATAACGCACATGGCATTTCATTAATGTAAGCTTTCTCCTAAAAGGAGGTATAGTTCGTAGGTCAGTAAATGGCAGTTTGCTCCTCTCTGTTCGAAGAACAGTCCACAGCTAGTCTGTAGTCGAGTAGGTTTTGAGTTTTTTTGTGGTCGTGGTATCTTGAATTCTAATATTTGTGCACGAATGAACTACCTATTCTGTCATTTTTTTAAAGTTTCATAAAGTCTGTGTGAATCTCTGGGAATCCGATTTTCAGGGTTATTTTGTGCAATGATATCTCACAGTTAGGTGTCTGTGGTTGAGTAGTTGCGATAAATACTGTGGTAGGACTTAGATTCGATGGATTTAGATGCATCTCGCCTTTAGTTGAAATTTAGCTTGGATTTAAACACAGTCATGTCCTTTACGTGTAATCTTCAAACTGAGTTTAATTGTTTTGAACAAGAGTTTAAGACTGAAAGTTCCTCTAGTAGCGTGGTAAGAATCTCAGGTTCGTGTTTACAAATAAAAGACAGTTGCAATTCACCGGGTTCCTTTTTGCAGTAATATCAAAATAGTTACAATGGTATTTCATTAGTGATATTTCAGTATTTCAAGTGATCAATTGCAGAGAGTTAGAGAGGTATTATTCTTTGGTTCCCACACAACTATGAGCGAGGCCAATTTGATGTGAGCTAGATATCTGAATTTAATGAGTATCCTTGGGAAAAGCAATCCCCTTCCCAGTTTTGATTCAAGTTTATTTGTTCGCTTTTAATTAAGACTGCTTGCTCCACTGCCTAATACCCTTTCTATTGTTTTAAATAAATTGCTGTTGCTGTTAAATTTTGCACCATGACCTCTGTACAAGAGTATATCCCAGAAGAGTACACCACAGACAAGGTTTGGAATGTTATGAAAAGTATGTAATTATAAAAGCAAATATTGATTAGAAATATGAGGGCAAGTCAGTAAGTAGGTTACAAAAGTAAAAAAAAAAACAAAAAAAAAAAAACAAGGAAAACCAAGACACATACCTGAAAAGCATGTTTATTTCTCTATACAATCGCCATTTACATTGATACATTCGTCCCATCTCTTTATGGGTTTTCGACTACCTGCAACGTAAAAATCTTTAGATTGCTATGTCAGCAATCTATGTACCTCGCATTTAACGTCTGCATCAGTCGTCTGTAGGCTAAACCACGTGAAAATTATATTTCAGTTGCTATGCTGTCTATTGCTATTCATCTGTCAGCTCTAACTATTTCCTGAACCTCCCGCACTATTTCTTCTGTCGCACTCTCAAGACGACGACCACTTCGTTTATCATCAACCACATTTGAACGTCTCTGCTCATCTCTTACATATGTTGTCTCATAAATTCGAAATTAACATCTTAAAGTTGGATAGTGTTGCCATCTTATTGCAAAATTAACATTGCAATATAAATTTGAAATCTTTAATCATTCTGACATATTAATGCAGAATATACAATTTGTAATAAACATTTAAGAAGAAAGAAAAAACAGATTTTTTGTTAAATAAAATAATGCTAAATTAACAGCCTCAATTCTTTACAAAATGATACGTATTTTAAAATATTATTAGATTACACTAGCCAGCAAAAGTTGAGTTATGTCATAATTTTTAGCTTTTGATAATTGATTCTTATGCATTCTGTACCGTTGAATCTCAAATTGACCTTCATTTTTAACCATGACATCAGGATTTTTCGCAAATTTCAAAGTAAAAAAGTTAAAAGTTAAAATTGAATCTCCTCCCTCATCTCATCGTATCATTCAGCTATTTAGCTGTAAGAATACCAGGATAAGCAAAAATATCGAATAAATTGTTGAATAAAATAAAATAAAACAAAAAAAGTTTTAAATATGTTTTATAGTATGAGATTTTCACTATATTTTAAATTACACATTTACGATTTGCAAAAAAATTCTAACGTGATGGTTAAAAATGAAGATCATTTTCAGATTCAGTGTTAAAAATTACGTAAAAATCAATTATCAAAAGTTAAAAAACACAACCATCTTCTCTACTTTATAGTATCCGATTTTTGTTATTCTTTAAATTTGACAATTTATGATTTGCGAAATATCCTGACATGATGGTTAAAAATTAATGTAATTTTCGGATTCAGTGCTAAAAAATACATAAAAGTTAAACAAACCAGCAATCGCTGTCTTCTATTATCCAATCTAAAACTTTTTCTTAAACTTCTTGGAGGTAATCTATATGAAATTTTTTGTCCTATCCTGTAAAAAAAGTATAAATGGTAACCACCGAAAACCATAATAATATTAGTTTGTTATTGGATTTGCGCTAGTATGTAGAATGTAATCTCGATCGGATATTTAAAAGTGATTTAAAGTTCAAGTACAAATTTTGAACTGGAAAAACATACATACGATCGTTGAAGTAACATCAGTTTCAAATCCTGACAAAATAAAACATATGTTATTTTAGCCAATCTGAAATTTAATAAATGTTAACTTAATCGTAATACTTGTACAATTTTTTTCAATGCGCAGATACACATGAAATAACATCTTCGAATACTTTAAGCACTTGGCATGTGACCCCTCAAAGCCAAGCCGAACTCATTTGTTTTCAGAGCAGAAAAGTGGCATAAGTCATGCATTTTAAAGTTTCATAACTAGCTCAATTTTAGTGTTATGTGAATGGGACTTTTTTTCTTTGTCTAACTTGTCAGTGTAATAGGAAAATTTTACAAAATATAACTTATAGGACCGGGGGACCGTATAAAAATTTAAATTTCGTAACTTTTTAAGAAATGTTTTTATTGACGCAAATCGCTTTTAAAATATTTCTTTACCTGATTAAAAAAAATTTTTGTAATTGGAACTATATGTCTATGACTAACGGTTTAGGAATTAGCCATTGGACACCGTTGAGACAGGACACCCTGTATAAAAATTAAACTGACATACAACTGGAGTGAAAAATTAGCCAGAGCCAGGAATTGAACCCGTGACCACAGCATTCCAAGCTGTCGCTCTAACCACTGAGCTACTCCGGCCGACACTTGAGTCTGCAATTTTTCACGAATAAACGATGTTGGGGAAGTCACCAGCCATCTATACGACAGCCTTGGATGACCGGACAACGATGAATAGATTTTACTATTACATCGATCTACGATAATAGTAAAATGTAATAGTAAAATCTATTCATCGTTGTATTTGTTCATAACGTTCCTTCGTCATTTGTTCATAAACAAATTTGCTCAATATTTGTTTATTAAATTTTCGAATTTCTTGAAATAATTAATTTTTTTCTTGATTTTTTTGCGTAATTGTAAATTTTTTTACTTTAATCATTTGAAGGGCAAATAATTGTGTTTCTGTAATGTCGAATTCACATTGGAATCTGCAAAAAGATTTATTGCAAAACAAGGAAAAGCAATTTCACGACTTTTTTTCCACCAAAGTTAGAAAAGTAAAATTTAATAAAATTTTTCTGGTGCAAATCTTCATTAATCTAAGGTGGGATAAAATATATTCCACCGTCCCTAAAGGGAATTTTGTAATCATTACAACACAACAACAATTTGTGATCATTATTTGAAAAAAAAAATGTTTTATTCATACACCAAAGTGTATCAACTGGTATATTTTTCTCAAAACATCGTAAAATATATAACTTTTCATATAGGGCTCATTTGACCCCTTCAGGTAGGGATGGGTATAAAAAAATATTGGTACGTTTAGTGTTAAATAAAGAAATAAGTCTTTTGGATGATATAGAAAGTCTCAAACATTTCGTATCTACAAATGTTTTTAACAGCATTTTACCACTTACAAGCAAAGAGCACAGTTTATGAAATTTTAATTTTCAAACTTAGCATGATTATAACTTACAATCGTTGATATAATACATGTAGATTTTTGTGTCATTATTCTGGAAGTCCTAAGAAAACGTGCTATAATGCATACATACTGGTTTATTTCTGAAAAAATTTGCAAACTTTGTGAACGTTTGCATGGCGTATAGTAAATAAACAATAATTTACCCTTTTTGAAATGCTTGAAGCTCGAATCTCGTGCTCTGTTATCTTGACCACAGGAAATATTAAGTAAAATTTCTTTAAATAATTACTTTTTTCTATGAAAAGAAGGTTTAAGGAAAAATTCCTTCTTTTGATTACAAAAGTAAGAGAAAATGATGTAAAATTATTTTATTTATTCTATTTTACTAGCCGCCCTTGGCGACCAGTTTGATCTCCCTTAAAATTTGTGTTTGGGAAAGCATGCTAAGCATTGCATCATGTTACATTTATTCATAATTTAATTTACTTGGACTCCCTTAAATATAATTGATATAATCCCTTAAACTAATATTTGGTTTTATTGCATTAAAATATCTCAATTTTTTTATTTTCTGTAAGCAAGTAAACCCTATTGGTTTACAATGCAAGTATATGGGAATTTGGCGAAATATTAGAGATATAGTCAAGTTGGCGTCACTTTTGGCCGTCAAATTTGGCGACAGAACAGGGCCCCCTCCTATGGTAACCCACTTTATAGGTATGGATGTATTAAATTCTGTTCTATAACCAATGAGATGCGTTTCATTCCGGGGTTGCCATTAAACAATTAAAAAATAATAGCGATTTCTGTGCCTCGTACGATAACGTAATATGTATATAGCTTTTAATTTCTTTAATTGCTTACGCTGTAAAAAAAGACAAATGTTTATTAATGTAATGAAAGTATAATATTGTAAAGTACAAATATATACAACAACATTTTTCAAGTTACTTAGGATTTCGAAATGCGATTTTTAACTTTAGAAACCAATATATTTTTGAGATTTAAAGAAGCATAAAAAACAAAAACAAAGTTTCTTTTACTGGCACTGATTTTCTGAAGCATTTTCAAGTAGTTTTAGGATGTATTAACCACCCAACAAACACTCGACTTAAGACCGAATGGCGTATGTGTCGTGGCCAAAAGGAGTTAAGGCCATTTGTAACCAAACAATGTTGTACCGTAAATGACCCGACGCTAGTTCCGGCAGCTATTGCCGGAACGGTAATGTTTCGGCGGTGAAAGAACTGTTGCATTTACTTTGCCCGGCAACTCTTAAGGGGCGGTTTCTGGCAAAAATGTAATGGATCGTCATCGTTTAGAAAGTAGAGGGCTAATATCACCTAACCCGAATATTTAATTAAAGAGAGGAAATATATTTTTCTCTTCATTTCTTTCTAAGTAAGTTTAATTATTTTAAATCTGGGTTTTAGTAAAAATATAAATATGTCGTGAGATTTATATTTAAAGCAGTAAAATAGATTACATATTTTTATTTAGTTTGAAAATAGTTTACAAAAATCAAAAATTGTCCCCAAAATGTACATAAATTCCCTGTTTATATTAAAAAAAAAAATATGGAAAAAAACAACAACATAAAAGCGTTTAACGTTCTTGCCTTTAAAATATCTTTAAATAAATATATTTTGAACACACTGGAATAGAAAAGATTATATTTAATGGTTATTTTATATTGTTTTTGATTGCAAAGATAATCAGATAGCATAATATAAAATATACGCTGATTTGAATAATATATTAATAGCAAAATACTGCAATCTTCGGACATATATACTACTTAAACATGTTTAAAAATTTATTGATAAATGTCAATTTATTTATGCTCTTTTTTTTCAGCATTCATGAAAAAATATTTGTTATAATGAAAAGGAGAAAATGTTTCAATAAGCAGTTATTCTTGAGCGAGGAGAAGGGGGGGGGGAGAGAAAAGGTAACTTAAAAGCTGTTACTAAAACATGAATTTTTAATATCATTTGAAACATATTTCCATGCAAAAGAAAATACTGGAAAAGAAATTTTTGTTTCTGAATCCACTGTAACGGAAAATATAAATAAAATTTCTTGCCTGTATTAAATTCCTAACAATTTAGATATATTTGATGATTTTACTACCATTATTTTACTCTTTAGAAATACAGATAAAACTTGCATATGTATAAAAATAATTAAGTGAAAAATTGCACAATAAATCAAGAATTTTGCAGAATAAATAAAGAATTTTTGTTCATTATTATTTGGTTTCGAGTCCCGACCTGGATACATTTTCACCCAGTTGGAAAAATTATTTCTGGCAAAATTTAGAATACGCATTAAAATCTGACATTATATGAAAGTATTAAATAAAATGCGATCTGTATATTTTATGCCCTAAAATAAACATGAAAAGGTTCTATTAATTTTTAGGCATTTCTTATAAATTACAAGTAAAATCGTCTTGAGTCAAAAATAAGCCTTGATATATATATAGATAAACAAGATATTTTTTTATGAGCATATCAGAATAAAATGGAATGCATGTTATTTTTAAATCTTATAATTTTTAATTGCGAAGATAAATGGGTAAAAATTTACAGAAAAGAGATAAAATGCCCATTTAAAGGATAAATCGGAGGAAAAAAAAAGTGTTTTTGTGTTATCTGAAAACTGTATGGAGAGTTTAAAAATTCAAACAATGTATCTTAAATCTTTATTTCTCTAAAAAAAGAAAAAAAAAAGAACGAAAAAAAAGAAAGAAAAGGAAAACAAAGCTCTTTTTCCAAATGACTAAAAATAATATTAACAGAAAAAATATATGATTTATGAAAAAATGACTTTTATTTATTATAATAAGGTATTGGCTCATAAAACTACTCTCCCCCCTCCCTCTCCAGAAAAATCAAATAGATGATGGGACCTTCAAATGGCTCAAGGTTAAGCAGTTTTGAAAGTTCTGGTCCGGTAGGGGAGAGGGAGAAATTCTCAGAATTTTTCTTTAGCTTTGCGTTTTCATTTCTGCTTTGTCATTCGCGTCATTTACTTCGTCGGAATAAGTGGACATGGTTTCAAAATGTAGCACGTGTATCGGTAAGTTTGTTAGTTCATGTTGATTCATTACAAATTTATTAATTTCATTATATCTGTTTTTTGCATCATTTTATCTTAAAGAATATTTATATTTTAGTTTTTATAATTGCAAAAGAAAATGTAAAAGATATTTTCATTTTTAGTAAAATTCCCTTCAATGGTTTATTTTTAGTTTTTCGAATTTATCGAATTTATTTTTAAACATTATAAATATCGGATGATATTGTTCTTTAAGGGTCTTGTACCTTTTAAACGCGCCGAAAATTAACGAAAAGCTTCAAAGTTTGAATTAGTCTATCTTCAAAACCTTTTTATGTATAAACATGAAATTTTGGATATTGATTAAACAGATTGTGCTTTGTAATATACTACAAACATAAATTTATTAACCCTTTACAGAATTTGTGTATTGTTTAAATCAAAATAGCTCTTTTTTTTACCCCATAAGTCATTGCGCGCATATCTTGAGAAAGTATGTATGGATTCGCATGAAATTCGGTAAAGATACTAATCATATATGTGTGTTTAAAATGATCTACTCTTTGTCTAAAATTATTTCATTAACTATATAAAAAAAATATTTTCGTAAAAAAAATAAAAACATATGTATTTTTAATGAATATAAATAGTCATAACTAAAAATATTACCATTGTAAATACTTAAAAGTAGATCATTTTAAACACACATATTTGTTTAATATATTTACCAAATTTCATGACAATCCATACATCCTTTCTTTAGATATCATGCACGCAATGACTTATGGGGTAAAAAAAGAGCTATTTTGATTACAACAATACACAAATTCTGTAAAGTGTTAATAAATTTCTGTTGGTAGTATATTACAAAGCATAATCTGTTTAATCAATATCCAAAATTTCACGTATATACATAAAAAGGTTTTGAAGATAAACTAATTAAAACGTTGAAGTTTTTCGTTAATTTTCGACGCGTTTAAAAGGTACAAGACCCCTTAAAACAGTTTATTTTAGTTTAATTATAAAAATGTGACTTTATACTCGAGAAAATTTGAGTGACTAAAACAATTGAATTTAAATGAGATTTAGAAGTATCAAGATTAATTTAATATATATTTTTAAATCACTATTAAACTATTATTTACATAAAATATATAATGTGAACATTAAATAGTCCACAATATTATTTAAAAGGCGACTAAAGTAATGAAAAAGATGTTACAAGTTTAAAATATACATTTTATTTAAAATTTCTTAGTACTTTCAAGCCTTCCTAGCTCATCATCAGAGAATATCTTAATAACTAAATGTTGTTTATTGTTTTTAAAATGTGAGAGCCAATAATTACTAGAGTTGAAAGTAGAAGTAGCAGTAGCAGTAGCAGTTTCTTGGATTGAATTTAATTAGAGGAAATATATATTATTATTATTAATTACAGTTCCATTTATTTATGACATCACCCTGTTTCTCATAGGTCACTTTCCATGGATATAATTAAATTATTATTTTATGATATAATTATTTTTGTGTAAATAAATAGAACTGCAATTAATAATAATAATATATATTTTCTTTACTTAAATTAAATCCAAGAAACTGCTACTTTCTACTCAGTAATTATTGACCCTCTCATTTTCAAAACAAAGTGACGTATTTGTATAAATAAACAACATTTAGTTATTAAGAAATTCTCTAATGATGAGCTTGGAAGGCTTGAAAGTACTAAGAAATTTTAAATAAAATGTATATTTTAAACTTGTAACATCTTCTTCATTACTTTAGTCGCCTTTTAAGTAAGATTGTGGACCTTTTTAATGTTCACATCATATATTTTATGTTGAATCAAGGTGAAAAAATTGCGTTTCGTCTTATGATTCTATTATTTACATTTCTAATAATTATAAATAATTTTCAAGAATTTTGAAAAAGTTGAAATAATATATTTTTTCAAATGTTTGGCTATTAAACTGCAAGAGAAATAGTTAAATATTATCTGATAAAAGCAAAATTTTAAAATACTAGGGGGCTCAGCCCCCTACGAGCTACGCTCGCCAACCCCCGTCCAGACACCGCAGACTCTAAATGCACGCTAATGTGATCGGCTTTAAAAAGGTTTCGAAAGATTGAATTCTAATTTAAAAAACAGTGACGATCTCCCTATAAACAGATTTCTATTCATTTCTCTTTGATTGGGGAAATTTTAACGCCAAATCTGCTGCGGTACTACTTGATTATCCCGTCGACTCATTTCGCCAAATTATATAAATCGCCAAACCACTCGCCAAATTATACAAATTGACATAATTTTTATTTTAAATAACGAAAGAACAAATAAATTAGTACAACATTAATAAAAATACAAATAAAACTTCGAAATAAAAATAACTTGATGACGTAGACACGTGTAACAACATTTCAAAATAAGCTAGTATAAAAGGAATTAAGTAAACAGAATCTTTGTCTCCCGGTATTTTTTAACAAAGCGAAAAGAAAGTTCTTTTAAATGAGACATTTTAAATTAATCGTTTTTAATCTGACGTAATTTTGACCAAATTATTCTTTCTCTTTTTAATATTCACGTGAAAATGCTTGTGTTAGAAATGAAATACTATTTGCGCTTTCCTAAGAAAAATAGTTGAAAAGTATCCGCTCAAAATATCAAATAAATGTCTAGGGCAATTTCTAAATTTAAACCGTTTTGCAATATTATTTTGTGTTCGTTTTATGTAATAACTGTAATGTGACGTAAATATGACGTAATTTCTCCTATTTAAGACTTCTAATGCATGTTAATAAATTTATTATTTTACAAATTCCTTTCTCTCTTAACATTCACGTGTAATTATAGTTTTATGACGTAATTTTTAATAAGTTCCTGCTTTTTGTACATAATTATTTAATTCTAATTCCAATGTTTTTTTCTGTTTATAATAGTCACGTGTAAATAAATTTTTAATTTATTACACGTATAAATATTTTTTTTGAAGCAAACATTATTGTTTCCGCTATTTATACAGTTGGCAACAGTTTAAATTAATATAACTTTCTAAAATCTGTAAAAAATATCTCAAGAAATGCTGAAAATTTGAATTTAAAATAGAAATAAAACCTCAAAAAATGAGTCAAAATAAAAAAAAATAATGCAATCTGCACTCCGGCAAATTCTAACGCATAAAATGATCTAAAAATGATTACACTGCCATGTATAGTTTTTGCTGCTATAAAACTTTTTTAGTGAAACGATTTTGTCCAACTTTAGTATTAAATATCTCTTAAAATAATTCTTCGATTTGAAAACTGTCTACATCAGCATGTTTATCAAACATTTCTGTATAAAACCACCGATTTTCATATTTTTGTATGCATTATTTTTCTTAATATTAACGAAGAAAGACCTCCGGTCACAAAAAATTCAAAACCGGCGGCGGCGGCGGTGACAGCGGTAGTTACTTTTTTTTAGAATAGAGAGATATGAGGAATATTATACTGTCATTCGTTAACTACATAAAGATTAAACTTATTTTTATGTAATATTTTAATAAAATGATCAGAAATGATGCAAAAATTTAGATAATAATGATTTAATAAAGCTTTGATGAATAAGCATAATTTAACAGATTTACCAACGAAGCTGTGTAAAATATAGCAGAAATTTAAGTAAAAAGAATATCACAAACACACACATTTTTATATAAAATATATAATAAACTATATTAAAATCACGTATATTATTTAAGCATAAATTCGAAATTTATTCTTCAAAAGAAAATACTTTTTAGAAGGTTAATTGAATGGTAAAATGTTTTGGCAGGTAAAAAAAAAATCATATAGTTATTTAGACATACTTTTCAAGAAAATCAAGTTCATTTAACTTGAATTTTTTCAAAAATATTCAAAATACAATATTTGATAATGAATTGATTGATTAGTTTAGTTTTTCAATTATACACTTTATAAATTTTTATGAAATGCAACTATTTAAAAATGCATTGCATATAAACTTTGTAAATATGTAAGTGAATAAATGAACAAATAAATTAATGCACTATGTGAAATATTGTGTTTTGGGAATTTTGTGAAAAAGTTCAAAGTGAAAGAATTTCATTTTCTACAAAAGTATATCTAAATAATTATAAGATTTTTTTAATCCTGCAAAAATATTTTATCATTTAATTAGACTGATAAAAAGTATTTTTTTTTATAGAATAAATTTTGATTTATTCCTAAACAATCGTTATGGCACAACAGTGGCAAGTGATTACATTTTAAATAACCCTAATAGGCTTTTTTGTGGGCAGCTTTTGGATAAATTTAATTTATGACAACCACAAATGGCAGAACAAAGGCAAGCTTCTGGTTAGCTTTTATTTTTAGTGGCCATTAAAAGAATAATTGTGGGCAGTTTAAGGCTATCTAAAATTTTCAGCGAAAAGTTAGTGGCATGATTGTGGGCAACTTCTTGTATTTACGGCCAATTATCTTGTGGCCTTATTCTGTCCGGCGTGACACTTTTTTTACGGAGCCGTAACTTTCACTGATAGCGGGCCACCATCGAACACTTTCGGCCAAGGCTAACGAACCCATCAGTGGCCCATAAGTTCGGTGTTTGTTGGGCAGTCTTCTCAAACCGGAATTTAGCTTTTTAGGATAGTATACATTTTCAGTTGAACCTTTTCAACTGCTTAACGGAATTTATAGATCTAAGTTTAAAAAATAATACTAATGTTAATGCTGTTTATTTATCATATTTGTCTGTTAAACAAGTTTGTTTAACATTAAAATATTTACTTGAGATTTAATAGTATCTGAAAAACTTATATTGTAGATTAAAGAAAAACTTTATTACACTATAAAAATTACGCGGAAACGTTTCCGAAAATCAGTGCCAGCAAAAGAAGTACTGTTTTTTTATGCTTCTTTAAATCTCGAAAATGTATTAGTTTCTTAAGTTTCTAAAGGTAAAGAAGACTTTTCGGAATCGTGAGTAACTCAGGAAAGGCTATTGTACAGGGTGTCCACTAAAGCATGTCCCAGTTATAAATTTTAATAGTATCAACTGTAGCGTTGTAGAGTGTTAGTTCAAAGTCACAAATAAAGAGTAACTCAAACGGTTTTAGACAGGCGCAGGCGCGAATACTGCTCTATCATTGACTCGATTGCAGTGCAACCAGGGATGTAGAGGAGGGTATACGGGGGTATACGCCGTATACCTTCTGGATTTTTTTAAGGAACACGGTATACCCTCTGTTTATCAAGAAAGCTACAGTATATACACTCTAGGGTAGGGTGGAGTGAAAAAGGCATTTTTTTCTTTTTATTTTAACATTTCCTGATTCAACAAATGGTGCCGTTTGGCTAAAAAAACACTGTAAAAAATTCCAGCGCAATCACTCATCAACTTCAGGTTCCACACTGGTGGCCAAAAAAGGAATGTTAACTCAAAAATTTAAAAAATCAATTTCTTTTATTTAATTTTAATGTTTACAATAGCTTCATTTTCTAACTTAAAAACAGTTCTAAAAATGAAAAAGAAACCGGCAGACATTTTACTTTAATCAGTTTGGGTTTCACATTAGGGCCAAAAATTTTTAATTTGGTTTCAAACTTTGGAAGTTCCTTTCGTTACTTGATTGCACTGCGAATGTATCCATTTCTGCCTTCTGCCCCACGAGTTGCCAATGATGCTTGTGTTACTAGTCGATATGACTCTTTACTGCTTGAGAATGACATGGGAGCTTCTCTATTTCAAATTATGAACCGTTTCTGATCATATTTGCTATGCATTCGTCACTGAGATTCACGGTATCTGGTGGTTCCAAAGGATTGCCCCAGTGAATCATCTCAAAATAGTCCTTTGCTTCAAAATCTAAGTTTGTAAGGTAAAATTGGCGAATTTCCCCCATCCTGTCAGTTTTTTAGCTTTCAGTATTTTTCGGAGTCCCGGTTTTCGAATATGTGATCGTTTTTCTAACAGACTGCTTTTAGAGTGAGCAAAATAAGAGTTCCTCTGAATAATTTCGTGAAAGATTGATTTCAAACCTTCTGGCCAGAATGAGCTTTTTTTTTATCATTCTCCGCACGTTGCGTGCTCCATGATTAGTTCCCGGGCTTTTCTTTATTTGAAACCAGGATGCCATGTAAACTTTCATGACGTATTCTACTAGGAGCAGTTTTCTGTTGGTTTAGCAGTCAACACATACAGGCGCAGGACACTGTTGGCTGTATTGAGACATTTTTAATACAGCCATTTTTAATACATTCCGGGGCTTCAGTTTGCTATAGCTGGAAGGCACTCGCCTTCTGCCCTAGAAATATCGGAGAGATATTTTTTGTCTGCATTGAGATCTTTTTTATGAAATTTACGCAGATCAACTGGAATCGAAACAAAACTTAACAAAGCAAGGGTTTCGCACTTTTCCAGAGATTTTCCTATTGTTCCGGAAAGCTGGTGTTGCCCAAATGCAATTCCGTCAATCTTCTGGAAAAGGCGGCGTAGAGGAAGTTCAATAGTATGCAATAAGCATACAAACCAGTATAATTTGTGGCCAACAAAGATTTCAAGCTGTCTAACTGCACCATATTTTGTCCCAACATTGACGTTCGTTCCATTACAGACAACTGCAACCTGTTCCGAAAATGTAATCGACGTTCTCGCCTCAGCTTAATCCATTCAATAACTTTGGATGGTGCATCTTTGGATACAATCCCTATATAACGAAGCATAGATGATGCAATGATAGCAGCTGACCTACCCGATACTCCCGTTCTATCACAAGAAACGGCTAGATTTGGCAGTGATATTCTTATTTGGCCTTTCTTGCAGGTTAAGGGAGTATCGTAGACATTAGATTTCCGACATTTGGCTTCATGACAAACGTAATCGTCTTCATATTCATACTTATCTTCCAATTCTGAACCAGATCCTAAAACGGCGTTTTCTTCTAAATTCGTAATATTTTTATAAGCATTATTATATATATTACATTTTATAAGCATTATAGAATTTCCTCTGCTTTAGATTCCTGATTTTCCTTTCTACATTGCCTTTCTCTAATACGCTTCAATTTTTGAGTTGCAGAAATGTTAATTTTCCTGTTTTTCTCTCATACCGTTGGTGTGCTAAAAAATTTCGTCCATGGTCATTTTTTATCCATAGGAAATACTTCATTAAATCTATATACGTGGGTAACACTGTCTCTTTCAATTGTACTGGAGACCCAAAAACACAACAAAAAGTTTCATTTTCTGTTGAGGTCATGTTTAAATTAAACTTCCGTATCGTCTTGTCCAAAAAGCAAAAAACAAATTATTGTCTACATATTAGCGGTTTAAACAAAGACAAGCATCAAACAAAGACAGCCATCGCAAAAAACGAATCATTCCGCATAATAAAAGTCACGTGTCAGCCACAGTTCTTAGATTAGAATACGTTCTGCAACCTATTACATTTTGAAGTTTAATTTGCTATTTATGTACGAAATGCACTTTCTAGCACTAACATCTGACAATAACGTTTTAATAAAGCCATTTATTAATAAAAACGTAAGTAATTAATATTAATTTACAAATTAATAAATTAGTCAATTAATTAACTATATTTTTTTGTTAAGAATGCATTAAAAACATTTAAAAAAGCCTATACAAATATTCACTTGAAGTGTGGAACCTCAAGACGTCAATAGTTTGAGCTGAAATTTGGTAACAATTTATTTCAGCCAGTTTGGCACCATATAATGACTCAGGCAATATTAATTTCGAGAAAAAGTTTTTTAGCTCCACTCTACTCTAGGGTATACGCTCTGCCTTGAGCGTACAATTCTCTGCTTAGAGCGTTTACCCTCTGTTTTTTTTTTTTTTTTTTTTTTTTACGACTACACCACTGAGTGCCACATACGCAAAATAGTGACTCCTACGCGTAAAGCGTTATTGCTGGGCTGAAGATTTAAAAGCCGTTCGAGACATGGTATTTTTTCCTTTGGACTTTACAAAAGATTGTGTCTACTTTCCGCCGTTAATGATTTGCCAGAGCTGAGACACAGAATTGAAGGGGCTATTGCATCCATGACTCCGGACTTGTTAATCGAAGTGTGGGAAGAATTGGACTTTAGATTGGATGCGTGCCGTATAACTAAAAGTGCACGTAACGAACATCTGTAAGAAAAAGTAGGTTATTTTATCTTCAATTTAATGTATGATTTGTTGTATATTGTGTAAATTTAACTCTTTTAATATACCATTGAAATTGGGACATTCTTTTATGAACAACCTGTATATTTTGGTTGTGGTTATGTTATATTTTCCTAGACTAAGAATCTTTATTTTTTCTTTACAGCGCATAAAAAATATACAATTTCGAAGTAATTTTTAACACTTCTGAAAAGTGTTTATGCATTCGGTTTGTCTGTTTCTCTGTCCGTCACTCCGTCCAACCACGCTCTAACTCCCGTAAATATACTCGGATTTTCATGAAGTTGAAAAAGGTTATTTCGGGTCACAAAAGCATATTTGGTATTGTATATGAAGTATGTAGGATTAATAGTTCAAATACAGGGGCACTCAAAAGTATTCCATTACATGTTTATTTTTTCTTTACAGTGCATAAAAAATATACAATTTCGAAGTAAGTTTTAACATTTCCCAATAAAGCTGAAAAGTGTTTATGCATTCGGTTTGTCTGTTTCTCTGTCCGTCAGGCCGTTCAACCACGCTCTAACTCCCGTAAATATACTCGGATTTTCATGAATTTGATAAATGTTATTTCGGGTCACCAGAGCATGTTTGGTATTGTATATGAAGTATGTAGGATTAATAGTTCAATTACAGGGGCACTCAAAATTATTCCATTACATCTTTATTTTTTCTTTACAGTGCATAAAAAATATACAATTTCAAGTAATTTTTAACATTTTCCAATAAAGCTGAAAAGTGTTTATGCATTCGGTTTGTCTGTTTCTCTGTCCGTCAGTTCGTTCAAACACGCTCTAACTCCCGTAAATATACTCGGATTTTCATGAAATTGATAAAGGTTATTTCGGGTCACCAAAGCATGTTTGGTATTTTATATGAAGTATGTAGGATTAATAGTTGAATTACAGGGGCACTCAAAAGTATTCCATTAAATTATAGTATATGGGGAAAAATCGTTTGCAGAGTATTTGAATGACATTACGCTATTTCAAATGTATTTAAACTGATATAAATCACTGAATTCCACTACAAGATGATTACGGTAGAATAGGGCATTCATAGCATTTTTTATTCATTTACAAGGACCACAAAAGAAATCGGTTACAGTACTGTCTTTGAGTAATAATTTCTGTAGTGTACGGTTTAAAACTCGGTATGCGCTTTTAAATTTAATTAATTTTTTGTATGCTAATCGTCATATATAAATTCTATACCTCATATACAGAGCTGCACAAAAATATTCACGTACCATTTTCCTTATTAGAGGAAATTGCTGAAGGGAAATTTCTTCTGAAGTATATGTAATAATAAAAATTTTCGCCCTTTTATCTTAGTAAAGCTATTCCAAATTCTTAAAATTTTTCCTTTTTTACCTATCTTTAATAATATCTTAATATCTTTTGTCTTTTATTCGTGTATTTAAAACTGCGTATTCTTTTATTAGTCTAAAAACCTTAACCCATTCGCCTCATCTCATAAGACCCATTAAATTACTTTTTCATTTTATTCTAAAAATAAATTATTTTTCTTTCGAATGTTTTTTAATATCATTTGTTCTTTGGTGTTCTATTCCCATCATTCCTTTCAAATCCCGCCAGCCATTGTTTGCGCAATAATTTTGAAGCCAAAACTACATAGTTCGTATCGTCGTCACCCGCGCTTCCCCCCTCCCTCCGGAGCTAGGTCCGGCTGGAGCTAGCTATCGTATTCTGCTCTCATCGCGTCCTTCCGGCTACTTTTTACATAATTTGTCATTTATCGTGTATTGTATTCATACGCATGCAGTTTTCGCAAGGATATAACCCGTTGCATGGGCTAGGAGAGGTAGAATTTGACGATTATTGAGTTGCTTAATTAAACCACGCCACCTGGAGTGTATTTTTTCCTGAATCTTCATCATTTGTTCTAATAAGTAACATCTAGTGGTACATTTTACTACGTAGTAACTGTCCGCACATGGATCACCTATAACTAGTGAAATTTGGTGCATTATATGGTCGATTAATAAACGTTTTGATGAATCTATCGGCTTCGATTATTTATGCTTCGGGAAACACTCCAATGGACGACAGCCTGACCTTCCACTCTTCCATCACGATTGTTCGACGGCAAAAAACCATGATTTCTTCATTGAGTATATAATGTGGGTATGCTGGTGCTTAAGATCTGCATGTTTATATGATACGAGTGAAATCGTGTCATAGTATATGTATCTCTTAAATGAACTAATTTTTTGCATGCATTTAGTTAATAGATACAATCTATATATCCTATACAGGGCTGTTAAAAAATTAGGTTAATTTTCCGATTGTAAGTGGGAACAGATGATATATATTTTTTTAAATGTGTTACGCGTTTCCATATGGTTGAATTAGACGTAAAATTTTAATTTTTTTAATGGTGCAGTTTTGTTACATTATTCTGAATATATTGGAAAGTGTTTCATAATCTATGCTTGACGCATGATTTTTTTTCTTTCATGTTAAATTTGTTTTTAAATTATGGAAGCTGTTTTTTATACGAAATATTTTATTTGTAGGAACGGCAGATTGTTGTTCACAGTGAATTGTTATGATACTGTTGGGTTTTATGATACAATCTGCCCTCTCTTAATGACCCATTGTTACAATTGTTTTCCATGTCAATAAAGAGGATATTTATTCAAAAGATTCACAGTATTGTATCATGATAATTCATCTTATTTTTTATGCGTGAATTGTTAAAATTTAGTAAAATAAATGTGAAATTATTATTCAGAAATACCGTATTTCTCACAACTTACCAGTTTACTGAAAAATGCCATCGTCTTTACAAAATAAAGTTAGATTCAAGTACTCCTTGAATGAGAACATTACCCAAGACGTAACTGAATAAGACGTGCTCTGAAACAGTTTGTCAAAATGTTTTATTCTTTCAATTTCTAGAAACACAATTCCTAAAAGTAAGACAGTTTTTTTGTTCTATTATGTTTCATTTTTTTGGACATTCTGTCATAAGAAAATGTTTCGCTTATGTTGTCATTATTTTCCTTCTTAGGGTTGTAAATCATCCCGAAACAGGAAGTTACGTTATGTGTATAAAGTGATATGAATACTTAATACGTGGGTTGTCTGTATGATAAAAATGTAAGAATAAAGTTTTGCATGACTTTATGAAAGCGCATATCTTGTCACATTAGAAAAATATGTTTCATAAACAATTTTTCTTTCATTGAATACACCATTGTAAATAATTGCTGTAATAGATTTACGTGAAAATAGGGTTTCAATTTAGTAATCATGTGAATTAAGAAGCAATAAAAAATTATGCAGGCAAGAATTTTTTTTTATATTAAAATCTGATTTTAAATTATTCATTATTCACTGTTTGTTTGATTATTTTTCTTCTGTAATTAACATTTCTTTAATTAGGATTGTTTATAATTACCAATCGATCAGACGTTTATATCGTAATTTTGATAATACTTTAAAATACATACTTTCAAACACAAAAAAACCCCTCTTAAACTTTTAGAAAAAATTAATATAAAAAATAAATAAAAACATTGTTTGATTCCCGCCTAATTCTAAAATACACATTAGTAACTATGATATTTTTAATATAAATAATTTAGTCATTGGATAAACTCATTTTTAATAACCCTCAAACATTAATAAGTGATGAAAACTCTTTTGGATTTTATATATTGCATTTTTTAAATATCAGAGCCAGGATTCTTTTGGATGTACTTCGGCTAAATATAGTCCCATATTAAATTTTATAATTTAATCGTAAAAACTGTTATATATTACATTTTCAAAACTTTTAATATTAATAAATTAAAATTTGATTTGAATTTCTTTAAATTAAGATATAACTTTGCAACTAAAAGCATAAATATATTTTTTATATTATCCAGTAAAATTTTAAATTATATCAGTTAGAAGCTTTCAGTAGAAATTATACTTTAATATTTTTATAATTTTAATATATCCGTAATTTTGATAAAGAATATACAACTGTTTATAAGACTTTGAAATTAATTTATATCGACAGCTAAATTCCGACTATGAGTAACTTAATCCTATGTGAAAACTATAACCTCATAACGGCGTAATTGTACAGTTACCGCGTTTGCAAAGTCTGTCTCGGATTATTCATTTCAAACACATCTCTTTCGAGTGAAAGTGTGAAATTAAATTTTAGATGAGCTAATACATTTTCATCATGTTTCTTACATTTCGATGCAAGCATTGACAAACTGAGTTATATTTAAATTTAATTACAGTTTATAGACTGAGTTACTGTTACATGTTAACTGAGTTACTGTTACATGGGAAAATTTCCCCATAAAATTTTTGTTAATTTGATTTATTACTAGAGGATATGAAAATCATGAAAAGTTCCAGAATCAAATGATGTGAAGTAACAAAACAGTTCAGCATTATTTTCTTAGAGATTATAAAACATATTTTTCCTGTATTGTTAGTCAGAAAATTTTCTTCTGAATTGAAAGTTTTTCAATAATTTTTAACCCTTTGGACTTCGCAGTCTCTTACACAAATTTTATTCGGTCGGCACCACTTTTTTAAAAGAAGTTTCCTTCAAGTACGCAATTTCAAAAATGCTCTGATTCAATAAGGCAAATTTTATTTTTCTTTGTTACTGGTGCCAAAAACAAGTTTTACAAAGAAAGATGATGTCGCCGCAGCGGCGACAACGAAGTGCAAAGTGTTAATGATATACAACTGTTATCCATTCTTCTGTTCATCAACTATGCTCTTTTTGCACAAAAAAGTCTTTTAAAATATTAAATATACACTGAAAAATAGGAATGACTAAAACAATGGAAAAACTATTAGCTTTAGTAATTTTTAGTGTTCATTTAAATGTTATTTAAAAGGTATTTCTAATTTATTTTTGTATCTGAATATTATATTTATTTTTCAAAATAATAATAATAATAAAAAACGTTGATAACGCTACGGTCATTACATTAGGCAATTTAGTGAGTTGTGTAGGCATAATTTTTGAAGCTGTTGAATGTTTGAAAAGGAAGTGAAATGTCCAGATGAAAACAACTTCTGTTCACTTGTTCAGGAGATCCAACTTTGGTGTCACGCTGTTGCACATGACGGAAGCCTTGACAGTACGCTATGATTTCCTTTGCCAAACAACTTAAGTTTATATAAAATTGGACATATGTAATGCCGTTCATCGGTAGAGTTAGCCTCTAAATGTATTTTTTATTTGTATTGAATGTAGCGGAATGTGATAGGCAGATTCTCCTAGAAGAGAAAAATCGAGTTACATTTTATTTTATCTGAAAACCAATATCATAAAGTATGTATTTCAAAAATATTTTTTAAATAGAACTAGAGTGATGATGTGAAATTTTATACATTACTATTAAGCTAAATAAACTTCTATAAGTATGTTCTCTTAAAATTACTATTATTATTATTATTATTATTATTATTATTATTATTATTATTATTATTATTGCTATTGTGATAAACAATTTGAAAAATATCAATTTTAAAATTATGAAATTTAATGAAACGGTAAGTTTCCCTTATAGGTACTTATGTAAGCTAATTTACAGAAAACTGTCAACTGTCATAAAATTAATTACAAATAAAAATGTAAGAAAATGCATTATTGACAACTTTCTACTACGATGGCTATGATAAGCATATATTTTTAATTTTTTTAATTACTTTTATTTAAATTTTTTTTAATTAATTGTAGGGGAGACCAGGGCAAGTTTTCCAACTTTTTAGATTTTTATTTTTTATTTTTAACTATTTTGATATATACAGGATATCATTGTATTCCCTAGACCAGGGTCGGCGAACCTTTTTACATCCGCGTGCCCAGTTTTTTTCAAAAAAGATATTACGTGACCATGACGTGCCAAGCGCCAAACATAATTTAGTGGATCAACATTTCTGGATTTTTGTTCATTGGTATTTAAAAAATGGGACAATAATTAGAATCGAATAATTAGATAACATCTAATTATTATTATCTTATTATTATCTAAAAATTAGAATAACACATAAAGTAAAAAAATGGTGAATGCGATGTCGGCTACGCTTCGTAGATATTATTGGGAATTTTCTACCGGACCGTGACATCCTATACCAGGGTCGGCGAACCTTTTTACCATGGCGTGCCCAGTTTTTTTCAAAAAAGATATTACGTGACCATGACGTGCCAAGCGCCAAACATAATTTAGTGGATCAACATTTCTGGATTTTTGTTCATTGGTATTTAAAAAATGGGACAATAATTAGAATCGAATAATTAGATAACATCTAATTATTATTATCTTATTATTATCTAATAATTAGAATAACACATAAAGTAAAAAAATGGTGAATGCGATGTCGGCTATGCCAAATATTAATATGGTGTTCAACCTACTTACTTTTAATAGGATGCAAGCTGAATTCGAGTTATCTAACAAGTGGTTTGGGTTTCTAATATACAAGGTTTTCTTATAATTTCTGAAAATAATGATCCGAAGGAATAAATAGAGTGAACAATTGAGAAAACTGCAGATTTTATGCCAAGTCGCTTTAGTTTCATCACTGGGAGTTTTACTTATAATGCCTGATATTTTCTTTTTGATATTCTCCCAACCTTCTCTTAATTTGATAACTTATTGAGCCCACACTGAAATAATTTATAAATTCAATTAGTTGCTTTCCAATAAAAAGAAAAGAAAGAAAAGCCCAGCTTGTATAAGTTTGCGTGTTTTCTTTAACTTAATTATATATTGTTTTAGGATCTCAATCCAGGCCGTGCCGAAAATATTCTATCGCGTGCCAAGTTTGGCACGCGTGCCATAGGTTCGCCGACCCTGCCCTAGACCTTCCTGTACAAACTGGCACAATTATTTTTCAAAAAACTAAATATATTTTTTCACAAAAAATAGTTATGTCTAATCATGTTACGTTGGAAAATGTGCCCCGTATGCGGGGCAAGTTTTCCAGCCTACGAAAAATGGTCAGGGGCAAGTTTTCCAACTATACTTTAAATGGTAAAACATCAGTAATAAATCTTGCTTGTTAATTAATAAGTATTTTTTATTGTGAACTAAATGCTCAGTAACATAACAGTAACATAAAAAACAGTTTTAATCCATTTTACATTTAAAGACGAAGGTCCAAACAGCTCCCTGGCCGGAATTGGATTTTTTTTCTCGCCCCTTTTATCTGATTCCTTTTGCAGTTTCCTTTTTTTTAGATGAATATTTTTTTCCATTTTCAGTTGATTTTTAACAGGAGAATCAGTATGTACAATACTTCCTATTTTTTTTCCACGCTGTGTTTGCCTGCTTAATGCAGCCTTCGCAAAAGTCCTAACTTCTTCTGGTGTAGGCAAAGCTTGTTTGGATGTAGAAGGAACGCTTTTTCCATAAGCAAAAGGGAAATTTTGAGTAAAACTTAAGGAACAGCTTCTTTGGAAATGCTAGCCTGCGTTGGTGTAGAATGATTAGATGCTTTCGGTGTTGTTTTGTTTCTGCGGGGGGGGGGGGGGGGATTATTGAGGAAAGTTTCAAATCTTTTCAGGATTGTTGGTGCTTTTAAGATTTGGTGCGGCAGGAGCTGGCCTGTCAGAAAAGTAGGATGGCGTAAAAGCAGAGTTTGTAAATATTTCAGGATTCAGTATGAAAATTCTCTAACGTTTAAAACCCACCATATTATTAACTGTGGATTAACGTCAGTGGAGCGGCTCTAAGCACCGTTAATTTACTTTTTGAGGGGTTCATACTCACTGCGATCTCAGTGTCCTAGCTTATGACTATAAAGGCATAATTAACATAAAATGGACCCATTTTAGAAAAAATTGACATTTTATTATATTTTTGAATTTACCTTGTTTTTCATATTGATAGTTTTACTTAAATGACTAAATGATCAAACGGGTTCGTAGTATATATGGTTATTTGGTCGTTTTTACAACACAATAAATGCATTTTTGATACAATCAAACTAGCTGATTTAGGGGTGGGGAGGTTTTCAAACGAGAAACATGTTGAAAAACATGCCCCGTATGTTGTTGGAAAACTTGCCCCGTATGTTGTTGGAAAACTTGCCCCGTCGCCATATTTGAACTTTTACACTACCTGGACGAATACCGGTGTAAGTTATTTGCAAAACAAACGCATAGTTACCTGAAGAAAGAAACCCTTTTTTAGTGTATGCAATGTCAAAACAGTAAATTTAACACTAGTACGTTTTTTTACGTTTTAATAAAGACCTAAAATTTTACTCACCGTTGAAAAAATGAAAAAAACAGCTCTCCAGACGAAGTGACAGCAGCTATTAAGCTATAACTTTTGTAGATGCTGTGTAAGATGTTGCCACTTCAGCCAGTTTACTCGCTAGTGTTACCTAGCGGCTCATTTAAAAACTAAAGCGAGTTGGAAAACTTGCCCCTATGGAAAATGTGCCCCGGTCTCCCCTATACAGATTCTCCAAATTATTTGATTTTAGGTTCGATGGTCGACACTCGGCGTTAATATGCTTGTCATTCTCCGTTAATATGTTAGTAATATGATATAATACTTGTCTTTAAAAATAGTGTTCCAATTCTAAAACCAAGCATAAATATGTTAAACGTACTAAAAATTAGCCCCCCAAATTACCTAACTAATAGTGAAAATACCTTTGAAATTTGTTGAGTTGAAGATACATTATAGATTATTAAGTCTTCCCATAAACGAAGTTCTATTCATACAGTAGACATAAAAATATTTCTTCAACAGAATTAAGCAGTGATTGAGAAATGTTTCATAATTTTACTCCGTAACAATAGCTGAAAGTATGTTTCCTTTTCATGATCGGGCTTTTATTATAAAGTAGCTGACCCATCCGGCATTGGCCGGTCCCGTGATAATAACTTTAAATGAATCTCAAATTTGTATGATTTTATATCTTTAACTCTATTTTGTCTGAATTTATATTTTTAAATGAAAAAAAAAATGCGAACAAATATTGAATTGAAAGTTTGGTATTTGGTCCTATTTGGTATTTTATTTCCTGCATATTTTTATTTGTGGAGTCTATGTGTACCGAAAATGAGCGAAACCGCGACGAAACACTCAAGTTTTTTTTACATATTTCGCCGAAATTTTCACATATTTTATTTTGTAAAAAATATTTCTATTCGTCTGAACGTTTCAAATTTTTTGTAGGTGAAGTAAACCTGATCTATTAAGGTGCTCTAAAATATTTGTGTTAAAAATACGGACGTTTAGTTACTTGTAGCGTAAAAAAATATCGTCTTCATGAGGTCCGCATGGATCTGCGTTTGACTGCATATTTAAAAGAGTTAAAATTAATATTTTTAAAAACCGATTACATCATCAATTATAAGAAGGTTTAAGCTTTAAGAACACATTTTTGGTTTGTCGGTAGACACAAAAGTGCGCCCTAGAGCAGCGTTGCTATGAGGGGGAAAAACCGTTTTTCGAATTTTTTTTCAAAGGGTTAACTGCGATATTTTTTTAATTGATTGCGGCATTTTAGACGTAACAGTACGATATTTCAGAATATATCTTCCATTTTTAACTTTACTATGCGATTTGGCTGAAGGAAGCTAATAAATAATGAAAAAATACCCCAAAATTCTTTCTTTCAGATCTTCATTTCTTCCCGATGTGTAAATAGGACATATGCGTATGTGAGAGCGCTTTTTCTCCCTCGGAAGAATGCATATGAGCTTTTAATGAAACTTCTTTGCAATTTTTAATTAATAATTCAACTAATTATTAGAAATTTAAAATTCTCAGGTGCACCAGGAGAGGCTCTGGACTAACCTATCACAAATTTTCAGCCTTGTATGTGCCGTAGATTTTTCTAGCCATTGCAGACAGACAAATACACACACACACACACAGAAAGAGCCAATTTTTCTTTTATTAGAATGGACTAGCAGGTTTCGCCCGCTACGTTGGTCGGTTTCTAGAAACGAACTTTGAACAAACAAACAAAAAATAAATCTTCAAATTCAAACTTGTGTTTTAAAGCAATATGGACTTTACCTTTAATGTGCTGAAAACGACATAAACGCCATTGCACTATTATATTTTCTAATGTGTCAGACAGATTTTGGGCTGTTAAAGGCCAACTTTTTAAAATGATCATTTACAATAGGATTTAGTAAATAACGATAGAACGAAGTGTAATAAAAAAAAAAAAATTATCCCTTAAGTTGAAAAGCATTTATTAATCCCTTAAGCATCAGATTCATTTTAGTGATAGTAGACTAAATATCAGAAGTAATAAATTTGGTCAAAAAAGTAGTTTGTGTGATTATTTTTAATTACATATGAATTATTTAATTGCATGTAAAGTAAAGAGATGAAATAAATGTTTATTTGTTATTCAAACAGAAATAAGGCTCCATGTAAACAACTACTACATGTGTAAAGTTCGTAAGTTTTTCGAGCTAGTGTTATATTACAATAAAGCGCAGAAATGTAGAAAAAAAATAAGCTATGTACGTTTATGCTATAAAGTCCGTACAAAACCAATCACAATAATTATAAGCGACGCAAAAACAATCCCCCCCCCCCCACCAAAAAAAAAAAAAACCCAGATGCTTAGAGCATTGCAGCCCACACTTAAAACGAACGCGTACACACGTAAGTACAGGTTTTGTAATAGAAGATTTCATGATGTACACAGGTACGTCGTGGTGCTTAAGGGGCTAATTCAGTTTGTCTGTCTGTTTGTCCACCAGTCTGACGCCAAACTCTCGTAAATACATTCGAATTCTCTTGTAATGTTTATATATTATTGAAGTTAACATAGAATAGTTGGTATTGAAAATGAAGTATATTTTATTTATGTATGTTCATATTTCGTTTACAAAGAAACACAAAAACATTCCATTACATAATGATTTAAGGTGAAAAATCGTTTGCGGTGCATTTTAATGATATTAAACTTCAAACATAATAAAATTAATTAGGAGCCTCGGAATGTTCTATAGAATATGGAGTTCATAGCATATATCTTTCATTTATAGATAAGTAGGGGAGGTAGGGGAGGTTTGGTACATAGGGAGGGTTGATACATTGACAATTTTTCTCAACAAATGGCATTAACAGCCATTGTAACATATGTAAAGGCTTCTTTTATTAGCAGCGGCCATCATTAGCTGGGCTTAGCAATGAAGAACTGACAACGATTTTTTCTTTTAATTTTGAAGATTTTTGGAATGTCAATGTAATTTTTTTTAAATATTCATTTTCTTTCATAACTCTTATTATTGTGAAGATAATATCTTGTAATTATTTTTTATTTGTAAAGCACATTATTAGGGTGAGTTTTACTACAAAGCAGATTGGCATTTTGCAACTACATTTACACAAAGTGACTGAAAATCCAATGAGGCATGATAGGGAGAAATGATACATTAGTGCTGGGGAGAAATGATACACTTGTATATTTGAAATTTAATAGTTTTTTAAAGTTTAAAACTAATATAGGACTGTAATATTCATTAATGTTTTACAGCAAAATCTAATGAAATTGGTAAGGAAGAACAAAGAGACTATTCGTAGACATTGTGTAGGTTACATAGAAAAGTAGTGCGATGATAGATGGTTAGTTTGCTTTGCTCGTCGTGTAGAAGACAAAAGTTTAAATGGCCTGAAAGGGAAGATGTTTCTATAATTGACGAAGGGCCAATTGAAAAAACATTAAATCCACCCGATTTTACTTATCAAAATGATAGAGTTATTAGTTTTTCTTTTAACCATTTCAGGGGTGGTGGTATGTTTATGAAACCACTTAATTTTAATTTCCAAACGCCACATTGGCACCAGCATTTTGGTAAAATATTTTCCATTTAATATGAAAGTGAAATATAACTCTTTTCTTATTTCCAGTTAAATTTGTTGGTAAATTCCGGTGCCATTCATTTATTCAACACTTTAGCATTGAAAATGCTTTGCTCTGAAAGGGTTAAAGAAATCTTAAATGCGTTAAATTTATGTTGTATGGTTTGCAAATCAACACTGTTCACTTCATTTTTCCTTGCAGCAAAATCTCTAGGGTGTTTTTTCATTATTTATTTTCTAAAACGTGTGTTAATAGGAAGTTTAAATAATAGCAAGTGTTTAAATATTGTTGTAAAAAACAATCCTAAAACAAAAATATGTCAATGCCATTTCTTTTTAAATTGTACGTAAATATTTCAAGATTTATCATAAAAATTGTATGACACATAAATTGAATTGTCTGCATTTTTTTTGTTTTTTATATAACAATGTATCAAATCTCCCTTGCTAGTGTATCAATCCTCCCCAGTAATGGGGAGATTTAATATAGTAACCATTTAAAATAAATGAGATATATTTTTTGAATGATTATTTTTTAAATCACAATATTTTTAATAAATGAATAAAAGGTCACTTTATAACAAAACACGAAAAATTTGTTTAAAAATAGCTTTCTAAAGGTTGTAAAAAAGTACTAAAAAAAGTGCATCATACCTCCCCTACCTCTCCTACAAACAAAATTATGTACCAAGACTGACTATGATCTATAATTACTGGATTGTATGCTTTCTGTTGTGATATGCATTTTAAACTTATCCAATTCCGAGTGTACAAAATGTACAATCTAGCAAATCTGCAGATGAGGACACTCAACGTCAGGTCTAAAAGTCATTGCCTTTTAAGACACTTTGCGTACTATTTAACTTCCTGCAAATCGCAATTTAAAGCTTTTAAATTACATAAATATTTATAAGAATAACAAATACGTCAAATGTTTCATAAAATAGAAGCGTTAAATTAAACACGTCATTATGCAATAATATTCTGGAATTCAGATGAGCTGCTTATTCTGGTAAATGTTTAGGTAATAATGTACATTGTTTCAGGAGAGCTCCTCCCTAACCCCCCGTAGTATCATTAAATTTACACTATTAATTTCCTATTAATTGAGCGAATGATTATAGTATGTCTTGGGTTTCTTTTTACATTGTGATTTTATTAGGATAAACAACAGTTTGGACAAGCATTTATGTTATCCTAATATAGAAATAGCAGTATTTACTTACCACCACAAACACTTGTATCAGATGGATAAGGTACTTAAAAAAATGTAATTTGAGTTATCTTATTTAGAAATATAATATTTTTACACATTCTGTTTCCGAAAAACAGTTTTAATTGTTTTATAATATTTAGATCTAACATATTATCTAAATACATCCTAATTTACTCAATACTTACTTAAATACAATTTACTTATTAAATTCACCCCAAAATAGTCCCCATAGATAATCATTCATCACCGTGTTCACTGCCAGTTGATTAAATAGTAAACGTGATTTGGAGCTATAAAGCATTTTTTTTGTGATAGCCTTTTAATAGTATCCACATTAAATTTAAAAACCTTAACGTTACTAACATGGTTCGTATTTGACGCAAACCTGTTTTGGAGACCAAATGACTAAAGATAGCTAATCTTTTATTTCCCTCAGCCAGACTTTCTGATTAATCTTTAATAATCGGTATTATTTGAATGATTTTTATATAGACTATGAAATACAGTAGATAGGTAACTGATAAATGAAAAATTAAAAAATTAAAAATGTATCTTGTCAAATAAATAAATTTATAAAACAAAATGTGATATATTATTGGAACACATGCATAAAATTCCACCAAATTTAATACATCTAATTTAAACAATCTGAGAAATGTATTAACAAAATTTCTAACTAATGGGAATAATTTAAGACTCTCACTTGCAAATTTTAGCATCTATAGATTACCATTTAACTCCATTAATCAAATGAGCCGTTTTCTTTCAAAAAATGGAAATTTTAGAATAATCTGAAATGCAATAGAAAATGACGCAAAATAAAATGTTCTATATTTTCCAAGTGAATATTAATCAAATGTAATGGAAAACTATAAGGTGTTTTTGCCTAAATGAGACGCGATTCCGCAGAGTTTTGTCCCATTTAGGGTACATTTGGCATTTTGTTAAATAAATATATATTTTATTACGCAGAAAATTATTAAATACTATGCCTTTAGTTTAAAACTAATTTGTTTTTTAGAAATAGAATCATTATCTGTAGTGTAATCCCACACTATACGAATACTGCATTTAGGTGATTTTTGGTGCATTTACGGCAGTTAAAACCTAACTGAGACTTCCAAAGCCCTAAATGTGACAATGCGTTTTATACACTCCAATTTATCGGAAAGTATTCATCAACTCTTAACTGCTGTCAGAGAAATAGCCGTATAGCTACTGTGAACGGTCTCCGAGGCGGCTTGATGAAAGAAAAATAAAAAAATTCATTAACTCATAGCATACTATTTTTGTACTAAACTTTATATACAGGACTGTTTTAATTAAAAATCACATATTCAGATGATCTCAGACGGCTCCAAACGAAACAAAGTTTCACAAATATTTATAGTTAACTTAAAAATTTCAAGTTAATGCGTGGCAATTTTAAATGGAAGTTGTCTGTGATAACACCAATAGCGGGTAAAGGTTAAGTATTTGTCGTGGAAAACATCATTTAAAATTCGCGGAATTCGCGAATGAATATTAACTCGTAAACTCCATAATAGTGCGTAACTTCAACTGTGTTTACTTTTGTTGGCAATATAGTGATAAATATAACACATGATAAATATAACACACGAAGTTTAATAAGGAATCAAAATAGGATATTAGTTTTTATGAAAAATACAAATTAAAGCGTGTTTCAAATAACGCGGTCGTTTTAAATTTTGATCGATGCGAATTCGCATTAGTGTGCAGTTCACGGTTTAAAAGAGTTTTTACAAAATATTTATAACATTGTTAACAAGAATATTTATTACATATAACTCAAGTTATTCTAAAATGTCACATGATAAAAATATTATACGTATAAATAGATAAATCGTGCAAAATTTTTAATAATTCGATTTAAGCAAGCCTGATTAAACCAAAGAAAGTCCCAGAGCCTGATGTTGCGTTGCCTCCACCCCCCCCCTCCCTTTTCTTACATTTTCACAAAAAATTAACATTTCCAATGCGTTATACGAAAACATAAACACTCTCTTAGATAAATCAAGTTTTCTTTTTTGATCTTATTCTAATGTAAAAGTAGCAAATGTTTATTATAATGAGTAAAAGTTGAAAACAGAATTAAAATATCAGATTTTTAAAAAAGTGCATTAAAAAAAAATTGGAGACATCCAAACCAGGGCATGACTCAGCTGCATCATGGTTTAATCAGATTCGGCATTTAAGCTGCCGAACTTTATAATGTTTGTAAAACTAACTTACTTAATCGCATTAATATAATTTAAGTGTTTTCAGTCTGTACAAGCTTTTTGAGAATTTCCATCATATACACAGAATTTCCATCAGTACTGCGAATCCTGTAATCATGTGCTTATATTATCTGTCTCGAATATGCACCACTAATCTTACGCCATTTTTTTATTAATAATTTTAAAGACAGGTATTTTTCTGTTTTGATCATTTAAAACACATATATAAGTAAAGGGTTAAAGAAAAACAATGTTGGGGGATCACGCTCAAATTCCTAATTTATTAACTGAACACAGCTTAATTAAACACAATTTCTGCTTTAAATATTTTTTTAATACAATATATGAAAATAACTATATAAACATACCTCTTTAATTTCCTAAATGTTTTCCGCATTTAGGGCGTTCGGTTTGTCTCTAATAAGTATCTGAACAAATCAAAGTCACGAAAATGCGATATTTCTTAACTCTAATTTTTAAATTGCTGGCCTTTCTTAAGCTGACACTGAACAAAATTGAAACATAAGTCGTAGTCCTTCGCGTCCATACAGTTATTCGATCTTCAAAAAAAAAAACAAAAAAACAAAAAAACAAAAAAAAAACGTGAACCACTTTCGTGATATTTTGCCTCATTTAGGGAAGATGGGAGAGCTTTATAATGAACGATTTTGTAATATTGTTTCCGTGTTATAATTTGCCGTGAAATAATTTAAATAATATCCAGGTTCTGCAAAATAAAGTTCTTTCTTAAAGCTAGGAAATCAATTTTAAAGAAAACATTATAACCTTTTGAAATATCATCTTTTATTGAGACAGTTCACTTGAAGAATAATATAAGAATATGGGTGGTGCCTTAATCCCCATAAAGACAAAAAACCTACATCTTAGCAGGCAGGTAGTCAGAGTAGGAACGATACGAAAATCAAAGCCACAAATTCTTCTTTAAGTTTCTTACCATACTAAATTTGGCGAAAGGGCATGAACCATCAGATAACCGTTAAAAAGCATATGGATAATTTTGAACGTAATAAAAACCTTCATATAACCCATTGGAAGGATAATCTAGTAAAACACAAAGAAACTGACGGTTTGTTCGTTATGGATCCTGGAGAAATTGCATAAAGAAAAGATATATAATGAACGTTAAAGGAGCAAAGTTATCTCGGCAGCTGAGATATTTCGTTTATCTGACTTCACTGATTGAATTCATGGGTGACTAAAGATGAGACTTTAGGTGGAAGCATTTAACCGCAGAAATCATTAGTTATATTTGTTATTTCTTTATAAGAGGAAAAATAGGGTTTAAATAAAAGTTGGTATAATTGTAATCAATGAATGATAGAAAGGGATATTTAAAAAAACTAAAACAGCCCATTAAAAATTATATGTGATTTCTACGTCCCAGATGTGTATTTTAATGAGGATTTTTTTTTAGAAAACGTTTAAAATCAGAAAAATGTTTCGGGTTTTGTTCCTGAAGTTTGGATGTCTCATTATATAACATTTATTTACGATTCTTGCATTAAGATATTAAGTACAAGAGCATTGTCGAATTTAGAGGTCGTCACATTTAGGCACAATGACCTTACAGCTAAATTCGGGTACCTCACCAACATGCGTATATAATTACAAGCTAATCGGATGCTTTTTTGTGGTAGTTATCAAGGAACAGAGTGACAGCCTGACTAACACACGGAGACCAACATCTTTTCATGTCTCCGCAGTTCGACAATTATATTGATGATTTACCGGTCTACATGACAGAATTTTCACACAAATACCGGATATGGTCAGTAATGTTTGGAAATGGACTTTTACTGAGTTATGAGTTTCTCTAATTGCTTATTTAGAAATTTTATTTCGTTGCGTGGGAAAATGAAATTACTTAACCATATTCTGTGACTATTGGAAAGTGTTTCATAATCTATGCCTGATGCTGCATCATTTTTCGCTTGTGTTATAATTTTTATTTAGAAATAAAAAAATAAAAACACATAAAAAAGTTGTTAATATGGTAACTGGATACATAAAATAGATATGCATGAAAAAAAAATATAAAGTAAGAAAAAGATTTTTTTAATGTAATGGTGAAAACATCAATTACATGAAAAACATTAATGAGGAAACAACGTAATAATGGATACTTTAAATGACGAATAAAAAATGCTACTTTTTTCTCTTTTAAAATAAGTTATTGTGAGATTTTTCTTAAATTTGTACCAATCAAATAAAAAAATAATGGAACTTATAGTAATTAACGATTATTTAAATAAACACGACTGTTTAATATGATGAGAAAATAATGAGAAATAATGGGAGTGAAAAATTTTAAATGAATTCAAATTGTGATCTCGTTCTTTCATTTTAAAATTACCGTGAATGTAAGATGGAGAAATAATTGAATAGTTATTTGAAAATAATTTGAAAATAATTTGCTTTTCCTTTTAACCTTCCCACTCACCTCATTTCTCATAAAATTTTTCCTTTTAACGTCTTCTCCAATTTCACATTCTTTTACATAAATGTAACTAAAATTAAAACTAATTATTATTATTATTTTCATTTCATATGAAATCTTCAGAATAAAAATTAAATAAAGTGAAATAGCCGAATATGTGGGTTTTTCGATAGATTTAAAATATTATGACTTATCACATACCTCTGTTTATTACGTATTTATGCATAAGCGAAGTTCCGCATAAATCGCTGGATCACTCTCTAACTAAAGACAGTATATATTTTAGATGTTATTTCATCTACAGGAAAACATTTCTTTATTCTATTTTACCGAATTTTTGATTTACTTGAATTATCACTGGAAGATTATTATGGAAAAGGCTTATGTTTTGGTAATTGTCCCCAACGATTAAAAATATAATTATTGTACAACTTTCATGTTTTTATGAGGTGAAAATGTCTTGTGTCTGGAATTGAATTTTAAAGTGTTTCGAACTAAGTGGGTATGGAAACTTGCTTAAAAGAATAAATTATGCCGTTTCTGCTTCTTTATGTATTTTCAAAGTTCATTTTTAAATTTCAGTTTTACGCTGTTGAAAACTTATCTAACCCTACAAAATATTTTTTCTATAAAAGCAAATTTATAATAAACATAATAAATTCAATGATATTCAGTACAGTTCATCTATTCGGTTAGGATAAATGTTTTTATAAAACTTAATTTAAGAAAGTTAAATAATATCTATATAGTAAGCATGGTGCTAGTGAAGTCAACGTGACGTCAAGTTTGGACAAAAATTCAGCTAGCTTACCAAGTGATTCCCAGAAAAATGTTTTTTTTTTATATTACATTAAGTTTTTCAGTTGCATTTTCTTCTTTCTGGAAAATTAATAACGAGCTTAAAGAATTACAGCAATTGAAGTAGACAGAACGAAACCAAGTGGGGCAAGATGATTTTATTAGAGGGGGAATGGGGACAGAAAATTTGAAACAATCAAGCCGTGTAATAATAAATAACATTTTTATTAGGTTTTTTACTCTATTTAATTAGATCAAATAACTTAGAAAAATATTTTATTAAAGTTCATGAAAAAAAAAGTCCGCAACAATAAAGAAAATTAAAATATCAAATTTAACGAGAGGGATGCCCCTCACAATATTCATCAGCGCCCATGACTGCTGCGAAAGTAATTTCAAAACTCAAAGATGAAAAAAAAAATCCGGCCTTTCTTTTTATTTAAAAAAAGGGCCCAGATGAAAAAAAAAGAAACAAGGGCTCTAAATTATTTCGACAGTACACAAAATATAACAGATAGTATAAAATATCTTATAGTCTCATTAGGAGCTCTATAACTATACGGAGCAGGTTTGGCACTATGTGTAAATCTTTTTCGGACGTTATTTTTTTTATTTTAAAAAAGAAAAGAAAATGAATTAACGGATACCGGTACCTTTTTTAAGCTGCACCCCTCCCCTTTATGGATGACCTTAATTGAAAGCACTTATGGTGGACTAAATGCAGAATCTTTTAGCAATATAAAGTTTTTATTTACATGTATGTTATAATTGTATATATAGTAGAACTTTGATATCTAATGAATTAAAAATTACACAGAGGATTAAATACTGAAAAGCATTGAAAATTATAAAAATTCAGTCCAGAAAGTTTGCTAAGAAACTTAGTTATTATAAACTACTTATTATCCCAAGATTGATTTAAAAAGGCCATTTATGATCACAAGAAATTCATGATAGATAAAATGAAGAAATGCAAACACCTGTCTGTATGAAAAACCCGACACCGCAGATGGGATAATGCTGACTCTAGAAAAAGTATCATATACAGAGGAAGTGATTGCTATACTCAGTTCTTCCTAGAAAGTTGTCCTTTGAAAATACCTTTCCCAGCTTTAACAGTTTAAAATTTTGTTTTGTGTAGTTTAACAATAGGCATAAATTTGGGGCTTGATAACTTTGTTGAAGTGCATCTGCTATCTTCCAATGTTATCAGTTCTTCCAATGTCGAGTCAGTATTTTGTAACTAAGTTTTGTAAAACAAAAGTTAGACCAGTTTACATGAAAAAAAAATAAAAATAAAAGATGGATGCAGAAAAAGAGGCATGCAAATATTTTAATTTTATTTTATGACAGTATGTGAAATGAGATTTTGTCGGCCATTCACTTTTTCTCTTTTTTTTAAGATTGTAGGACTAATTCTGCAGTTTAAAGTTAATAACATTATAGAAAAAAAATTATTTTATATTAGAGATATATCTAAATAGTAACATCGATGTTATAATTACTTCTAATAATTTAACGTTTATTAAATTTAATAACGTTTGTTTAATTTAATGTTTATTTTATGAAAAATAAATAAGAATGTGTTATTTTTTAACTTCCGATTAATGTCGAATATTTTTTTCCATGGAATTGCTGTTTTGTTTTCGGGACGGCGAGCTTCTGCATAAGAAAACAAAATACAAACAAAAATATTTTTATTTTTATTTTTATTTTTGTTTTTAATATTCACGTAGTTAAAAATATCAATATATTGGCATTTATTTGAAATTATGTTTTCATACTTCTTAAAAGTAAAAAACGAATACCATGTACCTTGTGTTAATTTGAGAATTTTTAATATCTGTAAACAGGGATGTTGAGGAAGACATACAGTGGTATACGCCGTTTACCTTCTAAATATTTTTAACGAACTCAGTTTAACCCCTGTTTCTCAAATAAAGCGACAGCGTAATTTTTCTAGCGTATATCATCTGCCTATAGAGTATACCCTCTGTCTAAAGCATGTACCCTCTGTTTTTTTCTTTTTCGGCTACATTACTGTCTATAAAGTATGATCTTGATACATAACTACACTAAATCAATACATTCGTTATAGAATGATGGTATATTAAGGCCCTCAGATTAGTAATGATGTCTATTAACATGTATTTTTAAAATAAAATTCAGATAATTACAGGATTTTTTAATTCTTAAATATTTTTTTCGGTTTAAAAAATGAATGTACAGATTTTTTAACAAAAATGTTTTGAAATAATAATAATAAAAAAATAATGGAGAAAATATTTAAAAAAATTGAACGCATGGAGTATTTAGCAGTATTAAGCATGAAACATATTCAAAACTTGAATCTGAGTTGTTATTCATAATAGTTTGTTTAATGTTTATTAAATATTAGACCAAGTGTTTTTTTTTTTAAAGTGAATTATTTTATATTGCAAATATACAAACGCAAAATTTCATGTAAGCTATTTTTTTAGGAAATGGAAAAAATGTTATTTTAAACTTTTTTTGTGTACAAGGTGCGTCTAAAAGTTCGCTGATTGGAAGCATAAAACAAATAAAACAAAACATGGAAACAAAATTCCTTTAATCAGCATGCTGGAATGAGTCAGCGAAGGCCTCTTTTGGGATTGACCGAAGCACAGATGTCTGCGAAATGTGTGCCTTTGATGATTTCCTTGAAGCGAGGGAACAGAAGGAAATCCGCAGGCACCAGATCAGGCGAGTACGGTGGAATAACAGTTGGGATAACAGTTACGCGTTGTTGGTTTAAGAAGTTGCGTACTGGTAGCACCAGCTCTCATCTCTTGTGACGATGGTTTGCAGAAAGGGTAAATCTTCGTCACACATGTCAATGAAATCTTGAGCAGTGTGATTTCGTTTTTCCTTCTGCTCATCGGACAGTGAGTGCGGCACAAAACGGGAACAGATCTTGCTCTTACCCAATTCTTGGTGAATGAGGGTGCTAACACTGCCCTTGCTGATTCCCAATTCCTACGATATAAATCGTTAAGACAGCCGGCGATTGTTTAACAGCATCTGTCGCACACGCTCGATGTCTGTCGTCACACTTGTTCAGGGTCGACCTGAACGGGGTTCGTCATCTACGGTTTCCTTTCCGTCCCGAAAACATTTAAACTAGTCGTACACGCATTTTTTGCTCACTCCGTCTGTTCCGTACACCTGGACCAACATTGTATGCGTTTCTGTGGTGGTTTTTCCCAGTTTGTAGCAAAACATGATGTTTAAGCGTTGCTCGCTCCATTTCAATATGACGCGAGTTTTCAAACATACACCGTTCGACTGCCCATAACAGAATATTCTGCTTGGTTTCTTGCGCTTCATGCTACGTGCCGTCTCTCCATTGGTCTCTACCTGTGCATGCGCAGAGACACATTTTTAACTCGCTTTGTTTAGGAGGTATCTATCCATTCACCAACCTTTTTAAACGCACCTTGTAGAAAAGAACAGTGGCATTTGTGACGATTCTGCACCGGTCGGGTGACTAGATTTTATTGAAAACCGACCCGAAGACAGCGACATTTGTGACGATTCTGCACATTTCTGGAGACTAAATTTTATTAAAACCCTCCTCAAATTTCGTAAGTGGGCAGATTTTTTGCGGCAGTTCGGATTCATATTAGAATTTTGCACCGAGTCGAGTAACTAGATTTTATAAAAATCGGACACGTGCTTCTTTCGTGTAAAACATGGACACCCGACTCGATGCAATATTCTAATTCGAATCTTACATACAGTTATGGGGGCACAGCTATTTAATCTTCCCAGTTTTCGGTTTTTGTTTTATTCTGAATGTTTTAAATTTTCACAACAATATGCAAAAGATCCCATTCAAAAATCTGCATTACTTCTTGAGTTATAATCATTCATAGATGGTTTCAATTGAAGGTCTGTAGATATTAAAACTTTAAAACACGTTTTCTCAGATTAGTAAATTTGGAGTTTCTGAGCCCTGTTACTTTCAAACTATACAAGCTAGAGCTTTAAAAAATTAACCAAACATGCATTTTGTTATAGTCTTTATGCTAAAAAAAAAAAAAAAAAAAATCCACATATTTTGGTTATTTATTTTTTTGCACTTGAAAAACTTGCAAAGAAATTAAATTTGTTGATTTTTTTTTTATTTTGTGCTAAAATTAAATTTTAAACAAAACTTTTGCTGTATTTTTTAGTTTTAATTTGGAAGTAGATGTGTTATGATTGTATTTTGTTCAAAAGTTGCTCTCTATATGCATAATTTAGAGTTTTATCATGCGCACAGCACTTAATGATTTTAATTCCCGCATTAGTGAGATGAATTTTTAAATCTAAAATAAAAAATTAGTTTGTTATATGCAACATTTATTTTTCTGAATAATATAGTTAAGAATATATACTTTAGGCAGAAAAAAAATTGCATATTATTTGTGTTTTGGTACTTTTCTCATGCGATTGAAAAAGGCAATGTTTTTGATCGTTTCGACAAACTCAAAGGTCCCGTGCCCCCTTAAAGAGAATGAAAAAAAAACCCCAGCCAACATTAAAAGGTCGGGTTGGGTTCTAGTAAAATCTGGTAACCCGATCCAATTCAGGATTTCCATTTCGAATTCTGCCTACAGATAGAAAATAACAGACCCAATAAGGTCTGTTCAGGTTCGGGTATAATCACATCCACTTCACTATGACTTCACATCGATAGTCAAAAACTCAAATTGTGACATCACTATTACTTTGCCGCGGCATCCCAAAGAGATACCTTTAAGAAGATTAACATACTCATACGTACAAAGTAGGCTATAATACAGAAACAGAGCGAAAAAAAATTCTTCAATAATAAATGTCCAATAACTTTTAAGAGAAAAACACATAAATGAAATAAAGAAATATTCGTCATTATAAATTATATCATTTAAACGAAGTGGTTTATCACAAGATCAATAATAACAATTAGTTATACGAGGCCTTAAAACATGTAAATAAAAATGAATAAACGATTTTACATCTTCAATTAAAGTTTTACATAATAAGTAAATAAATTTAAAATGTTATGAAAAAAACCGTGATTTAAAAAAAATCAAGAAAATGGACTACATTCTTAAAAATAAATAAATAAATTGAAAAAAGTTTTTGTTTAAGAAGAATAAGTGCTACTTTTTATGGAATGTCGTTTATTAATATGGAAATTTTTATCAATGAATTTTGTAAACATAAAACTACTATTTTTCCAGGTCAGAATAGTTTAAAGATCTATATTTATCTTATCTGATAGCAAAGAATTTCAGGCATTCAATTTCTTAGCAATCACTAAATGTGCCTTTTATTCTGTTTAAATTTTCCATCTACAATTTTTAAAATAGAAATTGATAGCTACACATCCATCATCCTTAGTTTACTATCTGACTGGTTCTCGAAGAGTACGTTCTAAATAAATAAACAAATAATAAAAAATCTAAATATTTTTAAAATATTTATTCACCTTTAACTGAAATTTATTTATTCACTTTCTATAAAGTTGGTATCCTTCTTAACCTAAATTTTACTTAGGATTTTGTCTACGTATTAGAGACTATGCAGCAGTTAGGATTACTGAACGTCTATTCGCACCATATTAAGATGAGTTTTAAACAAGGGTATGTATTTTTTAGCATTGCATTGGAATATCTACAGACCATAAAATTAGATGACAAATAAGATAAAGCAGGTTTCGTGTGTGAGAGTTCTAGGTCTTATGACTTCATAAAGGCTCGCTTTTCGAAGCCCGAAATATTTTGCGTCATCAGAGCCCGAGCCCGATACAGAAAGCATCCAATACAAATAAATAAATAAATAAATAAATACTGCATAATATTTAAATATTGTTTTAAATATAATATCTCATTTTTAATAATTTCTTACATGGAAATAACTGTTAGTACCACAGCACATAATTAATTTTATGGAAATTTATATTCAATATTATCAATAGAGAAATTTGGTATCAAATAAAAATATACTTTCTTAAAAGGATTCTCATATTTTTCTCTCCCTACAATCATGTTTGTTGGACATTTGAAGGAAATTTTCAGAAATTACTATTTATATGTCAGCGTTGAACAGTGTTTTTCTATTTCCTTTAATTTCTATTACATTAAGCTAATACTTGTTGAAAAAACACAAAAGAAAATATACATTTCACGTAAGATCTCTAAAAAATAAAAATAATAATAATAAAAAAAAAAGTTCCTATTAAAAAAATCTTACTCTTACAAACGAAAATCGAATAGCCAGTTATTCGCGCCTCTTTCCATGGCGCCATATCAATAGGTCGTCACCGTCAATGCCAGATATGAATCTTCAAAAATCGCAAATTTTCTGTTAAAATAGCATTCTGATAGTAGCATTAAAAAAAACACAATTTCTGTTTCCTTTATTTCTCATCAAAATAGCATTAAAATGACTTGACATGGAATGAGTAATTTTGAAAGGGGGAAAAAGTTCATTTTACTTTTTCTATGTGAGAATAAATAAAATTGTCAGTTTCAGAAAGAATGAGCCAGAGCCCGAACGCTAGTATAAAAATCGAGTCCTAGCCAGGCCTGGGCTCGGGCTGAGCCCGTTTCATCTCTAACGCCTACGAGTAAATCCTGTGAAGGAAAAGCGAAAAGGCGTATGGTTAGTGTCGGAATATTAACAAACTTTTAAGTAAGTTTTGACCATAAAAGGACGGGTCTTTATTTTAAATATCCATCTTAGACCCACGATAACATTTCAAAAACTACATATATAAATTATAGAAATTGGGGGTCATATAAAACATTAAACTTCGTATTTTATTATGTATATACAATCTCTTGAAAAGTTAATGCAGTATCTAAAAGCTGCACGTGATTTGTATATGTTTACTATTTAAAAGTATGCTTCTATCACCAGCGGTTTTTGAGATATACAATAATACAAAATCGATTTCGAAGTTCACAGTGAAGGAACAATAAGAAAAAAAAAGAACCTGAAAAGTTGTAATCGCGTTCTAAAGATTCTGTAACTCTTTTAAACTTTTCTATTTTAAAATTTTCTATTTCCATTATATTTTTGATGTCTCAAGGTGAGGTTGTTTTAAGAATTTTCTAGAGGTCTTCATATTTATCTTTCTACGAACTTTGAAAATTTAAATGCAACATACTATTTTTTTTTAACATTCGAATTAATTTGACTGTTCCATTTTTTCTCAAACTATAAAATTAACTCATCTACCTTAAAAATATATGAGGCAAAATGTGTCTAGAGGCTATGCCAATGTTTTGAAAAGCGTCTTGATAGTTGGATGAAAATTCGGTTTCAACTATTAAAGTATATATATATATATATATATATATATATATATATATATTTTTTTTTTTTTTTTTTTTTTTTTTTTTTTTTATTGAGAGTGCCTATGTTTTCGAAATCCGTAAATATTCTGCGCATTGACAAAATTTAGCATATCTTAAATAGCAGAAAATGCATTTTTCTAGGATGATTCTAAGAAAATTTGTCTTGAGGATTTTTGACAAAGCTAATTCTAACAAACACTACAAAAGAGTGTATTTGTATGTATGAATTTTATATACTATAAGAGGCGATCAAAAAGTTTCAGTTTGAGGTCGCTGCTGCAGCGTATATGCAAAATAGAGCGTTGCCGAAGTGGATATATAAGCACGGACATCGAAGCAAGGGATTATTGTGGCAATCGTTTATTTCCGAAGTGTGTGTGAAAAATGCTGACGTTAGTACCAAATGTGTCTAAACAGAACCAAAGTGCTGTTATTCTTTTTTTTTTGGAGGCAGAAGGTCAAATCCGGTAGACATTAATTGGAGAATGAAGAATGTGTATAGAGAGAAGCTTGTCTGTCGAAAACCACCGTAGTGGGATGGTGCTTAAAATTCAGAGCTGGTCGCAGTTCAACTCAAAGGTCAGCTAGGTGGGGAGGCCTACCAAATGGCTTAAGCACTCACAAGCCCCACCCAGCGGTTTCCACCTACTACCGCCGTCACCACACACACACACACAAAAAAAAAAAATAAATAAATAAATAAATAAAAGGCCCGAAGGGACCTATAGGAAAGCCAATTGAGAATATTAAGATTAAATACAATATAAGTACAATATATACACGATGGAAAGCCCAATTTTTACTGGGCGTTTACGAGAGAAATTTAGATATTTGTAATTAATAAGATCATGAGATAATAGATAATAGGATTTTTAAACTTGTTGGAGCGGCAAAAGCTCAATTACTCTGCAAAGCTGGGCGTTCTGCAAAAATACAATAAAAGCTACGTATATGTATACTAAATTAGAAAGAGATTCATAATTTTAAAAATAATGTAGAATATAAAAAATAGGTAAAATAGTGAATAATTATGACGAATATTATATAATTATATACACACACAAAAGTTCAAAAGTCTATTGTTCCTGCAACAGATCAATTATAGTTCAATCGTGTTGTTTGTGGCTAAGAGTTTATTTTGAATTGGTGGTATCTGTCTATTTGTTAAGATACGTTCTCATCATCATCTATAAATGGCAAAACATTTTGAAACAAATAATGGTTGTTTTCTAAAACTTTCATACATTCAATTATCTTTTGACAAAATGATGGATTTGACAAAACCACTGAGAACCACTGAGACAAAGAAATTTTTGGAGATTTTCTTATATGGTAATATGATGTAAGGGTTCAGTTAAAGATATAATGCAATGATGTAGCTCGCTGACCGCATACACATAATCGAGAAGGAACCCTGTCAAATTTATAAAGATATGATGAAAATGGGCCGTGGTTAGTGGCAAACAGAAAAAGATTTCTATGCAGCAGGATTCTCTTTTCCGAGACTTTTGTAGCTAAAGCGTATGTGTACCGTCCTGTGGTACCATAGTCCCAGCGAGTCTGCCATTGTTCGTGTAGAGATGATTTTAGAAGCTTCTTCAAGTAAGAAGGAGGGTTGGGAAAGAATTTGTATTTGGCATGTGATGTGGCTTTGGTTGCTTCTTTTGCCAAAGAATCTGCATGCTCATTCCCCACATTACCCACATGTCCACGGACCCATTTAAAGAAGATCTTTTTTCCTGTTTCTTGGAGTAGTTTGATAATTTGTACTGCGATGAGATTTTTTGAAAAAAACATCTTCTATTGCTAAGAGACTTGAGAGACTGTCCGAGTGTATTAATACTTCTTTATGAGGGGAGTTCCTAATCCACAGCACAGCCTCTTCTATGGCCAGGAGTTCTGCCTGAAAAACAGTATTTTCTTTACTTAACTTAATTTAATCCTCGTGGATTAACTCTCCTCTCTGATATACACAGAAGGCATATGCCGTTTCATCTTCCATCTTGGAACCATCCGTATAAATGTTTATTTCTACATGTGGAGTATTTTCTGGATCTATTTGAAAGAAATATTCTTTAAATGGTTCAACTTGATCTGACTTCATTTTTGGTTGGTAAAATATTGGTTCTTGATTTCCTGTCGGGATTCCAAGACGTAAGACTCTTCCTGTTGTTGCTATATGTTCAAGTTGAAGTGCCAAGGGCGGAATACCTGTTAAAACACAAAGGGCATCCGCCGAAGTTTTTCTGTAGGCACGTGAAACTAATAACAGGCATTGGTATTGTATTGATGAGATCAGACGAAGCCCATGGGCTTTGCTTATCTGGTGAAACCAAGTTGCTGCAGCATACGTGATTTTCTTCTCCAAGATACTATTGTACTAAATCTTCAGAATTAATTTGTTTACCCCTCCGTAAGCTGAGGCAAACTTCAATAGGTCTTGCGAAAGTTGTGTAATTTCCTGCCTTTTCTTTCGTAAATGGGGGAGAAACGACAACGTACTATCCAGAACGATACCTAAGTATTCTAAAGTTGGCTCACTTTTTAATGAATGGTTGTCAATTTTGAGTGTTGGAGCTCTTTTCAAAAATTTTGGTCTTCTAAGGTGGAGAACTTTACATTTATTGTAAGATATTTTCATGTTGTGATTTGACATCCACCTACTAATATAATCTAAGATGTCCTTTCCTAATTTTTCTAATTCTCGCCTTGTTTTACCATTTAATATAATTAAAATGTCATCTGCATAAGCTATTATTATGTAACCTAACGATTTTAAATGGCGTAAGATAGCGTTTAGGAAGATTCTCCATAGGAAGGGCCCAAAGCATGAACCTTGTGGGCACCCCTTCCTAAACCAATGAATTTCTTGTGCTAGCCAATTTGGTTTCGCTCCTCTGTGAGATAAAAAGGATTTCAGGATATTAACATATGGCTCCTCCAACCCCCAAAATTCCAGTTCTTGGATTGTTGCGTCCCAAGGTAAGTTGTCAAAAGCATTTTGGATGTCTAATGATATTAATGAAATGTAGTTGTTTTCTTGTTGAAGTAAGTCAATTGGTCCAATACCGGCAACTGTAAGCGGGCAGTTGATGATGCGATTAGGGCGGAACATCGCATATCAAAAATTCCTTCAAAGGTCAAATATTTCCGTCGGACGGAGAAGTGCAGCAAGCTGCTTCGGAATTCTCCAACCAGCAGAAAGAGGAATTTTACCAATGGGATATAAACTAGCTCTCGCCACGAAGAGCCGAGCCTTCGTCCAGTGATAGAGGCTCTGTGGAGCCCATAAATGGGCGAAGCTGGCACAGGATGAGTTACCTCATGTGGAGCCGCCGCCAATCCGCAATCGCCCAAGAATACACACTGCTCAGCGCACGTCATGCACCCTGCACCCAAGCGTTGGTGACCGGTCGAAACGATAGAAACCCCACCCAGCCCTAAGATCCAGATGCTTCCTTTGCTTTGTCCCTCCACGGTTCACCCCAGCGACTCACAGGTACCGAACACCTATAAAGGAGTCAAGCCCGTGAGCCAATGCCATGGATTCCCGCGGGGATTTGCTTTACAGAGGTCTCTCAAGATCAAATACTATTATCCGGCAAAGTCATTTTTGAGAGACAACCAATGGGAGTTGAAGGTGCCTTTAGCGTAAACTCGGAGAGGCGAGGAAAATCTCTCCTGACGGAATAGGCTCCGCCTTACTCGGGGGTTATGCGCCTTCCCCTCGAAACCACACCCGACTTACAAACAACCTTTAAGATGCACCTGATGTGCAGTGGTTCGAGGTTCAGACTAGGATACTTCTACCGGTAACACTGAGAGACAAGGAAAACTCTCTCCTGACGACACAGGCATCGCCTCGCTTGGGGTTTTAATCCCAGTCGCTTCCCTCACTTGCTCTTCATAGGGGGTCCAAGAGACCGAAATAGGTGCCATTAGCGGACCACAGGAGGACACAAGGCACAGACCCCGTGATGGGTTTTCGTCCGATCTTCTCCTCTCCCCGGAGCCCCTCGAGGCTCAACGCAGGGAGTCAAAGAGTCAGACTAGGTGCCGTTAGCGTCCCCGGGAAGGCATGGAAAGTTCCTCCCTGACGGAATAGACTCCAAATCGCTAGGAAGTCGGAGGGTCCGGAGTCAGACCAGGCCCCTGCATCCAACAGATATTCAACCACCTTGGCATCCAACAGATATTCAAGCACCTTGGCATCCAACAGACCTTCAACCTTCATGTTGAGATAAAAACTATGGAACTCCAGCCACCTCTTTTGGTATTTTTTTTATCCTCCATACACGAGAATATCGCCTCATATCTTGCGATTTCTTGACATTCCTCGATTTATGCTTTTTCTTTTCATGTGATAGAGTATATCAATTAATTAAACTCTTGAGTTTGTCAAGTTGCATTCTTGAGAATATTTATTATCCAAACATAAATAACATAAAAGTTAATCACTTATCCTATAATAAATTGATTCAATGTTAAATGGTTTATATATCATTACACTGTGAAAAAGAACGTACCTTAATCTACGAAAATAAAATAAGACTATGAACGAAAATATACAACAACCTCTTCAGAGTAACTCACGATTTCTCAAAGCGTTCTTTATTTTTAGAATTCTTGGAATTTCTATGTAATAAAACACAGTGTAACGAATTTGGGGCGAACCCATTGATCTTACCAGTCTCCGATAAGATGGAGCCACGTTAGGCTTAATTTCGACTTGAGATGTGTATGAGAAAACTTATCTCCCTAATACAAATCTTTTATATCTGAAATCCCTTCTGTTCAGTATAATTTTCTATAAAATATTTAAAAGTAACAAAATTTCAATGATTTCCGTAATCATTTCATAGATCGAGTTGAAAACAAACAAGCATACGTGAGAATCTATGGCAGCGAGTCATTCACTTGATTCATTGAAAAAAGATTAAACCATGGAGCTATGAAAATTAAAGGAGACGACATAAATGATGTCACTTGAAGCTGTCCTACAACTTGTTTACTCATGTGACGTCAGCCCCGATTAAACAGAAGAAAAACGCCAATAGCCGTGAAGAACATTTTAACAATCCTTTCGGAGGGATTTTTTCGGGTTCTTCCCTAGACACTTCCGTATATTCGTTTCTGCTGAAATGTGACACAGTCGTTTGAGAAAGAAATGACAAACGATTATTTTTGTTTGATACATTAAAACATTAAGAACAAAAGTTTCGCACAGCTATTAATAATGGGCATTAACTATGTTTGATTCTTCTTTATATTATAATAATTTAAAAACTACATAGATATATAAAAATTTTAAGGTTACGAAACACTAAAAGCCGTTTATAAAACTTATCCTTGAATAAAAATAGCTTCCGTCTTTTGCTTGCAAGTTTTATTGAGGAGATTTAAAACACAACTGTTTTATTTCTTTAAAATTTATCCTATTTATTAATCAATATACATATAATTTTTTTGTCTGGGGGAGGGGGTAAACAATAAAAATACAATTTAAAAGTGTTATAAAAAACATTAGCATTAATTATTAGTATTTTTTTCAACAGTTGTAGAAGACTTTTTTAATTACACAGTTTTATTGCATATTTGTTAAATTTCTGCTTTATTAAGAAATCTTAGTTTTGTTATGGTATATTAGCCGGAAAGCCTGGTTTACCCAGAAGTATTGTAAATGCTAATAGTGTGTTTATTAGAACATAAACTAGCCGATATTTGCTCATCTAAACGCTTCCATAATGTCAAAATGTTTTATCAGTTTTTAAAATTTTAAGTGAAAAACACAATTTTTACCAGCCGTCCTAGGACGAGCATTTACACTAGTCCAATATATTTTGGAAATTTAAAGAAGCATTTTTAAAAACAAGATTTCTTTTGCTGCCAGTGACTTTCGGAATTTTTTCCAAGGCGTTTCAGTGTATTAATCAATTTTCTTAACATTATATATCGTTTTATCAGACGTGTTTTTGAATTTATACATGCAAGGATAATAAAACAATATCGATTATAATGACAATGTTAATGGTGTTAATTCACCATGTTTGTCTCTACAACATGCTTGCTGAACATGAAAGTGTTTACTTGATAACTGATAGCATCCGAAAAACCGACGCTCCGGTTTGAGAAAACTGATTAATACACTATAAAACTACTCGGAAACATTTCCGAAAATCAGTGGCAGCCAAAAATCTGGTTTTATAAGTGCTTCTTTAAATATTGAAGATTGGTTGGTTTCAGAGCTTTCTAAAGAAAAAAACCCTTTTTGGAATCGTGGGTAACATTGAAAAGGTTATTGAATATTTTCGTACTTGTTCATGTTATATTTTTCTAAATTAAGTAGCATTTTTTTTTTTTTTTTAACAGTACAGTCGTTAAGGTAACGAGGGACCTTAAAAACCTTAAAAATCATTTTTTTATTTTTTGTAAATTTCACTTTAAATATTATTCAAGGGTACATTATATGCATTCTGGCATGCATTTATCACAAAAAAGAAAAAATGAATAAATAAATTAAATTAAAAAAAATTATTTTTGGGAAAAAATGGAGTCTTACAAATCTTCGAAATGCGCCCTGCGCTTTCCATATCAATGAAAATCCCCAATATTTTTTTTTTTTTTATAAAGTTTGGTTTATATATATAAATCAAACTGTGCAATTTTGAAAAAAAATTTTATACCTTTATATTCAAATATATAAAATTCGATGCACAGTTTTATTTATATATATATAAACCAAACTTTTATAAAAAATATTTGGGATTTTCATTGATATGGAACGCGCAGGGGGCATTTCGAAGATGAAGAAATTCCATTTTTTTCTCAAAAACAATTTTTTAAATATTTTTTTGTGATAAATGTATGCCATAATGCATACAATGTACCCTTGCGTAATATTTAAAGTGAAATTTACAAAAAAAAAAAAAAAAAAAAAAAAAATACAATAAAAACAAAACAAAAAAAATATTGAAAATTTTTGAAATTTTGAAATTTTTTCGAAAAATTTTCAAAAGTTTTCAAATTTTTTTTTACCTCTATATTCAAATATATAAAATTCGATGCACAGTTTTATTTATATATATAAACAAAACTTTTATAAAAAATATTGGGGAATTTCATTGATATGGCGCAGGGGACTTTTCGAAGATTTCTAAGACGACGCGTAAAATTCCACTTTTTTCTCAAAAAGAGCATTTTTTTTGTGATAAATGCATGCCATAATGCATATAATGTACCTTTGAGTAATATTTAAAGTGAAATTTACAAAAAAATAAAAAAATGATTTTTAAGGTCCCTCGTCACAAATGAAAAATAAAATATCTGTGCATTTTTACTTTCTTTTATCTTTACAAGAGAAAAGTATTGGATTCATTAAAAATTTCGACTTCCCGTTTTCGACGGATTTATATGTTTTAGAAGGTCCTGAACACGATTTGACTGTTTTTTGAAAATGTCTGTCTGTGGGCGCTCTATCTCAAAAACTGATACACGAAATTTAAAAACACGTCAGATTAAATTATACCTTGATATAAATTGGTGCTGATCGGTTTTTAGTGCTAATGACCCTACAGGTGGCGCTGCTATGAAGCCTTTTCATTGATTTCTGTAATACCTCTATCTCAAGAACTAATTCACGGATTTTTATCAACCTTCAGATGCAGTTACAAATTTACATCAGTTGCTGCTGATTAGGGTTTGGTGTAAATTGCCCAACAGGTGGCGCTGCTATTCTGAATTTTTCATGATTTTCGCAATATTTCTATTTCAAGAACTAATTCACGAAGTTTCATCAAACTTTAGCTTCAATTAGACGCTGACATAAGTTGTAGCTGATTAGTTTTTGGTGTAAATCGCCCAACAGGTTTCGCTGCTATGCTGCATTTTTCACGATTTCTGCAATGGCTCTATCTCAAGAACTAATACACGGATTTTCGTCAAACTTACGATTCAGTTAGAAGTTGACAGGTGTATTAGGTTATCATGTAAATCATATAACAGGTGGCGCTGCTGTGCTGCATTTTTCATGATGTTCGCGATATCTATATTTCAAAATCTATTGCTTGGAATTTAATCAATCTTCATATTCTGTAACACTTTCATATTAGATCTTTTAGAATCCTCATGCTAGGCATATATTGTCATTTAATTTTGACACTGAGATAGCAAATTTTGAAGTAGTAACATGCATTAGACAGAAGAACTGGATTTTGGGATTGACATATCCGACTAGTTTTACGTTGTAAACTCAAATATGTAATAGGCCATTCGGTAAAAATAAAGGACATTTTTCGGCAGAGAAAAATACAGTAAAAATAATTATTTAAGTTACTGAAGTTACTTTTCAAAGTCAAAATAATACATATGTAGTAATAATTTCAATATTTCACTTTTAGCGAGCGGCAACAGTACTTCAAAGATAGCCGCCATCAACTGAATACCATAAGGCCTTAACGCATTGACTTCATAAGAAATTAATTTTGTTTTCTTTTTGACTTTGGGATTTTTGCTGTTACATTTTATTATATGCAAGCACCTTTTCCATTTTATGCATTGTTTTGAGAATTTTACTGCAATATCAGTTATGTTCTCATTAATTAAATTTGCTGTAAATTTATGTCTCACACGCGACAGAATAAGCAGATTTTTTGAATTTGTTACTGAACCAAGGAGTTATATTTTTAAATGTCTGTGGTTTATAAAGAACCTTATTATGTATAAACATTTCTCAAATATATTTTTAAATAATATTAATTTATAAATTAATAAAACACTATTTTAGGCTGTCCAACACGTGACGCCACACGTGCAACATTTCAAATAAAAATATTTCTAAATAATGAATATGAATGTTATTAATATATATATATTTTTAGAGTGTTCTTTTGTTTTAAACAGGTATATTTACTGTGTGACAAATATTGTGATCTTAAGCAATTTACAATTCCTAGTGATTTAAATAAACTTGTTGTGTGAAAAACATAGGAAAATATGGATGGCAAAAATCAACTGCATACCCAAAAGTTTTCAAACTAGAGATGAATATGAAACAATAATTGAAAATAACGACTAAATTTATGAATCATTTAAATATTAAAAGAACCCAATATATGAAATTTGAAAAATATAAGAAGAGAAACACATAAGAATTTTGTAAATGCATTGACTTTTTAATGTCATTTTCCTTCGAGTATCAAAAGGAAGTACAAAATGCTTTGTTGTCGAGGGCAAGTGCATTTTTGTTCAATGCTGCAATATTTTTCCCTTGGTAACTATCAGAATTATCCTGTATGTTTAACTACCACAAATAAAGACGAAAATACTACTTTTGCTTTTATCGAATTTCTTTATCAAGAAAAGTTTCATTTAGGCAAAAAGAGGCTTCGATCCATGCCTCAAACTCAACTTCAATGTGCTTAAGTCGAAAAAAAAATATATCTGTTTTGAAATGACCGGCATTTAGCCCTGATTTAAACCCGATAGAAAATATATGGGGTATACTCACTCATGCAGTTTATCCAAATGAAAAGCAGTATTCTTCAGTTAAAGATATGAAAGATGTCATTGAGAACTTGTGGTTTAAAAAAAATTGAATCAGAAACAATACAGAACCTCATTTTATCGATGGAAGACCGTATATTTAAAGCAATTCAGCAGAATGGAGCAATAATCAAGCATTTTTTTTTTTTAATTCTTGTTCTACTGAAGACTAAAGAGCTACTGTGCTTAAATTTTTGACACACTCATTTTCGTTCTTTTGATAAATTTAAGAATTTGGGATAAATTTTAAAGCATATCTGTTAAATATCTTTTTAAAATTACAATTTGTAGGTCATGTGTAAAGGAAAGTAACTTTCAGTCAATAATAAAATTTTATTTTGAAATTTTATGTTTTTCTTAAACTTTTGACACGCACTGTATATATACAGCCCCTTAATGAAATGTCTGTAATTTATCTTTATCCATTAACTCGTACAAATATAAACTTAGTGTAACAAAATTTGGAGCACTTCATAAATTAACAACAACTTCAAAAAAGTTATCACTTTATGTAGATGAAAAAATATTCTTTACTTGTGATATTTTTCAAATTTTACATTAATTGATCAGCTGCATTCGTTTTATTTTTCCGAAAATAAAATGACAGATGGGTGAAAGATGGAGGAAAAATTAATAACAAGTAAGTTTTTATTAACAATAACTTTTTAATTAACAAGAATAAAGTAAACTGATATTACTTTTGGGATGTTTCTAATTCAGTAAATGTTAACATAACTAACATATCTTGATAATTCAACAAATACTTATCTTAGAATTAAATAATTTTAAATATTTAATTTCTCACCGTAATCAATATATTCAGCCAACACCACAACGTTTACTTTGTATTAAATATGCAGAGCAGAACTTTTAAATTTGAGAAACAGTATCCAGTCATCCATCATTTTTAGTTCTTTTATTTATGCATTTTTTTGAAAAAGAAGTTTTAAGAAAAATTAATTTTATTGAGACGCTTTAAACTTCTTTTCTTTAACTTTTTAATATATATTTCACTCTAGAAACGCTTTATATGTTAGGTAGGTGTGATGCAGAAATTGTTTAACTTTATATTATAAGAGGGAAATTAAATATTTTTTAAACCATGTTGTGGATGTACTTTTCTAATTCTTCATACAGGCGAGTATACGTGAATGCACACAATCTTATATTTATGTACAATGTTTCCCGGTACCCAACGTAAAACCTTAAGGCTTCTGTCCTGTCAGGCGAAGACACTCGCGGGCTAATGCTAAATCTATGGGGAGGTTCTTTGCCAATACCTAGTTTGTATTTCGACATTTTAAAATAGTTTTTTTTGGACACCTGAGATCGACCTCTACACTCTTCTTTTTTTACTTTTTCGATTTTGCTTGTAGTATATTTTCATGATGACACTTTCACTTTCACGTTCGGAACCGATTCCGAAAGTGAAAGTGCCGAACATCATGCAAATATACTAAAATTCACTCAGCAATGTATACTGGTTTCATATGAGTTTTTACTTTCTGTTTTTAAGAACGAAGTGTCGAAATATTCATTTGCCCGAAAATGACGACGCAGCCGGTATCGGTTGTATTTGGTACAATGTCAAGAACGCTAAAACTATTAGTTAAATTCTGCCCCATTTGTCGGCTTGAGACTCCCCATAAGGTATTGATTGGCCTTATTAAGAGCATGGCTTTATTTGACAGATGTACCTTCTATTGGTAAAATATTTCATAAGCAAAGATGAAATTCAGTAAGAAGAGACTGAAAATATACGAAAAAGAAAAACAGAATTAGGTAGACAATTCTGATGTATTTTCCAATATTTAAAAAAAAAAATCATACATGTAAGCATAAATCTATCTAATTATTATTTATAAACTGAAAGTTTTGCTTTGGATTTTTTTTTTTTTTTTACATTTAAAGAAATGATATAATAGATTTACATATCTTAGTCTATATCGGTTACAGTATTATACTGTTATTATACAGTACTATATTGCTAACTGAGTTTTATATGAATGGAGAACATTTATAGTGTACATATTTTTAGGCAGATAAAAAGTATTTGCTTAATATCATCTACGGAGACATTTCCTTCCATAAAGGCAGTATTTGTTACAGTTTGTGCACCTCTTTAGATTATCTAAATAGCATCTTCACCGCTTAGCTCCTATCTTTTTTATTGATGTTTTCGATCTACATATACATTGCTAAGTAAGTAGCTATATTATCATAACGTTCTTGACTATTAATGAAGAAAATAGAAACATTCGGAGAAAAACTAAGCTAACTCACTTCTAATATATCATTTTGGTTTCTATAAGAATGAATAATACTCAAATGTCAATTTGAAATTTTTTTAAGGACCGGTAATTTTCTTTTATTATTCTATTTTGATAGAACTGATTTTACATATTTCATAAATAAATAAACTTTACAATTTTCATTTATTTTAATAAATGATAAATACTTTCATTACATGTGTATATAATATTTATCTAACTTATTATCCAATTTATTTTAGATGTCATTGTATTTTCTCATTCTTTTCACCTTTATATGTTCAAAAAGATAAATCATAACTCATTTGATTTTTCGTTCGAAGTGACGTCAACTACTTACGTCATCAGTGAAAAGTGAAAGCGAAAAATTCCGGGAAACAGGGAAAAATAAAACGTGGTCTTTCACTTAATGACAGAATAAATAACGTATTGCAGTACATGCACTGAATATAGGAAAGACTATGTGTTGTAAGAATCCATTTAGAAATATCTAAAATTACACGTTATTACAAAGGAAGCACGAATGTCTATTTGTAAATGAGTTATTTAAAGTTTAAAACTGTTTATTTTTGTTTCAGTCACAATGCATATTGAGTCTTGTCTTGCAACAAAGCAGGATTTTTTGTTTGAGAGAATTTTTTTTTTCTTCTGTTTAAAGAATAACTTTAAATCGATCGTTTTAAATTTATCGATCTTAAATTTATAGTTTTAAATTTATCAATCTTAAACTTATCGTTTTAAATTTATCGATGAATTTATTGACTTTAAATTTATCGTTTATTCCTCTGTATAAGGTTCTCTTATGTATAACGCGATCCTAAACATTCAATTAAAATTTTCTATTTTTAGGCATATTCGCCGTATAACGCGCGCCTTCTTCTGTCCAAAGAAACCTTCATATGATGCACAGCAAAAAAGGAAGTAAAAAGTTATTGTAAAGTGTAATAGCTATTACTTTTCATGTAATTTGACAGTGGAAATTATTTTTTTTTAAACAATTAGATTGACTGCTAACTTGTACGTTTGTTTTACAGCGAAATAAACATATTTAATCAAGCAAAATTGTTTAGTAAATAAAATAAAATATGTCCAAATCGATGTTAATTATAGTTTATTCCGGTGTATAACGTTCTCTGATACTTGACGCGAGCCTATACTTTAAATTTTCTATTTTTAGGCATATTTGCCGTAAAAAGCGCACCTCCTTCTTTACAAATAAACCTTCTCTAGATACATAGCAAAACATGAAATAAAAAGGTATTGTAAAGAGTAATAACTATTACTTTTTATGCAGTTTGACAGCGAAAATAATTTTTTTTAACAACTAGGGGGCTTCCCCTCCCTGCTCGCTACGCTCACCAACCCCCCGCGTAATCGCTTCTCTATTCCATTCGTTATCGCAAAGCAATCCCTATTTTCTAGCCCACCTTAGACGTAATTGTTTCGCGTTTCCATTCTGGATCTCTTCGCGATCCCTTATTTTCTATACATTCAATTTTTGGAATCCACTTGGTAAAAACACGCACCTCTCCAACTCCTGAAATTTTATTTTCTTATCTCCAAAAGCACAATCATTGGAGCTTATAGAGTTTCATAATTATAAGAATTATTAAATATAAAATTATATATAAAGTGTTACGCATATTGTAAATAGCTAGTGTTTGTGCTTAAAAATAATGTAAATAGTTCAATTAAGCTCTATTCATAAGCCAACATTAGTTTTTGTTGCATTGAAATACCCCAATTTGTTGATTTTCTGAAAGCAAATAAACCCTATTGCATTTCAATGGGAGTCTATGGAAATTTGGCGAAATACTGGAAATAGCGCCAAGTTGGCGTCACTTTGGGCGACTATTTTTGGTCGCCAAATTTGGCGATATATCGCAAAGTTGGCGATAAACTTGGCGATATAGCCCCCAACCCCACCTTGGTAACCCTTCTTATGGCGCCAGAAAGATCTGACCAATCAGATGCGTTTCGTGTTATCTACGCAGATTTTCATTGGTCCATTTCTAAATCGTTACTTTTTTTTATATATAGAAGGATTAGATTGACTGCCAACTTCTATGTTTATTTTACACCCAAATAAACATATTTAAACCAGAAACTTTGCTTAACAAATAAAATAAAATATGTCCAAACCGGTGTTAATTATAGTTTTTTTCCGATGTATAACACGAATTTAAACTTTCAATTTCAAATTTCTATTTTCAGGTATATTCAGGGTTCTCGATGCCGCTCGCCATTGCGCCATATCGCTACAAAATGCTTCATTTGACGAGTAAGCGAACAATCAGATTCGCCAAATTACGAATCCTCAATTTCTGCTCTGTGTGTGTATGTGTCAATACAGTCGAGATTCTTATTCTCATATCCACCGAACGAATGATGTCACTTTTCATGTTCAATTGCACCGTATCATTTTCATTACTCTATTTATAAACATACTGACTCAACACCAAATCAGTTTAGCATAAGCCAAAGACACAGAAAGGATTATGCAATAGGTAGTTCTCTATTGTCAGTTAATAACAATCTATGCGAAGCAAAATTACTCCCACCAATCGCCAAATACAGAAAAGTTTTGCTGGAATGCGGCGTTGAAATTTGCTATGTACCATACTATTTGTTAGTTGTATGCAAAATATCATTGACCGGTCAATTTTTATATTGGTTAGAGTGGAAATCTCACAGAAATTTTTAGTGTATATTTTCACGATGGTAAAGATAGCCGTTTTGAATTTTTATTTAGATTCCTAAAAGAATGTCTCAAACATTTATTCATTTAGGAGACATCTAGAATGCATTTATTTTTAATAGTTTCTGTAGAGGATATTCGAATTTCTATTTTACGAACAGTTACAAAAAATTATGTTATTATAGAACATATTGCAAAAAAAAAAAAAAAAGATACAATAAATGGTTAAAGATAGATTTTTTTAAGTGTTTCACGCCGAATCTATTTTGCTAACATTTTCTTTTATTATTATTTGGCTAATGATTTTCATTTCTTGTTCGCCAAATCGCTAATGTTTGTCAAAAGCCAGCGAGAACCCTGGGTATATTCACAGTATAACGCGCACTTCCTTCTTTGAAAATAAACCTGCGCTAGATACTCATCAAAAAATGAAATAAAAAGTTATTGTAAAGTGTTATAACTATTAATTTTCGTGTAAGTTGACAGCGGAAATAATTAAAAAATAATATTAGCTTGGCAGCCAACTTCTACGTTTATTTTACATGCATATAAAAATATTTCGACCAGAAACTTTGTTTAGTAAATAAAATAAAATATGTCCAACATTTCATTAACCCATTCGGCCCGGTAGTCCTATTAATAGGATATCTCTTTCATTGAGTATTATTTTATTTTAACAATTATTTGTTGTTAATATTAGCATCTAATAGTGATAACATTAGCATCTAATAGTGATAACATTAACCCATTCGGCCCGGTAGTCCTATTAATAGGATATCTCTTTCATTGAGTATTATTTTATTTTAACAATTATTTGTTGTTAATATTAGCATCTAATAGTGATAACATTAGCATCTAATAGTGATAACATTAACCCATTCGGCCCGTAGTCCTATTAATAGGATATCTCTTTCATTGAGTATTATTTTATTTTAACAATTATTTGTTGTTAATATTAGCATCTAATAGTGATAACATATCTCTGTACATTTATTATAATGACTACATTTATATTTCAGTATCTATTAATAATATTAATAATAAAAGTTTCTTTAATTATCATTATACTGTTGACGTATATATTTTTTCAAACATATATTTCACTGTTTAAATTTAAACCAGGGACTACTTTTCCGCTCTAATAATTTGTGATAAAACATAAAAAATACTGGTAAGTTTTTATGTCTATGTTTAATTCTATTGTAATACGATATTTTCAGAACGTCTTCGAAAATTCCTCCTTTGACTATTGTCATATGAAAAATGCGTAAAATAATTACATTCGTTAGGTTTCAGTAAACACTATATTTGTTAAATTTCAGTAAACTTTAAAGACTGTGCTGTGGACAGTTACTTTTAATTTTATTATCGTAAAAGTAATTTATTTCCAAAATCGAAAGAAAATTCAGGGCCTAAAGTGTTAAATAAATTGAGGTATTGAGGACTAAAAGTGGAAAACGCTGAAAGTTCAAAAGAGGAAAATTTTCAAGAGAGCGAAAAAGAGATGGGGAAAGTACCTCATTTGCCACGTATGACGTACAATGTCCGACTTGTTTGAGCTATTATTACTAGTGTTACACTTCAGTGTAGCACTGTGTAGTGTAGCACTTCAAGCATTCTCCTGTTTGTTAAGCTTGGCACTTAAGGCTAAAATGCAAAAGGGCAACTTTATGACTTAAGTTTTAATTTATTTTTGTTCAGAAATGCAGGAAACTAGCAGGTATTGTTGTTCAGAAACTATGTAATCGAATGTGTTTTCCGTCTTTATGCAAACACAATAGATCTTTCAGAAAACAGTGTCAAAGTGGGCGTTTTGAACCGAATTTCCGAGCGAAAGAAGAATAAGCACTCAAGAAAGGGTGAACAACCTGTTTATCACTTGACCAAAAAAATTATAACTCAATAGGTAATTTATTTATTTAAAAAATGGAAAACACAGTTCGATTCCAAATCGCTTCCATGGTCAGGCTTTCCAATTATATAGCTTTCCGTTAAAAAAGGAATTTATAAATGTGTCAAAATGTTTTGCGCTTGTTGAGCAGAGCAGTTGAGAACAGCCAAAACATTTTTTCCTAAAAAAAAAAAAAAAAAAAAAATTTTAGATTTTCTGGTACTTTTTAGCGGTTTCCATTTTCAGTCCCCAATTCAGTATATAGTATATTAGCTTTTTGGTTTACTTGATTTAAAAAAGCGTAGAAAATGACTGCCAAGAAATCGCATGTTCATTAAAATAGAAATATTAATTTTTACGATCATCTTATTTTTTGTTCTAATTTGTAATCTTTAATTCGTATGACCGGCGAATAACGCACACGTTTAAGTTTCGATCTATTTTTTGTGTCAAAAGTTCGCCGGAATAAGCGGGGTCATTCTCCAAAACTAGGACAGTTTCATCATGAAAAAAAAAAGTTCGACAAAAATTATAAAAAAAAATATGATAACTACCATAGGCATGTTAAATATAAAAATAATATCAGCAGAGATCATCATGCTGCCCAGCAAAGAGGAAATTACTGGCCAGCAGCAAGATAGGTGCTGGCAATGATGGAGAAGTGCTGGCTGATGGTCTACCACTGCATGACCACTGCTGGACAGCTTCAGTCAACTTTGCGGTTGGAAATAAATCATCAGATAAAATTCTGGTGGGCATCCATTTTATCTCATGCGCTGGTCACCACTACATGGAAGTGCACGAACTTTTGCAGTATTATTGCTGAGAACCCTTACGCTAGGTGGCGCTGCGAATATCGAAGACATTGAGTATTTGAACACAAATCTGAAATGAATATCTTAACACAATTTAAACTGTGAAGCTAATTTTTTTTGAAACTGTAAAAAATATAGCACCACTGCCACCAACAAAATAAATAAGTAAATGAATAAATAAATAAATTCTTTATTGCAACGCACTTTTTTTTTCTCCTTAAATCTGGTTTTACTAGGTTACAAAGGATTTCGGTTTTCATAATTTACGCAGTTCAGAATCAATAATTAAAAAAAAGCGTATAAAATACATAGGATTTCTATACAATAGAATAATTTCTATACCAGTTTAATGATTGGGAACGTAGATCACAAAAGAAACAAACTTGAAATAGTGTAATGAGAGCTTGAAAACTACGAGCAATCGTAGCGTACGCTGAAAGCACTTGTTCATGTCCGATCACGAAAACCAAGCAGCATCGAGCGCGGTCAGTACTTGGGAAGGTGATCACATGCAGTTCAAATATTTCTATAGACACTTCTACAGATGTTTCTATAGCTCTTGGTGAAACTAGCTTCTAGAAAAAAGAGCCATAATTATATAATACTTTGTTTTTTATAGAATTCTATAAGAAATTTTTGTAAGGGATAGTGCTGGGCCAGCAAAAGAATAGCAGTGGGATAGGTGCTAGTACTGCAGGAAAAGTGACGGATTGAAGTAATGTGATTGCATACCAATGCTGGCCTGTTGTTGGCCATCACTGACGCGCCAGCTGCATTCGGCTTGGACACTTTTCGACAGGTTTAAGTAATGGCACCCTTGCACTTTACCGCTGATAGCACTGCTGGCTGCCATCTTTTTTCCAGCTGATGGCCCACTGTTTCTTTCTTTGATGGGTGTGTTCGTCAAATAAATAAATTAATGATCATGGAGTTGATAATACTTACTTCAAATGCCATTCCAAACTTACCATTCACAATAAAAAAATTATTGCCCTAAAAGTACATCACTTTATTCTGTTTCAATTAAAAATCATAACAAATCTATATACCGGGTGAGCAAAAAGTCCGTATAAACTTTAAAAAATCATAAAAACCGAAAAAATAACCGAAATGAAAAACTGTTTGTAAAATTACCATCTATAGGTCACGGGATTTTTTTTAAGACCGAAATAAAAAATAACTCAAAAAACAGCCGACAGATGGCACTGTTTCGTGCGATTTTGGCGGAAATATGCAAATGAAACTGTTTTAAGAATTTGCGCTACTAATCCAGAACTAGTTCACAGTTGTGAGCCGTGTACTTGATCAAGGATGCTGAGTATGAAGGATAAAGATTTGTTGGTGAAGTTATTTTACGTGGAAAATTTCTGGATTAGGAGCGCAAGCTCTTATAACCGTTTCATTTGCATATTTCCACCAAAATCGCACGAACCAGCGCCATCTGTTGGCTGTTTCTTGTGTTATTTTTTCTGTTTTTAAAAAAATCCCGTGACCTATAGATGCTAATCCTGCAAACAGTTTTTCATTTCGGTTATTTTTTCGGTTTTTATGAATTTTTAAAGTTTATACGGACTTTTTGCTCACCCGGTATGTGAACCCCCTCATAAAATCAAGGGTAATTTTTAATTAGTTGCCTTCTGTTCTTTTCTGCTTCCCTTTTTTGTAGACTCCTTTTTTTTAATTTGTTTCTTACTTTTCATACTTTACTTGTGCTTAAAATGAAATAAAGGAAAGCATAAAAATAATGCACAATTATTTTCAAATCTCAATAAACAATTACTAATTTTATTTATAACATAAAATGTTGCAAAAATTTACATTTTTGGATGAAATGAAGTCCGGTTATAACAATTGTCCTAGTTTTGGAGGATGACCCACGGTATATTAACCCTTTGAGAAGCGGTGGGATATATTTAATCCCACCTGATTTTAATCAAGATTTGCACCAGAAACTTTTAATTAAATTTAACTTTTCTATCTTTGGTGGAAAAAGTTGAAAAATTGCTTTTCCTTATTTTGAAACAAAATTTTTCGAAAATTCTGATGAGAATTTAACATTGAAGAAACGCAATTACTTGCCCCTAAAAGGGTTAAAAGAATCACAATAATTTCTAATGAAGTGACAATCGATATATAGTGAGCATGTTTTCAATTATATGTAACACAGACAAAAAGACAAATTTTTTATATAAAAAGGATTTCTTCATTTACAAAAGAGTTTAGACAGAGTGTCTCTTTTAACCGTTATCAAATAGCTCATTCCGAACGATCAGTCTCAAAGGTATGCTTCAAACTGCCTAAAATGTTTCAAATATTGTTTTTATTACTAAAAAACATTTACGTCAAAACAGATATTTTAAAAATTGTACGAAACTTAAATTTTTGTACCGTCTTTTTTTCCTATAAGTTACATTTAGAAAAAAAAAAAAGCATTTTCCATGCTGTAACAAGTAAAAATTCCATTTTTATACTACGTAAACTAATGATTTTATGATTTATGATACTTTGAATTTTATACATTTTCAGGATTTTCTGCCACTAAAAACGCAAAAATGGATTTTGGATTTCGGCCTTTCACATTTTTACCTCGTTTGATGAATAAATATTACTTTAAATGAATCATGTTATACATATAATGTTATTTTATAAGCGAAATTTTAAGATATGCACATCTTACTTAAAGCATTAATACCATTATTCAAACATTAATGTATCAGTCTTCTCTTTTCTTTATACTAAATTTCATAATGCAATTTAAATTTTACAGAGCAACAATATGTTGAGAATGGCAGGCATAAGCTACTTATGGTTAAGCTGAAAATATTTTAATGTGATGTGGATTTGTTTTAGGTAATTACAAGTAATTTAAAGATTGAAAAGTTAACGCATTATGTATATTTAAAATTCTATTTCAGTATTTCTAAAGAGAAATTATCGGAAGAGAAATTATATGAAATTATGTTCACAGCTATTTTTATATAATTTTACAGCTATTTTTATATAATCACACATTGCTTTTGCTTCTTGTTCATTGTGTTGTAATGTATAATACGAGGGTGTATCAATAAGTTTTTGCCTTCACATAGAAATAATTGAGTGAAACTTATGAAATTGCTACATTGTATTAGTCCTTTTCTATATAGTCACCGTGCGCAGTAACACATTTCTGCATACGGTATTTCAAAGAGAGGGGTGAGGATGTATTCGAGGAGGCGCGATAGTAGACCCAAAGGGAAGCATTTTCCCAACTTTTGCCGACCCCCACATGTGACATATTGTTGGAAAGACCTGTGACCACTTATTCATGCTATGCACCTCCCAAGCCCCTCCACCCAAATTTGGACTCAGGAGGGCATGAATGATGTCCGCCAAACTAAGAAAAGTTGGCAAATTTGGAGGACCCTGAGGGCAAATTTGGAGGAAGGGGCTCGGGAGATGCATAGCACGAATAAGTGGTCACAGGCCTTTCCAGCAATATGTCACATGTGGAAGTCGGTAAAAGTTAGAAAAATGACCCCCTTTGGGCCTACTATCGCGCCTCCTCGAATACATCTGCCTCCCTATCCCCTCTTTTTGAAATACCGGTTGCACAAATGTGTTACTGTTCATACTGACTATATAGAAAATGACTCATAAAATGTAGCAATTTCATAAATTTCACTCAATATTTCTATGTGAGGGCAAAAAATTATTGATACACCCTCGTAAATACAAACATTCTTGTTTGATTCCAACTAATTATTAATTTGTTTCCAATTCTAAAATTATTTTCTACGAAGTGCCATATTTTTTCTCAATGCATTATTATAAAGACTATGATGTAACTCTACGCATACCACGTTTCAAAATGCATTACATGTAAAATAAGACTGATTGTATGAATATTAATCACCGAAAATTGACTGTAAATGCTCCCTAAATGTAAGTTTTAGTACTTTAATCGCACAACAAGTAATTTAAATGGTCATAAGTGTCACAGTCAGAACGATGACCAAAATGTGTCACTGTAAAGTCATCAACTTCACTGTGAAGTTATGATGATCCACTTTTGAGTCATTAGTACGTGAAAAGTTGCAATTGGGCCACGATACTGTTACATTTTGGTCACTTTCGGTTTCAAGTTGCTATCAGGGTATCTATATTAATAAAATGAAGTTTCGCTTTACCTGTGTGTGTGTATCTGACTGCGATAGCGAGCAAAATCTACCGCACATATGAGTCTGACAATTTAAATGAGGATAGTCTAAGGCAAGTACTGATCAAACTGAGGTTCTAGTCAAATATTGTGAAAACTTAGAAAGACACAATGAGCTCGTTGAAAAAATGTAGAAAATTACTTATAATAAAGCTACTTTTCGAAAGCACTATATCGCATCTATATCTTTCTGAATTTTCGTTATATTTGACTAAACTTTTTATATACCTTTCCCTAAATAGCTGACTACCAAATTATGAAATAAAAATTTTGGGATCTTCCACGCATGAGCAGTTAAAAATTATTTTATACAAATGCCCATATCTTGTCAATAATTCAATATATTCATGTTTTAATTGCAATATATTGTTTTTATTGTTCTTTGTCTGAAATTCGGAAAGTTGTGTCAAATTCAGTTGAAAACTCTGTAGGCTATAAACAAAAAACTTTTGAAATTTTCACAGGCACTTCAACATCTTTACGGATATGAGTGTTATCCTTACAATAATGCTCACAAACGTTCAACAGGACCCAAATAGTCATTCACACAGTGACAGGCCATTTTCAGCATTTTCTGTTACATAGATGATCGCAAATATTACATTATCATTAAAAAAAAATATTAGCCAACTAATTGTCATCCCGACTAAATCTTCAGTGAGAAATATGAAATCAAACATCTTCTTTACATCCCAGAAGTTAAAAAACAATTCGTCGAAAATTTTAGTAGGTATTCGACAAAACATCTAAAATCGAAAGCGTCGGTCACTTACCCTTAATTTTTGGACATAAGTGTAAAATACCTTTATAGTTATTCGAAGATTAATAGTGTGTTGTGTGTCAAGAATCCCTTGATATGATTTAGGAGTTAGCCCAGGAGGGTTTCTCCCCCTTTATTTACATTTAAAAGTATGTTTTCCTAAATATAGACTTCAGTTACCACCATTTTTGAACATTAACGGCGCATTCTTTTCTCGGGTTCTATGGGTCCGATTTCAACAGGGATTGATTCCTTCAACTTTGCTTACAGTTTTTAGTTTAATCTTTTTTACAGTTAAGTTTAGTTTTGCCAGTGTAATTTTTTAAGTTTAGTTTTTTCAGTTTAACTTTTCAGTTTAGTTTTTTCAGTTTAAGTTTTTCAGTTTAGTTTTTTCAGTTTAAGTTTTTCAGTTTAGTTTTTTAAGTTTAGTTCTTTTCTCAGATTCATTGGAACTAATTTCAGCGGGAATTGGTTCATTCAACTTAACTATAGTTTTTATCAGTTACCACCTTTTCGAACATCAACAGCGCATTCTTTACTCGGGTTCTATGGGCCAGATTTCAACAGGAACTGTTTCATTCAGCTTTGCTTACAGTTTAGTTAACTCGTTTTTACAGTTTACAGTTTTTAGTTTACTCTTACAGTTTTTTGTTCCACCTTGTACTGTCAGTGGTCGTGTTCGTACCTCAGATTCTGTGGGCCCAATTTCAACGGGGTTTGACTCATTTAACTTAGTTTTCGATTGCTTTACAGTTTTCCGTTCCACCTTCGACCGCCAGGGGGCATTCTTACCTTGGTGTTTATGGGGTCGGTTTCATCGAATTTGTTTCTTTCAACAGTTTATGATTGTCTTCAGATTTTCCGGCGCGAGCGCAGCACGCCTGTTATGCGGTGCCATAGGCAGCTTGGACCCGTGCCGGAGGTTCGTTCGGAAAAAGCGGCAGCGTTGACCCATCTCAAAGTTTCATTTTGAGAGATTTGGTTTCCTTTAATTTTAATATGATTCAAGATTTTAAACATTCGCTGTTCGTTTGAAAAAATTGACGGGCCCCGACAACTCTAGGCTTTATCAGCCCGATTTGAGCAAAATTTTTTTCTTTGAACTCAGCTTACAATTCTTTGCAGATTTTCCAGCGCGTGCACATAACGCCTACTGTACGGTGCCATAGGCATCTTGGACCCGTGCTGGAAGTTCGTTTGAAAAGATATTTGTTTGGAACAGAATGCGTAGGACACCGAAGGCAGCGGGGACGGACACATTCAAAAGGTTCTTCTTTTTTAATAAAATTTTAATATGAATCGAGATTTTAAACATTCGCAATTCGTTTGGAAAAATCGACCGGCCCGGGAAAAGCCGGGCCCTTAAAATGTTACCATATTTTTAATGTATTATAAATTTAAGAACGATAAGATATTACTTTTTTAACATATATTTGTACTGAAAATTGTATAAACTTTAGTATAAGGCAATAAAAATAGATGCCTTAAAAAAATCCTTTTAATAAAATAATCGATGCAAAAGAATTTAATGTAATAAAATATGTAATAATTTCGTTCTGATCATTTACATTTGGTTATTTTACAGAAACTAATAATACCCATTACTGTGAAACTGAAATAAATATTTTTTCACTTCTTTAAAAATACAAGAAATGCAAGAAAATTGTCAATCCATAAATTAACAATTTGACAGATTCATACTTGCATGTTACTTCTTCTTAGAGAAACAAAGTAATTTATTAGATGCGACTTTGCCTTTTTTTTTTCTTGAATGTTTCTCTTTTGTTCATAAATAGTCAAGATAATTCAGCAAAGTAGTCATTTATATAGTAGAGCCTATAGAGAAGGAGAAATTTCCTTTAAAACAGATAGGAGTTTAAAAAGGTGTATGGTAGGGCTAATCTAAGAGGTACTCTAATAAAAAACCTTTCATTTATTGAAGCACGTATTTGCATAAAAGCTTTATTAAATAAATACTTTTATCTATCTGCACGTGAGAAAAGAAAGCAAAATTTGTTTTCCAACCATGTACCCCGAATTATATCTATCCCATATTATTATATCTATCTGTAAGGGAAAAAAATACTGTTACTTCTATGAAAGTATATAAAAATGTAAGAAAATTGTCATTTCTTTAGTAACAATGCCATAGATTTATATTTACATATAATTTCCACCTAAAGAAAGCAAAATAATACATGCGTATTTTTTTCTTTTAGTCTATTTTCATTTCCTCATGGGATTTTGTCGAAAAATAGCCACTTATTTAGCAGTCTCTATAGAGACAGAAAAAAACTCACTGAACGTATGAAGATGCTATTGAGTTAATCTAAAAGGTACAAAAACTGTAATTAATGCTGCATTTTTGGAAAAAAAAGGTTTGCATAGATAAGTATTAAATAAACTATTTTGTTTCTAAGAAAATGCAAAATATGAGTATTCTCCAATCATTTTAACTCAGTTATTGTACTGTAACTAATAATATCTATTACTGAGACATGTAAACTAATTATTATGTCACTTCTTCAAGAGTATATATATGTTATGATTTAGAATAGAATTGTTAGATTATTCTAACATTGGAAGGCTTTACTAGTGAACGAAATAACTGGTTGTTATGTTACCAGTAGTGCAAAGTTGAAAATGCAGTGCTAGCTGTCTCGATAGTAGTTGTGGATCACATACAGCAATAATAAAGGTGGTCAGAACAGGTAATTCGAACCAGTTTTATTAGTATAACAATTTGTTAATTGCAGTAGTCGAGTGAAGACTATGGAATACATCGTTCCGTAAAGTTTCCCCAGAATGAATTGAAACGACACATAAGATCCGCTCAGCACTTTATTAGAACATCTTTCAAATGGCGCAGTTTCCACCAAGATTATTTATTAGCCATCTCTCAGTAGTAGTAATTAGGTCTAAACAAAGTTCCAGATAATCGAATAAAAGGACGGTGACCAGGGGATGGATGTAAACTGGAAAATCGACTCAAATCTGTCAAAATCTGCTGAAACACAGCGAGTATCAACTTTTTGTTCCTCACGTGTAAGAATACAAATATGACGTAGGTAGCGCTCTCAACCAGTGAATAATTAAGAATTTCACGTCATATAAAGAGTGCGGACAGAGCACGCGGATGAATTTGAAGGGAAAAGGGATAACCTCAGAAATGCGCGGGAAAGTAAAAATGGAAGCTAAAAGAATATGCTCGAAAGAAAAAAGCACGGAAATGGAACATTTAATTTAAGAATACTAAAAGCGTAATATTTAAGCGATTAAGACAAGTGAGACGTTAAATTAAAGGGAATTAGAGTTAACGATACAGATTATTTAAGGATAAGGATTTAGTGAAAATAAAGTAATAATTTAGAATAAGATAAGGAAATCGCGGAATGAGATCTAATAATGTAACATATATATAAAACTCGTTACTTTATGAATAACATTTATATGGATTTTTGTATATGGTATTTACTCATGTATAATCCGCCTTCGTGTATGATACACAACCCTGTTTTTAATTAGGCAAAACATTTGAGAATTTGAGAAAAGAAAAGAAGAACTGCAGAAATCATGACTCATAAGGAAATAAAAGATACTGAACCTAAATTTCCCTGCACTGTAAAAAAGAATCTTTCAAATTGACAGAAAAAAAACTGTCAGTTCTGATGCCAGAGCAAAACCGTTTAATTTACAGAACATATGTGTAATTTTTCATTAAAACAGTTTTTTCTGTAACTTATACAAAATCCATAATTTTTTTCTGTAAAAAATACCGTTTTTTATAGTGTATTTATTTTCTTTTGCATATTTTTCTTTTTCATTAAAACTACAGGATCCAACTCGGACTCCCCGGGTTACAGAATACAGTAGAGTCTCTATTATACGAGTTAATATGGACAAAGCTCACCTCGGATAAGCAAAAAACTCGGTGTGACTATTTACACAAATCGTCACTAACTAAGGAGATGAAATATAAATTTTCACTTAATTGATTCATTTTTATGGTTACTAGTAACAGTTTTCTGATGTACATTTCCGTTACTTTTAAGAAAAACAGGAAATGAAATTGTTTATTTGAAAAAGCCCTTGATAGTTTTTTGTTTGTTGAATGTCAATTTTGTTGTCAGTTTTTTTCTGCAGTATTGCGCTACTGCATAGCTACCAATTTCTAAGATTTTTTCTTACCTCCAAACCTTACCAATAAATTTTGCCTAATTCAATTGCCGAAATCTAACAATTGTCAACGATTAAATATGGCAAAAATTTTTATAAAATTTTAGAGATGACAAAACAGTACAAATTGGCAGCTACGTGATTGATTCTATTACTGTCATGAAAATTGCATGTGTAGCCTCTTCTTTCTGCTCAAACTATTAAATAATCTTTTTCAATCGAACTTATACCTTTGGAATGGATCATTTTCTTCTAATGGACTGATGCATTCCATTATTATGAAACAGCCAATATAAATGAAGTGTTAGTGTAGATAAAAAAGCAGTCGTAAAAAGTTAGAACTCTGATTTTATTGTCAGAATGCGGATAAAATGGTTATATATATATATATATATATTTTTTTTTTTTTGGATCACCTAACATTTAATTGATAATGTCTGTTTTATAATAATGGAATCCATCAGTCCATCAGAAGAAAATAACTCAGTTAAAGCGGAAACTCGGTTAAACAGGACTCGGATAATTGGGATTCTACTGTATAGATGTAAACTCCCTTTTTACACTCTCTTATTATACTCAACCTGTTTTTTGTATGCATTGATGAAATTTTAAAACAGAGTTTTAAGACATTTTTTGATAAGTCAGAATTATAAAATGACATTCACAGTTGTGCTTCCGATAGCAATGCAACATATTAATATTTTGATAAATTAATATTAATTAATTAATTTTAAGGTATTTTCCTACCGCCACAGATGAGAAATCTCAATTTAGGGGAATTGAAAGAACAATGCATTTAATTATGCACCATACATGCTTTCCAAAACATGCCAAAGAGCTGTGAAACTGCAATATTGAAATAAATTTAAAAGCTTAAAGGCTAAAAAGTAGAAAATAAATTATAAATGAAAATGAATATTGTAATACTAAAAAAAAAAAAATGCGCTTTTATAAAATAATAGTTTAATTTTAATCAATGTACGATTATAATTTGAGTAATCAATTTAAATCCTAAAAAGATAGTTTAAATAATGTTCCATTTTTTCTTCCCGGTTCCCAATCTTATAAAAGAAAAAGACCAAATATTATTACATTTTTTATTAAATTCAATTGCTTTCGCTTTCTACTAATCGTAAAAAAAAAGAATTTTTCATAGTCGATTTCGATGCCGTGTCAAATTTATGCATTGTAATTGAAATTTCTGGGAAGAAAACATAAATTGCAGTCAAAAAATTAGACGTGATTTTGAAGATGAACATTGGATGCTTATAAAAGTAAGTTTTTTAAAAAATCTATTTTTATTTTTATACTTATTTGATTGAAAACTCTAATAGATTTTTTATTATTTATTATAGAGAAATTCGGGTATTATGGAATACTATTTTATTTTTTATTTGTAAGTCATTATACAAAATTGAGATGCATTAAAAGTTAGTAAAGAACAAACTTTGACTTATTCTTAACACATTTTTAGCGCGTTTAAAGTAGAAGAAAGAAATACATACCAATATTTATCTTTTTTCAAAAAGTTACACTTTTCAGGTAATAGAAACCAGTCGGTTAATATGAAATAGGGTCATAAGGAATATGAAAATTGAAAAAAAAAAAAAAAAACTAGTGGTGGTATTACTACTAGCCAACTTCAAAATTATTAAATGAGTAAATCTTAGTACATCTTTTATAAGTCATCAGATTCTTTGAAAAATTGTTTTAATTTTTGACTCGTCTTGAATCAGTTGCCTATCTGATGTTCCAAATTACCCGACACACCATCTTGAAAAACCTAACCTCTTCACTCGTCAACGAGTTAGCATAGAGGAATGACTAACACACAAATAAATGCAACTGTTCAACTTTATACGCAACTTGGTTAACATCACTGGTAATGAGATATTATAATTACTACGAATTTTATCAAATTTCTTTACAAAAAACTGCAAAAATTGAGAATAAGATTTTATTTCACCGTGTCGTTCCAACAACAGGTATCCAAACAGAAATGATAACAGCGCCTTATTGGAGTAATAAGAAGTCGTATGGCAGATTTAAGCTTGGCTGCAAGACCGTATACGTCAGATATTGAAGTATTCCATATTGTCCGACCACTCCATAATACCAAAACTTCCTCTCTCTCTATATATGTAGGTTTTCAACTACTACCATCAAAATGCATTCTTACACGAAAAAAGTCAATTGTGAGTTTAAATAAAGTTTTCAAAAAGCGACACTTTCGTACTAGTCGCATACCAGAAGTTAATAGTCGAAGGAATCACCAGATTTCTCTAATTACAGCAGCCTTTTTATTCTGGTAATTACAGTGGTTTAAGCACGTAGCTCAGTCATACGTCTGTTAAATTTGTGTTTTATTTATATTATTTCATTATTTTGTTTATTTATTGATGAAACTTTAATTTCGTATGGAATGCCAGCAAGACACAAATGCTGTTTTTTTTTTAAATATTGTTATTGTAATATTTTTTAGTATCACCATATATTGTTATGCGTAACCGGGTCGCAAACGATAATGATAGATAAAAAAATCCAGCTTGAAAATTATTTCAAAAGCCATAAAATATCTGTAAATTAAGATACAGTTTTCAAAAAATTTTCATTTGAAAAAATATTTTTTTCCTAATCGACTCTGTAAACATTGAAATTGTATGATGTTTAGAAGTTAAAAAATATTGCAGTGAAAGCAAAACTCTTTGGTCAGGTATTGCCATCGTCAAAATGACGTCAGCGTTACTTATAGGAATGTTTTAGCTTCATGGTACAGTTGCTATTAAATTGAGATTTCTGCAATACTCTTTTCTTCCTTTAGAAAATATTTTTTTTATATTTATTCACACCCGAAATATAATAGTACTACTAAACAGTAGTAGTTACAGTTTATTAATAGTAGTTAACAAAATTTGTGAAAGGCGGGTAGCAAGGCTCTGTACTATACACACTCGTTTTTTTTTTTTTTTTTTTTTTTAGAGAATGTGCAGTCACGTTGGGAAAGAGAGGTTATGCTGCCGCTTTCTTACTGCAATTTTATGATATGACGCATTCGCATAATGTTTTGACTTTTAAGTCTCTGAATAATAATTTTTATTATAGTACATATTATTGTTTTGTTTTTTTATTTTTTTATACTAGAAACATCTCATTGCATGACTGCATAACAATATTAACGAGATAAATAAGTTTTGGACGATGTGGGGAGTCCAAATATACCACGAAATTCCTATACCGTCCCGTGTCCCTGAAGCTGATTTTTAAGTTTGGAGCTGTCTGTATAAAATTGTTTCAATAAAAGTAATTCGATGTAATTTTTTTTCCGAAACTGAGACTAATGTTTTATATAAATATGCAGAAAAAAATTAACCTGCACACATTTTTACGGTTGTTATTATTTTTTTAACTCTGTCCCTGTATTTTAGATTCCTTACCGTCCCTCTTGCTAAAATTACGCAGAAAATCACTTCAGATTCAGTCACAGAATTTTTTTCAACTTTTTTCTCATGCTGGAGTATGCTAGAGAAAGAATGGCTAAAATTCACTGACAGGAATTTACTGCAGAATTTAAATCAGCATTTAAATATCAATTTCAAGCATCGTGACTTTATTAGTAATTTTACCGTCTCCAAAGTTTATTCCTGCACTTTTAGAAGGTAAATTAATTTTTTTAATTAAATTAATCCAAATAACTGTTTCTAAAAATCAATGAACATTGTGGCTATCACTTAGTCTTAACATGATTTACCTATTTTCCTTACCGTCCCATTTTTACCATCCCTTTTTGTTCCCCTTACCGTCCCCTTTTGTTCCTTACCGTCCCTTCTTTAAAACCCCTTTAAGACAATGTTAACCAAAATTTTGTACTAAAAATGCTACATTGTTATTATTTCTTATTTGAATGTCCTGAGGGTATTATGCAAATTCATTGTAAGTAAAAATTTAGAAAAAAAATAAAAAGTTATTGTGGTAAAATTGTAAGGAAAATTAAACTCGTAAGTTTAACTTTAACCACCGTTAAATAAAAAAAATTTCGCTGCTGGCCATTTTTTCTTTATTTTGAATCCTTAACACATTCGTCTACAAGTTTAAAATGTTATTTTAGTAAGTTTAATTTCACCAGATTTTTATTCCTGAAAGTTAGAAAATTGTGAAAATGCTTCATATACGCTAAAGCATACAGCAACACATTTACAGTTTGAATATTCGGCGATCTTGAATTTTCCATACCATTATGGAGGAAGGAAAATGAAAAATTGTAGAAAGCGAGCGCATTTTCAGAAACGATGATTCAGTGACTTAACAAAAGCATGTATAGCTTCATTCATTTGTTAGAAATATTCCGTGTATAGGGGGCATCTTGCTTTTAGCTCTAAAATTTTGAAAAATGTGCGCAATTTACATCTGTAAATATGGTACTTATATATGAGATTTCTTTCAAATATAATAAAATAATACATTGGACGTGTATTTGCGTATTGTTTTTCCCATCGTGTGATAACAATGAGTTGTTAGAGAGTTCTTAGAAAATAATCACTTAGCAATATCTCTAGAGACGAAGTAACTTTCGTAAAAAAATAGGAAGACTTAATATGTTATTTAGATAATGTTTAAAAGGTGCACTAACTGTAACAAATGCCTCATATAAGGAAGTAAATAGTTGCATAGATGCCTGTTTAAATAAATAAAATACTCTTGTTTATCTTCCCATGAAAAAAAACCAAATATGTTCTACAATTCTGCCTACTCAATTTTTTTCCGTAAATAATATTATCTTTTACTAAAAAAAGCAATTTTATAATTTTTTAAGAGAATAAGAAAAATCTAAGAAATTTTGTCAATAACAATTCGACAACAACTCAATAGATTTATACTCGTAGTTTCAAGTTATTTCTACCAAAGGAAAACAAAATAGTACAGTAAAAATGCGATTGCTTAGCTTTTGTCTTTGTGTATTCTCAGTTTCAATAGTCATGAGGATTTGGAGAAAATAGTCACTTACGTGTAGCAGACTCTATAGAGACGTATTTTTTTCTGCCTATGTATACTTTATATATAAAGAATGAAAGTGTGAAGAAGCTTCTTTAGATAATATGACTGTTGACGTCAACATTAACGAATCCTGCATTTGTGGAAGCAATGTTTACACAAGGCCTTATTAAAAAAGTACTTTTGTTTATTTTCATGTGTAAACAACACAAAAACCTAGTGGATTATCTAAAATAATCTGCTGTTTTTCCAACCATACACATTCAGTTACTTTACTGTAACTAATAATAATTCTTACTAAGAAACTAAAAACAGCTTTTTATCAATTTATTAAAAAATGTAAAAACAGCAGGAAATCTAGATGTCTATAAATAACACTTCGATAGATTTACACTTACATGGGATTTCTTCCCCAAGAAAGCAAAATAATGCATTTGAAGTATATTTTCTTATATTTTTTTTATCTTTGAATTTTTCAAGTCTGTTCTTTAATTGTCAGGAGATTGCTTAGAAAATAACCTCTCACTTAGTAATGTTCATAACGAGGAAAAACTAACGGAAAAAATAAGGAGTGAAAAAGTGAAGTGGTACAGTCGTGGAAAAAAAAAAGTAAACACCCCCAACTAACTCCTCAACAAATCATCGTAGACGAAAGTTACTGGTACTGAACGATTGGAAATAAAGTCTACTTTTAAATGATGTATATAAAATTTTCTTAGGGGGTCATCTACATATTAAAACGAATCCAAATTTAATTTTTTTCAATGGCAATACACAATTTTAACGAGATATTTCAAATCTTCGGTTCAAACTATGCCTAGATACCAAATTTCAAGTCATTTGAATGATAAGTTTTTGAATTATAAACATGCAAAATTTAGTGCTTCTAATGTTAAATTACATTTTCATATTTTTATTTATATCTCCTGAAATTATGCTCCTAATGTGCTAATTTTTTTTGTAGCAATAATACTAATATACCCAAACATAAATACGCTGAATTTACAATCTTTATAATTTTATGATATGAATTATGAAATTAATATTCGAAAAAATTATGAATTGCAACCTACAATTTTTTTGATGGATTTAGATTTATTAAGTCTTGCTTTATGGAAAACCAAAATTTCACATTTTTCTTTCAAGTAGTTTTCAAATTATGCTTAAAAAACAGCAAAATGATGGTTTAAGGGCCGTCTATGATGGAAGCGAGTAGACATTTTGAAATTTATTCTGCTGTACTGTAATCTAACAGGCTTCATTGACTCCTTGAGTGGCGCTTAAGGTGCCTTGATCAAGAAAGGGGCTCTCTGGGTTAACAATCGATTACGGAACTTCAATTTGTTAAAATACGCTCGTTTTAAAATAATTAATTTCTCGGAAACTTATGTTACGAATTGCATAAAAATTCGTTTTTAGGCTTATTGAAGGATGTAGAGTTCATTTATGCTGCCAGAATTGTGTACTGCCATTGAAAAAAAAACAAAAACAAAGTTTGGGTTCGTTTTAATATGTAGATGCCCCCCGAAGCAAATTTTATATACATCATTTAAAAGTAGACTTTATTTCCAATCGTTCGGTACCAGTAACTTTCTTCTACGATAATTTGTTGAAGAGTTAGTAGGGGGTGTTTACTTTTTTTTTTCCACGACTGTACTTATATAATCTATACTGTAAAAAGGAAATGTTGCTTGCTACAGCAAAAATGTTTACAAAAATGTAATATAACCTTTTCCGTGTTATCCACGATTTCTAAAAGCAGTCTCTTATCTCCAGAAACCTTTGAAACCAATATACTTCCGGGATTTAAAGAAGCATTTTTAAGAAAAAAGTTTCTTTTGCTGCCCGTAATTTTGCAAATGTTTCCGAGTAGTTTTCCACTATATTAGTAAGTTTTATCAACCCAGAATACCGGTTATTCAGATGCTATCGATTATTAAGTAAATAGTTTCATGTTCAACAATCATATCAACAGACAAAAAGACTAACTTAATAGCATTCACATTAACATTAAAATTAATATATAATATTTTACTATGCATTAATTTTTCTATGCAGCTGAAAATGTTTCCGAAAAACCGATATCCCGGTTTGAGAAAACTGATTACAGATAAAGAGACATCTCAGCAGACAAAAATGCTAACTTAATAGCATTAACATTAACATTAACATTAGTATTAATATTATCTTTTACTATGTATTAATTTTTCTACGCAGCTGAAAATGTTTCCGAAAAACCGATATCTCGATTTGAGAAAACTGATTACAGAAAAAGAAACATTTCAGCACACAAAAATTCTAACTTAATAGCATTAACATTAACATTAACATTGATATTATCTTTTACTACGTATTAATTTTTCTACGCAGCTGAAAGCGTTTCCGAAAAACCGATATCTCGATTTGAGAAAACTGATTACAGATAAAGAGACATCTCAACAGACAAAAATGCTAACTAGATAGCATTAACTGTAGTTTAATTAATCAATAATTAACCAACCGCCGCGGCGAGCGGCCTCTTTTCGTCCGCAGCCCTTTATTCTTCCACTTAGTCCGACTCTTTTGCGGAAGCAAGGTTCACAGGTCCCCAGCCACGTCCCGAGTAAAAGACACTCTAGCGAAAGCCAGGTTGAAAAAAAACAAAAAACAAAATTGAAACCGTACAAATTTAAAAGGGAAATTGGACAAATTAAAGACACCGAAAAGCGGGAAGGGAGGTCTAGAGGCAATGAAGCTACCGAACGACTCCTGCTACTTCTAGCTAATAACCACTAATAGCATTAGTGGCGCCAAATTATATGGGCCCGTGCGGAGCGAACCCACCCAATAATTTGAACTTCCGCCTATGAAATTTCATTGATTTATTTTGGTATACATTTATTTATTTATTTATTTATTTATTTAATCCTTAAAATAAAATTTGGTTGTACAGGCGTTCTAAAAACAATTTTGTTTGATAAATATTCAATCATCAATCAGACATCAATTAGACTTACAGGAGCACTGAAAAAAAGTCCCTTCAGCTGATGTATAATAAAATTTCTCTCAAAAACAAATTTCCAGCATATTTTGCCATCTGTTTCTTGTTTTGAATCGATAAAGCCCTTTTAGGTGACTAAAGTGCATATTTTTCTTTACGTTTAAATTTTTGCACTATCAATAGCTAGCATTTTTTACAAATATTAAAGCATTTATGAGGAAGAACTTGTGAGAATATAATTTGATAAAATTATTTATTAAATTATAATTACATTATAATAATTTCATATTTTACTTAGAAAAACCATAATTGGACCTCGAATTATCCATTTTAGTCATTATCTCCTCCCACGTCCTTCTCTCTTCACATACAAGCGCTAAGGGAAAGAAAATTATATGTGTTATTTTACTCAAACATTTTTGAGCCCATCCAATATTTTTCAAAAGTTGACGCTACTGTTAACATTAATATTAAAATGAATACAGTCCTGACCACTTAATCGGGTCACGGATAATCGAATATCCCGCTTATTCGAATAGAATCCTCCGGAACCGAATTTATTCCTATTGGTCCCATGTTAGTTTTCCCCGCTTAAACCAAATATCTTTTACGAACGTCCCCGCTTAATCGCATAACAACTGTGCGACCTATGTTTGAAAATAGGCGCGAAAAGCACGTGTCAGCTGGAATTTCCTTCCACCTTTTGTCATTTTCGGTTCCTTTACGCTGAAAACAAATTTTCAGTTCTTCCTGCAATGTTTTTGGCTGGCAGGTGTATATTGCACAGGTCAAATTTTTTCCCCATCATCATTTCTTGCTGTTAACCAGGCTTTAATGGCAATGCGCCGTCACTTCGAGACTCGAGATGGTAGTTGTTATATTTTGCACTCATTCGAAAAATAACTCAATATTTACTCCTTTAAAATTCCACTTAAACAAACCACTTTAAATGATTTTTTTAAGGCCGTATAAGTAAAGTAAATTAGAAGTAGCAAAGTTTTGACCAAATTCAAATGAGTTGCATTAAGTGTGATGTAAACCATATAAATGTATGTACTGACGTTAAATTAATACGGATTTACTTTATATTAGCATTTGTATTTATTTTAGTTTATGTTATTCTATTAACGATTTATTATGCTGTTAATTAAATGTACCGTAGATGATGGTTATTTTGCCTTTTTATTACGCATTAAATATTACAGTTATGATTCCCCGTTTAATCAAATACCCCGCTTAATCAAATATTATTTCTGGAGCCGTCAATATTCGTTTACACGGGGACGACTGCATTATTTTTTACTATGTATTAATTTTTCTACCTATTTGAAAATGTTTCCGAAAAACCGATATCCCAGTTTGAGAACACTGATTAGCATGCTATAAAAACTACACCGAAACGTTTTTGAAAACTCCATGTAGCAAAAGAAACCTTGATTTTAGAAATGCTTATTTAAACTCGTAAATCTATTCGTTTTCGAGGTTACTAAAGATAAAGGAACGCTTTATATAACCGTGAATAATTCGGAAGAGTTATATTATGTTTTTATTTGTAATTACATTATACCTTCCTAGATTACGAAACATTTATCTCTTTTTACAGAGTAACAGGTACACGAACTGTTTGTAGAAGTAAACCATTGCATAGAGGCTAAATTAGATAAATACTTTTATTTACCGATACTTCAAAAATGTGCAAAATATGAATCAGCTCCAACCACGTAAATTGAGTTTTTTTTTCTTTTACTAATAATATCTGTTACTGGGAAGAAAAAAGGTAATTTTGTCACTTTTTTATAAGTATAAAATTCCAAGAAAATATCCGTCCAAATAACATATTAGTAGATTAAGGCAGACCACACACTAAACAGACAAGCAGACAAAAGCGTGCGACATGAGACAAATTGTAGAGTTAAAATCAGTTTCTTCTTTGTTAACAGGGTGAAATGTCTGTTGGTTCACGCTTTTGTCTGCTTGTCTGTTCAGTGTGTGATCTGCCTTAGAGTTACATGTAGGGGGAGGATGACTGAAAGGGAGGGCAAACTGGATATTTGAGTTTTTTGCGCTGTAGACTACGTCCGCCACGCTGGAACTGGGCGAAACAGCCGTCGCAGATGCTGATAATATTGTATGCGATTTTGAAGCAGAATGCTGCATTTTTCTAGTTTTTAACTCATTATTGTTTTTTCACATTTTTGATTTTAGACAAGTAGTACAATTTCTTGATTATAGCTCAATAATATGTAGTTTTATAATCATTTCCTGTTATGCTGTTTTGTCAGCATAATATAACGTTATAAATGATGTGTGTTTGAAAACGATAAGTCATATAGATTAGATGCTAGGTCACAGATTTTGTAATGGCGTCATTCCGGGCAAACTGGCCACAAAGAAATCGGGCAAAATGGTTAGATGTCTACTTTGCCCTGAAATGATTTTTATTCATTGTTCATAACAAAATACTACACAAAAGTATTTTCTTTGAAAGAAAGAAGACAGGTCGAGGCAATAACTTCTTCACAGAACGACTTACTCTTGACATTTGCAGTCTGCATGCCTGCTTGGGGAACTTGTATTCCTACATTCGTCATATAGATACTCAGTACTGTTTACTTTATTCTGAAACGATTTAATACGTAAATACAAAACATAATACTTATTCTTAATGTGCGTTAACCTTAGTTTGTGTTTGTTAAATATAAATACTGAATCAATGTGATTTGTTCATTTACCAATGCTGGTCACTTTACCAAGCCTAGTCGCAGAAAGTGGCCATTTTGTAATTTTTCTTTTAAAGTAACGTGTATATCTTAAAATAAATTAAAAAAAAATTAAAATAGCAAGTGAAACTACAGTTATTATAGTTACAGATGGGTGACAAAATAATACGAACACCTATGAAATAAGAGAAAAGCATTATTAATAGGGAGTTGGACCACCCTTTGACTTAATTACAGATTGTATGCGACGTGGGATGGATTCACAGAGGTCAAGAACTATAGTTAAAGGAATATGAACCCATTCTTCTTGTAGAGCAGCCTCTAATTCGAAAAGTGTAGATGGTGGCGAAAATCGAGCACGGAGTTTTGACTCCAAATATCTCACAAATGTTCAATAATTTTCACGTCAGGAGACTGAAACGGCAAGCAAGATGTCCTACTTCCTCCTAATGATCTTCAAACCGTTTTTGGACGATTTTAGCAGTGTGGATTGGAGCATTGTCGTCTTGATAAAGTGGGCTTTCTCTGAAAATAAAGGCTGGACAAAAGGATGCACTTGATCCCCCAGAATATCGACATAGTGAGCAGCTGAAACCTTCCCATGCAGGGTAATAAGTGACCCAAAGCCACGCTAAGATATCGCACCCCATACCATAAGGGAACCACCTTTATGTTTCACAGTCGGCAAGAGGCAGTCAGGAGAAAATGCTTCTGTGGGATTTCTCCACACATAAACGCATCCAGTTGCCTGAAATATCGTGAAGATTGATTTATCAGATCAAATGACTTGTTGCCACTGTTGGGTAGCCCAGCTTTTGTATGTTTTACACCATTGGCGTCGCTGAAAAGCATGACGTTATGTCACCAATGGCTTACGACTTGCAAATCTTCCATAAATGTTCGAAACATGACGTTCCCTTTGGACAATTCTTGCTGAAATGGGATTCTGGAGATGACTTTTTATCTCTGACGTGATCTGGGATAAAGTTGGCTGCACTTTCGGGCCGCTATACGGGTCACCTCTCTTTTATCCCTCTCAGAAAGCTTTATTTTCCAACCACTGTTGTACTTCTCAGACGATACTTTACTGCATTTCGTGTATGCTGTCATAACGGCTGACACAGTACTCGTTGCATGCCCCAAGTAATTGGCTGTTTCCGTTGCGAAGCAACCAGCGCACTGCATTCCAACAACCATTCGTTTTTCGATATCTGACAGCTCAGTAATTATTGAGTTTTCCACAGCATATGTTAAGTGCATGCAACACCTATGACTGATGTTGAGCGACTGATACCTTACCTTTCATAACCACTAGGTGGCTGAATTAAGTGCGAAGTGACATACGCGTTCTGTTTCTTTAAAATGGACCATGCCTTTTTCATGGGTGTTCGTATTATTTTGTTACCCATCTGCACTATTGCTGTTTGTTTCTAGAACTTTGCTGAATAAAAATGTATCATAAAAATTCATCAAACCTTAGAGTGGATACTTTATCCTTCCTTCCTATAATTCCTTTCCAATGAAAACAAAATAATACATTCGAAGTATGTTTTCTTAGTTTTTTTTCTATTTGAATGTTTCCATTCTCTTCTTCAACAGTCAAGAGAATTCCGAGAAAATAACCACATACTTAGCAGGCCAAGAGGGGCGGAAAAATATCCTAAAAAGAGACAAGAATGAAAGTGTAAAGATGCTACTTAGATAATCTTAGAAGCGTAACTTATACTGCACTTTAAGAGACAATATTTGCACAAAACTCTTATTAGATAAATACTTTTATTAATCTTCATTTGAAACAAATGCGATAAAAAAATATATACTTTATTAGAACATTAATATTGCAAAAAAAAAAAAAAAAAAAAAAAAAAAAAAAAAAAAAAAAAATTTTGAAAAAAAATATGAACTGTAACCTATCAATTTTTTTAAACAGAAATTGATTTCTAGAAGCTTACAATATGCGAATGCAAAATTACAACTCATTCCGTGAAATTGTTTTTCAGTTAAGCTTAAAAACAAACTACCGACATCGAAATCTGTTTTACAACAATTACAAATGAATTGAATTTTAGAAGTTTCGAACTTTGAACATTCATAATTAGGATGAGCGAAGCAAATCCTCTACTAGGCTACAGAAATTACATTTTGTCGTACACTTTACAAAAAAAAAAAAAACTATTTAGTATTTTGACTTGAAATTAAACATAAAAATAAATTATGACCTATAGATTAACACAATTTTATTTTTTTTACAGAATAATCTTAAAACGTTTATAATTTTGATTAATTTATTTTACATGTTTTATCCATTACGGACGCATTTTTGCGAATAAACAATGAAACACGTATATTTTCAGAAGAAAAAATAAATCTTGGAGTTAGTAACTCTATCTATAGATAGAATCATGATTAATTAAATGGTTTCACGATTTCTTTTATGAAATTTTTAAAATAATCTTTTTTATGAAAATTATAGCATATTTTTAATGAATTAAAATTTGTGAAAATTCAATTATTTACATTCAATTATAAAAGTATTTTTCAGTATTAAGAATTCAAATACACAATTTATTCTTATGTGAAATCATTTACGCAGACGATACTTACGCATTGTAAATGAATAATATTATGAATTTTTTTGTAAAGTGGCAACAAAAGAATTGTAAACAAATAAAATTAGTTGTTAAATTCTTTATATCATAAATAAAAGATTCCGAGGAAATTCCTAGTTATTTGGCTGAATTTGCATTTCTAAAATTAAAATGTGCCAAAGTATAAAATAACGTTTTTGCTTAATAAAGATGCAAAAATAATATAAAAAATATTGTTACTTTCAAATATTTATCTTATTAAATAATGCTTCGTGAATCCAAACAAAGCATGACTTTTGCTAATTCATAAAATACTTGATAGAATGATTTCCCATTTGACGGCCCGTTCTGCGGTAAAATTAGCCGTAAAAGCGAAATATGATGTCAGAAGAGGAAGTTCGTATTACAAATTTCAGAGTTTGGTACAATATTTTATAGAAGACGACCCAAAAACTTTGTTTTTTAACACAAATTAAAAAAGACACAATTTCCCGTCGAATGAATATTTCTTTGTTTTCTGTGTGAGACTGAAGACTAAAATTTATGGGGTTTACTTTTTTTTTGTAGCCAACTGTACTTTTAGTTACTTTACTATATCTAATATTTTCGTTAATAAACTGTTATTAAGGTAGGAAAAATACTTTGCCATTTCTTTAAAAGTATAAAAATTCCAAGAAAAGTATCCGTCGATAAAAAATAATTAAGCATTTTTTCTTACAGGTGATTTCTTTTTAAGAAAGCAAAGTAATGTTTTAAAAATATATTTGCTTAGTTTTTTTTTCTTTTTACGTTTCCTGCTTGCTTAATAGGCAGTAGAATTTCGAGAAAATAGTTACAGATTTCGCAATGTTCATAGATACGGAACATTTAAAAAATAAAAGAAAAGATAGTAGTGAAAGAGTGAATATGTTACGTAGATAATCGCAGAGATACACGAAGTATAGCGAATGCTGCATAGAAGCAAAACTTTCCATAGATGTTTCAGTAAATATCGTATATCAGGCATACAACGTACGCTTTTCATACTAGAACTTTGGTTAAAATTTACAGGTTAACGCTATATGTCGGTTATACAAATAAACGGTCTAAATATTTAAAAAAATAATTCTAAGAATTACTATTTTTAATTTAATGAACATTCTATTTAAGGTAAATGCACCTATAGTGAACCATTTACCAGTAGTGGGCGACTAATGCTTAATGTTTAAAAACAAGCCCAAAATACATTTCTGAAAAAAAGACTGAAAGAAATATGATTGACATCCTTAAATGCCAAATTTTCATAAATTGTTTGGATTAATTGTTTTTAATTTTCTGGTATATTTGTTCAATTTCTAGATGGTCTTCAAAAGCAGATTTTTCTTCAAATTCTTATAGATTTCAATAAATGGTAAGTTTTTATTTAAACCATTGTTTCTTTAACATTATTAGCCCTCGGTACGGTATGCTATTTATTTCTCCCAGCTTATTTTGTCTCCAAAAAATAACGTTACCTTACAGACGCTAGCCGTAAGACAAAGCATTACGATTAAATGCTCTATAGCAATTTTTTAAACTTTTAAGCATCGTACATTTTCAACTTTTATACCGTCGTATTGGAAGAAAATGTTCTTTTAAATGCAATTTGTTTGAAAACTGTATCTCCATTTATTTTTGAGACATTAATTTTTTTGTAGTTTTTAGCAACATTTGTTTCATTTTAGCAACTCAAGTACTCAATTTCTGCAGAAAGTAAAGGAAAAATAGTTGAAAAATAGCAATTATATCTTTTCTTGCCACTTTCTCATAAAAACTGAAAAAAAGTAATTAAAATACGTGCTATTTTGAAAAAATATTAATGAATTGCTTTCTTTTTGCTGCATGTGTGTATTATTCTAAGATAGTGACGTCCTACCCATACTTTATTGTAGATGTTTATGATTGGATCGTAAATGAGGAATTCCTCAGCGGATTCGCATGACGTCGTTTTATATAAAATAAAATCGCGTGTTTTAAGTCTTAAAACTGAGCTACAGTAGAGTCCCGATTATCCGAGTTCCCCCTAACCGAGTGTCCGCTTTCACCGAGTTATTTTCTTTTGATGAAAAAAAAGTATGGCCATTTTTTTCCCATTCTGACCAGAAATACAGAGGTCTAACTTTTTACGGCTGCTCTTTCGTCTTCACCTAACACTTCATTGATAATGGCTGTTTCATAATAATAGAAGCCATCAGTCCATCAAAAGAAAATGAAATAATGGAAATGTCGGGGGCGACACTAAATTCTGAAAAAGCAGAATTCCTGTTCTCTAGTGTTTTATTTTAAATTAAACAACTGTTGATATATACTCTATTACATTGTAAATAATTTGCTGGATAAGCCGAAAACTTAAAGATTCGTGCATAAGAAATTTACTTAGCCCACTACTGGAGCTTAGAGGAAGGTAACTTTTTTTATTTTTCATTTTTTTTCCGAATAATTTATTTTTAAACTTTGAATGTTTATTCTGATACATGGATGTTAGGGCTAGGCTAAAAAGATATACATTGAAACCTGCCTGTGAGACCACCTCCATTAAGCGACCACCTCCCTGAACGATCATTTTTTCATGGAACGAAATTTATTCCCATAGGCTCAATATAATTTTACCTGCATTCAGAGTCATCTCAGTTAAACTCCCTCCATGAGCGAAAAATTTCTTTGAAGAAAATTAAACAAATTTCCGTTTTTTCCTGATCGCTTTTAGAAGGTTTTATTAGAAAAATAATTCCGGCGAGCGCATTATTCATAGAACTTCTAAACTAAATTTAGATCTTTTTTTTTATTCCGTCAACTTTTAAGTGTTTAAACCCCTTTGTGCCTTTTTAGGCAATGAATTTAACTCTTATGACAAATTAAGAATGACAGTCAGTAAACTCCCCTACCCTATTCTGTCAAAAAACTCTCAGAGAAATAAATTAATGAAATCGTCATTTTTTGTTTCCGTTAAAAAAAAATTGCATTTATTTACTGAACTTCGAAAGGACTTAGAAGTAAAAATTATAAAAGAAAAAACTTTAAAATCAAAGCAAACATCAATGTATTCATTTTTTAAACTTTAAAGTAATTAACTTATGCAATTAACTTTTGTTTTGGTACTTACATTTTTATATTTTTTCCTAATGCGAAAAATAAATATTTGTAACCTTAATTTTTATCTTTTTTCAACAATTAAAATCTAGATTTAAACATGATCTCCATTAAAGAAACCACCTCTCGGAGCAACCAATTTTTATTGGAACGGAACGTGGTCGCTTTAGGGAGGTTTTACTGTATATCTTTGGGAATTCACAAACACTTTAATAATAATTAGGTAAGTGACCTTAAGTAGCCCCCTACTGGTGCGTTTACGTTATGTACAAAAAGTAACTTTCGTCACCAGATTGCTTGTAAAAGTAGTAGTTATGCTTTACAAAAATAAGTGTACTATGTTTTGCAATGTATTTCATGCAGATTTATTTGCAAAGAACGTGGTGCGCATTATACGGCAACTATAACTAGAAAGGCAATAATGAATTATGAAAGTGTAGATGCGTGTTATTCACTGGAATATACGATAAATAACTTATTTATCTTTATGCGAAAACAGTACAAAAAGCCTAAGGGAATTATGTGGCGCAGCATGTCCCTTAAGGGATTTTGCGCCATAAAACCCTATACAACCAACCAACCTAAGGGAATTATAGAATAAGATTTGCTATTTTTCCTACGGCACACTCAGTTATTTTACTGTAACTAATAATATATATTATTGAATTACTAAAAATAATTATTTTATCTTTTTTATTTTATTTTTTTTAAATATAAAAAATTCAAGAAATCTCTATGTCCATAAATAACAATAGAGTTATACTTACATATGTGTTTTTTGGTAAAAGAAACAAAACAACACATTAGAAGTGTGTTTACTTATTTTTTTTTTTGTTTGAATGCTTCTAATTTGTTCTTTAATAGTCAAGGGAATTCTGAGAAAAATAGCCGCTTTTTTAGCAGCATCTGTAGAGAGATTAACTTCCGTAAAAAAGAAAGTAAAAAGTGAAACAAGGAAGATGCGTTTATGTAATTTAATATGTACTGAACGGTAATAAATAGTGTATTTATGGAAACAAATCTTTACATAGATGGTGTTAGTAAATAAACTAGTTCTGTAGCATCCCGTTGTGTCGCTTTTCAGTTGCATGAGTCTGGTTTTGTTGACTGTTTTCGTGATTGAACAGCTCTAACTTTTCAAAATTCTAATATTTAGATGATATAAACGATCCGTTGGACTTGCTGTTATTAGGATGAGCGAAGCGAATCCTCTCCTAGGCTACGCAAATTACATTTTGTCGTACACTTTACAAAAAAAAGTATTCGTATTTTGACTTGAAATTAAACATAGTAATAAATTATGACCTGTAGATTTGCACAATATTATTTTTTTTTACAGAATAACCTTAAAAAGTTTATAATTTTAATTAATTTATTTTACATGTTTTATCCATCACGGACGCATTTTTGTGAATAACCTATGAAACGCGTATATTTTCAGAATAAAAAATAAATCTTGGAGTTAGTAATTATAGTAGATAGAATCATGATTAATTAAATGATTTCTCGATTTCTTTTATGAAATTTTTAAAATACTTTTTTTTATGAAAATTATAGCATATTTTTAATGAATTAAAGTTTGTGAAAATTCGATTATTTACATTCAATTATAAAAATATTTTTCAGCATTAAGAATTCAAATACAAAATTTATTCTTATGTGGAATCATTTACGCAGACGATACTTACTCATTGTAAATGAATAATACTATTATGATTTTTTTTTTGTAAAGTGGCAACAAAAGAATTGTAAAGAAATAAAATTAAATGTTAAATTCGTTCTATCATAAATAAAAGATTCCGAAGAAATTCTTAGTTATTTGGCTGAATTTGCATTTCTAAAATAAAAATGCGCCAAAGCAAAAAAATAACGTTTTTGCTTAATAAAGATGCAAAAATAATATAAAAATATATTGTTACTTTCAAATATTTATCTTATTAAATAATGCTTCGCGAATCCAAACAAAGCATGACTTTTGAAGTAGTTATTACTTTGTGTGTTATCATAATGCGATTCACGCATGGTCGTATGGAAATTTTATATTGTGGTGCCTCAGCTACTATAGGGAGGTTTACGGGGAGTATGTGTGACAAATTGAGATCTTTCTCAAAGGACATGTATTTCTCAGCGTGATTGAGTTGATGCTTCACTCGATATTGTTCTAATATAAGTTTGCTGTTTTCCAGTGGTAAATTGTTGAATTTGTTACTCCAAATAAAGATTGCTGTAGATGCATGAAGTGTAGTAAACTTTACTTTCATGCATTTACATAAAGTTTTATATACGTCATGTATAGCTAGCTAGTGAAGTAGATTGCGCATAGCCTGAGATCGGATTCCAACTTTAATTAGTGTCTTTAAAGTTAAGATTAAATAGTTAATGGTGTTTTTTTTTTTAGATTCACATTTTAAAAGAAGTTTACCTAAAATTGAACCTATTTCTATTAATCACTTCCATTCTTCATTTCCTTGTTGAAATCCAACAAACTGCATTGTTAAATTTTACCTTATATCAGAATACTTATTAAGTATAAATAAACTCGAGGGAACCGAAATTTATAGCTTTAATAGCTCATGTACAGAGCTTATGCACTCAAAAAATTTCGTTACATTACGGTCAATGGGGTACATCGTTTGCAGTGTATTTTAATGGAATTAAGCTATTTCAAATGTATTGAAATTGATGTAAATCACTGAATTTCACAACAAGATGATTGCTATAGAAAAAGGCATTAATAGCATTTATCGTACATTTACAGGAACACACAAAAGATTATTTCAACTATTTAGAAGCTATCTTTAACATATATAATTGCCTTGAAAATGGAATATAACAATATATTTATTCGTAGAAATTAATGGTCATTAATAATTCTAGTTTCATAGCAACCCGTTATGTTGCTTTTGTATTGCATGAGATCATTGAATTCTTTTGCGGAAAATGGAATTTAATTTTATTGTAAATTTAGCAAGTAATTATAGTATTAATTTTATTAAATACAATATTTCAAATAATAAAATATATTTGCAATTTATGTCAAAAGCTTAACCCATTTAAAATGCACATATTTTGTAACTTTATTTGCAAAAAGATTTTCTTTCTTCCAAAGTTTGGCTTCAAATTTCGGAGCTGGTAGAAATGACGTCATTTAGGCGAACTTATGTAAAAATGACTTTGTTTTGGCAAATTTATTCAAAACCATTTTACATTTATGAATTAAAATAATTACTTAGAGAAATGTAATTTTTCTCGTTAAACCATTTTGCTTTTAATGTCCCTGTGAAAAGTTTTAATCACCCTCCTAAAGATCTGTTTTTCTATTTTAAATTAAATTAAAAAGCACGATGGATTTTTTTTTCTTTTTACGTCAATGGAATTGATCTCTGTGTCCCATCCGACAGACGATTTTTCGCTTTCTGAAATAAATTGGTTCCTGAAGTTTGATTATGTGAAAATAAATTTGTATTTCTTGAAATTGGTTAGAAAAATACAATTCACTCACAATATTATTTTCACTATCTGTTCAAATAAAAGTTCAGTTCTATTTGGAAATGATGTCAAACATAGAAATCTAATAAACCCTGTCCATTTCGCCTTTCTCCCTTTTATTCACAAAAATGGAGCAATTTAGTTGCCATCATTACAGAAATGTCATTAAAATTACAAAAAAATCAATATCTCGAAAACTAATTAAAATTTTTAAATTCTATGATTATTTTTGGCACACTCGGATTTTTTCCTGTGTGACGGTGTCAAAATTGAAAATGTGCGATGTTTAGAAATTAAAAAGAAAAGAAATAGCAAGAATTGCAAAACCGAAATTTAATCGTCAAGTGTTTCCATTCGAAAAATGACGTCAACGTTACGCACAGACATGTTTGTCCTTTATAATATAGATACTTTTGTTTATCTTCACGTGAGATATATTCAAAATATGAATGTTCTTCTACCACATGCTCATTATTTTACAGTAACTAATGTATGTTTTACTAAGAAACAAATAAAAAAAGTTATTTTATCTCTTCTTCAAAAAATCCAAAAAAACTCACAGGTAATAAATAACAGTTCGATAGGTTTGTTCTTCCATATATTGTTTCTGCCTACAGAAAGCAAAATAATAGATTAGAAGTGTTTTTGCATAGTTTTTCATTCAACTATTGCCAGTTGATTCTTCACTCACAAAGAGAATTCACAGAAAATAGCCATTTAATTAGTGATGTCTACAGAGACGGAAAAAGTTCGCTAAGGAAACATGGAAGTGAAAGAGTGAAGATGCTACTTAGTGGATAATATAAAAATACACACTTTGTAAAGAAGCCTGCATTTGTGTAAGTAAATGTTTGCATAGATAAATTACTAAATAAATACTTTTGTTTGCCTACGCGTCAAAAAATAAAGAACGTGAATGTTATTTAGATAACATAGCTCATTTTTTAATTGTCGAAGAGAATTAAATAATGGTAATTGTAAAATAATATTGAAAATACAGATAAATAATATTTAAAATAGTTGAGTTTAAACGTTTATATTCTTAATATTTTATTACCTGCAAATTGGTTTAAATCACTTTTCATATTGTGAATAAATGCAGCGCTCGGATGAAAACATGGCAACAGAGGTATTTATGAATTGTTTTTCGATTTTTATTTAAAAACTTTTAAATTGCATTCTGAAAACGTTTTAAAGCACACAATTTATTGTTCACTCAATGCATGCCATAATAATCAAAGATACATTTTAGATATGAATTTTAATAACGAAGAACCATTGTACATAATATAAGATATATATATATATATATATATATATATATATATATATATATATATATATATATATACACTCATGTCCAAAATTAAGGTCACAATCATAAAATCTGTGAAAACTGATAAACTATTTACTGAGTTGCCACGAAATTTTGCACAGAATTATATTGCAATGGAAGAAAGAATATAGCAACATAACAATATGCAAAATATTTTAATTGTGAATTAAGATACAAAATATACCAAAAAGTGTTAAATCATGAATCAGAGATAAAGCATTTATCTCAGGAAAAGTCTGTCTAATATGGTGTGTGACCACCGTGCACTGCTACACAAGCCTCACAACAAGCTCTCATACTGTTTAGAGGGTGTCAATGAATGCTTATTGAAACAAAACCCATTCTTCCAATTCTTCCAAAACCGCGACTTTTAACTGCTGGCGGTCCTGAGAGGAGGGGGGGGGGGTTACGGTATGCAATAGCTCTTCCTAGAACATTCCAAATATGTTCAATGGGATTGAGGTTCGGAGACCTCGAGGACCAATTCATACGGCGAATATCCTCTTCTTCAAGAAAATCATCAACAATGTGAGCTCGGTGTGGCTTCGCATTATTGTCCATAAACATGAAGTCCGGGCCTACAGCACCCCGGACTAACCTCACATAGGCTTCAAGGACCTTATCCCTAACGTCCGGTATCCAGTCGTGTGCGTACCTTTCACTGCATCCAACAGGAGAGCCCGGTTGTTGTAGAGCCGAAGACATCAGTCTTGGTCAAAACAAGAATGTCCTTTTCAGTGATGAGCCAAGATTCACCACGCAGAGTGATCCTCGTTGAATCTTCATCTGGAGAGAACTTGGAGCTCGCTATCATCCCTTCTACGTAAAAGAAATCGACAGATTTGGTGGCAAAGTATTCCTTGTCTGGGGCAGAATAATGTTGGGCAGTCATAAACCCCTGCACGTGTTCTATGCGGGTACTGTAAACGCACATCGCTATAGGAATGACGTCCTTGAAGCCTATGTGAGGTTGTTCCGGAGTGCGATAGGCCCGGACTTCATGTTTATGGACGATAATGCGAAGGGAAGAGCTCCCATTGTTGATGATTTTCTTGAAAAAGAGGATATTCACCGTATGAATTGGACCCCAATCCTATTGAACTTATTTGGGATGGTCTAGGAAGAGACATTGCATAGCGAAACCCTTCTCCCAGGACCCGCCAAGAGTTAAAAGCCGCGCTTATGGAAGAATGAGATTTGTTGCCACAATCATTTATTGACACCCTCATAAACAATATGAGAGCTCGTTGTGTAGTTTGTATAGTAGTGCACGGTGGTCACACTCCATTTTAGACACAATTTTCCTGAGATAAATGCTTTATCTCTGATTCATGATGTAACATTTTTTGATATGCCCTGTATCTTAATTCAAAATTAAAATCTTTTTCATATTTTTATATTGTTATATTTTTTCTCCCATTGTGATATACCTCTGTGTCAAATTTTGTGGCAACACAGTGAATAGTTCACCAGTTGTCACAGATTTTATGTTTGTGACTTTAATTTTGGACATGAATGTATATATATATACCCTATCTATATTATAAAGAACAAACGTATCTGTGCGTAACGCTGACGTCATTTTGCGAATGGCAACACTTCACGATCAAATTTCGATCTTGAAATTTTCGCTACTGCAATTTTTTAATGTTCTGACCATCGTACATTTTCAATTTTCGTCGCATAGGGAAAAAATTTACTTTCAAATGCAATTCGTTTAAAAACTGTATTCATTGACTGATGTATTATATTTTCTAAAATCATTTTTAAGCATGATTTTTTAAAAGCTTATCTTATCACTTGCCGGTTTCAATACATAATAATAATAAACATTTTGCACATAAAGCAACAAACATTTTTCGGCATTTGTTTCTATTTTTGCATAACGAATTTAATACTTCGTTTATAAACAAATAAAAGAATAGTATTAAAAAACCCACCAATCTAACATATTTTTGAAAGACAAATTAACGAAATTATTACTTTTTTATAAACAAATGAAAGAATAATAATGAAAAAACACAAATCTAACATATTTGTAATCGTACAATTTAAATTTTTAGATCAACAAATAGGATATTTTTTAATGGAATTTGTTTGTAAAGTTCATCTCAGTTTACTGATTGTCTATGTTTTTAAAAACAATTTTAAAGCATGAAATATTTTTTAATTTATCAATATCGTGCAGAGCTCGATTACGAAAGATTAATCCGTTTGCCCTGAAAACAAAATAAAGAGTTCATCATTTTCTTACGGCTTATATCCATTAAAAAAACATCCCTATGAATAAATAAATAAAATAATATAAATAAAACACAAATTTACCAAACATGTATAAGCTCTGAAATTATCAGAATATAAAAGGATGCCTTAACTAGCAAAATCTTGGCAAATAACTCTTACCATGCGGCTAATAAGAAAATATCGCTTTTGATAAATTTTAAAAATTTATTTGATTGTATAATTCGTATTTTCCATATGAGAAAGGCTTTTTTAATGTAAGTGGACAATTTAAAAAAACTATTGCACATAAAAAATTATTAGTTTTTAATTAAAAAAAAATGTTTTCACCTATATTCTTTAACCCGGGAAGCCCGGGTACGATCCCCTAGTATATATAAAATCCGAATGAAACGGATATTATGAAACGAATTTATGTAACGAATCTATGAAACGTCTGATTAAACAACTGACTATGTTTCATAGCGATTTCTCCTAAAATACAAAATACTTTGCGATGAAATTAACACCAAAAATCCGTATTGATCTGCAGATCTCAAAACTGGTATTACAATTTTTAAATTGAAATTAGTTTTCGAAATATTAATTTTTTTCTAATTTTATATACTTTTCTCTAATGATGGCAATTCAAATTTTAATCATAACAGATAATATTTTTCAGATTTTAGAAAAGGTTACTATTTTAAACTAATTTGGCGAGAAGTTTGGCCTCCCTTAAATGTATGCTAAGAAATGTATCATGTTACTTTTATTCATAATTCAATTTGTATTTCATTATCATTTTATTTAATACAAACTGAAACATTTAAAATAAATGGCTTTCACTTCTTTATTTTTTTTAAACGAAATGAAAAGAAAAATATTAGGCACAGATATCATATACGCACCGGGGTACCTAATTGGCGCCAAAATGGCCTTATTTTAGTTGACAACGTAACCCGGCTATTGTTGTTTATTTAATAATAAATGCTTATTTACTTTATTTTCTTTTTTTAAATTACATAAATTGTTTTGTTCCATAATTAATTATTTTTTTGGTTATTTTCCTTTAAAAATAAAAAATAATAGAAAATAATTAAAAAATACGGGACTACTTAGTTATTCCATCGACCCATTTCGCCAAATTATATAAATCGCCAAACCACTCGCCAAATTATACAAAATAACAAAATTTTTATTTTAAGTAACGAAAGAACAAAGAAAATAGTATAACATTAATAAATATACAAATAAAACGTTGAAATAAAAATCACTTGATGACGTAAAGATGTGTAACTTGCTTAAAGTCAAGTGAATGTGACATTTACGATCAACCATTATTGGCTTTTAAACTTATAGTTTGGTGATAGATTTTTAGTCGACGGAGTAACTAAGTAGTACCAAAAATGCATATGTAACTGGTATTCTAAAACGAGGTTTTCGCCAAATTTTCGTAAAAAAGTCACGCCAAACCCGGTGCGTATATGGCATCTGGCCAAATATTAAATGATGTAACAAATGATGATATTTAATTTCAACTTCAAAGCAATGTTTTAATTTACCACTCGAAAAAAAAAAAAAATAATGATAACTGGCGACTTGAAAAATAGCTATTGGCGAGATTTGCACCCGGCTAGCGTAACAGTACCAAGAATTCTTTGCTACCATGGAAACTTTTATGTAGTTTTATTCGAAAAAGAAATTTGATTTTTTAATCAAAAGGGAAAACTTTCGGCACAGATGTCATATACGGACCCATATTGGCGCGATTTTTTTCTGACGCCAATGTCATATACGCAACGGGTACTTAACTGGCGCCATAGTATCGTTATTTTGCTTGATTTGATAAGCCAGATGTTGTTGTTTATGCTACTGATGTTTTCTCCAAATTAGCATCGGAAAAAAATCGCGCCAATATGGGGTCGTATATGATATCTGGGCCAAACTTTCATATGAAAAGAGAAGGAACCAAAGCGTATTTATTTATGGCAGTGAGCTTGATGCCTGTCTCGAAAATTAGCTTTTTCAAGTTCCTTGAAACAAGAATATGTAGAACCAAATGCAGAATGTAGTAACGAAAGATTTCCAAGGCATCTGTTGCCTTTGCAAAAGTCGGTAGATTTTCTTGGTTATATGATTCATTTGCTTTAGTGTCGTCTTGAAATTTTGCGGCTGTTTTTTTTATGTCTCCAATTTCTGCAGTTGTTACATTTTCAACGATATCCACAAAATCGTTACAATTAATTATTCCCATAGACACGGCGTTCCATTCTTTATCTAATAGTGGCTGATCTTTGGAAGAAGAGGAATTATGGAAAAAAATTCACGAATTTCGTCAAATGGTCACAAAAAAATTAGAAAAATCGTGAAATTCAATTGGTCACGAGATAACGTGCATAGAAACATAACAAAAAGATGCGAAATTTGAAAATTTTGTTATTCATTGGGATAAGAAATTTTCACCAACGATTTTCTTTCAGCAACTTTCCTTAATCATTTTTTACCTTCCTTTTCAGACTGTGATCTAAATTATACACAATTAACTCAGAAATATGCAAAATCCTTGATCCCAGGTAGAGTAAGCATTAGGGCGGACAACCCGATTTTTCCAAAACCGACTCCACCGGCACATATCGAGGGGGTTTGACGTTCATTTTTTCTTTTTGTTTCGATTTAGGTTTACTTTGACGTTTGACGACGGTCGGGATCGTAAATATAATATGGATTAATTTTCTTGCACTTTGGGTTCAGGTCTGAATATTTCGGTTTGGGTTGAAGTTTGTTGGTCTATAGTTGGATTTCGGATTAACGAATTTTCTCGGGTTCGGGTCGGGTACAACCCGAACTCACTTGACAGTTAGAGTATCCTTATAAAAGACTAGCTAGGCGCATTGATACACGTTATTTATAGCAGTTCTATCATTTTATTATGTATAATTTTAATATATACTATGTTATGTTACACCACTGCGTTATTCCTGACAACGGTTAATCCAATCCATGGTGTGAGCTTTAAACCCTCACCCATGGTAACCTCGTGTGGATTTCTAATGTAAAACAACTTTCAGAGAACTATGTATATTAAATTTTTACACCTTTATTTCAAATTAACAGCATATAAAATTCATTAATGAATGCGAAATAGATAAATAAATGGTAAAAGTATATTATTTTCTAAATATTCAATTGAAAAATTCAAATTTGACTAGTTCGTTTTCTGCCCTGGGAGCTATACAAAAACCTGAGCACTGCTATTAAAACTCCCTATTTTATTTTAATGCATCTATGATGAAGCATCATATATTATTTTTTAATGTAATATTTCAATTAATTTTTTTTCCCTATTTACTCAAAAAGTTCATAACAGTTTTATGCTTTAAAAGTAACTTCTTTCTTTCTCATGACCAGATGCATCCTGTCACGTTTATTCAGCAGCCGCTATCCTCTTTTCATTAAAGCAGAAATAAGTAATAAAAAATTAAAAAGATTGATTTATTTTCGGTAAGCTATGTTTTAATTCGCGGATGCCTGTAACGTACATAAAAATAACAAGATTTATGATCTCATAATTTCCCATTCTAATCATTTGATAAGTTTAATACAGGCAGAAGTATTTATTTCATGATTAATCTGAATAACTTGCAGGTTTTCTCTCTGCGATTCGTAGGGTTACTGTGCATGATACATTGGCGATTGTATATCCCTGTCCCTTTTTCTCGCCAGTAATTTAAAACTCCCCATAGGCTTTCATTTATTTAAGGGTCCATTTCTGGCGCTCGTAGGATTCTCAGATTGGCTTAGATTTCGAAAGATGTTGGTGTGGAATGACTTTGTAATCCTATCATTCTGTTCCTGATTTTGTGAGTGTACACACCTCTTGTGTTTGATGGACCACTCTGCCCTATTTTTGAATTAAAGAAATTGTTGTCTCCGAAATGAGGATTTTATTTTCCGTAGTTCGATAGGCGATGGAACCTAATAGACCGGGAGCTGGCAGCACAGACAATCACCTCATCCAGTTCACGGCTGAAATTCAAGAATTAGTCAAAACTAGATTCATATATTAAAACACAGTCGGTCTGCCAAGTAATATCTTGGTGGAAAACACCTAAAAACCCGATATTAGCGGTTGACTCGTAGGTTTCCATTGTGTTTTCCTGCTTCCAGTCTTCCATGTTTTCATACTTTTGGGTACGGAAAGTACAATGGTAAACCTACGAGTCAACCGCTAAAATCGGTTTTTCAGATGTTTTCCACCAAGATATTATTTGGCAGACCGATTGCGTTTTTATATGCAAATCGAGTTTTAACTAATTCTGGAATTTCAGCCGTGAACTCGATGAGGTGATTGTCTGTGCTGCCGGTTTCCGGTCTATACGTTTTTTGCATTTTTCACAGTCCAATGTACACGAAGTTGCACTATCTTCTTCGTCATAAATATTTAACTTTTCAAAAGATTATGTAACATAATTTATTTTGGGTGTAATGGAGTTTCCCCATTATAGCATTCGAAGCTTAAATTATCACCAAAAATATTTAATAACTGTAATATTCTAATTTGATTATAAAAATAGTTTTTTTTTTATGAAATTCAACATTATTTGTTCCTATTAATACATTTAAAATTTATTTTAATTGCAATACTTTTTATTAATTTAAAAATAATTCTTGCCATGAGAGGTCTGCTTATTTTCGAAATTTTTAAATATATATTTAGGAACATTTTCAAAACCTCTTAGTAAATGTAGCTAGCGAAAATTCGGATTTAAGTTATTTATATATATATATATATATATATAATAAACTATATATATACATATTTTTCTATAAGCTTCAAATGCGCGAATTCAAAATAACAAATCATTCCGTCAATTAGTTTTATTTATATGCTTAAAAAACTACCGGAATTGTACTCTGTTTTGCAACAATTACGAATACATTTAACATTAGGAGCACCAAATTTTAAATATTCATTATTCTTAAACTACAATGAGCGATCATTAATACGGCAATCATTGTAACAGGAACTTTTCATTAATCCGCGAAATTGATAAAATAACTTTGCTAAAATGGTTGAGTTGCATGTTTAAGTTGCAATATGGTCATAGCAATTCTCTTGCTGGGTATGTCTTAAATTTAAATGTTACAATTTTTTCATATTGTTCATTATTACGGATCTTGCATTGATTAATATTTTTTTTATTCAATTTATATGGCATGTTAAATTTAATTTTTGCTGTATAGTCGATCGGGTACATAATAGAATTCAATTTGTAGCTCATTCCTGGATTCTATTACAGAAATTGACTATGTTTTTGCTTATATTTGTATTTCATGTACCCTTGAAAAAGTGAAATGCTATATAAGCTTCCGGCTACATCCATCCATTTCATCTATTATTTGTTTACGATACGTCTTTTAATGGTTCAACAATATTTCGCTGGTTGTATGTATCTTTTGTCCTTAATAGGTTATTTTATCAAAATTTGGTGGTTTTTCATATGTTTTATATGGATTAATCGTCCGCAATGTGCTAGTGAATTAGTGGTATTGTGCTTGATTTTGTATTATTAGTTAAAGGTTCCATCTTTATTTTGTATAATGTCAGAGTTATGAATTGATGCTAAATTTATTAATTTATTAATTTAATTTTAGTAAGCGGAAATAGATGATGATTTATAATGGTTATATATATATATATATATATATATATATATAACAACAATCACTATAACAGGAACTGTCGTTATTACATGAAATCGTATAAATAACTGTTTTCGTTAAAATACCTAATTGTAACATTTATTTGTAAATCTAAACGTTTAAAAATATCTTTGCGGAGAAAAAAAAATGAAGAAGAAGAAGAAGAAAAAAGTATCCTGATGCAAAGGTTACACATGAATTATTCTCTATATTTGAATGTATTCGCCATCGCACTCAATTATCGTAAAAGGGCAATCGAAATAACACTGGAACTTTCATTAATATGTGAAACAGAGTGGTACAATGATAGCCGAATACAGAATCAAGTTAAGGTTGTTCTCAAATCCAAAGGGGCAAATTTCTGACAGAAGTTTTATTTCACTTTTGTTCAGAAACGCATGAAACTTATGTTATTTAGAAACTATGTCATCGAAAGAAGTATTCCATTTGTTTGTAAACACAATAGATCTTTCAGAAAATACTGTCAAAGTTGGCGCTTTGAACTGAATTTCTCGGAAAAACCAGTCAATGAACGGAATAAAACACCTTGTCACGTGATCAAAAACGATTATAACTATATAGGTAATTTATTTATCAAAAAATGGAAAACGTCTTTCGATTCCAAATCACTCCCATAGTTAGGTCTGCCAATTTTAAACCTTTGCGTTTAAAAATGTATACGACAATGTGTCAGAAAGTTTCGGACTTGTTGAGTAGCGAACTGGAGAATAGCATTAATGGAAATTGTATCCTTCAACGCCATAGAGAAATCTTACTTCGCAATAGAAACCCATTTTCCATGTTTCCAGTCCTTTAGAGTAATAAAAATCCAATTGAAGATAGTCATTATTTTTCCGAAACGATACATCAATATTATATATTTTTAAAAACTTTCAAAAAAATCTACTTAACATTTTTTGAAGAACTTGTAGACGGTCCACAAAGATTTCGTCCATACAGGGATACAGAGATAGCAAATAGAAGATTTTCTGATGCTAAGATTGCAAGTTGAAATTGAAGTCTTCATTTTTGGTTGAAAGGGGAGTTTAAATAATCGTACAAAATTCAAAATGTGCTGTATGAATTCCGAATAAGCTTTATTGAAAAGAGGGGAAATTTTACTTTATTGTTTAAATCTGATTGCTTTAACGAATGCCAAAAAAAAAAATTTTCCCTTGAAACGAAAAAAAACCCTCTAAAAATCATATAAAAAATCAAATAAAAGATCAAATAAAAAAGATCTAATAAGAAAAAAAATCAAAATCAACGTCAGTGAGACTTGTCCTCGTCGTTCTGGAATGAAATTTTCAAACCTGTACATGCCATAAATTACCCTGGCCATCTCGGACAGGAAATGCACCTATGTCCGATGCCCACCCTTCCGCCTTTGTACTTATCTTTATTATTATAGATGTCTGACTTCTTTTACTAAAACAAATTCCATAAGCCTTATAAAAATTAAATAAACATATATAAATACATAGCAGTATAAATTGACTTCTTTTACTAAAACAAATGTCATATGCCTTATAAAAATTAAATAAATACATATAAATACATAGCAATGTAAATAAAATTAAAATGTTTGTTTTCAATCTTTTAATGAACAACATAAAACACGAAAAAAAATCTGCAAAATTATGAGCAAATATCTTTTGTTCTGTTTTACATTTTAACTGTTGTCATTTTTTTCTCTCATTCTAAATTAAACTCCTTTTCGTTTATCTTTCAGCTTCTGTTATACAATTTATTGACGCTGTTTAAAGTGTGAAATAATTAATAAAAAGTTGAATGGCATGCTTTATTAAGAGTATGTTTATGTTTAACTGAATCGTTTTGATAGTTCCATTTTGCTTTTGACATAATATGCCAAATTACGGTAATCTAGACAATAAATTTCCGCTCAAGCGATGAGCGAAATAAACGTTATCTTTATTTACCTAAGTATTATACAATAAAATTGGAAAAGCAAATAGTATTTTTTTTAATTTAGGCAGATTATAATTTATAATTAAATCGTGCGTTATTTAAGCAACTCATTAAGTACTAACGATAATCTTTTCTGTCAGCAACACTCTGATGTAAAATTAAACCTGAAAAGAATGAAATGAAACAAGTTTTTCTAAACTGCTGCATGATTAAAATATAAATTTAAACATAACTGTCAATTATTCAGGCGTATACGTAACATGGGTTATATATATATATATATATATATGTATTAAATTTCTAATATTATGCATGTAATCTGCTTGAGTTTAACGAACAAAAACAAAAATACGTTCAATAAATTAAAACCGAAAAAATGAGATTTAGCATTTTATAGAAGTTCTTGTGTCAGTATTGCATCGCTAATTATTTTTCAAATTAGAAGAGAAAAGTGAAAAAGAAATATTAAGCTAGATAGACACGTAAAGAAAGTTTTACCCCAATGTTAAATTACTTATAAATTACAAAACACATTGATCTCAAATATAATGCCACCAAACATAAGAAAACTGCCTATCTTTATATATGTATCATCTATCAATCTAAATATTTTAATTTATCTAACTCTCTATCATCATAGTTATCTCTCTACGTATGTGAATGTTTCTATAAGGGTGTGATAAAAATTAAAATGTTTATTTTCATTCTATTGATGTTTTTATAAACAACATAAATCACAGCGCAGAAACATCTGGAATATTGAAAAGAAAATTCTGCTTGTTACGACTTTATATTTTAACTGCAATCATTTCTTTTATTATACTTCCAAATTACACTCGTTATCGTTTATCTTCTAGGTTCTGTTACACAATTTATTGACATTGCTAAAAGTGTTGAGTAACAGAACCTGAAAAATAAACATTAAGGAGTATAATATGGAACTAGAATAAAAGAAATGACTGTAGTTAAAATATAAAGTCTTAACAAACTAAATTTTTTTCCACTTTCCCAGATGTTTCTATGCTGTGATTTATGTTGTCCCGTAAAAACATAGAAACATTTAGAAAAGTGGGAAGATAATTTTGTTTATAACTTTATATTTTAACTGCAGTGTTCTGCAATTATATTTTAACTGCAGTTGCTGCTGTTATATTTTAACTGCAGCAATTCTACTTCCATGTTACACTCCTTATCGTTTATCTTCGAGGTTCTGTCACGCAGTTTACTGCTTTTTTTAAAAGGGTGAAATGCTTACGCTGTTAAAAGGTTGATTTAATATTTCATCAAAAATTGGTGAGAAAAACGTTGACACAATCAGAAGTGGAAACCTTGTCCCAACACTTGGCGTACCGGTTTAATCATACATATGTTCAGGTTTAACAGTAAAATGTTATAAAAGGTTGAACATGGAACTCGTAGAATGTCGAGACACAAAGTGGTTGCAGTCATTGTTAGTAAACAATGGTTAATCAGACGGTAACCTAGGAAGAAAATCCGACACATTACGAGCACCCAGACGACCTCTACTTCGTTTCAAATCTGACATCACTTTACTTGTAGCTAGCCTTCTAACCACTAAACAAGAAGACTGATACCGTCGTGCTGCAAAATACGATACTGAGAGTGTATAGAACTATTTGCTCTAACTGGCTTTTACACAGTTATATAGGATGGTGGAAAGTTTAATCATTATTGAAGTTTCACCATAATCAGAAGTTATGAAAAATGAGTGAATCATGTTTTGATGCTTCTGCTTTTTTTTCATTATCATACGGCTAACGGTTAACAGAAATTGTTTAGAATGTAATAATGATAAAAAGCACATCACATGATTTATTAAGTGCTTAATAAATTGAATTTATTTTATAGATTTCTTTTGTTTTTGACTTAAAATGTCAAATTAGTCAAATGTTAGTTAAAATGTCGTGTTAATCATAATGAAAAATTCCAAGTGGAAACGGGAGAAATTAATGCTATGTATATTCACATACGTATTAAGCCATAAAATTGAAAAAAAAAAACAATTAAAAAAAGAAATTTAAACTGATCGTAATTTATTATTAAGTTAGGATGTATTTAAGTAACTCAGAAAGTACCGACGTTAATCATTTCTGTCAATATTATTCTCATTTTAAAATTAAGGAACTAAATAAAGCGGTTATTTTAATTACTGTATGAATAAAATTTTACTAGAGTCATGACGGTTAATTATTAATGCATAAATAAAATGCATGCATGCATGTATTTTAACTTCTAATAACATCTCTACGGTATCAAACAATTGCTTAAATAAATCATTGATTAAAGAAGTAGAATTGGAATTTTATAGAATTTCATATTTCATGAATGCTTAGCTAATTAATGCAGATATTTCAGAAGGATGTAGAAAAGTTATTTATCATTAATCTGAAACAAACCAAACCAAACAAACAAAAAAACACATAAAGGTTCAGCTTAAATTGCATTTAAAAGCATCCATTTTATTGTAATATGAATGATGGTATATTTTTATCTAGAATAAAATGGCGTCTAATTAATAAAAACAGTCTAACAATCTATCTATATCTGTATTTCTATCTTTTTATGTATCTGCTACTCTGTACATCTATTTAACAGCATAATTAATTTTAAAATATTTATTTTTATTCTATTAATAATTTTAATAATCGGAACATAAATCGCACAACAAAAACATCCACAAAATATATAAACAAAATTTTATTTGCTAATGACATTATATTTTGAATAACCCATTTATTTTTTCTACTTCTAAATTACACTCATTATCATTTATTTTCAAATTTTTTATACAGAATTTTCAGAAGAATGAAATCATAATAAAATTGAATGGAATGATTCATTAAGTGTCAGTTTAATATAACCGTTTTTAAGGATTTATTTTTATTCTGACTTAATGTGTGAAATTATGTTAATCTGAACAATAAATTTCAGGTGGAAATGGGGAGAAAAAACGTTATCATTATTTACACACGTATTATGACGTAAAATTGAAAAAGCAAACAGTTTTTTTTAATTGCAGATTCATAATTTATAATTGAATCGGGCGCTAGTTAAGTAATTAGAAAGTATTATCATTAATCCTTTCTATCATTATGGCATCCTGATGTAAAATTACGCTTGTAAATAACATAATATAAAACGATTCTTTCTAAGCTGCTGCATAAACAAAAATATCACATTAGTGACACTGTTAATTATTCTAGTATAATTAACTAGCAGCCTTCGCCAGCTACTCTGGTCTTTTTCTCTAAAAGAATTTTGAATCAAATGAAATATATCTAGCAAAGATTACATTAAAAAACCTTTTTCTTAATATCTTACCAAATATCCATTTGTTGTCTTATTCATATAATCTTACATCATTATCCACTTCAAAGTATATGTTGGTGACATAATAGTTAAAATAGCCATAAAATCCTGTGTTTAACTATTTTTTTAGTAAGTTTGTTATCTTAAATTCTACCTAAAATTGCTTCTGAGATATGGCGAAATTTCCTAAAATTTTCGACCACCCCTTTAACCCCCTTACGGGGGGAGGTTCTCAAATAGCTGAAATATGTGTTTAATTATTTTTTTTAATAGATTAGTTATCCTGAATTTCACGCTCATACCTAAAACAACTGCTGACATATGGCCAAATGTTCTAAAACTTTCTACCCCCCCGCTTTAACCCCCCTTAGAGAGGAATTTCCAAAAATTGCTGAAATCCACAGCATATATTAATTTATTTATGGCATGCAGGTATTTCAACCAAATTTAATGCCACCTTCAATAAACTTGACAATATACTTCAATTTGAATATTAATCTATTAAATATTGATGAAATATAAGTATATGTTTTGCGCGAATGATAACAAAAATATTTTTGCATAACTTAGTAGTCAGTCCCGTAAGGCATGGTGACGTCACGGCGACGTCGTTGTGAAGTCACGCTGTGATTTTGTGACCGTCGATGTGACGTCACGTGACGTCGATGTGACGTCATAGTGACTAGAATGCGAGGTCGTTATGGCCGTTTTAGAGGTCGTTTGTGACGTCACATTGTGACCACTCTGTGAAGTCACGGTGTGACTAATTTGTGAAAAGTGTGTCATTTGTGACTAATTTGGCATTAACTTTGTGACGAACCTGTGACGAATGTGACAATGTTTTGAAGTCACATTGTGACCAATTTGTGAAATATGTGTCATTTGTGACGAATTTGTCATAAACACTGTGATAATTTCAAATGAAAATCAAATTTCAAATTAATTGCTTAAAAGACGCAAAGGCCAACATAGTGAAAAAGATTCCATGCTGGGACTCGAACCCGGGCCATCAGTATAGCGCACTGACATTCTCCCGACTAAACCACATGGAACGATACCCAGCCTGGAAAATTTCTCACTATTATATGTTGGCAAGGCTACAAATGCAGCACAAAATGGGATATTTATCGTGAGCCACCGACATGGGGCAAACACGAAACTTAATTAAATCCAGCATCGATTGAAACTATATCAATATTTGGAAATTTTTCCAGAGAGAACCATTCGCCTAGCATACAATATTTCAAATGAAAATGTAATTTCAAATTACATGCTTAAAAGGCAGTTTTAATTTGAAATTTGATTTTCATTTTAAATATTGCATTCAAGGCGAAGGTTTCTCTTTGAAAAATTTCCAAGTACTAATGTAGTTTCAATCGAATCTGGATTTAATTAAGTTTCGTGTTTGCCACATGTCGGTGGCTCACGATAAATATCCCTTCTCGTGCTGCTTTTGTAGCCTTGCCAACATGTAATAGTGAGAAATTTTCCAGGCTGGGTATCGTTCCATGTGGTTTAGTCGGGAGAATGTCAGTGCACTATACTGATGGCTCGGGTTCGAGTCCCGGCATGGAATCTTTTCCACTATGTTAGCCTTTGCACCTTTTAAGCAATTAATTTAAAATTTGATTTTCATTTGAAATATTGTATGCAAGCCGAATGTTTCTCTCTGGAAAATTTTCCAAGTTTCAATACTGTGATGGTTCTTGTCATAAGCACTGTGATGTATTTTAAAATGCACAATTTTGAAATAAAGTTTTGTTTTAAATGTAAAATCTTATATTTTTACCATACTTTTTAGCAAAATATCGCTATTTTGGAGTCCTGTTCTTCTAAAATATTTAAAATTTTTCCACTTAAAAAACAATGCTTATCAACTGAAATCTTTTTTTTATTAAATTCCAAGCTTGATCTTGAGTACAAGCTCGATATTAAGAATGTGTAAGATTTTAATGTGTTATGATTAGTCATTGCTTTATTAAATACGACATTATAAGCCATATTTATTTAAATTTTTTATTCCCGTGTATATTGTATTTTGTGAATATGACCTAAATAGATTTTGTATGTTTTATAGGAAAAGACTGATCTGCGAAAAAGAGAAAAAAACAAGTAAGAAAAATCATGCGTTAAGCATAGATTATAAAACACTTTCCAACGCTTCCTGAATACTTTAACAAGACATCGTAATTTAGGGAAATAACGTAAATAAGATAACTAAGTAAACATTTTAGAAAACGCATAAAACATTTGAAAAACTGATTTCAGCAGTTACCGTCCATAGCCAAATATGTTTTCTAATTCTTTTGAACAGTCCTGTATTTGATCTGTAGGTTGATATATATACCATATAATGGGGAAATTTAGTTTAGCAATTGAAACATAACAGGTTGAAATTCTCTTTCAGCAATTTATACTAATAAATGGAAAGATACTTAAATACTTTTGTACAATCCTGTAGTTTACCTAGAACCTTTATTACACGCCACTATTTAGTTAAAATTTAATTCAAACTAAGACACTTTTAAAACTGCTGAAATCACATTTCCAGAAATTATGATTTACAGACGGCCATGTATCCAATTCTTTACGTGACCCTGTATATCATTTTATCTATATTCTACAAACATTTCTTAGCAAATTAAATGCATTTCAGCGTAAAAAAGAACAACTCATTTAAAAGCCACCTTTAAACAATTTGCGCCCATATGCAGTAACCCTTACGAGTACTTTTGTGTAGCCCTGTATACGAATTGTAGCATTTATATACACCATATACTGTGCATAAATATAGTGAATCATAAAAGCGCATATCATAATTAAAAATGCTTTCCCAGCAATCATCGCTAATGAACAGTACTTCGGATACAATATAGTATTGAAATATTTTGTATGTCCCTGTAAATGCTATATGCACTTCGTATTATACATGAAATAATTTATAGTATGTAAACTTCAGCGACGTATATAAATTTCATTATATATGAAATAGATTAACATAATTAAAGTACGCCATAAACAATTCCCTCCACACCTATATCATTAGGTATTGGAATTCCTTTTTTAGCCCTGTAAATGAACAATAACTATTCTATGCATCGCATATTCAGCAGAATGCATATTTAAATGCGCTTCATAAATGCATATCAATTTTATTCTGTTTGAAAGCGTGTAAAATCATTAAAAATCCTTTGAAACGATTTTTTTCCATAGGCCGTAATGTAACGGAATACTTTTGACTGTCCCTGTAAATGAACTAAACATGCTACAAACTTCATTAGAAATAAGGGACGTGTTATGGTAAACGTCAATATCTAAATGTTTCAGGGAAATCCGAGTTTAATTACGAGAGTTAGAGCGCGGACAGACAGCCATACAGAAAAACGGACAGGCAAACCGAAGTTAAACACTGTTAATCTGTTTAAAAAAATATTCATTCCTATATTATGTAAATAAATATGAACTTAAAAATATATATATATACTAAAGTAGTTTAATTTATAAACTTCCTATTAGACACGAAAAACTTTTTATTTCAATGTTTAAATATCATATTTTACTTTTAGTACCAATAATTACGTATATCATAAACTTAGAAAATAATTTTATAATAGACGAAAATTTAATAACCGCTTCAGAATGTCCATAATTAAATGTTAGATTAAAATCACAAACAAAAAAAAAATGCTTATATACAATTAAAAAAAACAAATATACCAATTTGAAAAACACTAAAAATAATAATTAGTATTTATAATTGTACTATTAAACAACAATAAATTACAATAGATGAATTAAATGTATTATTAGATTTAACAATATCTCAAAAATCTTTGCATATGTTATAAGAAATTTCTATTATTTTATAATTTTGGCAAATTCTAAATCTGAAAACCATTGGTATGAAGATTTATGATTTTAAATAATATTTTAAAATATTATTAGCACCAAAAGAAAAATCTTTAAAAAGTTTCACTAGTGTAATACGTAAAAATACATTTTCCCAATATAATGCTAATTTCTAATCTGAAATAGTTTCGTAATATCATAATAATCGAAAATGATATTTAACTCCAAAATAATAATGTCTATAATTACTGTAAGTGTTAGTAATCAGGAAACACAAAACAGTAAGAAGCCGAAAAAAATTCCAAATCATTTTCTCAACATATTTTCAATCTCAAGTAACAGCAAATTAAACTTTAAATTAATTCCACTCTGAATGCAGTTATGAATCAGTCTCTGCGCAGCTGTTTTTTTTTTCTTTTCTTTTTAAGTGATCGCAGATTAAGATATTTTTCAACGCAGCATCGAATAGAAAAATGTTTCTGAAAACAATTGCAGAACAGTCCCTTACTAATATAACATAAAACTATTTAAGTCATCATAATATACAAAACAGGGATAAAACATTTAAATTAAATAAGACTTACATTTACGTCCCATTTATAATATCCGTGTATTTGTAATATTTTAAAATGGCGGGCTTCTTTCTCTTATTTTATAAAAAAGTGTTGTAGACTTCGTGATGTTCTAAACAGAGTAAACTTCCGGCATCTTCTCTTCTGTGCGCAGACGATTGTGATTTTCAGCAGATGTTCTTTTTTATCGTTATTTGTTTTTGAATACAAAAGATTTCGAACTCAGATGCGCAATAATTTTATGAGACTGTCTTTAATTAAAATTTTCTTTTTGGAGAATTTTCCAATGTATTTTATCTTTTCTTTTTATCGGTTTCAAACAATTTAAGTTACAATGGATTGTAAAGGTTCTTTTTTGTAAATAACTAGGGGGCTCGGCCCCCTACGAGCTACGCTCGCCAACCCCCGTCCAGACACCGCAGACTCTAAATGCACGCTAATTTGATCGGCTTTAAAAAGATTTCGAAAGATTGAATTATAATTTAAAAAACAGTGGCGATCTCCCTATAAACGAATTTCTATTCATTTCTCTTTGATTGGGGAATTTTAACGCCAAATCCGCTGCGGTACTACTTGATTATCCCGTCGACCAATTTCGCCAAATTATATAAATCGCCAAACCACTCGCCAAATTATACAAATTGATATAATTTTTATTTTAAATAACGAAAGAACAAATAAATTCGTACAACATTAATAAAAATACAAATAAAACGTCGAAATAAAAAGAACTTGATGACGTAGACACGTGTAACAACATTTCAAAATAAGCTAATATAAAAGGAATTAAGTAAACAGAGTCTTTGTCTCCTGGTATTTTTTAACAAAGCGAAAAGAAATTTCTTTTAAATGAGACATTTTAAATTAATCGTTTTTAATCTGACGTAATTTTTACCAAGCTATTCTTTCTCTTTTAAATAATCGCGTGGAAGTACTTTTGTTAGCAATGAAATATTATTTGCGGTTTCCTAACAAAAATAGTTGAAAATATCCTCTCAAAATATTAAATAAATCTCTAGCGCAATTTCTAAATTTAAACTTTTTTGCAATATTATTTTGTGTTCATTTTATGTAATAACTATAATGTGACGTAAATATGACGTAATTTCTCCTAAGACTTCTAACGCATGTTAATGAATTTATTATTTTACAATATCCTTTCTCTTTTAAAATTCACGTGTGTACTTTTTATGACGTAATTTTTAATAAGTTCCTGCTTTTTATACATAATTATTTAATTCTAATTTGAAAGTTTTTTTCCTGTTTATAATAGTCACGTGTAAATAAATTTTTAATTTGAAGCAAACATTATTGCTTGCGCTTTTTATACAGATGGCAACAGTTTAAATTAGTACAATTTTCTGAAATCTGTAAAAAATATCTCTAGAAATGCTGAAAATTTGAATTTAAAATAGAAATAAAACCTGAAAAAATGAGTCAAAATAAAAAAATTAATGCAATCTGCACTCCGGCAAATTCTAACGCATAAAATGATCTAAAAATGATTACACTGCCATGTCTAGTTTTTGCTGCTATAAAACTTTTTTAGTGGAACGATTTTGTCCAACTTTAGCATTAAATATCTCTTAAAATAATTCTTCGATTTGAAAACTGTCTGCATCAGCGTGTTTATCAAACATTTCTGTATAAAACCACTGATTTTCATATTTTTGTATGCATTATTTTTCTCAATATTAACGAAGAAAGACCTCCGGTCACAAAAAATTCAAAACCGGCGGCGGCGGCGGCGGCGGCGGCGGTGACAGCGGTAGTTACTTTTTTTTAGAATAGAGAGATAATAATAATAATGATAATAATAATAATTAGAGTTTATTAGATAAAACTTTGTTTAAATTTTTAAAATGAGTAAATATCAATTTAATGGTAATAATGAACCCCCACCCCCCTTTTCTTAAAGTAAAATTTGTTTCACACGTAATAAATACAAAATATCGCTCACCCGCAAGAAAAGTGACACATCTCGACAAAAGTAAATTTCACCGGGGAGGCAAAAGAAAATGTGCATGATTTTACTGTAACATGAAATTATAGCACTTAACTCTGCATACAAGAATTAAAAAGCGCATAAAAGCGTAAAGCACATAAGAATGAAAACTTAGGATGTGGTTTGGAGGGTTGGATAATTTTACCTCATTACATAATCCACCCCTCTTCTTTGGTTACAAATGGACATATAGCATAATAACGTGATTTTTCATGTAGCTAAACTTATGAAACTGTTTGTGTAGCAAGACGCACCTATGACAAATCTTTTAGTGGAATAAAACGCAAAATGAATTTCTGTGAGATGTGTCACTTTTCTTGCGGGTGAGCGATATGTTCTTAATAAATAAAAAAGGATTATCGAGGATAAAATAAAAGAATTCTTTGTCAATCTGACAATCTTTTCATATTAATTTTCTGTAAAATAAAACAATTTGTAAAATAACTTTTTTTTTAAAGTCATATCTGTAAAATACAAATTTGAAATACGAATAATTAATTATTATCATGCGTTTTGCATAAATTTTGTATATATATTTTTTTTTTTTTTCGGAAAATGTTAATTTATTTGAAAAGTCTGAATGAAGTAGAATTTTTTCAAAAATAGTTACTTAAATAGTTAAATAGTTGTCAGGAAAAAAAACTCTCTCAAGAAAAAAACTCCGACTAAACTCTGAAGACTCTTTCTACGTGCTCATTAAAAGCTGCAGACTTAACTGTAATAGAAAATTTTTAGTTTGAAACCACAGAAGTGTTTCGAATACCACTGGTTGGCAAAAAAAATAAAATAGTTTCCTCTCTGCAAACTAAATATTGTACAGATTTAATACTCCTAATTCTAAATATGTTATCCAAATTGCTTTAATGCTTGTATCATGCACTTTATATATTATGTCCCCCCCCCCCTTTGTGACAGAATTTACCATTTGCTATCCACTAATATATTTTCATTCCTCATGCCGCTGTAACTCGGGACTGTTTAAAATACTGTTTAAAATATTTCTCTTCATTTTCAAAGATTTTAAAAGTTCATATTTTTTTCACACTGTGACTTACAATATGGTGGGTTTTTTTTTTTTTTGTCACATATATGACGTGATGTACGTTACATGCAATGACATAACAATGACGTCGCAATTTTTTTTTAATTGATAGAAAAATATAATTTTACAGTAAATAACATGTTTTAAAGAATTTTTGTAATTTTTTAAAGTTTTCTAAGAAGTTCACATCTCAGTCACAACGTGACATCACTGAGTGGCTGCATTTTGGTCACAGATGTGACGTGACCACAGTGACTTACAGTGACGTCACAATGACGTCACCGTGACCATGCATGCTATGAGGGGTTATATAGGGCCTCCTATAAAAGACAGTTCAATAATGTGAAAATTCAGAAAGATGTTGATGATATAGTGAGCTGAATTTACGTTGCTTTCAAAAAGCAGCTGAATAATAAAATATTTTCTACAAATTCTCATTTCCGTTTTTACTTCTTTTATTTTTTTTCTTCTACTATTTGCATAAGAAGAAAGTATCGCAGTCACGAAAATTATCGACTTCCAAATTTTGATAGATTTAAACGTTTTAGGACGTTTTGAACACGATTTGTCTATTTTAAGAAAACTTCTGTCTGTTAGCCTGTTAGTTTGTTAGTCTATTTGTGAATAAAATTTAGAGGTCGCTGTATCTAATGCATGGGTGATATACTGATGGGTATACCCAAGTAGCACAGGGTGTTAACCCATCAATCGCTACATTATATTACACCATAACACAAATTGATGGTTATTTGGTTTGCGTGTATATCGCTAAACAGGTGGAGCTGCTATGTTGCATTTTTCATGATTTCGATGACATCTATACATTTAGAACTTTGCATGGAAATTCACTAATCCTCATATCCTATTAAACTTCGACATAAATTGGTGCTGGTTAGGTTTTTGTGTATATCACCCAACAAGCGGCCCTACGATGTTTTGTTTTCATGATAAGTATATCTCATGAACTACCCAAGTAGCACAGGGTGTTAACCCATCAATGGCAATTTGTAGGGAAACCGTCGAAAAAAGGTTGGACTTGGATTGATACGGATGAGAAACTGTTGGGAAATGGTAGGATATAGAAATCTCTCAAATTTGGACAGTATCTGAGCAGTTAATGGTTAAATCACTATTTGGCTTTTGTTGGCAACTGGCGTGTTGACAAACGGTACGGTAAAGCCAGTCTTTACTTCTTTATGATCCAACGTATCGCAATAATTAATCAACAATTAGTCAACGTTGGTCGAACTATTTTGTGCTACTTGGAAAATGAGAGAGAGAGAGAGAGAGAACGACGGAATTTTATAAAACTCTAGATTCAGTTAGAAAATGACTGAGATAACCATTAAATGGTTGCTGATTATATTTTCGTAAATCTCTCAACAGGGTACGCTGCTGTGCTGTGCTTTTCACAATTACTGTGATAAATGCTTCTCAAGAACTAATATGCAAAATTTCAACAAACTTCACATTCAGCTAAATTGACATAAATTAATGCTGATTACACTTTGGTGCATATCACCCAACAGCAAGTGCTGTATATCTAAGGAATTACCTGGTATCTAATATAACTTGGTATACTAACGATTTTATTTAGTATCTTTTTGATGATCATTTATGAAATAAAATGGCTAGCCTAAATAAGATTATTAGTTTTAGGTCATATAGATTTAGTTGGATCAACCATTAAATACATTGTGTTTTAATTATGCAAAACGCAGATTATTAGTGATTCAATAAAATACAGTCAGAAAGACAATGTACATGTCGCTTTTTAGTAAAGACAGACGGCAGAACCATCATTGCCACCGGGTGACCGCAGGATCACAAAATGCATACAATCTACATCATGGTCGTTAAGCGAATGATACAATTATCAGACTTTTGATTGTAAGATGTATCAATCCAATTCTGTTAACCTTGACTTATAGTAACCCTATAAGATAGCACATTCAATATTAATTTGAATTACAATTTAGCCAAGCCATTAATAAATTGGCCTATGTGAAATTTTAACGTATATTATCAAACGCCAAACAATTATTAGAAAAATAATAATGACGAACAAAAAGAAACAATCCATAAAGATAACGATACAATTATAACGACCATAAAGATAGTCATAAATTATACTATAATGAATGGAGATGCCACATAATGCAGTCACAGACAGCAATATGAAGTATACTGTTTGTTATTATAAACAGAGTAAAATCATTAAGAATTAAATTGCAGAATGGATAGCTATGTACATATAATAAATCATTAAGGTTATTACTGATTAGATCATTTTGAGAGGAAAAGCAATAATAAAAGATTTTATTTTTATTTATTTATTTTAACGGTCGGATGATTACTTGATTTATTTGTTATTTATGTGTCTATTTATTTTATTAACGGTTAAATATCTGGTAAGTATTAAAGAAATATATCAGTATCTGCAAAAGAGATTGAAAGAATAATAAATTTTAAAAAGGAAGGAAGTTTTGATTAAATATATTTGCAAAATGAAATTTTTACTTTTAATTGGGGACAATTAATGATATATGATGATTTTTTAATTTATCATCATACTTGGTATCTTGTGAATGGAATTGCAGCAGATTTTCGCTTTAACCACTCAACAGGGGATTATCTTATTACATAATTCCTTTCTTGTAAATTTTATGCACCTTTAATCACATTGTTCCGAGGATTGCATATTTTAACGTCAACTTTGGCTGTGGAACCGATGTCGGAATATTGGGTCTACGTTTTCTGGAATGAACCTTAAAATTATATCTAATTTTCTGTTCTGTGGAAATGCACCAAATTTTACATTTGTGATTAACGATTAAAAATATATATGTTAATTTAATTTTATATTTTAATACCCAACATAGTGCGCAGTTTTACTGTGTTTTTGTTTTAATTCATTGATCAGTTTTAGACTGTGTTTAATAAAAAGAAACGTACTATGCTTCATATTTATAATTCTTGGTGCCATTATACATTAGTATAGTTATTAGAATGATACAGAAGAAAGTTTTGTGATAGTCGCAGCATACTAGTTAATGTTTTTTATCACTGACCAGGCCTCTACTTGCCGGCGAAGCTCCTAGTTTAACGGATTATTTGCCTGGTTGCGTGGTGAAATTATCCTGATCGTCGCATGGCAGTAATCCATCTGATAAGCATATTGTTCGCACTGCTGCAGTGTTACTTAGTGATTCCCTTTAGTTTACGCATAAGCCGGTTCTATATTGCGAATTTGTTGATCTGGCACTGCAAAGCACAGCGACTTACACCATCATGCAAAGTGAATATAAAACGTGTGTTTTGGGGGCCAAATAGGTGGTGCAAACATACCTTGAAAAATGATTGGATAGGTGGGCAGAAGATAAATATAGAGGGGCTGCCTCTAATAGATAAGTTGTAGAGGGGTAGAAGGCAAAGCAGCCGTTGACGCTACCGAGAGAGATAAGACGTGACCTCTCTACTTTAACCCACCGGGTAAAAACTGGCTTCTTAGGCTATCACATTAGAGAGGATCCGGTAGCTCGTACAGCTTTCCGCTTAAGGCACCTAATAAAGAGGCGTAGTCTTGGGAAAAAACTCGCCTTGGAAGAACTATCAGAACGAGCGCATTCTAACACTAACAGCAGCAACAATAAATAAAACAAAGAATTATGCAAATCGAAGCATCCGAACGCTTTGATTGTACGCTACGCACATTTTTTTGTCGGACCTCAGTTAATAAAAAATGATGTAAGTCAGTTAATTAAAAACTTTGGAAAATCTCTTATCATCCAGCTACTTTTAGAAAACAAATGACATTCAGCTCACTTTATTGCCGATATCTTTCTGAATTTAGACGACTTTAGACTGATTTTTTATTAGAGTTGTGCTATTTAATTGACTATTGAATTATACAAAAAAATATTTTAGTTTTCGTTCGCACATGTGCGATTAAAAAAAATATTTCTTTCAAATACTCACATTTTATTAAATATTTAATATATTTATGCATGGTGTTACAGAACAGCGGTTACAAAGTTTTAGAAGAGATAGAGTACACCTAGACGATGGGAAAAAACATACCAATACATGGGCGGGAATGTTTTCCTGGCGCGGTAGTCGCGGCACAAAACAGAAAAAAAGGAGGGACGCGCACAGAATGAGGAAACATATTTATTATTCTTAGTACTGCAAAACTGCTGGGACAAATCTGGACAATGCTAAGGAACTTGCTACACGTATCGTGAAAACTGCTGGGGAAGTCCGGGACACGCCCGTATTTTTGAGAACATTAGATCTTCCTTGCGCCGGAGATGTGAGACCTGCATCACGGCCCGTGGTCGTAATTTCGAACAACTACTTTGATGACGAGCATTGTCTCCCCTTTTGTTCTTATTTCTTAGTTTTTGGTCTACTAAGAATAAAAATGTTTTCTCACACTGTTCGTGTCCTTCCTTTCTTATGTTTCGTGTCGTCACTATCGCAGCAGGAAAGCGTTTCCGACCATGCATTGCTTTGTGATTTCCCATCGCCTAGGTCAGGGGTGGCGAACCTATGGCACGCGTTCTAATTTTGATACGGGAAGTAATAATTTTGGTACGGCTTCGCATGTTGTTCCAAATTAAAATACAGTGAGGTTATACAAAATTCGCGAAATCGCAAGCTGATCTTGTCTAAATTCAATTAAATGGAAATTGAACATTTGAATTACGACACATTAAATTCCAATTTAATTCGATAGGTCTCAGAATTTAAGACAATATTTGAAAACTATCAAAAAGGAAATATTAAGCATTACTAAAAGGATAAAATTATGGCTACTTGGAATTTATTTCAAAGCTGATTAAAGAAACTGGCGATTGCCATTTTAAGTTTTTCCGTCTAACTTTGAGTCTTTCTTTTCGCAAATTAGTAATCTATATCTATACTAATATTATAAAGAAGTAAAAATTGTTTGTTTGTTAGAGGTAATCTCTGGAGCTACCGAACCGATTTCAAAAGTAATGTTATCAAAATGATGGTGTTAGTCCAACTTAGAACATAGGCTATATTTTATGTCGGTGCCACTACCCCAAAGGGGGTGCAGGAGTAAAAAACGTTCTAAAAATGCGATTTTTGCGTTACTGAAGGGCCTAGAAATATGAAATTTGGAATATTAGTTACTTATAAGATATAAATGATGTATAAGAACAGTTCTTAAACAATTCGAAATTTAAAAGGGGTGAAAATGCACAAAAAGCGTTATAAAAAACGTTCTAAATGGTAGTTTCTACATAATCTCTGGAAACACCAAACCGATTTAAAAAATATTGGCGTCAAAATGATGGTGACAACGCTTGCTCCAAGATCGGCTATATTTTATGTCGATGCCATTACCCCAAAGGGGGTGCAGGAGAAACATGTTCTAAAAATGCGATTTATATGTTACTGAAGGGGCTAGAAATATGAAATTTGAAATATTAGATACTTATTAGATATAAAGGATTTCTAAGAACAGTTCTTAAACAATTCGAAATTTAAAAAGGGGGAAAATGCGCGAAAAGCGTTCTAAAAAACGTTCTAAATGGTGATTTCTACACAATCTCATGAAATACCAAACCGATTTAAAAAATAATGGTGTCAAAATGATGGTGACAACCCTTGCTCCAACATAGGCTATGTTTTATGTCGGTGCCACTGCTCGAAAGGGGGTGCAGGAGCAAAAAACGTTCTTAAAATGCGATTTTTGCGTTACTGAAGGGCCTAGAAATATGAAAGTTGAAATATTAGCTACTTATTAGATATAAAGGATTTCTAAGAACAGTTCTTAAACAATTCAAATTTAAAAGGGGTGAAAATGCGCGAAAAGCGTTCTAAAAAACGTTCTACATGGTGGTTTCCACACAATCTCAGGAAATACCAAACCTATTTAAAAAATAATGGCGTCAAAATGATGGTGACAACCTTTGCTCCAACATAGTCTATGTTTTATGTCGGCGCCTCTACCCCAAAGGGGGTGCAGGAGAAAAACGATCTAAATTGCGGTTTTTGCGTTATTGGAGGGCCTAGAATCGTGAAATTTGGAATGGTGGTTAGTTATAAAATATCAATGATATCTAAGGACATTTCCTAAAAAAAATCAAAATTTAAAAGGGGATCGAAATGCGCAAAAAGCGTTGTAAAAAACGTTCGAAATTGCGATTTCTATGCAATCCCAAAAAGTACTGAATCGATTTCAAATATAATGGTGTAAAAATGATGGGGACAGATCTTGCTCCAAGATAGGCTATATTTTATATCTGTTTCCACTACCACAGAGGAAATGCAGGAACAAAATGCGCGAAAAGCGTTCTAAAAACGTTCTAAATGCCGATTTGTCAGCAATATCTCAATAAGAATCAAACTGATTTCAAAAGTAATGGTAGGAAATTGATGCTGACAGCTTCTGCTCTAACATAGACGCTATTTTATGTCGGTATCACTATCATCTAGATGTTGCAGCGGCAAAAAAGCGTTCTAAATTTCGATTTTTGTGATCGGTAGGGGCTAGCAACTTAAAATTAGGCAAGGTACATATTTATTAGATATAAATTATCTTTAAGAATAGTTTCGAAAAAATTGGAAATTTAAAAAGGGGTGAAAATGCGCGAAAAACGTTCTAAAAACGTTCTAAATTGCGATATCTGCTCAATCTCAGGAAATACCAAAGCTATTTCAAAAGTAATGGTTGCAAATCAATGATGACAGTCCCTGTTGTAACATAGGTTATATTTTATGTTGCTGTCACTACCATCTGAGGGTTGCAAAAGCAAAACATGTTCTAATTTGCGTTTTTTGCAGAAGTGAGGGGTCTAACACTTTGAAGTATGGCATGGTATTTACTTACAAGATGCAACTGCTTTCTAAGAACAATCGAAAAAAAATTCCAAATTCAAAAAGATAAAGTGAGCAAAAAGCGTTATAAATTACAATTTTTATGCAATCTTATCAAATACCAAAACTATTAAAGAAATAATGATGACAAATTGTTGGTGATAGAACCTGCTCAAACATAAGCTATATTTTATGTCTGTGCCACTACCACCAGAGGGTTGCAGGAGCTAAAAACTTTCTAAATTGCGATTTATGTGATACTGAAAAGGCTAGAAACTTTACATATGGCATGGTAGTTACTTATAAAATATAAATGCCCTCGAAGGACTGTCGAAAATAAATTCGAATTAAAAAGAGGTAAAGCGAAGGGGAGGTTCGAAAATCATTCTAAAAAAGTCCTAAATTACGATTTCTAAGCAATTTCAGGGAATATAAATCGACTATAAAAGTAATAGTTGCGAATCAATGGTAATAGTCTCTGATTCTACGCAGGGTATATTTTATGCCGATGACTCTACCATTTGGGGTTTACAGGAACAACAAACGTTCTAAAAAAGGCCTATAAAAGCTTTCTAAATGACCTTTCTGTGGAATATTACCCTGTGGAACATAGCCCTTTATGTTGAGAGAGGTGGTAGGACTTGAAATTTGACATGGTTAATTTTCAGATGTAAGAAGATAATTTCTAAAAAATTCAAAAATTCAAATGAATATTGAAATGAGCGAATACTGAAATGAATACTGAATCTTCCGTATTTGGGTCCATAGCCAATAGACCTATTTAGCTAATACAATTTGGTACAATGGAGTGTTTCTATGAAAGCCTTTAATGATATTCACAATTACATTCTTCTATACTAATATTATAAAGAAGTAAAAATTGTTTGTTTGTTAGAGGTAATCTCTGGAGCTACCGAACTGATTTAAAAAATAATGGTATCAAAATGATCGTGTTAGTCTAACTGAGAACATAAGCTATATTTTATGTCGGTGCCACTACCCCAAAGGAGGTGCAGGAGCAAAAAACGTTCTAAAAATGCGATTTTTGTGTTAGCAATATTTAAACTTTGCTATCAGTAATTGCGTGATGTTCGGTTTTATGCTCAAAAAATAAATTATCTATTTCTCAATATAAAACAAAACATAGGTAAGATAAATTGGGCTTACCTTGTATTTATGTGTATCCGTACATCATCTGGTAACACACGTCGGTAAGGGTAATTATGTCTTGATCTTCTCCCATATTTCTGATTTATTTACATCTAGTGATCGTGTGATGTTCATGTCATTTAAAAGACACATGTTTTTTGTATGACTTATAAATCTTAAATTTGTCCGGAGACTTTTATATAGTAAGAAAATTATTATTTAATAAAAGCTTTAAGATATATCTCTCCGTTGGAGAGTCTGGGATACAAGTGAAAATAGAGAAAACATGTATAAAATATTATCAGCAATAAAAAACAGGAAATTAGTGACATAAACCAGAATAACAAATTATTTGTATCAATATTTATATTTATAATAATTTAAAATAAGAGTTTATCAAACATGTTCTTGAGTATCGCGAAATGTTTATAATAAAATGTCTGTTTACGATTGTGCAATCACTTTTCACTTTCACTTCGTTCCTTCAGATCATATGCACTTTTGATAATGACGTTTATAAATCACATTTGACACATGAAAAACAATTTACTTAGCTTGATTGTTTTAATGTCCTTGTTTGGAGATTATATTTCACGATAGCTGTCAACAATTCCCCCCTTAATCTCCTAACGTGGATTGTTCTGTAATTTCAGTTTGTTTCTATTATTTAGAAATTCAGCTTGGGCTCTGGTTTCGTCAGTATGTCCGCTGTCATTGACTTGCTTGGGCAATAACGCAATTCAATAATTTTATTTTCTTTCAACTGTTTAATCACATTATATTTTATGTCAATAGGCTTCGATTTATTAGAAAACTTTTCGGATTCTATCATTTTTATGCAAGATGTATCGCGAAATATTTATAATAAAATGTCTGTTTACGATTGTGTAATCACTTTTCACTTTCACTTCCTTCCTTCAGATCATAAGCACTTTTGATAATTACTTTTATAAATCACATTTGACACATGAAAAACAATTTACTTAGCCTGATTGTTTTAATGTCCTTGTTTGGAGACTATATTTCACGATAGCTGTCAACATTTTGTGTTACTGAAGGGCCTAGAAATATGAAATTTGGAATATTAGTCACTTAAAAGATATAAATGATGTCTAAGAACATTTTCTAAAAAATTCGAAATTTAAAAGAGATTAAAATGCGCAAAAAGTATTCTTAAAAACGTTCTAAATGGTGGTTTCTACACAATCTCAGGAAACACAAAACCGATTAAAAAACAATGGTGTCAAAATGATGGTGACTACCCTTGCTCCAACACAGGCTATATTTTATGTACCACTACCCCAAAGGGGGTGCAGGAGCAAAAAACGTTCTAAAAATGCGATTTTTGCGTTACTGAAGGGCCTAGAAATATGAAATTTGGAATATTAGTTACTTATTAAATATAAAGGATTTCTAAGAACAGTTCTTAAACAATTCGAAATTTAAAAGGGGTGAAAATGTGCGAAGAGCGTTCTAAAAAACATTCTAAATTGCAATTTCTACTCAATTTTGGGAAATATCAAATCGATTTAAAAAATAAAGATGTTAAAATGATTGTGGCAACCTTTGCTCTATCATAGGCTATGTTTTATGTCGGTGCCACTACCTTAAAAGGGTGCAGGAGCAAAAAACGTTCTAAAAATGCGATTTTTGCGTTACTGAAGGGCCTTTTAAAAACTTTTTAAATTACGTTTCTGTGGAATATTAGGAAATAACAAACCGATTTCAAAATTAATGTTGGAAAATTAATTGTGACAATTCCTATTTCAATACAGCCCTTTATGTTGAGAGAGGTGGTAGAACTTGGAATTTGACATGATGGTTAATTTTATGATGTAAGAAGAGGGTTTCTAAAAAAATCAAAACTTCAAATGAATACTGAAACGATCGTATTAATTGAGCATAAATGTTTCAAAATATTTTCTAAATTATCATTTATTTAGTTTTATTTCTATTTATTAATTAATGTCTCATTTCAGCCTAATGCAGTGTAATAATGAAATTTAGTCAAACTGTTTTTTAAATAGTAATTTTTGAATTATTCCTAAACGTATAATTTCTTTTAATAAAAATTAGACATATAACTTGGCATATTTCAAATATTACGCGAGCAAAGCCGCGGGGTTTGCTAGTAAAAAACTAAAGTAGGAAGCACTTGTCAGATTATTCAGATTCATTTTGAATTCCTTTAAAATTAACCTGATATTAAGATGCAACAACAGAAATCACATCAATTTTTTTTGTTGCTTCTATAATTATTATACTGTAATATCTACATGTAAGTTACACATATTTTAAAAATCTTAATTAGTAAAATATCAAGTAATTTTACTTAATTATTTTTCATCCTACTAAATTTGTTTTCTAGTTGGCACGTCATGGGAATGTAAAATATTTTTGTACAAATTTGGTACGCAGCAACAAAAAGGTTCGCCAACCCTGTCCAACATGCACTCTATCTCTCCTGAAACTTGGTAACTGCTGTGCTGAAGCATACTTGATACAAACTGTAGTACAATGTTTCTACTGCAATTTATGAAGTTTCAAGTTTCGTGAAAATGGCGTTAAATTTGGTTGAAACTTTTCATACTAAAAATAAACTAGTCAGATGTGGCAATCCCAAAACTTTCTTCTATCTCATACATGTTAATACTACCTGAAAAATGCAGCATATCAGCACCACCTGTTAGATGATTTACACTAAAATCTAATTATCAACAATTTTGGCAACTTTTAACTGAATCTGAAGTTTGATGAAAATCCGTGCATTAGTTTTTTAGATAGAGCTGTTGCGAAAATTGTAAAATTTCTGCATAGCAGCGCCACCTGTTGGGCGATTCATGCCAAAAACTAATTGGGGCCAATTTATACCAGGAAGTAACTGAATCTGAAGCTTGATGAAAATTCATGCATTAGTTCTTGAGATATAGCTATTGCGGAAATCGTAAAAAATGCAGACCAGCAGCACCACCTGTTGGGCGATTTACACCAAAAATTAAACAACATTAATTTATACCAGGGACTAACTGAATCTGAAGTTTGATGAAAATTCGTGCATTTTTTCTTGAGTTAGATCTATTGCGATAATCATGAATAATGCAGTATAGCAACGCCACCTGAGGGCGATTTTCACCAAATTGTTATCAGCACCTAACTACATCCTGGACTAACTGAATCTGACGTTTTATGAAAACCCGTGCAGTAGTTCTTGAGATATAGCTATTTCTGAAATCGTAAAAAAATTCCACATAGTAGCGCCACCCGTTGGGCGATTTTCACCAAAAACTAATCAGGTTCAGTTTATATCAAGTTCTAACTGAATCGAAAGTTTTGTGAAATTCCGTACATTAGTTCTTGAGATAGAGCGCCCACAAAATTTTTGTCACATGCAGACTCACAGAGTGACACAGTGACAGACAGACATTTTCTAAAAACCATCAAATCGTGTTCAGGACATTCTAAAACGTATAAAGCCGTCGAAAACCGGAACGGAAAATTTTCACGAATCCAATACTTTCTTCTTGTAAAAATAGAAGAAAGTAAAAACACCCAAAGATTTCTTGAATTTTTAAAAAATCTTGTATGTCTCAAAGAATATACTTGCCTTTCTCACACAAATGTTGTATACAGGGTGTATCTTAAATGCTTAAACAAATTTTGAAGGATGATAGTACTCATGAAGACGAACAAAAAATGTAATGGAACATGGTGTCGCAAATGACGTTTAAAGGATGAAAATAGAGACAATGCTTCTGGAAATGTACAAACTGAGACAAAAAAGAAACACTCCAGAATATTATTTATTGCACAGAATAGGTACAATACAGCTCGTACTGTCCAGAGAAAACAAATATTTTACAGCATTTGTCCAAAGTGTGGACCGCGGACATTGTTACACAGGGTACATCTACGGAGGAACGACTGCAAATTTGCATATGTTGATTCATGCTCACAGATTTTTTTGGCTTTCTTCCGAGTTTTTGTTATATATTTCTGACAGGATATGCACAAAGTTAAAGTAAAACCAGCTTCGTGTGACTAGCCAGTTCTGCAGAAAAGCAGCATGCGAGATTTCGATATTTTTATTAGTTTTGCGATTTCCCCCCTTTAAACGTCATTTGCGACCCCATGTTCCATTGCATTTTTTGTTCGTGTTGATGAGTACTATCACCCCCTAAGTTTGTTGAAGCATTTCAGATACACCATGTACAACCCACAAAATCTTCTACAGCTGCAAATCATTTAGATAATTTTATTTTACATATGAAATATTATTTTTTATTAGACATGTCGTTTGTCCCTTAAATTCTCTCGTAACCAAACCGTTGCTGAATATAAGTGGTCAAGCATATTTTTTACATTTCTGACGTTCCGGAAAAATTCGTCAAGAATTATCTAAATATTTGATGAAAAGTCTAAAATATTTTTGTTATATAATATATTTTTTTATGTATTTTATCTTCTCAATCTATATTCATGAACTTTTCTATACTCCAATTTATTTATCTTCTACATATGTTTCTGTAACAATGAAATGGGGACTAAATTTTGTTTTCATTTTAGTAATGTTTCTAATAAACAATGTAAATCATAAAACATAAACAAACACAAAAACTAGTATGTTGTGGCCATCACAAAACTTTCTCCTATCTCAAACATGTCAATACTTCAAAATTCACTATCTCAGTGCCAAATTAAATGGCAATCTGTGTTCATCATGAGAATTCTAAAAATATGAAATTCCGTTTGAAATCAAATTCACCGTTCCGAATATGAAATTCACTGAAATCGTGTAAATACAGCAAAATGCAGCATAGCAGAGCCACCTATTGGGTTATTTACACCAGAACCTAATTATCACCAACTTATGTCAACGTCTAACTGAATATGAAGTTTGAGGAAAATTCGTGCATTAGTTCTGGAGCTAGAGGTATTGCGCAAGTCATGACAAATGCAGCATAGAAACGCTACCTGTTGAGCGATTTGCAACAACACATAATCAGCAGCAATATTAATCAAGTTATACTTAAATCTGAAGTTTGATGAAAATTCGTGCATAGATAGAGCTATTGAGGAAATAGTTCAAAATGCAGCACAGCAGCGCCACCTATTGGGCGATTTACACCAACACGTAGGCAGCATCATTTCATATGAAGGACTAACTAAATCCGAAGTTTGATGACAATGTGTGCATTAGTTCTTGAGATAGAGCTACTGCGAAAATAGTGTAAATCCTGCAAAATGCAGCATAGCAGCGCCACCTGTTGGGCGTTTTACACCAAAACGTAAACAGATTCCATCTCATGTCAAGGACTAACGGAATGTGAAGTTTTATAAAAATCCGTGCATTAGTTCTTGAGATAGAGCTTTTGCGGAAATCCTGCAAAATGCTACATAACAGCGCCACCTGCAGGACGATTTACACCAAAAACTAATCAGCACCAATCTATACCAGGGACTACCTGAATATAATTTTTTATGAAATTCCGTGCATTAGTTCTTGAGATAGAGCGCCCACAAAATTTGTGTTACATACAGACAGACAGACAGACTCACAGACAGACATTTTGTAAAAACATATTTTTTGGAATCTCTGACCCATAAAACGTGTAAATCCGTCGAAAACTGGAATTCGGAAATTTTCATGAAACCATTACTTTCTTCTTGTAAAGATAGAAGAAAGTAATATAAACAAAATCATCTTTGTTAGGGTTTTATATTTTAACGCTGTCAATTATTTTTCCCTACTTCTAAATTACACTCATTACTGTTTATCTTTCGGCTTCTGTTACAGACTTATTATGAATGAAATAAGGATGATAAAAAACACATTGCATGACTAGTTAAGTTCTTTTATGATTGAATCGTTTTCATGAATTTATTTTGCTTTTGATTTAATATGTCAAATTATTTGATCAGGATAATAAATTTCAAGTGAAAACGGGGCAAAAAATAAGATATCTTTATTTACATAAGTACTATGTCATAAAAAGGAAAAATCTAAGTGTTTTAAATTTTATTTGTTTATTATTAAATTGTGGTAACTAAGAAAGGACATACTTTAATCATTTCCTTTAACAGCATTCCGATGTAAAAGTAAGTTTAAATAGAATGAAATAAAAATACGTGTATTTCCAAAACTCTGTATAAAGAAAATACTGTTAGGTATTAAATAGACGTTATTGAATCTTTATCATATAGGTAATGACTACAACATATCTACTTAAATATTTTTCTGAGCATTTTCTATCTACGTAACTATTTATGCTCTTATATACAGTTGTATACATTTAGTTTCAGTTATACAAGAATAAGGCAAAAGGCTTACCTCTTCTCTTTTAATTTGCAGGTCAAATATCGTAGAACAACAAACCTGTTACTTCAATTTTTTTCAGCCGATTCCGCCGTGTATCATTCGCACTTCATGCTGCAATGTAGAAAAAATGAAGATATTAGTTGAATAATTAATTCACACTAGAATCATAAAGAGGTACAGTTTGTCAATCTGAATCCGATTTTAATTTAGGCTGAGATGATGGATTCACATAATACAGAATAAGAAAGTCGCTTTAAGAGCGAGTTAAAACACGTTATACACAGACTAAGTTTACAAGATGATCTAACGAGAGAAAGAGTCTATTGCGCAGTTCTTTTTTTCTTTTTCTCTCAGAGTCCCTTGATATCTGAGCTTTAGGTCAATGATCTTACGACGTCATCGTAGCACGTGCCATGGCTTGACCCAGATCTTCTTCACTAGGTTTTTCTCTTCTCCTCTCTTTGATTCTCGGGGATTACGACTTGGAGAAACATATTTCACAATATACCCCCTTAATTCCTGAGTGGAGGAAAGTCTAATAGTTTGAGTTTTTCGCGGTTTTTCAGGAACTCAGGTTTGGGTGCGGGCTTAGTTAGCACGTCCGCAACCATGGCTTTGCTGGCACAGTATTGAAATGCTATGATGCTGGTTTCCACTAAGTTCTTTATGAGGTGAAACTTTACATCAATATGTTTGGTCCTGCTGGAGTGTTTTTCTGACTCTGTCACTTTTATTGTTGAAAGATTGTCCTCGAAGAGAGTTATTGGATGTTTTTGTGGAAGATCTAGATTTTCTAAAAGTCTTGTTAGCCAGACGATTTCATTTGCAGCAGTTGCAGCTGCAACATATTCCGCCTCAGCGGATGATTGGGCAATACATGATTGGCGTTTAGACAGCCAATGAATGGGGTTCTTTCCAATTAAAAATATGTTTCCCGATGTTGATTTCCTTGTATCAGAATTTTGTGCCCAGTTAGCATCTGAATATGCCTCAAGGATTGGGGCGAATTCTGTGTCTATTATTAAGTGTAGAATTTTTGTTGCGTTTAAGTATCGAATGACGCGCTTTAAAGCTTTCCAGTCGGTCTCTGTCGGATTTTCGTTTTTCCGACTGAGTATATTGACTGCGGTCAGGATGTCGGGTCTTGTTACGATCGCTATATACAATAGCGCTCCGATTCCTTGCCGGTATTTATGATTGTTTGGAAGCGAATTGTTGTTGTTGTTTATTCTCAGGTATCCGGCATCCATAGGAGTACTATATGGCTTGCTTTCGGTTAAGTTAAATTTGCTTGTTATTTCATTAATTTTTGTTGTCTGATTTAGAGCATATCCGTTTTTTAGCTTCTTTATGTTTATTCCTAGATAGTTGCTTACTTCACCTAAGTCAATAAGTTTGAATTGACTTTTTAATATTTCTATGAATATTTCAATGTTTTCTTTATTTCCTGTAATCAAAAGGTCGTCAACGTAAACTATTATGTAAACGGGTCTTCTTTGTTTTTATTTTTTCGTGTAAACAAACAAGTGTCTACTGTACTTTGAATAAAATTCATCTGTTTTAGAGTTTCTCTAATTTTAATGTTCCAGGCTCTAGCTTCCTGTTTTAGGCCATATATAGCCTTTGACAATTTACATACTTTGTTGTTTTGATTTGATATTTCATGACCTTCGGGTTGTGTCATGTAGATATCTTCGTCAAGTTCGTCGTGTAGGAAAGCGGTCTTAATGTCATGATGGTGTATGTCAAATCCGTGGTACGCGGCTGCGGCTAGAAAGGTTCGGATTGTCGTGTGAGACTCCACTGGGGCAAATGTCTCATCATAATTCTCTCCATATTTTTGCAGGACGCCTTTCGAGACGAGGCGAGCTTTGTATCTTTTTACCTTTCCCTGGTCATCGTATTTGACTTTGAAAGTCCATTTGCTGCCGATGACTTTCTTTCCTTGTGGGGGTTCCACTAGTTTCCAAGTGTTGTTTTCCTTTAGCGAATTTATTTCTTCTTGAGCGGCTTTTAAGCCAATTCTGCCTCTCAATTGGATTTTGAATGCTCATCATGTCATCCCAATCTTTGGGCTCATAAATTGTGTTTGTCTTAACGGTGTACGCGAAGCGATCGGGCGGTAATCCTCTATTGGATCGTTCCGATCTTCGCGGTTCGTTAGTTGATTGTTTGGGCACTGATGGTTCGCATTCTGAAGGGGTGATTTTTACTAGTATTTCGTGCGGGTTGTCTTCCATTAGTTGTTCATTTTCTGAATTTTTTGGTTTGGTTTCTTCTGGATTATTATCGTTTTGTATGTATGGAAGTTTACTTTTGAGGAATTTTATTGATCTAGTTAATATTACTTTACCATACACTCAGTAACCTTTGCTTCTATTGTCGTATCCGACAAATTTTCCTAGCTGTGCAGTTTCGTCTAGTTTTCCGCGTTTTGATTTGTTAATGTGGGTATAGGTCGGGCAGCCGATTACTCTTAGGTAGTGGAGATTAGGTTTTATGTTTGTCCATCCTTCGTAAGGCATGATGTCGTTAGATTTTGTAGGTAAGCGATTTTGAATGTGGTTGGCTGTAGTTATCGCTTCTCCCCATAGTTTGTGCGGTAAATTAGCTTCAATTAACATACTGCGGGTCATCTCAAGTAAATATCTATTCTTGCGTTCCGCAACTCCGTTTTGGCTGGGAGAATGTGGAACTGTCAGTTGATGTTCTACACCCTTATCCTTAAGATACTGTTCAATTTCGGCACTGGTGTATTCGCCACCATTGTCCGATCTGATTATATTTGGGTATCTACCGAATTTGTTGTATACTAGAGATACGTAATCTTTAAACTTTTCAAATACTTCACATTTCCTAGACATTAAGTATATTATGCAAAATCTGGTTTTATCATCTATAAATGTTACGAAGTATGTTTTGCCGCCTATTGTAGGGGTCTGTATCGGCCCACATACATCAGAGTGAATTAACTCGGTTTTTCGTGTAGCCCTGTATTTTGCTTGTTTGGGGTACGGAGCTTCTGTTGTTTTTGCTCTAATACATATTTCACATGTATTTTCATGTTTGCAGTTATTTATTGTTACACCGGTGACCAGTTGATTATTTTGCATTTCTTTAATTGCTTGATAGCTGCGGTGTCCCATTCTGCGGTGCCATAGGTCAATGCAGTTGGGATTTTGACAGGTGTATGCCATGTTTACGTAATTTTGTTCTTTTGTATCACTAGCGAAATTTATTTCATACAGGTTATTTCTCAATTTTCCTTCTAATATTGCTTTGCCATCGTTTATTACGCTACATTTTTCCTTTTCAAAAGTTACTTCACAACCGTTTTGAGTCGCCTTACTGACTAAAAGTAGATTTGTTTCTATTTTAGGTATATATAGCACATTTTTAAGCGTAATTTGTTCACTGTTGTCATCCATTTGAATTTTTATGTCGCCAGAACCGCAAGCCTTTAATTTGTTACCATTAGCAACAGTTATTTCAGTTTCGGCATTTTCGTTAAATCTTGAAAACTATGTTTTATCATTTGTTATGTGGTTTGAACTACCACTATCAATTACCCAAGTGTTTGTATCACTTTTTTCCTCTAGGAATGCCACGTCGTTCGTTTTTCATTTTTGAAATTGTATACTTCATTCCTATCATTTGTGTTAGTTTTCTCAAAACAAAGTTGTGTTGAGTTTTGTTTTTGATAATTATATCTGTTTGGATGAGAATGGTTGCCATGCTGCTGAATGTATGAATTTTGTTTTGTTTCTTGATGAACCAGCATTGGGCGGTATTATGGTTCCGCATTTTGCAATGAGTGCAGTATTTGTTTTCTTTTCTATTACTGGCGTATGCCGAATTTTTCGTTATTTTATATGCTTTAGATGCATTCTGTGACATGTCAGTATTTTCTATTCTTCGCTGGTATTCATCTTTAATTTTGTTCACAGAAAATTAGGCGTCAGGTCAGTTTCTGGGCGTGATTCAAGGGCGGTGATCAAAACGTCGTATGACCTGGTCAATGAACATAGCATTATCGCTGATATATAAGAATCGCTTATGCGTTCACCAGTTGCGGCTAATTTGTCAATCAGTTCGAGTATATTAGTAATATGTTGTTGCATGTCTCCGTTTTCACTTAGTTTAGTATTGTACAATTTTCTTAGTAGAAATAATTTACTAGAAAGTGATTCTCTTTCATGAATTTCTTTTAGTTTATCCCAAGTTTCGCGAGCAGTTTCTGTTTTATGTGAGTTATTTGCGCATCTTCAACGCTCAAATTTATAAGAGCACGCGCTTTTTTATCCCTTTTGTTCCAATCTGGCCATGCAGCGTCGGTCGTGGCAGGAGCAGTTTCTGTAACTGTTTCTGTGAGATCATCTTTGGTTAGCAGCATCTGAATCTTGAAGTGCCAGTTGGCGTAGTTCGATGCATTCAGTTTTTCAATAGATTGATTATCTTTATACGATGTCATAATAAATATTTTTTCTTTTTTTTTTGACCTACAATGTTTTACTTTTTGTATTTGTTATTGTTATCGAGCACTAACTCAGTCTCAAAATCAAATTTTGTTAGATATTAAATAGACGTTATTGAATCTTTATCATATAGGTAATGACTACAGCATATCTACTTAAATATTTTTCTGAGCATTTTCTATCTACGTAACTATTTATGCTCTTATATATAGTTGTATACATTTAGTTTCAGTTATACAAGAATAAGGCAAAAGGCTTACCGCTTCTCTTTTAATTTGCAGGTCAAATATCGTAGAACAACAAACCCGTTACTTCAAATTTTTTCAGCCGATTCCGCCGTGTATCATTCGCACTTCATGCTGCTATGTAGAAAAAATGAAGATATTAGTTGAATAATTAATTCACACTAGAATCATAAAGAGGGACAGTTTGTCAATCTGAATCCGATTTTAATTTAGGCTGAGATGATGGATTCACATAATACAGAATAAGAAAGTCGCTTTAAGAGCGAGTTAAAACACGTTATACACAGATTAAGTTTACAAGATGATCTAACGAGAGAAAGAGTCTATTGCGCAGTTCTTTTTTTCTTTTTCTCTCAGAGTCCCTGGATATCTGGGCTTTAGGTCAATGATCTTACGACGTCATCGTAGCACGTGCCGTGGCTTGACCCAGATCTTCTTCACTAGGTTTTTCTCTTCTCCGCTCTTTAATTCTCGGGGATTACGAATTCGAGAAACATATTTCACAATAAATATCACTCTTATCATGCCTGTTAATGGCAGGCATAGTTAATATGAGCGTACACACGTACCTAGAGTTTTTAAAGTCTAGAACAAAAGTAAACCGCGATAAAACATGAACTGAAAATTATGCATCAAGTATTCATTTTGAAACACTTTCCAACGCATTCAGAGTACTATAATAAAACTGCACGCTTTAATAAGATGAAAGATGATGTCTAAATAAACAATTTGGAAACCGCATAACACATTTTGGAATCCAATTTTAGTAATTACCATCGACAGTTGGAAAAATATCTGAATTCTTTTGTGCATCCTTGTATATGATATATACACTTGATACTACATAGTATGCTAAAATTTAGTTCAGTTAGGGAACGCAAAGCACAGTTGAAATTTCCCTTCAGCAGTCTCCTTCAGTAAATGGAAATGTACTCCAGTTGTTTTGTGAAGCCCTGTATATGACCTACTGAATTTATATACATCAAGTAATATAAAATTAATTTCAATTTAAAAACGCGTACCACAACAGAAAACGCATTTTCAGCAATTGTTGTTCCTAGGCAGTACTGTAATTCGATTATTTTGTGTGTCTCTTCACATGAACGATGAATGTTATGCACATCATATTCTAAAGTAAGCATCTTCCAGTGCAACTCAGAAATATACATCAATTTAAATATGTTTGAAGTAGTGAAACATCATTAAAATACACTGAAAAAAATTCCGTTAAAATACGGAAATTGTACTGGCAATCGAGACGCCAGTATTATTTCCGTACTTTAACGAAATTTTTTCCGTAAATTCCAGAAAGAATTTCGCTTTTTTACAAAATCTACGGTAAAAATATCCGCCAGTACTATTTCCGTATTTTAACGGATATTTTTACCTTAGATTTTGTAAAAAAAAGAAATTCTTTCGGGAATTTTCTGAAAAAAATTTCGTTAAAAAACGGAAATAATACTGGCGTCTCGATTCGCAGTACAATTTCCGTATTTTATCGGATTTTTTTTTTACAGTGTATTTTAATGATGTTACACTATTTCAAACACATTTAAATTGATATATATTTCTGAGTTGCACTGCAAGATGCTTACTTTAGAATATGACGTGCATAGCATTCCTCGTTCATGCACACCGCAAACGATTTTTTCACATAGACCGTAATGTTAAGGAATCATTTTGAGTGTCCTTGTAAATTAACGATGAATGCTATCTATACCATATTCTATAGAAAGTATCTTGTAGCGCATCTGAAAGATATATATCAATTTCAATGCGTATGAAATTGCGTGAAATGTAAAGAAACGTTGCAAACCATTTTTCCTGATAGACCGTAATGTAACGGAATTGTTTCGAATGTATCTCCAAAGGAACTATTAGTATAAGTGCTACACACTTCATTTTCAGTACGAAACATGCCGTAGTGAATCTCATTAACATATATAAAAAATTTACGTGCGTTAGAGCACGCAAAAACAGATAGACTAACCGAATTAATAAACCTTCACTTTTCAACTATGTTGGTAAGTGTTAAAAATCTTTCGGTCTGAGTGACTTGTGATTTGTCTATTAATATTCGCCGTGATAAGGATTTTGTGTAGTATGTAATATATATATATATATATATAAAATCTCGACTGAAGAAAGCAGGCGCGGTACTGATGGTAATGACAGGGAAGTATATGCATATAACTTTAAAAATGCAAAATTGGGATCCCGTGAAAATACACTGCGCGACTGTTGGTTGTTAGGCTACCAAAATCCCGTGTTTTTACACTGCAAAAAGCTTATGTAACGTTACTCCATAAAATTGGTGGTAGCCGTGATGCCTCCATTTTACCTTTATCAAAAATTGTGTGTGTGTGTGTAAATTTTATCTTAAAAACGACTCAAACGATTTTGACTAATTTTTGTACTTTATCATTTTCGGGCACGAGAAGACCATTGGGCTAGGTCACGTGTTCAGGAAAATTCGATTAGTGGGTCATTTTGGGTTATAAAGGGGCAATTTGGGTAAAGCTAATTATATCTAAAAAACGGCTCAATTGATTTTGATTAAATTTTATATAGAACCGTTTTTGGGCACGAGAAAAACTATTGGGCTAGGACACATGTTCGAGAAATTTTGATTAGTGGGTCTTACTTGGGTCAGTATGGGTCAAGCCATTTTTATCTAAAAAACGGCTCTAACGATTTTGACTGAAATTTGTAATCTATTGCTTTGGATTATGAGAAGACCAATGGGCTAAGTCACATGCATGAAAAAAATTAATCGACTGACTCTTTTCTAATATTCAAAATCACCAGACCTTGCGTTCGGGATCATGAATTTTCATAAATCATGCTTTCAAATCATGGATAATAAAAAAAACCCAAAACGTCAGGTAATTTATTAATCACGCACGTCATAAAGAAAATAAATGATGTTTAAATTCAAATCCTACAAATATATCCTCAAATTTACTTCGTCAAATTTGTAATTATAAATTACACAATTATATGGCATTTCGAGAAAAGTTCGGGAACCTATCTATGACAACACTGAGATCATTATTACCAATCCATACAAAGAAAAAGTGTGTAGCTAAAATAACAACTGAAATTATGACAACAGAATTTGAAATCTGCGGGAGCCACAATGAAGTTGTTGCTCCTAATTGATTTCTCTTCTAGTGTAGAAAGTTACTGAAATGCATATTGATGCATTCGGTTCCGTTCTCAACTCTAAATGCTTTAATTCAGTGACCAAATTTATTTTCACACAGTTGAACTTGGTTCTATTAGAAAGCTTTTTGAACATCATTTTTATGCTTGAGAAAATTAAGTGTTCTGAAACCACTGAAACCATCTTTTATTAAAATGAAATAATTTTCTCCAAATACTGATTGTACGGACAAAGCCCACGGATATCACTATGAATTAGCTCCACTCTTTTAGTTGCCTTATATTCCTTAGTACTTAATGACAATCTGTGTTGTTACCAAATTGGTATCCTTCGCAAAAGAATTCATTCTTTTCTGAGGTCTAATTTTTCAATCAATCTTCTCTTACTTTATATGCCCCCACAACTTTATGTGCTCTGTACGTTCGTGCCTCACTTTCAGATTGTTTTATGAGAGATGTTTGCTTCAGGTGAGCTTATATTCTTAAAGAGCATGTGATATAATATGTCTGTAGAACGCACTGCAGTGCTAACTAACTCAGCTTCACAGTTGTATATAATCAGCATGTTAGCAATATTTAATCTTTGCTATCATAAAATTTGCGTGATGTTCGTTTTTTATCCTCAAAAATTAATTATCTATTTCTCAATATAAAAAACATAGGTAAGATAAATTGGGCTTACCTTATATTTATGTATATCCGTTTATCATCTGGTAATTTTCCTCCGGAAAGGGTAAATAGATCTACATGTTCTTCCTGTATTTCTGATTTAATCCATATAAGTGACTGATGGTCTGAACTTCATGTTGTTTAAAAAGACGTATATTTTTGTGTGACTTGTGAACTTAAGTTTGCGCCGAAACTTATAAATAGAAAAGTAAAATTAAATTTTAATAAGAGCTTTAAGATACACATCTCTCAGTTTGAGAGTTTGAGTTACAAGTGAAAGTAGAGGAAAAATACATGAATAAAATATTATTAGCAATAAAGAACAGGAAATTAATCCCATAAATCAGCATAACAAATAATTTGTATCACTATTTATATTTACGGTAATTTAAAATCAGAGTATATAAATGTCTTATAGTTCTTGAATATCACAAAATGTTTATAATAAAATATCTGTTTACGATTGTGCAATCACTTTTCAATTTCACTTCCTTCTTTTAGATCATAAACACTTTCGATAATTACTTTTGTAAATCACATTTGACACATGAAAAACAATTTATTTCGCTTAATTATTTTAATGTCCTTGTTTGGAGATTATATTTCACAATATCTGTCAAAAATTCCCCCTTAATCTCCTAATGAGGATTGTTCTGTAATTTCAGTTTGTTTCTATTATTTAGAAATTCAGGCTTGGGCTCTGGTTTCGTAAGTATGTCCGCCGTCATTGACTTGCTTGGGGCAATAACGCAATTCAATAATTTTATCTTCTTTCAGCTGTTTAATCACATTATATTTGATATCAATATGCTTCGATTTATTAGAAAACTTCTCGGATTCTATCATTTTTATGCAAGATTATTTATCTTCATAAATTACTATAGGCAATCTTTGCGGTATATCGAGATCTTCTAATAGTTTTAGCAGCAATATCAATTCTTGTGTTGCGCTCGCCGCTGATACGAACTCTGCCTCTGCAGATGATTGTGCGACACACGTTTGTCGTTTTGTTATCCACTGATTGGATTCTTTCCTAAAAGGAATAAATTGCCTGTTGTCGATCTTCTTGTTTTTAGATCTCCACCCCAATCCGCATCAGTATATACTTCTAGGATGGGTGGTTCTTCCGTGTTGATTACTAAATTTAAGTTTTTTGTTGAATAGAGATATCTTATTAATCTTTTAACACCTTTCCAATCTCTTTCAGATGGCGTTTCGTTTTTTCTACGTAAGATGTTTACCCCTACTAAAATATCGGGCCTACTTATTGTAGCAACATATAACAGCGCACCTATTGCTTGTCGGTACTTAGTGTTGTTTGGCATTTGTGTTTCTTCATTGTCTAATCGTTGAAAGCCTGTTTCCATTGGAGTGCCATATAGCTTAGAATCTTCTAAATTAATTTTTTTTGCGATTTCTATTATTTTTGCTCTTTGATTTAGTTTAAAGCCGTTGTGAGTCTTTTGTATTTTTATCCCGAGGTAATTGGAAATTTGACCTAAATCTTCAAGTGCGTACTTATATTTTAGTTTATCTATTATTTCATTTATATTTTCATCTTTTTCTGCGATGAGAATATCATCTACGGATATTGCTATATAAACCGTGTTTTCCCCTTCTTTTCTTATAAATAAACAACTGTCAGCATTGCTCTGTTTAAATTTTAATTCCTTTAGTGTTTCACTAATGTTTGAATACCATGCTCTTGCAGCTTGTTTTAGTCCATATAGGGCCTTTTTTAACTTACAAACCTTATTGGGTTCTCTAGTGTTTATATACCCTTTAGGTTGTGATACATAGACATTTTCTTCCAATTCACCATGTAAGAATGCAGTTTTGATGTCAATCTGCCTAATATTGAGATTGTGATATGCTGCGGCAGTTATGAAGGCTCTTAAACTTGTATGGAAAACTACTGGCGCATAAGTTTCATTGAAATCTACTCCGTATTTTTGTCTAAATCCTTGTGCGACCAATCTCGCTTTGTAACGCTTGATTTTTCCGAATTCGTCATATTTCGCTTTAAAAGTCCATTTCGACCCAATTACTCTTGCTCCTTGTGGGGGATCAACTAATCACCAGGTTTCATTTTCATTAAGGGAATTCATTTCCTCTTCTGTCGCTTTTATCCAGTTCTGTTTTTCCATAGGATTTTCTATACTCATCATATCTTCCCAACTGTTAGGTACATATACTGGATCGTGCCGGACTGCATAAGCAAACCTGTCCGGCGGCACACCTCTATTGGTTCTCTCTGATCTTCTGATTTGTGGAATTTGTTGTTGTGACGCGGGTGGTGGACTTAGTTCATTTTGTGTTGGTGTCAGATCTATTTCTATTTCATTCGTGTCTTTCTGTTGTGTTTATTTGTTTGTTTTCGCGATTAATTCTCTTCTATCTAGATTTTCGTTAGTATCTGGATTATTTTTATTTTCTATAAATTTTACACTTCTGGCCAATATTACTCTTTCGTCACTTGTATAGATTCTGTACGCCTTAGAGCGACTGTCGTATCCGACAAAAGTGCCTTTTTCCGCTCTATTATCTAATTTTCCTCTCTTTGATTTGTGTATGTAAGCGTATGCAGTACAGCCAAAAACTTTGAGATATTTCAAATTTGGTCTCCTATTCATCCATAATTCATAGGGTGTGGTGCTTACCGATTTTGAAGGTAGCCGGTTCTGTAAGTGATTCGCGGTACATATGGCTTCCCCCCATAATTTGTGCGGGAGATTTGCTTCATTTAGCATACTTCAAACCATATCAAGTAGGGACCTATTCTTACGCTCTGCGACACCGTTTTGGCTTAGGTTAAATTGTACGGTAAGCTGATGATGAAAATATCCCATTTTCTTTTAGATATTTTTCTATTTCGTTAGCCGTATATTCACCACCGTTGTCCGATCTGATCTCAGTAGGCATTTTTCCGAATTTGTTTTTCACCATTGAGGCGTATTCTTTCAATTTTTCTGAAGCCTCACTTTTATTTTCCATTAAATAAATTACACAAAATCGTGTATAATCATCGATAAAAGTGTTGAAGTACTTTACCCCAATTGTGGGTGTATTTATAGGGCCGCATACATCAGTATGGACTAACTCGAGCCTTTTTGTAGTTCTATATGCACCTGATTTGGGAAATGGGGTCTCGCTGATTTTGGACTTGATGCATACCTCACATTTCGCATTATGTTTGCAGTTGTTGATTTTAATTCCCTCAACTAAGTGGTTTGATAACATGGACTTTATTGTGTCGTAGCTCCTATGCCCCATTCGCCTATGCCACAAATCTATGCAATTTGCATTTGAGCAGTTGTAGGTGACATTTGCATAGTGCTTGTGATTTTCATCTTTACTAACATGTATTTCGTACAGATTGTTTTTAAGTTTACCTTGAAGTATAACGTCGCCTTCGTGGATTATAACACATTTATCTTTTTCAAATTTGACTTTCCAACCGTTTTTAGTTGCCCTACTCACTGACAGCAGGTTAGTTTCTATGTCAGGAACGCATAGTACGTCACGCAATATAACTTGTTTGTTTTTATTTTCGGTATGAATTATTACCTCTCCAGATCCATATGAAATCAGTTTATTACCATTAGCGACTGTGACGTTTGTTTCATTATTATTTGTAATTTTGTTAAAAAATTCCTTTGAATTTACTATGTGACTGGAACTGCCACTGTCCACTATAAAAGTGCCTTTATTTTCGGACTCTTCGGTTAGTAAAGCGACACTGTTGTTTTCATTTACTGTGTCTTTTCTTTCTTCAGGTTCCGCATTTTTATGTAAATTATTTTCTTCATAAACTATTGATGTTGAATTGTTTTTATTTTTATAGTGTCTGTTATTAGTGTAACTGTTGTTGTTTTTAGTTTTTAGAAACCAGCAGTCTTTATTTGAGTGGTTTTTCATTTTACAGTGTGAGAAATACTCATTGCTGCCTCTTTTCTGATCTGAATGATTAAATTTACCTTGAGTTTTATAGGCTTTATTGCTGTTTTCGGAATTTTCACTATTATCTACTCTCCGAGTATATTCGTCCGTAAGCTTGCTTTTTATAAATTGTACGGTTAACTCAGCTTCATCTCTGGCCTCCAGGGCAGTAACTAGGGCATCGTAGGACGGTGGCAACGAGCACAGCAGCAGTGCTGAAATGTGCGAGTCAGTTATGTTTTCCCCTATGGCTGACAGTTTATCCACTATCTCTAAAATTTTAGTAATGTGGGCTGTCATATTACCACCTTCAGTTAATTTTGTACTGTATAGTTTTCGTAGCAAGTACAGCTTACTAGAGAGATTAGATCTCTCATGTATTTGTTTGAGTGCGTCCCATGTTTGCCTAGCTGTATTTAAATTTTTGACATGCACTATTTGACTGTCGTCAATGGACAAATTTATTAAAGCCCTTGCTTTTCTGTCTTTCTTGGTCCAAGCATCGTTCAATGGAGGGGGGGGGGGCTCTTGCGTAATAACTTCAATAAGTTCATCTCGAATTAATAGCATTTCGACCTTGAACCGCCAATTTGTATAATTGTTGGCGTTCAATTTTTCAATGGTCGTGCTATCTTTTGTAGAAGAAGCCATAATGTTGCTAAGATTCGTTTTATTTTTTCTAATAAATTACCCTGTCGGATTACCAGATTTGTATTCTTATTTTTTCAGTGACGATGTTTTTATTGAGAATTTTTTTTTTCACTCTCATAATCAATTTGTTAGCAATATTTTATCTTTGCTATCATAAAATTTGCGTGATGTTCGTTTTTTAACCTAAAAAATTAATTATCTATTTCTCAATATAAAAAACATAGGTAAGATAAATTGGGCTTACCTTATATTTATGTATATCCGTTTATCATTTGGTAATTTTCCTCCGGAAAGGGTAAATGGATCTACATGTTCTTCCTGTATTTCTGATTTAATCCATATATGTGACTGATGGTCTGAACTTCATGTTGTTTAAAAAGACGTATATTTTTGTGTGACTTGTGAACTTAAGTTTGCGCCGAAACTTATAAATAGAAAAGTAAAATTAAATTTTAATAAGAGCTTTAAGATACACATCTCTCAGTTTGAGAGTTTGAGTTACAAGTGAAAGTAGAGGAAAAATACATGAATAAAATATTATTAGCAATAAAGAACAGGAAATTAATCCCTTAAATTAGCATAACAAATAATTTGTATCAATATTTATATTTACGTTAATTTAAAATCAGAGTATATAAATGTCTTATAGTTCTTGAATATCACAAAATGTTTATAATAAAACATCTGTTTACGATTGTGCAATCACTTTTCAATTTCACTTCCTTCTTTTAGATCATAAACACTTTCGATAATTACTTTTGTAAATCACATTTGACGCATGAAAAACAATTTACTTCGCTTAATTATTTTAATGTCCTTGTTTGGAGATTATATTTCACAATATCTGTCAACACAGCATGATCTTGCATTTTTATTATTTTTATGCCTTTGCTTTCATTCACTCCTTAAGATAAAAGATTTATCTACATATCAGGAACATAGCGTATGCATTTTTCATTCTTGCCATTCTCTATCAATAAACATTCGAATTTTTACAATTCCGCTTATTTAATGGCTAATTTCAGTTTTTTGCGAAGACGAATAACTTTTTTATCGTTTGATTCACTGAAGCTGTTGAAATAATTGAGATCATAGTTTATGTGAGTAGATGCATTACCATCCAGAATCCATTGTTCTTCACTTCTTTCAACAGTTTTCTCTATTTCACTGCTAAATGCACTCTAATGTGATAAAAACCTGCTTTTTTCTGTAACATCATTTCCTTTTTCATGAGGCTTGGAACGGCACTCTGTTGCACAGTTTTTCGGCATGATGATCAGGTTATTTTTGTTTTATCCTACGGCTCTGTTGTCAATATTAAGTTTATTTTTATTTACTGAGTACTCTGTAGGCCTTTTTGCGCATGTTTTGGGTGATCAGAAGCGAAAAATGCAGACACACCCTGCTCAAATTGAGATAACGAGGTTTTTTAATCGATGAGTATTGAGGTTAAATTGGATAAGTTTGGTTTACTAGCATCAACTATTAACCAAGCTTGTCTGAAGTTTCTGTATTTTGGAGGCAGTGTTCGCAAAAGATTTTCGTAACTATAATTGCATCGCTAATACTTTCAACGGAGTGATTGGTTAAGTGCACAATGTTTTCAATCTTCGCTATGTACTGCACAACCTTTTCATTTTTTAGTTTTTATAGGATGTCATTTATCAAGTAAGATATTGTCGAAATCCGATTTAAATTTGACAATAGAATCCAGTTTATAGAGCATTTCTTTTCCCATGTATGAATGCAATATTTTCATGGCCGATGATAACGTAGCTACTATGATATGAACGTAACTACTGTCTCATCTCTTCCCCATTCTTCTATTTTTACTTCATCACTGTCTGGTTTAATTTCAATACCGTTGGAAGTTGAAAACACACTTTTTGCTTTCATTGCACAAATAATTTGAAACTTCCATTGTGAGTAATTTCGTCCGTTAAATTTGTTTATATCAGAAACACAAACGTCACCTATTCTAACATGCTAGGCTTAGCATAGCGTTACTATAAATAAGAACAGTTATTTGAAGAAAAATAGCGAAAACAATTCACTCATTCAAAAAAGTGCTATTTGGAGTGTGTTCTGGGTTATAACCTATTATAGTTGCTTGGTTAAATGTCTGATCTTTAATAAAAATGTCATTAAATTACTCGATTACATGACATGGCAACAAAAACCCGGGAACACATGAAACACTTACATCAGTGTTGCCAACCCCCATGTAGAAAATGTGTGTTGCCAAAAAAAACAACAGTAATTGTGACAAAAGAATTTAACATAATGTATAATATATATATATTTATATGTATTACACATTTTATCATTTCTTGTTTTAGACGTATTTTTATTGGAATGAATATCTAAATTATATCGAGTTCTCGTCCCAATATTTAAGTATAAATAAACATTTTCTCATTACTAACCTTCTGCACATTAAATCATCCAATTAAATGAATTTAAGGACAAGTTCTAATAAAATAGCACTTGCAATATATTATGTTTTGAATTATTCTGCATTACGATAACTTCAAACAAAATCTATTATCCACTTTTAATAAGATTTTTTTTCAGTTTCCATAAAAGTACATGAAATAATAATATTTTTACGAAATTTGTATTATGCATTTATCAACAAAGAAATGATTATACCTTTCATTTCTGTTTAGAATGCGTAAAAAATTTTGACAGTTATGGAACTCCAAACTGTGAATTCTTTTTCGAAAATTACTTTTTAACGATAAGAATGAATAAAAAGGTATTTAAATTTTGTATTAAAACATCATTAATATTAAAATCAAAAGTAAATTAACGAATGCGTAAAATTAGAATAATCAACAGTCATCTTCTCATTTTATAAAAAGACCCTTTTTAAATAATATAGAAAAGCAGCATTAAAATTGAATTTTCTGAATAAATTATCCTTTAAAATTCAAATAAAGTTTCTTTTTAAGAATTTCCTTGATAAAAAGTGTCATTGTTTCATTACTATTTTACTCTAGAGAGAATTATCATAAAGTAAACTAGATATTTTTAAAAATTCATTTTTTCTATATTTTCTGCTGTTTTTTCGTCTTTAGATAAGAAATAATTGAAGTTTCATTTATTCTTTTACTTCTGGAACTATAATTTTAGTTAATTTAAGGAGTTCTTAAAATAAAGTCAGAAAAAAAAATCTGATGAGTAGTATTATAAAGATAAAAAGATCATAAATTTATTTTTATCACCTTTATTATTTCTATGATCTCACTTTTTTATACATATATATTCCATAAAAAAAGAAAAACAGTATTCTGTTTCTCTTTACTTTTTCTCTTGAGATTTTGAATTGGTGATTAGTTTTAGATATAATTGATTTTTTTTATTGAAGTAGGATCACATTCACTGTATTAAAAAAGATTATTGAAATCAAATTATTTTTCGGTCTGAGAATTTAAAAATAACGTTAAGTATGTTATTATAAAGTACATATGTTTTCAGTATTACTTTATTTGTGCACTGGGAGATGGGCTGTATGAAGGAAGAAAACCTCCATACACTCAAATTATGAAGTTTAGCCGTAAAACATATCTGGTAGTACATCCTGTTCCACAAGAACACAAAAACTTTGAGTTCTCATCCTGTGGGTAACAGAGTAGCTGGAAACTGTTTGCAGGACCTGGAAGTCGAGAGTGAATCATAAAATACAAGGTCACTTAGTACCATATTCCTTTTATTGACGGTTCTTTACATATTCGCAGCCCTAAGGTCAGGTAAAATTAAAGGCAGGGACAGGTCTTTTACATTATAACATATTTGTAGTAATCTTCTGCCACGAAACAGTCGTGTATTCGAGTTTTGTTCAATTGCCATACATTAGACAAACCACGCCAACATTTCACCGAAAATATAAAAATGAGACACAATTTGGCGAAAAATGAGAAACCTCAGTAAAATAAATCTTATTAAAATATATTATTATTTCATCAAACAAAATAATAATTTTCAATAAGTCATTAAATCATTTAGATTTAGAGTATGAAAATCGATTCTGCAATCAACTGACAAATTAAATAAATCTTATTGATTTATGAAAAAGTTTTCTTAAAAGGAAAATTATAAGTTATGTATGATTATTGCTTAACAGATACGTGAAATACGTTATTTATGAGATACAAAATTAATATTATCGCTTAAAGTAATCTAAAGAATAATATATCACAGGGAAATCAAATGCTTTTATTTCCAAAATATGTAACGGTTGCTAAATAATTTGCAATATATTTCTCTGCCTTTTATTAAAATTTAAAAAGAAAATACTAAAAAAAAGAATATTTAATGACAGAAAATGGATTATTTTTTAGAAGAAAATGAGTGTCTGAATAAAATAGCTACGTAGTTTAATGCTAATTAATATTTCCTACAGAAATTAAGACAATTATATGTGATTGATATCACAGGCTGACTGCCCGCAGTTAGAAATCCTATTCACGCCATTATTAAACTATTAAGTACATGCAGGGGAGTAACACTTAGCTTCGCCAAGTGACTAAAAGGGGAAGGTTCTCGCACACTAGTAGAGGTATAGTGAATCCATGTAAAAAAGAGTTGTGCATTCCTTTTAAATTTTTCTGCTACTTTATAAGATAGAAGAATATTATAATCGAAAAGCGGCCATCAAGGTCCATTTTTATACTTTTAATGGTACTCAAAACTTTTTAGTAACTACTATATTACTTATGACAGCCTTTTTATGGGCGTCTCACAACTCATTGATTTTAAAACATAAATAATTGTGTCAATTTGAGGAGTATTTAATAGTACTCACATCACATCAATCTATTTGCATTTCAATTTCTACCTCCCAAATCAAAAGTTTATAGCATTCCCAAAATCATATATTTCAGCAAAAAATAATTATAATGAAATTAGTTTCTTTTTCATGACGGATTACATGAAGAAAATAAGAACCAGATTTAACAGTATACATCCATACATTTACATACTATCATCAATTTTGTTCCTTGTTCATAGAATCAAAATGAATAGTCTTTTTCTTGTTAAAAACTTTTATTCTGTAAAATATTATACAATTTTAGAAATTCTTTCCAGGTTAATCTAGAAACTCAGCAAAAATGAATATTTCACGAAGGTTGAGAAAACAATTCTACTGCGAGACTTTAAATAATTTTAGTTTGAAAATTAAAGACTTAAAAAATTGTTTGCTTCAAAGATTCGAGTTGTTAATCTCTAAAGCCTCATGAAAACAATAAATGTGATTTCATGTTGTTTTACCGAGAAAATTTTCGCTATTTTCATTTTGACAATTAATCTGCAGATCTGCAGATTTATTCATTTACGTTTATATTTAAGCTTTTTTCAGGAAAAAAAAATCAATTGACGTCAAAAAACTTGTAATTAACCACCCCAGATGTTTCAGTAGCTTCAAAACCAATTAAATCAGAAAAGAACTTTATTAGTAGTTTCAAAAAATTTAATGAACCAATTTGTGAACTTTATTTTACTTCCTTATTTAAATGACTGATATTGCGCTCCATAGTAGTAACTTTTATGAATCATATGTACTCTTAAGTTTCACCAAACTCTTTTTAAAGATTGTATATATTTTTTTATCTCTCTGCGTGTGTGTTTCTCGCAGCTTCTGTATCATCCTACTTCGCAAAAATGTAACCGTTCCGATCATACGGAGTTTCTAAATACTCCAAAAATATTGTTTAATTATATCCTCTAGAAAGAGAAAATGAGTCGCAATTTTCGTCGTGAACACAAATTAATACATATTATCTTTCAGAATCTCTTGAATACACTTAAAACGTCTTCAAGGTGTTTTTTCAGACAATAGTGCTTTTCAAATAAAATAAATCTTAGCAATAAACCAATTGATAAATAATGTACAACCGACTATGACGGATCCCTGGGATAATCCACGCACAAGGTAACGATTTACGAGCTGAAGCGAAATTGATGAATAAAAGTAAGAGATTCTCCTTACTTATCTCTATTTATAAAAAACAGCACACAAGCCGCAAGGAGATTTATTTTTCTATTTTGTTTAAATACGATATAGCGCGGTCTCGCTAATGAGCATGGAGCATTTTTGGCTTGATAGGCCATAAGTTCCAACAAAAATGGATAAAGACAAATATGAATTTGTCAAAATGGAATTCATCAAAATAAATTATTGACAAACGAAAAAAAATAATTGTGAAATCACCTTTATGAAATCACAAGGAGACGTTATTACATTTTTGAAATGACATTTTTTAGCCCTATACTTTCTAGAGTTAAGAAGTTATTTGAGATAAATTTGAAAATCAAATTCTAAAGAATTTTTACGTGTCTTACGCAAAAAATACGTCTGATAAAAAAGTTAGTAACATAGTGATCCATGCCATAAAAAAGTAGCTTTAAAAGTATAGTACAAGGGGAAAAATTGACTATTACTTTTTAACAAGTTTGAGTTAAAATTATGCGGTGCCCATTACTGAAGAAATTCCGAATCCTAGTAAATTTTATATTTTTAAGATAAATTTTAGAATTTACCAAAGTGAGTTGATAAAAGTCCGAAATATATTTTTAAATGATTCCATTACGGTCTTTTTCAAAACCATTTCCGCAAATCCGAAAATTCCGCGAGTCCGAAATGATGGATAAGCTTGGTATAGAGTTCGGGAAGTATGTGATTAACATATTGACTCCCCAAATGCAGATATCTGGTATAGTCGAAGAATCATATTACCATTTTTATTTATTTAAAGAGAATGTGGATTGAATAGTAAATTAAAACTACTTCATTTCATAAGCATAGGAAAAACTTTGTGCGAATTTTAATAAAAAAGCTAAAATCTTTAACAACGATTTTACGCATAAATAGCGTACAGACACGACAAAAAATTCGCCATACGATCGTTTCAAGGATTCCTGGATCTAATGCCTCAGTCAGAAAAAAAGGAAAAGGAAGAAATAAAAAAAGAATTGAAATGAAAGAATTGAAATAATTGAAACCCCTTGGCTATAGCCCGACTACTGATTTATGGGTGATTGAAAAGGACGAAAACAAGAGTTTATATATCTTAAAGAAATAAAGTAATGGACCAGAACCAACTGAAAGAGAGTCACTGCGCAGGATCCCTCCTCACTGGCGAAAGAAAAGGGGTGCTGGTCATATCATTCACTAAGGAGGAAGTATGTTTATGAATATAGTGGGCTTTGTAAAAGTCTAGATCAAAAACCGAGTTACATTTTAAAATAATTTTAGCCTCTGAATAATTAAACTGCAGGTTCGAATTCCAACAATGTTTCGCTATTGTAGATTTCTCAAATTCCTGCTTTGTAACGTAATTCTGGTGTTCTTTCAGCCTAATTCTAAGTACACGCTTCGTCTGCCCAATGTAAGAGAGGCCGCATTCACAAAAAAATCTATAAATGCCCCAGGTATTATGGTCGTCAATAGGATCTTTAAGATTGAAGAAAGTAATTTTATTGGTTGGACAGAAAACAACTTTAAAACTAAACCTATTGAGAATACGAGAAATTTGTGTACTGATTTTGGGAAAATAAGGTAAGGCAATACCATTTTTAAATTCTTTATTTGCTGGAAAAGAATCTGATGATTTCTGATGGTTCTGAAGATGATATCTGAGGTTTATTTAAAATACGGTTAATGATATCCAAACTAAATCCACGATCGATGACAACTGCTTTTATATAGTTAATTTCACTATTAAATAACTCAGAATTTGAACAAATTTTACGTGCACGGAAAATAAGAGTATTGAAAACTGCAAGTTTTTGATGTGGGAGATGACTGGATTTATAATTAGGGGTAAACTTACAGCAAAAGGTTTCCAGTAAACTGTCGTCAAAAACTTACAATCATTACGAATTACCAGGACATCCAGAAAAGCTATAGGTTGTTGAGTTTCAATTTCAAAAGTAAACTGTATACATGGATCTATTGAATTAAATAAATCAAGAACAGCGTTAATACTAGGACTTCCCTCAGAGGGATTAGTCTGAGCCATATTACTGAGAACATAGATTTAATAATAACACGTGGAAGCAAAGAAAATGAGATGTTATCTTTAATTGTCCATATACTGCGAAAAATTGAAATGATGAAAATAAACGAATTGTAGAATTACAAAATCTTATATATAAATTCGTATACACTGTTTAAAAAAATGGGATATCAAACCATTCAAGACAGCCATGCATGGATATAAAATTGAAAGTAAGCAATATATTAAAAGTAAAACAGAAAATGAAACACTAATTTACTTATATCGGAATTTTAACTGTATAAAATGATGTCAAGAGCATAATCAGACGCTCCGCACCAATTTGAGTAACTTTAAATGACAAATATATGATGTATAAAAAGAATGGACTATACTTTATATGGTGTGTGCTCCCCCGGAATAGTTAATATTGTACAACATTTGTTTTCCACGGATGCAATGAGGTTGTCGATAGCATTTAAGGAATTCTCTTCTCAAAATCTAATATAATATCAAAGTACCGAATACATCAAAAGTGGCATGCAATGCTTCGTTAGAGTGTGTTTTAGATATGCTCGATCGGATTTAAATGATGAGTGTATGCTGGCCACTACATACGCTGAATTGTTTTGTTTTCAAACATATTCTGCACAAGTTGAGCTGTATTTAGTGTATTAAATAAAAGAAATCGGCAATGATTGCAACATAAAGTATGACACAATATCTGAATATATCGTCTGCATAACTTTTGAGCTGTCAAAGTGTCATTTGAAGTAATTTACAAATCCATACATATTTATTCAGCAAATCATGCAAGCTAACATACGCCAATATGAACCCGATTACAAAATTTCACCAGAATAAGTTAATATATAAAAAATCTACTAATGATAATTGAGAATATGACCTTATGATAAAATGTCTAGAAAAATGAATCGGGTGAAAAATTCATATCACATTTAAAACGGCACTTCCCTTTGTTAGTGGCCTTGGCGAGAGAGGGAAAAGCCTAGGGAAGGAACACTTTAACAAGTACTTTCGGGCAACCTACTCACTGTTTCATACAGGTCTTTATTCAATATTTACGCAATTTATTTAATGTTAGGTGGGTATCTATCAGTTTTTTTTTGCATTTAAATGGCATGTTTTGCGGAGGAAATGCAGCATTATGAAATATTTAAAGTTGCTGTACCTAATAATTCCAAATTAATGGTAATTGAGATCGCTTTCCGTTAATTTCATCTTTTTTAAATTTTAAATTTTTTAGAAACTATTCATAGAGACAATTGTATATTTTAAAACTAACCCGAAGCAAAATTTCAAGATTTTGGGCTCAGCAGTAACAGAGAAATAGAAAATTTTTGAAAGTTTTTTGTTTCTTCACTGTTTTATATAGCGACATTTTTAGAAATTGTTCTATTGCGAGAATTTACGTCATGATAAATACAGCCATGTCAATTTTCATGTTTATATTCCTAACAGTTCCATGTTCTTCGTTACTTAGATCATTTTTAGATCTTTTTCCGCTTTGTTTGGTCTTTCTGTTTTTTAGAATTCGTTCTACAACGAGCATTTACATCTTATTAATTATTACCATGCCAAAGTTCTAGTTTCTAACCACAACAGTATCCCAAAAATTTCAGTATTCCAAATAAATCATAGTTTAGAACCTTTCTAGAAATTTCTACGTTTATCCGTCAAATTGAACCTTTTAGAAAGCGTTCATTACGAGTATTTACATCTGAAAAGTAACTACCGCACCAAATTAAAAGTTTCTAACCCAATCAATATCGCAGAAATCACAATTTTAGAACCTTTTTGCTCCTGCAGCGATGAAAGTTCTTGCATTGACATAAAATAGCCTTTTTTTCGGAGCAGAGATGGCCACCAACATTTTTTTAAGTTGGCTATGTAGTTTCAGAGATAACACCTCACAAACGTACAAGCATTAATAATATTATATACTTTATAATATTATAACGCTTTATAATATTAGCATTAGATGTACAGATACAAAAGCCATTTATCTGTTACAAACTAAAGTACCGGCGTTGCCCAGAATTTGAAGGATGTTTGTTCTGAAAAATCAATTTCAAAATTTAACATACAACACAAAACATACATTAAAAAAAGCAGTCGAAATGTTGTTGAATGAATCATATGAAAACGCTATATAAAAATGTATAAATGTATATAACAGACGCAAAAGAATACAGCTATAAATGAACTTATTTCAATTTATAATTGGAGCAATAATGTTAAAATACGCCAATATTTCCCTAATCGGATTTTTATCATGCTTCAATACATTTTTCACACTCATATGACGTTATACTATATCCACCATGCCCTTTATATTTCCAATATGACGTAATACTTTCCTCTTTAACGTGGAAACCTTGAAATAGAAAAGTTATGAAGTTATATTCACTTTCATTTAAATTCGTCAAACCATTTATTTCATTTTCATATTTCACGTGAATATCTTGCAATAGAAATGTTATGACGTAATATTCACCTTTTTTTAAAATTCGGCAAACTATTTATTTCATTTTCATTTTTCACGTGGAAATCTTGCAGTAGAAAATTAATTGTTGTAGTAATAATTTTATTGTGTTTTTTGATTGTGGGCAACTGCTATAACGAAAAATGTTTAAATTTGATAAGAAATTGATGTTAAATTGGTGGGTTTTTATTAATTAAAAATTAACTATAAATTATTTCGATTCCAGATTACTTTAGTTGTCTCGGCCATGTTTTAATACACATGTACGTATCTCTTCACAATTTTGGCTTCCAAATTGTGGATTTTTTTATAGAATTACAAACAGACAGATAGACAAGTTTTCATTTTTATATATCTCTCTATTCTATAAAAAGTAACTAACGCTGTCACCACCGCCGCCGGTTTTGAATTTTTTCTGACCGGAGGTCTTTCTTCGTTAATATTAATAAAACTATTGCATACAAATATATGAAAATCGGTGGTATTATAGCGAAATGTTTGATCAACACACTAATGCATACAGTTTTCAAATCGAGGAATTATTTTAAGAGATATTTAATGCTAAAGTTGGACAAAATCGTTCAATTAAAAAAAAAATTATAAGAGCAAAACTATACATGGGAATTTAATCATTTTTAGATCATTTTATTCAATAGAAGATCCCGGTCTGCAGATTTCATTAATTTTTTTTAATTTGACTCATTTTTTGATGTTTTATTTCTATTTTAAATTCAAATATTCAGCATTTTGACAGATTTTTATTACATATTTTAGAAAATGGTATTAATTTAAACTGTTGCCAACTGTATAAACAGCGCAAACAATAATGTTTGCTTCAAATAAAAAAAATATTTACACTTTACTATTATAAACAGAAAAAAAACCTTGAAATTAGAATTAAATAATTAGGTATAAAAAGCAGGCACTTATTGGAAATTACGCCATAAAAATTATATTTCCATGTGAATTTTAAAAGAGAAAGGATATTGTAAAATAAATTCATTAACATGCGTTAGAAATCTGAAATGGAACAAATTACGTCACATTACACTTATTATGCAAAATGAACAAAAAATAGTATTGCAAAACAGTTTAAATTTAAAAATTGCGCGAGACAAAATATTAGAGGTTAAATATTAGATTTTTTCAAAATTTTATTATTTGTCGTTTGATGTGAGGTGTTCAGCTATAAGTATGCAAATTTTTATGTTTCCAACATAATTAGGGGCTGAGTTAGAAAAATTGCTTTAAATACACAAGTTAGAGCCCAGGCGGATAAATAATAGACTTTTTAAAAATTTTATTATTTGCTGTTTGATATGAGGTGTATAAGTATGCAAATAAGTATGCTATAAGTATGCAAAATGTCATGTCTCCAACTTAATTAGGGGCTGAGTTAGAAAAATTGCTTAAAATACAGAAGTTAGAGACCGGAGGGTTAAATATGACTTTTTCAAAATTTTATGACTTATCGTGTTATTGCAAGTGTTCAGCTATAAGTATGCAAAATTGCATGTCTCCAACTTAATTAAATTAGGGGCTGAGTTAGAAAAATTGCTTAAAATACACAAGTTAGAGCCCAAAGGGTTAAATATTAAGCCTTTTTCAAAATTTTATTATTTGTCGTTTGATGTGAGATGTTCAGCTATAAGTATGCAAAATTTCATGTCTCCAACTTAATTAAATTAGGGGCTGAGTTAGAAAAATTGCTTAAAATACACAAGTTAGAGCCCAGAGGGTTAAATATTAGACTTTTTCAAAATTTTATTATTTGTCGTTTGATGTGAGGTGTTCAGCTATAAGTATGCAAATTTTTATGTTTCCAACATAATTAGGGGCTGAGTTAGAAAAATTGCTTTAAATACACAAGTTAGAGCCCAGAAGGATAAATAATAGACTTTTTAAAAATTTTATTATTTGCTGTTTGATATGAGGTGTATAAGTATGCAAATAAGTATGCTATAAGTATGCAAAATGTCATGTCTCCAACTTAATTAGGGGCTGAGTTAGAAAAATTGCTTAAAATACAGAAGTTAGAGACCGGAGGGTTAAATATGACTTTTTCAAAATTTTATGACTTATCGTGTTATTGCAAGTGTTCAGCTATAAGTATGCAAAATTTCATGTCTCCAACTTAATTAAATTAGGGGCTGAGTTAGAAAAATTGCTTAAAATACACAAGTTAGAGCCCAGAGGGTTAAATATTAGACTTTTTCAAAATTTTATTATTTGTCGTTTGATGTGAGGTGTTCAGCTATAAGTATGCAAATTTTTATGTTTCCAACATAATTAGGGGCTGAGTTAGAAAAATTGCTTTAAATACAGAAGTTAGAGCCCAGAGGGATAAATAATAGACTTTTTAAAAAATTTATTATTTGCTGTTTGATGTGAGGTGTATAAGTATGCAAATAAGTATGCTATAAGTATGCAAAATGTCATGTCTCCAACTTAATTAGGGGCTGGGTTAGAAAAATTGCTTAAAATACAGAAGTTAGAGACCGGAGGGTTAAATATGACTTTTTCAAAATTTTATGACTTATCGTGTTATTGCAAGTGTTCAGCTATAAGTATGCAAAATTTCATGTCTCCAACTTAATTAAATTAGGATCTGAGTTAGAAAAATTGCTTAAAATACACAAGTTAGAACCCAAAGGGTTAAATATTAAGCCTTTTTCAAAATTTTATTATTTGTCGTTTGATGTGAGATGTTCAGCTATAAGTATGCAAAATTTCATGTCTCCAACTTAATTAAATTAGGGGCTGAGTTAGAAAAATTGCTTAAAATACACAAGTTAGAGCCCAGAGGGTTAAATATTAGACTTTTTCAAAATTTTATTATTTGCTGTTTGATGTGTGGTGTTCAGCTATAAGTATGCAAATTTTCAAGTCTCCGACATATATAGTTTCTGAGAACGGGCTCTGTGACAGACGGACAAACAGACAGACAAAGGAGCGAGACAGGTAGGGTTTCGTTAGATGAACGAAACTCTAAAAACATGCTGCGGATGACAGTAACAACATCCTAAAATTACATTGCCATCAGCGATCTTCCAATCCCGAATTTAGTTTATATTCGTTTCATATATTCTTACTCTTTTGTGCAGCCCTGTAAAATAATTATCAATATTATATACAGTAAAACCTCTGAATAGCGGACACCCCGAGAATGCAGAATTTGTCCTCTATTTAGAGGTGACCGCTACTGAGAGTCAAACATGTACAGTTATTTAAGAGTTGGTAATCGAAAAAATGTCCGCTAAATAGAGGTATCCGCTAATCGGGTGCGTCCGCTAGGGAGGTTTTACCAGTAAAACTTCTGAATAGCGAACACCTTGGGAGGGCAGAATTTGTCCTCTATTTGGAGGTGTCCGCTACTGAGAGTGAAAAAATGTACAGTTATTTAAGGGTTGGTAATAGAAAAAATGCCCGCTAAATAGAGGTGTCCACTAATCGGGTGTGTCCGTTATGGAGGTTTTACTGCATAATAATATCATCCTTTACAAGAAAATTGCATGCTGTATGATAGACAGATAGACATCCAGAGAAAGATAACCTCCCGGATCAATAAACACTCATGTCTTTTGTTTTAATCATCCACAATTGTATGTCATGCAACATGCCAGATTTTATACAACAGGCTAAAAACGGTCACCGTGGTACGGAATACTGTATTATGATTTGTTTGCCCACCAAAACTGGTTGCCATGGTTTGTTGCAAGGTTTGTGATCACGTGGTTGAAACTGATCTATTCAATATTACTGCGTGCGTATTTTTTTTAATTTGCTCCGCGTGTTCAAACCAGTTGTCTACGAAAACATCAACCGGTGAAAGTGACGCACACCACAGATAAATTGTGCTTTTTAAAGAGTTTTTTCTATGTAATTTTTAAACGGCTTGGAACTTATTTTTCATAGTAGGTGCATTCAGTAGGCGACCCTCATAGGTACCTTCTGGTGCAATCAGAAACGAAATCCGACAAATATTTTTTGAGTTATGCTTGACGAAAGGTTTTTATTAGGCTTTTTTTTTTAGTAGGACATGGCGTTAATATCCATCGTAGTAGTAAAGTGTCCGGGCAGTAATATTTCGCTGAGTATTAGCCTTCGCTTCGCTCAGACAATTATATTTAGATAAATAAAGTAAATCAAAGGAATCATCTAAGTAATGTATATAAAATGGAAATTGTATTAATTTAAATAATTTAACTTCAAAATAATGCATATAAGTATCAATCAAAACTGGGCTTAAAGGGTTACCCATAGCTAAACCTTCCGACATTTTATAAATTCCCTTGAAACATGAAAGTATTTTGAGACAAACAAGCACTGGTTAAAGACATCAGATTCTCAGTTTCATATTGAAAATAACGAAAATCATTTAATATTTTTCTCAAACAATTTAAAGCACCTTGCACAGGAACATTTGTAAAAAGAGATTTGATATCGAACAAAACCATAGTATAGCCTGTTGGATCGAAGTTACGAATTCTATTAGCAAATTGAACTGAGTTTTTGACGTATAAATATTGTTAACCATAAGGGGGGGGGGGGGGGAACCTGGTAACTAAATGTTTTGCAAGCTTACAGGAGGCAGTACCAATAATGGAAACGATGAGGCGAAACGGAATATCAGGTTTGCCACAGAAGGTATGAGAATGTATTTGCTAGAATGAGTAATAATGGGGAGGAATCCACCGCAGATTTTATGTTTTTAAATTCAGAGGTAGGTAAATCTTTTTTAATATTGATCTAAAGCCCCTCATTTATTAATTTCATAACATTTTTAATATAGTCAGTTTTGTTTAGTAGTACAATTTGGCCTCCTTTGTCTGCTTTAGTTATAATGATATCTGGATTAAGAGCTTTGAGAGAATTTGTCACTGAATTATTCAAATTAGTCTAATCCAACTTTGCATTGAAATCAACATTATTTTTAATAAGATGCCGAATGGAATCTTTTTGAATAGAAGACAAAGCATTTGTCTCCTTGTGGCTTGTATGCTGCTTTTTATAAATAGAGATAAATAAGGAGAATATATTACCTTTTATTCATCAATTTCGCTTCAGCTCGTAAATCGTCACATTGTGCGTGGTTATCCTAGAGATCCGTCATAGTTGGTTGTACATTATTTATCAATTGATTTATTGCTAAGATTTAATTTATTTAAAAAGTCCTATTCTGTGAAAAAACACCTTTAAGACGTTTATGTGTATTCATGAAATTCTGAAAGATAATATGTATTAATGTGTGTTTACGACAAAAATTGCAACTCATTTTCTTTTCTAGAGGATATAATTAAACAATATTTTTGGAGTATTTAGAAACTCCGTATGATAGGAGTGGTTACATTTTAAAAAGTAGGATGATATAGAAGCTGCGAGAAACACACACGCAGCATGATAAAAAAAATATACAGTCATTAAAAAGAGTGTGGTGAAACTTGAGTACATATGGTTCATAAAAATCAACCAAAAAGTTACTACTATGGAGCGCAATATCACTCATTTAAATAAGGAAGTATAATAAAGTTCACAAGTTGGTTCATTAAATGTTTTGAAACTACTAATAAAGTTCTTTTCTTATTTAATTGGTTTTGAAGCTACTGAAACATCTGGGGTGGTTAATTTCAAGATTTTTGACGTCAATAGATTTTTGTTTCATGAAAAAAGCCTAAATATAAACGTAACTGAATAAATATGGAGATCTGCATATTAAGTGTTAAAATGAAAATCGCGAAAATATTCTCGGTAAAACAACATGAAATCACATTTATTGTTTTCATGGGGCTTTAGAGGTTAACAACTCGAATCTTCGAAGCAAACAAATTTTTAAATCTTTAATTCTCAAACTAAAATTATTTAAAGTCTCGCAGTAGAATTGTTTCCTCAACCTTCGTGAAGTATTCATTTTTGCTGAGTTTCTAGATTAACCTGGAAAGAATTTCTAAAATTATATAGTATTTTATAGAATAAAAGTTTTTAGCAAAAAAAGACTATTCATTTTTATTCTATGAACTAGGAGCAAAATTGTTGATAGTATGCAAATGTATGGATGTATTCTGTTAAATCTGGTTCTTATTTTCTTTTCAGTTTTCATAAATATCATTGTGGAACCAAGTTATTTCAGTTATAAAAGATTTTTAATTCCATAAATGTAATATATTTTCCATAATATTTCGAATTTCACTTGGTAGTTAAGAGGTGTAACTGCATTAATTGGTGTTATAATAAAAAACAACACAAAATAATGGTAAGTTTTTACCTCTCTTCCTGTAATTTTTGGGAAAATTCTGCTGAATTGGAATATTTATAATTCTGCACATGTTTGTCAAGTTCGTTCCAAAGATTTTCTATTGGATTCAGATCGGGTGATTGGGCTGACCATTTCAAAATCGGAATTTTTTTGTGCAAAAGCTACTGCTTGACGAACTTGCATGTATGCTTTGTGTCGTTATCATGCTGAAACAAATGGTTTCGTGTTGAAACAAATGATCTTGCAAGATATCCTCATACATTGCACCATTCATCTTGCCGCGAATTTCAACTAACGGACAAGCACATTTTCCAGAAAAGGCTCCCCACAGCATAACGTGTCCTCCGCCATGCTTCATTGTAGGAATAACATATTTCGAATCTTATCTTTCGTTTTTAGGTCATCGGCTGTAGTGTCTGTTTTCAATCCCAAAAAGATTGAACGTCGATTCATCGTACCTTTTCCAGAAAATGTTCCCCACAGCATAACGTGTCTTCCACCATGCTTCATTGTAGGAATAACATATACCGAATCATATCTTTTGTTTTTAGGTCATCGGCTGTAGTGTCTGTTTTCAATCCCAAAAAGATTGAACGTCGATTCATCGTACCTTTTCCAGAAAATGTTCCCCACAGCATAACGTGTCTTCCACCATGCTTCATTGTAGGAATAACATATACCGAATCATATCTTTTGTTTTTAGGTCGTCTGACGTAGTGTCTGCTGCCACTCTCAAAAAGATTGAACTTTAATTCATCGGTTAAATAATACTTTTTTTCCAGTTTTAACTTGACCAGTCTTTGTGTTCCTTGGCAGACACCAGTCGGCCCTCTGATTTTTAGGTAGATTTTGTATGAAATACTACCTATTACATTCTCCCCTATGTTGGAATTTCTGAAAAATTTTGCAGATCTACACCGATCATGACCTCTATAACCCAAAACCACCCTCAGTAAAAAACTTTATTTCTCTCTCTCTCTCTTTATATATATACTAGGAGGCTCTGTCCCCTGCAGGATACGCTCGCCAACCCCCGTTCAGACGCCGCAGAATCTGAAAATCTAAAAATCTAATGGGTTTTAAAAATATTAGAGAAGATTAAATTATACTGAAAAAGCTGTGCAGATCTCCCTGTAAACGGGTTTCCATTCAATTCCCTTTGATTGCAAAAAATTAATGGAGAATCAGTTGCTGTTAAGACATCCAATGGTTGTTTTTGTTTTTGATTAAAGAGGATCAGTTAAACATTTGAAAAGAAGCTAAAATAAAATGAATTAAGCATTCAGAGTCTTTTCAACCGATATTTTAAAACAATCTCTATAACAATAGCCTAAATCATGTGACTATCATCAACAATTCCGGGCGGAACACTTTGCTTTTTATACTCTAGGTGCCATTTTGATACTTTAATGTTTTCCAGGCACAGGTGATAAGTCGCCAAATATTATTCTATCCCCATCATTTCATCTATATTATAATAGTTCAAGTCATCAAATGCCATAAACAAATACTATCTGATCCCTTCGCAATTCATATGAAAGTTTGGAACAAATAAATGTCATATAATAATTAAAAGTATAACAGTCAAAAAATATTGGCGCGATTTTTTTCCAACGCCAATTTGGGGAACGCATCAACAGCATAAACAACAACATCCAGCTTACCATATCAAGCAAAGTAACGATACTTTGGCGCCAGTTAAGTACCCGTTGCGTATATGACATTGGCGTCCGAAAAACATCGCGCCAATATGGGGCTGTGTATGACATCTGTGCCGAAAGAAAAAAAAGCCGGGTGCAAATCTCGCCAGTATCTTTTTTTCAACTCGCCAGTTAGCATTTTTTTTATTGTTCGAGTGGTAAATTAAAACATTGATTTGAAGTTGAAATTAAATGTCATGGTTTGTTACATATTTTAATATTTCGCCAGATGTCATATACGCACGCATGTTTGGCACGATATTTTTTTTTTTTTTTTTTTTTTTACGAAAATTTGGCGAAAGCCTCGTTTTCGAATACCAGTTACATATGTATTTTTGGTACTACTTAGTTATCCCGTCGACAAAAAATCTATCGCGAACTATAAGATTAAATGCCAATAATGCTTGATCGTAAATGTCACATTCACTTGACTTTTAGCAAGTTACACGTGTTTACGTCATCAAGTGATTTTTATTTCGACGTTTTATTTTTATATTTATTAATGTTATACTAATTTATTTGTTCTTTCGTTATTTAAAATAAAAATTTTGTCAATCTGTACAATTTGGCGAGTGGTTTGGCAATTTATATAATTTGCGAAATTGGGTGACGGAATAACTACTACATTGTACCGTATTTTTTAATTATTTTCTATTATTTTCAAAAGAAAATAGCAAAAAAATAATTAATTACTATAGAACAAAATAATTTATATAAATTTAAAAAAGAAATAAATGTAAATGTACATTTATTATCAAATAAACAACAATAGCCGGGTTACCATGTCTATCAAAATAATGCCATTTGTGCGCCAATTAGTTACCCCGGTGCGTATATGACATCTGAGTCTAATATTTTTCTTTTCGTTTTGTTTAAAAAAAAAAGAAGTGAAAGCCATCAATTTAAATGTTTCATTTTTAAATGAAAGTTTTGTATTTAATAAAATGATAACGAAATGCAAAAAAAAAAAAAAAAAAAAAAAAAAAAAAACATTATTCTTAGCATAGATTTAAAGGAGGCCCAACTGTCGTCAAATTAATTTAAAATGGCAACCTTTTCTGAATTATGAAAAAAAAAAATTCTGTTATGATTAAAATTTGAGTTGCCATCATTAGAAAAAATGTATTTAAAATTAGAAAAAAATTAATATTTCGAAAACTAATTCGAATTTAAAAATTCCAATACCAGTTTTGTGATCTGTGGATCAACACGGATTTTTGGTGTTAATTTCATCGCAAAGTATTCCATATTTTAGGAGAAATCGCCGTGAAACTAAATCAGTTGTTTAATCAGTCGATTCAAAGAATCGATACATTTCAGGCGTTTCATATATTCGTTTCATAAATTCGTTTCATTAGGATTTTATGTATACGAGTTGGAACCCGTCGACATTCGACGAATTAAAATGTTTAGAATGGAACTGTTAGATCGAATTTATAATAAACTTACAAAAAGAATTACAATAAAAAATTCATCTTACATTGGTTGTCTAACTCTTAAAACAAATGATGTTTTTAACCTAAAATTACCAAAATATTATTTCCACAAACTTCAACTGCCTAAATTATTGATAAATTAAACTGTATTAGAATGCGTAATTAAGCTAAGTAATTATGTTGAAGTTATCGGTTGAGGCTCTTATGTTTGCTTTTACGGGATGAAAAATCAGTGAAAATGATTTCGCTTTGTCACATCATAAAATTTCCCCCCATACTGCGCGTTATTTTCACATTCTCAATATTTACATACGCACCATTCAAATTCATAATTTAAAAGTAATTTAACGCGCAATACATTATTAATGAATGTATATCCAAACTTAAAGTCGCGTTTGTCCAATAAAACTTTTCATGTGAACATTCGCGCAAACTTTAAGTTCTAATCTCAATACCCGCGAAAATTTACCATTCAGAAATTTGCCTTTAGTTGCCATAGTATCGGCCATTTAGAATTAGTCAAATATTTAGTTTTATGAAATAAAATGATCGTTTTGTTTTAAATATGACATCATTTTTACTCACTGAATCATTTTGCCGAGCGTCTCAAACTCAGTATCAGCGTAATGTAAAAATATTGAAATGTCTTCTTCAGTCTTTTGATTTATGAAGAAGAATGCGTGTTTTTTTTTTTTTTTTTTTTTTTTTTTTTTTTTTTTTTTTTTTTTTTAATGGCTGACGTCATTTTCTGTTCAAAAATTAGAAAAAGGTTACATTTATTTGTAATGGGAAAATGGCATCAATAAGGATATAATCAATAAAAATAAATAAACCGTGATTATTTTTTCTTTACTTTTAATAGAAATGGAGTAGAGTTGCCACAATTACAAAATTGATACTAAAAACTATAAAAAAATTAATATCTCAAAAATAAATTGAGATAGAGCTTTCAAACAAATTGCACTTAAAAGTACATTTCTTTCCTTATACGACGATGTAAAAATTGAAACTGTGCGATGTTTAGAAGTTCAAAAATTTGCAGTAGCGAAAATTACAAAACCGAAATTTCATTTCAAATTTCAATGTGTTGCCATTCGCAGAATGATGTATGCGTTACGCACAGATATGTTTGTCCTTTATAATATAGATAGGGTATATACATGTATATATATATATATATATATATATATATATACATATATATCAATTTCTTCTGGACACGATAACTCCCACAATTCTGCACAAATCTCTTCCAAACTGATACATAAAATCAAGGGGCATAAAATATCATTGAAGTTCGTTAATGGGCAAAATCGGACAAAGGGGATGGAAATAGGGAGGGGTTTTGTGAAAACCGAAAAAACACCATAACTTCTTAATTTTTGTACATATCAAATCAGTTTAAATTTTTTTTTACTTCTAAAAATAGGGCCAAAAATTTATGTATCACAGATTTTTGATCAAATTAAAAATGGGCTCAAGGGGCGCAAACATAGGGTTTTGGGGAGAGAAAAACTTCGTCAGTTCTCAAGATATCAAATCCAATTAATTTTATTATAAATCTCCTCAATATTATCTACTACTTTTATATTGACAAGTTTTTGATAGGACCAATTCGTACCGCAAAAAAATAATAAAAATAAAAGCGAAAACAAAAAAGGGGGGTTGAAAAAGAAAAATTTTCAAAACTCCGCCAATTCACAAGATATAAAATCCCCATGAATTTATTATATATCTTCTTAATATTGTCTACAACATTTATACAAACAAGTTTTTGATAGGACCAATTCTTACAGCAAAAACAAATTAAAAATACAAGCGGTTGAAGAAAAAAAGATCTTATTAAAGGTGTATTCAAATCCAAACTGCTTACTTTCTTACTCATTTTTAAATTCATTTTTGCTCTCAAACGCATCCAGTTGTTAGATTCTTTTATTCAGAAATTATATAATGCACCGTAAAGATCGATTTTTTTATAGATTCAGATTAAATTTCAAAAAATGATGTCAAATTGGGCATTTTGAACAGAATTTCCCAAAGCGATTGTGTTAGAAACGAAAAATATTGTCCTACTGAGAAAATAATTGTTCATAAATCAGGTTTTAATTAATTGAACGAAAAGAAAAACAGGTCGCTTATAAATCTTTTCAAAAATCGCCTCAGCTATTTTTTCTATTAAAAATGAATTTGAAAATGTGCCAGAAAATTTCGAGTTGTTGAGCATGGAAAAATAATTTTTTTGAATGCTTCCTTAACATGATTCTGATAAGACCAGCTATTATATAAAAATGAAATAAAAACTCGTCAAAAGCGGCCAGATAAAATTGTTAAAGGGGATAAAACTCTAATCATGATTTAGTTTTTGTTGGTGAAATTAGTATACTTAACTCCGAATTTTACCTCTGCCTGTAGGCCGGGCCGGCAGGGATTTTTTTTTTTTTTACTTATGAAAGGTTTTTTAACACCGACTCTTCCATAAAGTCCTACGTCACGCAAGCTTCTTCACTCGGTAGATGGACTTATTTCAGCAATATTTTCACTCCGTAAATCACGAGATTTTGCAGCAGCATTTTTATGCGGGTCATCCTCTGCCTCTCTCTTGATAATTCTGTCCACACTAATAGTCGTTTTCCGGAGTCTCTCGGACCGTGACAAGTCCTTAAAGCCGCGGCCATCTTTATATATTTTTAAAATATCGTTCACAGTAGATTTTTCGATCCATAACTTTGCCGCAATCTCACGAGAGGATTGGCCCTTTAGCGACAAACAAATCACTCGTTTACGAGCAATAATTGTCCAACTTTTCATTTTTTAATTTCAACTATGTTATTCACGTTGATTAACGGCCAAAATGGCACTTTACCGATAGCAAAAACTTACTTATGACGAATGACCAGAAACTTTTGTAGACACGAATTTCGAATTCCGCCCCTTTGTATCAAGTGTCTCCAGTATCCAATCAAAATTATCATGTGGTCAGAGGCCATTTGCATATTCCAAACTTTTGGCGTTATTGCCCTTCTTCTTATCTGGAACATTCTGGCAAACAAATAAAAAAATCTAACTGGCCGGAAACTTTTGACCACCACTGTATATTTATCTTGAATGCGACCATCGTGCAGGGAAACATAAAAAAATACACGTTAATTTAAATTTGGTTAATATATTACTCCCTACGAAGCATTATCGGAGTAAAAGAAAGTTGATGTTAAATTACCCTATTCAGTCCTAACTAGGAGAATCGTTGTTGTTTGAAAAAAACATAAAATATATTCTTTTAAAATTTTAGTTATGCATTTTGCCACCATAGGCGTTACCAGTGTGAAAAAATTAATGCAATACTTTTATCGATATATGCATATTTGGCAATGTCGGAAGACTTTTCTGAAGATTTGTGTGGTGTGCAACTCGTTCGTGGGAAATGAGCTTTAAATGCGTTCGAAAAAAGTTATTTGAAAACACAGCAATACCAATAGAGATACAAGAATCCTCTTAAGTTAAATAGGTTTCATAGAAAATATATCTTCTAACAGTAATTGGCGAGAAAGTGTAATGCATCTGTATTGTTTTGTGCTGCCCTATAAAAGTACTATATAAGTACCCTATATAAGCCCTATAAAAATACTAAATATTACATTCCATATTTACAATAGAGAATATGCCGCAGTAAGTCTTAGTAACATATACAAATTTCATACAGATTCAAATAACATAATAACAGTAAAAGCCTTTAGATTAGCTACCACCAATAGACGGTAGTATAATCGAATTTTTTTGTGCGAACCCGTACAATAACTATAAATGTTACATACAACCTTTTCAAGAAAAAATATGTGAGGTGACTGTGAGAAAATACTAAAATTACATAACCATCCGCGTTCTACAAAGATCCCGTTTAACATACATTTGTTTCATGGAATTCGTTACATATATATGTCATGTTTTGCGGCCCTGTACAGTAACTATAAATGGTATATACACTCTCTTGAAAGAGAAACATACTATATGAGACTATAACAACATAGAAAAATTACATTAACATCAGCGTTCTACAAACCCCGCATTTAACATATATTGGTTTTATACATTCGTATTATTTTGTGTGACCCTGCGAAAAAACTATAAATATTTTATTTACCCTTTTTAAGATAAAATGTGCTGCATGTGACTGCAATTATTTACTAACGTTACATTTACCGTCAGCGTTCTATAAAATCCGCATTTAACAAGTACACATATTTTTGTGCGACACTGTAAAATAACTATAAATGCTACATACACTCTCTTCAGGATAAAACAAGGCTTGAGGTGATTGTATCAACATACTTCTACAAAATCCGCATTTAACATATATACATTTCATATATTAATTTTCTTTTGAGCGGCATTGCAAAATAACTATAAATGATATATATGAGGGGGTATCAATAAGTTTTTGCCCTCACATAGAAATAATTGCATAAAATTTATGAAATTGCTATATTATATTTGTCCTTTTCTATATAGTCAACGTGCACAGTAACAAAATTTTGGAAACGGTATTTCACAAAGAGGGAGGTTGGATGTATTCCAAGATGCGCGGTAGCAGACACAAAAGAGGCATTTTTCTAACTTTTGCCGATCCCCCACATGTGACATATTGTTGTAAAGGCCTGTGACCACTTCGTCATGCTGTGCACTCCCCGAGCCCCTCCCCCCAAATTCCCCGCCGGTGGTCATGAACGGTGTCCGCAAAATTTAGAAAAGTGCCCCTCCGGACGTCAAATTGGGGGGGGGTGGGAGGGACTCAGGATGTGCATAACATGAATGAGTGATCATAGGCCTTTTAACAATATGTCACATGTGGGGGTCGGTAAAAGTTAGGAAAATGGCCCACATTTGGACAACTATCGCGCCTTCTGCTATACATCCTCCCCCCTCCCTTCTTTTTGAAATACCGTTTGCAGAAATTTGTTACAGTGCACTGTGACTATATAGAAATGGACTAATACAATGTAGCCATTTGATAAATTTTACTCAATTATTTCTATGTGAGGGCAAAAACTTAATGATACCCCCTCATAATATATACACTCTTCAGGAAAAAAAACAAAGCTATTGATAACTGTAACAACATAATAATTGCATTACCGCCAGCTTTCAACCTGCATTGGTATTTTATATTGTTTAGGGTTCCGTACTTAAAAAATAAAAAGGAACCATTATAAGATCACTCCTGTGTCTGTCTGTCTGTCATAGCCATTTTACTCATAAACTATGGAACGTGGGAATTTCAAATTGGGGGAAGTAATAAAGACTATTGACCCATATATTTACAGGTTATTGAACACTCACAAATATATTTAGAAAAAAGGTAGAGGGGTTAATTAAGTTACTTGAAAAAAATCTTTTCTTTGTACATCGTGTGGGGTATCTTGTGAAAAATTTCGTAACTCAAAAATGCATTTCTTTTAGTTTTAGGAAGTATATTTTCAGAGGTATCCTCGCAAATGCACAGCAAAAATATGCCCCCCCCCCCCCTATCTATTTCCAAATCTACTGAAACAAAAATTATGAAAAAATTGGAGATAGTAAAAGTTAATTTAAACCTTGCAGGAAAAGTATAGCGATTACCCTAGGTGACGTAGTTTTTTAGAAAAGTTCCGTTAAGCATAAATTTCGATTTGCGGCTTTCAGCAAAGATGTTGAAGAACGCTGGAGATACCTATCGTAGCAGAAGTATAAAAGCATTGTTGATAATGACTTATAAAAAAAATCGTCGGTAATTAGCCGATATATTAACCTTTAAAGACACGGACATTTTGGACATACACAATGACAGGGGCGGCGTATTCTATGTACTATCGGCTTTTAGGGTCTAGATAACAACTTTTAATCATATATTTGTGTAATGCAATGCCCAGTAGTAGTATAAAAGCAACAGACGTCAAATTGTTAAAAACAGACTAATTTAATTAGAATTAATCACATAAATACTATGGGATTCGCGACTAATTTGTATTGGGTGGATCTATCAATACGCCTCCAGTTTCCGTGTCTTTAAAAGTTAATTAAAAACCAATTTAGAAAAATGCGGCACGGACTAATGCGACGTTACAACTTTGCGACCTCCTTTCGAAATGCGCTTAGCGCAATGCCAAGTTTAATCTTTGGACAAAGGTTTTGATTTAGGTATGCTGTAAAAAGAAAAAATATTACTAGGCTGAATTTAGTTTTATGAAATGCCAAGTGAAGTTTAAATATGCACTACTTTTATTGCCTACCGAATTAAGTTCATCATAAACAGATTAGGATAAGGTAAAAAAAAAAAAGTTGTACAGAATAGCAATATTTGATATAATTTTGGGTTCATATCTCTTTGAACTTTTATGGTATACCCATTCATACTTTTATAGTATACACAGCTATACACAACCCTACGTTGTATAGTTGTTTTACAAAGTCTTATTATTCTTTTAGCTGCGATTTTTTTTTTAAATAAATATATGAATTATTAATTCTATTATTTATTTTATGGAACCTTCAGAGTGAGAGTAATACTCACACTTGACCGTTTATTTGTATTTCAATCTGGAAAGGAGTTGCCATCATTTAAATATGCAGAAAAAAGCATGAAATCAACATTCGGAAAATATTTTTTTGTAAAGGTAAATATATTAATATTTTCAAAAACAGTTAACAGTGTTAGGATCGAGAAAGTACCCACAATAAAAGGCTGTTTTTTATTTATTTTAATTTTGATCTGAAAAGCGGCAGTTTCAACGTGTGAAAAAATCGGAAGCCCTGCTTACGCCCCTTAGTTTTCTTCCATTTGCAGTTTCACACAAATACCGTTTTGGTATACTCAACTGCGCCGACGTGCGTTTTGTGATGTTCTTTTTCATTTTTAATTAAGATCTCGGCTAATTATCAAAAATGAAAAATTTTAACCTTAGGTGCATTCGGATCTGCTTTCTTCTTTTCTCTTCCAATATTTAGATACTATATGCGGTAGATTTCCTAATCATCGCCAAATGCCGGACACATAGACGCACAGACAGACAAAGACTTTGTTTTATTAATATGGATATAAGATTAAATTCATTATATTAGGATTTTGAAATTAGTAAATTGAAAATAATGCAAAACCATTATGATATAAACTATTTTAATCCTGATTAAAAAATTAAATTGCTTATAAATTGTAAATGTTAAATGTTAGTTCGCGAAAAAAAATGATTATTGGTATCGATAAAGATTGTTTTCTTTTTCTTTACTATCCCATAAATTTAATATAGGATCGATTTTCTTACTGATATCAAAATTTTGTCGCTGTAAAATATTAGCTTCATGAGCGTGTGAACAGTCAGTCGTGCAATATATTTTAACTTATTATAAGAATAAATAATAAAAAAAAGTTTGGTTAACGAAATTTTTAGTTCAAAAATTTAAATCTTATTAGTATTAAAGAAAAAATTCATCCTACAATTTAAAGATGAAATATGCATTATGAAAAGAGGATTAATTAATTAGATCAATTTTTGGGAAATAAAAATGGAAATGATTTTCTATGAATTATATTAATGAAGACTTTGATTCCCAGAGGCTTTGTGATTTTAATTTAGATTAATAACTGATAAAAAGTAGTAGGAAAACACACGTTTTGAGGAAATCAAAGTAAGTTATTAAAATTAATTAATGTCTATTCAATTAATTGAGTTGGATAAGTGCTGAATTTCAGCTACTATAGCATCGAGTTTTGAATCTGTTGTAATGTTGCTTTAATTGTATCATCTATATTTATCATTAGGGATAAATTTATGTCAATAGTTATCTTTGATTATTATATATATATATTCATCTACTATATTCTTTGCAGGTGGAGTTCAAAGTTGAAATTTTTTTCAAACAGAGTGAAAAGTATCTGTGCGAACCTGCGACAGTGGTAAAATTCGTTCCTTTTTCATACCACAATTTCTTTCCGATTCTATTCTTATACATTATTTACCATTTTCAGCTTCGGTTTTTGAAGTTTCAGTTTTTCAGTTTACAGTTTCTGGCAAAGTATAAAGAATTTTAAACAACTGAAATATAACTGAATTACACATTTATATCCCATTAGAATATAATCAAACTTTTTAAAGAAAAAGTAAAGTTTTTATGTTTCATTTTCTATGGGCAATGTTGAAATCTACAAAGGAATGATAAATATGCCAAACTTTCATAAAACAATCAAGGAAATGTTAAACTAGGACTTCCCTCAGAGGGATTAGTCTGAGCGATATTACTGAGAACATAGATTTAATAATAACATGTGGAAGCAAAGAAAATGAGATGTTATCTTTAATTGTCCATATACTGCGAAAAATTGAAATGATGAAAATAAACGAATTGTAGAATTACAAAATCTTATATATAAATTCGTATACTTTGTTTAAAAAAATGGGAAATCAAACCATTCAAGACAGCCATGCATGGATATAAAATTGAAAGTACGCAATATATTAAAAGTAAAATAGAAAATGAAACACTAATTTACTTATATCAGAATTTTAACTGTATAAAATGATGTCAAGAGCATAATCAGACGCTCCGCACCAATTTGAGTAACTTTAAATGACAAATATATGATGTTTAAAAAGAATGGACTATACTTTATATGGTGTGTGCTCCCCGGAATAGTTAATATTGTACAATATCTGTTTTCCACGGATGCAATGAGGTTGTCGATAACATTTAAGGAATTCTCTTCTCAAAATCTAATATAGTATCAAAGTACCGAATACATCAAAAGTGGCATGCAATGCTTCGTTAGAGTGTGTTTTAGATATGCTCGATCGGATTTAAATGATGAGTGTATGCTGGCCACTACATACGCTGTATTGTTTTGTTTTCAAACATATTCTGCACAAGTTGAGCTGTATTTAGCATGTATTAAATAAAAGAAATCGGCAATGATTACAACATAAAGTATGACACAAGATCTGAATATATCGTCTGCATAACTTTTGAGCTGTCAAAGTGTCATTTGAAGTAATTTACAAATCCATACATATTTATTCAGCAAATCATGCAAGCTAACATACGACAATATGAACCCGATTACAAAATTTCACCAGAATAAGTTAATATATAAAAAATCTACTAATGATAATTGAGAATATGACCTTATGATAAAATGTCTAGAAAAATGAATCGGATAAAAAATTCATATCACATTTAAAACGGCACTTCCCTCTGTTAGTGGCCTTGGCGAGAGAGAGAAAAGTCTAGAGAAGGAACACTTTAACAAGTACTTTCGGGCAACCTACTCACTGTTTCATACAGGTCTTTATTCAATATTTACACAATTTATTTAATGCTAGGTGGGTATCTATCAGTTTTGTTGCATTTAAATCGCATGTTTTGCGGAGGAAATGCAGCATTATGAAATATTTAAAGTTGCTGTACCTAATAATTCCAAATTAATGGTAATTGAGATCGCTTTCCGTTAATTTCATCTTTTTAAATTTGAAATTTTTTAGAAACCATTCATAGAGACAATTGTATATTTTAAAACTAACCCGAAGCAAAATTTCAAAATTTTGGGCTCAGCAGTAACAGAGAAATAGAAAATTTTTGAAAGTTTTTTGTTTCTGCACTGTTTTTTATAGCAACATTTTTAGAAATTGTTCTATTGCGAGAATTTACGTCATGATAAATACAGCCATGTCAATTTTCATGTTTATATTCCTAACAGTTCCATGTTCTTCGTTACTTAGATCATCTTTAGATCTTTTTCCGCTTTGTTTAGTCTTTCTATTTTTTAGAATTCATTCTACAACGAGCATTTACATCTTATTAATTACTACCATGCCAAAGTTCTAGTTTCTAACCCCAACAGTATCCCAAAAATTTCAGTATTCCAAATAAATCATAGTTTAGAACATTTCTAGAATTTTTTACGTTTATCCGTCAAATTGAACCTTTTAGAGAGCGTTCATTACGAGTATTTACATCTTAAAAGTAACTACTGCACCAAATTTAAAGTTTCTAACCCAATCAATATCGCAGAAATCACAATTTTAGAACTTTTTTGCTCCTGCAGCGATGTAGGTTCTTGCACTGACATAAAATAGTCTTTTTTTCGGAGTAGAGATGGCCACCAACATTTTTTTAAATTGGCTATGTAGTTTCAGAGATAACACCTCACAAACGTACAAGCATCAATAATATTATATACTTTATAATATTATAACGCTTTATAATATTAACATTAGATGTACAGATACAAAAGCCATTTATCAGTTACAAGCTAAAGTGCCGGCGTTGCCCAGAATTTGAAGGATGTTTGTTCTGAAAAATCAATTTCAAAATTTAACATATAACACAAAACAAACATAAAAAATGCAGTCGAAATGTTGTTGAATGAATCATATGAAAACGCTACATCAAAATGTATAAATGTATATAACAGATGCAAAAGAATATAGCTATAAATGAACTTATTTCAATTTATAATTGGAGCAATAATGTTAAAATACGCCAATATTTCCCTAATCGGGTTTTTATTATGCTTCAATACATTTTTCACACTCATATGACGTTATACTATATCCACCATGCCCTTTATATTTCCAATATGACGTAATATTTTCCTCTTTCACGTGGAAACCTTGAAATAGAAAAGTTCTGAAGTTATATTCACTTTCATTTAAATTCGTCAAACCATTTATTTCATTTTCATATTTCACGTGAATATCTTGCAATAGAAAAGTTATGACGTAATATTCACCTTTTGTTTTAAATTCGGCAAACTATTTATTTCATTTTCATTTTTCACGTGGAAATCTTGCAGTAGAAAATTAATTGTTGTAGTGATAATTTTATTGTATTTTTTAATTGTTGGCAACTGCTATAACGAAAAATGTTTAAATTTGATAAGAAGTTGCTGTTAAATTGGTGGTTTTTTATTAATTAAAAATTAACTATAAGTTATTTCGATTCCGGATTACTTTAGTTGTCTCGGCCATGTTTTAATACACATGTACGTATCTCTTCACAATTTTGGCTTCCAAATTGTGGATTTTTTATAGAATTACAAACAGACAGATAGACCAGTTTTCATTTTTATATATCTCTCTATTCTATGAAAAGTAACTAACGCTGTCACCGCCGCCGCCGCCGCCGCCGCCGGTTTTGAATTTTTTGTGACCGGAGGTCTTTCTTCGTTAATATTAAGAAAACTATTGTATACAAATATATGAAAATCGGTGGTATTATAGCGAAATATTCGATCAACACACTAATGCATACAGTTTTCAAATCGAAGAATTATTTTAAGAGATATTTAATGCTAAAGTTGGACAAAATCGTTCCATTAAAAAAAAAAATATAAGAGCAAAAGCTATACATGGGAATTTAATCATTTTTAGATCATTTTATTCAATAGAAGATCTCGGTCTGCAGATTTCATTAATTTTTTTTTAATTTGACTCATTTTTTGAGGTTTTATTTCTATTTTAAATTCAAATATTCAGCATCGACAGATATTTTTTACATATTTTAGAAAATGGTATTAATTTAAACTGTTGCCAACTGTATAAACAGTGCAAACAATAATGTTTGCTCCAAATAAAAAAATTATTTACACGTTACTATTATAAACAGAAAAAACCCTTCAAATTACAATTAAATAATTAGGTATAAAAAGCAGGCACTTATTGGAAATTACGCCATAAAAACTATATTTACATGTGAATTTTAAAAGAGAAAAGATATTGTAAAATAAATTCATTAACATGCGTTAGAAATCTGAAATAGAACAAATTACGTCACATTACACTTATTATGCAAAATGAACAAAAAATAGTATTGCAAAACAGTTTAAATTTAAAAATTGCGCGAGACAAAATATTAGAGGTTAAATATTAGACTTTTTCAAAATTTTATTATTTGCTGTTTGATGTCAGGTGTTCAGCTATAAGTATGCAAACTTTCATGTCTCCAACTTAATTAGGGGCTGAGTTAGAAAAATTGCTTAAAATACACAAGTTAGAGACTGGAGGGTTAAATATGACTTTTTCAAAATTTTATGATTTATCGTGTTATCGCAAGTTTTCAGCTATAAGTATGCAAACTTTCAATTCTCCAACTTAGTTAGGGGATGAGTTAGAAAAATTGCTTAAAATACATAAATTAGAGCCCAGAGGGTTAAATATCAGACATTTTTCAAAATTTTATTATTTGTCGTTTGATGTGAGGATTTCATCTATAAGTATGCGAAATTTCATGTCTCCAACTTAATTAGGGGCTGAGTTAGAAAAATTGTTAAAAATACATAAGTTAGAGCCCAGAGGGTTAAATATTAGACTTTTTAAAAATTTTATTATTTGTCGTTTGATGTGAGGTGTTCAGCTATAAGTAGGCAAAATGTCATGTCTCCAACTTAATTAGGGGCTGAGTTAGAAAAATTGCTTAAAATACAGAAGTTAGAGAGCGGAGGGTTAAATATGACTTTTTCAAAATTTTATGATTTATCGTGTTATCGCAAGTGTTCAGCTATAAGTATGCAAACTTTCATGTCTCCAAATTAATTAGGGGCTGAGTTAGAAAAATTGCTTTAAATACACAAGTTAGAGCCCAAAGGGTTAAATATTAAGCCTTTTTCAAAATTTTATTATTTGTCGTTTGATGTGAGATGTTCAGCTATAAGTATGCAAAATTTCATGTCTCCAACTTAATTAAGTTAGGGGCTAAGTTAGAAAAATTGCTTAAAATACACAAGTTAAAACCCAGAGGGTTAAATATTAGACTTTTTCAAAATTTTATTATTTGCCGTTTGATGTGTGGTGTTCAGCTATAAGTATGCAAATTTTCAAGTCTCCGACATATATAGTTTCTGAGAACGGGCTCTGTGACAGACGGACAAACAGATAGACAAAGGAGTGAGACAGGTAGGGTTTCGTTAGATCGACGAAACTCTAAAAACATGCTGCGGATGACTGTAACAACAACCTAAAATTCAGCGATCTACCAATCCCGAATTTAGTTTATATTCGTTTCATATATTCTTATTCTTTTGTGCGGCCCTGTAAAATAATTATCAATATTATATACAGTAAAACCTCTGAATAGCGGACACCCCGAGAATGCAGACTTTGTCCTCTATTTAGAGGTGACCGCTACTGAGAGTAAAACATGTACAGTTATTTAAGAGTTGGTAATCGAAAAAATGTCCGCTAAATAGAGGTATCCGCTAATCGGGTGTGTCCGCTATGGAGGTTTTACCAGTAAAACATCTGAATAGCGAACACCTCGGGAGGGTAGAATTTGTCCTCTATTTTGAGGTGTTCGCTACTGAGAGTAAAAAATGTACAGTTATTTAAGGGTTGGTAATCGAAAAAATACCCGCTAAATAGAGGTGTCCACTAATCGGGTGTGTCCGTTATGGAGGTTTTACTGCATAATCCTTTACAAGAAAATTGTATGCTGTATGATAGACAGACAGACATCCAGAGAAAGATAACCTCGGATCAATAAACACTGATGTCTTTTGTTTTAATCATCCACAATTGTATGTCATACAACATGCCAGATTTTATACAACAGGCTAAAAACGGTCACCGTGGTACGGAATACTGTATTATTATTAGTTTGCCCACCAAAACTGGTTGCCACGGGTTGTTGCAAGGTTTGTGATAACGTGGTTGAAACTAGGGATTGACCGAATACCGAATAGTCGATTCGGTATTCGGTGATTCGGCATGTAAACCGAATATTCGGCTTCGGCCGAATACTTTTAAGTATTCGGCCGAATAATTGCGGATAAGTATTTTCTTAGAAGTAGAAGAATTCTCTTTTACTTAGAAGTAGAATAGGCTAAATGACAAGTTTCAACATTATGTGCATGAGTTCAAAGTTCAGCTGCACTATCAAAAACAAGTCAAAGGCCATTTTTAATTACAAAAAAATTTTTTTTCTTTCCTAAAATAGTCTATATAGGGATGAAATCAGAACAACTGTCTACGATAGAGGGAAAAAAAGTAAGGAATATGGTCATCTTTCCCTTACCATTTAATTTTAATTATTTCTACATTAGTTTTTTCAATTTAAATTTATTTAATGTGTATTCTCTTCAATATACACCTCAAATAAGTATACCAGAGTTCATCTCTGTATAACTAAGGTTTATATTAAAGAAAATACATGCATCAAATAAGTATACTCCTATGCCTATCCTATAGCTTTTATAACCATTAAATTAAAATCACTCAAATTTATCTTCATCACCACAATGATAAATATTAATCAAAATATAAATATGTATCAATAATTTCACAGAAAATAGTTAAATGTACAAATTGATATGATACCTTTTGTATTTGAGAACATTCCAATTCAATATGTATATAATTAGACAATCAGTAAAACAGCTTAATGACAACATTGTTTCTCTTTATTTGAATGAACTTTTGTTTTTCTGAGAATCCTTATCCTTAATAATAGCCTGTATAGTTTAATACTTTCATTGGGTTAATTTGGATATTGGCTAGTGATAAAATAATAAAAAATAAGTGATCGGTTAATGAATTTGTGAGTTGAAAGAAGTCATTAAATTTTTTTGTGTAATTAGATTTAAGAATAAAAATGTAACTAAATTAAATTATTAAGAATTTAATTTTAATTAAAGTTTATTAAAAAAGCTAATATATGCAAAAATGTGTATTAAAAATTTTTAAGTATTCGGTTGCCGAATACCGAATATTCGGTGTACACTTTGACCGAAGCTTCGGTATTCGGTATTCGGCAAAATTGCTGATTCGGTCAATCCCTAGTTGAAACTGATCTATTCAATATTACTGCGTGCGTATTTTTTTTTTATTTGCTCCATGTGTTCAAACCAGTTGTCTACGAAAACATCAACCGGTGAAAGTGACGCACACCAAATTTCTGTGACGTATGCAGATAAATTGTGCTTTTTTAAGAGTTTTTTCTATATAATTTTTAAACGGTTTGGAACTTATTTTTCATAGTAGGTGCATTCAGTAGGCGACCCTCATAGGTACCTTCTGGTGCAATCAGAAACGAAATCCGACAAATATTTTTTGAGTTATGCTTGACGAAAGGTTTTTATTAGGCTTTTTTTTTAGTAGGACATGGCGTTAATATCCATCGTAGTAGTAAAGTGTCCGGACAGTAATATTTCGCTGAGTATTAGCCTTCGCTTCGCTCAGACAATAATTATTCAATATTTTCAATATATAGCGTTCATTATTACATAAAAATTTCAATATTTTTAATACTTTTATTGCAGTCATCATATGCATATACCTTTGTTGTGTATTAATAATAGTTTGTAATACACACTTTTGCATTCTTTAACATAGTCTGTTTCATGCTGTATATTAAACGTAAAAACTGAACTACTATTCGCGTATTTTGTGCTGGATAGTGTAGTAATGATTAAAATCCATATAAAAATGTAAATATCTCTATAAAAGTATTCCAATCTATAGTAATAAAAGAGAGTTTTCGTCTATCTCACTGTGTATATTTGTGTCGGTTTGTTGCCAATGACTAGGGAAATTCATCGTACGTAGAGATCTGCTTTGGTTCGGGGCAGACAAAAAAGAGATCAAACTGCAGTTGGCTCTAAGACTCTTGATATCTTAATTATCTTCATTTTTATTTTTCATTGAAACGAAAATTTGCATATTTTTTCCGATATTCCCTGTCTGCTTGCATTTCTGGTTTATTATGAATTCATGCAGCGATATTTGATTATTTTCGCGATTTCGTTTTAAAATAAGTTCCTCTTTTGATGAAAATTAGGACTCTGTTTTCGATCAAACGATTTCTATTTGATACCTTACCATCCAATGTTATGTTTTATGTCCGTGTATGAAGGAAACCTTCAGGAATCACTGAGAAATCAAAAATTATTAATTATTTGAATTAATACGATTTTTTAAAGACACTAAAAATGAGAAATCAAAGGACTTGCAAAAAGAAGAGGTTGGCTCTGCTTTTGGACTGTTTGAGATATTTGGTTATTTTTGAGTAAAACAAATGTTAGGTGTATGGACTCGTCGATGAGTAGGATATCTGGCTCATGCCAGAGACAATGACACCTGTTTTGAATTATGATAAACCAGACATATAAGAATCTAAGGAGATCTTACAGTTAGTTATTATTAGGGAAACAACTCTCAGGTGGTTCATGTTCAGTCTTTTTTCAAGCAATTATTTGAGTCGGAAGTCGGACAGGATTGAAATTGTTTCTAGTGAAGTTAGCAGCAAAGCGTTCGAGGATTCTAAGAGTCAGCTAGCAAATACAAATTTTCCACCCTTCGCCATACGTGTAGCTTGCTTTATTTATGTACCTTAGAACAAAAAGGGCCAATGTCCATTTTTCTCAAATGGCAGGAAAACCAATTTAAGTTTGAGGAACTTTAAGAATCTTGCTACGATTTCTGTACTATTATTTTTCAAAGTTGTACTTTTCAATTCAGTAATGTTTTTCTAACTACAATCTAATGTTACATTGATTTAGTTTTTTTTTACATTTTAAATGGGCCAATTTTACATTAACAGTAAGTAACATTGGCCTCGACAAAATATTTTGTTTTCAAAGACCTAATATTGGGAGGACTTTGGCCCTTTTAACAATTACTTTATATCGCATCCTGAATTCATTCGTGCATTTAACTCAAATTTCTCAATTTTGGACATTGGCCCTTTTTGTTCCAAGGTACAGATTTATAGATGCCACTGACTTTTCACTAGATGCGGCGATGCACCAATAAGGGGTGTTGGATCTTCAAACATTAAGTTCTTTTCTCAACGAATTGTCAAATACTTAAAAGAAGTATTATGTTTACGATAGAGAATTTTTGTCTAAATACTCCTTAATTAGGCATTTTCGTCTCATGTTCAAGGGTTGAACTTTTACCTTATACACAGGTCATAAGCGCACATACGCATTCGCACAAAAAAGTGGCAAATCCTCCATGTAGAAACTACGCAAATTAGGCTTTACTAGCCAGTTTACAACCGACATTCGGCATGTTAATGGAGTGTGGAACATACAGGCTGGTACATTCTCGCAAACCGACACTGTAGCTTGTCTGACTTCAATGAATTACAAAAAGATTGCTGAAGCTCAGACCTCCAATAGTATTTTACAAGCCTGTTTAGCAAATGTTTCGCCATCGTTTAAGCTCAATTAATATGTCATTGCTGATAATTTAGGGAAAGTTTACTGGGATACTTGTACCCGCAAAATCTGACCTTTCGTTCCGTTATCTCAGCTAAAAATTCGTTTTGAAGGTCCGCATAACATTTTCACCCCTGTTTCATAACTACTTTTAAACTTATCATTGGTATTTTTCTTTTGTCCAGTATGAAAGGAAATTATGATAAGTGAGACAAGATTTGTATCCGATGCCAGCTGGTTTAATTATTGAGACATACCAAAGCGTAAATAAGCAATATACCTCTCAAAAACCAAAGTTTTTCTCATATTCATTTGGATCTAATTTGATCCTTTACAATTTCTCAAAATCATACATATTGCTTTACATTTACTGAAGGATGTTCTCGTTGTACGAAAGCAGAGATCTTAAAACCATCGAAGCTCAGACGGTAACCTGTGTATTTTATAAAGTCCGGATATCAAGATTTTCTGAACGCGAGATCATAACAATCAATATCAATAAATTTAATTTAATCCAATATTAACAATTGTTTCTAAAAAATTATTGAACATTGTGGCTATCACTTAGTCTTAACATGATTTGCCTAAAATAGGTGATAATTTTCCTTACCGTTCCATCCTTACCGTCCCTTTTTTTCCTATTTCGTCCCTTTTTTCCTATACCGTCCCCTATTTTTAACCTTACTGTTCCTTCTTTAATACCTTTTTAAAACAATGTTATACCAAAATTTTGTACTAAAAATACTACATTGTTATTATTTCTTATTTGAATGTCCTGTGGGTACTATGCAAATTCATTATACGTAAAAATTTCGAAGAAAATAAAAAGTTTTAGTGGTAAAATGGTAAGGAAAATTAAACTCGCAAAGTTTAATTTTCCGTAACATAAGTTTAACATAGACCTCAGTTAAATAAAACAATTTTCACTGCTGACTATTTTTTCTTTATTTTGAATCATTAAGGCATTCGTATATCAGATTAAAATGTTATTTTAGCAAGTTTAATTTCGCCAGATTTTTTTCCCTCAAAAGTCAAAAGAATGTGAGAATGCCCCGTATCGCACTTTACAATCCGCCCTTAAAGTATACTTGACGGGATAGTGGGCGGAGATATTTCTGGCAGTCTTGTTGGCGTTAGGAACTTTTTTTCCTGCGGGACTTAATATGTACACAACTTGCATATAGGAAAACGATCTTCCTTTCTTCTTGAATTTCTTTATCGTACGCAACGGAAATTAATTCATCAAGTCTCTGAAATATTTTATAGAACCATCAAGACATACCGCATCCAGAGTGTGAAAGTAAAAATACATTTTTATGTCTTTGAACTTAATGAAATGCACTCATGTTTTTATTCGACACGATGCTGTTGATGCATCGTTACGACATAAAAGACCATTTTTGGTTATCAACAAGACGGACAAATTCTTCAAAATTCAAAAGGATGGAAACAGATTGTCGTGTCATTTGACAGATTAAACCCTGTCTTTACATTAATAGAGGACTTACCTATTCCAACATTAGGAAAAGTCCAAAAGAAGACCTATGATAAAATAGAAGAGCCAACTCAACGGACTTAATTTTACAGGTTAAGACGTTCAATTCACCGTCCTTTCCATTTGTCTTAACAGTTTCTAGAAGGGATGTAGTACTGTATTGTTAAAAATTTCTTTAAAAAAATAGTTGTAAGAAAAGAATAAATTTGGCAGCCCTGCATTTAGTGCATGAAATAAAGTCGCGAGTCGCCACTTGTTGCAGCAAATATAAGCACACTGGTGTCTACTGTTTGCATCACCGTCGAGTCAGTCTGTGTCCGGCTCTTGTACGATTACAAGCGTTTGCACCAGTGTTGCGAGTTTGGCCTTATTTTTATGAAAAGAACTTCGAATTCACACAGGAAATTCTTATAGAAGAATTTTTACTTTAATTTATAATGAAATGCCAGTCATTAAACAAAGAGTAAAATATATTAGGTAATTTCTGGTGTGAACGTGAAATTTTGGAATGAAAAAAAAGAAGGCCAAATTGGCAACCGTGGTTTGTACTCGTATCTGAGGATCGATATTTCAATATTAACGTAAGATTATTTAATTTAATTGTGAATGAAACGAGTTGAAACTTGTAAATAGTTTCTTTTAATAACAATTAATTTACTCTGGAGACAGCACTATTAATTTAAGCACTTTGGTTATTTTATATCTCGATGTAGTAGTTAGGGGTCAGTATCTGAAAATTGGACAATTTGCGTCCACTGCAAATAATATTTCATTACTTAACTAAAACCAAAAAATTAAAAATGTAATATATTGTAACATTTGTTATGACGCAATTACCAATGAAAAATGGACATAAAATCATGTATAAATAATGAATTTTAAGCTCTAAACAAACGAAATCATCATTTCAGTTCCTGTCCTCAGGTACAAATATCCAATATTCAATGTATACCGTACAAATTTCTTTAAGTAATATTAACTTTTGATATTATATATTTATACCTATTTATACAGTCTGGGAAAATATAATTATCCTTTATTTGTACAAATTGCACAGTAAAATATTGTAGTAAATATATTTGCTCCAGAGGTTGACCATCATCCCAGTCCCTCTAAACACACATTTAGGTTAACAGACACTAGGTGGCGCTGGGAGAATTATTTTCATTGCAACAGCAACCAAAGTTCAACTAGCCACCATGGATGAAGGTAACTTGTTCTTCTCTTTGTTCCATATTTAGAAATATGAAACAAAGAGAAGAACAACTTACCTTCATCCATGGTGGCTCGTTGAACTATAGCTAGAAATATTTAGTTTTTGTTCTGAATAGGGAGGAGTATTTTTTTATAGCATCATTCATGTCCCCATATTTAAGATTCTATATATAAGAAAAAAGCATATTGCAAGTTTATTTATGTAACATACAAATGTCACATGCCATATTTAATAATTTACATGTGTGCAAAATAGCTCAACAAAATGGCTGTGCAGCTGTTAAAACAAAAACATCACCTCAGTCCCCATCATCTCAGTCCTACTTATTAGACGCTGATAAAGATGTTAACAAACACTTTCTTCATAAAAGTTTATCCTACGCATAAAATATACATTCTTGATCTCAAAACACTACAGCATTTAATTGACAAAACATATATCATAGTATATAATTGTATGTGGTAGTTGGTACATTAATTTAAAAAAAAAATAAAAATTTTGGAATGAAATTGTCTAGTTTTCAGATATTGATCCTTAGGCAGTGTTTTCGTATAGTATTGGCACAACATGTAAGGATCTCAGACTAACTGCATAAGCTTTCTATACGAATAAAGAAACAAAACCTTGATCTTATTGCGATCACTTTCATTACGTTGTTTTACCATCATTTTTTTATTTAATGAAAAACAGAGAAAATTTATGGTGCATTTGCATTTAAGTATATAAAATACCTAAAATGATAAATGTATCATTTTTTTTTTGCATTGCATGTTTTTTCTATAATTTATTTTTTTAATGTGTGGAATTATTTATATTTTTCTGAAAGAAATGAAAGAGCAAAATGCTGGTTTTATATGCAGACACAGCATCTATCATAGTATACATAATTTGAGATGATATATCTCTTTGAAAATCATTTTTTAAAAGGGCCAAATATACTGCTTTCCTTGTGATCAAGTCCATAAATTGTAGAGGTTTAATGAAACTGCTGTCATCCTTTTTCTATTCTCTTTTTAAAAAATATTTGAGCTCAGAAGTTTTTTATCACTTCAATATCTTCCATTAATGTTGATGGATGGTATTCATTCCATTTTAATGTAAAATATTTACATTATCATGCTTTTAAAAACTGCTTTTTATACTATAAATTGATTTCAGTTCTCTAAAAGCAGAAGTTCTTGATATATGTAAAATCACTGTGTCTTTAAGGAGGTAGGTGGATAAGTATTGATTTTTGTACCCGCCACTCTTGATATTAATATATGTAAGAACTACAATAACAAAAGTTTGAGAAAAAAAAATTTAATATCTTTTTTTTTTTTTTTTTTTTTAAAAAGATTGGACGTTTTTGAGCGTTGAATATTAGATATTAGACTGGCTCGGCCGATTTTTTCAGGTGCGTTAGTAATTGTATAAATACTTAGCAACTATAGTCGTCGTCCGGTCCGTCCGTCTGTTTGTCTGCCCGTCTTTCCGCATATAACAACCCAAAAACTACACAATCGAATGGTTTGAAATTTTAAATATATATTAGTTGCAGAATTTTGTCGAGTCATTTCAAATTTTATGAAAATCGAATTAAAACTACAAAAGATATTAATAAAAGTTTTCTTCATTTTATTAAATAATAGCAATGCAATTAAATCAATGATATCCCATGATAGGTAATGATTCTTGGTTGCTATGGTGATTACATCATACTACATAAGATGAAATAATATTATTTCCGTATTGCTGAATTTAATATAAATAATCGTAATAAATTTTGTAGTCATGCATTTTACATAAGAGTGCAACAGCTATTCCACTAAGATCTGAATATTTATAAAACTAGTTATAATGCGAATGCACCTCACTTGCAACGTTTGACGTACAATTTTAGACTTGTCTGAACCAACCTTAGGGATCGGGCTAAAAGTGAAAATTTTAGTTGTTCGCTAATTGAAAAAAGGAGGAAAAATCGCTATTTGAGAAATATGAATTTAGTATAACTTTCTATAAAATATATCATTAATATTTCAAAATAAATCATTGGATTTAGTCCATTAACTTAAGTGATATTCAGGGAGCATAATTTAAAATGGAGAAAGCAGAGGAACTTAAGAAATTTCAAGCTATCCTATTGTTTTTGTGAGAAAATAGCGTTAAGTTGTTTGTGCCGCAAATTTGAAAATTCTTTTAAAAATAAAAATGCAATGTATATTTATCTCAATATTGATATGCTTGTATATAGGTAACTTTTCGCAGGCCCTCGTCAATTGAAAAATAGAAAATTAGACATTGATTAATTTATAAATAAAACAATGCTAATTTCTTTTCTATTACGGCACCTTAATTAAGCTTTCTTTGTAAGCTGAATAGTCGTTTTAAGCACAAAATGCTTTATATGCAACATAGTTATGAGGAAAAATATTATAGGTGCTGTAATGCAGAAAATTACTAAATCCATAACATGACACTTCCTATCATATCTTAAAGAACACTGAAAGCTCTAATAAAAGTAATTTCATCTCTATATAATAAAAGCAGTATACCGCATCCGGGGCGAACCCATCAATCTTACCAGTCTCCGATAAGATGGAGTCACGTTAGGCTTAATTATGATTTGAGATGTACATTAGAAAACTTATCTACTTAAATACAAATCTTTTCTACCTGAAATCCCTTCTGTTCAAAATAATTTTCTATAAAAGATTCAAAACTAACAAAATTTCAATGATTTACGCAGCCATTTCAGAAAACAAACGTAGCGCACTTCGTGCGTAAAACGTAAATAAGAAGCTGTGGTAGAGAGTCATTCCTTGTGTGATTCATTGAAAAAAATTTTATTCATGGAGCTATGAAGATTAAAGGAGACGACATAAATGACATCACTTGAAGTTGTCCCACCCCTGCTGCGTGACGTCAACCGCGGGTAAACAGAAGAAAAACACAAATAGGCGTGAAGAACACTTTAACAGTACTTCCCCTTCGTTCTTTCGGATGTGGTTCAACCCTAGATACCTATTTATTAATCAATATACACATAAAAAAAATTGGAGGGTGTGTGTGTAAAACTTCGATATTGTCAATTATTTTTTATCAGTTTTTCAAATTTTAAATGAAAAACACAATTTTTACTCACCGTCCTAGCGCGGGCATTTACACTAGTATGTAAAATAAAATAACAGTAATAACAACACACTTTATTTCGCTTAACTTTCAGGTAGCATTTAGTAATGAACTCTTAGCGTTCGATTCGTTCGATTCGTTTCTTACAAACCTTATTTATACTCCGAAACGAAATCATTTCTCCGTCTGTCAACACTGACACAAGATTGCTTGAACAATAAATCTTTTCGAATAAACAAGTAAAATAAAATTTATGAAAATGCATTAATTTTATACCAATGTGCCGATGTACATTAAATCTGATTAAAAATTTTAATATGGATCTAACACACTCTTATAGTTAAATTTAAAAAAGAGTTAATGCTACACACTCTCTCTTTACAATCTCTCTTTTCAATGTCAAGTAAATATCGATATTTTTTCTTTGGTTAAAGCGTGTGTTGGGTATTGGCAAGTAAAATTAATAAATTCTCAAATCATTTCCAGTTAATTCCAAAGGAAAACGGTACTGGCCTTAAATCTTTTGTTAAGAATTTCGATCAGAAGCACATATAGATACATCAATAATGTAGCAATCAGTTTGTGTTGAGTGTCTTTGAATGTGTAAATATAAAATGCTAATTATTTAACAAATATATTAAATTTACATATTTAATAAAGGGATAAACTGTTTTAATATACAGCGGCATGTATAAGGTGTTTCAAAAGTCCAGGGAAAATATAAAACGATAAAAAAACATTTAATCACCGTAGAAACTTGCAGTTGCTAGACTATTTTTACCGTGACAGGGGATTTTGCATAGCATGTAAAAAGGAAAAAAAAAAGTTCCAATTTCTGCAGTAGTGGTTGTTTTGTAAGTAATGTTATGGGGATTTTATAGGCATTTAGTTTAAACAATGCAAAATTAGAATCGCAACGAAACACACCTGTGATTATGGCTGCGATACTAACCAAAATCACGTAAGGTAGGTAACCCAAAGGTGGTAAGTTAAGCTTTGAGAATTTTTCATAATTTTCTGGTTGGGTGTATGTGGCTGAATTTGTTTTCGTAAAATTTCATACTTATCTCTAATACATATTAAGCATATTTTTCTTTTAAAAATAAAATTTCTTTATATTTATAATACAATTTCAAAATAATAGCTTGTGGGCAACCTTTGGACCATATTGTTCCAAAATTATCCCACATACTGAAATAACTTTTAAAATGGGAAAAATTCTCAGAAAACTATTTTTACTTCTGGAACAGTATTACAATGTCCCATTAGAAGTAAGTATTTAATTACAAGCAAAGTACAAGGAAAAAATTACAATAAACATTTTTCAAAACTGGAATTTTCTATATTTTCTGTTTTAGTAAATCTCTGAAACTGTTCATCCAGATGTTGAAACCATTGATTACACAATCGCATTTCATTATTTTCTGTTTGTTGCATAGATGGTAAAACCCGCTTACTTTTGATTGTCAACCACTTGTGCCAGGCATAGTAGTATCAGTTTATAAAGAAGTCTCTTTTGAAAATGTACCGGATTGATTTTTGATTTTCTTATTATGTTTTTTAATATTATGCTCTGATGATTTGTTCTTTTGATATATTTTGTGTTTAACTTGTTAATCTTCTTATCTTGTGACACGAAAAGATTTTGAACGCTTTTTGTGAACGGTAGTTTAGGGCTTTTCTTCTGGGAGTTACTGACTTCTTTCGGGGGATCTCTGGTGCTCTCAGTAGTATGAAAATTTTTAGTCATAATAAATCGTAATACGTTTTTCTGATATTTAAGTAGAAATTTCGAAAATTAATCTTACTATATTGATTTCTATATTTGTTTAACATGCATATGGCGCCAATAGCACAACGTAAAACTATTAATCTGATAAATATATTAGAATTGAAGTAAATCCTTCTATCCTCCTAGTATATAAAAAAAAAGTAACGCTTTGCAAACAGACCAACGAAAATCTGCGTAGATACCGTGAAACGCATCTGATTGGTCAGAGCTTTCTGACGCAATAAGGGGGGTTGCCAAGGGAAGAGTCCCGGCTCTGTCGCCAACTTGGGGATATATCGCCAAATTTGGCGACCAAAATTAATCGCCAAAAGTGACTCCAACTTGGCGCTATTTCCAGTATTTCGCCAAATTTCCAGACTCCCATTGAAATCCAATAGGGTACACTTGCTTGAAGAAAATCAACAAATTGCGATATCTCAATGCAACAAAAATTAATATTAGCTTATGAATAGAGCTTAATTTAACTGTTAACATTATTTTTAAGCACAAGCACTAACTATTTACAATATTCGTAACACTATATATACAATTTTTATTTAATTTGTAATTATTGAAATAATTTATAAATTTTACCTTTTTTAATGATTTTATATTTAATAAATCTTTTAATTATGAAACTCTGAAAGTTATAATGATTACCTACTTGGTGATAAGGAAATAAAATCGTCACGAGTTGGGGAGGAGCGCGTTTATACCAATTAGAATCTAAAAATTCCTTCCGGCCAGTGCCGGGAGGAAGAGGTAGCTTTCAAATTCCTTATTTAAAAAAAACCCAACTTGTATTATTCAAACACACGAAGCTCAATTTAGTGGAAACCGAATATAGGAGATTCAATACTAATTTTTATCAATACTAAATCATTATGAATGAGAATTTCGCGAAATTACTCATCTTTATCCAAGCTGCTTTTATTTAAAGTAACTTATATTTGGCTGCCAAATTCGGCGATTTCTTAAAGTTCCTGCCATTTTAAGACAACATGGTGGATGAGGCTAACCAGTGAACTTGGTCGAGACCTTAGTAATTGCTGTGCACATGCTCACTCATATCGGAATCGGTTGATATATACGAGTGCTGTCGCAGGCAAAAAATCAGATTTTTCAAAATGCCACCCACATTAGAAATTGAAACAGCTATATCTGAGCCATTTTTTAAGATAAAGACAAACAAAAAATGCTCCTGAATCCTTATATAAAGGTCAAATACTTAAGAAAGAAACCGTTTTCAATTTCTAATTTTTTTGCACCTCACTTTAATTATAATTTTTTTTAATTTAATGGCCGCCATTTTGAAACAAGATAGCGGATGAGCTGGTTAGCGTACTTGGTCGAGATATTGATGTATACTATCTACATGCCTTCTTACATGGAAATAGGCGAATGCGTGTGTTATCGCGTGACAAATACAAGATCGTTTCAAAATGTTAGCCATACTAGAAATTCAAAGTGCTATAATTCAACCATTTTTTAAGATATAAACAAAAGAACAAATTTTCAGAAAAAAAATCTGCTCCGGAATCTTTGTATCAAGGCCAAACACATAAAAAAATCTTTTTCATTTTCCAATTTTTTATCCCCTTGGGGACGAGCGACTTGTATACGTGCCGCATGAAGCGCTCAGAATCCTTGTTTTTCCTCACCAGTAAAATTTTACTGTAAAATTTGCCTTATTTAATCAGCGCATTTTCTCGATTCAAGAAGACACAAATTTCTGTTTTTAAAAAACGGTGACAAAAGAAAATTTCGTAAAAGGCTCCCGTCCCGAAGGGGTTAATACCTCATTTTAAATTTTAAATTTAATTTTTTTAATGGCAAACCTTTTGAAACAAGATGGCGAATGAAGCTGGCCAACGAACTCGGTCGAGACATTGGTATGTACTATGTACAAACCAAGTAACATCCAAATCGGTTCATAAATACGCCTGTTATCGCGTGACAAAAATCAGGTCGTTTTAAAATGTCAGCCACAATAGAAATTCAAAATGCTATAACTCAGCCATTTTTTAAGATATAGACAAAACAAAAAGTGTTCCCGAATCTTTGTATCCAGGTCAAACACATAAGAAAAAAATATTTTTTCAATTTTCAATTTTTTGGTACCACATTTCAAATTTAAATTTTTCTTAAAAATTTAAATGGCTGATATTTTTAGACAAGATGGCGGATGAAGCTGGCCAACGAACTCGGTTACATTGGTACTCGAGACATTGGTATGTACTATGTACAGACCAAGTAACATCAAAATCCGTTCATAAATACGCGTGCTATCGCGTGACAAAAATCAGATGGTTTCAAAATGTCAGCCACGCTAGAAATTCAAAATGCTATAACTCAGCCATTTTTTAAGATATAGACGAAACAAAAACTGCTCCGCAATCTTTGCATTAAGGTCAAACACATACGAAAAAAAATCTTTTTCATTTTCCAATTTTTTGTTATCTCATTTTAAATTTTAAATTTTTAAATTTTTTTGAAATGGCCGCCATTTTGAAACAAGATGGCGGATGAAGCTGGCCAACGAACTCGGTCGAGATATTTGTATGTACTATGTACACACCAAGGTACATCCAAATCGATTCATAAATACGCCTTTTATCACGTGACAAATATTAGGACGTTTCAAACTGTCAGCCACGCTAGAAATTCAAAATCCTATAACTCAGCCCTTTTTTAAGATATAGACGAAACAAAAACTGTTCCCGAATCTTTGTATCAAGGTCAAACACATAAGAAAAAAATATTTTTTCAATTTTCAATTTTTTGGTACCACATTTCAAATTTAAATTTTTCTTAAAAATTTAAATGGCTGCCATTTTTAGACAAGATGGCGGATGAAGCTGGCCAACGAACTCGGTCGAGACATTGGTATGTACTATGTACAAACGAAGTTACATCCAAATCGGTTCATAAATACGCCTTTATCGCGTGACAAATTTCAGGACGTTTCAAAATGTCAGTCACGCTAGAAATTCAAAATGCTATAACTCAGCCATTTTTTAAGATATAGACGAAACAAAAACTGCTCCGGAATCTTTGTATAAAGGTCAATTGCATAAGAAAAAATATTTTTCCATTTTCAATTTTTTGGTACCACATTTCAATTTTAAATTTTTTTTAAAAATTTTAAATGGCCGCCATTTTGAAACAAAATGGCGGATGAAGCTGGCCAACGATCTCGGTCGAGACATTGGTATGCACTATGTACATACCGAATTACATCGAAATCGGTTCATAAATTCGAGAGTTACAGTGTGACAAAGGTCAGATATATATATATATATATATATATATATATATATATATCAATTTTGAACGGAGGCTGGTTTCGGGGTCTGCGGGTCATGATCGATGAAAATATACCAAAATTTTTTGAAATCGCTTTCCTCCGAACGGCTGCAATAGGTAGCTTTTTGTAATGAAAGCTTCTTAAAATGCACAGAAAATGAGGTATCGCGAAACGATCCAGAATGGAAACCTTAAGCAGTTTCTTCTGGAGTTGGCTAGAAAATAGGGTTTGCTTCGCGATATCGAACGGAATCGCGAAGCGATTACGCGGGGGGTTGGTGAGCGTAGCGAGCAGGTGGGCGGATCACTCCTAGTATGGTTAAAGAGAAAGAAATAATCTTTAAAGAAACGTATCCTAGGTCAAAGGTCTAAGAATATAACCACATTTAAATTAAAATATCTTCTTACTTGAAAAATGGAACGACTATTCCTCAAAAGTGAAACCATTGCAGTGATCGAACATGGTGTTCTCTTCAAATTCAGCCACGTGCACGGCAGATATATGATTTATAATTCCGTAGCGCTATTTTGTGTTTAAAAAGGAAACTAATTCTCTTTTTGGGGGATGGCCTATGTTCGATGAATTGTATATGTTGTGTCAACAGTCAATAAATATACTAGAGATTAAAATAAAATTATATTGAATCAAATATATTGACATCTTCCTGAGGGTACAGACATGCGGTTTGTTAATTTTAACAAAAGCCAGGCTTTGTGGATGCCCAGTTGCGTAGATTAAAAATGTCACAGCTAAAGTGGGTTGAGCTGCTGCGTGCGTTTAGTTTGAAGATTCGACTCCATCTCCTCCTTCCAATTTAAAATGCACTGCAACCAGGAAGTGTCCTTGACCACCAGATATAAATCACAATAATTGTTATTTTTAAGCCATAACGATAATGTCTTAGTATAAAAGTACTTTTCATGATTTATAGTTTGAAAATTGCTAATTGCTAAAGGAACATATTTCACAATAATGACAAATTTATAGGATTGTTTATGTCTTGCTTAGATATTTCTATTACAACAGGAAATGAAATGTTGATTTATGATGGATAAATGTTTTAGATTATTATTTCAAGAAATATCAATAAGGGTTTTCTTAAATAACAGTTATAGCAATAAATAACTCTAAAGTGATTTTAGTTGAAGTGATTATTCAGTAAATGGTATCTCATAAATCATAATTGAGAAAAATGTATATGTTCACTGAACATGCTCCCCCCCCCCCCCTATCAGGGCCTTAGTCCTGATACTGAGGGAGTAATGCTATTTTGTTGATTGGACGCTTGACTAATGAAGACCCGCGTTGCACAGTCACCACTCTGTTGAGTTCATCACTGCCTGGGTGGACCTCCGTAATGCGACCCAAAGGCCAAGTTCCAGGCGGGTGATTTGCGTCCATTAATAATGCTACCTGACCCACCTCGATGTTAGGCGTGGCGATCTTCCACTTAACTCTGGGTTGCAGCGAGGCCAGGTATTCTCTGGACCAACGTTTGGCAAATCCATCTTTCATGTTTTGGATCAGTTCCCATCGTTTCTTTAGATTCGTTGTCGCGGCTGCTGACTCATCGGGTATGGAATGCAAAACATCCCCTGAAAGAAAATGTGAGGGAGTGAGAACATTTATTGAATCAGCATCATTATCGTTTAAATGTATAAGCGGCCGCGAGTTTAGCAAGGCTTCTATTTGGACGAGTAACGTAGCTAACTCCTCGAAAGTGAGCAATGTCTCTCCTATGACTCGCTTGATGTGACACTTTGTCGATTTTATGGCAGCCTCCCAAATCCCGCCAAAATGAGGGGCAGAAGGAGGGATGAAATGCCATTCTAGAGAGTTTTCAGTTTGATAATGTGATATTATTTCATTATTTGTAAATGAACGCCAAAATTCATAAATTTTATCAAGCTTTCTGGATGCACCGACAAAATTTGGTGCCGTTGTCACTATAAAGATGCTGTGGGGCGCCTAGCCTTGCACTAAAACGTCGAAGGGCGGCTATAAATGCCTCAGCTGTCATATCACTCACAGCTTCAATATGCACAGCTTTTGTAGCCAAACAAATAAACAAAGCTATATAGCCCTTAGTTGTTTTTACACCCCGACACTTACTAAATGTAATAGATATAAGGCCTGCGTAATCATCACCGCTGGAAAAAAATGGACGTTCCAGGGTTACTCGATGCTTTGGCAAATTCCCCATTAGTTGAGGGGTTGCAATGGACTTTTTATATCTGTAGCATTTCAAGCATCTATTGATGCATTTGTTAATGATCTTTTTCCACGAACTATCCAATAAGATTGTCTTATGATGTGGGATAGCAGTGACGGTCCGGCATGCAAATGGGCAATGTGTTGTTACTGTATTAATAACTCAGCCATTTTATGCTGTGAGGGCAAGATTAACGGATTTTGTGATTAAAGGATAATTATGAATTTTGTAAGCGTCCTCCCACCCGTAACAGACCCTTATCATCAATAAATGGGTGGAGGGATTGTAACGCACTTTTCTTTGGAAAAGCTTTCTGTTCTTGGATACATTTAAATTCTTCCTGAAAGTAAGAATTCTGAATCCAAGGAACAATATTCTCTTCGGCATCTTTTGTTTCTTTGTAAGTAAGATGTGTTGAAGAAATTTCTGTTTTGTTAGACTTCTTGCATTTTTTGATAAATCTTTGGCAATATGCCAAAATGCGAATAATTTTTGCAAGCGAAGAGTGCTTTTGAAACAAATTATCAAATAGATCATTTAATGAGCGGGCGTGAAAGGAAAAAATTGGATCAGACCTTTTTTCGGCTTTGATTTGATCATCAAATTCCTCAGCATTTGAGTCGTCTTTGGGTCAATTGGATGGGTCCAAAACCAGCCAACTTGGCCTTTTCACCACAAATCGCAACCTGGAAGACATTTTGAATCAATACCGCGTGAAGCGATATCTGCGGGGTACTCTTTGGATGGGACATGTCTCCAGTGTTTTGTAGGTAGAATTTCGGTGATTTGAGATGTTCTATTCGCGACAAAAGTCTTCCATTTACGCGGATGTGCAGATAGCCAAGAAAGGACGACTTTTGAGTCCGTCCAGGCGAAAATATCGAACTTGTAACTCTTTAATGTTTCCATGACGGAACGGAACAGCTTAGATAGTAGGTGCGCACCGCAAAGCTCTAATTTTGGCACTGAAATCTGTTTGATTAGAGCAACTTTAGTTTGAGAAACTAAGAGAAAAGAATTTATTTTCCCCTGATAACTTTGTCGACAATAAATTGCGACAGCATATGCCAATGTTGAGGCATCAGAAAATCCGTGTAATTCAAATGGGTTACCGGATGAAATCGTGACACATCTAGGAACAGACAATTGATTTAGTCCGTTAAAGGAAATTTGAAATTGTAGCAATTCATCTGTAAGATGTTTTGGTATAATAGAGTCCCAGTCCCCTTTTGTAAGCCAAAGTTTCTGATAAAATACCTTTAAAGTTACAGTACAGGGCGAAATTAGACCTAGCGGGTCGAAAATCCGTGCAGACTCAGCTAAAATGTGTCTCTTTGTAAGAGGTGAAGCGAGTGTTATTGCAGTTATGAAAATAAAACTATCTGATGAAGAGTTCCAGCTTAAGCCTAGAACTTTGGAGCTTCCGTTGTCACTAGGAATGATTTCAAAATTTGATTCAGTGCTAGAAGAATCTATAAATTCATTAAGAAATGCCTGTGAATTCGAATTCCACTTCCTCAAATGGAAACCATGCGCGTCTAAACAATCTGTAATTTCTTTGCAAGTTTCTATTGCTTCCCTAACAGTATTCGTACCGGATAATAAGTCATCCATGTACATATCCTCTTCTAACATGCGCGAAATGCAAGGATTTTTTGTATAATCCTGAGCGATTTGTTTTATACATCTAGTTGCCAGAAAAGATGCTGGCGCTAAACCATATGTGACAGTTTTCAATTTGTAATTTTTTATTTCCACATTAGGATTAGACCTCCAAACTATTTGCTGATAAATTTGATCCTCTTCGGCAACCAAAATCTGGCGGTACATTTTTTCTATGTCCGCAGAAAAGACTATTTTCGAAAATCGAAAATTAAGTAAGATTTCGAAAATTTCCCGTTGTAACTTAGAGCCTACACCCAAAATGGAATTCAAGGAAACACCACTTGAAGTTTTGCATGAAGCGTCAAAAACTACCCTTAATTTAGTAGTGATACTAGAAGATTTAATAACCGCATGATGAGGAAGAAAGTAGTGTTCGTTTTCATAATTATTAATGTCATTTTGTGCAACTAATTCCATGTGATCTAATTCTTCATATTCGTACATAAACTCTTTGTACTGATTTTCAAATTCTGGTTTTTCTCTAAATTTCTTTTCCATAGCAAGCAAGCGAGAAATTGCGGCAGGTTTAGAATTACCTAATTCTGATTTAGATTGAATAAAAGGTAACTTAACCACAAAACGACCCTCGGAATTAATTGAATAATTTTCCTGAAAATCTGATTCAACAAATTGCTCTTCAGGTGACAACATTTGAGTATTCTTATTAAATACTTCTTCTACTTCCCCAAAACGCTTTAACTCTTTATCAATATTAACTTCTTAAATGTGTAAATTATGTATCGAATTTGGAGATGTACTAGAATGTGGCATTTTCCCTGATACCAGAAAGTCAAAAATTGAATTTTGAGCAATTAAATTGCTCTGCGTATCTGTTACTTGACCAGGAAGCAAAATAGAAAAGAAATAATCAGATCCTAGAATAATGTCTATTTTACTTGGTGTCTCGAAATGTGGATCCGCTAAGTTTATATTCTTTAAATGCGAAAAATGCTTCTCATGTATTTTTTCCGCAGGTAACGGAGCAGTTAAATCATCTAAAATAAATGCCTTCACAGACAACTTGGTGTCAGCATTATAAATTGATGTAAGATCTGTTGGAAAACGTCACAGTGTAAGTAATTTTATGTCCAACATCACTTCGCTTGTGAAATGACAATTTCCTCGTGATATATGCAATGCGTTTCTTTTAGTTGTGAAATATGTTCCAAGATGGCGACACTTCCCTGAGTTATCGTAGCGTAAGGTCACAAACTAAAGAAGGATTGTGTAAAAGACTTGTGTTTCGAAAAGGCGTCAACAGATCGCAGCACCACAGAAATTTTCTGATAGACTGATTTTAAATAGAACCTTTTTGCTTATTAAGCAGACTGTATTGTTTCAAGTTTTTTTTTACTCTGTTTTAACTTTTGTGGGCCCCTTTTACTTCTTCACTTCTAGGCCCGATTTCGTGAGGCCAAGACGCACGGTTTTTTCGTGCGTTAACTCTTTGTTCAATGGAAGACTTGCATCTCCTACTGGATTTCAATGTTATTACTTCTATAGTACCCATATTTAACCCTTTTATTTTATTCTTTTTTAGTGTGTGTGTGTGTTCATCCATGTAACCCAGAATTCGTCGTGCATTAAATAGTTTTTTCTCTACAAGTGCATATCCATCATTCTAAGAAGATATTTTTCACGATTTATAACATCTACTCAATAAATAAAAAAAATATAGGTTGTTTTCACATGAAGGAAACCAGCGTATGTCTGCTTTACCAGAAAGGTAAGAAAATAAATTTCTATCTTTCATTATTAATGAAAAAACTTTTGGTATAACAATATTTTATTTATACTGGGTCTTTAGCTTCACGCTAATCGCGAACTCACCCCTTCTAGATATTTTAATAGATTATGAGGGCTGAGTTGAAGGGGAAAATAAATAAATAAATAAAAAAAAAACCCAGTAATAAAAATTTGTTTATGTGATTGTGATAAAATGATGAACAATATGCACATATGAGATATGAAATATTGAAATATATACATGAAAATAAAAATAAATGTGCATGAATAAATAACGATATATATAATATCGCAAAAAGAGTATTATTGTGAACGAATATTGATTGATTGTTGTGAATAACTGATCATTTTATTTATACTTATAACATATTCTAAGAAATTATTTTAAGAAAGTCACAAACTTCTTATAGTAAATATATTTGTTATCAAAGAATTTATAAAACTTGAATAACACGCTATGTCTGCCACAAAAGAAATTACGGCAGTAGAGAAACTAAATGATAATAATTACAATCATTGGTGTTTCAAATTAGAAAATCTGTTAATTAAAGACGACTTATTCAAATATATAACAGAATCTCCACCTGCCACACCCGATGATACATATACTAAAAACGCGGCTAAGGCGAAAGCCATAATTTGTTTGTGCATTGAAAATACACAAATCGTGCACATAAGACATTTGACATCTCCCAAAGTAATTTGGGAAAGATTAAAAAGTGTTCACCAAAGGGCGAATTTATCATCCAAATTATTCCTTTTGAGGAAACTATATTCGCAAAGGCTCAATGAGGGCGGAGACTTAAATCTACATATCAACAATATTTTAACTATCCGCGACAAACTCGCTGCCATTGGAGAGCTCATAAATGATTCGCACATCGTGGCTCTTATGCTTTGCAGCTTGCCTCAGTCATATGCTCCTCTTATAACGAGCATGGAGGCTAGAGACGAAAAGGATCTAGACCTCGAGTTTGTGAAAAACAAACTCATCGACGAGTACTCTCATCGAATCGAATACAAAAACACCAGCACACGACCAAGGGACACAGCATATAAAATAATAAATAAAGGAAACAAAAAATATTGCAGCTTCTGTCAACGAGATGGGCACGCTCGTTCAAAGTGTTACAAATTGAAAAACAAACAGAAAAACAATTACCAAAGAAGTGAAAATTATAACAGTAATAAATTTAACAACCATGCCAACTTTAAAGCCAATTCGGTAAACCCCCAAAATCAACACAATGGTAGTAAAACAGACTCCTCGAATTTTTGCTTTAACAGCAAATCAAATATAGAGGATGAGGTCAACCAATCGATCATTCCTCTTTTCCCAGTGGAAAACAATTTTGAAATTGAGTCAGTAAAAATTAACCAAACACAAACAACAGATCCAAACACATATATCATTGACTCGGGTTGCACCAGCCACGTTGCATCAGGAAAAACAAATTTTGCTACATTCACAGCCGGGAATTTTGGGAATATAACAATCGCTAATGGAAAAAGGCTTAATTCGGAAGGTATGGGGGACGTAAAAATAAAAACAGACAAAAACCACTACATTACACTAAGAAACGTCTTATACTGTCCAGAACTAAAGGGCAATTTATTGTCAGTTAAGAAAGCCACTGAAAATAATATAAAGGTAATTTTCGAGAAAAATGCATGTTTATTTGTCAAAGATGATAATATAATCTTGACAGCTAAATTAAATGATAATCTCTACGTATTAAACCCTGAAGAGGATTACGGCTATACTATAAGTACTCAAACTTTCTGTAACAATACAAATTGTATTTCATTGTGGCACCGAAGACTCGGACACAAAAATTTTGATGATATTAAATACCTTGTTAATCATGAATTAGCCAATGGGATAACAATTAACAAATGTAAACATGACACGCGATGCACCAAGTGCATTGAAGGGAAACTTTCCGCTCTGCCCTACCCTAAAGTAGCCACAAACAGAAGCAAAGACATCGGTACCCTCGCACATTCCGATATATGTGGCCCCATGAATACTGAAACGATAGGAGGGAAAAGGTACTTTATAACATTCACGGATGATTATAGCAGGTACACAATAACATACTTAATCGCGCATAAATCGGAAGCCGTTATCAAACTGAAAGAATACATAGCGCTAACAAAAAATAAATTTGGCAAGTTGATAAAGGCAATCAGGTCCGATAACGCAAAAGAGTATATCAGTGACGAATTTGAAAACTGCCTGATAGAAAACGGGATAGAGCGTCAATTGAGCGTTCCCTATTCTAGCCCACAGAACGGTGTTTCAGAAAGAAAGAATAGAACGATAGTGGAAATGGCTAGAACCATGTTGTCGGACGCCAAGTTACCTAAGCAATTCTGGGGGGAAGCTGTCATGTCCGCCACCTACCTCATCAACCGTCTACCAACAAAGGCTAACAAAAATAACATGACACCCTATGAACTTTGGCATAAAAGAAAACCCGATCTTTCGAACATCAAAACATTCGGATGTAAGGCATTTGCCTATATCGACAAACCTAAAAGAAATAAATTAGATGAGAAAGCCATCGAGGGAATAATGTTGGGATATGATTTCAGAAGCAAGGGCTATAGGATATATACGGGTGAAAATAAAATTATAATATCTAGAACCGTAAAATTCTTCGAAGAAGGTATAAAAGATGAGGAAATTATACCCGCCAAAGAAAATCAAAACATCGAACAAACTCCCGCAGATAATATTGAAATTGATCTAGAAGAGCGCGACGATGATCAGAATAACACCCCGACCGACACATCCCTTGAGCCGAGAAGATCGCAGAGACAAAATCGTGGTGTACCACCTAACCGTTATGGAATAAGCGCAAACCTGTGTCAAATTCAGGAGCCAAAGTCATGGACAGACCTACAAAATATCAATGACGCAGAAACTAAAGATAAATGGCTAAAAGCCACTAGTGAGGAAATAGATTCTCTGAAGCAAAATAATACTTGGAGATTAATAAAACCTATCCCGGGAAAACGCGTCATAGGTTGTAGGTGGACGTTTAAGGCAAAAAGGGGAGCGAACGGGTCTATAGAGCGATATAAAGCCAGATTGGTCGCTAAGGGATATGCTCAAAAATATTGAAGCGATTTCGACGAGACCTACGCACCCGTTGTAGCGCATACCACCCTACGAGCATTCTTAAACGCAGCGGTGTACAAAGATCTTAAAATAACTCACCTAGATGTCAAAACTGCTTTCTTACATGGCGATTTAGAAGAGGAGGTCTATATGCATCAGCCAGAGGGATACATAACAAAAGGGGAAGAAGATAAAGTCTGTAGTTTAAACAAAGCGATTTACGGCCTTAAGCAGGCAGCTAGGGCATGGAACCAAAAAATAAGTAAATCTCTAAAAGAACTAAATTTCGTTGAATGCGCGTCAGACAAATGTCTGTACAAAAGAGTCCAAGATGGAAAAATCGCATACGTAATAGTGTATGTTGATGACATCTTAGTCGCAGGAGACAAAACAGACACACACGAAATATACACTGAATTATCAAAGCAATACGAAATCAAAAATTTGGGTCAAGTAACACAATATTTAGGCATAAACATAAAGGAAAAAGCAAACGGTAATCTAGAATTAGACCAGGAACACAAAATAATACAAATCGCAGAAAAATTCAATTTGTTAACCCTAGAACTACCGGAAATTTTACTCAAGTTTTATAAAAACATTCTACACCAGAATTTTTACTTAAAACTATTTAATTTGTTTATTTAACTTATTATTGTCTGATTTATACATTTAGTTTGTTTTGAAGAAATTTCTGGTTTGAATAAATATTTTGAATGTACATGTCGGGTCCAATGGACCCGTCTGGTAGACGGAAGGTTAAATGGTAAGCCTACGTATACACCCATGAATACTAACTACTTTAATCTAGATCCAAACGGGAAACTAATGGGAGATAACGTAAAATTTAGACAGGCTATAGGAGGGCTTCTATACATTGCAACTTTAACTAGACCCGACATAGCATCAGTCGTTAACATCCTGGGAAGAAGGAATGAATCCCCAAGGGAAGTCGATTGGCAAGCTATCGAGAAATTAATTAGATATCTGCTTACTACCAAAGATCTTAAATTCGTCATAGATAAAACAAAACCTCCAATCCTAACGGCATATAGCGATGTCGATTGGGGAAACGACAGAATAGACAGGAAATCAACCACTGGAAACTTGTTCAAATTAGGAAATAATATATTGGCATGGTCATCGAGGAAGCAGAGTTGCACAGCACTCTCGTCCACGGAAGCTGAATATATCGCTGCCTCTAATGCAGGTCAAGAGATTTCGTGGTTGTTAGACCTGTTAAATGACCTCGAACTGTGTCAACAACTACCCGTAACACTGTACGAAGATAACTTATCAGCCATAAGATTGACCGAAAACGAAAAGGCACAGACAAGGACTAAACACGTGGAAGTTAAGTATCACCACATCAGACATCTATGCCAGAATGGTATAATCAAAATAACTTATTGTCCATCGAAGTTAATGCTGGCAGACGTGCTCACCAAGCCGTTGCCTAAGCCTCATTTCGAGTGTTTGAGAAACAAGTTAAACATTCTACGCTCGTCGGTTTGACATAAAAAGAGGGGGTGTTGGAAAACGTCACAGTGTAAGTAATTTTATGTCCAACATCACTTCGCTTGTGAAATGACAATTTCCTCGTAATATATGCAACGCGTTTCTTTTAGTTGTGAAATATGTTCCAAGATGGCGACACTTCCCTGAGTTATCGTAGCGTAAGGTCACAAACTAAAGAAGGATTGTGTAAAAGACTTGTGTTTCGAAAAGGCGTCAACAGATCGCAGCACCACAGAAATTTTCTGATAGACTGATTTTAAATAGAACCTTTTTGCTTATTAAGCAGACTGTATTGTTTCAAGTTTTTTTTTTACTCTGTTTTAACTTTTGTGGGCCCCTTTTACTTCTTCACTTCTAGGCCCGATTTCGTGAGGCCAAGACGCACGGTTTTTTCGTGCGTTAACTCTTTGTTCAGTGGAAGACTTGCATCTCCTACTGGATTTCAATGTTATTACTTCTATAGTACCCATATTTAACCCTTTTATTTTATTCTTTTTTAGTGTGTGTGTGTGTTCATCCATGTAACCCAGAATTCGTCGTGCATTAAATAGTTTTTTCTCTACAAGTGCATATCCATCATTCTAAGAAGATATTTTTCACGATTTATAACATCTACTCAATAAATAAAAAAATATAGGTTGTTTTCACATGAAGGAAACCAGCGTATGTCTGCTTTACCAGAAAGGTAAGAAAATAAATTTCTATCTTTCATTATTAATGAAAAAACTTTTGGTATAACAATATTTTATTTATACTGGGTCTTTAGCTTCACGCTAATCGCGAACTCACCCCTTCTAGATATTTTAATAAGATCAAACATTACGTAACCCTTAGTTACTGCGATCTTTGAATTAGACAGACCTTTTACGGGGAACCTAGCATTTTCCCTTTTAATTCCTAACATTTTCATGCAGGATTCAGAAACAAACGTAGACTCTGATCCACTATCACACATGATTCTTAAAGTGTGCTTTTGACCCATGCAATCATTAATATATACACTAGCAGGGGGCAAAAGTGCGAAAGATGTTACATTTATGGAAAGTTAATAAGTTACATTTATGGAAGGAGAAATTTCCTTTTTATCCTCATCGGGAATCAAACCGGCCTCTGAAACAGGTTTGTTTTTGTGGCTCTGTTTTTCATTTGAACGAGAAGTTGATATCGCGTAATTTTGCAGTTTGTTTTCGCATAAACTAGTATGATGTTTCAGCTTGCAATTGTGACAAGAGTAAGAGGAATTGCATTGCCAGGTAGTGTGCTTGTCAGACAAGCAATTACTGCATAACTTGTTTTTCTTAACAAACTGTCTCCTATCCCTGATGCTTAATTCCTTAAATTTAACACACTTGTAAAGTGAGTGATTAAATTTACAAAGTAAACATTTGCTAATGACACTGGAATAAGATCTATTGACGTTATATTGTTTCTCTTGTTTATGCGAACCTTCATTTTCACTTTTATACAAATCTAAAGATGAACATCTATCATTTATAAACTGAATAAATTGATCAAAAGACGGAAAGTCTTCGCTTGAGGTCAATTTTGCCCATTCCTCCCTTGTTTTAGAATCAACCTTTTGTAATAAAATATGAATTAGCCATAAGTCACGGCCAGATGCCTTTTCATCGATTGATTTAAGGCCTCTAATTACTTCATCTGATACATCTGAAAACAGCGTAAGCTAAATGCATTCACTTGAGTAATGGGGGGAATGTCCAAGAAGGTTTTAAATAAAGTAGAAACAATTTGTTTTTTCTTATCATATCTCGACAGCAATTCTTCCCACGCTTCTGAATAACTGTTTTCAGAAATATGTATCTGTTTTATTATAGAGGCTGGCTCTTCCCCTAGTAACCCTCTTAAATACTGAAACTTCTGTATATTAGTTATGCTGTCGTTATTATGAACTAATGATAAATATAAATCTTTAAATGACAGCCAGTTTTTAAAGTCACCATTAAATTGCTCTATATTGAGCCTAGGCAATTTAAAATTGTTACAAATAGTAGAACTAACAATTGGAATCTGATCATTTATCAATTGAGATTGTGCATGCGCATTTACGGTAACTTTTTCAAGTTCCGTTTGCAGTTTGGCTTTGGTTTCATAATATTTTTTTTTTCAAATTCCTCAATTTCACATGCTTCAGCTGGTAATTGAGCATCATATTTATCAAAGTCTGAGTAAACTGTCTCTAATTTTTCTAATTTATTGTAGAAATCATTCTTTTGAAACGTTTGCTCAGAGTTAATGAAGTTGTTTATCCTTGTTAGAGCAGATTTAGCTCTGCCACGTAAATTTATAGCTGCTTTTTCCAATACTTCAGCAGCCTTTTTTGCGGCTTCCAAGTCGGTACTCATTATTCAAATAATGAGGTGAATAGCGTAAAAAAACAAAAGCTAAACCGATAATAATAATAAGATAAAATGTTCTTATCTGTAATAAATGTGATGCGAGGTGCTCCGCCATCTGTTGCAATTCCACATGACTGGTGAAAACTTTATTTAAAAAACTGCAGTAAGATATGATGAGCGTACACTTATTCCAAGCTTGAAAAAAGTATCCAAAATAACGCCGCGTGCCTCCAGCTTTTTATGTTCGATGAATTGTATATGTTGTGTCAACAGTCAATAAATATACTAGAGATTAAAATAAAATTATATTGAATCAAATATATTGACATCTTCCTGAGGGTACAGACATGCGGTTTGTTAATTTTAACAAAAGCCAGGCTTTGTGGATGCCCAGTTGAGTAGATTAAAAATGTCACAGCTAAAGTGGGTTGAGCTGCTGCGTGCGTTTAGTTTGAAGATTCGACTCCATCTCCTCCTTCCAATTTAAAATGCACTGCAACCAGGAAGTGTCCTTGACCATCAGATATAAATCACAATAATTGTTATTTTTAAGCAATAACGACAATGTCTTAGTATAAAAGTACTTTTCATGATTTATAGTTTGAAAATTGCTAATTCCTAAAGGAACATATTTTACTATAATGACAAATTTATGGGATTTTTTATGTCTTGCTTAGATATTTCTATTACAACAGGAAATGAAATGTTGATTTATGATGCATAAATGTTTTAGATTATTATTTCAAGAAATATCAATAAGGGTTTTCTTAAATAACAGTTATAGCAATAAATAACTCTAAAGTGATTTTAGTTGAAGTGATTATTCAGTAAATGGTTTCTCATAAATCATAATTGCGGAAAATGTATATGTTCACTGAACAGCCTACATTAGGAACATTGGCCACCTTTGGCGGAAAGATACTGAAGACACATTCATCACTGAAAGACACTTTACGCCAGAAAGTAGCAGCTATTCCTATTGAAGTGTCGTTTTTATAATACATAATATCGCGATTGGTCTCGTTACCGGAATGGGTTGATGGACACATTGAGCACTTTCAGCTGTAAATCAGGCTAAAAAAATTATATCATATCTCAATTATAATCATGCATTTTTTAAGCTATACCCTCTAGTTTCGAGATTTAAACTATTTTGATCTTTCATGCTATAAAACAGCTATGCTTACAGTAAACAAGAATCTGTAAACCGCAAGTGTCGCCGATCCATGTAACTATTTGAGTGCGTTTAACATTTCCTTTGGGGTTTTGAAACAACCGGCACTATAACAATGCGGGCAAGACAGGGAAAAAAAATATTAGATTGATAAGGTCGATTCTTTTTCCATTCTTTCCCCTTTTTTGGCAATTTTTATCACTATTAAAAATTAATTGTCTGTGAATTGTAATTTCTCACGTTTAAAATTATATTCTGCAATACACATTTCGGTTTAAATGATTATTTCGTAAGGAAGATGTTCTAAATTTCATTTATAATGACATACAAATTTTCAGTACAAACTATTTTTTTTATTCGTTTTGATTTTTGACAAAAATTAGAAACTAGAAAGAGATAGTACTGAAAATTCAAATAATTATATGAGGGAATACCCCATTATAAGAGAGTAGATCAATAGTATAAAATTATTATTAATTACCCATAGAAGTGATAAAACGAATATTATTCTTTTGGTAAATTATATTATATTTTCACTTATGCTAAAAGAATATAACTGTCCTCTTTGGCTATAAGTTTAATCTAAAAACTTAAATACTTTCAATTTAAAATCAAATTGAAACATTTCTGAAATAGAAAATGAACTGTTACAAAATTTTATGTTGTCGAAAACACTTCTACACCAACCGAAATTTGTTTATCTCTGATAAGGCAAAAACCTCCAATTCTGCTATTGAGTATCATTTTTATGCTCGTCCCTCGAGTGTATATTCTACTTAGTTTTATGAGATATGACATTTTTTTATGCTGGATGTTATTTGACGTTATTCGATGTTATTGCTCAGCTATCTCGGCCATAATTCTTTTGAACATACAACTATTTTTTTAATCTTGTAAAAAAAATGGATCACTTTCTTTATCAGTTGATATCCAGGGTACAAATGTTTCAAGATATAGATATACTGTTTTTTAAAAAAAAATTGGGAGAAAATGTGAAATTTAAAGTGAAAAAAAGATATTGGTGTTGAAGAGATATTCTGTTAGCAGAGAATTACTCATTGAATTGGGACATTTTATGGCAAAAAAAGAGGGGACTGTTTATTATGTAAAGTATAAAAGATATCATATGAATCAAGCACCAAGTTGACGCCAAGTCGCATACTTATGTATCACAACTTATGTGATAAAATATTACTATACTGTAAAAAAGGCAAATGTTTGAAATCTAGCTCTTTACTTTCTTAAGGTTTATAAAATTATAATGTAATCTATTCCGAGTTAGCCGCGATTCTAAAAGCATTCCTTTATCTTTACAAGTCCCTGAAACCAAAATATTTCCAAACTTCAAAGAAGCATATCTGAAACAAGTTTTTTTGCTGACTTAAAATTTCGGAAACATTTCCAAGTACTTTTTGCCGTGTTTAAATCATTTTTTTCTACTCTGAATGTTGCTTTTTTTCTATGCTGTCAATTTTCATGCAAACGTTTTCAGACAAAATTTATTCATGCAAGAGCAACAAAATAATATTAATGTTAATGCTGTTAATTTATCATGTTTGATAGGCATGAAAATTAATATATGGAAATTATTCCAGAGAGAAACATTCGCCTTGTATACAATATTTCAAATGAAAATCAAATTTCAAAGTAATTGCTTAAGAGGCGCAAAGGTCAACACAGTGAAAAAGATTCCATGCCGGGACTGGAACCCGGGCCATCAGTATAGCGCACTGACGTTCTACCGACTAAACCACATGGAACGATACCCAGCTTGCGTATCGTTCCATGTGGTTTAGTCGGTAGAACGTCAGTGCGCTATACTGATGGCCCGGGTTCGAGTCCCGACTTTGAAATTTGATTTTCATTTGAAATAAGCATGAAAATGTTTACATGATAATTGATAACATAAAAATACCCCAATATTTCGGGGTGAGAAATGTTATTAATACATCTATTCGAACACGTTTTCTAAAAATATGGGCAACAAAAGTAGCTTTTGTTTCAAAAGCTCTTCTGTAAACCTCTAAAATACTTTATATGAATCTATTGGTTTCTGAAGATAAAGGAATGCTTTTTAAAATCTTTGGTAACTTGGAAGAGCATATATTATGATTTTGAAAATACTTTTCTGTTAAGAAAGATAAGAGCTAGATTCAGAAACATTTGTCTTTTTTTACTGTGTAGTTAATCTGTACTGCATGAAATGGGAGTCAAAGAGAGTTGTGCACATAGATTTCAGTTGGTGAAACTGACTAAAAACTGGAAGGAACACACTTTTGACTTTAGGTTGCAGCCATTAATGAATCTGATTTGAAGAAACATATTTTTTCCTACATGCTGCTGCTTCACGAAGTTCGTCAGCTCTACACTGGTTGGAACTTAGCAGAAACTCCTCTGTAGCATAGCCGTGTCATCGCTCGTATGGTTTCACAAATCTCAAGCTTAGAAGCGTTAATACTTTTTTGAGACCTCTGAATTACACCGGATTATCCAGGTACCCGCATAGCAGCTAACATGTTCACCAAATGTAGAAGAAAGATGCACTAAAACGCGAAGCATTAACTCAATTGGCGTAGTTCCCAGATTCTTCCGATTTTTGAGTACCAATTTTTTTATTATACCAATTTTTTAAATATATTTGCTTACTATATATAGTTGTTTGCATTATAAGGTTCAGTACATATCAACTTCTCCGTTATAAATGTTTTCTCTGGGCTTTTCTTTCTAAACGCTCTGGAATCAGTTGTGGTCTTTTTTATTACTCTTCAAATGTTTGTAGGGAAAACTCACAAAATTAGTAAACAAAATTCTCTCCAGGGGAGGTAATAAACATGTCAGGTCTTTTCTTTCGCTACTAGTCGCATCCTCTGGCAGTTCGGTAAAAGAATCCCCACATCAAAGAAGCCGAAAAAAGCATCGTCTTCTGCGCGCTCAGATGCGAACTAAACTGAATGGTTTTCATCTTATTTAATCGAGAATTTTTCTCATCAAATAATGAGAATATAGATTTTTGTAAATGTGGTAGTCAAAAATCGGAAAAAGGTTTGGCAGCTACGTCAGTGAGCAGTTTCGAAAATGGACCACGTACAGATTTAGTTATTTAATATTTTATTTACTTGTATTATTATTCGGGGAGTCAATTCTCATAATTTACTGCACTTTGTTTACTAGTAATCATCATGAGAATTATATGTTCACATTGTTTGGTGTAAAGTTATCATTTCATTTACAATCGGACTTTGCCATTTTATTATGAGCATTATGACTTTCAGCCTAATAATACACTGGTGGACAAAACTTAAGGACCATTCTTATTTTTAATGATTACAGTTAGAAATAGATCCGCAGCAGCACGTGTAAATTTGCATGAACGCGGGATGTACTCTGTTTTGTGAAACTTATGCAAAATTTTTACTTCCGCTTTTGTCGATCACGTGACAGCAGAGATAAGAGATTTTAGGCAATCGGCGGGTGTTGTGAGTTGTCATTAGATGTAAAAATTGAAGGGGATGGAGTGAAGCTTGAACATTGAAATTTTGAACATGTCCTCGAAGCATCATTTAGATGATATTACTCGTGTTAGAATAATCGGAAAGTTGGAAGAAGAATGCAAAATGAGAGATGTTGCCCATGAATTTAATATCGCGCACAGTATTGTTTCTAGGCTATGGGCGACATTCAAAAGAGTGGAATATGTACTAGGCGCACATGAGAACGCCGTCCTAGCAGTATGACGTTCCAAGAAGATCGCTATGTTGTTATTTCGGCAAAAAGGAACCGACACAACACAGCTGGTAAATTAGCAAATCAACTTTGTGCTGCCACAGGAATTAAAATATCGAGGAAAACTGTTGCAAGACGTTTGAAAAAGGATGGACTATACGCCCGAAGATCTGTTCTGTGTGTCCCACTCTCGAGACACCAACATAGCGCCCGTTTACAGTATGCATCGCAATTGGACTGATGACGATTGGTCTACCGTGCTCTTCTCAGATGAGAGTAGATTGAGTCTGTTTTGATTATAGACGTAAACTGATATGGCGCGAGGTTGGTAGTGCTTACTGTCTCGAAAATATTCCAGAAAGAGATGGATATGCGACTTCAAGTGCCATGGTGTAGGCAGGCATCATGTTCAATGGCCGCACGGATCTCCATGTGCTTGACCAATGGCCCATGACCGATAGACGATACATTGAAGACGTCCTGCTTCCACATGTTCGACTTTTTCGAGGTGCTGTTGTCGAAAAGTTTCGTTTTATGCAGAATAACGCACCTTGTCATCGCACACAGTCAGTACAATATTGTCTTGAAGCCGAAGATATCCATCGCATAGACTGAAAAGCACATTCCCCTGATCTGAATCCCATTGAAAATGTATGAGATGCCTTGGGGAGACGTATTGCTGCTCGACAATTCCCCCCCACAAACCAGGAAACCCTCATCCGTGCAGTGAAGGAGGAATGGAGCAACTTGCCTCAACAGCTACTGAATCATGTTGTTCTGAGAATGCCACGCCCTGTTGAAAGTTGTCTTGCATTACACGGTGGCCACATCCCTTATTGCTATGGTACTGACGATTGTTAATTGTGAGTATTTTGCTTTCTTTGTACAGTCATGTTTTCGGATAATATTCACGTTTCAGAAAAAGCACGTCTGGTAATACCCTGTATACATCCTTTAAACAAAATTTTTTTTTAAATCCTGTGTAAAATTCTATTAATATTATTGATTTCTTCTTGACCCACAATCTCACGTAGATTCTTATTTACGTGTACATTTCTTCTTGGTCCTTAAGTTTTGTCCACCAGTGTATAGTTTTTCATGGAAATATCACTAATGTAAGTTGTTTCTTTGGGAAAATTATTTATTAACTAATATTTTATGCAAAGTCTTTCTCAAATAATAAGGAATGAGAGCGCTCCGACCCAAATGGTTGATTTTCACCGCTAACTTTTAATAGTATTCTTTGCTTTGTAGAATCTCAGAAATTCTGTCATTAAATAAGGCGAGAAATACTATTAAAATTTAGTGGTAGCAAGCAGTTATTTGTGTCGGAGTGCTCTTATCCATGAATAAGGAAAAAATATCACATAATATTTTCTTTTATATTTTATTTGTTCTTCAATCAATAAATATTATATAATTGCTTTCCTTTATTTTGTAAAGGTTTATTAGATTATGTATTGCATAAAAAAGTATTAAAGAAAAAATATCATGAAGAAAGAACAAATTGATCATTCCTTGCTCCCTGTTGAGAAATTTCGAGAGGTATTTCTTTACTTCTGTTTTGATAATGGAAATAAAATTTACAAGATGACGCTTTGGGAAAAAAATTGATTCTTTTTCAGAGTTTCAAAAAATCAATAACATTTGATTTTAGATCATGATATTACGGAACTTGTATATCGACTTTTTTAAATCTCTTTATAAGTGTAGTTTTTTCTTCACATTAAATTTTGACATTTTTTTGTATAGAGCACTTCTACAAAAAATTTACTTTTTTAGTACATCGTAGTTAATTTTTGGCAGAATATTAAAAAAAGTCGAGTTTTTACGCAATATAACACATTTAAAATATACCGGGTGATTTTTTTTAAGTTGTGAAAGTAAAACACTATAACAAAAGAACTACCGATCCAAATGACCTGAAATTTCGCCAGTATGCTCCCAAAGCAACGGGAATTTTTTGGACGAGGCAAAAAAAAAAAAAAAAAAAAAAAAAAAAAAAAAAAAAAAAATTAAAATTGCACCGACAGATGGCGCTGTAAGTTAACAGAAACAAATAAAATCACTAGATTAATTTTAACACAATTATTCTAATACAATAAAATCAAACAAAATCGTCAGTGGGAGGAAAGCAATGGACGGTACTTTGAGAAAAAGAAAAAATTATTACGCATATCTAAAACATGTACAAAAAAGTGCAGTAATTGGGAAAAGGAACTGTGAAATTTATAATCTCAATTATCCGCAGTGTAATTACAGTATGTAATTGATTATACTTACACGCATTCAAACACAGAAATTTTGTCAAATAATGGGATCGGGGCGGTTCCGGTTACAGTGCTGCAAGAATTTTTACGGAATGAAATTTGAACTATAATTAATTACATACGATTAAATGTAACTACATTGCAGATAATTGAAATTACAAATTTGTCCAAATCTGCTTTTAATGCAGTTGCTACGGTTTCCACAGCAATCACATCAACTGGTTTCCTTCCTGTTCCGGGTTTTATGCTCAGTGAACCAGTCTGTTCAAATTTCAAAACCATCTTCGTAGGCCTTGTGTCATCATCAGACCTTTTTTAAACTCTTAAGTATCCTAAATCTCCTAAGAGCAGTTGCTGCGCTGTCATTATTCTGATAATACAGTTTCCCTAACAACGCAGGCAATGACTAACTAATTTATTAACAATGGCACAGTCATTGCGAGGATATCCGTAGAATAATGAACACGAGGTGTGTGTGCTTCACGTTTTTATCGCCACTGTGCGGTGCGTGTGTTGTGCGCGAGCTCGTCTCCCGACTTAACTGCTTACATAGCGCCATCTGTTGGTGCGATTTAAATTTTGTTTTAACCACGCCTAAGAAATCCCCATTGTTTTGAGAGCATACTGGTGAAATTTCAGGTCTTTTGAATGAGTTGTTTTTTTTTGTTATTGGGTTTTACTTTCACAACTTTAAAAAATCCTCCTATATTTGATCAAAAATAAGGATTTGAGATTGTTTTTATATGATTATTTTAGTGAAAGGAGATAAATTTGTTATAATTCTATTACGTGTTACACCCAATTTTAATTATTAATATCTTCCTTTTTTTTTTTTTTTTTTTTTTTGTAAATGTGAGAAATATATTACTCATTCAATAACGTATTTTGCTACTCTGAAAATCCTTTATAAGGAAATTAAATTGTATTTTGAATTAAAAAAAAAAAAATTATATTTTAATAATTGTTACTGGTTTTTCGTGTTTTATTCGATACAATAAAACTATGGATGTTTATTTCCAAGTTATAGTAGCATTTAAGATTTAATAAAAGTATCCAGAGATAGGAAACATTACTTGTCAATTTCAGTTGTTACTGCAGATTGTCAGTTTGCCTCATTTAATTGATTTTGAAGTTTTCTTAATGAAGTATAAATGGTCGTAAACTACGTCATCCGTTTTATATTTAAAAGTTAAGCATTATTTATTCAATAAAAATAATTTTTTAATTCATATATTTAAAGCTTTTGTGGAGATATTTAACTTAAGTTTCATATCGCACACTGAATATGCCTGACATTACGATATGAAGCACTGTGTATTTGTATCTTCCATTACAATATTACGAGAGGATAAAAAAATAAGTTACACTTCCAAGTTATGACCATTTTTTAAACCACATATACATAGGAAACTCGGCTATTGCAACATACAATGCAAGTTCACTTTCCCACATTGTCCCCAAGAGACGGTAAACATTTCTCGTAACGGTCAACCAACTTTTTGATTCCTGATGCTTAGAAATCTAGAAATCTCCTAAAGCGCTATGTAACCACCCGGAGATAGCGAAATCCAAGGTTTTCGTGAATAATGGAGAAAACACACTGCCGTACGAAATGTTCAGCATGCTGGCAATTTCCTGGAGTGTTATGCGCCGATTCTCTCTAATGATCGCATCCATACGGTCAATATTTGCAACGGTATTGGACGTTGCGGGCCTGCCTTCGCAATATTCGTCCGTGATATCTGTGCATGCTGAACCATTATGCTGCCAGCATTCTGAACATTTCGTACGGCAGTGTGTTCTCCATTGTTCACGAGCACCTTGGATTTCGCTGTCTCCGGGTGGTTACATAGCGCTGGAGGAGATTTCTACGCATCTGGAATCGAAAAGTTGGTTGACCGTTCCGAGAAATGTTTACAGTCCCTTGGGGAGTATGTGGAAAAGTGAATTTACATTATATGTTGTCATAGCCGTGTTGCCTATGTATATGTGGTTTAATAAATGCCCATAACTTGGAAATATAACTTATTTTTTTATTTGCCCTCGTATTAGGTATTTTACGCGCTAAATGCTTATTAAGCACAAAAATATTCCAAATATTATACGACCACTTACACCAATCTTAAAAGAGGTGAAATATGACATTTGGTTATTAGTTTAAAATGTTCTGGGTTAAATTTATTTATTGAAATTTTTATCCCCAAGAGGTCACGTTTTCCGTATTTTGACCCACTGTTGAAAAAAACATTGATTTTTCTGATGAATTTTTGCAATGACAGATATATTTTTATCACTGTAGATTTATTTTATATTAGTAACAATTTTTCGTATTTTATTTTTCATTCTGTTGAAAATAGATATTATTTAAGAAAATGCAGTTCTTTGAAGTGAACACACATTTTTAACCTATATGCTTTATAGAACAAAAATTAAATTTAAAAAATCTAAAAACCCGACTGCGTAAAAAGCGAACTAATTAATTATTTCTCATCAATGTGAAACAATTTTTTATATTACTTATCTGTTTTTTTTATTTACTTGTATTGATGACTTTTAAGTTGTGTTTAACTGTTGGTTCCTATCTATAAACACTGTTTTGATGAGGTCTATAGATGTCTATGATGGTTAGAGTTGCAGTAAAGCTAGAGATTCTAGCTACACAACTTCCAGGTTGTGTAATATTTAAATGGAGCTTCTGACTGCAAATTGTCAATGAAACATCGTCTTCATTTTGAAAGACCTATCCAATGATATGCCAACTCAATAGGGTGCGTAAAACAATTTTTTCGTCTCTACCGCCATTTTGTATTTATAAAAACAAAACCTAGTCTATAACCATCGAACGGTTAAGCCGAATCGATAGAGACTTCATTCATTAAAATACATAGTGCCGTTGGGATGTTTCGAGGGTATAAAGAAATCCACATACACATATACGCGTGAAACGCATTACCCTTTTTGGCAGTCGGGTAAAAAGTTCACAATTTTGTGTTGCTGATTTTGTGTTATAAAAATATTCAGACATTGTTAAGATTCATTTACTTGCTAATTAACAAAATTAAACGTTTAGTATTAATTTCTTCCTAAAATACTGAATAGAATGTTTACTAAACATATACACTTCTAAAATTTTTAGAAAGTAATTTTAAGAAAATGCTTTATTTTGTTTATATTTATACATCTTTTACTTCATCAATCATTTATTCTGACGCTAAAATTCATGTATTAGTTAAACTTTCCCTAAAGTCACAAATAAAAAATTCCGCTTTTTAGAAATTCCTTTTTTATAACAATAATGAAACATGTCACTATCTTTTGAATTTTCAAATGTTTTAATATTCGTTGCTACTGTCGAGATACTTCATCACTTAATCTGAAACAAATAATTCAACTTGTTAGAAGTGCAGTTTTCTCTCTGATAAATTATGGTTTAATATTTTTTTGTTTGTCTTGTATGTAATTTTTCATTCTTAAATAGCTATTTTAACTGTAATGAAAGTGATTGAGACTAGTTAATGAAAGAGTATGTAGTACATAAAGTGCTTTTTAATAACTATTAAAAATAATCAGTTTTTTGAAATTCCAGTATTTCAAAAATTATTTAATAATTTAAAACATTTTTAATAAAAGTAACTTTGATACAAGGAAAAAATTAAATGGATAATAAATATGAAATTATTTTTTCTGTTTCTTTTTTAGCAGTCTCTATCCTCTATTTGTTTCAAAGTGAAAGTATTTCTGAAAAGGAAATGACTAAAATATTTTATTGATAAATTGAAACTGTAACATTTTTGTAACCTTCTCCAAAAATATAGAATTTAATTTTAAGAAAATAATTTTTTTCTTTGAGTTTTTTTTTTTCCTGTAAAACCTTCGTCATATCATTAAAAACTACAAGTTGTTGAAAATACGTTAAACATTGTCGGAAATCGCAAAGTAAAAACTTCTCATTTTACAAATTCTTTTTCTGTAACTATAATTAAAAGACGTCATTCCCTTTTAAACTTCCAAGTACTTAATATTCGTCAATAATACGGAATTACTTCTACGATATTACAATAATACTGAATTACTAAGATGAAAAAATCGTTAAATGCTTAAAAACAAATTTACTTTTCTGATAAAACATCACTAAATATTTTTTTAACGTTTACACTACGTATAGTTTTTTTGTAGCTGGATTGATATTATAACTATGAAAAGGAAGAAAATACTGCTTAACGAAGTGCTGATACAATACTTTTAGCGCTTTTAGTAATTATTAAAAAGAATGAAAGTTTTAAAATTTCATTATATTCAAAATTATGAAATTATTTAAGGAATTTCTAAAAAATTAACATTAACGCATTTACTTATTGAATAAAGAAGTTAGATTTATAATAATTATGAAATTATTTTTGCTATTTCTGTTCCATGAAACTTCTCGAAAATGGAATAATAAAAGTATTATATGTTTAATGTTAAATTTTTCTTAAAATATTTAACAAAAGTTTGCTAATTATGTATATTTCTTCAAAAATATAGAATTGAATTAAAAAAAAAGATTTTTTTCAGATTTACAGTTATTTATATAAAGTTTCCGCAATCACTTACACTGAAAGTTAAAACTAAAAATATTTACAAAGTTTACAAATTAAAAATTTTACTCATTGTAAATTCAGATTTGATACTAAAACATGCGTCGTAATTTAAACTTTCAACTACTGAATATGCATTGGTATTATTGAGATATTTCAACATTTGAGATGCAGAAAATCATTACATTATTAAAAGAGAAGTTTTTCGTCTAATACAATATTGCTTACATTTTTTTTTCAAGTTTACGTTATGCGCAATGTTTCATTGTTAAACTGATAGTTTAACTGTAAATGAAAACAAAAAACAGAACCTTGCAATCTTTTACAGAAACTTGAAATCTTTTACAGATATTTGCAATCTTTTCAGCTACTTGTCTTGCATTTGTATTCATAATAGATCAAAATATCCAATGCTAAATAGCAAAATTGCAGCACACAGGATGAAACATCGTTGTTATGAATATTGATGTAAGTGTAAGTGTAATTGTATTATGAAGATTATATATTTTGAAACGCAACTACAAGTGATCAAAATTTTCCCCTTTTTAAGTGTAAGTAAATGAAATAATTCTCCAAACGATCATCATAAACATCTTCATCTTATCAATAATTCAGGAGTTTTCTAGATTCAATGCTTGTTCATTAGTTATTTTATCTAAATATATCTCATCAAATCAGGGAGTGTGAAATATTTCACATATAATTCAATTATATATCATTTCTCAATTTATGTGCAAAAAATAAATGCAATAATATAAAGAGGGAATTGTGAAAAAAATTTCTGTTACATTCGATGTAATTTCCTTACATACTTTAAATCAAGAAAATCTCGAAAAGTTCTGTTTTTTTTTTTTTTTTTTTTTTTTTTTTTAATAGTGCAATCTTTTAATCTGAGAAACATGTTTTTCGCGTAACTTGGGTACATAGAGGTGCTTACTTTTCAATATCTTTATTTTTAAATAATGTTCTCTGCCTTTTTAAACCATAGAATGCTACGATTATAAAGGATTAAGAACACTATTAAAAAATAGCGGTACTCAAACAGATCTATGCACCTTGCGCAACACGTTCTAAAAACATTCCGTGCATAAAAAATTGTCTTTTGCAATAAAAAAATATACGGAATTAGACAGACCAACCATAAATGTAATGCATATTTTTGGATTTAATAGTTTTTAAAAATATTAATTAGCCTTACAATTATTCTAAATTCATAAGTAGAACCATATTTTGATATAATTTAAATCGACATGGTCGATCAAATAAACGGAATCAGACAGACCAACGATAAATTTTATACATATTTTTGAATTTAATAGTTTTTAAAATATTAATTAATATTACAATTATTCTAAATTCGTCAAATAAACAGAATTAGACAAACCAACCATAAATTTTCTACATATCTTTGGATTTAATTTTTTTTTAAATGTTAATTAACGTTACAATTATTCTAAATTCATAAATACAGCAATATTTTATTATCGTTTAAATCGACGTGGTCAATCAAATAAACGGAATTAGACAGACCAACCATAAATTTTATTTATATTTTTGGATTTAATAGTTTTTAAAATATTAATTAACATTACATTTCTTCTAAAGTCATAAATATAATAATACTTTGATATAATTTAAATCGACTTGGTCCAAAATCTCCTAAAAACATTTTTTTAATTAATTAAGGAGACAAAAATAAAATGGCGTAATGTAGAGCACGATTTTGTTCTAAAAGTGTGTCAAATTAATGTAAACAAAGTATGGATTTTTACACGACAGTGTTGCTTGTTATCTCCAGTCGCTGGAGCAATGTCCTATCATCTATGATAAAAGCACTCCGATCTTCGAAATAAAACATTATGGTACTGAGGAGAAGAATCGATTACAGATTTATTTATACATTGTATCTAACTGAAATAAAAATATAAGGTTAATGACTTTTAGATCACAATTCACACTATAAGATTTATTAAACTTTACTTTAATTAGGATTAGAAAAGAATCCCCAATAGACACTCTTTGTTGAAAAAAATCCCTGCCGGCCCGGCCTACAGGCGGAGGTAGATTTCGAAGTTAAGTATACTAATTTCACCAACGAAAACTAAATCATGATTAGAGATTTATCCACTTTAACAATTTTATCTGGCCGCTTTTGACGAGTTTTTATTTCATTATTATATGATAGCTGGTTTTATCAGAATCATGTTAAGGAGGTATTAAAAAAAATACTTTCCATACTCAACAACTCGAAATTTTCTGGCACATTTTCAGATTCATTTTTAATAGAAAAAATATGAAACTTGCTGACGTGATTTTTGAAGAGATTTATAAGCGACCTGTGTTCTTATTTTTCGTTCAATTAATTAAAACTTGATTTATGATCAATTATTTTCTCAGTAGGACAATATTTTTTGTTTCTAAAACAATCGCTTCGGGAAATTCTGTTCAAAATGCCCACTTTGACATCATTTTTTGAAATATATTCTGCCTCTATCAAAAAATCAATCATTACGGTACATTATACAGTTTCTGAATAAGAGAATCTACCAATTGGATGTGTTTGAGAGCAAAAATGAATTTAAAAATGAGTAAGAAAATAAGCAGTTTGGATTTGAATACACCCTTAATAAGATCTTTTTTTCTTCAACCGCTATGTATTTTTAATTTGTTTTTGCTGTAAAAATTGGTCCTATCAAAAACTTGTCTTTATAAATATTGTAGACAATATTAAGAAGATATATGATAAATTCATGGGAATTTTATATCTTGTGAATTGACGGAGTTATAGATTTTTTTCTTCTTCATACCCCCTTTTTGTTTTCGTTTTTAATTTTTTTTTGTGGTACGAACTGGTCCTATCAAAACTTGTCAATATAAAAGTTGTAGATGAAATTAAGAAGATTTATAGTAAAATTGATTGGATTTGATATCTTGAAGATTGACGAAGTTATGAATTTTTTTCTCCCAAAACCCTATTTTTGCGACCTTCAGGCTATTTTTAATGTGATCATACATCTGTGATACATAAATTTTTGGCCCTATCTTCAGAAGTAATAAAAACTTAAAACTGATTTGATATGTATGTTCGGACCTTGTGCACATGCCGAACGAGCTCCGTAGCTTTGCGGTCATGTGACCCAGTTCAGTTGTTGCTTAGCTGCCATTGCGGCACGTTGTGTATTCGAGCGGGTCTTATCCCCAAGTATATAGTTGTTCTTTAGCTGCCATTGCGGCACGTTGTGTATTCGAGCGGGTCTTATCCCCAAGTATATAGTTGTTCTTTAGCTGCCATTGCGGCACGTTGTGTATTCGAGCGGGTGTTATCCCCAAGTATAGTATGTTGTTCTTGAGCTGCCATTGTGGCACATTATGCTATAGCGGGTCTTATCCCCAATTATTCTGTTGCTTATAGCGGGAGTATTCCCCAAAAGATGTTTTACGAACGCCACTTGTTCTAACAGCGGGTTATTACCCCAAAGTCACCTCATCATTCTACATGTTTTTCAGTGTTTGTGATTGTTTGTAACATTTGTGTGCTGTGTGATATAAAAATGTGAAAAAGAAAACTATTTGTCTTCAATCTTAAAGTTACACACAGTATTCACATACATCGTTGTGGTCCGTCGATTTCGCAGCGAAATAGCTGCTATGGAAAAATTAAATAGAACAAAAGGTGCTCTGAAAGGTGCTATAACGAAATTAGAAAATTTCGTAAAAGATAATACAGACGAAATTAATTACTCGAGTACCGAGCTCGAAATAAAGATTCGAAAATTACCTGAGCTTCAAGCAAAAGTATCGGAAATACGGGATAAATATTATGATATCCCTGAGATTAAGGACTTACCAGAAATCGAAAACGAGTTAGATGAACTCGAAGATCGTCTCGAGAAACTTGAGGTAAGTCTCAACCTATTTCTTAAAAATCTTAAAGTTTCTGAAATAAATGTGCATGCTGATAGTATTGAATCTATAAGTTTGAATAATATTAAAGTTAAGTTACCTGAAATCCCACTACCAACATTCAATGGTAAATATGAAGAGTGGTCAATCTTTAAAGTACAATTTACAAATTTAATTATCAATAATGCTCAGTTAAATGACGCTCAGAAGCTGTTTTATTTGCGAGCATCGGTAAAAAATGAAGCAAAACAACTAGAGAGCCCAGACGATTCCTTTCAGTCATTGTTTACAGCACTTACTGAAAGATTCGAAAATCAACGTTTGCTCATTGACACTCATTTATCGGCCATAATTAATTATGAAAAAATACATTACGAGTCTTCTAAAGAATTGAGATCCTTTATTGATTGTGTAAATAAAAATTTGAGGGCCTTAAAAGTATTACAATATGAACAAAACAATCTGTCTGATGCTATCCTTATCAATATTATATTGCAAAAGGTAGATAAGGAATCTCGAAAATTATTTGAATATTCGATTAAAAAATCAGAATACCCGCAATTTAATGAATTAATGTCATTTTTGGAAAACCGCAGTTCTACGTTAGAAAGCGTAAATAGATACTCTGCTTCAAAACCCTTAAACAAAAACATTCCTCTTTCGAACAAACAAAAAAATTTCATGCTAAATTCGAATGATAAATCGAATGGAAAAACTTGTATTCTGTGTAAATTGGCTTTTCATAATTTGAACAAATGTTCTCAGTTTCTAAAAATGAATGTTTCTGAACGATACGATTTTGTGAAGAAAAATAAACTGTGTATTAATTGTTTGAATAATTCTCATTTCATAAATTCTTGCATTTCAAAATATAATTGTAATACCTGTGGATTGCGACACAGCTCATCGCTTCATCGAGAAAAAGAAAATAAATCCAAAAATGAATTGGCTTCCCCCCAAATTTCCTCCCCTCTTGCAGGTGCGGTAAATAGAGAAATGAAAAACATTTCGGTAAATAATGACGAATCTTTAAAGACCTTGAATAATATAAGTAAAGAAAGAAAATCAATTTTATTGAGTACATGCTTTGTTTATATTGAAGATAATTTCGGAAATAAACGAAAGTTTACAGTAATATTGGATAATGCTAGCAATGTCAATATTTTAACTAAGGATTGCGCTGACATGCTGAAATTTAAAAAAAGGATAATTAATGTACCCGTTACAGGATTAAACGGTTATACTTATAATGTAAAAAATAAAATTTCGAGTGTAATTACAAACGAAGATGGCTCTTTCAGGGAGAATATAGATTTCTTAATTGTTCCCAAAATCACGGATGTAATTCCATCAAAGCAATTAAATGTATCGGACATTAATTTAACGAATATTGTGGAATTGGCAGACCCCACATTTTTCAAACCGGGAAAAATTCACGCATTGGTTAGCGCTGAATTATTTTATAGAATTTTAAAGCCTAATTCAGTTAAGATAAATGATAAACTTTTTCTGCAAGACACTGTTTTTGGATGGATCCCAACTGGGGCGCTAGAGGAGAACACGCAAACAAACAATATTACTATGTGCAATTTCGTTAGAGATTTCGTTGAAATAAATGATAATTTAAAACAATTTTGGGAGCTTGAGTCTATAGGCATAAAACATGATGATCCGAAAATATCGGAAACTGATCAAGCACAACAAATATTCGATAAAACTGTCAAATTTGTAGGCGATCGTTATGAAGTTCAGTTACCGTGGAAAAAAGACTGGAAGGATTTAAATGATAATTTTAATGTTGCGAAACAGCGTTTGGAAGGTCTAAAAAGAAAATTTTATCGAAACCCAGAGCTTTTTCGACAATATTCTGAAATAATCACGGAATATTTAAAGCAAGGAATTATAGAGCAGGTGCAAGAAAATGAACCTGTTTTAGACAGGGCAGTTTATTATTTGCCCCATCATGCGGTCTGTAAAGAAGATAAACTTACTACAAAGGTCCGAATCGTCTTCGATGCCAGCTCTCATGATAACAATGATTTGTCCCTTAATGATTGTTTATGGCCCGGCACCAACTTAAATCCACTTCTATTTGATATTTTAATCCATTTCAGATTATACGAAATTGCCCTTTCTTCTGATATCGAGAAGGCGTTCCTTCAAATCTCACTAGCTGAAAAAGATCGGGATTCTGTCCGTTTTCTGTGGTATGATGATGGTTTAAAATCTTTCAAGGTCTTCAGATTCAAACGTGTTATTTTTGGAGTCAATGCCTCTCCATTCCTCCTATCTGCTACCATAAAGGAGCACATCAAGCGGTTTACGAACCTACACCCAAGAACTGTTCACCTACTCGATAAATATATTTATGTGGACGATTTTATATCTGGCGAAGATACGCTGCAAGAAGCTCTTGATGTTTCCCTGAATGCTAACAAAATAATGTCTGAAGCAGGAATGATTCTTCGAAAATGGATAACCAATGATGAAGCGTTACTGAAGTGCTGGCAAAAGGAAGGTTTAAATATTCAAGCAGAACATGCTGCAATAAGCCTAGGAAGCAATCTAAGCAAGGTATTAGGAATGTCCTGGAAAACAGAAGAAGATTGTCTGACATTCGAAGTCAAAAGTTTAATAGAATTCTTGTCATCGCAAAAAAACTCAAAACGTCTACTATTGCAAGCAGTTGGTAAAATCTTCGATCCGTTAGGCATGCTGACGCCATTCACCATTAGAATAAAATGCCTGTTCCAAGAACTATGGCTAAAGAAGACAGCATGGGATGAACAGTTACCAACTAATGTGCACGAAAAATGGTTAAAGTGGCTCGAAGAACTTCCAAATTTAGCAGAATTAAAAATTCCGAGGAAAATTCTTGGTAGCTTGAATCAAGTAATAGCTGTAGAAATACACGCCTTTTCTGATGCTAGTAAAATAGCGTATGGATCTGCAATTTATCTGAGAATAAAAAGAGAGAGTGGTGTGGAAGTCAATCTCGTGACTTCAAAGAGTCGTGTTGCACCGATAAAGGAGATAACTCTGCCTCGGCTAGAACTTCTCGGAGCCTTACTAAGTGCAAGACTGACCAATAAAGTAAAACCCATCCTAGATCAAAAAATCACATCGAAGGTGTACTATTGGACAGATTCCAAAATAACCTTATTCTGGATCAAAGGATCATCAAAGCGATGGAAGCAGTTTGTGGCAAACCGTGTCATAGAGATTAATGCACTTTCAGATTCGAACTCTTGGTATCACTGCTCTAGCAAGGACAATCCTGCCGATCTCTTGACCAGAGGTGCGAGTGTTAATTCTCTTGTAGAGAATCCAATGTGGTTTAGGGGACCAAACTTCCTAGCAGCTGATGACTTAGTGACTGAGCAAGAAACTATTTCTGTGCCAGAAACAGATTACATTCCAGAGACTAAATCAAAATATAAAAATAACTGTAGTGATTTCAATTCTAATATTTCTCTTTCTCTTTTCAGGAATCCTGAAGAAGTAAATTTTTTTCTCAACATAAGTGGTAAATACTATAGTATTCTTCGCATACTGGCATATGTTTATAGGTTTTTTCACAATTGCAAATGCAAGTTAGCAGACCGGCGCAGAGGCAGCCTCACAATCCCAGAAATAAAAAATTCAGAAGTTTCTCTAATTAGATTAGTACAAAATGCAGAATTTCAGGAAGAGATCAAGGGTTTAAAACGGGAATCAAGGGTTCCCCCTTCCAGTAAAATTAAATGTTTATCCCCCTTTTTGGATCAAGATAATATCTTAAGAGTTGGCGGTAGGTTGGAAAATTCAGATTTAAACTTTGATAAGAAGCATCAAATCATTTTGCCGAAAGGCCATAAGCTCACAAAACTCATATTTGAGCATTTTCACAGGAAGCATTTTGATATTGGTCCCCAAACTTTAATCCATTACGTACGTATGCGGTTTTGGCCCGTAAGTGGAAAAAATTTAGCGCGAAAAGTAGTGCATGATTACGTTGTCTGTTTTAAGAACAACCCAGTTACTGCTAAAAAAATCATGGGTGACCTCCCATCGGAAAGAGTAACTCCAAATTTTACGTTTAACCATACAGGAGCCGATTTTTGCGGCCCTTTTGAGATTAAATAAAAATCAAAGGAAAAGGGATTTTTCATAAGTTTTATATCGCGATTTTCGTTAGCTTAGTAACAAAATATTTCTTCAGAAATTTAATGAAATCTAATGTATATACTTATTTCTCATTGTTTATGTATTTTAAGGTGCTAAGATTTACATGTTATTTTACATTCAACTTTTCTTAAGAACAATATAGAACTATTTTTAGAAAATAGCTTAATTTTGTAACAAAGAATTTAATTTTATTGTATTGTATAGTCCTTGTTATTGCAACTTATTATTATTGTATTTGTATTGAAATATTATTTTATGGTATTGGTATTTTATTTAGTTCTTGTATTTATAGTGTATTTTTAATATTTTGAATGTGCTACACACATTGCAACGCGGGGCGGCATGTTCGGACCTTGTGCGCATGCCGAACGAGCTCCGTAGCTTTGCGGTCATGTGACCCAGTTCAGTTGTTGCTTAGCTGCCATTGCGGCACGTTGTGTATTCGAGCGGGTCTTATCCCCAAGTATATAGTTGTTCTTTAGCTGCCATTGCGGCACGTTGTGTATTCGAGCGGGTCTTATCCCCAAGTATATAGTTGTTCTTTAGCTGCCATTGCGGCACGTTGTGTATTCGAGCGGGTGTTATCCCCAAGTATAGTATGTTGTTCTTGAGCTGCCATTGTGGCACATTATGCTATAGCGGGTCTTATCCCCAATTATTCTGTTGCTTATAGCGGGAGTATTCCCCAAAAGATGTTTTACGAACGCCACTTGTTCTAACAGCGGGTTATTACCCCAAAGTCACCTCATCATTCTACATGTTTTTCAGTGTTTGTGATTGTTTGTAACATTTGTGTGCTGTGTGATATAAAAATGTGAAAAAGAAAACTATTTGTCTTCAATCTTAAAGTTACACACAGTATTCACATACAATGTACAAAAATTAAGAAGTTATGTGGTTTTTTCGGTTTTCACTAAACCCCTCCCTATTTCCATCCCCTTTGTTCGATTTTGCCCATTAACGAACTTGACCGAGATTTTATGCCCCTTGATTTTATGCATCAGTTTGCAAGAGATTTGTGCAGAATTGTGGAAGTTATTGTGTCTAGAAGAAAGTGATATATATATATATATATATATATATAAATATATATAAATTTTGACGATATTGTTAAACTGTTATTTATTAATTTAATAGTGCATTTTAAATAATGTAATTAATATCTATTTATTTTATATTAGATTAAATTTGTTTTACAAGGTATTTCAAATTTTATTTCAAAATGTATTAACTGCATCCTTTAGTATCATTTACTGTGATTTCTTAACTGTTTTATTCACCTTAATCTTTTTGATATACTGGTAGACATGTGCACATGGATTTTTGTAAAATACTGAAATATTAATCGGTATGGTGTTTATTATTTATATTTTATATCCTATAAATATTTAAATACGTTTTATTGATTCTTCCATTTCATATTATTTGTTTCTATTCTGCTTTCATTTTTAATCAATTCACTTGATTTTAGTGGTTGTTCGGGCACAGGGGAAAATTAATTTTAGCTTTAGCTTATTTTTCCCACAGAAAACAACCATTTTGCTTATATCATTGAATTCTGTGCCCCTGATAACGTAATTCAATGTATAAGCTTTTCAATTTTTGTCGGTGTCCACTTTTTTCTTTTTTCTTCCATAATAATTCTTATAATATTTTTTTTTTTTTTTTTTTTTATAATACTTACAGCTTTAATTCATAATAATTGACGATTGGTAGGTTATGTTTAATTAATGGTAATATATGTATATATATAGATAGATAGATAAAGTTTTTTACTGAGGCTGGTTTTGGGTTCTAGGGGCCATGATCGGTGTAGATCTGCAAAAATTTTTCAGAAATTCCAACATAGGGGAGAATGTAATAGGTAGTATTTCATACGAAATCTACCTAAAACTGGTTCTTAAAAGTTTTTAAAATACCTAGTAAACGCTGACATCTATTGAGTTTATTCTTGTAGAAGATTAAAGCGTGAAGTCACGAATTTATTTATTGCGTATCTTTGTTTTAGTGGCAAACATCGCCCGTAGACTGTACTGCGTTGCCTAAAACAGTTAGAATTCTGAAGCTAATGTATAAAAACGGGTGAAAGTCCAGCCAGCTTTTAACCTTTATTCTGTTTCGCTATTGAAACACCAAAACGGGGTTTGCGTCTTGAAATTGCAAGATTTTTTTTAGCAGTAATAGAGTTTGCGGATATGGAACTAACGATGTTCCCAGATCTACTGTCAGAAAAATTGGAACAGGGCGACAAATAAAAAAAAAGGGGGGACATCGACGATTAAATCAAAACATAAAAGTACAGTAAAACCTAGCAAAACGAATCCTGTCTGTAATCTTGCCTTAACGTAAAGAAATTCGTGGCCCTATGGAAGGAATGGTAAACAATTATACCTGCTTAGATGGAATATTACTCTGGTCATTTGTCGTCTTAGTTGGTTTCATTGGACCAGATAGACACAATAATTTTATGCAGTACAATCTGAAAGTAAATTCTGTTTTAGAGAAGTTTTCTATTGAACAGTTACAATTGCATGGTATTCCATAAATAGGGACTCTGAAACTTTTATATTTAAGACACGATTACGCTATAAACAATTTCCGTTTGAACAAGTTAAAGTAAAACTTGTGCAAACAGTTTCATATAGAATAATAAATTACATGATCTACTTACATTTAAAAGCAGAATCCACCGAGAGCAAAAGAATATTCCATCTTAGACAGATTTCTGTCCTAACAGGTAGAATTGTACGGTATTCCTTTCGGTAGAATCATGAAAAATAATCCGTTATAGATAGGTTGTATTTTCCCAGGTTTTACTGTATTATGTTCCATTCCATACAGAATAACGAATTGCATGGTAGTAAAAGAAATCTACTTATAATAAAATCTGAAAGCTGGAAAGTGTAGGTAATCATGCTGGACTGCGAATCGACCGTAGCTAAATACTATGCTAGGCTTAATGAAACACATATGCTAACATATGACAGCTAAATGATAATTTCTTCTACTTGAAATCATGCTGTTCAGCATATTTTCACATAAAACATGTGTATCATATCCATTTATAATGTATTAAATTCGAAATTAAAATTAAGCTATTATAAACATAGAAATCAGATATGATCTCTTTCCATTCAGATTCAAATTTCAGCAAATCTACAAACAAATGAATGAATTTGAACGCTTCATTAAGAAAAAGGTACTACTTAGTTATCCCGTCGACCAGTTTCGCCAAATTATACAAATCGCCAAACTGTTCGTCAAATTGTAAAAATTAACATAATTTTTATATTAAATAATGAAAGAACAATTAAATTAGTAAAACATTAATAAAAATACAAACAAAACGTAGAATTAAAAATCTCTTGATGATGTATCAAACACGTGCAAGGTGTTTAATTTCATGTGAATGTGACATTTAGGATCATCCATTATGGGCATTTAATCTTATAGTTTGGCGATAGTTTTTTGGTCGACGGGATAACTAAGTAGTACAAAAAATACAGATTAATGTCGATGCTGCTCTTAAAATATTTGTGAAAGTATATTAAAACCTTTAAATATTTTAACTTTGTTTAAAACCTTCAAAAACTATCCAATTAAGATCTAAACTTAATGGCCAAATTAACAACAACAAGAAGTTTTAAATTAAAAATAAGGGATAACTATTGCCATCTGTTGGAAAAAAGATATATCTTTCGCTTCAGGATAGTGCCGTGCAAGCACATTCCATTAGAAGTATTTTTAATTTGTTCAGAATGATTACTCTTTTGCACAATTTTAGATTTCCTGCGACATTTGTGTTCTGTCTTATAAGACAAAGTAAAAATTATCCGAATTTGAATACCTAAAAATTTCAAATGCATTTACAAAAAAGAATTATTTCAATGGCACTTTAGCATTAGTTAAGGCTGTTCTTAACTGCTCTGCTCAACAAGCGCAAAACGGTTTGACACATTTTCAAATTCATTTTTTAACGGAAAGGTATAAAATTGGAAAGTCTGGCCATGGAAGCCCTTTGGAATTGGACTGTTTTATTCCATTTTTTGATCAATCAATTACCTATTGAGTTATAAGCGAATTTGATCACGTGACAAACAAGTGTTTTTCGCCCGCTCTTGAGTGCTCTTTCTTTCTTAGAGCGGAAATTCGGTTCAAAACGCCCATTCTGACACTATTTTCTGAAAGATCTATTGCGTTTAAAAAAAAAAAAAAATGGAAAAAACAGCTTAATTACATAGTTTCTGAACAACAATACCAGCTAGTTTCATGCATTTTCTAAGAAAAATAAATTAAAACTTGTGTCAGAAAGTTGCCTTTTTCGATTTGAGGACACCCTTAAAGGGAAATTAAAGGGACAATTTTTTCTGAACCGAAGTGCCTCTGTAGGCAGTTTTAATTCCCAATAAATTAGGAGCTTATGCTTCTTGCTAATTCTTTTGGCCTCATCAATCAGCAATTACTATAAACAAGAAAACTTTCTGTTGTAATCGTACTTTTTTTAAAATGCATTTCATCAGATTTGAAGACATTGTAAATAAAATGAATATTTCTTATCGATACAACATATTTAAATTATCTTGCAGATTGGCCTCATCAATCAGCAATTACTATAAACAAGAAAACTTTCTGTTGTAATTGTACTTTTTTTTTAATGCATTTCATCAGATTTGAAGACATTGTAAATAAAATGAATATTTCTTATCGATACAACATATTTAAATTATCTTGCAGATAAAATTATTAGAATTTTAACATAGTTTGTGGCGAAAAAAAAATGTCCAGCTAAACAGCAAATTTTTAATGTAGGGGGAACCTAAACAAGTATTCTCGTCATAGAATGTGCGGCTGGAAATAGCGCGTTTAAGCACTGGTGACTAAACTGTGGTTTACATAATTTCTTTGTTCTAGTTATCAAAATCAAAGGATAATACTTTTCGATTTACAAAATGCATGAGGAATCATTTTTTTTTTAAGTCAGAAAAAAATATTTTTTTAATATTGTTTTGGAGATTTATCATACACATTTCGTCATTTTTGACGGGTGTTGTATACTAGTTTAATATAATTTATGTATAATCAAAAATCGTGTCTTTTGATGTCCCGCGCAGTGATTCCGCGAGACACTTTTTTTGAACCCCTGAAAATTGGGGCGACATACGCAAATCGGGACATCTGACAACACTAACTGCAACGCCATCTATCAGTGATATTTAAAACTAAAACAAGAAAGTTTGGAGAAGAAATGCCTGACTTAACATAATTGCTATTCAGCTAGAATGAATTCAATTGTTGTAACAGTTTACTTTTGCTTTTTAAATTTTCTGTTGTATGTCAACCTGCAAGTATGTATATAACTTATAAGATGAATGTAACACCAGTATAAGAATTATTTAAGTTTATAAGAATGGTAGATATAAGAAAGGACATGTGTATGTAAATATGTAAAACGGGTAGATGTAAGTATGTAAGACTTGTGGATGTGAGGAAAAAGGGGTAATGTAAATATGGAGATGATCCTTTGTGTATAAAAGATTAGGAATGAAGAATATAAATTTGGAGTTGTAAGAAGAAAGACAAGGAAAATCCAAAATTATTCCTTAATATTAAATAATCTAGTGCCCATATAAAACCTTTTTGTAGGGCATTTTTCTCTGACTTTTTTCTACCTTATTTTATTTTTTTTAGTATCTTTATTTCTCTAATTTTATTTTTAAAGTATATATTGCATGTAAAACATTTATTATAAAACAGACTATCTAAGAGATTTTTTTTTTTCTTTTCTAAAAATTTTCAACGTAATCCGATAGCATTTTCTCTAATAACAGTTCCTTGTTTGAACTTTTTATTTTTTATAAAAGCTTGATTGAGATAAAAGAAAAACAGAAAGACGTTAACTGGTTTTGATTCGACTAACGATATCAGTTTCAAATAAGATGAAAGATAACTTTAAAAAAATTAATCTGAAACATGTAATCAAAAGATCACTTTTGAAAGTAAAAATTTCTAATGGATGAGAATTATATTTCAAACCATAGATTCAATGTGAAATACTTTTACTTAAAATAACTTTTTTCTATTAATATTGATCTAAAGATATTTTTAAAACTCTCAGTGAAGTCTTTTCTGAAAGGACAAGTTTAGATATCTGTATGATCAATATAAAAATTGTAAGAATTTAAATTACTTCGTATGTACTTTCATCATGCTTATTTTGCATTATACCCATATAATATTAAATATTAAAAAAATGTATATTCTTATTTATCACAATTCCTTTTTAACACTTTCCAACAAAATTAAACAGTGTTTACGCATTCGGCTTGTCTGTCCGTCTGTCCACGCTCTAACTCCCATAAATATACTCGGATTTTTATACAATTGATAAAGGCTATTTAGGGTCACCAAAGCATGTTTGGTATTGTATATGAAGTATCTAGGATTAATAGTTCATTTACAGGGCACTCAAAAGTATTGCATTACATTATGGTATATGGGGGAAAAATCATTTGCAGAGTATTTTATTGACATTATGCTATTTCAAATGTATTGAAACATATAAATCACTGAATATTCCTATGATCACGTTAGAGCATAGCTTTCATAGCATTTTTTAGTCATTTACAGGGACACACAAAAGAAATTGGTCACAGCACTGTCTTTGAGTAATAATTGCTGTAGTGTAAGGTTTAAAATTCGGTATGCGCTTTTGAATTTAATTATTTTTTTGCATGTTACTCGTTATATATAAACTCTATAGCTCATATACAGGGCTGCACAAAAGTATTCACGTACCATTCTCCTTATTAGAGGAAATTACTGAAGGGGAATTTTCAACTGAAGTATATGTATTTCTTAAGTGAACTAAATTTAGTTCACATGTACAGTACATGGAGTTACATGTAGTTAATTGATGCAAATCTATATATCATATACAGGGCTGTTCAAAGAATTCGGATAATTTTTAGATGGGAACAGCTGAAATTGGGTTTTGAAATGTGTTATGCGTTTCCATATGGTTAAATTTGACGTAATATTTTAATTTTTTAAACGGCGAGGTTTTGTTACATTTTCTGAATGTGTTGGAAAGTGTTTCATATCCTATGCTTGACCATTGATTTTTTTTTCTTGTTTCTTTAATACATTTTGAAATCAAGAGAAACTTTTATGTATGGAGAAGATCGGGAATTTAAATAAAATCCTTGTCGAGAGATTGTATTTTTAATACTGAAAATACCCTTTCAAATCCATTAGAAATTATGAGATTCTATTTTGAGAACATTTTCTTCAATTCACCTGTAATCATAAATAACATGGCCATTTTTAATTCACATAAATTAAAACAGCGGGAGAAATTTTAAATTTTCTGCTTAGCCATAAACCTTCAAATTTAAAAGTTTAAGTTAGAACCATGTTTCTTTGCATTAAGTTAAAAGTTTGTTGCTTTTTTGACCAGGTGATTAAGCAGAGGTTTTGAGTATTATTAAAGCGTAGGTAAAGCACTACTACTACTACTACTAATGATAATAATAATTTCCGAATCCTGACTATTTTGTATTATATTATGGGAAAAAAAAAAAAACGAAAACAAGTGAGTAAGTGTGATCACAGATCGCACAGAGGGTTTCGTTTAATACTCCTATCAAAACACTTTATCCTTTTGCAAAATCTGTTAGTTCCACATTTCGCAACCAGGGGCGCACTCTATTCTAAACAAACCTCTATCCGAACGAAACTCCATTTACAACCTATTCGTAGATATATTAGTGGAGGGGATCGGGCACATAGCAACCGAGATAGTTAGGTGCCCCCTGTCGTTAAAAAGTGGAACTAAAATATATATGGCTATGGTGCACAATATGAATGAGTGAATAAAGTGGTGTCGGCTAGAGGTCTGCACGGGCCGAAATTTCAAGGCCTGGGTCCGACTCGACTCATAGAAAAAAAATCGGCCCGGCCTGATACAAAAATTAATAGTTCGGCCCGAGCACGTCCCGTACGAAAAAAAATA